>CM066148.1:5010000-6260000 GCA_033617975.1 Populus alba x Populus glandulosa | reverse complement strand
TGTTCAATTAATTTGTTATTAAGAATCATACGTATTAATATAAAATTATTCTTAAAATCTTATTAACGATTTAAATTTTTGAATTAAAATAATTTTTAATATAATATTAGAGTTTTAATAACCAAATGATTACAAATTTAAATTTAATTACCAAAAATAGTCTAGATCTTTATAAGTTTTAAATTTAAAAAGCTCTCAATTGAAAAGGGATTAATATAAAACTATTCTCGAGATTTTATCTAACTTTTGAACTGAAAAGATTGTTTGAAAATTGAAAGCAAAACTTAAAACTTTCTTTGCTTTTCACTTGTCTGATTCCTTGCAAAGCCTGATGAGAAGTTGAAATTCTTTAATTGTTTTTAAACTAGTAGGTTCATGGTTCACTCTCACGTTTGGCACATCGATCCAGCTTGTAAGTATTCTGTCATTGAGTTTTCTTTGTTTGGCAACGAAGGTATTAATTCAAACATTTTCGCCTGGACGAATCTTCCGAAAATGCATGGGCGTCTAATTCATACTCGATCAAGCAAATCCTTGACCGTTAATTTGGGAGACTCCACAGGGTTTTCCTTTGATTTTTTATTGTCTTGAACAAATAAAAATATGATCTAGGAAAGCACATTGTCTTTCTAATTTGTTTTCTTTGGATTGACACGTCAATTAACCGATAATACTTTTTGGGGGGTAGATCAAGAAGGTGCTGGGACGGGTTAGTGGCTAGCAGTCTAATTTCCATGTTTTGCTTGGAAGGTACCCTACCATTACACCACAAATTTATATTCCATGAATGAATCCATGGTTTCAGCAGTTTTCACATGCCTTTAGAGGCAGAATATATATATTTCAACAACATTATTTGTGATGCAAAGTCGAAATTTCCAGTTCTTGAGGACGTGGAGATCACTTACTAATCCCAACCAATCTTTAGGTACAAGCATATAGTAACAATAAAATTAATGGGCAAAAAGACGACAAATTAAAGGATGGAAAACGTGGAGAAAATGGTTTTTTCAGGGGAAAAAAAAAAAGAAAAAGAAAAAGGTGCATACCTAATTAACCCAACATATAAGAATATCAATGCACAACTATATATATTTGAATTTGGTTGATCAAGGGTAGCGAAAACCATTGGAGCATTACATGCATGCATTAAATCCAATACACTTTGCCCAAGCAAAGGAGAAGGCTCTCAGCCCAACTCTGATAATCAGAACCTGCTTCCAAAGAAACCCAAAAAGTAGCTGAAGCAGCCTCAACACAAGGCTGGGCCAGAATCTCAACCCCACAACCTCTGCTCTGTTTTTCAAACATCTCTCTCTCTCTCTCTCTCTACACACACACACTTTATTGGCGACCACGCAGCACCACCTGCAGTCAAAAATTTTAACACACAAAAAGATGCTTATATTTATAAAGAAGTAAGAAAAACGAGTTATTAACTAGATTGGATTTAATAAGTAGTCTAGTAATTTAATCTAAACTACAAGTAATGATAACAGATGAATTATAAAAAAAATATTTAACAACAATCAATAAAAATAAATAAGTCACTCATATTATATTTAGAAAAAAAATATATATATTGATAATCCACTATCACTCTATTATAGACATCGCTCATCAAAAAAATTAAAAAAAAACTCTTGTTGAAACAATTCAAATCTGACTATAAAATTTTGAACAACAACATAAAAATAAGTTGATACAAATAATAAATCAAGCAAAATAAAATGAAGCATGCATTTAAAAAAAAATAGACTTAAGAAAGAATAATAAATAAAAAAAATATGAGGTAACTTAATTAAATAATAAAAAAAACAAAGCTCAATTTTTATTTAAATAAATATTAAAAAAATAGAAAACATTAACTTAAAAAATAATGAAAAAAAAAAAAAAACTAAAGCACTCCTGGGCAAACTCTTATGGATTTTAAGGTTTTAACGCACTCTAAATTGGTCCACAAGCTTTCATCCATTACGTCCATGATTTAGTGCTTTCAATTTCCAAGGCAAGCTCAAAACTGTGGACGGTTTATGCACATGACTCGGAACCTTCAAGGACAACGAAATCCAAATGCATGGGATCTCTAGAATGCTCTAGACACCAGAAAGTCAAAAAGCAGTGGATCTTAATATTTATATGTTCATGGAGAAGCTCATTTTGGCCTCATCCACTAAAGTTTACAGCTCGTAGCATTATCTTGGGGATTTTAGTCCTCCTTGTGGTTTGTGGGCCTATATGCTGGTGTTTTGGCAAAGGAGTTCGTTCCTTCGCTTAACTTCAGAACTGGAGCTCTCACGGTCTCACCTGTATCGAATTCCGCACTCCTATCTTCCATCTATTAATTCAACCTCCTGAAGTTTGGACACATGGTTGCTTGAGCTTTTTACTAAACTACAGTTTCTTTTATACTCAAAAGGGGATTTTAAAAGAGAGGAAATTTTACAAAATGGAGGGGGGCAAGGCCAGTCCTGCATCCCTCCTCAAAATCCTGCTGCTACTTGGCTTCTTGTTCCAGTATAGGAACCTTTTTCCAAGTATCTTCCAAACCACTCATTTGAAGTGGTGGCAATGAAAAAACACTAACAGTGGAACTTTTGCTTCGAATTTCCTTCAGAACCCGCAATGCTGATATTGTGCTCTTCATATATGAACTCTCCATAAGTTCAATCTCTGCAAGTTCCTTGGGGAAACTGATTGTGCTATCATTTGTGGTAGTCGAAGAGGTTGAAGGATCACATGAGTCATCCCCGTCGGCTGCTTCAAAAGAAGAGGGTGGTTCTCTCAATGGGAAAAGGCGGTCTAGCATTGCCTCGCATTCTTTAACAAGCTTGTAGAGCAAGTCAGTGGTGAAGAAAGGCTGTCGCAAAACCCTCTGGATGAAGGGCAAGCGAATGAGAGCACCAGTTCTTTTATCATATTTCTTCAGTATTTTTACCAATCCTGTTGAAAGCAAGCAAGATTAGCCATGATATATTTTTGTGCCAATATGATATGAGCAAATTTAACAGCCAAGAGGAAGTATGTTAGTACCTGTATAGTTCAGAGCACTATAATTCTCCAGCAAAACCATCTCTCCATGGAAATCTACGATCTCCTTCCTAATTATTATTATCTCTTCATTAGAATTCTTTGCCTTTGCCACACTGTCTTGCAACTCCTGCATCACAATCACAAATTTTTCAATTTTCCTAGCCAAAGAGCAGATTTTATTTTTACTTTGCTAACTGAAATAAGGTCCAAAAACAGATCACAAAAACCTAAGGCACTTTAGCATCTTATTCCTTTCTTGTTTAAGTGATCATTCAAAGCGATCAAAGTATAGAGCGAACCCAAGTTTATTCTTCTTAAGAATCTCTACCCACCATCCTAAATAAATACAGCCCACAGATTTGAAAAACCAACCTCAAACTCCTCAACTATGACTCTCTAAAGAACATGTTTAAAATCTCTACACCAAGTCATAGCTTGAACATCTAGCCTAAACAAATGTCTTCTCACATCAATGTCTAGCCCAACACAAAATCTATACATTAGGTAATTAAAAGAAAAAACAATGTTCGTCATTATAATCACCACAAGAAGACAAGATTAACAACTATTTAAGTTACTTCCAGGGGCAAATCAAAAGCTACAAATGCATTAAAATATCTCCTAGCACTTGCAGGCCATGTAGCTCTACAAGTGTAAAGCTTCACCAACATGATAAGTAGAGTGAGATATATTCTTCCAAATTTTGATCATCACAACTATATATATATGCTTCAACTTGTAGCGTTGATTAATTAGACGGTACAGAGAATATACCAAAGCACAATTCCCTGACTACCACTACTCCACATTTAGCGGGTGCGCGCCAGTTGTCGATACCACCACAGCTGGCAACTTACGGTTTTAACTGTACGTTACAGTACAAACAGATCCCATGCTAAAAACGACACCGTTTCATTAACGAATTTCACTAATCAACGCTGTTATGTTCACTAATTCCTCATTAACAGTTTTAATTTTTCTCTAATCGACTCGGAAAATAAAAGGTTTTCTCAGAAACCAAACAGATCATATAAGAAAATTGAAAAAATAAAATAAAAGGTTACCTTTAATCTGATGATGTACTCTTCTTCTTTCTCAACAAAAAAACTGTTAAACTTCTCAAGCTCACCTTCTAACAGCTTAATAAAATCAATCTCTTCCCTTGTCATACTTACTTCCTTGCTATCTGCTCCACCACCTTCCGTACAATCACCACCACCAGCATCAGCAGAGGCGGCAGACAATCTCGGTTTTTTCATTGGCCGGGAGTCTCCAATGTTCTTGCTTGTGTTGTTGTTTGGTTCGATGAGTTTCAATCTTTTCTTGAGCTCTTTGTAAGAGAGAAACTTGTCTCTCCATTCAGGTAATGTTTCTTCAATCTGATTGCTTAAGCTTTTTCCGAATTTCATTTTGAGAGAAGAGTATTTGGTTGCTGAGAAAATAAGAAAGAAAGTGGAAGAGTGAGAGATAGTGAAGGGGAGGGGGAGATATAACGGTAAAGAGAAGAATATTCGAAAGGTTAGTATTGGAATATCCGATTTTGAGTTTACATTTATTTTCTAGAAAAAGGCATATCTCTGGTTTTATACTTTATCCAGAAACACTAGATTTAATTGTTTATTTTATTAGTTGTGTAAAGTACGTGTTGGTCCCTGAGGTTTCAGTAATGTCCCACTTCATCCTTTATTGTTCCGATTCTTCCAAGGCTAAATCTGGATTTTTCAAGAGATTCCAAATTGGTAATTTCCAATAGAAAGTAATGGAATGCCATACGTTTTAATCATTTTGTTTTAATATTTCTTTATTTTTAGTTCTTTTTAAGGGATGTCATATTTATATCTAATTAGTTTTATTTGTAAGAATATTTTGTGCTCGCTCCAACATAGATATGGTGAGGTTTTTTCGGGAGTTTGGAGGTAAAAAAAAAATAAAAAAATCTTAGTTGCTTCTAAGTTTCACCATACAGTAACTCTCTTACATGTTTTATAAAATCAACGTCAAAGCTTTAAAGTTTTGTTCTCCGTAAGATAAAAAAAAGTACATAAAAGACAAAAATAAATTTAATTGTAGAGACAAAACATAAATATAAAATAATTTTATCTTCAAATTAATTCTAGATTAAATTTATATTATTTTAAAATAGAAGATACATGAGATATGTTTTATGTATCTTTAATATTTTTGTTTTTTAATCTCAAAACAGTAATTAAATACTAGTTAAAAATAAAATGAATCAATTAATTAAAAGAGTGAAAATAAAAATCTACTGTAATTTGTGAGTGCTGAAAATAATTCCATTTCTCTGCCATTCTTCGCATCATTCATTTTGAAGATAAAAGAAGAAAGATAATAATATATATATAAGAAATTGTAGCAGCTGGCTACTAGCCAGCCTTTAGCCGAAACCGTGCCCAAGCTAAGCCTAATGACCTTTGCTCATTTACGACGCATGGTATAATTCCAGGGGATTGAAGAATATCCATATTCCATGCCCTATTGATCAATAATTACCAATAATATTCTCTAAAAAAACTCAAAAAAACAAAATATGCATGGCCCAGATCACTTACAAACTGCCATGAGATGTTGTTTAGTGGAAAAGAGTGGGGAAATCTCAACCAATTGGAAGGGTAAGTTTGACATTACATTTCAAGATAGACTTTACTTTTCATGTATGCTATTGTTTTAATCTTAAATGGTTAGTCTACTTTAAAGTTTTTTGCTATTTGTTTTTATTTTTTTTATTTCAAATGCTGAGATCATTGGCTATAAGAATTTATTATATTTTAAGAGATGCATTATTGAAATGGTTTGGAAGAAAAATTGTCATCGAAAATATATTTATAATTAAGTTAAAAAAAAAATTATATTAGTATTTTAAAAATATATAAAATTTCACTGTTTTAAAATCCGACCTGAAATGGAAGGATGGCTCAGGATTCGAGGTTTAAACGGGTTAGATTTCAATAAAAATAAAAAAAAATGATCTAATATAACTTGGTTAAAAACTATATGCAACATATCAAATATTTATATTAAATATATTTCATCTCAGTTTAAATTTAAATTACTTTTATAACCTTACAAGTGAAATGTAAATTTAATAAATCAAGAAATTAGTGATTGGATTAGAGTTTAATAACTTTGAGATTTTTCTTTAGCAGTCAAACTGAAATCAAGAGCATGAACTGGACTTTTTATACATGTTAGAGCATCTCCAATGAAAAATATTATTTTGAAAAACTTAAATTGATAAAATAACATTTTAAATAGTATAAATATAGTTTTTTTTACAATATCTATTTCAATGGAAAAAAGCCATTTGAAGAACCAATTATATTATAGTAGAAGACGTTAGTGTTTTATTATTTCTTAATAAATTTAATGTTATTTTTTTTTCACATGGCTATATTTAATTGATTTATTTTTTTAGTGGCTTGCTTTGTTGGTTTTGGTTTTGGTTTATTTGAGAGATATGTATGAATAGCATTTGTAAGAGAGAAAATATATTTTAATATTTTATTTAGTTTTTTTTTTAAAGTGTGCAAAATAATCATAAAAAAAACTAAAATAATATATATTTTTTAATATTTAACTTTGTATTTGGCACACTAGATGCTCTTAAAATTGATGACTGTGTATGTGGCCACATGTGGAATTTAAGTTCCTGGACCGTTTAGCCCTTTGGAGGATTCGGATCTCTTAATGGGATATTCCCGGCTTGGAATCTACTCTTGGCATCTTTTAGTTTTATATATATATATATATATATATATATAAAAAGGAAATTTGCACCTTTAAGCAAAATCCAAAATGGGTTGCAACTAGCCCACGCAAATGGGAAAGGTTCATTTTTGAAAAATATTTTCTTCCTTTGGACCGACATTGATTCTCACATGTTGTCGAGTGAGGCATCTATTCTTTGTGGAATTTATCAAGAAATACTCAGATTCTTCAAAGAATTATCCTAAGCGCGATTCAATTTTATTATATAAAAAGAAAGATATTTCAAACAAGCATAAAATAAAAACCCTCTTGTCATATGACATGAAATATATGCATGTACTTGATAAACTAAATAAACAATGCTATGATTAGTTTAATTTTTTATTTATTCAAACTTTGAGGCCATATCAAGATGAATTCATTACAGTCTCTTAGATGCATAGGACTAATGTAAGAGTGTTGTTTTAAGACTTGGTTTCGAGTTTAGTTCAAAAATACCCTTACATCCAAACCATGAAATTACAAAATCTTCGTTTAAAATTAAATGATTAGTAATTTCACATGATTTTTCTCTTCCCCGAGATGTCTCTTGAGAAATTATTCCGAGATAGTAATCAATTTCACATGATTTTTATTACGTATTTTGAAAGCGTAGGAAATGCCAATAGAAGAGGAAAAAGCTGAAAGCATGGCATATTCTTTCTTTGGTGCCTTTGTGCTCCCATGATTCCTGGATTAGAAATTTAGAATTGACGGTTGAATGTCCATCCCACGGCTGTTTAAATGGTATTTAAAAGAATAATAGTAATTATTTTTAAAAAATATTTTTTGATTGGAAATATATTAAAATAATATTAATTTTATTTTTAAAAAATTATTTTTGATATTAGTATATTAAAATAAAAAACAAATTTAAATAAAAAAATTAAAAACTTACCCATCCACGTTTAGAACGCGATATCATACGGTCTGTTTATCTTTTTGTCATGCTCTCTCAACGGGCAGTTGGGGCCTTTCGGTGGTTGAGAGCTGAGACTTAAACAATATTAAATTAATTATTATTATTATTTAAAAATAAAAAAAACAGCTTTATTAGTAAAAGTGTTTTTCATGAGATTAATTATCAGATCAGTTTTTGTGCATTCACATGGAATTTACTCTTCTAATCTCTTAAAAACAAACATCTTATTCATTTTATGATTATAATAAGAATTAAAATTCATAAAAAATATTTATTTTTTATAACTGATTTGAGATTTAAACTCCGAGAATTAAACTGTTGTTTGGTATTGTTTTTCAAACAAGGGTTAATCAAAATATTTTTTTATAATCTAATTTGAAATTTGAATGGTAAGGATTAAGCCTTTGTTTGGTATTGTTTTTTAAATGAGAGCCAGCTAAATTTTAAATTGTTTTTATTTAAAATTATTTAAAAAAAATTTAAATTTTTTTGATGTATTAATATTAAAAATAATTTTTTTAAAATAAAAAATATATAATTTTAATATATTTTCAAGTAAAAAATACTTTAAAAATTAATTAAAACACGTTACCTCAAAAAACCCTGTGAAATTATTTGACAAGAGAAGATTTTAGGTTTAAATTCTGTCAAAGATGGAAGTTGAAATTCAGGAATTGAGATAGGTATACTTCTTACTAGCTTTATATGATTCAAAACACATATGCTCTCCGTTGAATTACCAATATATATATATAAGGGGGGTAAGATAATTTCAAGTAATTTATAACACAAAATAAAAAGAAGGTGACACCCTTTTAAATGCAATTTTCTAGAATCATATTTTTTTAATTAAGAAATGGAAAGATAGCCGCTAACAATAAATTAAAAATTAAAGAAGAAAATTGATATTCTTTATAAGAAACAAAAAATAGATACACAACATATATTTTATCCCAGCTATATTTTCATTTTAAACATTTTCTTTTATTTATCTTTAAGGTTAATAATATTCGAGATTATGCAGGATTATACACGAAAGATCCTTTTTTGGCTCTCTCTTTAGTTCCATGTCTCTTATTCTTAGGAGGTCTTTCTCCATTAGCAGGTTTTTTCGGAAAACTCTATTTATTCTGGTGTGGATGACAAGCAGGCCTATATTTCTTGGTTTCAATAGGACTCCTTATGAGCGTTCTTTCTATCTACTATTATCTAAAAATAATCAAATTATACTAGTTAACTATGTATGATTTTTATTCTTATAAATAAATTGTGCAAATATAACTAATTTATTTAAAATTTGAGATGAGAAAAATTCATAGATAAATTAAAATAATCTTTTAAGAATATTATAAATTATAAAAAAACAAAAAGATTAATTATTTTAAAAAATAAATTAAACTAAGCAATTTAAAAAATAATAAAAAAATAAATAAGAGATGTGATATTAATTAAAAAAATCAATTAAAAAAAAACAAGAAGAAGAAAAGATTAGATATTACTAATCCTAGCAAGGGATTTTTTTTTTTAAAAGAATCATACTGTATAATTTTATTTTATTTTATGGATGAAGTTTGGCTTGGCAAGCGATGTGCCATCCACAATATTATTAGGCATTGTGAGAACCCGTAACAAATTAATTGAAATAAATTATTAGACCAAATTATAATCAAAGCAATGTGAGAGAACAAAATTAGAAAAAAAAGAGTTTGGTGATTGGAATAGAAATGCTTCAAGGAAAAAAAAGAATTGCATTATACGAATCCATAATATTTTGTAATTTGATTGATAGCATTTTTCTCACCTTCTTTAGATATATTTGCAATTGTAATTATTGTAGAAATTGTTTTTGTACTTTGACTACAATGCATGCTTTTACAGTTAAATGAACAGTATGTTTTCTTTTAGTATATTAGGAGCAACAAGAGCAATGTATTAAATGATTTCTTACAAAAGCTGTAATCAAACCACTTTGAGATATCATTGCACTTAGTATGACACTTTCTTTAGCACTTAGCATGACACCCCAAAAACAAAGCACTAATTTAATATCATTGTTGGAACCAAATTTTCCAAGTTTGATCTTTAATATATATTAGGAAATATAAAGATTGGACCAACAAATGAAAAGGGATGCTTAAACACATCATCTATGGCCCTTCTTCAAATAAATAAATATAAAGATTGTTCAATTCTATAATAGGAAATAACAAGTAAAACAAAAAAATATTATTTTATGGGCAACACCAGGCTGTCCAATTAAGGCAAAATATTAACAAAGGATTTCTAGCTGGACCTTGAGGCCTTGCAAGGTTGCTCTGAATCATACCATGATTTTGTAAAGAAAATCCATTTAAAATTAGCGATGGTAAGCCCATGGCTTTGTTTCGGCTGTATTGTGCAGTACAGGCCACGCACCTTTCAGTAGCGGTACAGAATAGGATCCACATTGAAGAATTTTATTTGCTTCGGTCCAATTTTCTTTTCCAAAGAGCTAGGTTTTGATCATGTCACTCTCAACAATAGATCTTGTGTTCTTCCTTTCTAAAATAGTAGGGTGTGATCTAGGATATTTCGACTAACATCTACAGCTATTCGTAATTTCTTCATTGCTCAAGATAAGATAGCTATGATCCAAGCCCTTGTTTTACAAAATATATCATCAAGAACTCATACTTTACCATAACGTGGTCCTAAATTTAGGTAATTTTCCATCCTAAAGTGTTCTGATGGACTGTGTCTGGTTAGTACAAGCATATTATATTAAAAAATTATTTTAAGTTAATAATTTAAACTATTAGATAAAATTTAAAATATAATTTATATTATTTTCTAATACACCCCTTTAAATTAAAACTCTTTGAATTTGAAATCTGTACAAGTTCACATTATTTTATTATTATTTTTTATTAAATAAATAGGGACAGATGAGATTCAAATTCATAACCGCTTAATTGATCATTAAGGCTCTGATTTTATATTAAAAAATTATTTTAACTCAATAATTTAAATTATTAAATAAAATTTAAAATATAATTTATATTATTTTTTAAAATTTATTGTTAATTTTCAAATTTTAGCCACAAATGATCATGATTATAAAAGTTGTAAAATGTAAAAAGGGCCCCAGCTACGCTGCATCTTTTAATTTGACAGCACACGTACACACTTTTTTAAAATGAGTAAATAACGTTAATAGTTATTGTTATTCATGAATTTAACAGGCATGGATGAAGTGCCACAACATTCATGAATTTACAAGGTCCCAATCGAAGGTGGCAAATTTTCTAGAAGAGTTAGGTTAGATACATCTTTCCATCTACTTAATTCAAATGATTGAAAGTTTCCCATCATCGTACGATCGATCTTATGAAAATTGGCGCTGGAAAATTGACATTAAATTAATTTATCCCTATAAATAATATTTTTGATATATTCTCTTTGTTCTAAAAGTGCCATGCATGTTATTGTTTAATGGTCGATTGATCAATATTTGGAGAGTTTAAATATTATATTAAAAAAATAAATTAAGTTAGAAATTTGATTGTAGAAGTTAAAAAAATAATAATCATGTATTGTGATAGCAGGACACGCAGTATTTCCATTGATCAATCTCCAGCCTTGATTTCAATCGTATCTCAAATCACAGAAAATAAGTATGAATTAACACTCTATAATAATAATAATCATGTTCATCATTTCTACGAGATATATACGAAATTGAAATCGTAATTGATTCCTTTATTTTTTCAATAAACACATAACAATACTTCTTAATTATATAAACACGTAACAACTGGTTCTCCACCCTTTCGTAATCTGACACATAAATATTTATATATGTATAATTATTTGGGTTATACTAATTAGAATAGTAACGTCACATGCAATCCTACACACACTTGATCACTTCCTTAAGCCAAGCACACAAACTCACAGAAATCCCATGATCATCAAGACCATAGATAGCTAAAGAAAAAAGCTGCCATCCTCATGATGATCTTGAACCCCAAAAGGAGGGCTAGGACATTTCCTGCTAAGAAGCTCTTCAACCATTTGCAGTGCCACTCCCTCTTCTTTATCCATTTCTTCTCTCCATTCTGGTCCTGATATCACTCCTGGAGACTGATCAGGCAATGGCAATGCACTCTCCGAAACTTGGCTCTCATCTCTCTTTCCAAGCTGCACTGTCATGATCCAATTTGAGTCAGACCGCTGACCAGCACGCTTTTGCCAAACTCCAATGGAATTCTCTGTGTCGAGCCTCAAACAAGTCATTGATGGTGATGGTGCCTTGCTGCACTTTCTTAGCTTAGCATGGAGGATCTGGGACAAACCATTTGGTGGTGTTGTGAGTGAAGGTTGATGATCACTTGATTTTGGATCATCTTCATTCGAAGTTTGAGGCATGGGAAAGTTAGTTTTCGCATTACGGCCACTCATCAAGATTGCAGCTTGATCATAGGCTCTAGCTGCCTCTTCTGCTGTTTCAAAAGTTCCTAGCCATACCCTCCTCTTCCTGTTCCAAACACACAACAAATTAAAAAGCAAGAGCATTATACAATAAGATCTTATAATATTTGAAAGAATTAGACAAAAGTATAAGTAGTTTAGACTCAGAAGTAGAAAAGATAAGAGAACATAGCTAGATGGGTTCGGTAAAGGAAGCTCGCTTACAATAAAGGATGTCTAATTTCAGAAACCCAAGAACCCCAACTTCGCTGCCTCACCCCCCTGAACTTTTTTGATTGCACCATGTTGGGAGGGGAGAGACTTTTCACTGACAAAATAAGAGAGAGAGAGAGAGACTTTTCATCGACAAAAGAAAAGTATGGAATAGTTCAGAGACGATTGAAGTACAGCAAAGGCTGACTTGAGATCCTGAGAAGATATAGAGAAGAGATTGAATGCTATTCCATGGTAGAGAGCACACTGTCGTCGAACTAGAAGCTTTTCACCGGGAAGCTTGGTGTATTGAATAAGATCACCTACATCTTCACTCAAGTATACCTACCCCAATTTAATAACCGGGGCTTGCTTTGCATGCAATATAGTACTGTAGTAGCTAGGGCTTTTATGCCAAAAGAATCCGAG
The DNA here is from genome assembly GCA_033617975.1 of Populus alba x Populus glandulosa. Lineage (NCBI taxonomy): Eukaryota > Viridiplantae > Streptophyta > Magnoliopsida > Malpighiales > Salicaceae > Populus > Populus alba x Populus glandulosa. The sequence continues at coordinate 6,247,189 of CM066148.1, read as the reverse complement.
AGCTGTCCACAGAAAGCAAGATTGAATCTGATGATAGTACAGCAGTAATTATTTACTGATCAGTTTAGAATAATATTTGCCAATTTGGATAAAACATCAATACCAATTAGACTATTATTTAGGATACAATAATTTAAATCCAATTATTTAACCAGCATCGGCATCATTTCACAGGTGCCGATAATTAATATCAGTCATTTTAAGTAACGCAGAGTGCTTGTTCTTCCCTAATCCATATATATACATCTGATATAGATGATTACTGCAGATTAATGGCTAAAGTTAGAGCAATATTTGATGCAAATTACAGTGGAGTTAGGGGATGATGGCTGCGTACAGTGATGACGAGGGATCATCGTCATGCCTTTTATTTTGAACAATTATTGTCCTACGTGCAGAGACCACATATAACTTCAAATGCACAACTAAAGAGTTAATATAGGTAGTTAAAAACTAAATAGATAGTAATGCTTCGGGACCCCTTCGATAATGATATGCATGTGTTCAACATTTATATATACGTGGAGCTTGCTATATATATATATAGAGCTCTTTTTTTAAATGTAACACATGCCATGTTTTTTCTTTTTCTTTTTTCAAACTAGCACCAATAAAAAACTTAATTAGAAAAACAACATTGCATTGTTTCAAAAATAGTTTTTTTTTTAATAGATTTTATTATCTATTAAAAAAACTTAATTATGTATTTTATTGTGGAAAAGAATAATTAAGAATCCTCATCGAACTAAACGGTTGCCCCTTGATTTTTTTTTTTAATTTACAAAAGAATAAATAGAAGTTTCCTAACTATATAAGAAGATATTTTTATTTTTTAAAATAAAAATATTAGATAAATTTTGTTCACCATAAATTTTCTTAAAAAATTGAGATAAAAATAAACGTTTATTATCATCTTTATTATTATTATTAATATTAGCATCATTACTACCATTACCTTATCACTACCATCACCATTATTATTATTATTACTACTACTATTATTATTATCATCGTTATTATTATTATCCTAATTCTAGGTGCTCTTCATGTCATGTGTTTAGTTTTTTGTTTTTTTATAAATAGGTTTAATATGTAATTGATAGAAATATTGTGCATTTCATACTCACATGTATGAAAAGATCCTATATTATTTATACAGAGTGAAAGTTTAGAGTACCTTCACAGACAAAATTAATTAGACTTAAATGTTACCTTTTCAAGAAATTAATGATAAAGCTAGAAAAAACTTCATTGGATTTGTGTTTTGTTTTTGGATACCAACGGGCTGAGTTGTGGGTATTACCTCAAAATAGCCCTCCCTCTAGTGCTAAAGATAATTAGGGTTTTTCATGTAAATATTATATAAAAAGAGTGAGCAAAGAGAGTTATATATTTTTCTTTTGTATTGAGATGTGAAAAAAAAATTCTTCATTTTCTCCTTTAAACTGGAAACATATAGTTTATTTTAGGGAAAAAAATTGAAGCTGCTTATCTAGTAAAATCAGTCACTGTTTTATCGCATAACTTACCTTTTTATAAAATAACTTATTTAGCTTGTTTATAGCACGTGATAGTTTGATGTGGTAAAAATGAATGATAAAAGCAAAAGAATAGAGAAAAGATGATGAGTGATAAAAATAAAAGAATAAAGAAGGTAAAAAAAAATGAAGGGTCGGGCGAAAATCAAGTCTTATAAAGCATGGTTGGGCTGGGCTTAACCGATTGAAGAAATTCATCCAAATAGTGACATGAGGCCCAGTAGAAAACCCGAAAAGACACATCATTTTCTATATTACCTTTTATCTCCTCTTCTATCGTTTCCAAGAAGCTGCTAATTGGAGGAATTGAGAAGAAGATAAATATAAGAAAACAAAAAAGAAAATTTCATGGTAGAGGACGGCCTGCCATTGCTACCTAACTCCACTTATTAATATACTAGCCTACTGGTCCACACAAGTTTTAATTATAAATTTAAAATCAAATATATATTGAATAATATTTTTATTTAATATTAACACAAAGCAAAATGAATTTACTTAGGTGAATGTATGTTTGCATGCAAAATTTACAGAGATAATAATAAAAAATTAAAAAGTTAAAATTTTAATTAATTTAATGTTAAAAAATAAAATTAATAGTCATTCAATGAACCTAAGACAACCAACCAATCTTGCAATGCAAGTCATGCATTCATCAATCTCAATAAAAAATTTTTATATCATTTATTACATTTCATTTATTAGATTTATATGAAAACAAAATGCAGGAGAATTTTCTTGTATGAAATATTTTGTTTTTTAAAAAAATTATGATAGGCGTGTGAGACTACGATAAAAAAGGTAAGTTATTGATAACAAAGAGTTAAATTTTAATTTTTTTTGTTTTAATTTAAATAATAAATAGATTATTGATAACAAAACATAAAATTGCAAAAAAAATTAAATTAAATTCAGAGACAAAAAATACATTAAATAAAAAAAATAAACTAAATGTTGTAACCTAACTTGTCAAACTTGTGATTCGAGTTATAGACTCAACTAGATTCAATATTTTTTTTTCATAAATCTATAGTTAACCTCTATATATATATATATAAAAAAGAACAAGTAAAAAGCCTAAAAACACGGGCTTATGACTTAGCATCCTAAGCGTATAAAGGGAATAGCACAGGTGTGAAGGCTTTCAAGCCCAAGCCCAAGCCCATGCGTGTTTGAACCTATATTTTTTTTTTCTAATTTAAAGGGGCATGACATTTAAAAAAAAAAAAAAGAAGAAGCTAATGACACGTTGCCTATTGTGACATATGAAGTGTTGTATGCAAGCCCAAAACTTGGCCACTATTATGGTGGTCGTAAAATTAGGTCTATGAATTTTTTATATAAAAAATTAATTTTCAATATATTTTAACTTGAAAACACCTTACAAACACTCTTAAAATATCAACAAACTAAATTATCAACCTTATAAACAAAAAAAAAAAAGAGAGATCCAAATCACAAAATCAACTAGAATAAAATTTCTCACTCTTGACTTATATATGTATTTTTTAGGCAATATTAAAATTGAAAACAACCACTATAAGGCTCTTTTTATGGAATGAATTTCATCTATACCAATTTCAACCAATTTGATGGTTGTAATATATGTAAATGATAACTTTCTTTATCTACATTGAATTTTGGTGGGAGTCTCTCTTCTTTTACAAAAAAAACTTGAAAATAAAAAAAATAAAGTTTAATATCACATCTAAAATTTTGACAACTACATAGATCGATCACTTAGTAACTGAAAAGGATAGAAGATTAAATTTTTTTTTTTTTGAATAAAGCTGCAACCTATTTTTCATGTATTTTTAACTTTTATCCTTTATTTTTTAATTTCACAATACTCATTTTTTTTTAAAAAAAAGATGTGATTGAACATCAATTTGAGATCAAAAGAGTTCAATCATGCAAAGACAATGTTACCAAATTGAAAATTTAAAAAATCTTACCATTCCAATTCATAATAATTCGTGAAAGAATGTACAGTGAAATGTGTACGATAATATCACCACACGGATTAGTTTTTTTTTAATGTGTTGTTTTTTTCTTTCTATCTTCAAGTACTATTTTGTTTCTCCGCTGGATTACACAAAATTCTACTCCATGAATATCTTCCTCCAAAAATTTACGACATTGGAGTTTACAAGGCATGTGTACAGTGAAAGTGACGAAAACAGGGTAAAAAAAACAGGGTGAAAAGTAGGAGATGGTGTGGAAGATGATCAAGAATTCCCATCACAGATTATTCTTTGAAAATGAAGAAATAAATTAATCTGATTTATTTCATACAGTGGAAAAATATGAGATCTCAATTTTTATTAACTGGATAGTAATACCCGACATGGCAAGTTCCCATTGTTTAATAAGATCAACCCACAAAATCTATTATTCTATTGTTTGAACTATCAGTCAACCATTATAACTTATAAGTTATAACTTATAACTACCAGTCTTCCTCAGATCCTCAGAAGAGAAAACTGAGTTCAAAACCGGGTTAATGACCCATCAAGACTCTCTCTTTTCTCCTTTCACCCCTCTAAAACCACTCCGATGCAACACCAACAAAGACCCACTATCCCAACTCGCTCGGCTCACCCCCACTGACTCAGTCCCAACTCAGTTACCATGCTTAAGAAGGGCAAGCTCAAGCTCCCTGACAGGCTTGGTATTTTGGTCCCTGGTTTTGACGACAAAGAGGAGGAGAATGGAGGGTCCGAACCGGTTTTCGAGTCCGGTGAGGAGCTTGAGATTATGGAGCCTAATGGGGTTGAGTTAGGCCACAAGGAAAATGAGTATGAATTTGATTTGGGTGTTGATGATAAAGTTGGGGATAAAGTGGATGCTTTTAGGACGCGGAAGAGACCCGATAAAGGTGGGCCGGGCCAGGTCACGGTTAGGGAGGTTATTGCAGCGGATGAGAAAAGGTCTGATCTTGAATATGAGGTCAGAATGTGGAATGTTCTTTCTTTATTTTCTTCTTTAATTTAATGTAGGGTTTTAGGTTTGAAGTTGAATTTTTGGAAAACTCTTCTGTGGTTTAGTGAGGTTTAGGTTTTTGGGGAGTGTTTGGTTTCTTTAGAAAATGGTGGCAAAAGGGAAGAAATGTATGTGTGGACTGTGATGTTCAATTACGCTTGATTTATTCATTGGGACAAAAATAGTTTAATTAAAGATAATAATTTATTGGGTTTGCATTCTTGAAATCTAATTTGTGAAAATTTTCAGAAATAACTTTCAAATTGGCATCCTTTTCCTGCATTTTGGCCGCAACAAAATGGGATGCTAGGGTTTTGTTCGTTTATGCCATTTTTAGTTTTAGGACCAAGTTACTTTTTGGCTTTGTTTGTTAATTGATTGTATATCTTTCCATTTTGTTTTGTGGCTAGTTCTCTCAAAAGGAGATAAATTTGGAAAAGGTGAAGAGAATTGCTAGTATGGGGGTTCCTGATGGAGGAGGATTGAGGGCAACAGCTTGGAAGGTACATTGGTTTTCATTGCTGGATTATTTTGTTTGCACTTCTGGCTAGGAAATTTCATTATTATTTGATGTGGATTCTAAGCCGGCTTTCAGAGTAGTTCAATAAGCTTTTAGTAATAATAATGTTACTTCTGTCATGTTGGATTGCACTGATTGCCAACAGAACTAAAGTGCTGAAGATTTTTGCTTCTGCTAATTCACAGGTTCTTGAAGAGATTTGTGATTAAAACCATGATTATTGTCTGTTATGCAGTGATGGAATGGTTTGATGCCTGGACGAGAACATGTTATTCCAACAACTAAACTTGAAAGAATAAAATTACTGGGTTATTATGAAATAATAGGACCACATGTTGAAGTTGCTTAAATCACCTATATTCTACACATCGTAGTGGTAATCAATTGGCTGCATATAGAAATGACAGCTTTAGTCATTCAATACTCCTTTTTATTTGAATATGACTCCTGAACATCCTTAAATCTTAATTTATGGCAGCTAATGTTGGGTTATTTATCTCCTTCTCATGATGTGTGGGAAAAGGAGTTAACCGAGAACAGACAAAAATATGCTAAGCTAAAAGAGGAGCTTCTGCTGAGTCCTGTAAGTTTCCAACTGCTGTACCTGCTTTGCATCTTAACTTAGTGTTTTAATTTAGTTGCAGATGAATTTGTCACACTTGTAATCAGTTTTTTTTTTCTTTGGTTACTGGTTTCAATGTACTAATCAAAATCTTGAATCTAGACAGTCAGAGTACACCAGGGTAAAAGCTGATGCAATGATTTCCGCTGAGCTGAGCAGTGAAGGTGATGTTGCTGAACCACTTAAGCGACAAGGAATTTCTCATGGAGATCACCCCCTGAGTGTTGGTATGGCTAGTGCTTGGCATCACTACTTTAAGGTAAATCTCTCCACCATTCTAAGGTGCCTGGAATTCATTGTGACAAGGGATAGCTGATGTTAATCAAAATGAACACTGCATTTATAGCATACAGAGATTGCAGAACAGATTGACCGCGATTTGCAGCGCACACATCCAGATATGAAATTCTTCTCAGGGGAGTCCTCATTCAGTAAGAAGAATAGGGTATTTATCCACTCTTCTGCTCTTTCATTTTTATTCAATTTCATTTGGCTGTTGAATCTTTGTTGACACTATGGTTCTCAAATTCTCAGTCACTTGATGAAAATAATCTTTTGGAGAGTTGCAAACAAATGTCGTCATTGCAATTGTAACAGTTTTAAGACACATGAATGAAGTTTCCCTGAAGAATGCTGTGATATATTTTCACCTGCAGGAAGCAATGAGGAACATTCTTCTCTTATTTGCAAAGCTAAATCCAGCTATTTGTTATGTACAAGGCATGAATGAGGTCCTGGCGCCAATACTCTATGTATTTAGTACTGACACTAATGAGCAGAATGCTGTAAGGAATATTCCATCTGCTTTTGGGTCTTCTATTGCTTTAGATACTTGTGTTCCTTGTTGAGAATATGCTTTAGATACTTGTGTTCCTTGTTGATAATATGATCCTGAAACCAGGAAGACACAATGCTGTTTTCGACTGAATCCTTTCCGCATTGGAAGTTTTTACCATTTAAACCTTCTTCTCTTTTTTTTGGGCACATTAATAAAACTTGTTGAGATTTTGTTATCTCATAAGACGTTCATATATATTTTTTTTAATGGATAGTTTTCTTAGTAGAAGATGAAGCTTTAACAGACACAGAATAGTTAAAAATTTCTACTATTACATACAACAATTCATTTATAGGAGATGGGACACAAACTTTATAGCATTGATCCTATACTTCCATATTTATTGACCAGTCTGATAATAAATATGAAAGAATCCTGTAAACGTGAAAGCATATGTTGTTGAGAAGATCGAACAGAGTCCTAAACAGAAGGCAATTGTATTCATGCCCTTGGTCTATCCTGCAGGTAAATGCTGAAGCTGATAGCTTTTCTTGTTTTGTTCGACTGCTGAGTGATTCGGTGGATCACTTTTGCCAACAGTTGGATAATAGTCCTGTTGGCATCCTCTCCACTCTTTCCCGCTTGGCAAAATTATTGAAAGAAAATGATGAGGAATTATGGAAGCATCTGGAATTCACTACCAAGGTAAATACTTTCTTAATGTGATCATAGTAGATGCACATTTAGATTCTTGATGGCTAAATTAAAAAAAACTTTTTCATAGTTCTGAGTGCTTTGTGCCAACCATTGTAGTATATTTACTTCTGTTTAACAGCAAACAGTGCTTAAAAAAGGCCTCCTTGAAGTTTTCATCATATTTGGATCAAGCTAAGTGAATCATGGAAGCTTATCCATCTATTCAAATGGGCAGGTTAAGCCACAATTCTATGCATTCAGGTGGATCACTTTGCTACTGTCTCAGGAATTCAACTTCCAATCCATTTTAAGAATCTGGGATTCTCTTTTGAGTAATCCTTTTGGGGTTCAGGTACCTCTCAAATATCTCGATCCAATCAACTTTTGATGATTTAAACAATGGTGTTTATGGAAACAAAACTGGTTTTGTGCAGGATATGCTTTTGCGGATCTGTTGTGCAATGCTGCTATGCATGAAAAGCAGGCTATTGAGTGGTGATTTTGTAGCAAACTTGAGGCTTTTACAGCATTACCCTGACATCAACATCGAATACCTTCTCCAGGTAGCACAGGATCTAAGTGCCGATACATCATCCTACAGTTTGTCTTTGTAAATTAACGTGTTGTATACAACTGTTTGACCAAACAAGAATTGAGGTACCGCTGTGAGTTTCTTGCTTGAAGTTTTTCCCTTCCATCCTTTTCTTTCAAGGATGGAACTGATCAACTGAAATGAACACCAACTATCTAATTTTGTTCTAGTCTTCAAGCTGCTAAACACCACAGTAAAAGCAACACGAATTATGATATGAAGAAGAATTCAAGCTGCTAAACACCACGGTAAAAGCAACACACGAATTATGATATGAAGAATCAGGACTGTTGAATTTGTGAGACCCACAAGCAGGGTCCACAAAGTCAAGGGTTCAGATTGCTACCCACAATCAGGACTGTTAAATAACGACCTCAAAACTTGACAGAGATGACAGAAACTTTAGGTCGGCAAAGTGTTTTTTTTTTCTTTTCTTTTGTAGTTGATAAAAAAAAAAAATCACTGCCACAGCAAACATCATGTCTAATTTTGGGAGTTTTTTGGATTTTTAGCATAGTTAAAAAAAATATAGTAAAATAATGCAGTGCAAAAAATATTTAGGGATATGATATAGTTTCATGAGTCATAATTATACTATATACGACATGTGAGTTGCAAATATCATTTGTGTATTTGTGACATGAGAGTTGCAGATAAAATCTACAAATTTATTCTAATTTAATACTCGGAGCCTTCTTGTTTCTCCCTCCTTCTCCTCATAGCCTCTCGCCCCTGCCCTTTTTTTTATGTCAGCAATCTCTCTCTCTCTCCAATGCAAAATACATCCAAAACACCACAAGATCACCTATTTCTCTTTATCTTTCTAGCCCAAGATTGCCACCCCTTTCTCTCTCCACCATGAGTCAACTGATTTCCAACCAAAACAACCACCACTAGTCACAATCTCTACCCATATTCTACATTTAAACACTCCCTCTTTATCAATTTGATATAATTTATGCTAATGCATGTTAATTTGATTTCATACAATGCTAGGGTTTTGAATTAAGGATTTTAGAGAAATTTAAGGTTTTTTTTTATATAATTATGTTAATTTGAGTTGATAATTAGGTTATTTTATAAAATAATCAATGATTTTGGGTTGTTATTGATTATGAATTAATAAAATTATTTTGTTAGAGTTAGTGTTGATTTAGATTAAATTATGGATTATACCAAATTACATATAAAATAAGATAATTGGCTATGAATTTAATTGATAATTTTGTTATGGTAGCGAAATTTGCATCAAAACATTGATTTCTAAATGTTTTTATTCAATGTTCTATTAAAATTAAATATTAATTAGAGTTGTTGAGATCAGTACATATTATATTCTCTCTTTTATGAAAGAAAACAATTGCTTTTATAAACTGAGGCATGAAATATATTTAAAACTAATATGTAGGTGTTTGCTAGATGATATGTATACTGAACTAACTTATAAAAGAATTTTATACGGAAAGATCATTTATGTCTATGGAAAGGCTCACGTGATAATTGTGTAAGTGATGCTTAAACTTGAGATCACCAAGTTATCTTATATAGAGAGTGTTACGCCTTGATCCTAACCAGATGTTATCTTAATCAATGGTAACAAATGACAATGTATGGGGTATAACATAAACTATATCAAAATATTTGAGTAATCAAGAGAGAATTTATCACCCTAAGTGAATTAAAAAAAATATTTCATCTATTTTCAAATAATTTTGACTGTGAGATCCTTGGTCAAGATGAAATGAGTTTTGAAAATAGTTTCAAAATCATATTCAAATAATCAATGACTATAATGTTGAGAACTAATATGATTTAACAAATAAAATGTATTTCATGCTATAATATCTAAATCAGAAAATTCATGATGAATGAATGAATAATAATTATACTGAGAAACTGGTTACTCAAATGTTAAGTCAAATTATTTATGACTTTCTGAATTTTAGGAGATCATGTCAGATTGCTAGGCATTGTATTTGATCTTCAAAAATAAATAAATAAATTTATTATTGAATTGATAATAAATTAAAATTTTAATTTATTTAATCTTATTTTATTTTAGATTATGATTTGTATTTGGATTAACTTATTAAAGAATCTAATGGGTTGCACTCATAAAAACCATTGTTTAGAAATTAAAATGAGATAATTAATCAAGTATGAGTTGATTGTAAATAAGTTTTAAAAATTAAAGACTAAAATGTAATTAATAAAAGGGATTACAATTTTAGACCTAAAAACAATCAAGTAAAGAGTTGATTGAATAAATTTATGAAATTAGACTAAAATAATATGTGTGATATTATTTAATTTGTAAATTGACATTTTATCATTTAAATGATTTTTAAGTTTCTCTATAAATAGAAAGTCATGCATTTTATTTTCTAAGAGTAGATTACAATACAAAAACATCTAAAACACAAAATAAAAGAGATAATATTCTAAAGTAAAACAATCCCTCTCTTCTAAAATGGTTTAGGAGATTTTTCATTAGTGATTCGTTTGAATTATCATTTGAGACTGAATATTTGGATGCTTTATAGTTTGCGATAACTCTAAATTTATCTAACAAGATTCTTGAAACTCTTAAAAAAAATTTAATTTATCAATTTCACTATATATATATATTTTTTATTTTATTTTTCAGAAAATCAAACAATATTCTCTCAAAAAAAAGACGGCCCATAGGGGCAGTAAAGAAAGCTTATTTTCCTGCTGCTGAACTCCTGGATGGAAAAGAAGAAGATAAATGGCTTAACATCTTGCATAAAAACCATAGACGTCCACATAAGGGTTCGAGGATTCATTTGGAAGTGCATTTCTTTGATGGCATTATTGGTCTAAAGGGATTACAGGTCCGAAGTTTCCAGGTGTCCCTTGCACATTCTTAATTTTGTCAAAGAAGTGCTTGCAGAGTTACACTTTACCAAGATGCTCATGTCCCTGATAATGTTTTTCCGAAAATCCCTCTAGCTAGGGGCAAGCATTATGAACCACATCGATGCAGAGAAAACATTTTCGATGCCATTTCTATTGCAAAGCATTTGATTTACATCACATGTGGTGAGGGGCCCAAGCACGCAAAATCCAGGAGGAGACATGATCTTCGGAGAGCTACTAAAGAAAAAGGACAACGAAGGTGTTAGGGTCCTGATGCTCGTTTGGGATGACAGAACTTCTTTGAAGTTGCTTAAGAAGGAAGGATTGATGTCTGCACATGATGAGGATACTATAACACAAAATTCCATTGTGTATCTTGCCCCCGTAAAACCCTGATAATGGACAGAGAATTATACAAGACATAAAGATTTCTACAATGTTGACTCATCATCAGAAGACTCTAGTGGTGGATAGTGAAATGTCCTAGCAGAGAATTACGAATAAAGAGGAGGATTGTGTGTTTCATTGGTGATATTGACCTTTGTGATGGTAGATATATACGACACTCCATGTCATTCGATTTTCAGAACTTTGGATACGGTACACCACAATGATTTTCTCCAGCCCAATTTTGCAGGTCCGTCAATTGATATTGGAGGAGCAAGGCAGCCTTTGCATGACATTCATTGTCGGTTGGAAGGATGCTTGGGATGTCTTTGTCAATGTCGAGCAGAGGTGAAGAAAGCAAGGTAGGGAGGACTTTCTTCTTCAAGTAAGAGAACTAGACGACACTTATAAACTTCCATCTCCTGTTATGTCAAGACCACGAAACATGGAATGTCCAATTGTTCTGGTCGATTGACGGCGGAGCTGCTTTTGGCTTTCCAGTAGCTCCTGAAGATGCAGCCAGAGTCGGGCTCGTCTGTGCGAAGGATAATGCCATCGACAGAAGCATTCAGGATGCTTGTATCAATTCCATTAGACGGTCAAAGAATTTCATTTATGTTGAAAATAAGTACTCCAAATGACATAAAGGTTGAGGAGGTTGGGTCTTTGCATCTTATCCCAAAAGAACTTTCATTAAAGATTGTTAGTAAAATTAAAGTTGGAGAAAGATTTTCCGTCTATGTTGTCATTCCAGTGGTTCCGTTCAAGCGATATTGAACTGGCGAAAGAGGACAACGGAGATGATGTATAGTGATATAGCTGAAGCCCTCCGGAGGGCGACTGATCATTTTTTTGCATTGGACATCGAGAGGGAAAGAAGACCGAAGAATATGAACCTTCAGAGAGACCTGAACATAATTCAGATTACAGTAGAGCTTAGAAAGCTAGGCGGTTCATGATCTATGTTCATGCCCAGATGATGACTGGCAAGCTTTTCAATATCTGAAATTTCTTTCTTTTTTTTTCGCCTTTTAGATATCCCAGGTCCTACCTCCCTTAATTTCTTGATAATTGATTGAAGTTGTGAGTGTCAAAGAACCATCTCAACCCAAAAGTTTAAGCTGTTAGGTGAGGTCCCAGGATATGATTTATATTATTCTCTAACACACCCCCTCAAGTGAAAGCCCTTTGAGCTTGAAACTTGTATAGACTCACATTATCTTGTGCTTAATTTTATCAAATAAATGGGAATAGTGAGATTCGAACTCGTGACTACTAAGTCATCAAGGCTCTGATACCATGTCAAAGAACCATCTCAACACAAAAGCTTAAACTGTTAGGTAAAGTTCCAGGATATGATTTATATTATTATCTAACAGTGAGGAACATTACATGTTTGTTTCTTCAAGGAAGTTGATGGGTGATAAACATGGAACCCCTTTTTGGTAAAAAGAAACTGAAAATTGTCTCATGTTTTCCTGGACTTAACTATAGAATTGCTTTAAATTTCAGGAATAAGTTCTTGTTTTGTGACAATTACATGCCAAAATTGACCATGCTTGCTCTTTGCGGTTGATAATGAATGCATAACCATCGGATCTGCCACCATTAATGAACGATCGACGGATACGAGCAGGAACACAGAGATAGCAACGGAAGCCTACCGACAAACAGCCTGCTTATCACGTTGCTAAAAAATACTGGCACCTCTAGTCATCGGAGATATAATTAGACCAGGACTTGATAGGACATTTGCCTGCTTATTCCATCGGAGTTACTAGTAATGGAGAGTTTACAGAGGTTTCTTGGACATAATTTTTCCCAGACACCAAGGCTCGCTTTTTCGAGTCGGAAATCTGAGTTACTCCCTTCAATCCTCACAACTTAGATGTTTTCTCTATTTCATGATCCTGTAGCTAGTTAACAGATGCATGCATAAAATTAATACTGAAAACCTGGGAAACATTTTCCGTTACTTTTCTATCAATGACTATCATGACCAAGGTAAAATAAATATTTGTGTTTCATTTTACCGGCCCGGTGGTTTCTCCAGGAGAGAGATATATGGTGATTCATGTGAAATGTCCCGGTAGGTACAACAACCTTATTCTTAAAAAGCTGCAAAATCAAAGATTTCGTTTTTCCAAAAGTTGTCTGCAGACGTTGTAAGAGAGTCAACATAAATCAGTTTTCAAAGCTTCGTCTAACAATTTATTTATTTTCTAGTTAAATATGTTTTTGATACATACCCTAACCAGATTGTGTTTGTTTCCAAAATTCAATTTTTAAAAAATTATTTTTAAAATTTTTATGTATTTATTTGTTATTAAAAAAATTGATCAACGAAAAATATTTTTCAATCAAAAAAAAATTTGACTTGAATTCTAGAAAAGTATTTTTTTTTTATTTTGGATGGAAAACCAAACATTGAAAAATATTTTTTAATTTATTAATTTACTTTCCCGAAATTTACTTTTTCATAATTTATTTTTCAAAAAAAAACTATTTTCCAACAAATAAACAAAACTCAAATCTCGATCCCAGACCTCTAGATTATATGTATCCACAAATTATTCTGGCCATGATCTTGATAGCCATAATAGATTGATGGATACCAAGTGTTTCTTTCTTAGCAACCACCCTCCGGTGAGGTTTTTGTACTATCGTAGGGCAACCCTCATGATTTTCCTGGAAACATGTCAAGTGGGAACTTAAGAAATCGTGTGGAAAATTGTTCGTGTGACTCAATTTTGTCTATCCGTTCATTACAGGAATTTAAAGCACTCCCCTTTTGCTGACGTGCCTTTCTATCCATCTCAAAGGTCTCGTATTTTCATTAATAATTAAACAAGAGGTGGTGAGGTGTTCTTTCCTCGGATTTAGAAGAGTGCACGCATGGACGAAGCAATTTCCTTCTTCATGGACTATGTGGCTCTAAGTCCATGAACTAGAAGAATCAATCTTCTTTTAACAAAGTGTTAATGTTATCTTTATGTCATCATCATAATTGTCGGAGTTCCTTCAAAGAGAAGAAAGGGACTTGCTAGCATGGTAACGATCAATTACTGTTAGAGTACTGTACAGCCACTTGGATTGAGGATTTTCGGTGTGAATAAAGATGGGATTTTTCCTTCTTGAAAAGTGGTTGACATGACCGATTGTTTGCATAAAAATAGTTTTTTTTTTAATTTTAAAATGGTTTTTTTGAAAAATAAATTATTTTTTGATGTTTGGTAGTATTATGGAAAAATAAATTAAAAAATATTTTTAAGTGTTTGGTTATATTATAGAAAATAAGCTAGAAAATAGCTTATTAATGTTTTTTTTTTCAAGTTTATTAAAATAATAAAAAATAAATCTTACAAATTAAAAAGTTGAATGAGAATTGAATTGAAAAAAATCTAATTTCATAAATTATCTCAAATAAAATAAATAATAATAAAAATAATATAGATAAAATCTAACAGATAAAAAAATTGAAAGATGATGAAATTAAAATTAAAATAATAATAATTTCATAAATTATTTTAAATAAAATAAGTAACAATAAAAAAAATGAAGATTAAATTTGATAGATAAAAATTTTTAATTAAAAAAAAACAAATAACAATTATAAAAACAAATAAATACCTTACTTGATCATATTATAATCATAGAAGTATGTATTTTTAAAATAAATTAAAAATAAATTTTTAATATTATCATATTCAAATAAACACAACATCGGTCCTCAATCGCCTAAACTCAAGTTCTAAAATAATAATTAGGTACTGTCCTGGGCCATTTCAAGTTTGGGACCACTCTAAGAATTAGAAAATAAATATTCATGGAATCTAAATGTGTGACAGGAGGGTATTTTTCATATTAATTAATTTTACCACCAGCCCTTTTATTTTAGAGCATCTTAATGATGCGTTGATTTGGTCTAATTAAGGCAGCGGGTGTTTAATAATGTGAGGTGATGACACTAATTAGAATCTAAGTACTATAATTAATCAGTAAAGCACAGTGGGTTAAGGTATGTGAACCATGCGAAGTCAAACTCTCATCCCATTTGCTCCAAAGTTATCGTCCTATCTTCAACAGGATGACCAAGGCATCTAAGGGGATAAATTAAAAAATAAATTAAAAAATTAATGCCCCTCTTATGGCATGGGATGATGCTCAGACACATCATGGATGACAAGGGCTCTGGTAACATTGCAGTAATTGATGGCTGCAGGCACCACCAGCAACCGCTCCCTTTAAAGCGTGAAACCACTCTCTTTGCTTTAATTATTTAGAATATTAAGCCTTAAATTTGGTCATTCATGTTTTTTGTAATGGTCGAATTGATCCTTTATTATAATCATTATTAAATTCTACTCCACATCTTATTAATACTATCAATTAACTACTAATATAACCGTTTGTAAGAAAATAAAAACTAGAAGATATTGGATATCGGGAGGCAAAAGAGCAACTTCTTACATTCTGAAGGGACCATTTATGCACGAAAATGTAATTTTTTTGGAAATGTTGCTTAAATGGGTTTTTTTCTTTATTTGAAATAATGTTGCCTGAATTGAACTCCATTGACATTAAAAGACTAATTAAGGGGACTCACATGGAACATCAACACTAATTAAGCTCACTCAGGGGGGGGGGGGGGGAAGACTAATTAAGCTGTTTCTTGCTGTCATTAGCCACCAATAATTGCCAGCTTAAGAAACCACAATTTCTAACAAATCCTTCAACTCCAAAGACACGGGATCTCTCAAATGTCAAAATTAGGTACCACATATTACCTTGAACGAAAAACAAATTGCAACACCCACCACCTGTCTGTGACTGGAATGTGACGTCTACGCGCCGCCAACCATTTCTCCTTAGAATGGAGACCAAACAATAAGATTTTCCCTGACCAGTCCTCAATCAAAAAAAAAAAAAAAAACTGACATCAACTCAAAAAACACTTTACACTTTACACTTAATTTCTGTATTTTCATGAAAACATGAAGCATAAAGGAGGCATGACTTTAGATCCAAAATTTTATATTTTATATATTTAAATATATTTTTTTAAAAAATTAATTTTAAAATTGTCCATCTAAGACATTTTAAAATAAAAATAATTTTTATTATATTTTTAAAACTTAACTTAGGGGTTGATTTGGGACAAATCTCAGGCATGGTTTAGGTCGACCTGGGTTGATTCAACTCAGTGTAAAAATAAAAATAATTATTATTATATTTTTAAAATTTGATTTGGGAGTTAATTCAGATTATGAGTAAGGTTGTCTGTTAGGAGGGTCATCCAAGTTGACTCGGGTCAACATAAAATAAAATAATTATAATCAACGGTTTTTTGACCCATATTTTATCTCAGGTTGACTTGGTTTTTGATCAAATCAGGTCGAGTAAATTATTTTTTATTTTTTATTAAACCCAGACTAGTCTAGGCCTTGAGTCAACCTTTCTAGTCAGTTCTGGTTTTATAACTAAGATTATTATAATATTATTAATTTTAACATTCAATATAAACTAAAGTTAAAATAAATGATAATATCTAATTATATATATATATATATATAATTTAACAATAATACATATTAAAAATAAAAAATTATATTACCAACTTAGTTGATCTAAATAGCATCTCCCTTGTAAAAATTTTGGTAAGAATAGGAATCCTCTAATTTTATTTTAGTATGAATTTTTATTATTATTATTGAATCAGCAAACAACACTTAATTTTAATACCAAATCAGCAGCCAAACCTTAATTTTAATATAGGAAAATTGGTCCAAATACATTGTGTGTGTGTATTTGTTTAATAATATTAATACCATGACAAATAAACAAGGACCCCTCCCCCTCTCCCCTTCCAATAGATGATCAAAATCTTTATTTATTATATTTGCATCATAATCACTCACCTTATGCTACTATATTTTTATTTATACTTGTCATAAAGAGTAAAAAACCACCACCTCCTCCTCCTCTTCCCCACCAGAGCATATTCTCTCAAATTCAGCAAGTCACATAATACACTTTTTTCAAGTTTCTTTCTTTCCTTCCTTTTCTCTCTTGATTCATCAACTATGTCTTCTATGCTTTGTTCACAAGGTGTGGTTCTTGCCACAGCCATGGCTGTTTCCGGCACTGTAATTCTCCTTGCCTTTCGCCTCCAAAAATCTCTCCCTCCTTCTGGTCAATTCCCTATTGATCTTCATCACCGAATTCCCCAGTCGTCACGACAAGCTCTAAGGTCTTGTATCTCATCAGGTAAAGAAACAGCAAGAAAATCCTGTCATGCATTGAGCCTGTGCAATTTCTCAGTTATAAATGTTCTTTTTTAACTTTCTTGGCTTATGGTTATTGGGGTTTTTTTATTCCTTGAAGAAGGGAAGAAGAAGGGGAAGAAGAAAAGAGTGCAATTTGCAGAGGATGTGGTGGATCCAAGAGGGGATGGACAGGAGTTTAGGAGGCAACATGAAGCCATTTTCCTTAGTCAAAACTCTTGTTCTTCTTCTTCATCAACATCAACAGAATTCAAGAAAAATGGTCAACAAAGAAGAATGCCTGCAAACAGAGCTGCTCTCTACAATGGGATTCTTAGGGATCGTGGGGTTCAAAGATTGGCCTACTGTTGTTGATTGACTCTTCTTGTGTATAACACCTTGTGTTTCATCTGTAATTTCCTCTCTTTTTTCCTGTCTTTCCACATGATTTTTCTTTTTTTACTTTTCTAGTTCCTACGAATTTTACAAAAAATAGGAAGGGTGGGGGTGGGGGTCCACCAGGCTGGACCTGTTATTGTTTCTGATCATGCTAATTGGGTATATAGAGTGGATCTTCATGTGGAGAGGAGAGCATTTTGTTTGTAGATTTGATGACGGTAGTAATCTCCTTGGATTTTGTTCATAAGAAAAAAAGGAAGTTTCAAGAAAATATTACCTGGCTTTTCTCTGCTTCTCTGTATGATTTTGTGATATCTGTGTCTCGAAACCATGCACTGTTTGTGGATTTCACGGCTCAAATGGTAAGTTAAAGACCAGGTCAAAAGAATGGTAAATCAAAAGGAGAAACCCATGATTTCTTGACTAAAACATGTCGGGATTTTGAACTGGTACTGTGTATGACGAAGATTATTCAAACTCATCCTTATCTCAAATCTTTCTTGAATCGATTGAGAATGTAAATTTAGCCTTGATGTTTTCTAGGCATCTAATTGCTGTGAAAAGAGATAGGAAAAATAAAAAACACCAGGCAAAAATACTAGCCAGACATGTTAACACGATGTGCTCCAAATTTGGAGGCTAAAAAGTAGAATTTCCACTCCAACACGAGCCAGCGAGCCAGCCAGCCAGCCTGGGCAACACAGCATCATCCCATATGATACAGATGAGCCCTTTGAAATGCACAAGTATGACAGCCCGTACTTGGGCCGGCTCCGAAGCCGCTCGCAAACATCCCACGCCGAACTCTTATTTCGAAAAGGAAGATTCCAATTCAGTACCACCTGGTTTGGTGTATCTAATTGTCAATACTAATCTTGCAAATTGGGAAAAGAGGAAACTTGTGGCCTTTTCACTCAAATGTGTCCTAAATCAGTCGATGTCATGTGTGGACGTTTTCTTACACTAATTTTCATCTTCTTCTATTTTCCATCCATACTTACCTAAAACACGTATTCTTGCTGGAACTCATGTTTTCATGTGTTTTCTGTGAGTGTGTTTATTTTAAAAATATCAAATATATTTTTTAAGTGTTTTTTATAGTTTTAATATACTAATATTAAAAATTAAAAAAATTATTTTAATATATTTTTGAATAATTAAAAAAATATCATATATTACAATATTAAACACGTATTAACATCACAAGCCAAACTCTTTTATTTTGATATACAGAAATTAAATTCTTTTGATCGATTTCAAATAAGTTGTCTACATGTTTAAAAGAAAAAAAAAACATGATTTCATGGATTTTGTGGAGATTTTTTTTTATCTTTGTTGAAAAGAAGAAAAAAGAAAACTACGTGTGTGCATAATAAAGTTAACAATCTTTTACAACAAGAAGCAACAAGTGTTACTGGAATTCTTCTTTTTTTAAAAAAAAATTGAATGTGATTAACACTTTATGGAGTGTGTTTTGTGGCCCTTCACACACGCATGAACTAACCACATGTAGAAAAGTGTGCGTCCAAGTGCTAGGAAGCTTCCTCCTTTTGATGCCACTCCATTCCTTTATCTCTCAGCAGCCCATGAATTCATATATTAAAAAAAAAAAAAAAAAACAAAGACTACGCCATTGACCTCGTTATTGCTATTTATATTATAAATATCACGCCACACATTGCACCAGTTTGAAATTTTTAATTTGCGATGTGTTAGCATTATGGAGACAAACAAGCCCCACCATGTGCTAGTGGGAATAATCTCCCACTTAGCACATGGTGGAGGACACCCCCCACTCCCACCTTGTATAATTATGTGTGTGCTGTGTATTGTTGTGTGTGAACTGAAGCTGCGAGATAAACACAGAGAGAGTTGTGTGAAACACAGAGAGAAGAGAGCTTGAGTGTAGAGTTGAGTTGAGTTTTATCTCCTCCTCCTTTGTTGTTGTATTGTTTCTTTGAGTGATTAATACAACCAGTAGCTCCGTGGAGTAGGCAAGTTGCCGAACCACGTAAATTGTGCGTGTTTGAGTTCTGGATTTAACCCCATCAACTGGTATCAGAGCATGTTCTTGACAAAGAGGGTGTTTGATCCAAACTCAAAAATCAATGTTCTCAAAACGTGTTTTTGATCATACCATCGTGTAGAGCACAACCAGACGAATCCACTGGTGAAAACCCGGCGAAGAACCGACGTCCTGCATGCCCGCACGCGCCCACACGCGCCACCGCACAGACTGCCCACGCGCATCAACGCGCCTCACGCGCGACACGCTCCTTCCTCACCCGTTTCTCTGCAAAACGGGTCGGGTCTGACCCGCCACGTCAGCAAGTCGCACGGTCAGCGTCCACGTCACCTGACACGTCACCTGACACGTCATCCATCTGGGTTTTGATCCGGTGCATCTCAGACGCTAATCGTCTGACACGTGGATACATCATCACCGTGAAAGAGTTTTGATCTGGTGCGACGCAGTAACTAATCGGCTGACACGTGGCTTAATCAGGACCGTTTCTGAGTTGTGATCCAGTGCTCCTCAGACCATAATCTGTTGACACGTGGTTTAATCAGGACCGCTACTGAGTTCTGATCCAGTGCTCCTCAGGCCCTAATCTGCTGACACGTGGCTTAATCTGCACCGTTACTGAGTTTTGATCCGGTGCGACGCAGACTGTAATCTGCTGACACGTGTCTTCATCAGAACCGCTACTGAGTTTTTATCCGGTGTGACGCAGGCGGTACTCTGGCTGACACGCGGCTGCATCTGAACCGTCCGTTAATCCAAAACTTTGATTGCTAAAATCTGAGCCATCCGAAGTCCGATTGGGGTGATCTCAGTGTCATTTCCAAGGTTTTTGGCCGTTCCGGACACATCGGTAAGGTCAGATTTGGGAAATTCGAATCGGAGAATTCGTAAAAATGGCAGATGAAATAAAGGCTGCTGGAATTGAAAAATTTGACGGAACAGATTTTGGATACTGGAAAATGCAGATTGAGGATTATTTATATGGGAAGAAACTTCATCTTCCCTTATTGGGAAGCAAACCAGAAAAGATGGAAGAAGAAGAATGGCAACTCCTTGATAGACAAGTTCTGGGCATTATTCGGCTATCGTTATCAAGAAGAGTTGCTCACAATGTTACGAAAGAAAAATCCACTGCAAAATTGATGGAAGCCTTGTCTGGGATGTATGAGAAGCCATCAGCAAATAATAAAGTGCACCTGATGAAAAAGTTGTTCAACTTGAAGATGGTCGAAAACGCTTCTGTGACACAACACCTCAACAACTTTAATACCATCACAAATCAATTATCATCTGTTGCGATTGAGTTTGATGATGAGATACGTGCACTCATCTTGCTAGCTTCACTTCCAAGCAGTTGGGAAGGCATGAGGACAGCCGTGAGCAATTCAGCTGGAAAATCCAAACTGAAGTATGATGACATTCGAGACTTGATTTTGGCTGAAGAAGTGCGAAGGAAAGACTCAGGTGAAAGTTCAAGCTCAGGATCAGCTCTCAACATCAACAGTCGAGGGAGGAGACACGATAGAGGCTCATCCAGAGGCAGATCAAAATCCAGATACAGAAGTAAAAGCAAGTTTGGATCCAGAAAGCAGGTTGAATGTTGGAATTGTGGCAAACCTGGTCATTTCAGTAGGAATTGCACAAAACCGAAGAAACCTGAAGCTGACTCTGCAAACGCTACCACAGATGAGGTGCAAGATGCTTTAATTCTTGCTGTGCAAAGTCAAATTGATGAGTGGATTCTTGATTCTGGTGCTTCATTCCACTGTACGCCACACAATGAAATGCTGCAAAATTATGTTGGAGGAGATCATGGTGTAGTCTATCTGGCCGATGGAACACCACTGAAGATTGTGGGTATAGGAGATGTGCAAATCAAGACTATGAATGGATCTATATGGACCTTGCAGAATGTAAGGCATGTTCCTGAATTGAAGAAAAAGTTGATCTCTGTCGGACAACTTGATGATAGTGGTCATTCAATACTTTTTGCTGGAGGAATGTGGAAAGTATCAAAGGGAGCAATGGTTTTAGCTCGTGGAAAGAAAACCGGCACCCTGTATATGACCACAAGATTTGCAGACATCATTGCCTCAACTGAAGCAGAAAATCAAGCACATTTATGGCATTGTAGACTTGGCCATATGAGTCAAAAGGGGATGAAGGTACTTCAGTCGAAGGGAAAGCTGCCAGAGTTAAAAAATGTCGATCTAGACATTTGTGAAAGCTGTGTTCTCGGAAAATAGAAGAAGGTCAGTTTCTTGAAGGTTGGCAGGACCTTAAGACCAAGCAAGCTAGAACTGGTACACACAGATTTATGGGGACCATCTCCAGTAGCATCTCTTGGAGGTTCTCGGTATTATGTGACTTTCATTGATGACTTCAGCAGAAAGGTATGGGTTTACTTTCTGAAAAATAAATCTGATGTGTTTGAAACATTCAAGAAATGGAAGGCTATGGTTGAGACTGAATCAGGTCTAAAGTTGAAATGCTTGAGATCTGATAATGGAGGAGAATACATTGATGGAGGTTTCAAGGAGTATTGTGCTGTTAATGGTATCAGAATGGAGAAGACCGTTCCAGGCACACCGCAACAGAATGGCGTTGCTGAACGGATGAACAGGACCATCAATGAACGAGCTAGAAGCATGAGGTTGCATTCTGGGTTACCTCAAACATTCTGGGCTGACGCAGTTCATACCGCAGTTTACTTGATCAACCGTGGACCATCAGTTCCTTTGGAATTCAGACTGCCCGAGGAAGTATGGAGAGGAAAAGAGGTACAAATCTCTCATTTGAAGGTCTTTGGGTGTGTTTCCTATGTTCACATAGATTCTGATGCTCGCAACAAGTTAGATGCAAAATCCAAGAAATGTTTCTTCATTGGCTATGGAGATGAAGAATTTGGATTTCGGTTCTGGGATGATCAGAATAGAAAGATTATCAGAAGCAGGAACGTGATCTTCAATGAGAAAGTTATGTACAAAGACAGATCAAGTGGAGAAACAGAGATGGCTGATTCAGATACAAGTCCACCAAGATCTGAATTCATAAGATTAGAAGGGCTTCCCGATGTTACTAAGCAGAACAACAATCAAGAGTCTTTACAAGAAGATTCAAGCACATCTGTGCCCACTACTACACAAGAAGATGCTGAGCAACTTGAACCAGCTGTTCGCAGGTCTTCGAGGACGATAAAGCCCCCGCAACGGTTCACACTTTTACTGAATTATATTTTGTTGACAGATGGTGGTGAACCGTTATCCTATGAAGAATCCTTACAAGATGGAAACTCAAGCAAGTGGGAGTTAGCCATGAAGGATGAGATGAGTTCGTTGTTGAAGAACAAGACTTGGGAGCTAACAACATTACCTGAAGGAAAGAAGGCCTTGCAAAATAAGTGGGTCTACAGAGTAAAGACTGAGCATGATGGAAGCAAACGGTTCAAGGCAAGACTTGTTGTCAAAGGGTTTCAACAGAAGAAAGGCATTGACTACTCTGAGATTTTTTCTCCCGTTGTGAAGCTCACAACAATCAGAGTTGTTCTGGGAATAGTAGCTGCAGAAAATTTACATCTGGAACAGTTAGATGTAAAAACAGCATTCCTTCATGGTGACTTGGAGGAAGATATTTACATGCAACAACCAGAGGGGTTTGCAATGCAAGGAAAGGAGAATCAAGTCTGCAAGCTACAGAAAAGCCTATACGGTTTGAAGCAAGCTCCAAGACAGTGGTACAAGAAGTTTGACAACTTCATGTGCAGTTCCGGGTATACAAGATGCCAAGCTGATCATTGTTGCTATGTCAAACATTTTGACAACTCCTACATCATTCTACTATTATATGTAGATGATATGCTGATTGCAGGATCCAGCATTGAGGAGATTGATAAGTTGAAACATCAGTTGTCGAAGCAGTTTGAAATGAAGGATCTGGGAGCTGCTAAACAAATACTTGGCATGAGAATCATCAGAGATAAAGACAAAGGCATGCTAAAGCTCTCACAAACAGAGTATGTCAAGAAGGTTCTCAGCAGGTTTAGTATGGATAATGCTAAACCAGTAAGTACACCACTGGGGAATCATTTCAAGCTCAGCAAAGATCAGTCACCAAGAACTGAGCTAGAAAGTGGATACATGGATAAGATTCCATACGCCTCAGCTATCGGCTCTTTGATGTATGCTATGGTCTGTACCAGACCAGACATTGCCCATGCAGTGGGAGTTGTAAGCCGACATATGAGCAACCCTGGAAAGCAGCATTGGGAGGCGGTGAAATGGATCATGAGGTACTTAAAAGGTTCATCGGAAACTTGTCTCAGTTTCACAGCTGGTGGTTTGAAACTTGAAGGTTTTGTAGATGCTGATCTAGCAGGAGATGTTGATAGCAGAAAGAGCACTACAGGATATGTTTATACTCTAGGAGGTACTGCTGTTTCCTGGAGTTCTACCTTGCAAAAGATCGTTGCTCTTTCAACAACAGAAGCTGAATATGTTGCAGTCTCAGAATCTGCAAAAGAGATAGTATGGTTGCAGAGTTTCTTGAAAGAATTGGGCAAGTTGAATGGGAAAGGTACTTTGTATAGCGACAGTCAGAGTGCAATCTTCCTTGCCAAGAATCCAGCATTTCACTCCAGGACGAAGCATATTCAGATCAAATATCACTTCATCCGACAACTGCTGGACGACGAGCAACTAATGCTAGAAAAGATTTGTGGAAGCAAGAATCCAGCTGACATGTTAACCAAAGGAGTTACACTTGAGAAACTGAAGTTATGCAAAACTTCAGTTGGTCTTCAAGGATAAAAAAGGATTTCATTGTTTGTCTCCAAGTGGGAGATTGTTAGCATTATGGAGACAAACAAGCCCCACCATGTGCTAGTGGGAATAATCTCCCACTTAGCACATGGTGGAGGACACCCCCCACTCCCACCTTGTATAATTATGTGTGTGCTGTGTATTGTTGTGTGTGAACTGAAGCTGCGAGATAAACACAGAGAGAGTTGTGTGAAACACAGAGAGAAGAGAGCTTGAGTGTAGAGTTGAGTTGAGTTTTATCTCCTCCTCCTTTGTTGTTGTATTGTTTCTTTGAGTGATTAATACAACCAGTAGCTCCGTGGAGTAGGCAAGTTGCCGAACCACGTAAATTGTGCGTGTTTGAGTTCTGGATTTAACCCCATCACGATGTACTTTGCGTGTGGAAAAATATGGTACGCTTGCAATGACTTTTCAATTCTTGAGCTTTAAGCAAATGAAAGAAGTCAAAGAACCCATATGAGAAAATTCAGCATTAAATAAAACTGAAAGGACGGAGACGAAGTTTGTTTGTGGTAATCTCACCAGAGATTTGTTTATTTCCTTGGTTTTTTCACATCAGCATTTAAAAAAGATTGTTAAATTAATTTAAAAACATCATTGTAATGTGAAAGGAAAATATAAAGGAGGGCATTGTTGCAAGACACATGGCAAAAACTTATTGGAAGTACAAGTAAGAACAGAGAAACCTCTAGAAAACAAAAGAAAACATGGGAAACTGGAAATCTTGTTGGGGCTGCATTGATCTTGGAGCAGAATCTTTACATCACATATCAGCTATCTTGTCTTTACAATTTTTTGTTTTTGTATTTTGGAAGTGCTCTGCCATGCAGATGTCTGGCTGTGGGGGCAATTCATCGTGATATCTGCGCGTCCCCCATTTTTCTTTTCTTTTGGTCCTTTATTTTATTTTATTTTATTTTCTTGGCCCTAGGCTGCTCCTTTGGAGACTCTGCCATGTTGTAGATTTCCAGAAGCATGTTAGCCAACCTACCCAGTGGAGTGTTTTGACCAGACATCCCAGAAACTGAGGGAAGGGGATGACAGTGCTATCATCTTATCCACATTCTCTCCCTCCAAGCTTGGATTTTGATTGGACAGCCCATGTGAGATCTGTAGTGCTATTGGCTAATTCAAGGACCAGCCATGTTTCTCTCATGGGTGGGATGGCTGCATTGTTTCATTGTTGTTATGTAAAAACCCATTCCTCATTTGTTGTTTTCTTTGCATGAGAAGACACTCACTTTCTTTTTGCTTTTACTACTAGAGAAACTACGGGTTCTTGCATAGTGTTTCCCGGCTGTTTGTGACGTTTTTCCTTATATTCACTATCAAGAAATTAGCGAATATAAATAGAATCATCAATGGATAAATACAGACATAAATTAATGCCAGTACAATTGTTAAATCTGGCAGTGACTTGTGTCTCTCTTACAACCGTGATATAACCTTAACATTCTCTTCTCATTCCTTTCCTTGAATATTGTAGGGTCTAGATTTAATGGCAAACTTTAGCTTTGCTATCAATAAATATATTGTTAAGTGTTCTTGGCCTATTTTCTCCTGAAAGACTAGCATGTGAAGTGAGATTTTCCCTCACACTTCGAAACTCTCCACCGATGTCTTCCACAACTGATGTGGGATATAACCCCAATAAGTGAATTGTAAAAAGATTTTTATTACTTTGTAAAAATGAGTTGAAAAATTATTTATTAATATTTTAAAAATTACTTATCATGAAAAATAGTTACATATATACCATTAAATGTAACTATTTGACTACTCACAAGAAAAGAATGTGATATAAAAAGTGTAATGACGGGGGAAAAAGAATTTATTATATCATTCATTTATATATATAGTTTATTTTATAAAATATAACTATATATATATAATATAAATATTTTAGATATGATATTATAGACATATAACTATTTTTTGATGTTTGGAGAACATTAAAAATAAATTTATTTTCTATGGTATCCTAATTTCACAACACAAGTTATATGATTTAAAATGTATTATCATTATATGATATAAACATGTTTTGTATTTGAATGTATTTTCTAGCAATATCATCTAACTTAAAGTATTTTATACACTAATATATCAAATTAATATACTTTAAAGGAGATTTCAGGGCTGTTCTTCAAGGGAATGAGCTGGAAATTTGTTTGGAAATTAAGTGGTGCGAGAAAAGATTCATGAATTTGAGACTGATATGGTTCGTTTTCTTAAAAAGATGTGTAACTGTTGAAATAAATAGCTGTGAATTAGGCTGGGAAGATTTTTTCCCTTCTGGTTTGGGTCATTTTCACGGCGTGTTTGGGGAAGATTTTTGAACCATGAGACTGATCCACCTAGCTACCTTTAAAATTCAGCAAAAAAACAAATTGGGAAGGGAAAAAACCATCGAAACAAAGATTTTAATGTCGACGGCCATCAAGATTCTTTGTTCTTGAAGCAAAATTAAGATTTCCAATTCAAGTTGGAACCTGACTCGAAAATCTATTCCCGGAAAGATTTAAAATCTCCAGACGATTTAGGAGAAAGGGATAAAAGGTGGTGATGAAGGCTTTAAAAAAAAAAAAATTAATGTCAAAATTATAATATTTAATAAAAAAATCCTTTAGCTTTTAATTTAGGTATAATAACAATCTTGAATAATCCAATCTTTTCTTATCTTGTTTTTTTGACGTGTGTTAATAATAATATAAAACATTATATAACTTATAAACTATGATATATAAACTGTAAGAGAGTAGTGTAACTTTCTCTTAAAACTACTTCATGAATAATTATAAATAAAACTTGAATTATTTTTATTTTTTTATTTTTTTTCATATATTCATGTAGGAATAATCAATAATAATTATTTTTTTGTTTCTTGGTTGAAAATTATTTTACAGGTCATAGTAAGGTTTTATATGAAGAACCAAACTTATGATAAAAAAAAAAAAGCATTATTCATCAAGATTAAAAAAAAATAATTGAAAAAAAGAAATTTTTTTGTCAAAATATTATACAAAATTAAAGATAATATAATATAAAAAATATTATTTTAATATATTTTTAAATTAAAATAATTTTTTTAAAATAATTTTCAAGTTACTGAACACACTTCTACTATCATCAACTATCAAATACTAAAATGAATAGGAGATGCTATGTATAGGATCTATTTTTAGTAGTATAATAGAAGTTATTTTTTAAAATAAAAATTTTTATTTAAATATATATTAAAATAAAATTTTTTATTTTTAACATCAAAACAATTTAAAAATATAAAAAAATTTAACAAAAGCTCTTAATAATCATAAACTATTATCCAACCAAATTTCAAAAGATTAAAGGAAGTCTCTGCATCAATCAAATCTATTTGCCGCATCATCTGTAGAGCATCGTACCAGTTAAATTGACGTGTGACAGACGAAAAGCCCATCTGGTTGTATAGTAGCCAGTGGTTAGTGTCCCAAACTTTCTACATTCTATTATTGCAGTAGTTCAATAGTTCACGAGAAAACACCATCAAGTTTAGGGCATCACTGACACCACCACTCGCGAATATATTTTTATATTTTCATTTTCCTCATTGATTTTCTACTCTTCGAATCTTATCGTTTTTCTTCTTCTTCTTTACCTCAGGTGGATAAATTACAGCGGCAGAGAAACTTAGTGATATTTACACTATATACAGGTGTTTTTTTTTTTTTACAGTACTGTGAAATTACATTAATTAAAGACAGAAATTCTTTGTAGGAGTTACTTTAATTACCCTACTCTAGACATTGTTTATTACATAAAAAAGGGTGAATTGTGCTGCAGAAATACATTAAAAAAAGGGCTGTCACTGATGATGAAGAACCTAATGGAATGTTTGACCCTTTTTCTAGACTTCACAAAGCTCTCTCATAGATTATCTAATCGTAGACCCCCCGAGCTAAAACTTGTTTTACGGCTAAAGTAAATAAACAAGTGCCCAGGTTGCCGTGGATGCCAATATAAGAAAATTACGTGCTTCTTGATCATCCATCTCTCTCCCTCTCCTGGCTTTCATATGCTATGTTTTCTTACCTTGTTAAGATAACAACAAGACACCCCAACACCTAATCAAGAATATTATCGAGACATCTTGACCGAAGAAGCAAAATTAATCTCCATCACAGAGTGAGAATCTGCTAAGATATACATCACCACGTAATTTTACGCTTTTAAAATGTATTTTCCTCGAGAATTACAAAAGGATGGGCTCCTCTTAGGAGCATAGGGTTCCTTTTAAAGTGGTCCATGACCTCCCCATTCGGTCAACAAAAGAACCAATGCTTTTGCTTAACTATAGCCTCTGATCTCAACTAACTACATAGATAATGTTTCCCTCATCTCGGTTGGAATTGATAGAAAAGGCATTTCCTTTCCAAAACCAACCAATCAATCAATCATATGGCACCATCCTTTCATTACCGCCCTTCAATCATGTTTGCCGATGTTCTTTGTGCCCTAATAACATAATCTAGCAATTATAATAAGCTACGAACATGACCTCACTTGCCTGTCTATGGTGGGAGAGGTAGGTGCGTGTTGGGTAGGCTCATCCTCGTCTGATTAATTATAAGAGGGTAAGAGCCGGTGCTGTGAAGATAAGGATTAGCTAGTGACGTGAAACATTTAATTAAGATTAATGCTGTAGTTCTTGTACTTCATTGGCTCCAAATGACGTTGCTTTATGTGGCTTTGGTTAGATGTTGGAACTTCCCTAACATGATTAAGGACGCCAATATTAATTAAGAATGCGAATGATGCACGCTTTTGTTTCTAATTTGCCAACAAATTTTAACTGCCAAATATCTAACTTTGTACGTACTTCTAACTACCTTACTATTTTAAGATGTAAGAAATTCATGTTCTTTATTATTTTCATTCTTTATTTAATTCTGGATCCATGTGGGATCTTAAGGTGGAAATAATCTCTGGATTGGCAAGAACAAAAGTTATGGAGATTTGACGAAATTATTGATCCAGTCTACTCTTGCCCAAGTGAACTTTTGGCTTTACTGCTTATTGAATCGCATCAATTTTATAGTTTAGAATTTTGATCCCTTAATTTTTACTCAAATGTTAAGCCACTCCTTAGTCCATAATCTTTGAATATCTATTGCATATTTACAGTAAATACTCATCGTTTGTACTGTAGTTGATGTTGTATGTAGAATCTGTGTTGACCATAATTTATCTTACTAGATATGTGTGACTCCATTGCAATAGACGAGAAGCATTTTCATTTTCTTTCAGGCCTCTGTAGGGGTCGACGTGCTCCCTGGGCCAACCAGAAGGGAGTTCTCCAATCAAGATTTGATTTGTGCCTAACAAGTGTTTTTGAACTTCAATGTGCTTATCTTGGCCCAAAATTAATCTTAGTGAGCCTTGAACCGAGAATACATGGGAAAAGGCTGCAGAGCTTTAGGATGGCAATTTCGTGGACCTAGCCACAAGTCTCAATCCATTTGGATTTTAGATTTGTGGCCCGCGCTCTATTATGATGGGCCAAATTATTTAAAACAAAAAAAAAACCCTAAGAGTGTGAGGAATTTTTTTTACAATGCTATTAAATTTGGGTAAGAAGATAAATCTTGAGATCCCTTTACTTTGATCCTTGCCCGCGTGTTTCCAATTAAGCCATATAAAAGCTAACTTAATATAAATTAATTTATTTAATAGATTTAAATGAAATTCAGATAACCAATAAAAGCATTATCAATTTAAAAAAAAAAAACAAGATGAATGTTTTTAAAAAGTATTGAGATGGTGACATATTAGATAACTCCAGTCATACGTGATTTGATTCATGAACTTAGCTAAGTTTAATAATTTTAAAAAATATGTTTTTTACTTAATTATATAATAAAAATTAGATGTTCACAATTTTAAGTACCGATTCTAAAATAGATATTTGTTAAAGACCGTGACAATCCTAAATAAAATAATAAAAAAAAATCATTTACAAAGTCTATTTCTCAATCAATCCAACATCGATGCATGAATTGGGGGGGAGATAAAATAGTTTTTAGAATTATTATCAACATTACATTAAAGATCAAATTGCCTTTAAGTTGATGATTAATCCCCTAAAGTCAAGCTTTAAAAGTGAATTAAAAAAAAAAAAGACCCTAGATCCAAGTTAAGTGTTGTTTTGCATTTATGGGCATTATAGTAATTTAACTTTGCAAAAAAAAAATATAGCAGTAACCTCGATCAATTAAAAAATAGCTAATTCACAATAATTGAAGTTGTGCAAGTATGAAATCTATTATAGAAAAAACTGGTAAATTAATTATTTCAACCCATACTAATTGATTCGAGCGAATCTTCTAAACCTTAGTTAATGTTTCAAATTCACAACCTGTGAAATTGAAAACCTGGGTTCAATTAATGATTCCAACTATCAACTAATATCATTCTAAATGATGAAACTTGAAAAAACATTCCATATAAAAAAAATAACCAAAGTGAAAAAGAAAAGAATAGGCATCAAACATAAAAGGAGAAAAAAATGAAAGGGTGATATTAAAAAAAGAGATTTAAAAACTATCTTAAATAGAAAAAAATATTAAAAGAATAAGGACTAAATCTAATAGACAAAAAAATTAAAGGAGGATGCAATTAAAAAGAAAAATTTTTGATAAATGAATAAAAATAAAACAAATAGAAATAAACAAAATAAAAGAAAAAATCAAAAGAAAAATAACTTGAAGGGATGATTTGAAAATCATGGAGGGCTAGGCCTAATTTTCC
This sequence comes from Populus alba x Populus glandulosa, assembly GCA_033617975.1. NCBI lineage: Eukaryota > Viridiplantae > Streptophyta > Magnoliopsida > Malpighiales > Salicaceae > Populus > Populus alba x Populus glandulosa. The sequence goes on along the minus strand of CM066148.1, from coordinate 6,215,903 downwards.
AAGTAGAAAGAGAGAGAGAGAGAGAGAATAATAATAAAAAAAAAAGATGTTGGTAATGTAGCAAAGATTCAACAACTACATGCATCACATAAGGAGGGAGAGAAGGTTGAGACCAATCAAATGACATGGTGAAATCAAAATTTTTATCATCAAAGTTAGCTGCACACACGGCTCTAAGGTAGAGGAGCGGTTGACGTGAACAACTTTTTTTTCTTTTGGAAAATACAATTCTATTCTTAAAAATTAAATACTATTTAAAAAAACCATTGTACAATTACAACATAGCTCCTCAAGCCAAGCTTTTTAAAATTTAAATTCAAGGGTAATAGAGTAATTATATTGTAGCAAAAAAAATTGAAATGCTTGAAAAACCATTGACCAAAGTCAAATGATTTTTTGCTAAATATAATAAAAAGGCATTAGGGCAATTCTCAAAATGACAAATGAACTAAAGTAAAGTATTATTTTAACCCTAAAAAGGCAGAGTTTTTTCAAGGAAAAGATCATTATAATTTCAATGTTGTAATCTATAATGAACAAATGCCTAGAGTGATTTTTCCATGTATTTTAGTTTTTCTCTTTAACTAGACATGTTGCCCGCCGACTGTCTCCACAAAAAAGGAAAAAGATGAAGAGGTCGTTGTCTTCCTTAAAAGAAGGTGATAGAAGCAGAAGGCAGAGTCGTTGAAGTCCCAAAATCCATATATTTTTGAGTTTTTCTCTTTAACTAGTCATTGATTTTTCCATACCAAGAGGTATTGTTTCAGAAAATCCACCTGGCATCAGTTATCCAAAATCATGGTTTTGTAAAAGAAATTCCAAGCCACAAATGTCATCTATCATCTTCATCTAGTGTTTGGGCACTCACTAAAGCTTTTGAAACCAAACTATGGCAAGACAGACACTGGGAATTAGGGCACGATAACAACTCACCAAAGAAACCATATTTTTCCTTTCCTCTTGCAGCTCCTATGCGCCATTGAAACCAGAACTACAGCAACCTTTTGATAATAAAAAACAGGCATGACAATACAGTCAAATGTGTAAAACCAAAGGGAGCTTGAAAGGTGAAACATAAACTCAAAAGCATAATAAATAGAAAAAAAAAAAGTCCTAATAAGCAACTTGCCGCTAGTTTTACAATACTCAACAGGTTGCGACCATCAATTCTAAGATTTGAAGCCAAAGTAGTCTCTATGAATATATTCTCGTTCACTGTTAATCCCCTTTAATTTGCCAATCTTCCATCCATGAAATTCTACGCATTCTCAAATCATTTTCATATAATAACCCAACTATGCAATGCATTTTCATATAATAACCCAAGTGGCTAAAGTGACGGAATTCAAAATTGTCGGGTCCCATGCATGTCCATCCCGTTGTCCGTTTTTGTTTTAGTTTTTAAATTTTTTTGGGAATAGTATATTGCAATAAAAGAAAAATTATAATTATTAAAAAAAGTTAGACAAATGGTTTTTTTTTTTATAATGTAACTAAATTAAAGAAAATATTATTAAATAGAAAATTGTTTCAAAAAAATGGATAAAGAGTTATTAAAATTGGGTAAAAAGTTATTTTAAATTTAATCTGTTAAATCAAGTTTAATGATAATTATTTTTATTTATGACTTGAACATGACTTCGAAATTTTTTTTGTTACAATACGTACATGGTTTAAACCCTAAATCCTAAAATGCTATTGGCGCTCTTGTCAGCAAATTATCTCAAGCTCTCTCATTCCCCCCCTTAACAGTTCCTTCTTCTTTGTTTCAACACGCCCGTTAATCTCCAGACTCCTCGCCACAACCCCACTATTGGTTCTCTCTATACTCTTTTTTCTACATTAAATCAAGTTTAATGTAATATTTATGTGTGTTTGAATATCTTGCTATCATTTTTATTTTTCTTAACTTGGCTTTTGCCATTGAGAGTTAGAATTCCAAAAACCAATGAAACCCATGTATTTTTTTCTTAGTAGTGTACGTAGAGTTATCTGCTTTGTTAATTTTAGGGTTGTTTTAAGAGATGGGTTGGTTGCAATTTAATCTTGGAGTGCTAAAATTATAATTTTTTTATTAAGGTTTTTGTAAATGGGTGCTTAATCAAATAATGGGCATGTTTATTTCTTAATGTTGGGGCTTAGGATCATATGTACAGTGAATTTGCTTGATAAGTGGCATGTTAGGTTAGACAAGGTTTTATTGCCTTTAAATCTTGAAAGGAGTCAAAAGTTCAGTTTTTGTGATGCTTTTGGTGAAGTGGTTCTTAATCAAATGATAGGTTTGAATTTGTTTTGACGGGTTCTTGATTTTTTTCATATTCGCAGTAGCTATGAAGGTGAGATCATCAGTGAAGAAGATGTGTGAATTTTGTCAGATAGTTAAGCGTCGTGGACGGATATATGTAATCTGTAATTCTAATCCCAAGCACAAGCAACGTCAAGGGTTCTCAACATTTGCTTATGGTGGACTCATGTGTGTACTCCCTCTATCTCTTTAATTTGGTTTATTTTTATTTTCAGATGCTTGTGATTTTAAATGCTTTCTTTTTGTATAGGTTTTTTTAACACTTTTAAGCATCCAATTATTTGATTTCCTCTTCTAATTAAAAGTCAGGTATCTTGTTTAAATGGCATGCTTGTGATGAATTTTGGTTAAAATGTTGGTTAATATATGTTCTTTTGGAGATTGATTTCCCTCTTAAAAGTTCTGGCATGTTCATAGAATCTGAAACTGAAAGGGCTGTTTCCTTGTTGACCTTTTTTGTATTTGTTCTGTTTTGCCGCAAATAAGCCATCTTGTCAATTGATTGATCAGTATTTTGGATTGCTGGCAATCCCTAGATATCATTAATATACAAAAAAAGTCCCTAGATATCATAAGATACTTTGTCCCTTGCTGAAGGGCTCTGAGCTGCTTCAAGTTACCAATTGCCTCCTGCACAAAATTTACTAGGGACACAACCATATATCAATCATGGAGACCAGTATATCTTGTCTCTTCATTTTTGTCTGTTACACTACAAACATACAAACTAATCATGGAGACCAGTAGATATGCATGATTCATTAATTTGGTTTCATGCCATCGTGATGTTGAAATTCCTTTGCTATTTTTGAAGAATCTCAATCATATCATTCTGAAGTAATATTGGTCTAGTCTTGATCTCTTTTTGGGCTTGTGCATGTTTGTTTGCGCTTGTGTTGCGCTCATTGAGCAAAGGCATGGACATTAATAGTTCAGTTGAGAACAGTTTATGTTGACAAGTAGCTATCAATTTGGCACATTAGGCATTGAATTTAATACGGATGCAGTATGAAAACACCTTTCCAGTTGAACACCTGTGGAAATTTAATAATGCGCTTGCTGATATATTTCCTAGATCTGCGGAGACTAGTGCCCCACAGAGAATTATACCCAGTCAAAGCACAGGAGTAGGTCTGGCTACTCTCGTACCCAAAAAGCATGAACCATCAGCCATGTATGGATGGAGGGCTGCCCTTTCATCTTTCGTTTTCAAACAAGGGAATTAGCTGAAGAAGAATTGAAGTTGATGGTTGACTGGTAGTATCTGTTTTAGGCCTCATGAAAATGTTAATCACTCATCTTTTTTTTCCAACAATTTGTTTCATTACTTGGCTTGGACATTCACTTTTTTGTTGATACTTATTTCAAATCCGGTACCATTGTCCGGCTAATACCTTTGATCATAGTGATAACCAATAAATGAGATCATAGCGATGTGAAATTTTGGTTTGTGTTTTCACCTGGGGTTATATCTATTTATTTATTTGTAATTGCCTAATTGGAACCCTTCTGTCCTCTGAGATAATAGCACGAATTGGAACTTAAATTTGAAATACTAGGAGGCAGGAGCATGACTTGGGTTGGCATAATCTTTGTGAAAAAAAGAAAAATGTCTACTAGTTTAGCAGGAGAAATATGCTCTGTTATTATATATATATATATATATATATATATATATAATGGCTATCTAACTATATTACTCTATTAGATACTGGCATTTTGTTTTTCTTTGTGAAATTTTCTTATGGTGAATAGATAGCCAGTATACGAGACAAAATCTCTTTTCGAGAAGGAAGTTGGAGAAGACAGTTTTCCGGACTTGATTCTCAACTCTACGCTAGTTTACAGAACCTGGAAAAAAGCACGAGAGCATGAGAGCCGATATCGGTACTTTTAACTTAAGAGTTGCTGCTCAGGGCAGAATGACAAGCGATGAATAGGATCAATTTTCCGTTTAGTGGACAGCACAGCCATATGGGAAAGTATGCTTCCAAAGCCTTTTCTTTCTTCTTGAGACCGCGTTCGATGTGCTTGCACTAGGTTTTCTTGTGCTTCTTACATGGTGATTAGTAGATTTAAAGCCATTCTTCAAGGGTATTATCTTTTGTTAGAAAATACATCTTAGGATGGTGAGGAAACTGGTATGCCAAAGGTTAAGAAGGAAACAGTGAGATGAATGAATTTACGAGTGATTTTCAAGCTATTGATTGCTAAGTAGTTTCCCCAAGAATTGCTTCCCTGTCTCGTGTAAACTGAAGAGGAGGAACTTCGGAAGAGTTCCACTTACAGTGGATATAAAGATTTCATAAGCTGATGATTTGACAAGCCCTTGCCTTGTTTTGATCTCATCATAGCGGGGTTAGTTGATCCCATTGAATTCTTCCAAAAACACAAATATGTCCCGTCCCCCTCTCTCTCTACACACACGCACACACATAACCCAATATAAGATGGGGTCAATTATACTATTTAATATTTAATAACTGAGAGTACGGTTGTTTTTTAATGTTTTTTAAAATTATTTTTAACATTAATATATTAAAATGATTTTAAAATATAAAAAATTTTAAATTTTTAAAAAATATTATTTAGAACTACATTCTAAACAGCTCCTTGATATATAAGATTATGTGATTGTGTGTTTTGTTGTTAATGCATCAAATGTTTTTAAACAAAAAGGGGGTCATGAATTCAATTGTAATATATTGAATAAAATTGATGTTAGACTAACGTATTGGATATAAAATTTAAAATGTTTGGTTTATGTTGTTTTTATCTATTATTATGAATAAAAGATAATAATAATAAAAAAAAATATTGAATGCCCTTGTTAAAAAAAATTTCTAAGTTTGCTACCGCCAACTATTCTACCATATTATTATTATTATTATTATTATTTGTGACTTTAACCATAGAAGTCAAATGTTGTCATTATTAAAATTTTAAGGGGTATAAATCAACTTATCAGGTTCTAGATTTGCTTATTAAAGATTATAAATTTGAGTTTTACAAATCTCAAGGCCACTAAAGATTTACATGGTTGATAATCTTAGGACCCATGAAATTAGTCAGGGTACACTCAAATTGACCCGAATATCTATGTTAATATATATAAAAAATTGTCATTATTAAAAAAAGAAGAAGAAGTCCTGAACATGGTGTAGAAAATAAGGGAAACATTTTTTTTGTAATAACAATTTTCTATTGCTATGTACTTCGGTGATTACATTAAGCCATGGATTTTGACCGGACCACTAATCTCAAATTCGCATCGAGGCTAAATGAGTCCAGCTCGTTCTTTTATACTATTAAAATAATTAAAACTAAAAGGAATTGCTGGTTTTACTGTGTACTGTGGAGTATGAGACAATTTCACATTGTATGAGACAATTCACATTGTAATCGTAACGCGCAATGCTTTTCTTCTTCTTCTTCTTCTTCTTTATGTTCTTTAATGTTTTTTTAGTCAAATAACTTTTTTTTTATTTCATCATTTTATAATGTTGAGTTAATTCCTGATTTGAAAAAATATAATTCAAATATATTAATTAAAAACGATTAGAACTTTGAAGATGATTTTTACAATGAAACAAATATTTAATTGTCTTTTTTTTTCTTTAACAGGCGTGCTTTTAGGTATTTAGTCCCTCAAGTTTTTTTATTCTTGTATTTTTGGTCCTTGTTTCATGATGAATTTTATGTTTTGATTTAAAAGTTTATTTTGTTCAAATTTCAATATTTGAATTTAAAATATGAGAAAAAAGGTTGCTAAAAAATGATATAAAAGAGAAAAGGTTGTAGGTTGGTCATATTCTAATGACAAAATACATTGATTTTGGTATTAAAGGGTTCTATTTGATGAAAGAAATTTTATTAAAGTATTTTTTTAGCATTTTTCTTCTCAAAAAACATAGGTTGGGATTGAGAATAAATTTTTATCAAATTAATTTTGGGTTTTTAGACATGTTTGAAGTTTTTTTAGTTGAGAAATTAAGTTATTGATATTCTAAAAGTATTTTTTTGGATGTTTTTAAATGAAAATAGATTTAAAAATTATGTTTTGGGTCAAAATATCTCTTGCTTGATTTTTTAACCACATGTCTTTTGGTGGGAATTTAGAGAAGTAAATAATATTTCGGGCTCGTTTGGAAATACGTTCCAACCCGCGTTTCTAAAATGTTTTTTTTTTATAGAAATATCTTGACGGCAATGTTTGATGTCTTTACCAGAATCTCGAGCAATCACATCGTACGTTGCTGAAAGATTCAAGGAAACTGGCTACGATCCTATAAGGCACCAAAACATCAAAGAAGCTGCAGTGGTGAAGGTTTGGACAGCTTAGCTTCATATATGTCAAGCACTTTTCCTAGGTACTTGGTGCACTTTGATGTTTTGGTGCCTTAAAAGCTGGCCTAGAGGAAATGTCCTCCCACCATGCCTTGACATGCGGGCGGTCATCCACCACCGAAGCTGCGGGGGTCTTCATGAGATAATGCGCGTAAGGTAGGTGGTGAAGGTCAGCCAAATCCCAACAATTCCACCCTGCGATAGCGCCGGTTATCTTCCAATTCTTAGTGTCTCCACTTCAAGGCAATTTACCTGATCAAACAATCATCGACACCAACTTAGAGAAGCTAGGAAAAGTGCCTGACATATATGAAGCTAAGCTGGCTAGCACCAAGTACCTTGCAGGAGATTTCAACAGCTTGGCTGAATCTTCACCACCTACCTTACGCGTATTATCTCATGAAGACCCCCGCAGCTTCGGTGGTGATTCTGGTGAATGACCGCCCGCATGTCAAGGCATGGTGGGAGGACATTTCCTCTAGGCCAGCTTTTAAGGCACCAAAACATCAAAGTGCACCAAGTACCTTGCAGGAGATTTCTACAGCTTGGGTGACCTCATGAAGACCCCCGCAGCTTCGGTGGTGAATGACCGCCCGCATGTCAAGGCATGGTGGGAGGACACTTCCTCTAGGCCAGCTTTTAAGAAAGTGGCGGAGGGCATGAATTTAATTTGGTGAGAAATGAAACTTGGAGAGGGTTCTGTTGTTTTATTTCAAGTATTTTGACGAATATGCGTTGATTGTGATCTTAATGCATTGAAACTTCGAAACAATTTAGGAAAATTGTGGGGGATTGCCCCCTGTGGCTGTCGTAGAATATTAATTTGGTTTCTGCAAAAACTATTCCATGGTTTTGAATCCAGCATTGCTACAGTAAATGTAGCCACGCCAACATAAATGGTATTCATTGCTGAAAACTAGGTCGACCATCTAATTTCAATTGACACACAAGGGATTATTGTGATCTTAAGCTTTTTTCTTTCATCCTTTGTTTGGTTAAAATTATCATTGATTGTCTAAACAAAGGATGAAAGGGGGGGGGGGGGGGAAAGGGAGCCAGGTAAAGTGTAATTTTGTTTTATCCCCCCAGTCGGCGGAGTAAGTGCATGAACAGAGGATAAAAATAAAGTTTTAATTAGTAGCTTTATTTAAAATCATCACATTATTTTATATTTGTTCATATTGTTTTTTATTTTTATTAAATAAAGAACATAAGAAAAAAAATGATATTTTTGTTGGAAAAAATTAATAAGAAAAGGAGGAATCCTATTAGCAAATTATTTTGTTTCACCTTTAGTTAACTCATTACTATTTTTACAAAAAATAATTATTGTCATTTGATTAAATAAAATAAAATAAAGTTTTACACTTTATAAAAGATCAAATATCTTAATTTATAATTTGTTGATTTAATCTTTGGTTAGCATTAACAAAGTCTTTTCATATTTATTGACATGCATTAATTAACAAAACTGTAATTGTATTATTACATTTCATAGTACTACTGAGACATCACCCTTCAGTTTTAGTTTATTTTGTTATGTTATATATATATATAATCCCCAGCTACCCATCCAAGAGTAACTTTTACTGTCTATAATAACAAGAAATTAATTCCCTTCTTCTTTTTTCATCAAATCCCTTAATTTAAATCAAGAGCTACTACACCCATCACTTCCTAATTTCGAATAAAATCTGTGAACAAGGAAAGATACAGAAGCATAGAGAACAAGGTCAAAGGGTCAATATCATACAACACGCCATCGTAAGCCGGCACGTGTGACCTCAAGTTGCCATCCTTGACAATTGACATAGCCAATATATATTTACACCAACAATAAGCTATAAATAGAATCGGAACCCTCTGTACTTCTCCACACATCAACTCTATCCAACAATTATCTTTAGCATAAACAATGGCTCTCACTCGTAATTTTCTTCTTCTCTTTTGCTCTCTTTTTCTTATTTTCAGTCCCCCTTCTATGGCACAAACAACATTCAGGCCTAAAGCACTAGTCCTTCCTGTATCAAAAGATCCATCAAGTCTCCAATACCTTGCCCAGATTAACCAAAGAACCCCTCTAGTGCCTGTAGAGGTGACTCTTGATCTTGGTGGTCAGTATCTTTGGGTTGATTGTCAGCAAGGATATGTCTCCTCGTCTAAAAAAAATCCAAGTTGCAACACTGCTCAGTGCTCCCTTGCAGTCTATAGGCTCAAGACATGCACCGTCGACAAGAAATTCTGTGTTTTATCCCCTGACAACACTGCGACACGCACAGGCACTTCTGATTACCTTGCTCAGGATGTTGTTTCCATTCAATCTACTGATGGATCAAATCCAGGCAGAGTTGTTTCAGTCCCTAATTTCCTCTTCAGTTGTGCTCCAACATTTATCCTACAAGGTCTTGCTAAGGGAGTCAAGGGCATGGCTGGACTTGGAAGGACTAAGATCTCACTTCCTTCTCAATTCTCTGCTGCTTTTAGCTTTCCTAGAAAGTTTGCCATTTGCTTGACCTCTTCAAATGCTAAAGGTGTTGTTATCTTTGGAGATGGACCTTATGTTTTGCTTCCACACGCTGATGATCTTTCTCAGTCCCTCATCTACACCCCATTAATTCTCAACCCTGTAAGCACAGCATCTGGTTACTTTGAAGGAGAGCCTTCCACTGATTACTTCATCGGAATCAAGTCTATCAAGATCAATGAAAATGTTGTTCCATTAAACGCTTCATTGCTGTCCATTAACAGAGAAGGCTATGGTGGAACCAAGATAAGCACAGTAAATGCTTACACGGTGATGGAAACAACAATCTACAATGCTGTCACTGACTCTTTTGTCAGAGAGCTAGCCAAAGCCAATGTCCCTAGGGTGGCTTCTGTAGCACCTTTCGGAGCATGTTTCAACTCAAAGAACATTTACAGCACACGCGTTGGCCCAGCAGTGCCTCAAATTGATCTTGTCCTGCAAAGCAAGAATGTTTACTGGAGGATTTTTGGTGCAAACTCAATGGTGCAGGTTAAAGATGATGTGTTGTGCCTTGGATTTGTGGATGGAGGAGTGAATCCTAGGACTTCAATTGTCATTGGAGGCCACCAATTGGAGGACAATCTCCTACAGTTCGATCTTGCTGCTTCAAGACTGGGCTTCAGCTCTTCCCTGTTGTTTTCACAAACAACTTGTGCCAACTTCAACTTCACCTCTAAGTCTTAGGAGGATTTTATTAATTATTTAGCATGCTTTTGTTTAATTTTATATTTTCTTTTTATCCTAATTCTATATGTTTCTATGGCTTTCTAGGTTTTGTTTGTTAAGAGAGATTAAGGTCTATTGACCAGATATAGTTATCATCATATACTTTAGTTACTGAACAGTGTGTTCAGATATGAAATAATAAAATAAAGATGGCTATATTTTCCCTTTCAATTTTCACTCCTCGGACATTTTTTCCTGAGAAAGAGATTCGAATAACTTAATTATGCATAAAAACAGTTGATTGAAGATACCTTGGCTCCATGACTAGGGATAAATAATTAAGTTTATCGGAAGCATAGAAGAAAAATAGAAACTAGTCAAGAGAATTAACCAGATTAATCATAGAAGAAAAACTGAAAGTAGTCAAGCAATTAGAAATCCTTGTACAAGGCATCATAAGGCTGACTGAATTCAGATGCATATGCAATAAAACCAACCAGCATACCTGTTATGCCCGGTAAGAGAATTTTACAACCTTTGTGTGACAAAATAAATATGTTGACAGCAAAAATTAGTTCAAGCTAAGTCTTCCTAGCTTGCCTCTCAAGAAATTTGGCGGCTTTATAGATATTGATGCTTTCTAAAGCAAAATCTGCCAACAGAAACCCTTGAACCAGAAGGATGTATAACCTACTAGGCACGGTGAAGGAAAGCAGGACTTGAGGCAGCCAGGATATCTGCTGGATACGGATTGAAAGAACAATATCTGCCGGAATTATTTTTTCTTAAGAAAAAAAAAAAGAATAATAGCAAGGTAGAAAGTAAGTACCTTGTGGCAAAGATTAATATAATCATCATCATCATATCGAGACCTATTGATGCAGAAACACAGCTAAACTAGGAATGCGTTATTCCGCTAAACAAAAATTTAAACCAAACCAAATCAATTCAAATTTGTTTTGTTAGAAAACAAAGAAATTGAAATTACCACCCATGATCAGTGTTTTGTCAGGAAAAAACCACTTGAAATTCCCTACCAAATAATAAAAGATTAACTGTGCATTTTAAGGGTTCGAAACCAGTTAAAAGAAACGCATCAGATACAGTATCCAAACATCCAGATGCATTTTATCAAACACTTCATTGAAAGAGAATCTAAATTTCCAAGAAAGTTCATCCAAAAAAAAATTGCAGTGCAAACTTTCGTTGAAGCATGTAACAATTCAGACAGCTTAAAAAAAAAGAAAAAGAAAAACAGTCAAACCTTGTGTACACAGGACAATTTGAGGAAAACCAAAAGAGAAATTCAAATTAGTCGAGCATTGAATGTCACAATGACATTACTCTTGAAAACTTTCAACAGGGGGAAAAACCAGGGCATAGAAAGCATTGCAATCAATACAGAGCAAGAAATCAAAACCATGAGTACAAATGAGCACACAAAAATTCTGAAATCAATTTTGAATAAAAAATATATGGTCAGAAATTAAAAGGACAAACTAAATTTATTGATTACACAGATACAAAATTTGCTTTTCCAAAACAATCATCTGTACCAGGATAAAGATGAGTTCAGAGTTACAAAAAACCAGCATTTAGCATGCTGAAGAATCAATCCAACATAGTTTTTAAAATAAATGGAAAAAATGGAGAGCCACAAGAGAAATGCAATGCTATGCAATAATGACTGGATAAAATTTATCTATCAAGAGACAGGTTTTCAGCATACAAAACTTAACAAGTAAAAGTACATTAACACCAGCATTTTGGCACAGTTAAGCAGCATCTTTCACACCTGGACGATATGGGTCCTAAATAATTTTATCTTACAATCGAGAAAACTCAATTGCATGTGCAAGTATAAACGTTAACAGCTGAGTGAAACAAAAATGTGTTGCATTAATCAACAAACTGAATTAATGAGTTAGTTATATCTGACAATGCCATTATTAAAATAGCACACTGTTACAGAATTTTGATGGTAACACGCACCCTTTATGCCATTAATAGAAACCAAAACAAGATCTCCAAGGCTCTATTTACAGGTAGAAGTATTTGTAAACATCTGAGGCAGTCTTCCACGGTGATGAGCTCAATCTTCAGCAATATCTTCCTTCTCAAAACAAAAATATAATTTTAAGCTTTACAGTTTTCAAAGAGCCATATCTTGTAGCCTCCTGTACTGCTCATTCCAAAATATTCAAAAGAATGTACAACCTCCATCCCCCAAGAAATATCATCTGGCTTTGTGCCCAGGTGAGCTGACCAGTCAGGATAAGTTGAGATCTTTGAAGTAGTTTTATATTCCATGTCTCCCCCCTCAGGACTTCCCCCACAATCCATGATGACACCTTGAGTGAGATAATACCCTCACTAAGTCAAAACATGCCAATAAGTCAAAACAATGTCTGTTCCTCTACTTACCTTCCCAAAAGTGACACGCTTTCCATCCAGAAGGAACTTTTTAGCTGCAATGAAAAAATGAGATGCAGTGGAATCCGGGCCTGTAAATGGATTCACCATTTCCTCACCCCACCTCCTTCCCCGTTGTCTCTATCTCTAAACCCAACCATAAAAATTATGAAAACCAGATACATTTCCTGGAAGAAAGCATTTCTACTAAATCAAGAGAAGCCCCAGCTAGATCAAATAAATTGGTTGGCATCCAAATAAAAGTGTACAAACTCTATATTCTCACCTATGAATAAATTTAATACACTATTGTGCAGAACTTCTTGTTTTAGAAAGCCCATCTATGAAACTATTATATGTGGCAAGATCAGGTATAAATTCCTTATCTAACATCTCATCCACCAAAGCTTCCCCTTCCTTTCTTTTACCCTCTCTTGTACACCCAGATACCAAAATGTCATATGTCATCTCATCTACATCCAGACCCTTTCTAGAAGCCAATAATCTCAATTTGTTACCATCAACTGTTCTTCCCTCATTGCAAAGATCATGAAGCAGGCAATTAAAAGTCATAATATCAGGAACAATATTCTCTTTCAACATCCTTTCCATCAATCCAAACGCTTCCTCTCTTCTACCAGACTTTCTCAAACCTTCTATCAAAGTGGTACAAGAAATCATGCTAGGAATATTTCCATTCCTCCACAACTCATCCAACACTTCCAAAGCTCTATCCGCCATTCTTTTCTTGCAAAGCATATCCACAAGACCAAAAGAATCAAACTTCCTTGGCAAAACTCCTTTCCTCGTACAATCAATCAACAATCCACATGCCTCCGAAGCCTGCCCTTCCTTGCAAAGTCCATCAACCAAAATCTCAAAAGTCACACTCGATATCTCACACCCCAAATCAATCATCTCATACACCATCTTAACCCCTTCCTCAATTTTCCTCTCCCTAAAAAACCCTTTAATCAAAGTATTAAAACTAACCACATTAGGACTACATCCTTTCTCTTTCATTTCTCTAAACAATTCCAGAGCCAATTCGAACATGTAATTCCTACAATAACTACTGATCAATATATTAAAAGTAAACACATCAGGCTTAACTCTATCTTTCAACATCCTATCATAAACCCCAATAGCCCTATCATGTTCTCCACATTTCACACACCCATTAATCAAAATGTTGTAAACAGCAACACTAGGCCTTCCATCAATCAACTTCCTCATACATTCAAAAGCTAACAAAGCATCATCCAATTTCCTAGCTTTACAGTAAGCATTAATACAAAACTGAAATATGGGCTCAATTCTTGGACAAGAAAATATACCTTCACTACAAGGACAAGGATTTGATGACATAAATTGAAGAAGCAAAGCAAGTTCCTCTAACCTGTTTGTGATAGCAAGAGTCCTTGCCATCCATTCAAAAGTTTGATGATCATGACTAAAAGAGTCTATAGTAGAAACCCAGTTGAAAATATGAAAGTCACAGTGAGAGAAATGTGGGTGGTGGTGGAGTTTGGTTTTGAAGAAGTGGAGGAGGTTTTGAGGGGTTAAAGGTTGGATCTTTGTGAGATGGGAGTTGAGGAAGTGGAGGAGGTTTGTGTGGTTAGAGGTAGGTGTGAGAGTGAGAGTGGGGAGAGGGGCTAAGTGGGTTGTTGGTGGTGGTTTTGGAAGAGGAGGAAGCGGTGGTTGTGGTGGCGGTGATGGAAGTTTATCAAGGGCTTTGATGATGGGAGGAAGTGTGAATTTTTTCTTTTTGAACGACATTTTGCGTGTTGGTCAATCGAAAACAGAGACAGTGATTATATGGAGTAGGGACTCTGTTTTGCACTTTTGCTGCAATGAACAACGTATTTGCTGGCTTCTTTTTGGGCTAACTTCATATTAGTCCCCAATCTGTTACACATTTCTCAATTCGATTCCTAAACTATAACTTTTAGTAGGAATCCAACCTTGATGCTTACTATATTAATTCATTAATCCAGTTATGTAGAGCTCTAGTATGATCAAATCCAAATAATTATGATAGAAATGATTTATTTTTATTTGGATTAAATAATTTTTACTTAATTATACGATATTAAAAATAGATATTCGTAAAATCGAGTATAAACTAAGCAAAACTAAATATTTAGATGTTTGTTTGATTGTGATAGTTTTATAAAAAAGTAAATTAAAATAATTTATGAAAATAAATTTTAAATCAAGTAAATATTGAAGGATAAAATTGAAAAACAATTAAAAACAAGAAGGAAAATGAGAGAGAAAGAGAGAGAGAGAGATTGGTTTAATATTAACAATGAAGTTCCATGTAGAAAGCTAAATTTTTAAGATGTGCAAGGTAATTTGATTTGTTCATTTAGGTAATTTGATTTGTTCATTTAGGCAAGGAATGACCAATACATGACAGTATAGGTTTCCAGTCATTTCCAATTTTATTTTATTTTTCATAAAATGGGTTTTGAATAAAACTCTTTTACACGAGCAAATGTGAAGAAAAATCATTGGATAACTGTATTGGTGAGTAAAATAACCGAATTATCTGAAATATTTAAAAATTGATTCAAAATTAACTAAATCAAATATAATTTTCAATTTTTTAAGAATAATTTTGGTTATAAAAACTTTTAAAAAAATCAGCTTGGTTTAACTCGGTTTCATATTTTAAAAATAAACAATGAATTCCATTATATAAAAAATAAGGAGATTAAAAGGAACTAATAATTTTTTTAACAACATAAATATATACATAAAATGATCATTCATGATCTATAAATTTTGAACTATCTAAGATTATAAAAAAATATCAATATAATTTAATTTTGTATTGTATAGAAGAAGTTCTAATTGTGATTTTTTTCAACGAAAAAATATGGGTATTGATTAAGTTACAAGCTTATTATTCAATACAACCTAATCTAACTTAAAAATTAAATCATAGTACCCAACTTTATTCAATGCTGATCAGTTAATAATTTATTATAAAATTTAATTTTAGAAATTACTATTAGCACTAAAGTTATTAAACCCAATGTAAAATCCCTAACCTCTTCATAAAAAAAAAAAAAAAATTAGAAACATCCCATAAAAAGAAAGGGAGACACTCATAAAAAGAAAACCACGAAGGTTTCAAGAAAACAAAAGGAAGTAGATGAATTGTGGAAGAAAAGCAGGATTGATCAATCAAGATGAAATTGACACGAAATCAATTGATAAGGCACCTTAATCACCCAATCTTGATATTATTATAGGAAAGTATGTAAACACTAAAATATCAGAAAATTAAGGTTTATGTAGAATTAAAAAATTAAAGGGTGTGTTTGAGATAATTGGTTGTGTTAGGTTGTAGAAAACTTGATTTGGAGGGATTATATGATGAAAAACATAAAGAATTAAAGAAAAGATAAAATCCTCAAATCTTGAAATTAGGGTTCTTGAAGAAATTTTAAGGAAAATTGGGTTATCATGAAAATATATCTAGATTACATAAGTATAAGGTTTGATTGTGAATGATAGATTGATTTGTTGAAAGAAAACATGAGGCATGTATAAATACTATTCTTATAGATATTTCCTCACCATAAAGTTTTTCTCCAAGATTCAACAAATTTCTCCTCTAAAATAAAGGTTATTGAAACAATTAAATCAAGATTGAAAGGAAATACCAGGAAATTTTGCAAACATAGAAAAATACTATGGTTTTTGAAGCATACTTTGATTGTAAAAGTGCATGGTATATATAAGCTCCTAGCATGTAACAACCAGGCATGGAATAAATTTGAGATTTTAACATTACACATGGAAATTTTTTGAAACAATATACATGGATGCAGACTAAATTTTTTTTTTTGAGGTATGAAGTATAATATAGTTATCTCATATCAAAGAATTAAATAAAAAATTATTCTATATCAAAAATTAAGAAGCAATTATTCTACATCAAAAAATTAAGAAACAATTAATTAGGATGTAAGTTATATATAGTTATTCCACATTGAAAAATTAAGAAACAATACATGTGTGTGTAGGTTATAAAAAAAAAATGAGGCATGAAAAAACAATTCTTATTAATGTAAATTCTATAAAAAGATATGAAGTGTGGTCCCATGTCAAAAAATTAAATTATTTCACATCAAAAAATTAAGAAATAATTTATATAAACTATAAAAAAATATGTGAGGTTAAATATTCATAAATTAATTTTAGTTTTTAGGGTTTAT
Organism: Populus alba x Populus glandulosa; assembly: GCA_033617975.1. Lineage (NCBI taxonomy): Eukaryota > Viridiplantae > Streptophyta > Magnoliopsida > Malpighiales > Salicaceae > Populus > Populus alba x Populus glandulosa. The sequence continues at coordinate 6,199,414 of CM066148.1, read as the reverse complement.
TAAAAAAATATAAAAAATTAGTTCTTCCCTAGATTATATTGAGTCTTCCAAGTATTTGATTAATCCTACACGTTCTCGTATACCCAACCAATTACAAATCTAGATTTTTTATAATTTAAAACCCAATAAATGCTTAGGATCATAAATTCCTGCATCTACATATCAGGAGCTTTAATAGCTTTAATAACTATTATTAGCACAACTTTCTTTTTTTTTTGGTAAATAAAATGACTAAATTAACCTTTATTTTCCTTAAATCCAAAATCAGTGTCATTCCACTTTCCCAATCCAGCCGCTTCCATCACCAGTAAAATTTTAATGGAAAACCCAAACTCATCACCTTTCTACTCGTCAAATAACCCGAAACTACAGGCTACTAGTATAATGCAAAAGTTTTTTTTAGGAAAAAAAAATTCGACTTAGTTAATTTTTTTTTATTCTATATTATTATAGCTTTTATTTGAAAGGACAAATCTCATTATCTTTTGCTTTCGTATGAAAGTCACTTCACGCATAATCTAATGATGGCTTTTTAACAAGCCATAATTTTATTTTTTTTGTTTTTAAATATATATATAAAAAATGCATACATCGTTTTCCTTTTCAAGGATTCAGGAGAAAAGGAAAATTAGAAAGAAAAGCAAATAAATGATGGGGTCACATAAAAAATATATTTTTTTTCATTAGCATATTTAAAAGTGTAATTATAATTATTTTTAAAATATTTTTTATATTAAAATGCATAAAAATAAATTTTTTTTATTTTTTTAAAAATTATTTTTAAGATTAGTGCATTAAAATGGTCTAAAATATATAAATAAAATTAATTTTTAATAAAAATAAAAAAAATTTTAAATTTTGGAGGAACATAGTCCCAAAAGGTGCTGCTTGTTTGTCAGTGTGGTTACGATTGATTTTCAAATAACTTTTCGTATCAATGTCAATGATTTTTTTTTTAAAATTATTTTTGATAACAGCACATCAAAATGATTTAAAAACACTAAAAACATATTATTTTAAGTTAATAATAAAATAAAAAAAATTTAAATTTTTTACATAAACAAACAAGCCTACATAGCTCCAAATAATAAAGGACACTTTTCTCATTTAAATCCAGAGAATATGAAAAGGTTGTGTAAAGCCTCCCCATATTGGGTGCCCTAAATCAATATCATTAAAATCAATGATAAGGTTAAGATAAGCCTGTATAAAATACTAAATCATTACCATATATTAATCAACCACTATCACTTATTGATATTTATGTTATTATTTACGATTCAAATATTAAAAAACAAATAATATATATACATTAATTTAAATAAAATAATCTATTTAAAACTCCACAAGAATTCAATTAAAAAATAGTTTTGATAAACGAATACTTGTACAAACATACTTTTATGATTAAGACCTAAAAATTTACATAAAAACAAAAACATTACATAAAAAATAAAAAGTAAATTCATACGAATTATAAAAAAATATTATCCATTTTGAAATAATAATAATAATAATAATTACTCAATTAGCAGATTGAAAGTAATAATTAATAGAAATATCAAACACCACAATATTAATTACTTGACACATCATCCTCTTTAATACCAATCACTGATCCACGCTTCTTCTGTCTCCAACATTGATATCAATTAATGGTGACATTGAATAGCTCAATTCCTGCTTGGATCGTTCACTTTCTTGCTTGTATGGCGTAAGTCCTGAAAAGCCCATTTCTTGTTTCTTTATTTGGTTGACTACTCTCTTTGTTTTCATTGGCTTTGATTTGTTGGCTACTGGGTTAGGGACTGATGTCTGTTCAGTCAACTGGAAGAAGGGTCAGATCTTGAGTTTGAGTTATGAACCTTAAAAGAACAACTGGGTTTGGTTTCTTTTTGGGTAATAATTATGGGTTTTTTTTGCAAGTACTTCTGTGTTTTCTCTATTTCTGGTGAAGTTAAGGGTTTTTATTTTTAGAGTGTGATTTAATGACGATTGGGTCAGGAGAAATTTTTGGGTTACTTGAAGTTGTCATAAATTTCGAAACTTTAAATCAAATTCTACTTGAAGTTACAGGAAAAAACTAAGTGAACAAACATGGATTTTTAAGTAGATAATACTTTTAAAACTTGAAGTAGCAAAGATGTTATATTGAAATTGTAGTTCTTATGTTTTTGTATGGAATACATTTTTGGTGAGTTAAAGTCAACTAAGAAGGCACCTAGCTAAGGACCTAAGGGTTACTAATGCATCTTAGATGATTTGTTGCTGGAAGATCGCACTTCTCGTAGCTACAGAACTAAAGATAGAACTGTTTATGACGCTATAGTTGTTCAAAGATAGAACTTTAAATCGAATGGTAGTTTGGATCAGAGGTTGTATAACTGTCAATTTCTGTACCTCAACCGTGTCTTAAGCTTCCATCTCAAGAGCGTACTGTTGATGAACACAACTGAGACCAATGAAGGCTGGCTCCAAACTAATTATCAGCTATATGAATGCCTTTTTTTGCCTTTCAGCTCTAGCTCTATTTAGATCAACTTGTTTCATTGGCTCCTTGAGTCTTACTATGTAATTGCTGCTCTGTAGAGAAACGTTTGTGGTGATGTTGCTCCTCAATAAATTAATGATTATGAATTGGATTGAATGATGTTTCCTTATCTCATTATGAACCTTGTCAATGTTAACTTTCATATATAAGGTGATAACACTTATTATTTTTTTGTTGTCGTGTGTTGCATTTGTATACATGCTTTAACTTGGTTTGCAACAGAACAGTGGCTGTTTTGGATGCTGTACTAAACCCACACCAATTATTGCTGTGGATGAGCCATCAAAAGGATTGAGAATACAAGGGCGAGTGGTGAGGAAACCTAGCATATCAGATGATTTTTGGAGTACCAGCACATGTGACTTGGACAACAGTACTGTTCAATCTCAAAGAAGCATCTCATCAATCAGTTTGCCAAATCAGAATCCTGCTAGCAGCACTGGTGGCATGAGCAGCAATAGCGAATTTGTAAATCATGGTAAGTTGAAGCTTATCTGTTCTAGTTGACTATTGATGGTTTACACTGAGATTTTGTTATTTTCAGGTCTCCTTCTCTGGCAACTGAACAGGCTTCAATGGATTGGAAGTGGCACATCTGGGAACCAAAATCAGCGAAGACAGGAATCCAGATTAAGGTGTTTTTCTTTCTTTTAGAAGTTCATTGTTTATTCAGATGCTCATGCTTTCCCCGTACCCCAGAAAAGGCACTATAAATAAGAGGATTCTCCAGCTCCCTAAGTGTAGGCTGTTGAGTAATGTCCTTCAACAACCCTGTTTTTTCTTTTCTCATTCCAAATCATCTCTGCTGGTGATTGCGTGTTGTGTGGCTACCATATATAACAACCATCTCATGATGCTTTTTGGCCTTGGATAGAAGGGGGAGAACTTTTCTGAGCTGGATCTAGTAAATTCCAGGTGATTTGTATATGTGCTTTCTCATGTTGATTTGCTGTCTTTTCAGTTGGAATGCAACTTATGAAGGTTTACTAGGATCCAGAAATCCTTTCCCAAAGCCCATCCCTCTTTCTGTAAGTTAATGCAGCTCAGTCTTTTTCACAGTTTTGTTTGCATTTCATCGGAGCCTGTCTTGACATTTACTGGTTGGATTTTAACTCATCAGGAGATGGTTAATTTTCTGGTGGATGTATGGGAGCAGGAGGGATTGTACGACTGATGAATTTGAATTGCAAAGATTGTTTCAGCTTTTCACTAATGAAGAATCCTTGTCTGTTTAACTCTTTAAGAAACTTCTGTAATTTGTAAATGTCCATGCACGAAAAGGAATATAAAAAAAGGAAGGTCCGAGCAAATGTTTCCACTCAATTGTAATTTTCCCAACTCAATGTCCATCAACGCTCCTTCTCTTATTCTGTAAATGCCATGCTGAAGGCATCTTTTGCACCTCATTGGATGAAATACAGTAACCGCCACGCATCTCTTTCTTTTACTTTGGATCGCTGTGGATATACGGCCAAGCTTCTTCTTCCACATGCCAATCCGCTTAAATAGCATGGTGGTGAAGCCTACACAGATGCTGCTGCCCATGTTTCATGTGGAGTAAGATTGCACTGTTAACTGAGCATCCAGTAAAGAGGTTCTTTGCACATTTGTCATATGTAGTTGATGTCTGATGGTCTTGGAACCCTAATGTAGCAATTTGAAGATGTCCAGCTTGGAAATCATCCAGTAAGACACATAAATACCACTGCACGAGCACTATCAAGCTGATCGGATGCGTTTCTGGTTCATTACAAACAAACCTAGCATGTTTGACTAAGCTGCAGATGCCTTGGGATAACTTCATGTGATATCCTCTTAATTCTAGTTATTGATAGGTAGGGTACTGCGCTCTTGTGCGGGTAGTAGGATTCCAAGTTAGTTTTCAATGTATGAGAAAAGGGAGCAGGCGTTGGGAATGTATTTTTTGGTATTATAATTTTTTTTAATTAAAACTTGGAAAGATAATTTATGTGTATAATAAAATAAATTTTAAAAATATATGAATAGATAATTTGTGAAAAGAGTTGTTAATGCTCGTTAAAGATTAAAATATAAAATTGATTTTTCTAGTAAGGAACAAAAAATAGATGTGCATGCAAACATTTGATATTGTATCATAAGGTATTTTTTATTTTGTTTTTATTTAATTACATGACAATTAAAATAGATATTCATTAGAAAGATATTTATTTAAATTTTGAATAAAAATGCATTTTTTTAGTCTAAATTCTCCTTTTCTTATTAATATATATATATATTTTAACAAAAACATATCTTTGTTAGTAGCAATGTGGTTTAATGAATAAAAATGAAAGCAATTAAAATAATTTTTTAAAAATATTCTAGTGATTTGAAATAAAAAAAATATTTATTTTTAATCGAAACTCTCTTCTCATATTCATGCGTCCCCCTTTTTTTTTTGACAAAAAAATACATTTATTTTTTTGTCAAAAGTATTGCCTTTTAAATCAAAACTTATCATAATCTTTAAAAAATTAATTAAAAATCATGAATTGATAATTGTGACACTAATGTATTAAAAATATAAGAATAATAAACTTGAGAAAAAAATATAATAAAATTATAATAAAAAAGAATAATAAAATTAGATATTTCATTCCTATTGTATGTTCATAAAATGTTTTTAAAATATTTTGCATATTAGATTAATACATAATTATTCAACACAATAATTGTTATTGTTACCATAAAAAGCTATAATATTTTTTGAAAACTATGACATAATCAGATAAATATTTAAATATCATTTCAATAAATTCATTTAAAGATAATTTTATTATAAAAAAAATAAAAAAAATTTAAGGGTCATTATAAGAAAAATGCTATGCACATCTAGGTTGGGATGATGAGTCCGCGTTCCTGCCCTCTAATTAAAAAGCCCGGACATACTTGGGTCTGGAAGACCACACCTGCTCGTTTTGTTTTTCAAAAGAAATCAAACGGATAAAACACCGTCTATATATAGCATTTTTGAGTCACTAAAAGTGGCCAGATCAAGCTTTTGGACCTCAAGCACCCAAAAAACACAAAACAAAAACCCCCATTAAATGAGCATTTAAAAAACTCATTTATAACCATAACACATATTTTAAATATTGGACTAGAAGCTTAAAAAAAAATAAAATATTGAGCCAGGATTTACTTTTTCAAGCATCATTAAAGATAGAAACCACTTTTATTAAGTTCTTCTCTTAAAGATGAATATATTGATATCAAAATTATAGTTATTAGTGGTTGAAATATAGCCACCCAAGAGCTTTCTCTCTCGTAGTTATTAGTGGTTGAGATGCAACCACCCAAGAGCTTTTTCTCTCATCTTTATTTTCTAATGACTTTTTCTCTCTTTAAATAATAACTAAGGATTAAAATGCAAAAAAAAACCTTGAGGGACTAAATTGATTTTTTCCACAACTTTTGAACAGTGCAAGCGGGAAAAGGTTTTTTTTTATGTTATTTTTTTTTATTTGATTTTCTTTATTTTTGTTTGAAGAAGAACCTAAAATCCAATTTTGTACCATGTCGACATAACTTGCAAGAATGTGAGAGGGAGTGAAATGGATGACGGGTAGAAAGCCATAATCTTTTAGCTTATCTGTTAATTAATATTAATGCTAATGTTAATTTAGGATGAATGATCATCAAGATCCACAATTATTAGGGCAAAATGGGCTCAAAATTATTAGGATAGCCACAGCCGTTGTTTTTGAAAAGAATTGTCAGCTTCGCAGATTTTACACGAGCTTGCCACGTAACCCAACAAAAAGGCAATTAATTTCTTGACGGGAAAAGACATTAGCAAAATGAAAGAGATACATGCATGCACACCAACACAAGGGCAGCCTTATACAATGAATTTTGTGACAAAAAAGTAAACATCAAGCTGCATGAAAACCTTCACCAAAAACGATGGCTGTGAAACCCTAACTATCAGAGAACACAAACACTAATTGAAAAATATATAAACCTAATTGCTTGGCAACATTATGGCCACATGTCATCTGATGATGAGGTACATTGCTGTTACGCTAAATATAGTTTATACTTTATAATTAATATCATACGATCGTTCGTAAAACATGAATCTTTAATGATCGGTCAGATTTCTATATATCCAGATGAAGATCTCAGAGATCAACGCAAGAATTCAGCTTCAATAAATTTATTTTGATGACCCAGCAAATCTCTGAAGTTAGGAAGGATCTCGATACTCCTTATAATTCGTTCTTTAATTAGTATACTTTTGTTGCTCAAAGCTCAACTTAATTAATTAATTCTTTTTTGGAATAAATTAATTTTTGGTTTTCTCTTGGCAACTACATTTTGTGTTCTCGCTGGGATCTTAATTTGGATTGTTCCCTTTTGTTTCGACATCATTTTATTTAATTAATATAGCTGCGTATATAGAAATTAAATTATTGAGGGCCTTGAAATTTCTCAAGGAAACTAGTTTATATGTTGTGTTGACAATGCCTCGACTTTTTCGAGAAAAAACACTAAAAACAGAATCAATTTTTACCAAATTTAATTACAGCATTACAACGTTGCCTCGTTCTAACTTCCTTTTGTTCCCATGTATTCATGGCTATATACTTTGTTTTAAGCATTTAAATTTCATAATATATATATATATATATATATATATATATATATATATATATATATATATATATATATATATATATCCTGCCGTTGCCGTCCAAAGATTATGTTGCACATGTATATGTACGGCTAATTCAATGAACATTCCAATATAATACAAAAATGCATTAAGTTCAATATCAAAACCTTACTGTAAAAATCTAAAAGGAGGATATTATTAATAATTTGATAAATTATATTGGACTTATATAGGGTTTATAAAGACATACAAATAAATAGATAAATAAATTATATAAAATATTTGATTGTCTCCTTTAAGTAAAATTGAAATAATCTCCTTATTACTTTGAGTTAATCAATTCTTTAATTTTTTTATTGATTAGAAAATTACCAAGAATATTTACCTTGATAGCTTCAATTTTAATTTTCGTGAGCTTGACATATATTAAAACTATCTTTATTATCATTACAGACTTATCTGTTTATCAAAATAATCACTATCGATAAACAACTTTAATTGATCAATAAATAAATTTTAGATTAATTTTTTTATATGTTTACAACTATAAAATATCATGGTAAATAATCACACATCATGAATAAAATTTTAAGTCAAACTTGTATGGTTTGCTACTTTGATATAACTAATGAAATTAGTTTATAAAACATATAACAAACTTTTAATGTCAAATTAAATGTGAAATCCACTTACATTTAGAGTTAATACCATATTGGGTTTTGTAACCAAACACGAGTATTTTAACATAAAATATTAACAAGTTTGAAAAACTAATTAAAAATAATAAAAAATTATTCTTAAATAACCTTTAAATAATAAAAGTTTCAAACTCAAAATAACTTTGTGGGTTGGATACTGAGCTTATAAGCTCATAAGCTTAGGTTTTAGTTTGGTTAATAAAATTGTTTTACTATTAAATCCCTATTTGATCAGTAATTTTTTCTAAAATCTCTAAAAAATTGCTTTAATGTCTGCGTGCTGTAAGTAGCATATTGAACCCTCCTGTTTTTAATTTATTGTTAAGAAAAAAAATAGTATAAAAAGGAAGAGGGAGAGGACCTTTATTTTTTGCTTCAATCAAAATGGATAGGGGGACATGCCGACATATGCTGAGTATTTATCTATTTATTTTTGTATGATGACATGCATGAACCGGGTGCATATAAATCCACAACCATACCATCTCACTTTTGAAAGAAAGGCCGTGTGAGATTTTGACCTAATCGGGGTTTGTTAGCTGAATTTTGTGGATCTTGCTATTGCTTGCTTGCTTGCATTACGGTTCATGCGTCACTCATTTGTCACTCAAATTATTACAGAACCAATTATTGGTTGGAAGAACATATCTTACACTATTTATACCATTGATTATCTTTTTAAATAACAAGTTATTTCTTTAAATTTATAAAAATAATGATTTGCTCGCTATTTTATTTAATCTGAATGGAATTTCTATTATCTTTTTTTTTTCTTAAAAAACCTTATAACTTCAGCGTACGTTGCAAACGGTAAAATTCACGCCAATGGTATTGCCACTCTTAGACTTGACTGCACTAGTTGAAAAGACAAATGAGTTGAACCCTAATAAAGAGAAAAAACAACTTGCGGCAGAGAGCTCACTCAACTTGCATGCAAAAAGAGTTCCATTTAATCAATGAATTAAATGTTGATTAGCGTTTCAATTGAATGGATTGATTGGAACAAATTAATTATAAATAGATTTAAGACTGCGTGGTGGTGGCAGCTGCTTTTTCTTCAACAAGAACAGCCGATTCTTTCAAATATATATGTTATTGAAAATAAATAAATAAATCAAATCAATCATGATCATGTATGTAATTGTCAAAAAGAAAACTATATTTGCAACAATGAAGACCACAGAGACATCGAACAGGAACAAATAATTAAAGAAATGATCGGAGATCATGCAAGTGGGCTCGTAGGCAAATTAACATAATTATCGAGGAATAGCAAACATTATAAAATGTGGATGTTAGATAAATTAAATCATTTATGTTATTGTTTATCATAATAATTAAGCAACCTGGAAATGAATATTCCTTCTGACATATTACGGGGCACCGAATATTGGGCATTACAACACCAGGAAATTTTTTTTTTCTCAACCTGGGGCACAAAACTAGGGACGCGCATGCGGAAGATATAGCCGACCCAGCAATCAAAATGGCTCTTGAAATTTAATAATTATTTCATTCAAGTTTTAAAATCGTATGAATTACCGGCTTTTTAAAGAAAACAAATCACATATTGGTCCATAATTTACAGCTTTTACTCTCTCTTTTTTGTGTGTAAATGATATTTGTATACACGGGCAAAATCCATATTCACGCCAGCTACTGCACCATGTGATAGGGTTACAAGATAAACAGATCATGCATGAGTAGGTAGGCGCCGACTGGCACAAGAGATATATATATATAGAACAATAATTGGAAGTATTATTTTTGAAGAATTAATGTTTGAATGCATGGATGTAATTAGAAGATTTGGAAATCTCTAGATAAAACTTATACCTTTAAGTATTTGAAATATTCTCGCACTCCTGTGTCTTCTTATCTTACCAAAGTTAGGTATGATCATCAGATATGCAATACGTGTAGAGGCAGATGGCCATAGATTTCAAAGAGTGGAAGAGATCCACTGATTCTAGCCTTTGTATTGCTCTTTCTTTCTTACCTACTTCCTCAGCCACATTTTAAATTCCGCCCATACTGAGTGCTGAAGCAACATATTTCATCTCATGCATTCCAATATTCAATGCATTTCATGGTCGGATATTTTTAAAACACCCCAAAAATGCCTTGGTGCGCCCTTTTTATCATGATCACTCCAAGTGTCTCTCTGCGCTCTTCTGGTCTAAACTCAAAATGTTTTGGTCGTTAGCATGTAAATGTAAATAATGTCATCGGACCCAATTCTACACAATATTCTAACAAGTTGCTCCATTCTTACAAGGAAAATAGACCATGCTGTAGGATTCCATGAATATGATCTCTATTTTTTTTGTGCTAGGTTTCACTAATGATATTTTAAAATTTATTATGTTTAGGAATAAGTGATTTTTTTGTGTTTGGACAATGAATAATCGATTATATATTCATGTTAATTTTTCATTCTCCAGAGCTTAGAAAATATATGATTGGTGGTAGAAAGCCTAATACTTATAAAACAATTCTTTTAATGAGGTTTAGAGATTGTTTTACGATAAAATCAGTAACTTTTAAGAAATAAATTGTAATAAATAAGATAATGAGCATTAAATTTCAAGAACAAGAGCATCTGTTCTTGTTTTGGCGTGAAAAATGCTCTGTGATTTAAAAATATTAGTCTATTAAGAGTGAAAATTGTGAACTTTTTATCTAGATGATTCATGAGATATTTATAGCTTTTAAACCTTGTAGTTTTGCTAGAGTAAAGGGGATGAATATTAGCCTATTAAGATATTTGTCTCTCTACACCCATAGATGTAAAAATTGTCAGATGATTCATGGGATATTTTTTATAATAGCATTAGCGAGAGATAAATAACTCTTATAAAAGAGATTTCATGTACATCTATGGTTGAGGGAGACAAATATCTCCAAACCTTTAGCCCTTTGTGATTTTGTATGCATCTATGATTGTAGGGAGACAAATATCTCCAAACCTTTAGCCTTTTATGCTTGGCACAATGCTAAGCCCACAATCAATAGGTATGACAACAAGTTAGACCCTTGCCCACTAGGGCTTGGCATGTAGCTAAACTTAAGGGCATGGGGTCTAACAGCACACCAAACCTATACCCAATTGAGTTTGGCACACAACCAAGCCCCATCAATGAGTTGAGATGGTTATTAGACCCATGTTCAATTCTAATGACGATGAATTTGCAGTTTGTTAGACTTATGCCTAATTAAGCTTGGCACGTAGCTAAAGCCAGGGGCAATGGGTTTAACAGCTCATCAAACTCATACCTATTTAGGCTCAGCACGGTGCCAAGCCTAAGGGCGATGAGTTTCATAACTTGCTAGATCCATATTTGTTTTGTCTCAGAACATAATCAAGTCCAAGGATGTTGGATTTGATAGCATGACAAACCCATGCCTAATTGGGCTTGTCACGATGTGAAGCTCTAAGGCCGGTAAGTCTGGCACAACTTGCCTAGACCCATGTCTACTTGGACTTGACATGTTTTTGAGTTCAAAGGTGGTGGTTTGGCAACATGCCAAACTCATGTCTAATTGGGCTTGACATGGTGGGAGAAGCTTAATGACGGTGAGTTTGACAGCTTACCAGACTTATGTTTATTTAGGCTCGACATGTAGCCAAACTTAGAGGTGCTGAGTCTGATAGTTCATCAGACCTATACCCACTTAGACTCGGCTCGTAGCCATGTTCAACTATGTTGATCTGAAAGTGAGCTAGACTTATATCATCTAAACTTGATATTCTACCAAGTCTAGGGAAGTTGGGTATATACACAAGCCCTATCTACTTACCTATGAATAGATTATTACAATGTCTTTTGGACTTTCTAAACAAGAAATTAGACTTGATTAAAACTCAAAACTTATTTTTTATAATGCTAAAAAATACAGATCCGGCAACTTAGTCATTGCAAGAATATTGATTTAATAATTAAGATTTGAGGTTTGTGTTTAAAAGTTCCTTGCTGGTTTAAATTTTGAAAGAGATGAGTTGAACATCTAGCAAACAGAGGGTTGCATACCATTGTAGAATATTAAATGTCAAAACTCGTTGGATCTTGCGTTTAATTAACACAAAGTAGAAAAAGGAAAAAGTTCCCATCACAATTTAACCATTAAACTCATATGGGTCGGTAACTATAGCAGCAATAATTAATCACGTGACTTGTTTACAATTCATGCTACAATTATGTCTAAATACATGTGTTCATCATCGCTAATGGTCCCAGTAGTTTTCTGATTGGACCCTAAGGGAAAACATGAGAGCTTAATGATACGATTAGGTGATCTAATTAGCAATTAGTTGCTCAAACGTAACCAAACATCTAGAATGAATATTACTATTAACTAATGTTAGCACAAACAATCAAAGTAGACATTAAGCTCAAATTATATCTTCAAGATAAGGAAGATTGATTAGCCAAAACTGCCACCAACCCATTATTCTAGCTTGATTTAAATGTGTTAGGCCACACATAAAAATCCCTAATTCCTAGGTTATATTCACATAGCTCTCATGTTAATTAAGAACAACAGTAATTCTTAAACATACATGCATATTGCTGAGTTGGGACCCTAACGTTAACGAGTTGGGGGGGGAGAGAGAGAGAGGAGAGAGAGATGGTTATCATTTCTGAAGGAGAAGGGACCACTTAGAAAACTGAAAAAAGCTCTAAGTGGCCGAAAAGGTTTCGACGTTGGCTACTGAGCAAGCTCAATTTGATGCCGTGCGTGAGAAGAGTTCCTGTGTGCATCCCCCCCTCCAACCCCAAGTGGCCATAATATATCTATTTCTTTATGTTTTGATTTTTTTATGGTCCAAGGTTTTTTTTTTTTTCCTTAAAAATAAAAGAAGTTACGGAGAGACATGTTGGATAATAGAATACTCTTAGTAGACCAGGATATATTATGATTATTTCAAGTGTCCTTTCATTCTCTTTAATGGTTAGTGTATATTTTTTTTATGTCAGATTGTATAAATATATCATAACTAAATTATTTTCAGATTGAATTTTAGATATTCAATTCAAATTAGAATTAGTGCATTCATTAAGAGGTTATTTCCCTATTAATTCTCTTAATCCCTGTAATCACAACGCTCAGGACTCAATAGTTTGATCCAAAATCGATTAGTGTAACACTAATTAAGCAGGTTTAGTAGCTAATTAAATCAATACCTTAAATCATAGTGTTCTTTATGTTTAAAAGAAAAGTACATAAAATTCAACACAGTCACAGTCCGAGGCTTGGACTTTTTGTATATTTCATTTCACAAGGCGCAAGGCAGATCGCAGGAGGCTCCATGGAGATCCATTGATCATAACCATGATCCTCACTTTTCTTGGCTTTTTGAGTCGGATTTCCATATTTTTCTGTTAATAGAGATGGTCCTGGATTTTAATATCCACAAATCAAATTCATTGCACATCTCTATAACTATTGTCCAAGAGAAGAGAACCAAAAAGATCATTCGCCTGTACCTGACAACATGGGCCCCCTTGTGTCTCTATTCTCTACCTTTTCCAGGTTTTTTTACAGGTCAACCCTCTGCTTTGATTCTTACAAGTTACAACCTCTCTCTCTCTCTCTCTCTCTCTCTCTAAATTGACCAGTGCCAATGGGCTCTCAGGTTGCTCTAGTTGACTTGATCATGTCTACCATTTTCTCGGCAGCAATACACGAAAGTTCCTAATAATCTCGTTGAGAATTTAACCTCATTAATTTATTTAGTTCCCAGATCAATGAAAGTTCAGAAACTTTTTTAAGAATAAAATTGTGGATACATGGGAATAAAGCTACCGTAAGTATTATGGATTTATTTTGTTTTTCCACTGAAATGAAAAATTCTCAAGAATACGACAAATATATATTGACTATTGCCACCGATTTTATTTTTTTTTAATCTCAAGTGGATAAGAATTTAGTGGAGATTCTCTAGAATTAGAATATTTCAATGATAAAATGTTTAAAGTAATTACCACTTAAAGGCTGGTTTCCTTCTCTTTTCCGTGCCAGTGAACTATTAGTGAATTGACTAGTCGTTTTTTTTTTTCCCAGTAAATGAAATGACTAACTGGGAATCTTGAGTTCATAGTAAAGCACGGATTTATAATTAAACTTGATAAGAATGATGCTTAAGATTAATCGGTAGTGGTAATCCTTGAAAGGAAAGCTTACCCCTCAGCATCCCTCGTATAGTAACTCCATAACGACAAACATCAAATGATTGCAGAGATGCCATGAACATCCATGCCATTGTTTGAATTGAAGATTTTTGAACTTTCCAAGAAACCACATGCATAAATCATACAAGCTTAACCTCCCCAATCATCCTTTATGTCTCCATTTATTCTTAACACCAAGCGCTAATCCTATCCCAAACAGTGGACATCATGCTTAGGCTAGTTGTCAGCTCAAAAACAGCAACACACACTAAAAAGCTGTTTATATTTCTTAAGCAAGGCTGATCAGGGAAAAGATCAGTAAAGAAAGGAGACGAACCAGTCGTATTTTCCCAAATCCCAAGTCCCATTGTCCAATAAATACGATCAGAAGCTGGAAGAAAGGTGACAGCAGACTGTAACTAGGTACCGGCCATGGCCATATACAATGATTCCAGTTCTTGGAAACTTGCAAAAAGCGTGCTCCTGTACAACTTGCTTCTTTAAAGCCCAAACCACTGCAGCCAACCTGTCTTTTGAAGTTCTGAACAACTCATAGATTTTAATCCATTGCCATCTCATTTTCTATATATGGCAAGAAAATAATTTGTTTGTTCTTTGCACTGCCTGTACTCTTGTAAACTTGTCTGCTCTTGGGAGAAAAATATAAATAGATACATTATTAAATGCAGCAATCTTCTTCACATCACACATGACATCCCTTAATGAAATTGTTTTGATTGATATCTAAATGTAAAACATTCTTTTTTATTTTACAATTATTTGTGAAGCATTTTTAACATGACAATATCATCCAATTTCACCACACCTTTCAAGTGTCAAGTATTATATTAGAAACAATGGTATTTTGTCTCCAAATAGTACATGACAACAAACTTCCATCTTATTCAAGAAAATCATCCAAACTGAGGATTAACATTGCTAACCAATTACAATATTAGACCCATTTTATCATAATTTTATACCAATAAACTTTTCGTACAAAATTCACAATTGTTTCATATATATATATATATATATATATGAAATCAATAATCCATAAAATCTCCATTTTATCATTCAATGGTGAACAATAATTTTCTTTTGTAACTCTTAGCATTACTAACAGTACTTTTATTCTAAGTGTGAATGGATATTTGTTTTTGTGTTATAATATATTTATTAAATTATTTGTTTGCATGAAATAAATATTAAATAAATATTTTTTAGATATTTTTAGTTGATTTTAATGTGTTTATACTAAAAATAAAAATTTTAAAAATATTATTTTAGTTATAAAATACTTGTAAAAAACAGTCTCAACTGTGATACCAAACACGTGAAAGAAAATAGACAGAAGATGTGGAAAAGAATGGTTCTAAAACGATAATAAAGGATGCATTTCATAATTTCTCAAAACGACGACGACAAGAGAGTAGAATAAATACAAGAATGGCAGAGGTGGACCGTTGGGACCGAAAAGAAAACAGTAAAGAGGAAGGATACATTGCATGTTGGCAAAAGCCAATGAATCTCTCTCTCTCTGCTAAACATTTCTTGATTTCTTTCGTACTCTATATTAACAAACCACTTGCACCTTTCTTCTCAAACAACAAACCAAACCAGGAAAGCCAAACCAAAAGAACCAGACCCTTCTCTTTTTTAATTCTCTCCTTTGTTTTCTTTTTTTGCCCTACTCTGTTGGGGTTTCAAGTTCTCTACTCTCTCTTTTTTTTCACTCTTGGTGATGCATTTAAGCTTTCTTGCTTCATTTCTTATCAGTTTCTTGGTACTTGCTGTCAGTTTGTGTGCCTTTTGTGCTGTTAATCAACGAGGCTCCTTCTTCGTCTTCTTCTTTTCATTTCTGTTGTTTCAGTCATGCCTACTCTCGTTAACTACAGTGGTAAGTTTTACCTTTTCTATTCTTGGGTGTTTTTGGCTTTCGCTTATACGTCTTGAGGTTTAAAAGTGGATTAATGTTTGTTAGATTTGAGGTATATTATAATATGCTTGTTTGGATTGGAGTCTTGTTTCGGTATGAAAATAGAAGGTAAAGAAATAACCTTGAATTGCTTTTTTTATTGGTTTTGTGTTCTGTTGTGGCTAAAACATGACCTGTCTGCAAATTAGTTGGATTTAGTTTTGTCTTTGAACAAAAGTAATACGAGGATAGATGGAAATTCAGGAAAGGAAGAAACTTTAGGAGATTCGTTAGATTATTGGTGGCTTAATTGTGAATTCTTATTTGAGAGGCCTAGATCCTTGAAGGGTTTGTCTTCTGTTGGAAACTCTTAAGAGGCTGCAATGTTTTGAAATAAAAATCAAAGCTTGAATTTTGTTGAGTCTGCTTGCTTCTAATATTGTCTGCATGAATATTTTCTGGCCTCTGTTTACTATATAGAATCTTTTAGAGAGCTTTAGCTTATTGGTGTTTGTTGATGTGTTTTTCAGGAGATGATGAAATCTATTCTGGGGGCTCTTTCTACACAAATCCTTCCGACCTCGGTCGATTATATTCAATTGTATCCAATGTGGATGTATACAGCCCTGCTTGCAAGCGAGCTCGCATTAGTGCTCCTTTTCTCTTTGAATCATCTGGGTTCGAGCAGAATAAGCGACCATCAATTGAAGTTCTTCCAGATGAATGCCTTTTTGAGATCTTCAGACGCGTTCCTGATGGCAAAGAGAGGAGTTCCTGTGCCTCTGTGTCCAAGAAATGGCTTATGCTTTTGAGCAGCATCAGGAGGTCTGAATTTTGCAACAGCAACCCTGTAGCTGAAGAAGAAAAGGAAACAGCAGCTCCTGTTTGTAATGATGTTGAAATGGTCTCTTGCGAAGACAACGGGGAAGTTGAGAGTGATGGTTACCTTACCAGGTCCTTGGAAGGAAAGAAAGCAACAGATATGAGACTGGCTGCCATTGCTGTTGGGACAAGTAGCCGTGGGGGCCTGGGCAAGCTGTTGATCCGGGGAAGCAACTCTGTTCGTGGGGTTACCAACCGTGGTCTATCAGCAATAGCACGTGGTTGCCCTTCTCTAAGGGCTCTTTCTTTGTGGAACGTTCCTTTTGTTGGGGATGAAGGTCTATTTGAGATCGCCAAAGAATGCCATTTGTTGGAGAAGCTTGACCTTTCCAACTGTCCTTCAATTTCCAACAAGGGTTTGATTGCAATTGCTGAGAACTGCCCTAATTTGAGCTCTTTGAATATTGAATCTTGTTCTAAGATTGGTAACGAAGGCTTGCAAGCAATCGGAAAGCTTTGCCCTAGGTTGCATTCAATCTCTATTAAAGACTGCCCTCTTCTTGGGGATCATGGAGTATCAAGTTTATTATCTTCAGCTTCTTCTGTATTAACAAGGGTGAAGCTTCAGGGTTTGAACATCACAGACTTCTCTCTTGCTGTAATTGGGCACTATGGGAAAGCTGTTACGAATCTTTCCCTTAGTGTTCTCCAGCATGTTAGTGAGAGAGGCTTTTGGGTCATGGGTAATGCTCAGGGTTTGCAAAAATTAATGTCTTTGACAATTACTTCATGCCGGGGGATAACAGATGTGAGTCTTGAAGCTATTGCAAAGGGTTCCTTGAATCTGAAGCAGATGTGCCTCCGCAAGTGCTGCTTTGTGTCTGATAACGGGTTGGTCGCTTTTGCCAAAGCTGCCGGATCTCTTGAGAGCCTGCAATTGGAAGAATGTAACAGAATTACCCAGTCAGGGATCGTTGGTGCACTTTCAAACTGTGGAACAAAGTTGAAAGCTCTTAGTCTTGTGAAGTGCATGGGAATTAAGGATATGGCTCCCGGAATGCCAGTGCCCTCTCCTTGCAGCTATCTTCGATATTTGTCTATTAGAAATTGCCCAGGATTTGGCAGTGCGAGCTTGGCTGTGGTAGGGAAGCTGTGCCCTCAACTTCAGCATGTTGACCTAAGTGGGCTTTGCGGAATTACAGATTCTGGGATTCTGCCACTGTTAGAGAGTTGTGAGGCAGGTCTTGTTAAGGTGAATCTTAGTGGTTGCATGAGTTTGACCGATGAAGTAGTTTCAGCCTTGGCTAGGCTACATGGTGGAACCCTTGAATTGCTGAATCTGGATGGTTGCAGAAAGATCACTGATGCTAGCTTGGTAGCAATTGCTGAAAATTGTCTGTTTCTCAGTGACCTAGATCTGTCAAAGTGTGCAGTCACTGATTCTGGCATTGCTGTCATGTCAAGTGCAGAGCAGCTCAATCTTCAAGTCCTATCCTTGTCGGGATGTTCTGAAGTATCAAACAAGAGCTTGCCTTGCCTAAAGAAAATGGGCAGGACCCTGGTGGGGTTGAACCTCCAAAACTGCAGCTCAATTAGCAGCAGCACAGTTGAGCTGCTTGTAGAGAGCCTGTGGAGATGTGATATCCTTTCATAATCAGGGAGGAAAAGAGATGCTCATTCACTGAATCAAATAGTTGGAATCAAAGGCGTTGAACTGGATAAGGAGATTCATGTACTCCAGTTTGTCTATACATAATAGAAGGATAAATTTCATGTAGTCAGCTCACACGGGTAGTAGCGTTCAGCATAGTTTTTGGCCCATCATCGGTGGGTCTGCTAATAACTGGGTGGCTTGGTTGTTTCCATGGAACTTTGGCAGATCACTTCTCCATCCTTTTTTTGCAGGCTTTCTTCAGACAGAAAGCCTGTTGTAAATGTTCTGCCCCCATTGATGGGAGGCCTCCTCTTTCATGGCATGGTTTCTTGAGAATACAGTTACCAAAGCTCTAGTAAGAATTTCCACTTGTGGCTACTCCATTTCCTATACCATCCAAGGTCCTTGTCATGTTTTGCTGGATGTGACATACCCCGTGTTTTAGCTCTTGTCTTGCAATCCTTTGATGGTTTGTGATGACTACGCTTTCTTTATTCTGATCTTACCAAGTGGGTTGCTTTTATTATTAAAAAAAACTCTCTTGTTTTATTCAGTTCTCAGTATCAAGTGTCTTTCAGTTCTCGAAACTCGCCACTGTTGGTTTCGTGGTTCTCGCGTGTTCCTCTGTTGGTATCGTGTGTTCTCTTTCATTCCAGTTTGTAAGAGTGGTTGCTTTGGGCAGTTCTATGCCAGGGTGCTTCAGATTTGCAGGCTTTGGCAGTGGCAGCTGGATCGTCCCCTGCCATGACAACTTGATTTCAGTTGTTTTTGTTTTTGACAAAGACCTGGTATTTCTGGCCTCTTTGTATATGAATTGTACTCTGTAACTGCTTCAATAAAATTTAATATTTCCATTGTGTTATATGACCCATTTCTGTTGAAAAAATGGCAATGCAGAAATCTCCACTACAGATTCCAGAATTAGATTCCAAGAACTTTAATCTGGAGTAATTACCGCAGTTATCTTAGGAGTTAGGACTGATGGTGACAGTTCTGATATTAGATTACCATAGTATGTTAGGACTGATGGTGACAGTTCTGATATTAGATTACCATAGTATGTTAGGACCAGTGGTTTCTGCATAAGCAGAAACCTGATAAGGTGGTCTAGGGTTTGATGGAGAGGAAGTTAAAGCAGTCATGGTGGTGGCAGCCACGAGAGAGAACACTGTTTATGCCATCAACAAAACGATTTCATGGGTAATGATTAGTACTTGTTATCACATTTACTTGAGAGATCGAAAATACATTGTTTTTTTTTATATTATTAACAGGGATGTCCGGCCAGCTTATATGTATCGTTTTAGTGATCTTGAAGTTTATAAAACACGAATTAATGTATTTTAAAGAGTAAATTTTGATCCAAAAAATATAATGTTCTGAAAAATAGCACTCTTCACCAAAAAAATATTGAAAAAAATAAAACTAAAATTTTGATGAAATTATAAAGTTTTAATGAAGCTGTGAATGGGAATCGTGAATTTGGACGATATATAAATGTCCTAAACTCTTTTTCCTCCTTACATTTCCGGAGCCTCTCTCGTAAACCAACAAAAAAGATCTTTTCACAGCCTCCCTCTCCAAACCACAAAAAACAACCTTCTCTCTTCTGAAGTAACAAATCTAACTTGATGCAGTAAATAAAGGAAAACATCATCGAATTAATTCACAATCAAATAATTAGCAAGTTAAACTCAAGTTCTCCAAAGAAAAACTAATTAAATTACTATGGTCATTAAATAATTTTAATATCAGTTTGATCCAATCAAATTAAAATAAGTAATCCCCCTTACTCTTTCAAATAATCAATCAATGATATTTTTTTAATATTCTTTTGAGGCAAATAATTTTTGTTATAATAAACTAACAAAAACAACATTAAAATATTAAATCACTATAAAGTAACTTTAATGATATTTGTGTATTGTTTGAATCAAACATTATCATGTCCATATACTATTTTAGTTCTTTTTTATATCCTTTGCTCTCGGAAGATACAAGACATAACTTGAGATATTTTCTTTTATAATCTATACTTTCACATTTGTGTATTTATATGTCAACTTTTTCACCACCATGCATAAGATTATTACGGGTGAGAGTTGTTACTTCTATGTTCTTAAGATTTTTAGAGTTTATTTAGTTTTTGATTTGTTAGATCAATACGAGTTTAATGTGCTATTTACAATTTATGGAATTGGTTTAGAATTTAAAATTAGTGTTCAAGATTAGGAATTGAGATTTGAGGTTAGTGTTTACAAATTAGGGTTTGGATTTAAGCTTAGGGATTAAGAGTTGAGTTAGTGTTTGAGGTCATGGATTAAGGGTTAGGGTATTATTTGGGGTTAGAATTTATTATTTTTTGGTCAAAGTCATGGTGGTTAAACGTGATTTTCAGTCAAAATTACAATTCTAGATCGTGACTTTAAAAGTGTTATTTGATGAAAACTTTCTTGACTTGTGCTTTTTTTTTAATATTTTTTAAGGGGTGTTGATAAGTGAAAATAGCCTATATACAGTGACTATTTACCAAAAATATATAGGGCGTGCATGTTTCATTGTAGCACTAGATACATTTTACTATGGATTGTCATAGTAAAATTACCTTTTAGCTATTGAGTGGGGAAAAAAAGGAAGCTTAAGGGAGGGGATGCTTTGGTTTTTTTCACTAGTTCATTAGTCATTATAAGATTGTTAATAGTATGTTAGTTTTTTTTTTTCAGTTTTTTGTACAATAAAAATATGTTTTTACCCTCAAGGTCAACAAGATTTAGAGTTGTTGTCCACGAGATTTTTTTTTAAAACTTTTTATAGGCTTTTAAACAATAAAAATACTTCTTTACTTCTAAGATCAAAAAAATATTGGGTTGTTGACCAAGGTTTTTTTTTTTTCACTTCTTCATATACAGTTAAAATATGTCATTAACATTAAAAAAAGACAAAAAACAACTGCATTCGGGGTACTTTTACACTTTTATAAGGGCTTTTTGGTAATTACTAAGGTTACCTTCTGCCGTGTCTTTGAAAGCATTATCATGCTCTTTTTCTTATGGTGAGGCGTGTGACAACCTATGGTGGTCGAATTATTGCTAATGATCATTTTTTTTTCCTTTTTTTCTTTTTCCTAATAGATAAAGTGCATGGTTGTTCTCTTTATTATTACTTTTAAAATTGTAGTCCTTATTCTTTTGATTTATTATTTTATTTTTATTCCTTTTATGAAAGTTTTGCTTGTTTTCAATTTATTCCTTCAATTACAATTTCTCATATGTTTTGTTTTTTTTATTTCAACTTTAAAATTTCTTATAAATAAAAAAAATATTTATTTTTAATTAAAATTTCTTATGTTTGGCCTTGCATAATATATATTTTTTTAAGGTGAGTTTATTCAATAAATTTCATTTGTATTTTTATTTCTATTATTTTTTTATTGATTTAATTAAACAAGATCAGTAAACAAAATCGGGTATATATATATTTTTATGTGATTGAATATCTTAATCAATATTTATCTTTTAATTTTTAATTTTTTTTAGTTATTATTAATGATTTTTTTTGTCTATTTACATAAATAGTTATTAATTTATTTAAATAGATATTTGCATATGTTTTTTTTTAAAACTTTAAATTTTTTTTATATGAAAAAACACTTTAAAATAGTTAGCATATCTAGTAATTAAAAAAAAAAAAGATTAAAACCCGCTGTAGATCGCTGGTTAAGTAGCTTAATACATTTATAGACGCCGTAGGAAGAATCTTAAACTCTCCATGGATGACAACTTGTGTAGCATGCAGGAAAGGCCTCAATAATGCATATTTAACGAGGACTACCATTGCAAGGACTACCACACTAGCGCTATCCCCTGGCTAATGTCTCGTCACCATTTATGCTGCTTGCATTTACAATCAGAGAGGATTCATTTCTGGTGAATGATGGACAAGGCAAGTGAAGAAGACATCATAACTTGCTTAAAGATACAATGCCAGTACAGTTGGCAAATAATTTTAATTTTATGTGCTAATTTCCTAATTTATCCAAAACTTTCATGCAAGAGAATACCAACTTCTCTCATCAAAACAATTGCGAAAACTATATAATATTATTTATAAAGTAGAAATTTGAAGAGAAGAGAGAGGAGGAAGATAGAAGACAAGGTTAGTTGATAGCCATGGTCATGGCTAGGTAAAGCTAAGATGGTCATGGCAGGCAAGCAAGAGAATAATGTAATGTAGATGCATCTAACGCGGTTGAAGAACCAGTGCGCAGTGATGGCAATGGAGATGAGCTATACGGAAGAACCTCTTGCGTGTATATATATATCCTGATAGTAGATAAGATATAAACATCTAAATTTCTATAATAAAAACCATGATAACTCCATTGTCATCCCTAGTTAAAAAGAAACTCAACTCTCAAGTTCTACAATACAACAGATTTCACAGCAGATAATAAACTATAATATACAAGCACTGTAATGTATGAACCGGAAACAAGTACATTGCCATGCCATCAATGCCCATTTCTAGAAATTCTTGTCGGGAAGAATATCTTCCTTTTTGCCCTTTCGGTCAATGATATGCTTCGCACCCGAAAAACTGGATCAGGAAGTCATTGTATGAAGCAGGCTGGAATTTTTGCACCCTTCTGGAGGTTTCCAGATGATATTTTCTAGCTGAGCGCAGAAGTTCTTGTAGAACTGAAAAGGGAAGCCAATGATATAGGTGTTACCAGCGTTGAAAGAGGCTATTACAAAATCTGGACGTCTATAATATAGCAACAATAGCAAACCGATGAATTCTAAATCACCATCAGATGCTATTAAGACATCTTTTATGAGTTAGCTGATCCACCAAAATCAACAAATCAATGACCCTTAAAACTTTCATTATGAGAGCAAACACTCAAAATCATGCTAGCTATCTCACTGGAGATACCTGAGTGAAGGAAAAATTCTGTAATACGTGTAATGCCAGCACTATCCAGTATCATTAGAGTAGCAGTTAAGAACATGATGAAAGGAGGATTCTTGGGATTTATTAGCAAACCATAAGAAATCCATATTGCTAAAGTGGGCTTTTATCTGAGTTGCCTAAGATTCAGCAGGTATTAAATTCCAGTGACCTCCTATAACAAAGTTACTTCTGTTCATACATATGATTGAGCGAATCTAACCTCACCCCTCCTCTCTCTTCTCAAAGGTTAGATGGGTTCTTAGCACTACTATTATGCATAGTAGATTTGGGCAACATTATCATATTCTTAAAAATAAAGAAAAGAGAGTGTGTGTGATTTCTAGATGGCAGGGGAAATTTTTCAGGATTTAAATGAATTCACCTTGTGATATTCAAGAGTTTCCCCAGATGCCTTCCGTGCATCTACCATGAAAAGTGATGGAGCAACTTCATAAACCTGAGCATGAAAGACAATTTTTTGGTATAGTTCTTGTTCTGAAACCACCGACACCTTAGTTTTTGCAGATTAAAAAATTTGAAGAGAGGAACGAAATGAAATCTAGGAAGTTACCTCCAGAACGACTGCAAATTGTCCAGCCTTATTTTCAGATATTCCTTCGAGTCTTGTCTACAAGAATTACTTTCCACAATCAACAGCAATGAAATGGAGATAAGCTCGTTATATCTTATTCAAATCCTACATATCAGAACCTTCAGTAGCTGAATTTTCTGGCAATTATTTTTCTGTAGTACCATGAGGTTGCTTGTGTAGTTAGCTTTGTTTGCTAATTCCTGGCTTGTATTTGCTCTTTATCAGTAAAATTTTCCACTCTTCTCTATCATACTGGTGGGGACACCAGGCCCACACCACAGATTACACAAGTATATGGACGGAGACGGCGTAGGATGGCCCAACCTGTCACACTTTGGTTGGGAGACTAAGCCCATGTGGGCCTATTTCATTGTTATTTTATTTAGCCCATTTGGGCCTGCTTATTGTTATTTATTTATTTAGCCCATCTGGGCCTGCTCATTGTTATTTATGTTAAACAGTTCGATTTGATGGGCCGAGCCCAAATAGCAGGATGTTTAGGGTTTACTATTTATATGTTCTTTTGTCATTTTGAGAGGTACTTTTGATGATTAATGAAAATTGCAGAATTTGCATATCTCCAATCCCCTTTCTTCCTCTTCTCTAGCTTCTTTCTTTCCCCTAAAGCTTATTTCTTTTCCTGTTTTAATTCTTATTCTTTATTGTTCCGCATCAAATTTGGTATCAGAGCACGGCTTTTAATTGTTCTTACAATTAAGCGATCTATGTGTTTATGTTTAACCCTAGATTAATCTGAAAAAAAAAAATTGTTACTGTTCAAAAAAAAAAGAAGCAGAAACAACTACTGTTCTGATCAAAAACAAAAAAACAGATACTGTTCATCGTGTTCATCGGCGCCCCAGACCATCACAGAAGCCGCAGAAACCACCGAGAAGACCTGCACATCACTCCCAGAAGACGATCGGCCATTCTACATCAACGCCGATCACAGACACCGATTACTAGTCCTCACCAATTTACTGCCTTCGACGTCCAGCAGCGACACCACAGCGCCGTCCAGCAGCGACACCACCGCATCGTCCCTCGCACCGCCAGACCTGAGTAGAACCAGCGACCTTCGTGCGCCGTCGCCGACAGCAACGGCAACAGGGCACCGAAGCCAGGAAGAAGGAGAACAGTAGCTGGGAAAATAATTAACCTAGACACGTCAGCGCATCAGTGGCCTTCCACGTCAGCTGTTATCGCCACGTCGTATGTCACGTCAGCATATCCTGCCACGTCAGCAAGACCAGCCACATCACCTCCTCGTCAGCATATCCTGCCACATCAGCTGCCACGTAATCTTTCACTGCCACATCATACGGTCAGAATTTTTACCCATTGAAAATCATCATTCTGGTATGTTTTTACACTTGTTAATCAGTATTTAGCATTAATATTATACTTTGTGCTTGCCTATAACTAGATTACATAGCCCACTTTTAAATTGAATTACTTTAATTTTGAGTAATTGAACATCTGATCCTCTTAGTTAATTGTGGAGCTTGGTTAAATTAGTGGGAAAACTAAAACATTGTGTTTGAATTACTTGTGTGCATTTAGAAAACTTACACTGCTTGCTTGCACTTTTCCTGGTTTAATCTATCATTACTTAGTTTCCAAGATAATAATTAAAAAAAAAAAATATTTTCTTTATTTATTTTTCTTTATTTATTTTATTATTATTAGCTATAATTTTATTTTGCGTTTTACTTGCAAGTGTTATTTTGTGATCTCAGTCTCAGGATTAGTTTTTGCATGCATTTACGTAGTGGTCGTCTAGTACACAATCTATAAGTCATAGCTACCATGGACCCGAACTCTAGTAATGTTCTTAGAGATATTCAAGAACAATTACAACTTATGCGAACGGAAATGGGCAACATGTCCAATCAAATGAACAATCTTTCTGGGAGAATGGAGTCCATAGAATCTTTGCAAATAAGACAGTCTAGTGAGAGTGAGCATTCAAATGACAACCATAGAAATCCTCAAAGACCAGTTCCTCGTAGGAACCGCCACCATAACCAACACCAGGGTCACAATGACTTTGATGACCCTAATGATAGTGAGCATTCCAATGACTACCGTCAAAGACCAGTTCATCCTAGGAACCGTCAGTACAACCGTAATCAGGGCCATCACGAATATGATGACCCTGACGAACGAGTCATGAGGCATATTAAGGTAGATGCCCCAACTTTTGAGGGTCAACTTGACCCGTGGATTTTTGATAAATGGATCCGTGACATGGATCAATTATTTGGCTGGTATAATCTATCTGAGAATAGAAGGGTAAGATTTGCAAAGATGAAACTTAGTGGAACCGCTCAGCTTTATTGGGAAAGTGTAGAAGAGTCTTTGCTTAGGAGAGGTCAACCCCCCATTACTGATTGGGTTGAAATGAAGACTAAGTTAGAAGAAAAGTACTTACCTCGTTCTTATAGAGGAAATCTTTTGGACCAGTGGAATAACCTTAGACAAGGAGGCAAGTCTGCCAATGAATATGTGGCACAATTTGATGAGTATAGGATGAGGTGTGCCGTTAGGGAGGATGAAGTGATGACCTTAAGTAGATTTCGAAAAGGCTTAAACGATGACCTTAGACGAGTGGTTGTGCTTAGGGGTGTTTCCACCCTTGATGAAGCTTATACCCTAGTACAAAATTATGACTTGGTCACAAAAAACCAGTGGACAAGAAGTCAGGACACTCGTAGTACCCCTTTTAGATCTCAACCTGGTAGTAATAATTCCATATTAGGTGCCCCACCCCGTAAACCAAATCCTTTGATTTCCCCGATACCTAGGGAAGACAAAGGTAAAGGTATTTTTCATGAAGCACCTAGAACTTCAAGAATTCAGTGTTTTAAGTGTCAGGGTTTTGGTCATATTTCCTCTAGCTGCCCTAATAAAGCTTTGTTCATCAAGGGGCAAGAGGATCTAGATGAAGATGATAATTGTGATGATAAGGTATATGAACCCAATCTCGATGATTTTCAAGATTTAAATGATGAGGATGATGAGTCTAACTTGCTAGGATGTGTTAGGTCTATATCCACTCAAATCAAGACAACTAGGTTAGGTGTGGTTAGATGTGCTTTAACACAACCTAAAGGAACTGAGGATTGGAGAAGGACTGCTATATTTTACACTTACATTAAATGTGGAGATAAGGGTGTAAGATCATTAATGACAGTGGTAGTTGTATTAATGCAGTTTCATCGGGTAGTGTATCCCGTTTAGGCTTAAAGTCTATTCCACACCCCAAGCCCTATAGCGTGTCTTGGGTTAATGATACCTCTATAGCATTCAAAGAGAGATGTCGTTTTCCCATTAAGATTTTTGACTATCATGATGAAATTTGGTGTGATGTCATTCCCATGGATGTAGGGCATGTGATTTTGGGTAGGCCTTGGTTATATGATTTGGACGTTACAATCTTTGGACGATCAAATTCTTGTTCATTCACTTTTCAAGGTAACAAAATCCAACTTATTGGATTACCTCCAAAGCCTAATGATAATAGTCAAAAGAAAAATAAAGTGAAAAAAGGAGGACTTAACATAATAAGTCCTAAGGAGTTTGATAAAGAGATTTGTGAGGAGTCTGTTGTGTTTGTTGTAGTGGCTAAAGAGATTGTAGAAGACTTTTTAGAAGAGCCACTTGAAGAGGTAAGGGAAGTGTTGAAAGAATTTCTAGATGTTTTCCCTTCTGAACTACCTGATGCTTTGCCCCCTATGCGTGATGTTCAACACGCCATAGATTTTGTCCCTGGGGCCACATTACCAAACTTGCCTCACTATAGGATGAACCCAAGTGAACATGCTGAATTGCAAAGGCAAGTATGTGAGTTGTTACAAAAGGGATTTATACGAGAGAGTTTGAGCCCTTGTGCAGTACCTGCACTGTTAACACCCAAGAAAGATGGATCATGGAGAATGTGTGTTGATAGTCGAGCCATAAATAGGATTACAATCAAGTATCGTTTTCCAATTCCTCGATTGGATGACATGCTAGATATGATGGCAGGAGCCCAAATCTTTTCTAAGATTGACTTAAAGAGCGGGTATCATCAGATTAGGATCCGTCCTGGAGATGAGTGGAAAACAACATTTAAGACTAAGGATGGTTTATATGAATGGCTAGTCATGCCTTTTGGCCTGTCCAATGCACCAAGCACTTTTATGAGAGTAATGACACAAGTGCTTCGGCCATTTATGGGAAAATTCTTGGTGGTATACTTTGATGATATTCTTATTTATAGCAAAACAAAGGAAGAACATTTCGATCATCTTATTCAGGTTTGTACCACCCTAAGAAAGGCAAGTTTGTTTGCAAATGTCAAAAAGTGTTCCTTCTTTACAGATCAAGTGATCTTTTTAGGGTTTATAGTGTCATGGAAAGGAGTCTCTGCTGACCCCCAGAAAGTCCAAGCGATCGTAGATTGGCCTGAACCTAAGACTATTCATGAGGTTCGTAGTTTTCATGGGCTTGCGACTTTCTATCGTCGTTTTATTAAGGGATTTAGCACTATCATGTCACCTATCACAGATTGTTTGAAACAAGGTGAGTTTAAGTGGAGTAAAGGAGCTAATAGGGCATTTGAGGAAGTTAAGAAAAAAATGACGAAGGCCCCAGTAATGCGGCTACCTGATTTTACTAAAGTGTTTGAAGTAGAATGTGATGCTTCGGGAGTTGGTATAGGTGGAGTACTTAGTCAAGAACGTCACCCTGTAGCCTACTTTAGTGAGAAACTTAACGAGGCCAAACAAAAGTACTCAACTTATGATAAGGAATTTTATGCAGTGGTTCAGGCCTTGCGCTATTGGCGACATTACTTGTTTCCACAGGAGTTTGTTCTATACTCCGATCATGAGGCCCTCCGCTATCTTAACTCCCAAAAGAAGCTTAATCATAGGCATGGTCATTGGGTTGAATATTTGCAAGCATATTCATTTGTTTTAAAACATAAATCTGGAATAGAGAATAAGGCTGCAGATGCGTTGAGTCGTCGAGTAACGTTGTTATCTGTCATGAGTATTGAAGTCATAGGATTTGAGAGACTTAAAGAGGAATATGAATCTTGTTCAGAATTTGGAGAAATATACTTGACATTAAAAGATGAGAATCACCGTGTAATAAATGGTTATCACTTCCAAGATGGATACTTATTTCGGGATAATAAACTTTGTATCCCGAAAACGTCTGTGCGTGATTTTTTGATATGGGAGATTCATGCTGGAGGTCTCTCAGGGCATTTTGGGAGGAATAAAACCATCGAGGAAGTAGAACGCCAGTTTTTTTGGTCTAGTTTGAAAAGAGATGTTGCAAAATTGGTAAGTCAGTGTCGAACTTGCCAACTAGCTAAACATAGAAAACAAAATACTGGTCTTTACACCCCATTGCCCGTTCCTACTTGTCCTTGGCAAGATGTAAGTATGGATTTTGTGCTTGGACTTCCACGTACTACAAAGAAACATGATTCTAGTTTTATGGTTGTTGACCGTTTCTCTAAGATGGCCCATTTTATTCCTTGTACTAAGACAACAGATGCTTCCAGAGTTGCAAAACTCTATTTTGACGAGATTGTCAAGTTGCATGGCCTTCCCCAAACCATAGTCTCGGATAGGGATGTTAGATTTACAAGTTATTTCTGGAAAACCCTTTGGCATATGGTAGGAACCAAATTGAAGTTTTCTACTGCTTACCACCCCCAAACTGATGGTCAAACTGAGGTGGTTAACAGAAGTTTGGGAAACCTCTTAAGGTGTCTAGTGAGTGATCATAATCGGAATTGGGATCTGATTCTTCCTACAGCCCAATTTGCCTATAATAGCTCTATCAATAGGTCAATAGGCATGAGTCCCTTTGAAGTTGTACATGGTTACAAGCCTAGGAAGCCTTTAGATCTTCTTCCCATGTCCCTTAATGCTAGAGTGTCTGAGTCAGCTGAATCTTTTGCACGTAGAATTCAGGATTTGCATATTGAGATCACAAAAAAAATTCAAGCAAGTAATGCGCAATATAAACTTCAAGCTGATTTACATAGACGACATAATGAGTTTAATGTTGGAGACTATGTTATGATAAGGATTAGACCCGAACGATTTCCTTCGGGAGCTAATCGAAAATTGCATGCACGTAGTGCTGGGCCTTTCAAAGTGCTACAACGGGTTGGTACAAATGCTTATGTTCTTGATTTACCACATGATTTTGGCATTAGCTCTACATTTAACATTGAGGATCTAGTTGCATACCACAAACCACTTCCAATTCCAAATAACCCATTTGAGATACCACTTAACCCCCCTACTAATGATGCTATTGAGCCCTCTATCCCTTTCACCTTGACATCAGCACAAAAGGATAATATTGATGCTATTCTGGATGAACAAGTTGTTTTTAACAGGAATGGTGAGGTTCAACGGTTTCTAGTTCGCTGGGTGGGTCGACCTGACTCAGACTGCACATGGATTACTAGAGATACTTTGCAGCAGCTTGACCCAGATCTTTGGGAGTACTATCAGAGTCGGCCAATGCTACACTCGACGGGGTCGAGTTTTTCCAACCCCGGGAGAGTTGGTGGGGACACCAGGCCCACACCACAGATTACACAAGTATATGGACGGAGACGGCGTAGGATGGCCCATCCTGTCACACTTTGGTTGGGAGACTAAGCCCATGTGGGCCTATTTCATTGTTATTTTATTTAGCCCATTTGGGCCTGCTTATTGTTATTTATTTATTTAGCCCATCTGGGCCTGCTCATTGTTATTTATGTTAAACAGTTCGATTTGATGGGCCGAGCCCAAATAGCAGGATGTTTAGGGTTTACTTTTAGGGTTTACTATTTATATGTTCTTTTGTCATTTTGAGAGGTACTTTTGATGATTAATGAAAATTGCAGAATTTGCATATCTCCAATCCCCTTTCTTCCTCTTCTCTAGCTTCTTTCTTTCCCCTAAAGCTTATTTCTTTTCCTGTTTTAATTCTTATTCTTTATTGTTCCGCATCACATACAATGCCCCATTTCAGACAAAAAGTGGGGGAAATGTTACATGGAAAATTCATGGAAATTTCTGCACCAAACCTTGCAGCTTTGCGCAGAATATGTTATTTAAGAAATGCAGGCAACTTATTAGTGGTTTCTACCAAACTGGGGCATATGCAGATCATGATCTGTGGCAGAATAACAGCACAGCACGCCAAGAGGCATGAATGAAAATGTTAAATTGGGATTTCATACAAATATAACAAGTCAAGTTATACCTTGTAATTATGTGTATGGAACTTGAGATTCATTGATTCCGCAACGGCTTCAAATGCTGAAATTATAACTTTTGCTGGTTTGCGGGATACAAAACGAGTTTGTTTTTTTACATAATCCTTCCAGAGGAAAAGCGCACCATCAGCCAAAACACATAAAGGCACTTCGATTTATTATCACATACTGCTTGTACCAGGGGAAAGGATCTAATAACCACAGCAACTACAAAGAAATCAAGTAAGGCACTACGAGAAGCAACAAGATCAATATTGTTCACCGTTACAATGACAATGGTGTTGCTGGATATCATGGAAAACATTCTAACTGATGGAAAGTTCAGGAAGTTGATCACATGACTCTTGATCATGTCTCCACTATCTTATTCTTTGCTTTTCTTTTATCAAATAATCTTAGCCTCGCATGAAATTTGACTCCAGAACCTTGAACTACAACAGGCTAGACACTAGTTTTGGTCATAACTTGCAGCATAACTCTGAAAAATTTACTGTACCTGGCGTCTATCGAACAATGCTGATAGATTCAGCCCTTGAGATAGGGCAATCATCTCAAATGCATTCATTACCAAAGGACCGCCCTCACTGTTCTCCAATTGCTCTGCTACATAATGATCCTGTAGCTCCAAGAATCACCAAGTAGATAGAGAAGTAAGAAAGCTTAAAAGGCAATAAAATGATGTCTGCAGGCCATCAGGGAACATTACGGCACCACAAGAAAGTAAAACAAAAGAAAAAAAAAAAAAAACCCACCAGAGAACAAGGGGTATCAGATGATGCATATTACAATGCATTGGTGATGGTAGCATGCATTCAACTGCAGAATTTAATGCTTGCATTAGTATTTTAAAAGTGATGATACCAACCTCGATGTCATCAAAAACTGCATGAACATCATCCAAATTCACTTCCTCTTCTTCACTATGTCCAACAGGCTCATAGCTTTTCCGAAACCATGGATGTTTTTTAATTCCCTCAATCCCTATACGCTGCAGCCACAGAGAACCACTTTTTTCAGATGAAAAGAATACCATGAATACGAGGTGTACTGAACTGATATTCAAGTCCTTTCTAATCGTAAGTTTCAGACATGATGTGATCCAGACCACAACAGTTTTGCATATGGGCATTTAATTTCCAGGACAAAGTCCCAGATCAGTTATAAGGTTAATATAATGAAGTAAAGAACTCACAGTTTTAGGATTGGGATCGAGCATCTTATCTATCAATGCTTTTGCCACAGGAGAAAACCAAAATGGACAAGAATACTTCGCAGCATTTATCTATGCATCAACAAGAAAAACAGTTAGGAGTGTCCACATCATGCTTGTGGAAATTATAAATACATATAGAATCCAACGTAGTACAACAAAGAAGGTTGTGTTTTGAGGAATAGAACAAGGTGTACAACGGCTTTACACCATTTCCCCATGCATGGTTAGGAGAAATGCAAGGGTATCAGTGCCTGTTTGGAACTGAAACCTACAAAGACAAGATATATAATGCTAATATAGGCATACACATGGGAATGAGTACCCAGAACAACCAACAAAAAGGAACAAAAAAATCTGCTCTTGCTATGTACTTGTACATGCAGAACTGCGAGTGAAGAAAAGGAACAAGCGTGGCTGCTCGAAAAGCTTTTAATTTACAAACGAGGAACCCTTTGTGTTGAATAAAAGTGCCCTTGCTGAACTTGATAGTAAGACAGCGAATGAGTGTACAATTGAGATTTTGAAAAAATAACTAAATGACATACACGAAGCACTTCACTTGTTCACTTCCTCCAAAAGAAAAAAATGAAGCAGCTAACCTTTCGGCACAAGGTTGGAAGGTCTATCTCCTCAAATGGAAGATATCCAGCCATTAGAACAAAGAGGATGACTCCACATGACCACACATCAGCAGCAGCTCCATCATAACCCTGGTGACCAAGAACCTGATAGGTAGTGGTTTAATGTAAGAAACTGTGTTAAGAAAACAGAGGAACAACACTACACCAGGAAATAAATGGAGAAAGTTGCATTCATGATTGGACTACATGGAAATTCCAAAACTACAGATGACTGGCTCTAAGAAACAGTGACGCTGCAGATGAGCCGTGAAGAAAAGTTCATGTATAGCAGATGAGGAGGAATAAGTTCCACAAAGTACATAGATTAAATTCTAAGGATGAGCAACCAATTCAAACATATTGACGTTCAATTCTCCATCCTCCAATATGATCCTCAACCCAATGCCACGTTAGACTTATCCATGTCCTCACCTCAACCAGCAACCCCTTTTTCCATAACAAAGAACAAATTAAGAAAAGCAGAGAGAAATAATTTGTGAAAACGATGCATCTCATGTTGGGAATCATACAACAGCGCAGGGTATCAAATGCTGGCATAGATGGAAAAATTATTTAAATTAATAGAACGCAGATATGGCACGAGAGACCAAATCATATATTTCCACTGTCTTTTGAGAATATACCTCAGGTGCAACATAATTTGGGGTTCCACACGTTGTATGAAGAAGTCCAACCCCCTCCATTTTAAGTAGAAATAAACACAGACAAAACACACACAGTTAGAGAGAGATGTATAAGAAAAATCGATAGTATGTGTGTGTGTGTGTTTATTCGAAGTGAGATAATCATATGCTTACTTTCTGGCGCAACGCGCTCAATCCAAAGTCTGAAACCTTCAAATTCCCAAAAGCATCAAGAAGAAGGTTTTCAGGCTACACAGAAAGAAGGAAAAAAAGACTTAATCAGAGCAGGGCCAATCAGAAAATCAACAAGTCAAATGCTCAACTACACAATCTGTTGGTTGTTCACCTTCAGGTCTCTGTGGTACACACCCTACCGGTGACAGTGAGCAACAGCATCTATAAGCTGCTGAAAATACCGCCTCGATTCATTTTCGGAAAGTCTTCCTTGATGAACCTGTACATCCATCCATCCATCCATCCACGTCAAGAAGCAACACAAAATTCCTTCACTAGTATATTTGCTAAACTAACCACTAGCATTAATAATAGTTTTACTTAGCAACTCTCAGCATTTCCTCAACATTTCAAGACAAGAGAAGCTAAAAACACTTGCAATTTTATCAAGCAATTCTCCTCCAGTAACAAACTCAAGAATTATGTATATCTTCGTCCGGCTCGACAAAACCTATAATTCAATCAATCAATAAATCAAAATAATTAAGCAATAATACCACAAATAAATTAAAAAAAAGGGGCCATAATTACTGGTAAAAAAATAATAAATAAATAAATAATTAATTACCTCATGCAGCATAACTATGTTAGGATGTCTTACAATCTTCATGACTGATATCTCTCTTTTTATCTGCCAACCCAGAAAATTAACCTTACTTACCTCCTCTCTAACTTTCAAATAAATAAAAAATGATAATTAAGTTAAAAGAGAGAGATTAAGTGGTGATAAGCTACCTGATCAACCATTTTGTGCTTGAGAATGGTTGATTTAGCGAGGATTTTCATGGCTACACTCTCTCCAGTTTCTCTATTTTGAGCAAATTTGACCTTGGCGAAGTTTCCTTCGCCAATTGTACGGCCAACTTCATATTTTCCTACCTTTCTCGTTACTTTCTTCATCATTATAATTACAATTAGTCAGCTCATCTTTTCTTTTCTTTTCTTTTCACTCTCAATCTAAAACTCAAAACTGCATGAATCGAATTCTGTTTGATTACAGGAGGAAACATAATAACTTTTGAATTTTTGAGAGGAATTAACGCTAATGATGAGAAAAGGTAAAAGATATATATATATAATAAATAAAAAAGTAAAAGATATAGTGAAATTACTGTAGAGTATATAGACACATTCAGCTTTTGGATTTTAATAGTGAAGTGACTCTTTGACACTTGGTTGATCCGCGAGAAGGTTCGTTGTGTTGGTTTATACAGGAAAAAAGACAGGGGAAGGTGAACTTCTACAGAGATAGTAAGGGTTTGTTTGACTTTCAGTACATTTAAAATGAAAATTTTTATATTTTTTATTATTTTAATATGTAATTTTAATATATATCAGAAATAATTTTATTAATTATTGGCAAAACCAAGAATAAATGGGAGTGGGTAACTTAGAGTACAAGACACCTTCTCTCCTTTTTAAAACAAAATTATTTTCAATACCAAACATGAAAATGATGGTGGATTTAATTTAAAGTTCGTAAAGAAAAGAGGAATAATAATTTATGTATCTATATGCAAAGATTAATCATAAACCTTCTGAATTGTAGCTACGAAGATAACATTGATGTTACTAGGAAAGCAAAGCATTATATGATTAATCTGCCTTTTTATTTGTTTTATTTAATTTGATGTTTAATTCTTCTGTACGTACAGGTCGATGCTGCTGTAAATGGAGGATATGAAGGTGAAGGGTAGCCTGATTATAGTCGTAGCCAGTAGAGTAGAGAGGTTGGTTATCTAGATTTTGTGGTGCTTTGATTTACTCTAATATAAATATCATAATATTATTGTCTCTCTGACTTGCCAATTGGTTTTTAGATGTTATTTTTAACAAATGAAGATGGATAATTAATGGGATGGATACAAAAGGAATGCATGTAAATGATCAAGTATTTATTTAAGTTCTATAAATATAATGGGATGGATACAAAAGAAATTCATGTAAATAATCAAGTATTTATTCAAGTTCTACAAATCTCATGATTAGTAAAGACTTACATATTTGTTAACTTTAAGGCTTATAAAATTAATTAAAATACATACAAATTGAGTCAAACACTCATGTTAATCTAATAAAGATATTAGACATTTAAAAAGGAAATTGCTGACTTATTATAATCTTGCGTAAGCCTTTGGAAGCTAGGAATAAATCATTTGGTTCCTGGTAAGAATTATCAGATTGATTGTGGTAAAGGGAAGAAGGTGTGTGAGGAGCAATATATGGCAAAAGAAAGATTGGAATTAGAAAAAGAATATGTTGACCTTGGTTCAACTTTTACTTTTTAGTTTCAAAACATTAATTTTGATGCGAATAGCTTGAAATCGATCATACTACAGGCTTTATCTCTTGCGGTAAATATTTGACAACATGGTGAAAATAGGTATTCTCCAGTCCAGGATTCCTGAGGGGATGAGCTTTGATGCCTGTGATTTGATTGGCAAGTAAGATTGAGTGAGATTCCAAGACATGAATGTTATTTATCTGAAAATATAACATGTTTAAAGCATATGATTTCATGCAGAAGATTATTTGAGTTTCCAACGAGCATAAGCAAGGAAATTGACATGTTATTTATCTTTTAATTTATAAACTATTAAATTTTTACCTCAATGTTAACTCACCTGAAAAGTATTAATATTCTTTTACTTCATTTTCAAATTGTTGATGGAAAATCCACTCCAAAGGCTAGAGCAACATAAGCTAGAGAGGTGAACTCTTTATGGTGACTAATGAAACTTATTTACAAGGAGAAATGATTTGAAAAATAAACATGTCAATTTTATGACAGGTTAAAAAACCTTCTTTCTTCGGAGACATAAATTGGGACACGCTTGCAAGGAAAAAGATTGTCTTAGTGTGTGATATATTTTTTAAATAATTAGATAATTTTTTTGTTTGATTTTTTTATTAATATTTGTGTTTGGACAGCTTACATGCATATTGATTAATTCCACGAGCTTTAAAGTTAACGTCCATCTTCTTATTCTTTTAAAGGTTTAAATAACTTAAATATATTATAAAAATATTGTCTATGAAACAAATAAATACCTTAAAGATAATGTTTTATATCTCTTAATTAACTCTTTATTTATTTTTCTGAAACAAATTCTTTATAATTTTAATGTTTGTTTTCAAGCGATAAGGTTATCTTTTAATATGATAAATTAATATTTATATAATAGAATTAGAAAGCGAAATGGAAGAGTCCACCTGGATTCTTTTAACATTTTCATTAGGACGTGGAACAGACATTCCGACAGTCATAAACTTCAATTGTTTGCCAAGGTTTGGAGTCTTCGGACAAGTGTTCTGTTCTAATAGCCAGCCAAGATATTTAGTCCAGCACTATGATCCAACACGCCATCTTTGGCAATTCACCATTGTCAGAAAGAAGCACAGATGCTGGATTCTTTGACAAACAATTTTTTATGAAAACAACGCCTCGCCTGTGTGGATGCTGCCTGCAGGATCTGGACGGTCTTCCATTTCAAAGGAAAAAAAAAAAAAAAAAAGCTCTCATCCTCAGGAGCCCATCTTCGTAGTCCTCCAATATCCACAACCCAATCCTATCATGATCCAAAAAAAAATAAAAATTAACCTCTCATCCTCCGTAGCCCATTTTCTTAGTCCTCCAATATCCACAACCCAATCCTATCATGATCCAAAATAAATTTGCCACCAACAATTGCCAAAACATCCATCAATTTGAACTAGACGCGGGTTATAGATAGCTCCTAACCTTTTGGCACTGTGGGTAGGATAAGAAGCCAATAATTACATGTAAAAAAATACTGAGTATTGTTATTTTTACCTTTATGCAATAAAATATTTGAAATGAGGAATAAAAAATTGATTAGTGTATTAGTTCTAATTAATCATCCAGCATAAGGATTCATAAATAAAAAAATAAGTCATTATAGCTAGTTCAATCAAGCGGGTCAAAAGCAAACTCATCACCCTGTTTATATAACGATTTAGTAAATGATTAAATCGGAGAAAAAATTAAGTAAAATAAAAAGACGATGATAAATTGTATTGACTTGGTTTTACACTTGAAATTCACAACCCATGTAATGGAAATAATCATAATGAGTTAAACTGATGAGATAATCTATCACATTTATTTTCCTTTCCTTATTTTTTTCATGGTTGGGTTTTGTTTGGGTCTTAATTGACCACAAATAAATTAAATCTAGAAATAAATTGAAGAGTCATAAAAAAAATGCAGAATAAAATTTAAAAAAATATGTAACATTATATTGACTCCGATCAACTTGAATTAACCAACAAAATATACAACTCAAGTCATGGACATAATCTCAATTACATATAATTCTTTTAAGCTAAATGATAAAAAGGGATGAAATTGCATTTATTTTTTTATTTCAAGTTAAATAAAAAGTCAATGATAACAAATGTTAAATTATATATTTAAAAAATATTTAGGGAAAATATATAAAAAAGAGGCCTCGGATATTATATTGTAACCTGTCAAAACTATGATTCACACCAAGAACCAAACAAAATCTAATAATTTTGTTTTTTTAAACTTATTTTGAAAAAAACAAAAGCCTTTAAAAGAAGCCTGGCGTAGTGGCCCATGCCCACATACTTGGGTCTTATTTTTTTTTTTGTTTTTTTATCTTTTAAAGTGTGGTTGACTTATATTTTTTTAAAAAATTAATAATTAGATGGTGTGTCTTTTGTTTATTTAGATTTTAGCCATCATAATGATGGCTCGAAAATCAAGGCAAACTTATTTTTTTCCCTAACAATCCATCTTGGAACCTATTTTTATAAAAACAAAAAAAAAACACTTCACAAACACTCTAAAAACCCTAGAAATCAATTTATCAA
The DNA here is from genome assembly GCA_033617975.1 of Populus alba x Populus glandulosa. Lineage (NCBI taxonomy): Eukaryota > Viridiplantae > Streptophyta > Magnoliopsida > Malpighiales > Salicaceae > Populus > Populus alba x Populus glandulosa. The sequence continues at coordinate 6,160,561 of CM066148.1, read as the reverse complement.
TCTAAGAAGCTCCAAAAACAATTATAAAACAAAAAATTAATTCGAGTTAGATTTTTATCCCCTAACTTCGATCTATTTTTTTAGGTATTAGTAAGGTTTTAAACAACTATCATCAACCTACTATCATTATATAGAATCTATGGACACCAAAATTAACCAATTTAATGGACAGAATATATAAAAACAATAACTTTATCCAGCATTATAAAGCAATTGGCTATGAATTGAAAAGCAATTGGTTAGAATCCAGCAAAAAATTCTCTCCTTCATGAACCAAGAATTGAAAAAAAAAAGTTTTATATCAAAATTAAATTAAAAAAAAACGTAAAAGGTATACTTTTAGATTGGAGGAATAAATTGTACTTTTCATGCCAACTTTAAACACACCACCTATTCTAGATGCTTTTTATAAGTTGGTTCTTCTTCTTTCAATTTTTTTCTAGCCAGCAATTATAAAGCAATTGTCTATTAATTTTATAATTAAAGGACTCAATCAATGAAAAAAAAAATTTAAGGAACAAAAAAAAAAGTGCTCTAGTCCACAATATACTATGAGTATGTGAACAATATTTAGCACGGTTTAAGACCACCCTTCAATTTTAGTTTATTTTTGTATATCGAGAGGGCCAAAACCATCCCTTTATGTAGCATGCATGTATTAAAAAATGGAACATGCTCATTTTTTATATATAGTTATGTGCTAAGAAATAAAAATAAAATATTGTTATTTTTTGTATGCAATTATATATTTAGCTTGATATGCTGTGAGCATTTTCTTTTTGTCAAAGATTTTCATATTTTTATTTTTATTTGGAATAATTATAAAAAATCTTTTATATTTTACTTTATTTTTCATTTTTTATTTAAGGTTTGAGAAATTACAGCTCTTTTCTAAATTTAAGTAATTTTATTATAATTTAGATTCTATGTTCAGGCGATAAAATAAAAATAAACTATTATTAAAGATTTGCTATTATAATAATTTTAATGACCAACGTGTTTTGGTGATTAAAAGGGAAGAAATGCTCCCTTACTGTAATAATCATAAACCATCAGCTTCTCATCTCTAGCTAGAACAGCAATAAGCTTTCAGTTCAACCATTGAGAAGAATCATAATTTCTCGAACTTTAGTTGGAAAATAAAAAACGAACCAAAAAATAGGATTTTTTTTGTAATTATCCTTTTTTTTTTGTATCATTATCATTTTTAGAAATTCGAGTGTGTTGCTTTTGCAAGAATAACAAACAACAAGAAGCGGGGAGGAAAAAAATGAAAAGAGCTTGGCATAGATATTGGATCATTCACAAAATAAGTGATAAAATTCAAAGTATTTATAGAATGAGAATTCGTTGGCTATGAATGTTAGAAACAAGAAATGTAGATTGGAATACAAAATTGCAAAGAACACAAGGGGAAAAAGGAGAAAAAAATAAAGACATGCTTTGAATCGGCTAAAGCATAAGGAAAATGAGATTTTTTAGTGTATACTTTTATCGAGTTTGGTTCATGCAAGACTTCATAAAAATTTAAATAAATTCTCTATTTGATATTCAAGACTGTTTTATAAGAGGGATACGAGAAGTCCATGCACAAAAGCTCTCAAGTTACTTTGAAATACATCATGGTACATAACATATAAATTAGCAATCATAAACCTGATAGCATATATATTATATTAATAATTCATACATTATATCCTTGATTTATCTAATTAGATGCTTGTATTAATTTTTTTATTTATATTTAAAAAAATTTCATGCAAAAAACATGTTAGACAAGCTTTAGTATTTAATTTTTTTACTAGGAAAAAATATCCAACCCGTGACAAAATACAAAATAAATATCTAAAGAGATGGTATTGGGTGTATTGTGTTCATGATTCTTACTTGATTTTTTAAAATTTCAAGTATGGAAGTAATGTTTATGAAAAATTTATTAAATTCTTGTAAAAATACAAAAAGTCGATATAAAAGATGAACTCTTGCAAATCATCCAAAGACGAGAGTTGATATTGATTGATGCTGGAGTTAATTTGAGGGGAAAAAATCATTAGTCATGGGTTAATGCTTGATGGTGTGAGTAATAAGGACATCATGAAAAAAGACATAGGAAGCAAGAGTCAAGGGCCCCACCTCTCATAATGGCTTTTATTTTTGACTGCCAAACTACACTGAATTTCCTTCACACAATTTCGATGGTGCTATCCCTGGCTTTTACAAATATTGTTCAACACTTTTTTTTCTTTTCTTAGACGTCTTCAGTGAGAAAAGCCAAGAGAAGAGCAAAAAATAAAATCTACTTTTCAGCTCTTCTTCTTCGATTTTGCAGCCTCAATGGAAAACGAGATGAGCTAAAATGACTCTTTTATCAAAGAAAAATCATTTAAATAGATTATTAAAATATTATTTCTTTTGTCAGTTAAACTCTTCTTAATATTTTTTTAAAAAACCAAAAAATATTAATATTAAACATATTAAAATACAAATAAGTTGTTAAAATGATTTTTTTTCATTGAAACACATAAAAAAACTATATTTATAATATTTAAAAAAACCATATCACTAATTTAACTCTTCAAATTAATTTTTGCTTCTCGTGGGCAAGATTTTTGGAATTTTGTTGCATGCGGTGCTCATAAGTCGTGTGATCGGTCATATCACTTCTCTCCTACATTATCATAGAATTAATCACTCAGTCTCCATAACGAGAGTCGCAGAGCATTTTAATGATAGATTATCTTTACTAATATCTTGTTTCTTTGTGGAGCTTATCCTTCATAGAGTGCTTTCAAATCACAACTTTAGTCGATAAAAGAATACGTAGCTGTTTTTCTTTTATCAAATTTAAAAATAAAAAAAAGTTATCAACGTCAATCAAATCAAAACAATTATTTTATCATATATATATATATATATATATATATATATATATATATTAGTTAAAAATATCAAAAACTTATGATGTGGTTAGATCACTTCAACACACTCAAACTTGAACTTTCTAAAACTGCTATTACTTATTATGAGAAACTTTTAAGGTTAGATTAGACTTACATGCATGGAAGATTTGGATGAAAAACTTATAAAAACTTATATGACTGTTAATTTTAAGATTTATAAGATTAGTTAAGGTACGTGTAAACTGGTCCGAACAACTATATTAATTAAAAAAAAAAGTTGAGAGCATGCAATATTTATAAGAATTTAAGAAAGAAAATCAATCAATCTCAATTTTTTTAAAGTAATTGTAACAGTGTTATAATGCCTGTGAATAATTAATGATCAATTATGTGACGACCACTACAATAATAAGTTTAAAAATTCTATTACAAGATGGATCATAATGTATAGTACGTATAAGTTATAATTTTTGTTGCGTGTTACTTACTTGACTTGACTTATTTTTGTTATTTTGTATGGAAAGATTATGACAAGAGAATAGACTAAAGGTATAATAGCTTTTTAAGAATATGATGGATATAATTAACTTATATTGATTTGAATTTGAGAAATGATATATTTTTAAGCAAATTATACAAAATTTCTATACAAATTGATGTTGCAATTACTCTAATATTCATTTTCTCAATCAATCATTTAAAATTTGTAAAACCAATATTAATTTCACTATTTATCATTTGTCACTTACATTTGCATGGATTTTTAGAAGGTGTTTGGGTCTGCTGTTGCGGCTGCGGTTGGCATCAAAAGTTATTTTAAAGTTTTAGGTAAATACTAACCACACTTTTTTTAACGTGGGCCCCCCTTCAAAATTGAGGTTAGACCTCAGTTTTTGAAAAGCAAAAAATAATTGCTTTTTGTTGTTGTGTTCTCCTTTCTCTCTCACTGACACTGTATAATTTTAATTAACATTGCAAAACTTTCCCGTTGGAGAGCCCATCTTCCCCTCTGTTCCCAATTTGTTCTAATTTCTTTGGCCTCGACGGCGATTCTGTTGAACACCTTATCCTCATCCAAGATCATTTCCAAACAATTTAAGTGGTCTGAGTTCACCATGCGCAATGGGTCCTTTGATTCCATTGGATCCTTTCCAAAAGTTTCCTCTAGTTTTTTTTTTTTAACCCGTCGATGTTGAAGCAGCAAACATCTTTTTTTGCCCATTATCCAGTAGCCACCTTTTAATCAACAACAATTGTGCTCTCTCCTCCAAGTTCTAGGACAACTGCTGTGAGATGCTTCGTTGCACTAGTAATAACATCCTGATCTTGTGTTGTTTTTAGGTCGAGGGAGAAAGAAAATGAAGAAGAGGCAAATGGGGAACTGAAGGGAAGAGAGGATTTGGTGCTCTACGTGGTGGCAGCTGGTTCTGGAAATTTATAGATTTTTATCCGTGATTGAAAACGATGCCCTTTAAAAACAAGTATAAATACAAATTAAACATGTTTGGTTTTCATTGGTTGGTGAAAATTCAGACAAGTTTTTATGTTATAACAGCAACAAAACATATACTGCTTATGCTATTATAATTTATTTGTATAAAGCTTTTTTATTGAGTGGTCATATTTAGAGCTAATTTTTGTTAGAGATAATATATATATATATATATATATATATATATTTTCAAAAAATTAAATATGTGGATGTTTAGTTGTATCAATGATACTGTATAACTATATTAGAAGGAGATTGTAAGATGATGAGGTTTTTTTCGAGTATGATCGCAATTTCAATTTCATTCCAGGTAACTTTTTACCTGATATTGTATCTCGCTCAGCTATTCAAGGATCGCAGAGGCCTTCACGTATAAATTTTGTACGCGATAGAATTACAAATAGTTTGCCATTATGTATGTATGTATGTATGTATGTATGTATGTCCTTTTAGGTAATTTTTCAATCAAACCTCATACAAAAATCATATTAACCAAACACAAGAAATTATTTTTTTTCAACTACAATTTCAATCACAGTTTTAACCAAACACATCAAAATTTAAAACAAACCTCACAAAAAGTACTTTTTATTAAATTGTTTTTTTGAAATCACAACCACAAAAGCAACCACAATACGAAATAAATCCTCAGCAGTAGGAATCTTAGTATCAGTTGCTTAATTAGATCGTTTGTTAATGACTTATAAAAAATAACCTTTTGACTTTAAACCATAATTCCATAACAAATTGAAGCAATTATAACAGGAATATATATTCTATTAATTTTCGGCTGTGTTTATATGCCCGTGTATCAAAGTTATCTTACATGGCAATTAAAGGCAAATATATATGCTATTCAAATCACTAGACATAAAGGCAAACATGGGATAATGCCGGGAATTTGATCAAGAAATATATCATTCTATTATTTCCCTGTTCCTAGCTAAGAGCATGCATGGCAGAGGAGTCAACGTAGCAAAAAAAAGCCTCGATCAAGTTCATGAAAGGAATTGCTCCTTTAAGTCCATTGCATTGCAGAGAAAAATGAAATACTTTACTAGATCTTAAATTGGCAAGTGTTGTAAATTTTATTTATTTATCTGCCTATATTTTTTTAGAGTTCTGTTTGGAAATAATTGCTCCTTTTGTTTTCTTGTTGAATATTAAATGTTTGGAAAAGCAGTTTAAATTGTATTTTGTAAAATTTTAAAATTATTTTATTTAAAATAATTTTTTTATAATTTTAAATTATTTTAATATGCTAATATAAAAAAAATTATTAAAAAATTAAAAAATATATTATTTTATTATACTTTCCATCAAGCTAAAAAACATATTTTAAATCATAACAGCTAAAACACCAGCTAATACGCTGAAATCTCGTAAGCAATCAACCTCCGAGGACAAACAATAGTCCCCATGTGTCAACTTCTTATTTGTTAAAAATCTGCCAAGTACAAAGCAATCATTCTATAATCGCTCATGCGCATAAAGCCAAAAATTGCAACAATAATTAAAAGTAAAAAAAAAAATCTCAGTAAAAATATCTGGGTACATTATTATTGATGTATATTGACAATTTTGCCTCTACAACCATCAACTTGCACCACTCTGTAACAAGAAAACAACCCTCCAAAAAAAGTACCATAAGAATCTAACACAAAGGCATGGGCTCCACCCCATAGTGCCAATTTGCGATCTTGGGTCCCACAGAAGTTAAGGCCAGCCACTAAAACACCCTAGTGGCAAATTCGTAAAATGGTCGTTTATTTTTGGGCTTTTATTGTTTCTCATGACACCGCGGAAAAATCCTCCTTTCCCTTTAATGAGTCGCCACCAAATGCCAGTCGTAGGGAATGTGACTCACGTGATGGTATCGAATCTGGACCGTCTATGGGTGCTATGAAATTAATCTAGCGGGTCCCATCTCAAATGATCATGTCTAAGCGGGTCTTATCATGTAAATATTTGTTTTTACCTTGTAATTTGGTTTTTAAATTGTGTTTTTTTTATTTAAAAACTTTAAGGTAATATTATTTTAAAATAAAAAGCAAGGCGTAATGCTGATATTTTTTAAAATATTTTAAATGGTATTTACATTAAATATGAAAAATAAAATAAATAATTAATTAATTGAAAATACATTGTAATGTGATGCAAAGCACATGTTTTGTTATTATAATAATACTTTTTTTTTAATCACATATAAATATATTAAAATAATATATATTTTTTTATTTTTATATTAATGTATCAAAATAATATAAAAAAAATTAGTTTTTAATAGTGCCACATAGTATAATGGAATGTCAACCGCGTACTTGCCTCCGTCCCGCGTACATATACGGAGAGTTCGTTAGAGTTTGTTTGATAAGTAGGAACGTGGGGACTTGATTTGCTTATTAAAACTAAATCGATTCTCTATTTATGTTTGTGATGAGGCCATTTTTTCAAAAAAAAAAAAATATTGGTGCTATTAAGATAAATTGTGTATCGTTTCTAAATTTTGATATGATGCTACGAAAATGAAGCATCCTACTTACCGAATCAAAACATTCTTCAGTGACACAATCATACAACTTTTTCATAAATATTTATTAGGAAAACGGTATAAACTATATTTTTAAAATTTTATTTTTATTTTTATTTTTTTAGATCATTTTGATATGATAATATTAAAAAAAAATTTAAAAAATATAAAAAAATTATTTTAATGTATTTCTAAGCGAAAATCACGTTGAAACACCACTGCTATTACAATCCCAAACAAGCCTTTAATAATTTAAATTATGTGAAATTATTAAATTTATTTTCATATATAATTCTTATATAACATATAGAATCTCACTTTAAATGAATGAACAACATGTCAATACTATGTGTAAATTATATGCAAGAGAATACGAAATTTAAAAATTAAAAATTAAACTTGGTTGGTAAATGACTTAAATGACTTCAATTATCTTATCAATTCTTTACAAACTTCCATGACTATAAATCAATTAATTACTCATTATAAAGAAAACAATTAACTAAGCAATAAAATATCCCACAAACATATACCCTCATTTAAAAACTAAAGCATGAATGCAAGGAAAAAGGAATATAATCTAAGAAAAATATTTTTGAAAACAAAAAAATAGAAAACAAATTTTAAAATGAAAACCTTTCACCCATCCTTCTAAACAAGCCCTATAACTCTGAAAACTAATAAAATATGGCACCACAAGTGATTTTTATAAAAGTTATTTATATATTTGAAAATATAATTATGGTTATTTTTTAAAGTGTTTTTTATTTAGAAATATATCAAAATAATTTTTTTTATTTTTTAAAAATTATTTTTGATATCAGCGAATCAAAATTATTTAAAAATATTAAAAATATATTAATTTGAAGTAAAAAATTATTTTAATTTTTAAAAAAATTATTTTAAAACGCAAAAACAAACAAAATTATAAATTTTATTTTAATATTAAAATTAATATTTTAAATATATAAAAAATATTATTTTTAATATATTATCAAATAAAAATTAATTTAAACCACAGTCTCAATCTTAATCTTCCTAAGTTAACAAAATCAACGGCCAAGATTTCTATATAAAAGAATCGCCTTCTCCTTCTCACTCGCATCTCAAGTATCCATTTTTTCTCAGACTGGGAAATCCAAGGCCAAAAAAAAATGCTTCTTAGAAGCTCATCAACGCCAATACTGAACACGTGGATCCCTCCACATTCGAAAGAACCGTCACCAGAACCTGAATCGTTACACCAAATCCAAAAATCCCGATCCATTTCGTTAACAGCATCATCTTCTAGTTCATTTTCTTCCATTTCCTCACAGGACCATGATTCTATTAAGAGAATGACAAGAGCCTTTTCCGAGACTGATTTAAGAGACCTTTCAGTGCCAAAGAGAAGACCCAGTAACAGAATCTTGAATGGAATCTCTGTTGACGAGGAAGTTGAAGAAGAAGTGGAGAAAAAGGTGTCATTTTTGGATAGTGGTTGGTTCTTTGAAGGATGTGAGGTTGGAGTGAAGGGTGAGAGTGATAGTGGGATGTTAGGGATCATGGTGACGGGTGGTGGTGGTGATGGTGGTGGAGGCCCTGGAGGGAAGTTTTATGGTGGTGGTGGGTCGGATTTTGGTGATGATGGAGGATCTGGGTTTGGGGAGTCTAATAAGGGGATTGAGAATACTGATGTTTATTATCAGAGGATGATTGAAGCTGATCCTGGGAACCCTCTTCTTCTTAGTAATTACGCCAAATTCCTGAAAGAGGTATCCGTTTGAAGTATATATTGCAAAAGGTTCTTACTTTCATGGTTTTTAATTTTGTTGTTGTTGTTTTGTGTTTTATCTTTTGTTGAATTTGTTTGTGCTATGGTTAAATCATGCGTTCTGTGTTATGTTTGTTTTTGAAATCCAAAGAAATGGGAAGCTATGTTTCTGTGTTGTATAGTTAATGTAAAATGATATATTAACAAGGAATAACTGTCAGAAACTTTTTTTTATTAAAAGTTTTGTTCTTTACAATAGGAATTTTCTTTTAATGGATATTCTCATAGTATAAAGTTTTCAAAACTCCATGCTACAGAATCATTAGAAAAACTGTTTTTTATACATTGAAAAATAATTTTCAAGAACAAACAAATTAATAAGTGAATTGGAGCCGATCTTGGTAGGCAAGATTGTTAGAAATTTATTGTTTTGGAATTAATGGAACAGGTCCGTGGGGATTTTGTAAAAGCTGAAGAGTACTGTGGGAGAGCGATTTTAGCAAGCCCCAACGATGCAGATGTTCTTTCAATGTTTGCTGATTTAATATGGCGTAGTCATAAGCATGCTTCCCTGGCTGAATCTTATTTCGATCAAGCTGTTAAAGCTGCCCCTGATGATTGGTAAGCACCGTTTCTTGATTGGAGAGTCGACTTTAAAATTTGTTGCTGGACAATTATAAACATGGATCATAGACAATTATCAGTATTACAGTATTTGCTTTCCTTTTGTTGCTGTAGTTAATCTTATTGGAATCTGATTTGATGGCTGCCATGTATTGATTATGATTTGTTTTGATGATGCAGCTATGTGATGGCATCGTATGCACGGTTTCTTTGGGACGCTGAAGAGGAGGAGGAGGAGGATGAACAGGGAGAAAATATAAGCGGGCTGTTGCCACCAACTTTTTCCCATGGATCGACGCCTCCTCTCCCTCCTTTAGCTGCCGCATCTTGAGATCACCACCTCTGCCAAAAATCTTGTATCAAAGCTTAATTAGAAATATCATTGCTCACACATCCTTTCCTTTTTGCAATTTTTTTAGTAACCTTTTAACTGATTAATAAGCTTTGCTCGTCCAGCTATTTAATGTAGAAAGTAAAGTAATAATGTGTTTTTATGGAAACCTCTCTCTGTGCTTGGCTTCACACAATTGTCAATATAGCTCCCGTGTTCTGGGAGGTATTGCTGCTACTGCGTAATGGAGTTTAAACTCATTTCCTCCTGTGCTTTAGATTAGTATAACAAGGACAAGAACAATGCGTTTGGCATGTTATGTAATAACTCTTGATTTTCTTTAGGGCTGTGCTTCCCCTTGAAGGAAATGATAAAGCCTGGATGTGCTTGAATCATTAAATAATCATAATCTAACCTCTCCTGTATTCCATAATTTTACCAACTATTCTGTTCAAAGTTAGCAAGCCCTAGCGGTGTCAAATTTTCTGTATACAGTTTGCCTATGGGAATTAGTTTTTGTTTGATTTTTGTGTTTTAAAAGAATTATTAAAATAAATTAAATTTTATTTATTTATTTTAAATTAATATTTTTTTAGTGTTTTTAAATTATTTTGATGTGCTGATATAAAAAATAATTTTTTAAAAAAAAATATTATTTTAATATATTTAATTTTTTTTATAAATTATTATAATTACACTCAAGAATATGCTTTAATTGAGATTGCAGTAGTTATTTTTGAAATATATTTTGTTTTGATTGTAATTTTATTAAAATAATTTTATTTTATTTTTAAAATTTATTTTAAACTTAACAAATTAAAAAAATAGTTTTACAGTAATATTAATATTAAATAGGGTCTAATGTGACCTGACAACATGTGAATTGTCAGGACTTGCCATCACAAGCATCACAGGATGTTTCGGAGATGTGAACATCACAGAATTGTCAGGAGTTACCATCACAGGATGTTTTGCGGTTCTGTGACGATGACGGCAAAGCTACGCTTGCGATTCAAGCTAAGCTCTGTTAGACCGAGTTGTTGTGATTATTCTTGGTTCCTGCCTTCTCCTCCCTGATTGTTTGCATCTGGCTGCTTCCAGTCACAGATTTTAGGGGGCACAGAATCTTGTGCCCATTGGCTGGTTGATAAGCCGGTTTTAGTTTTTTTTTTTTTTTTGTATTTTAAAAATATTTTAAAATTTTTTATTTTTTTTATTTTAAATTATTTTTTTTTTAATATTTTCAGATTTTTTTATACAGAGATAACAAAAATAATTTATTTTAAATAAAAAAAATATTATTTTAATACATTTTAAAATAAAAAAAAATTTCAAAATCAATCACAACTGCACTCTCTTTTAAAGTCTATTCGAACATTACAGCTTCGTTTTCTGGAAAATTGACAAACAGCTAGTGGGGGATTCTGAGTCACATGTTTAGCGATATTTGCGAGATTCTTTATGCTTTGGTATCTTTAAGTGCATGTTTGAGGCCGTTTGGCCGCTGTAACATCAGCCTTTTGAGAGTGAATGGGAATATTGGGAAGACAGACCTGTGCTTTATGAAGGGTAAAGAAGAGTAATCTAATTTTAATCTTCTTCAGTACAGAAAGGACAAGGATACTCTCACACACAACACGAAATCAGCTGATTGCTCTAAGTTCATACCATGTAATTGGAATTGCCTTTAATTATTTCCTAATGCTTAAGCTCTATTAGCCATCGTTCTTGAATTTTACTAGTGAACCTAATCTGCTTCCAACTAGCCCTGACAGTCCAAAAGGACTCAAATGACCCAAAACCAGCCAATAATCGATCCACCAACTAACCCTATTCCTAGGGACACAACCATTAAAATTGCAGATAACTCTGATTCTGAAACTGAAACTGACTTGGGGGTGAGGATCATGAGAACGCTTGTCAGGTAGCCATTAGTCACTCCGAGCATGAAAGTCAGAGCTGCCACTGTTACTTCAGTTTTCAGCCACTTGGGTCCATTGAGGCAAGCTGCGAAGAGTGGATAGAAAACAAGCCTGAGAATGCAAACCCATGTTGCCTTCTTGATGCTCTTTAGAACATATATTGCAGTTAAGGATTTCCCTGTGAAGTCTGCAACATTGTATATTGTTATCAGCAAAACTGGATACCAATCTTTTAGTATCTTGGATGTGAGATCTTCTGCTATGAAACCAGGAAATATCGAAAGAGTCACGATATAGATCATGAGAATTCCAAAAGCTGGCCATCGGATTTTTCTTGCTACAGCCCAAAATTCTGGCTTTGGACACAATGAATCATCTGGAGTAAGTTTGTAGTATTGCTCCATAACTGGTAGTTTGTATAACAAGTTGCAAGAGAGAGTGCAGCACAGCAGAATGATGGCACTAACTATGAAGTAGAAGTGGGCACTCGTTTGGAGACCTTGAGGATTCTGGGGGAGTGATGCCTTTGTTATGATCCTCAAGATGGAAATGAGAACACCTGTTACAAGGAATTGATGTTGTCAGAGGATCCGAGTGTGATTGTTTGAGTTGTCTAAAAAAATATTGCTTGACCAGAGAAGCTTTGCTTTTCACCCACCTAGCTACTTCTTACAGGCAAAATAAAGTTCAAGCAAGACAACTAACATGAACGTTCCATCTTCTCCTAAAAAAATCTGCTAAAAAGTATGCAATTTGAAACCAACTTCAGGGAGGAAGTGGCAATTATTCAATGAGGCTCTAATACTCTGCAATATCAAAACTCTTGAAATTCAGAAATCACTTGCTGCTCCACTTGCACGAAAACTGTTCATGTCTTTCCAGAAGTTATGTTGTGCCAAATAAGTCCTCGTTGGCAATGATTGGAAAAATAAAAGCATGCTATTGCTGGAAATGGCTGCTTATTCTAATTAATATAAGGAAAACAGTGAAGGTTTGTGCCTTGATATAACTTCTAGGAAGTGATCCATAACTTTTGGCCCTAAAAAGAAGAGAAAAAAAAAAAATAGTCCCCTTAGGATGCTCTTTATCTTCCTCAAACTATCTCCAACAGTAGAAATTTTTTTAATGGACGAATAGGTAGGTTGGTTCTAATCCATACTTCGGAAAGAGAGAATATGCTTCATCACATTTAGAACTTAATTGTTGAAGCATGGAAGAAATGAGAAGGGAAGTTAGAAGCTGCAGTATTATGTAATACCTGAAGAGGCAGTTCCTGCAAAAACAGCCTGCATGTACTGTTTTGGAAGCTTTCCAGCTGCTCCTACCAAACTTCCTCCTATCAAGCCATCAGCTATACCACAAACCACAACTGATGCAACCGTCACACCATAGGCTCCATTTGAGCTCCCTTTTGGCCCACTGCTGCTCCAAGACCAGTCGATTACAGGAGCCACCATTAGAGAGAGTATAAACATGCAAAATCCCATGTTCATTCTCAATCTGTAACCTAACTGCTTGCTCCAACCACCCCAACTCATGACTATTACGAGAACTAGCACCGAGGAGCTCATGTAAGCTACAGAAAAGACCTTCTCAATGTGCCTGGTTGGATAGAGATAGCCAAAGTAATCAATAGCTGTGATGAAAGCATTCCATGGAAGCAAATTACCAGCACCAAGCAAAAAATGGATTATATAAGCAATCTTGAAGGTGTCTCTTGGCTCAGGATGATCTGCAGATCCTTTCCCACCTTCCATTTTTTGCATTCTTGCAGTCATCTAATTACTAACAGTCTCGGTTGGAACTTAAGGTTAATATAGGCGGAAACCAAATGTGGCGAATTTGTGATATGTGATGTTTGATTAGAAAGGCATAAACAAGTGATCTGATACAATAAACTCTGCCTATACACTAAGAAAATGCTACCAACTACTAAATTTAACTTCCTGCATAAGCCAGTAGTCCTAGTTGACAGCTCTATATGTTTTTCTCCCCAGATTTGATTGATGGGCTGCTTATGGAATCAATGAGGCTAAAAATTATGCAGTGTGGGGACATAAACGGATGGGTGGTGTTAGAAGTACCTTTAAGTGCACTACCAGCACATGGTGTAGGCTTGCTGGGAATGTGTGAAATAGCCAGAATCTAACAAGAAATGTTAGCTGGTTGCTTACCAATAATCTATAACCATTGAGTTCTCGCAGCTGTTGGGTCCATTTGAAGTCAGATCACAAGTCTTTTCCAGAGTTTCAACATCATCCTTCAGATGTTTTCACTAGTTGCAGGACAATCATTTGTTAATTAGAGGGGAGAATCCAATACCAACTCGTTTGCTAATCTGATGTTAAGGGCCTTAATCTGAAGTTAACACCCGTAGAAAGTGTTTAACAATGCAAGATTTGATTGTTCTTTGATTAGTATCTCTAAAGGGCTTTCACTAGCTAGTGCCAAACTGGTCCTTTCAGAGGAGTGGGTGCCTTGAAGTGAAAGGTAACTCCTTTCGGTGTGACTTTGGTCCTCTATTGATTAGAGCATGCGGAACTTGATTCTGTCCTCAGATGTTAAGAGACGTTCAGTGCTGTAGATATTGATCGCCTCCTCCCCTCTTTGACTTTTGTCGCTACTTGTATTATTATCTGCAATTATTTATTCCTTCCTTAGCTCTCTTCTCTTTGTTCTGTTGCTTTATGTTGACAGGTGGATTATCAGCAGCCCACCATTGTGCTTGTGAAAATGTTATTGATAATTTGATAGATTATATATACTTCATTTATATAGAGTTTATATAACTAAACAAGCAATAAAATTTAATATAATAATTTATACAAAACACTTATTAAATAATTCTATGATTGTAGTAAGTTGTTTAATTCTTTGATTTTTTTTATTAAAAAACAATCAATAATATTTACTTTATTTATTTCCTATATAAAAACACCTCCTCAAACCCATGATATTTTTAATCTCTATAAGTTTGATATATATCAACACCACTTTTATTGTTATTATAAACCTCTTATCAAAATGATCTCGTCGTCAATAAACAACTTTGATTGGTTAATAAATGAATTTTAGGTTAAACTTATATATGTTTGCAATCTTTAAAACATTATGAGTGAATAATTATGTGTTGTGAATCAAACTCCAAGTCAAACTTCAATGATTTGCTACTTTGATGCAACAACCAATGAGGAGTAAATGCTATTAATAGAAAAGAAATATCATAAAAAAGCATAATGATAGTTTTCATAATAATATTATTTTAAATAATAAAGGTTTAAAATCTGTCAGAAACTTTAAAACAAGAAAATGTTATTGATAATTTGATAGATTATATATACTTCATTTATATAGAGTTTATATAACTAAACAAGCAAGAAAATTTAATATAATAATTTATTCAAAACACTTATTAAATAATTCTATGATAGTATTAAGTTGTTTAATTCTTTGATTTTTTTTTTATTAGAAAACAATCAATAATATTTACTTTATTTATTTCCTATATAAAAACATCTCCTCAAACCCATGATAATTTTAATCTCTATAAGTTTGATATATATCAACACCACTTTTATTGTTATTATAAACCTCTTATCAAAGTGACCGCAGTCAATAAACAACTTTGATTAGTTAATAAATGAATTTAGGTTAAAAATATTATATGCTTGCAATCTTTAAAACATTATGAGTGAATAATTATGTGTTCTGAATCAAACTCCAAGTCAAACTTCAATGATTTGCTACTTTGATGCAACAGCCAATGAGGAGTAAATGCTATTAATAGAAAAGAAATATCATAAAAAGCATAATGATAGCTTTCATAATAATATTATTTTAAATAATAGAGGTTTAAAGGACAATAATTGATAAATCATGAGTTGATGTATCATTCAAAAAAACTATATGAAGATGATGTTATCACTTGAATAATGTGAATGCTTTTTGCCTATTCGAAATTTATTTTCAAACTCAATGATGGAGACAAAAAGGAAGAATAGTAATGGCTATGACATTAAAAGAAACTAAAAGGGTCGCTAGTGTTATTGTAGCGCTTTTATTATTTACTCTCTCACATATCAATATAACTTGGAATAATGAATTTTTTTTAAAAAAAATTATATAGTTCTTAAACTTTTGTTTTACACAATTGAGCCAAAAGTAGCACAAAATAATTAAGCCCAAATTAGCATCCAACTGTATATTTTTTGTAGGCAATATTGAATTAAAAGATAAAAAACTAAAATGAAAAAAATAGATAAAATAGATGGCAACTTTAAAATTTATTTGGAAAGCTAATGTTAGTTCTCTATTTTTTTTATTTATTAGGTAGGTGACTTGTCCTTTTAATTTTAGATAATTCAATTTAAATACCAAATTTTATTTTTTTAGTTTTTTTTGTGGGTAGAGAAAGAGGTGCTCATTATATTCCAGTGGAGAGAGAGAGATAAAAAGATGTTATTATGATGATTTTAGTTACTAAAACAATTGATTTTTGTATCTTGAAATGAGTTCAAATTAGAGATTTTTTTTTTATCTTGAAAATACTTTAAAAACATATTTGAATTTGAGAAGATTTTTTATTTGAAATTAATTTTGAATTTTAAAATAGTTTTTTATGTTTTTAAAATTCATGAATTATTTACCAAGATTTTTAAGATTTTATTACTGTATTGAGTTGAAGATAGATTTTTGTTTTAAATAATAATTTTATTTTTCCAACTACCGCAATGACTAAAATTTAAGGATTTCCCGTTAACACATCATCTATTTTTTAAAATATACATGTTGTCTGTCTCATTAACCGAAGAAAACAAAATAAAAACCTGTATTTATCAGCCTAGCCTTGTAGGCCGTGCGCCGGTGTCTTATTTCGTGGGCATGACGCTTGGCCATACTTCAAAATTATCTGCGGTAATAGATGGCAACAATTATTTAGCTATTCTCCATGATAGATATTGACTTGACCTTCTTGATGGACATGTGACCCTAAGCATCCAAGATGATGATCATAATGTTTCCCATATTGAATAAATAAATAAAATTAAAAGGGCTTTTTATCGAACCACATGCGGGAAAGTTGACATCTATATATATATATGACAAAGACTAGCAACCTTCTTTAGTTCATCTATCGCTTTTACATGCTCTATATATTAATAATGACAAGGAGAAATACAAGAAAAGGGAAAACCAATAGAAAGGGACTTGTAAAAGTGAAGCAATTATCTTTAAAATGGGACCTCTATCGGGCATTTGTTGGACGAGGGTTCTTTATGGGATTTCTGTGATTTGCTTCTTATTTAATTTCTTGTAGCATTTTATCAAAGATTTCGGGACAAAGATGGCATGGACCGATTTCAAATTATAACCTCCCTCCCTCCCTCATAATTTGTAAATAACGATACCCATTATGGATCATTTTAGTGGAGCTATCTTCAAAAATGCCCCAATTATTTAGAAAGTTTCAATTTTTGCCTTCCATCTAAATTATATTTTAATATGTAAAAAAATACATTACTTTTAATGAAACTTAATACTTTTTTGTTAAAGAATTTTAATAGAATGATCTAATTGAAAAATCTAAATTCTCCTAAAAAAATAGTTGTGGTAAAAATTGATACTACCCAATAATATATTTGAGGTTCGCCAATTTTAATGTTAACATGCATGTAGCAAGTGCCTTTCAATATATTTATATATATAGTGTGCGTGTGTGTTTGTCATCGTCATGCATGACTAACTTCAAGCAGTATATCCAATTAAACTTGATTACAAGTCGCAAAGTTAAGTAAACTTGTTTTTCTATTTTTGTTTTATAAGAGTTCGAAAGAGTTTAGCCTATGCGATAATGCGAGAAGCAAATAGCTATTAATATCCTTTCAATCCTTTCATGCTTTGAATCTCAAATCTCCTAATAAAATCTTATATATTTTAGTTTTTTTTAGAATTATGGTAATAGTTGTAGTTTAAAATGTTTTTTGTTTAAAAATATATTAAAATAATATATTTTTTAATTTTTAAAAATTATTTTTAAAATCAATACAATCTAAAAATATATAAAAAATAATTTTTAACTAAAACAAATTTAAAATTTAAGAGATTCAATTTTATTACCAAACGGAATCTAGCACATTTATATTATGTTTGGGGCTTGCTATTAGAATCATAGCCCAACTCATGACCAACAGATTCTAGCCCATTTAGATTATGTTTGGGCTTGCTATTAGAATCATAGCCCAAGTCATGACCAGCGAACTCAATTCCTCTCTCACAAGCTCCTGTCAACTTACTCCTCGCACAAACCCATCTTTTGTATGTTGACTCTCAAATCTCTACTTCTACTATTCAAAGCACATAAAAGCAGAAGAAAAAAAAACCCATAAAAACCTTTTTTTTTTTATTAACATGAATATTTGAATTAGATTGCACGCATTTTAACTAATCCCACCGATATTAAAATTAATGTCTATATAATTTTTTAACTGCCCTAAAATTTATAAGATTCAAATTAATAACTAATTAAACTATATTTTTCAAAGTTTCCTATTAGTATACTCCAATAATGACTCTTTGTTCTTCAATGACCTCTCGTTAACATAAATCAAAGACACATAATCTAAGACAATGCTAATAATTCATGAAGAGGGACATTTGAAACTTATAACACTTAATTGAAACATATGTAATAATTAGAGGATGCTCAAAAAAGGCATAAAAACAAAACACAGCAAGAAACAAAGCGTGGCCTTCCTTTCTTGTCAGTAAAACACACACACCGAAGTGTAATACCAGACTCTCTCTGTACTTGAGTCAATTCCTACTTCCACTACTACCAGCCCACACAGAAAGAGAGGAACGAAACCAAATGGAAGCCACAAACGACGTCGTCGGAGCCGAAACCGATGCTGGACGATCGAGGAGCTGGAGGTAAAGCAAAGTTAATATTCATGAGCAAAAAGTTCAAACTCGTAATCAAAACAGTTGAATTAAGGAATGTTGGGGTCTAAATTAAGTGTGCTGTTTGACTTGTTCCAAACTCAGTCTAGTTGTTCGATATATTTGAAAAACATGCTTGCTTTAACTTCCTTTTGCTGGAATCATTACGTTTCGTTCTAATTAGCTTGTAAGTTCTTTAGTGCTTTTGAATTTCTATAGATGCAGAAAGACGCGTGATGTTCTTGATGCAATTCACTCGCAAGTTGAGTTTGTAAACAGCAAACCTCATTTCCAGTTTTTTTCCCCCTTCATGTCATGCTACTTTTTTTCAGTTTCGTTTGTGTTTTGGAGAGTAAGGTATTCTTGTAACAGCTTATCAGGGATATCAATATATGTTTGCTATCTTGTTCTTTCGTTCCTTTTAAACTGGGATTGATTCGGATTTTAGAATATGAATTTCAAGTGTTTATTCTCCATTTGTGATGTATTTTTGTAAGCATTTACGGGGAGAATATTATGATTGAATATTGATGTATTCATGGACTGGTTGTACAACAATGTAGTGTAACATAAGCTTTTGTTTGGGTTCTATAGCTTGTGGCTTTTCTGTGAATAATATAGACTCGTCGTTGGGAATTATTTCTGATGTAGAACAAGTCGCGGAAGCTTACATGCTCAAGAGAGATCATCCGAAATTCAAAGGCAATTGAATTTCGGTAACCGGGCAGCCGGGGCGTCGAAAGTCGGAATGCCGCGAAATTCACCGGGTCAATGCGTTTCGACGTTTGGAGTCAAACTCAGCGGCTTCGCCCCTGATGTCCACCCAATTTTGGTCAAATTCCATCGTTTCGGCCCCGAAATCGTCATTTTAGGAAAGTTTTGTTTTAGCCATAACTTTTGATTTCCAAGTCCGAATTGACTTCCGTCAATTCCTACTTGCTCAGGATTTATAGGCCTTTCATATTCTGCATTTATCTCAAATTTGCTATTTATAGTAAATTTAATGTTTTATGCCGTTTCCTTATCCGTCATGAGTTTAGGTTAGGGTTTTGCTTTAAATATCAATGTAAAGCCGCTGGCCGAAACTACTTAATTATTATTGAATAAAACTCTTTGAGTTCCTGAGAGTTTCTCTCGTTTAGACAATTTTACGGAATATTGACGTTGGTCGTATTCCTTCGCTGTTTACTGCTGCGTCAATTTCTTGCAGCATGTGGCATCCAGATCAACTGATGCAGCTGGTACTAGCAGAGGGCAGAAGTATCCAAGAGTGGATCTGACTTTGAAGGCCATGAACAACAAAAAGTGGGCATGTCTGATCTTAATGGGCTTTCTGAAATCGAACAACTAGTGAAGGACAGAAAATTTTCTAGGTAATGGTCATTTTGTGATCAAACATGGACTTTCTGGAACACTTTTGCTCCACCAACGCTACTGAACTGACATGTACCCTGGTTGTGATAATCTAAATATGAAAATTTCCAAGTTTTCTCTATCATTATGCAGGGATGAAATTAATCATTTGATGGAGATACTTCATTCAAGGGTTGTTGATTTTCCAAATGTTGAGCAAGAAAAGGAACACTTAAGCGTGATTGCTAGAGATGTTGGAAGGCCCGCTACTGCCATTAAATATTCAAGAAAGTCAACTGAAGAAAAGCAGGAACATTTGAATACCGCTATTTGGGAAACCTCAAAAAATAAAAAATAAAAAGAGATGAAAATTAAAGAAAGTCAGCTGTGAGTAGAACAAATCTCCACAATCAACTTGCATTTTCAATGCAGCTTGAGTTTATAAATTGCATACTATGTATAATAGCTGTGCAAGGCACATGCTTCACTCAATTCATGTACTTTTTCATGCATCAATCACTGAATTTTCATATATCAGGTAAGATACGTGCAACAGATCACAAAATTGCTAAAATGGTTTACTTTTGTACATGCACAAGGGAAGTGCACAAAATTGGATGCGTATTGTGTTTTCATTTTCTTATATGTATGATTCTGGTATTTGTTTGTAGTCTCACAGCTGCCAGATGATGTTGGAGCCTCACCAATTGATATTGCAAGGGCTTATATGGTAAACTGAATATCAGAAGCAGGCATTGGCTCCAAGAGTTTAAATACAAAAGATGAAGGGGCAATCTGACTGCATTAAAGCCATCTTCGCCATCTCCTTCACCCAAGTCATCCACATGCTGGCCAGGTGCCACGGTACAGTATCAGCGTGGGTTTATGACTCCACAAAGTCAAAGAGAGAGATTTGGGCCTCACATTTTCCCCCGAACTCCTTATTCTAGAACTAGTTATTCAAAGTCTATGTCCCAGGTATGTGGAGCCAAGTTTTCTTATGCCAATGGTGTCTTTTTTGGACAGTTTAATCACATGTAAATCACTGTTTTCTCTTCTACACATCATCAGTTGCTTCATTTACAAGGTGATAATGATAGGCATGTGAACATGACATCATCTCCCTTTCAGCAGTCTCAAACTCCCGTTATGGACAGGTAATTTCATATTCGTAGTCATCATCATGTATTTCTGTCTTGTGGATGTGATTTATTTCAACAGGATGCCATCATGTTAATCTGTTATCTTGGACAAGAAAAAATAAAATTTATGGACAGGTAAATTTTCCACGTGTGCAGGTTTGTGTATTTGTGTAGAAACACTCTGTGATTTGTTTCAATTGGATGTCATCATGTTCGTTTGTTTTCTTGGACAAGAAAAATTAAATTTTTTGGCATATTGGTGAACTTGCAAGGGGGAGGGGGAATATGTTTTTAAGCTAAAAAAAAATGTTGCACTTAACAATTTGTTTTGCCCTGGTTGAGACTTAACACTCCAGTGGAATTTTAGATGCATTGGCTGCATGAAAATGAACTAATATCTGGGCCTAAGGTGAAATTTTTTTCCCTGTCATAGAAATTTTCTTTGAGGGACTCTGTGTTGCTGCTGTCGTTGTAGAACTAGCATCTTTATCAATAAACTTTCTGGTATTGTTCTTAACTTCAATCTTTGAGCATGCAGGTGAATTCAAGGGGCAAAACAGTGTATGATTGACATGGATCTGTTGGACCCATTCAAAGGACTATGATACAGCGTAAATTTGTTGCAGAATATCCTTCTAGAGGATCTGCTAATTATCATTCAACTTTAGACAGTCCTCGGGTGGAAAACTTAAATGCTTTTGAAGGATTATTTTTGGTGAAAAGAAGAATATTGAAACAGGAGGAACAAGTAGCCCTTCAGAATTTCTGTTAGCAGATAGAAAACCACAAAGCTCTGAAGTCGGTGTTCCACCTGTTCCTCCATATTCCAGGCAGGTAGCTCAGAAAATATTAGAACACCTTGACAGCAATCTGCCGAGTTTAGGTTAGCCACCTCCTGGAAAAAACTGCACTTTAACAAGAATAATAGCTTGGCCAATTTGGGAGGCCTTGACTCTTCAGGTAAATCAGATCAAGCTGACAAAACGAATTCAGTTCAGGGGACTGTAGATAGAGGGAATGTTCTCTTTGACTTCGCTCCTCGAGGAGCTTCTATTCAAGCTAATGATGCTGCAAACAGTAACACTTCAGCTTCAGACATGAAAGCTGTTCCAAATGCTGCTGCCTAGGATGTTCCAAGCTTTCAGAACAAGCCTCCTACTCACTCTTCAGGGAACAAACCAGTTTTGCCTTCTATCACCATTGACAAGCCTGATCAAAGGTGGGCGTTATCTTCCAATAAGAGTTCTGGATTTACTTTCCTCGTTTCTGCATCGCCTGGCATACTCTCTGAGCCTCCAACACCAACCATCATGCCGTCAACCTCAGCCACTGTTGTGCCACCACCAAAAGATGTATCTTCAAGTCCATATAGTTTCGGCTCTATGAGGTCTGGTCATGCAATTGTTTTTCCTTTTCCTTCAAGCAACGACCCTATACAAGACAATGAATCTTCCGATCTTAAGTTCAACTTTGGATCAGAGAGGATGAATAGGAGTATGTTTGGAATTGTATTAGCGGTCATGATTTCAAATGTTTTTTGTTTTGAAATGCATTAAAATAAAAAAAAATATATTATTTTTTAAAAATTATTTTTGAAATCAGCACATGATCTAAAAATATTTAAAAAATAATTTTAAGTAAAATAAATAAAAATTTAAAATTAAAAAAAACATGAATTACACCGTGTTTTCAAACACCTAGGATATCTTTTATTAACAAAGATGTAATCTGTTATTAATAAAACAATGACATTTTTGGTATTATTTTAGGAGAAATGCCATTTTTTAGGTATTCATCCTTTTTCTCAAATTTGCCAAAGTAACACTGTTGAATTATTATGTTCTCTTGAAATCTAATTTTATCTGTGACAATAAAATAGATATTAGTGAGAGAGACAACAATTTAAGTTTTGGAGGAAAGTTTTATTTTTCTCATTCATATATTTGTGTATATATATATATATTTCAATAAAAACAGATCTTTTAATGGGTAATATGTTTTTTAAATAAAAAAATAATGGCAATCAAAATAACTAAAGATTTGAATTGAGGGAATAAATGCATTTCTTCACCCAAAACTTTGTTTTCTTATTCATGTATTTTTTTAACTAACTTTTTTTTTAGAAATATAGTTTTTTAAATAAAAATTGATTACAACCCAAGATGCATATTTTAATAAAAAAAATTATGATTTTTTCATTGGATTCTGCTCTCTAAAACAAATCTATTAAGACAAAGATTAGTTTTTTTGTGAGCATATCATGCTGACCAATCCTTTATTTATTTTTCAATGATTTTCTCATTTGATATCTAAACAATAAAACATAAACAAAATAAAATTTAAGATTATTAAAATATAAAAACGAGATATAATATAAGAAATTAAAAACAAATAAAAACGGTGTTAACATAACTTTTGAGAATGAAATAGCAAAGAAAAAAGGTTTGATAATAATAAAAAAATTCATTGAATAATTTCGTTCATAATAATAATAATAATAATAATAATAATAAAAAGGATAAACAATGCATAGCAATTTTTTTTAAAGTTGTAGCTAGGGTAAATGTGAAGGTTAATCATTCAGGTGGTTCTTTCTCATTTCTGATTCATCATGGGCCATCATTTGATAGCCCATAGATGACAGGGCCCTTGGCCTATCAAACAGGCCCATATGGGGCAGACAAAGGTGGGTCACCACTGGCCCAGATGTTTCATTGTCGTGAATCGATTTTGATGATGCCAGCAGGAGGTGGCATGGCATACATTCTTATCACAGAATTGAAGAATTTGTGTACAGAAAGCTATTGGTCTAATTTCAACGTGAGAACACGATGCCATGGGAATCACATGTTCCTCTCATCTTGATTGCAGCAAGAACTTATCCCTTTTCAGCTATCTTATAATTATCATCATTATTCACCCTGTCCCTCTAGGTTCCATCTTCACGTCTTCATGGTCGCTTTTCTTCTGCTTTTACTGCTTCATTTTTGTTTTCCTTCCTCTTAACAGAAATATGTGTAATCATCTTCCTTCTTTTTTCTAATTAATAGGAGCTCTCATGATAGTAAAATTGGAAAAAAGAGAAAGAAACGAAAACAAAGGGTTGTGGGACTGAAGATTCCAAAAGTTGTTAATAAACGCATGGAATTAGATCTTCCATCTGTGGATTTCGGGTTGCGTTCCAACTGTTGTAAGAAAGAAGGAAAGAAACGAATGCATGAGATGCCACAATTATTAAGGTATCGGAATAGGAATAGTAGAAGCTGAATATATTACCACTAGAAGACAGCAAGATACACGGAGAGCAAAGTCCAAAACAAACCCTAAAAAAGTAACTGAGTGAGTTGTGTGCGGGAGGGAAGGGGGGCGTGTCTGGGTGTGGAAGAGGTCAGAGGTGAAATGACATTGAAATGAAATTAATGCGTGAGGCAGACATGAATTTGACGTTTCAGATTCTAATGTCAGAAATGGGGTTGCATATTGCAGAGTTGCAGCAGCAGCAGCAGCAGCTGCTGTGTACTGTAGTAGCTTAAAGCCACCATGCACCAATAATCTCTGTGTATTATTTTGTATTTTGTCCCTCTCTTCTGTAAAATAAACAACAAGGAGGAACAAGACCACAATATTTGCCAGCTTGTAATCTACCACAATCCACTTGCAGATCCCGAGGACAATCAATATTTCTCAATATTTACATATCTCCCTTCTCTTCAACTGTTTTCACTTTTTCTTTTTTTTTTGTTTCCCTTACGTTTAATTTGCAAGATCACACACGAATTATCTAACTAATTTCACTGAGACTGTTCTTCTAATTATCCTCTTAATGACATATCTTTATAGGCTATCTTCAGGAAATTAATGTTCTTAATTAACATGTAAATATGAATAATTTATTTAAAAATTCGATTAACAAGGGTCAACGTAAAAGCTGTCAGTTTGATTATTCAATCGATATCAATCAAATCAAATTCAATCAATGGATACTATCAATTTAACCGAATATTAGTCATTTTCGATCTTCATTTGATTGAAAAAGAATTTTTCTTTAATTTTTATTCAAAATATTCAACAGCAAGGGAAAACATTTTCATTTCATTTCGAATACAACTCTACAGGAGCAGAAACTTTGAATATTTAATTTCCTGTAAGTGTGGCATTTTATTAAATCCAGGATCAAAGGGATGAAAGAGAATATCTAAAATACCATCATCATGTTGCTGCTGCTGCAGCTGCCATCTTCAACACCAACCCCTCCATTTGCCACCATGACCATGTACACCAAACCATTAAATCCATATTTTTTAGCCCATACCCCCACAAAATCCTAAGATTTTGAGTGCAATTAACAATAACTTCAACCATATAGCGATTAATAAATGGGAGATTTAAGCAATATCTAAATTTCTCTTCATTTCCTTGATATAATATAAAATTTAGGTTCCGAAATCCGTACTGTTTGTTTGAAGATACGTACCTCTTGTTTTTTCTTTTCTAAATTTCATTTTTCCACATGCGGATCCTGTGAAAGGAACAGAAAACTTTGACTGTATAGCCACTTTAGTCGAGAGTTCAAGGAAATAAAAGGTTGAAGCAACTGGAAAAGTGTTTGCTCTATCTTTAGTGCTTTTGTGGAGGATTATGATCTGGGTGTAGAGATCCATGGAATGCCATCGCAGGAGCTATAATGGTGGTCCAGGAATTTCATTTTCAAAGAGGTCATGGACAATGATGATCAGTGGTGGACAGACAAACTCTTTTCTTAGAGATATCTACTTTTGAAAGAGAAAATAAACGGCTTTTTCCATATATTTCATTTGAAGATATTATTAATAAGCAGAAATGGAGGTTGGTATACAAAGCCAATATTACACATTTTTCTCGACTGGATTTCAAACAGATCATTAATATATACATTCACGAAAAATCTCTTTCTTATATATCCACTTAGATTCAAATTCGAGATGATTACTCCAATCATAGAATAACATAAAGGGTATTATCACCTCAGACAGCACCTGAATGTTTTCATAAAAAAAAAAAAGATGTTTTTTTTTACCTTATTGATGCTGGAGACTAGTTGCATGGACTACACGTATTAACAAAGTTCTTTTCGTATAATGAATTAATTTCTTTCCTGGTTGCCAGACATTAAGCTTTTGTCATATCTCTTTTGGGACCGTATAAGCTTCGTGTCCCAAGGGATGAGGTTTTTCTATTCTTGTCATTAGTTTGGTAACTCCTTCATATGAAATATGCAAACAATCTTTCCAAAAAAAAGAAATATGCAAACAAGTTAAGTAGCAAAAGTTCTGACGCTTTGATCTATCAATTCGAAGGATATTTCATTATCTATGCTAGTAATAGCAAAACATAGATCCATGAGAAAATCTAGGCATGATAGTGCATATTTACTCAAGAGAGCTTTCGGTAAGCGAGGACCACAAGCACACACATATGCATCTTTTTGGTACGTACGTACATTCAAAAATAATTTTCTGTTTGATTTACGTTAAAAATGTGAATTTTTAAGCGATAAAATTGTAAAAGAGAGGAGGAATCCAGCGGATAAGCTTAGTGAAACATATATAGTAGGCACTCGCCTCTCTTTTTTTTTCTTTTCTATGATAAAGGAGAGTTTAAAACTCGAGATGCTTGGGAGGGAGGGAATTGTGAGAGCAAAACGAACTGTAAGTATAATGGCCAGAACTCATCATCTTATTTCATAGGATGGATGGATACTCGAAAGATGAAAAGAGAGATCCATCACTCATTTCTGTCTTTATTGTTTTTTGACCATGAAAAAAAAAAGGACATGGGAAATAAAGTGAAGAATAGACTATCTATTATAAGTTTTTGAACGGAAAGAAGATTAATCAACCATCAATCTGAACAAAAATTATTATTTTCGAATTGGTAAGTTTAAGAATAACGAATTTTATATTAATGAATTGGGATCCTCTTAGGTTAATTTAAGGTTAACATGATATATATATATATATATATATATATATATATCATGTTGGTGATCAAATAATCAAACTCTTGTCTCTTGGTTGGTGAAATAACCCCCTCTTGGTTTAAATTTCAATGGTTAAGGTTTGATCATTCCTATAAGCTAGTGGATAAGTGAAACGTTTTAAAATTACTGGTTTATAAAAAATCTCAAGCCATTATTTGATTTCACAAACATTATATGAATTATATTTATCCTTAATAAATTGAGGAGATCCAAATTCAACTTTAATAATTAAAACGCAATTCGGAAACTATCAGTGTGATTGTTTTTATTACTTTTTTTCAAAAAAAATAAAAAAATCTAGGGTGCCCTAGGGTAATATTAAGATGATCAAGTCTTAGTCCGGCAAGTTCATTTTTGAAAAATTCTTCCGTCAAGCTAGCTATAATTAATTACACGACCAAACCAAAAGACTATATATATATATATATATATATATATATGAAGCGTAAGTAAGCTGCTAGTTTATGCCCTAATCAATGATGATCACCTAGCTTTGAGGGAGATGATTTTTCGCACTTGTTTTAATTTTTAAATTTTTTAAAAAAACAAATCAGCAGAATCTGTTAGTAAGTACCATCATTATCAGATTATATATAGCTTAAAACCCCATTACTCACAATTAACAAAGAAGATGGAGGATCATATAGATATTGACGAAATGACAATAGCTTCCATAAAGTTCTTACATCAAGTGAAGTAAACAATAGCATAAACAGTTGGTCACAAATACAATATTAGAGAAACATAGATTCATATATATAAATCCTTAATTAAGACACGCTGAAGTCAAGGATTCTTAATTCACTTCAAAGAGCATGGAGTTTCATGGAGGTCTGGTTTTGAAAAATCAAAACCATGATCAATTGTTCAGCAGTGCAGACCTTGACTTTAGATGCTTCTCACTGCCCTGTGCAAAGTCATCAAGTGCAAAAGTAAGTAAATAATAGTGATTAATTAAGAACAGCAACTCATCAAGTCCCCTAACAAATTGCGACACAAACACACACGCATATCTGATAAGCCACTAGACAAAGAGAAAACATTAATACGGCAGGCTGCAGGAAACCAATCAGAAGTAAAACTGGAAAACTAGCAACTCAACCCATGTTACAAGAAAATTTCACAAATTAGTGATATAATTCTGTTCTCATATTTTTAATAGATGATATTGATATTTGTGCTCACCATCAATTTGGTTATGATCATTCTATGATATAGGGTTAAGCTGCAGAAAGTGGGAACTTAAGGTTGAGTTGCTAATAAACCAAATTAGTTAACAAGAAGCATCAAGCTCGATAGCTCAAAATTAACATACCTTTATATTGGCTGGAGTAATTTTATGTAGAAAAACTCATGAGTCAAAGTCATCATCTATAACTAGATCGATTAAAAAATCTTCATGCACCAATACAGGAACATGTAAAATACGATTTTCATAAGAAAAAAAGGAAAGAAATGCAAAACACAACTTTCAAAATCCAGTTTTAATCAAGGAGCTGAGTGGCTTTTTTCGAAAAAAAACTTTGTTGATCAAAAAAGATTAACTGATAGACAATGCGAATTCATGAAGAAATTTTCCTTTCTTCCAATGTAATTTCAAACCACTACCAAATCACGTTCTAAATCATGAGCAGGTTTGAAGAAATGCGAGAGACTATGAGAGAGGGAAACGGGAATTTGGTTTCCACAGAATATATATATATATATATATATATAGAGAGAGAGAGAGAGAGAGATTAACAATGTAACTGCATTTATTCTTGGTTAATTATAAGTTCTCAAATACTTACATCATCCACCTTAGTTTGGTTGTTAGTCCCCAACATCAATCCAAAATGAATATGAGGGAAGTGTGCCCACTGGTCAAACAAGATGTACAAGTGATCAATACCCCAAAAGAAAAGGAAATTAATACAATATAATATAGTTTCGCAAAGGTTTTCTGATCAGCTTTGCAATGATGTTTGATAGTCCACTTACATTTTTGGCAGCAGTGCTGAAAGCTTCTCTGTGACTGATATCAGGATTATTGGCCTTGATCCTCTGAATTTCCTCTCTACAAAAGCACATTTTATTTTTTAATAAATGTACATAAACTAAGAACATTCAATAAAGGGTGTCACCAAGCGAAAGATAAGGAAAATTCAAGGAAGAGAGACTGAATAATTTTACAGTACTTTATGAACTGATTATATGCAGAAGGTACTCGCTGCCTCTTCTCGGGAGCTGAAAATGGAAAATAACAGCACAAACATGATCAATACAAAAATTAGTATATATATCCTTTATGACTATATTTAGAAAGTAAGACAAATGAAATCATCAACCCCCCCCCCCAAAAAAAAAAAAAAGTATGAAAGTGAACATAAATTAAGCAATCATCCAAGAACAGTGGAAATCTCTATCTTACGGCGATTAACAACCCTTTCTTGAGTGACAATGTTGGCAGCTGGGGTTCTCATTGAGATCTTGTTGTTGCATTTGGAGGAGGATCCCAGGTCAATTCTGTAATCGTGGGAGTTGGAGTTCGATGCCTGCCCACAACGAAAAAAAGAAAAAAAAAACTATTTAGTTTGCTTAATTAGTAAAAGTAATTAAGCCATCAACCAAATAATTATGAATTCAGAACAACCAGTTAGAATTGTCCCTTCATTTATTATTTTTTTGGTACATGAAAAACCAAAGCGAATAAAACCCAAATTGGCAGACCTTGGAAAAAGGGCTCTAATCAAGATGCCAATAAGACAAAACTAATAAAAAAAGGAATCATTGACTCAAGAACCCTAACAACTAATGTCTAATCAAATCAAAGTTTTAGCATGTAAATTTTTAGTAGGGAGCACAAGAAAGTAGGGAAAGGAAAAACCCTAGTGATCTATAGAGCCTAATGCAACTGTTGTGGCCGCAAAAATCAGCTAATGTAGCCTCAAAAAGCAAGAAAAATAGGATCGGTTATGGCGGCTGCTAGGTTATATTCTACAGTTTTATAAAAATAGTCCAACAGATAAATCAGAAATGCTTTGAAAAACTCCATCGGTTTCTGTTAAAATTCAGATTCTGAGGGCGGTTTTGATTCCCTTAAAAGGAGCAAAAGGACCCCGAAACCCTAGATTTTAAAGGCTATATAGCAAGCAGCAGCCCCCTAAAAATAAGCTAAAAATATATAGTCATTACTTATATATCACCTGAACTTGATCTTGCCATGACAGTGACTGAAAGGCAGCTGCCATATTCACGGACCATATATTGGTGCAGTGCCCACATCGGACGGTCACGATGTCAAACAAGCTGCTGCATGGAACACTCACCTGTAACACAACACCACTATTACTCTACTGATCTCCATAGAATGTTATGGTTACTAAAACAAATCTCATCCTTTCTATTTTTGAAAAATATTGATTACTAACAGTTTCACATCAAAACTTAAAAAACTATCCATAAAAGTACATTGAAAATTAATAATAAGGAGTTGTTTGAGATGAGGGGATAATTCCTTCAATTCTCTCTTGATCCATGCTATGAAATATGAAGATAGAGAGGAAGAGCAAGGAAAGATCAAAGCGAACGAGTTTTGGACTTAATTCCAATAGGGTTCTTTTGCATAAAATTAAGGGTTTGCAAATTTCTCTCGAGGAAAAAAAAGGGGAAGGTTTAGGGAAAGAAAGCACTAGAAGCACAGGTGCTAATTATAGGGGTTTCTTCATCTTCTTGTGAAGTGGACAGAAGCTCCATAATCGAGATCTGGGCAGGAAGATTTTCTTCAACTGGTTGGGTCTATGTGAGATATAGAAAGATGGCTTCGACAAAGCAGGCTTTGTGTTGGCTGGTGTTTCAAAAGAAAAAAGGGTGGCTATTATATTCTGAGATCTCCATTTTCATGTTTCTCTTGCTAGCTATAACAAAAAAAAAAGCTTGGGATTGTGCGGCACTTCTGTGGTGCATCAATTTTAGTAAAGGAAAGGTTATTAGCCATAGAGATAGAAAGAGAGAAAATCAAGTGGTAAAGGAGTTGTCTTCATCAGGTTTTTGACGTCAATTAATTATCTCTCTCTCGGTCTCTCTTTGGTCTGTAGCAGCCCTATAGGACCTTCAGGTCCGACTCTTCTTTGACTGCAAAAGAAGAAGAAAAGAAAAGTCCAACGATGGAGACCTGACTGTTGCAAAATCAAGAAACCCCAGAAATAAAAATCAAAAGATTTTAGTTTAAAAAATTAGCACGAGAGCGAGCCTGGTCACATAGACCAGCTTTTATCATGATCTAAAAATGTTTCTTTCTGAGATATGCAAGGAAAGAAACAGAACAAAACAATACTTGTGTGTGTACATAAGGACTGGCCTAATTCAGAACTGAAAAAAGAAAGCAGATCCCATTAAAGAAGAAATCATGCAGAGATATATACCGCAAGAACTATATTGCAAAAGTTGCAAGGGATGTAGCAGAGTTGCTCATTAGGCACCGCATCGATGCAGCTTGACATGATGTTTCTCGAGGATTTTAACAATCAAAAGATTATAAGGTCTTTAGGTCAAGAAGAAGAAGAAGAAGAAGGAACACAACAAACAAGAGGAAGCACAAAGAAGATATAAAAAGAGAAGGAGCTAGCTAGCTGTAGCTCTTGCAAATTGCAAAGAAACACAAAGCAGAAAGCAAGAGGCTTTTGATTCTCTCTTACAACTTCTTTGCTTTGATACTGGGCTATTGTATACGACAGTAAGACTCTATGGCCCATATATATAGAAAGTAATGCTTTAGAGAGAGAGAGAGTAAAGGAAGCTAAAGCCACTAAAATTGAGGGCAAAAAAGGGCGAGTATTTTTAGTGGCGCTCAAATCAGGCAAGAAATGCTAGGAGCTTTGAAAGGGAGAAAAGGAAAGAAGTAAAATATTGGGAATAAGGTGAAAATATAAGAAAGTTAGGGTTTTTGGGCTGGGAAGAGGATGGCTTTTGGCAGCATTAACTCTATGTAGCTATCATGATCAAGTGAATGTGACCTTACGCTCTTCGATTCTGCTTTACCACGGCGGACGAGGGGGGCGAAATTTTTCATTTTCATTTTTTTAATTTTGAAACATGTGTGTATGTTCGCTCGTTTGTTTGTTATCTTGTGTATATACTCGCTAGATTATAGCTGACATTGTCATCTATGTGTTTAGGTCATTTTACAATTATGTTTTTGGTAGGTGAAAGAATTTAATGTCAAAAGGGTTCAACTTTTTCCTCTTGTCAAGATTTAGGTATAACATTTCCTTTCTTATTTATTGGGGTTCAAATCTTATCTTAAGATGTAATTACAAGTAATTAGTTCTTAATTATGAAGCTTCTAGTTTTAATTAATGATTACAAGTGAAAAACGATTCAAACGATACATTTGATTGTAAAGGAAGACATTTCATTCCAAAACGATCGAAGCACCTCTCAACTCGTGTGTGTAATCAAGGGGCAAGAGAGTTTACAAATAAGAGCTTTTTTCTTATATAAGCAAGAGATAACTAGGAGAACGACATAACTTGCAGGAAGAACTAGCTATAGCTAATTAATTAATTTGTCCAATGTCCCATTAAAAGGTGTATATATGCTAAGGTTAACAACGGCTACCTTCTGATTAATCCTTTTAATATATCGATTTTTTTCAAAACAAAAAATAATACATTTAGTTATAAACATTTTACAAAAAATAATTATGAAAAGACAGTAAATTAAAACAGGAAGAGAAAAATGATATCCAAAAGGGTCAAATTCCTCTGGAATCAATTACCTCCAATTTCTTTATACAAAAAAAAATTATAAAAAAATTTGAAGAATATAAAAAACTAGACAATAAGATAGAGGTCTTGATCATTAATTATTCTTCCAAGGAGACAAGAGAATAAGTGCCGGAGAGAGGTAGCGGTCAATGAGTTATAACTCTACTGATATTAGTGTTTTTCATCCTTCTTAAAGATCTTGGGTCCGACCTCTCCTTTATAACAAAAAAAATAGTTGAGCTGATCGATTCTCCTAATTTATTGTGATCGGTTTCTATGTTGTGACCGACAAATGGTCTAACGAGCTAGTAGACGTGGACCCGTTTTATCAACTCTTTGATTTTCTATTTATATAGTCCAATCGACCTAGCTAGTTTGGTTTTAATAATTAAAAATAATAAATATCTAGTAAGTTTTCGTAGGTAATAATGCTAATTTAAAATTATTGTTGGCCAAACCGATACTAACTAAAATACTATATAAAACAATGAATTATTGGCAATATAATAATTTTATGGGTTAACCAATGATATGACTGCTTGCTCCTAAAATAAACACTATTCAATTGACCATGAGTAAGGGGCTAAATTGTGAAGCATTTTGTGAGTAAGTATCAAGTTGTGTCTTCAAGGAATGAAAAGGGAGCAAACTTAACAAAGAGAGGCTAAATTTTGGCAACTTGTGGAGGCATTAATTCCCATCAATTATGGCTCTTGGGCACGGCTTTCAACACGGAAACAATTTGATTTAATTTCAACCTTAATATTTTTCTATTAGAATTAGTTTTTCTCTCTATCTTTAGTGATTTTTCACTATAAACAAAGAATCTTAGTATTCAACCTCACTATGAATAAATCTCTGAAATTTATTTTTTAAGCTTTGTAATTATGCTTTATATATATATATATATATGACAATCCTATAACATGTATTATAGATGCCATGATACCCCTAATTTTAGGTTTAATTTTCATATCTTCCTCTCTCCTCTCCAATAAAAAGACAAGGTTTTTTTTTATTATATTAAAAAAAATTTAATAAACAAGAAATCTAGAGCTAAAACATTTTTAACTAAAATAAAAATAAATATTCAATTTATAAAATTTTAAATATAAAAACAAAAACAAAATGTAATATGCAAGTTAAATCAAGTTGATTGAATTTTAAAAATTCAGCCCCTTGTGACTTGATGTTTGATATTTATTTCTTAAGATTATTTTACAAGTTATTATTTATAATATTCATATTATTTTACTTTGAAGCGCTGAGTGGTTTAAATAATGCAAAAATATCTTCATCTTCATTTATAATTTGTTCAATTTAACTAGAGGAACAACGTGGCTGAAATATATGTTAGTGTACGATATCACAGTAGTTGAAAAGAGAATTAATGTCGAATATTTAACATTTAGGAAATAGACAAATTAACACATAATTTACAATTCATAGTTACAGTACCTAGAAAAGCTGGATTTTTAAACCAGCTAGCCATCTGCAGAAATAAAGTACAGGACAAGCACAAGAAAAAGAAGGACACCGGGCGGAGAAGAGGGGTAATGAAGAGCATGATTGCATACTAGGATCCCTTCTTTCTCGACTTTTCCAACATGATAATGGTCTGATTGTAATGCCTCTTTAGGTTCGGTCGCTTTCCATGTCTACTGTAATCAATCGTCATGAGAGTTCATGTTAGGTACTGCACATGCATGTGGCCAGTGAATCCCATATAAGGCAGGAGTTAAAAATACACACATTGGTGTATTTATATGCTACGACATTTTCATAATCCAACACTGCTTGTATTTATGGTAATTTTAAGCTTTCATGTATAAAATCCAAAACGACCTATATATTTTTTTAATATTATAATAACTAGAAAACTCGTAAAAAAATGTTTATATTAAAACAAGATATTATCACCCTTCAAGTATTATATTTAAGATAAAATACATTGTTAATTTTATTTTAAATTATTAAGGTTTTTGTGTTATTTATTGGGTGCATATATGTTATGTGTTGGTTTATTTTTTGTCTGTTTATTTGTTGTCATTCTTGATTTCTTGATAATTTAATAATTTTAAATTTATCGATTTATATTATATTTGAAGTTATATTATGTTTATGAATGTAGTAGTAGATTTATTTTGGGTTCATCTAACGCAACTCAAATCCTAAAAAAATTAATAAAAGAGGCCTCTTCAAAGACAATTTATATGTGATGACTCGGTAAAATATTTTTAAATTTAAATTTTTTATTTATTAGAGGTTCAAGAGATGTATCATGGGGATTTCGTAGATAATATAGATGAGCTTTGGCCATTGATAAAAAAAAAATCTTATCATTTATCAATTCAAAATTATTGTTATTTTCCAAAAAAAAAAGGGTTTTTCTTATTTTTTTTTGGGTATATATTAGGCTAAAATTTTAATGGAATTAATAAACTTATTATTACACTAAAAAAATACTACCAACAAATATTTTGAAAATATGCCAGCACAAAATATTTTAAAAAAATACTGCACATGGTATTTTATAAAATGCTCAATTATACAAAGAAATCTTTTTTATTTTTTTTTTAATGCTTAGCCATGGTACAAATTAAAAATAAATAAATTGATAATTTTTTCCCGGTATTGCTCCATTTTTGTTTATCCATTTATTTCAACACATGCAAAACAATAAAATCAGGCATCACCCACCCACACAAAATCATTTCACTAATTAGTAATTACAACCCAAACCACATAATCATCTCAGAATGAATAATCAACCCAATTATCACAACAACATCAAGATAAATTAAGAATTTGTTCAAAGCTCAAAATCAACCTTCAATGGAGGATGGGAGTGACCAGAATCTACTGGAATGGATGGAAGCCATGTCAACACATTGTGGCGCGTGACCAACACATGCGAGGGGGCTCTCGGTGTTAGGAGCGTGCTTCTCACGCACTGGCCAGGGAGTGGAGGTGCGTCAGTTAGTTCACAAGTTGAACGACGTCTACCTCTCTCTTTCTAAACTGGCGGTGACGCCTGTCGCTGCTCGAGGGAGGAGATCGCAGAGGAAATAGATGTGATTTTACTCCTTTTTTCTTTTTCTCCTTCAACCATCTCAGTTTTTTCTTTTTCTTTTTTCTTTTTCCTCTCTTTAATGGCTGCTGCAATTATTACAGGTAAAGGAGGAAGTGGTTGTCTTCTTGTGGAAGGCGTGGAGGACTTGGGTTTGAGGAGAGAGAGGGCATCATTGTCACCGGCAGTGATGGGTGTCTGTTGTGGAATGATCGGTGGTGTGGTGGAGAAGTGCTGGCCGATAGGTTTGAATCTTAGTTTTGAAATCGGCTTGGCCTGCGGTAACTAGACTAGATTAAAAAAAAATAAAAAATAAAAAATTTAGTGTGACTCTAATTACAACTTATTAATTTTTTTTATTATTATTAAAATAATATCATTCTAATTTATTTATTTTTTAAAATTAACCGATAACCTAGTCGAAACTTTGTGATCTAGTTAAAACCTGAAATCCGGATCTTAAATCCGGATCTTGAACCGGGCTAGATATAAAAACTATGGTTCCTATAACAGTAAGGGGAGTGTTTCCAAAAATTTTTAATTTTTTTTAAAATAAAATTTTTTATATATTTTTAGATTATTTTGATGTATTAGTATAAAAAATAATTTTTAAAAAATAAAAAAAATATTATTTTAATACATTACTAAATAAAATACATTTTAAACTGTTTTATAATTTTAAACAAACTTTAAGAGGGATACCTTGTAATGTTTTGTGTTAGCTTTGCTTTTAGAGAGAATAAATTGGCAATCTTTGTTACAGTGGTGGAGCCACATGAATGCAAGAGGGGGTAATTTCCTTTTTTTTTTATCAAAATATTTTTATATTAAAATATTAATATAATAGCTTTACATAATTAATTTTCTTTGTTAGTTATTAATTGTTAGCTTCTTTTTTCTATATTAATTAGTTATTAGAAATATTAGAGTTTATAAAAATTTATGGATTTGTTGAATTAATATATGTATGAGTAATATTATATGCTAATGGATATGAATTGAAATGAGTTTTGATAAATTGATAAGTATTTTGCTATGAATTTCATATGAAAAATAATGATGATGAATTTATTAATGATTAAAAATGAAGTATATGATAGCTTAAAAAATTAGGGATATAATAGATAAATTAAAAAAAATGCATTTAATATTTATGTTTAATCTACTTGTACAAAACAACAAGTCAGCAAGAATAACATCAATTTGTGGCAATCATTTTAAGTTATGATTTTAGATGTTATGTATCATATGTCGGCATAGAATTGTTGTCAAGAATTTTTGTAGTTTTTGGAAGATTTAGAAATAGATAAATAAAAGTTTGTTGTATATATTAAGAAAGATATTTTTAGTGAGATTAAAAATAAAATCATTATGAAACAATTTTAAAATATAAAATCTCGAAGAGAATAATTATAAGGTTTTTTCATTTTAAAAATTCTTAAATTAATTTTACTTGACTTGAGTTGATACATATATTTCAAATTAATTTTTTTATATAAAACATATCTGTATAATATATAATAGTAAATATTTGTTAATAATTTGCCTCTTCATTTAAAAAATTATGGCTTCGTCACTATCTTGTTCAGCTGTCTCCCTTCCCCCTCATTTTCTTTTGAATTTCCTTTTCTTGGAGAGAAAAGGCTAGAATTTTAATTGATGAATGATTCAGAAGCTTGATTTCTGGAGATTGGATTAAAAACAAAGTATCTAGGCTGTAATTGAGGGATTTTGAGACTGAAGCTGGAATCTTGGCTGAATATCCAGGATTGAAAAGCTAAAATTGAGGGATTGTGATTCCAGGCTTCATTGCATGATTTAACTGGACTCAATTGAGAGAAAACATGTGTTAACTTGGACTAAATTGAATTAAATGAATTGAATTGGACTATATTTGGATTGTTGAGAATTGAACATTGTATTTTTTTTATGTAACATATTGTATTTTATACATAATTTAGACAGTGTTTTACATAATCTACATGAAAATGGGGTCAACTTTTTTATATATATAAACTCTCTTTTCCAACCGAAATAAATTTATTTACATAATATTATTTCTTTTTACAATCTCATTTATATCATAATATATTAACATGTTTTATATAAATTAACTTTTCATGTTACATGCTAACTCTAATATTCTTCTCCTTTTCTTATTATAAGGTGTTTATTATAATATCCCAATACCTTATCTTTCAACACTCAATTAATGCAAATGCATTATTTATTGGATGAACAACAAATTAATCTATGTATTATTTTTAGTGGAGATATTACACATTACAATACTTGATTTGCATTCACATTATTATTAAATTATACTTAACAAATTTCTTTTCTTAGACAACATCCATTTCACATTTTATATTAAAAAACAAATTATTTATTTGATTTTATTGAATTTAATAAAATTTTAGCAAAATCTTCCCTATATAAGACCTTACCTAATTATCTAGCTATTTCCTAAATAACCACATCACAAATAAATTCTACATGGCATACCACCAATTCACTTGTTCATTATTTATATCCTTTCACGTCATTTTTTATAACATTTCTATACATCATTTCCTTATAACACATACACACACATAAAATTTGTGAAAAAATTTAATATTTAAAATGCTAAAAGTTAAATTATAGAATTTAATACATAACAAAATAAAATTATTAAACATTTATAACTATAGAATTTATATTAAAATATATACTTAACAAATACTATACAATAATAACATCTAAATAAACATTGTCTTGAGGTATGTGGTGGACTTGCAACAAATGTGATATTATCATGAATGATTATCTAATTTGTAACACACATATATATAGCATAATCATCAAACAAAATTAAACAAACTACACTTCATTACATAATTCTCACATCACATTTCATATTTAACCCATAATTATATAAGCAAATGTTTATTCATTTGATGAATACCAACACAACTCCTTCTCATGAGTCTCCATCCAAATAGCCACCTAATTACATAATATTTTTTTTATTATTTTTTGAACATATAGCCCCATGCCTATAACACAAATTTCACCAACCCCAGCTCGCCCAAGTTGGAAACTGAGATATGCTTTAAAATAGCATGTGGCAAATCTACTCGACGACATTGTCCGAACCCACAAATCTACTTCACATGTATACAATCAATATCTTCACAAGTGATATACCTCTGGAATCACAGGACCCATGTCAATCAATCAAAATTATTGGTAGAATAATACTTAAAGCAGTTAAAATAATTATTCAAAAAAATTAAATGGTTTATGTTTAGGAGAAGAAAATTTATTTCCTTAACTGTAAATCTCCTTTTGTCATTCATTCATTTCTTTTCTACCTAGACGAAAAAACATTTTTTTAATCAGAAAATGGCTTTTAAACACAGCTTTACCATGATTTTTAAAGCAATTTTAAACCAAAAAATAAAAAAAATATTTTAATTATTTTTACATGAAAATATAAAAAATAAAAAAAATAATTAATTTGAGACAAAAATATAAAAAATTAACAATAAAAAAACTAACAAAATATATGTTTTATCTTCATAGAAAATTCATGTGCAATTCTTTTAAAAAAATTGTTCATATAATTTCATACATAATCATTTCAAAATAATTTTGAAAATATTACCATAAAAGCTTTAATTTTATTTGAAAACAATGCATATTAAATGATTTTCTTTAAAAGCATTCTTATTATTCATCTAAATATAACTGTATTCTAATATATATATAAAAAATAAGGGCCAAGAACATCAAATCCAGGTATATCTAGCCTTTTCAAAAATAGCAAAGTGTGCCTCCACCTTTAGAAAGAAGTTAAGGCACGCTTGACACTTGAGGGTCTAGTTCAATTGGTTAACTGCAAAGCTTGTCTTTGTGAAGGTTCTGGGTTCGATCCTCAAGAGTACCAGCTTGTTATCCCCGTGGTGCCTTACCTGCCTACTGGGCTTGCAGGATGTTCAGTAGGCCCTAGGATTAGTTGTGGTGCGCGTAAGCTGGCCCGGACATCCAGGGTCATAAAAAAAAAAAAAAAAAAAAGAGTTAAGGCACGACTTGAGATTGAAATGTCAAGTTTGCATATTTCTTTTTTTAAAAGCAAGTAAAAGACACATTTTCTACTTATATGAATTCTAGTAATTTAAATTTAATTGAAATATAAGAGTTTGAGTTTTCGGATCTTAAAAAATTAATTTTCAACTTTGTTTTCATATAAAAACATCCTTAAATGTCAATAACGGCAAAACACACTTTAATTAGGCTAAGAATCTAAAATCAAATCAAAATTTTCAAACTTTAATATACTTTTTCTTGGAATTATTAGAGATCAAAATCATCTTTATTAAGTTTCTCTCATTAAGAAGGACTCATTAACACTAAAATTGAGTTTTTTTTTTATCATAAAAATATAGTTCATGAGAGCTTTCTTATTCCTCTTTGTTTATTCTCTCTCTCAATCAACAATGATAAAACATAAGAGAAATAAAGTTTTATGACTGAGATATAAATTTTGAAAAGTTCAAGGATCAGAATGTAAAAAGATACATCAATAAAAACATGAAAAATAACCCCTTTTTTTTATGCTATGAAGTTTGGTCCATGTTCTTTAATTTCTTCTTAAAAATTAGTCCTATAATTTTATTGTGTAATAACAAAGAAATAATTCTTGCCACAACATTCACATAAAAGCATGCAAAGCGCCATTGGAAAAAAACGTTCCAACATAAGGATAAAAAAATTAAGAATAAAAAAAATGCTTCTAATATTAACGAACATCAGGTGAGAGGATGTACAACTTAGTACCATTAAAATTCCCAGCTATTTGGATTTATTCTGTAATTTGTAATTGTAATAAGAAAACAAAAGGATCGAAACATTATGAAAGGCTAAGGATAGACAGACCAAATTGAAACATACTTAAAAGTCGACAAGCTTGAATGTAGTTTGCCCAAAACAAAACCTCATCATCAACCGTTTCACAAGGTAAGAAAAATGAGAAAAAAAAAAAAAAAAAACGTAAAAAGAAAGCACGCAACAAAATCTCTCTTAAACTAATAAAAACGTGGAAGTGTTCTAAGCAGCTAAAATTTCTGTATATATAATCTCTTTGCTTCTTGTCAGTATTTTTGGTCACCGATTACAAAATTGGATAAAGTATATAATCTTTTTGTCTCTTATCCTCTTTCTCTCTCTGTTTTGTTATCTATAAAAATACATGTCGTTTTATTTTTTTATGTAGTTTTTGTGTTTGTAATTGTCAAGGTGAAGTTTATGACAAGCTCCATGGAGAAAGACAAGGAGACTGTAGCAATAGAGGAAGAGGGTTTCTCTTTAGAGCTTCCTGCTCCTTCTGGCTGGAAAAAGAAGGTTCCTTTTTTGAATTCCCCCTCTCTGTATTTTCTCGGGTG
This sequence comes from Populus alba x Populus glandulosa, assembly GCA_033617975.1. NCBI lineage: Eukaryota > Viridiplantae > Streptophyta > Magnoliopsida > Malpighiales > Salicaceae > Populus > Populus alba x Populus glandulosa. The sequence continues at coordinate 6,119,313 of CM066148.1, read as the reverse complement.
TAAAGTTTGAATCTCTTGGGATATTTGTTTGTCTTGAGCTTTAATTTGGCTTAGCTTGATTTAATTGCGAATTGGGTATCTTTAAATTATGTTAAATTTTGAGTTTTTGGTGTAGAATTCGGTAACTAGGGATTTTTGGGTGTGGTTTAAATTTATTATATATCAGGTGGGATTTTTGGGTTTTTTGTGTTGGAATTATCTGGGTTTGTAGTTCTGTTAAGTTTTATTGTGGCTATCTTTGGTTAATTTTAAGTGTACCTTTTAATTTAATTATTTGTTGGATATGGTAGTGGATGTGGGAGGTTGGGTTTTGTCTTTGTCTTTTTTTGTTTGTATATTAAATAATGGATGCGCTTAGAAAGATTTCCATTGTTTTCTCTATCTTATTTATGCTTTATAGGACTGTTAGAGCAGCTAAACATGCTAATAAAGTTTTAGATGAATAAAGCTCTTTTTTTTTTTTTTTGCCAATTTTGAATGCTGCATATATGGTTCAAAGATACAGGTGAATTTCATGTTATTATAATGATTAATAGGATTGCTAATGGTATGATATTTAGGACCATTACTTGTACTGCAAGAGCAATCTAGAAAAATTTTGGTTTGTAGAATTGTCCCAAAATTTGTTTTTCTGACCGCTTCAGTTGGACCGTTCAATGTAATGTAATCTTTGAGGCTAGGATTGTCCCCAAATTTTCCCTCCTAGAACTGGTTGATGTGCCCATAAAATGCAATACTATAGGTGGAGTTGAAGATTTTGGTGTCTCCTGTCAATGACCCTCGTTTTCTGGAAATATGTTGAAGAATATTTGTGAAAGGGTTTTATGTTGAGATGTAGTAAACTTGTTGTTATGTTGTCAATCTGCCTTTCTGAAGGTATGAGTGATGGAATTCTGGTTTGTGAATTGGTATTTTTATCAGAGAATGCTGCAGTCTTTAGTACTGCTGAAATATACATGTTAAAATAGGAGCGTTTCTGTGAGATATTCTACTTTTCTTGGAGGAACAAGATGAAAAGGATAATAATATGGTTTGCTTATGTTGTTGGAAGGATACGCTTTGAAATTTCTGTGAAGGTAACAAATCCAGAGGTATAATCCTCCTTGTGGGCTTTGTGACAAAATAAGTGTTTTGAATTTGATGGAAGATTTGACAGCCTTTGAAGGCTATGTGGAAGAAGAATTTTAGCTGTTGATGATATTCGGAAGAGATGAAAAATCCTGGCGAACCGATGTCTTTTCTGCAGAAAAGTAGCTGATTCTATTAATGTTTTAGTTCTACATTGTGCAGGGGTGAGAAGTTTATGAGGACTGGTGTATGACTTTGAGGTTTTATCGAGTTGTGGCAGGATCAATTGACTAGCAGTTAAATGCTTGAAGCTGTGTTTTGGTGTAGCAATAAAGGAACATTTTGAGGGGAAGAGTCTATTCTCAATACTGTAAAGGATTTATGGGTCAAGATTATGAACATTTTGGAATTCTGAAAAACTTTTTACTAGCAAAAGGATCTTCAATAATGGATTATTTGATTTGTATGCAGATATAGTATGTAGTCCATAAACCTAGATTTTTAGTTCATGATATGTTTTGTTCTTGTAAATGGGGTGGCACTATGGTGCCTATGCCTATTGGTTTTCTTTACTGTCACTACTCAGAATTAATAAGGCTTGGTTTAGTGGGAGATCAATATTGCAGGCAGAAGAACTGGGGAGTGAAACTAAAGGTAAAAACAAATTTGGTTTATCTGGTTTGAAATAAATGGCATCAAAGGTGGAGAATTTAAATGCTTAAGCTAATCCACCATATGATTGATCTTTGGAGGTGGGTGCAAATGAGGAGGGAAAGGTCCACTACAATAGGTTTCCTTCATCTAATTCTTAACCTCTCATTTCTTGACTGAGATACAAGGGGAGAACTGCTTTGTCATCTGGATGCCAGCCATCCTCTCTTTTCCTCCTAACACATGGGATGCTAGTAATGTCAGCTACCAATATGCTTTGTAGAAATCACGAGGAAACTATGGGAGCTGAAATGTTTTGGTGGTGTGCTTGTTAAATATTACCGCCTTTTCTTATTACTTTGATTGGAAGCATAGAAATAAAGTGGAGATGCTTTCCTGGGGTTGTGAAATGGGTAACTTAAACGAACTTTGTCCTCATAACATCCCTTTGAAGTCCCCCATAATACCACCACCGAGCTATCCCCTCCTCTTGTTCATGGTAATGACTAAGAAATCCTTTCACTAGAGGTTGAGATTACATTGATTTGAAACTTATGGTGGACAATGTCATTTAAATAACTCACCTGAATGTTAAGCTTCTTTTAGCATAAAGTTATTGGTGAGGTTTCTTTTCCTAGAATCACTGTATAGCATTACAGTAACACACTGGGACTGCTTGTGGTTCCTTATAACAACAGCAGCGGGATGGCAATTGCCTTGAATTTGAGTATATTCAAGTTGCAGAAATCCTCTATTGCCATTCGACTTATTTATACCATATTCATAGCTTTGAAATTTAATCTATCATCTTGACTTTCATAGCGTTGCACTTTCCTTTTAGCTGCTGCCGCTTGAATCACTTTACTTCTTTTATAGCACATGCTTAGCACTGAACTTGACATTATCTTAACATAGCATGTTTTTCAAGTGCATTGTTGGTTGTCTGTGCTGGTCAGTAGTCAATCTAACCTTTTGGTCCATGTTGATGTGCAGTTTGTACCCAGGAAAAGTGGGACCCCTAAGAAAGGTGAGATCGTTTTCACTGCTCCAACTGGGGAAGAAATGACGAGCAAAAGACAGTTGGAACAGTACCTCAAAGCACACCCTGGTGGTCCAGCAGTATCTGAGTTTGACTGGGGCTCTGGTGAGACTCCAAGGAGATCAGCGAGGATTAGCGAGAAGGCAAAGGTAACTCCGGTGAAAGAAAGTGAACCTCCAAAAAAGAGAAGCAAGAAATCATCAGCTTCAAAGGAGAGCGAAGACACTGAAACTGCTTTGGAAGGAACCGAGGAGGCAAAAGAGGTAGCTGAAAACACTGAGAAAGGTGACATGGAGGTAGAAGTAGAAAAGGATGTCGAGAAAGAAAATCAAGATGAGAATAAAGGACTAGGTACAGAGACTCAAACAGAAGCAGCTCGTACTGAAGAAGCTGGAGCTGGAAAAGAAGTCAAGACTTCTGCTGAAACTGAAGAGGGGAAAGCTGAATCAGAGCTCAGAAACTCTAAAGGGAAATCAAATGGTTCTGGAGCATCTGGAAATGAAAAGGAAAAAATAGATGAGGAAAAGGTGGAAGAGAAGGATGAGCAACCACAGGGTGAGGCAGCTAAAGAGCAGGGGTCAGGCCAACAGGAGAAAGCAAGTGCAGCCATTGATGATGAGAAAAAGGATGAAGCTGAAGATGACGAAGAGAAACCCAACAGAAACGCTCCCGAGTCTGAAGGAGAGATGAAGGGTAAAGAAGCAGAGAATTGCAGTGCTGAGAAACCTGATCATACAGGCGTTGATGGGGTCAAAGGGAAGGTGGATGGACAGGCGATTGAGAATGGCAGCAATGCTGGCGAGGTTAAACCTTGAGTTACTACATTTAGAGCAATTTAAGTCTCTTCACCTCTATCACATCTTTCTGACCTTTTAGTCCGAAGTCCTTTAAATGACTGTAGCTTTAATGTTGTAATGAATAGTTATCTGATTGTTGATTCAGACATGCTTTAATACTGTCACAGGTTAGGTGTATAATGTAGCAGCTTATTGCTAAACTAGTAGCCTGCAGTAGTAGTCATTGTACCATCATGGCGTCAAATACTGGTTATGTAATATTATTATGCAGTTATGTAATAAGATGTTGGAAATTCTACGTGGTAGCCTTCTCCATGCTTGTTTGATGACATACATGGTTTGGAGTTTTCAGTTTTTCCCTTCTAAATTGACCCCCGACTGCCAGAAATTGGAATGATGGAAAAAAATTGTACTAGTCAAATTTAGAGATGGAATATGACTAGGGTAGTGATGGTGAGTGTCAATTTACTGTTCATCTTTTGTTAAATAGGTGTAAAACAATGGAGCAAGGATGGGTTGAAGACAGGTAAATCGTGAACCTGATTTGGCCGCTAGTTTACATGTCGAGGCTGTACAAGATTTGGTAGTGTAGTAATGATTGTTTTTTAAATAAATTCTTATATTAAAATATATATCAATAATATTTTTTATTTTTTAAAAGTTATTTTTGATATCAGTACATTAAAACAATCCAGAACATATAAATCTTATTAAATTTTAATAAAAAAAATTAATTTTTTAAAAATATAGTTACAATCATATTTATAATTCAAGTTCTGATAAGAGTTATTCCCGTTCTGATAAGAGTTATTCCCATGATTGCGGATTTGTGCACAACTGGTGAATATGCAGGAATCAGTAATCACAGCAAAGAATTCATGTCGATAAAAATTCCAAGAGCACAAATAACTACAAATTCTGCAGGGTATAGCGATAAATATTATTACTTTTAACCGAAGCTCAAAAATATTGAGCAAGAAATTACAACTCGTATGCAAGTAAAATAGCGTTTTGATATTGTAGGAACTACTCGAGCTAGGAAGAAAAGCCTGTGAAGAATTGAATGATAGAAATCAAAGAACTTCAAATGTTCCTCACAACAAAAAAGAAATGAAGAGACCATCAATATCCAGATTCCTTTTCAAAGCCCTTTGAGCTGTCCAACCAGCCCTGTCAAGGCTGTCCATTTCTCAAAAGCAGTGGCTGATGATACAAAAGCAGTTTTGGATGATTCAATGTCATTGCCAGTAACTGCAAAGCGAAAAACATAGTCAAGTCATACAACCATTGTATAATCATATCATTCAAGTTTAAGTGCTAAATTCACATCCAAGAAAATGGTGTTCAGATGTCAGCTGGGCTACTGCAGAGACCCAGACGGTAACGATTATCTTGAAATGTCATGACACAAATATAAGTCATTAATTTATCCCGAGTGAACGCAGTGGAAAGATAACCAACCTGATGAAATTAATGAAGCTAGTGAAGAATTGAAGGTGTCCACCTGAGTCTTTTCGTCAGGACTAGAGCTCAGCTGTAGGGAAATGGCACCGAAGGAATCAGAGTTCATCAGAAAGGAATCATGATACACAAATGCATGCACAAAACTTCATGATTACAAAATCGAAGCTTGAACGAGAAAATGAAATTAGGACTTCTGAATCATCAATCTGTTTAAGGCCTTGAAAGAAAATAAACACATTTCGATAGAATCAATAGGTTGCCTCTATCCCACTAACGCGATGGTCCTAATACTGGGGTAACACATCATCGGCAACAAGGAGTTTTTTTTAGAAAGAACAACATTCCTAGCAACTAATATACAGTCAATCACGAATATAAATAGTTGTGTTTACCTTGGTGAAGGCAATATTAGCCTTTCGGACCCAATCTGTATCGGTGCTACCCCCAAGAACAGAACTAGCTGTAGATAGATCATTCTTGTCTATCGCTTGACCTACTTTGCTCAGCTTGTACACAAGATCTTGCAAATAACCTGCAACAGATCATTCCATGGCAAAAAGTTGGAGAAAACATCGCCTATCATAAGGTGACAATATACTGAAAGAGGACTTAAGACCTAGTTAACAAAAAGCCTACAAATTAATTGAGTTAATCTGTTAGCATGTAAGAGAAATAACAGAACTAACCTTTTTCCTGGTTAGCAGAACTAATAACTCCTTGTTTTTCTAACCTCTTCTTTCTGTCCCTCTTAACTTTCTCCATTAACTCATCGTCGTCATCAGCTTCTAATATAGCTGCATTGGCACTAGAATCACCTCTACTTGCCAATGAGAATACAAAGCTGGTTAAGAAGCAAATAGAGAAGCTTCTTTTGGTTATGATAACCGGAGAGGGTGTTACAGGCGGCGACTCATCACTGAGAGTTTTGCATAAAGTCAGTGGTCTCGTGGCATTACATTTCTTTTGCTGCGCACAAAATAGCAGGACTGGTGTATTTGTTAGGGAAGATAGAGAAGATGGTGTTGAAGAGGAGGAGAGGAAGGGTTTTGCAGTTAAGAGAGATGCTGTTGCCATTTTTCTTGATTTGTTTCTGGTGGGAAAAATTAGAGGTGTTGATAGTCTGGGAAGTTTTATTCAAGAGGATAAGGTTTGCTGGATTCTGTAATCTGATCCAGTCATTTTCCAAAATGCTCAAGGGTATTCCGGTCTGGTCAGCTAACCTTTTGTTTTAAGGCTTGCTTCGAAATTTCCAACTTGACATAGAGAATGTTCACGCATCAGCCTTATCTTGCTAGAGGATATTAGTAATTTTATTATCTAATAAAAATGTAATAATAGATGATATATAAATTCATTTGATTTTATTATTTTGTCCAATTAGAGAATCGAAGATAAGCTCATCTAAATCTGGTTTAAAAGACGAGAAAGTAATCTACAGCTTCTTGTTTTTTAAGCGAAAACACTTTGCAATTATAGGTCCAAAATTATACTTTGTACACATTGTATAAGTTGTAATCCATATGTTAAAATTTAATTTTTTTTATTAAATCAAGATTTTGACTCAATTTTATAACACAGTTTTTATTTAAGTAAAATGTTATTTCTAACCAAACAACTTATGATTTTTTTTTAAATCAAAAGTTAAAAAACAACTTAATTTTTTTTGTAAAATTTATACCAAATATAATCTTAGTAATTTGTTTTTTTGGTGTTTACATTAAGGGCCATGCTTGGCCAATCATAGAATAGAAAATAAGCTTACTTTTCAGACTCAGCTACTAACAAATACCATGGTGAAAATATTGCACACCACATCATTATAGGCCCAACCGCTTTGTTTTTCTCGACCCCAAACTTTTATTCTTTGCAATTTGATCCTTAAGTGGTCAGATGGCCAATTGCTTCCAATTTGTTAAAGAATGAAAACAATTAAAAGACAAGGGACCACAATTAAAAAAAATGAGAAAGATAGGTGGTTATTTTAAAGTTGTCATGAAAAGTTCATTTTGATCATTCTACTTTTCAAATTATTCATTTTCGGTCTGTTTATTTTCAACAATTAAATTTTAATCCAAAACTATATTTTTTTTTATTTTTAAGTTATTGATTTGAGATAAAAAAAAAATTCATCAAAATTTGGTTGTTAAGAGAGAAAATTGTGTGCTGGCACCGATTTCAACTATAAAGAATGTTATTTTTTGTGTCAACGAGTTCCATTCAATAAGAAAAATCTTACTTTGATGCTATTTGGCCATTTCTTGTTTAAGAAGGTAGATATAAGCTCAATTTGTTTTTTGAATTATGATTAATTTTTTAAGTTTTTGTTCGACTTTTGGGTTAATGAAACCCATTAATGGGTTTATTTAAGTCTCTAAGGTATTTGTTTTAGATTGTTTTTGCAAAAAAGGGTAAAAAATGCCCTAATTTCCCACCAACCTTATGTTACTGGTTTCTGAGGCTATAAATGACAAGTTGTTTGTGTGTTTTTTTTTTAAAAGCGAATTAAAGAGAAAACAACGCGTCATCTATCTTTTTATATAAAAAGAAGAAGAAGAAGAAGAAGCATGGCGAGTATGCTGGGCCTTTTTTTTAATGAGCCAACACCTAACTTGGTTTTTTTTTTTTCTTAAATTATTTTTGTTTGATGCATTCTTAGTCCTAAAACTTAGGAAAAATTAATTCCATCTTCTTTATTTGAATGCCTCTTTTTGTTATTTAACTAAATAAATTAGGCTTTTTTTTGTTATTTTAGTCTTGGCTTGTTTATTATTTTTTTATAAAAAAATTACTATTCAATATAGAATAAGAGAAAACACACATGATTGTCATACAATTGAATAAATAAAAAGTTATTAAAACCGACGAGGTCCATGACCCAAGTCATGAGTTTGTTAGGTTAACTTGGGTTCACTTTGGTCTTTCTCTTTCCCTTTCTTTAATTTAATTTTTTTTTTCAATTTTGTTTGTTGATATTGAGTCGATTATGAATTAGACTTTGTAACTTCTTTCGGTTTATTTTTTTATGAGGTTATATTGATCTCATGATCTAAATCGCGAGTTTAGTGAGTTAAGCTGATTGACTTAGAATGATCTAGTATATTGTTGTCTCTGTACTTTATATATATAAAAAATATTATACAACATGTCACCATTAGATTTTTTAAAAAGATATTGTTCAATATATATCAAGTTTTTCTAACTCATGATCAAAGTTTTTTTTTCTTTTAAAAAATATATTAGCAATACTTAAATACTTTTTTATTATATATCATAGCGGGGATGGATGATTTAGTTAGTTATCTAAATCAAGTTTAAAGAATTTATAAAAATTTTAGTTGATCATTTAACTACCTCATTGAGCTAACATCTCATGCACTGAAACCCAATTCAGCAACTAGGTCACGAGGCAAAAAACCCCTAGCCCATTCTTCAATAAAACCCATTCACAATACTTTGAGAGTGGTAGGAAACGCGGACTAACCCGCGTTTCTAAAAAAAATTAATTTTTTTATTATTAAAAATTAGATTTTTTTTTTATGTTTTAGATCATTTTGATGCGCTGGTCTTAAAAATAATTTTAAAAAAATAATAAAAAAAATCATTTTAATACATTTCATAATAAAAATTACTTTAAAAAATAATTATAAGTACACTTCCAAACAAACGCTTCATCTAGTCCAATTTTCACCTTCTCCAACACGCATCCAAGTGGAGTCGTCCTGATGTCCTCGTGAGCTAAGAATCCCACCATGCTTGGAGTATTGTTCCTTTGTGTAGTTGTCAAAACTTCTTCCAAATAGAGAACCCATCACAGCATTGCTTGAAATCGGAAAAAGATGGTGCAAAAGTAGATTCCCTTGCGTGTAGCATGGTAGTTGGTGAGGCAAAAGGTTCTCCACCATCTCCAGCTTTTGTTAACCTTAATAACCAAGCACCATTTTCTCAGGCCAGCTCTAAAGATATCAGACACACACGCATAGCTATCATACCTCCAAGTCTTGAAAGATTTCTTTGGATAAACCAACATAAAGCAATCACTCCATTCCAGACGCTTTTATATAAAACTCAAACTTTCATCACTTTTTAATCCCCATTTTCACACTGTGATTGCTTTTTTTCTTTTCTATAATTATTATAGTTCTATTATCTTTTGGTTTTTCTACATTATTAGTATGTTTTTCTATGGCCTTGATCATGAGCCTCCCTTCTTCAGGTCCTAACCATGATCAAGTATGAAAGTGTGGAGTTTGCAGGTTGTATTTTTTTTTTTCCTCTGATTAAAAGGACAGAAAATTAGTTGAAACTAAGGAGACTCTTGTGCTATAAGTTATTGTTTAAATTTCTTTAGAGGAATCACGATGGTGACAGTTGTTGCAAAGGTTAAAAGAATTCACTTCACAGCGTTAACTAGTTGTGGGACAAATTATTTTTCTAATCGTGTAAAACATAAAGATACTAAGAAATCTAAAATTTAATGTATACAAGATGAAAAACTTTGTATATATTGAGATTGTGATACATCAGATGATATATTTTAAAAAATAATTAAGATAATAATATATTAGATTAATTCAGATAAATAAATAACTCGAGTTATGAAACCGTGATAATTATATTGAATATAAATTAAAATATATTTAGAAGCTCAATTTCAATCAATAAAGAATAAAAAAACAAAAAAATATTTAATATGAAAAAATATAAAAAAAAAAACAACTCGAGTAAATCTAAAAAAAAAGGCCAAACTTGTGACTCAAATAATAAAAAAATAATCTCCCATAAACAACAAATACAAAAAACAAAAGTTAGTTCCTAAAACATTCGTTGTTGAAGTATAAAATTGAAAGAAAATTAATTTTAAAAAAAGCAACGAAAAAAATACTCTAGCCAACTCGGATTAATTAACTAAATCCGCAACTCGAGTAATGAAACAAACTTCATAAAAAAACAATGTTTTAAAAAAAAAGTTGTGAGAAAAGGTCCATAATTTTTTAAAAAATTATTCATATATGATTTTTTTAAAAATAAAATATTACTTCTTAATTGAACCAAAACTTACTAAAATAAATTTTATCTAGAGGATTATATGTGATGTTATTGTGAAAACTTTTTGTTCAAATAGACTTTCAAATTATCTTCAATTTCGAAATCATAATTTAAAATATTGTGTGCCAATAGTATAGTAAAATGATTGAGTGAAGTTATAGTAGAACTAATACTAGATACTTGACTTGTATTTCTCAATTGGTCAAATATTTTTTTGAAATAAAAAATTATTTATACAAATTTTTCCAATACATATTTGTATTTAATTTTTTTAAGTGAAAATAAAAAAACTTATGCATATATTTAATCAAATAAATAAAGAAAATAATAAAAATTAACTTTTGCACTAAAATTCAATTTGAAAAACATCGAGACATCGAAATCGTATAATTTGTGTTATTTTGAAAGTTAAAATATCAAAATATATTTTTCTAAAATGCCACCAATATTCCACACCTTTTTTATTTTAATTATTATTATTCCACTCTCATCCTTGACTAAGAAATCAAAGTAAAAAAAATAAACAAGTCATTCAAAGTAATTTATACGTGCATGAATAATGCTGATATAGTATAATAGGAGGATAATGAGTGATGCTAACTTTTTTTTTTTAAAAAAAAAGCGTGGGCCTGCCATGGTGTAAGCGCGTGGTTGGTGAAAATAAATGCAAAACCTCTGAAGCAGGCGAGCATACAGTGACCAATAGAAGCAAACTACACTCGTGTTCACGGCCTGAGCAAAGAGGGGAAGTTTTAAGAACACAACCCATAATTTTTTGGCCCTTTGATCACCAGCTAATTGCCTAGTTTTGGACTTTGATTCCCAAATTGACAACAATATGATACTTGGACTTGAATCTGTCCAATTTCCTTTTTTATAATATAAAAAAATAAATACATTATTATTTTTTAAAATAATCCTATTTTGAAAATATATTAAAATAATATATTTTTTATTTTTTTAAAAAAAATTATTTTTAATATTACTATATCAAAATAATTAGAAAAAACTTTAAAATTTTTGACGAAAAAGAACCTTAATTCCAAACGGGTTCAAAACCAATAAAAAGTTAAAAAACCCTTCACTCACTTCAATAATAAAACGTCCCCCAGAAAACGTCCGCCAAAACAAAACCTTCAGCTCTCCCTGCCTTCATTCTTCTTGCAATTTTCACAGACTTGGATTTGATATATAGAGAGAGAAGATTTAGATACAGATATAAAGACCCTTTTAAAAATATAGATTAGAGATTTAAAAAAGATTCCAACTGATGGAGACAGTTATTTTTTTTTTGGAACTTAACCATGTGTAAAGCTAAAAAAGTTAAAAGAAGCAATCTTTTTGTGTGTCTTATGGTATGCCACTACCAGCTGCATAGACGAAGAAGAAGAGTTTCAGTAACATTAAAGGAGTTAATTCAAATAGAGATCTTTGCTTAGTTATTTTGTTTATTCTGTCGGGGGTGGCTGTGTGATCTTCACAATGAAAAGTCGTCGTTGTCATCATCATCAGTTGCTGTTTACGTTCTTGCTCTTTTTTTCTCAAAAGATTGGTATTTTTTCCCTCCTCTTCTGCTATTTTTTCTTAGTTGATTTAATGGGTTCCTTTTGTTGCTATCTTACTTGGGTTGATCTCAGACTTTTTGTTGAATTGAATGGAATTTGGATCATTTAGCCTTTTGATGTCTTGGGTTTTTTTTTAGCTTGTTATTACAACTGGGGGCTTGCTAGTCTTACGGTGGATTTTCTTGGGTTGCTTTTAATTTTTGGTGACTTTAAAGTGTATTGACTGTAGTCAACTGGAACACAGTGTGATGTTTGTTTCTCCCACAATGATTGCTCCATGCTTACAAAATTTTAAGAGAGTTGATTTTGTTGTTGTTGATATTTTATTCTTTTTGTTACCGTCCGAATTTCTTATATGGGATTTTTCTTTTCTTTTTGCCATTTTTTAGAAATTGACTGACTCAATTCTTTGGTGGATCAAACTTGTTTGTTGGGTTTCTAAGTAAAGAATTGAAGGTAGTTATAGCGTTTCTTTAATAGAGCTCCTTGTCCGAGGATGATTTTACTATTACAATTTTTGTTTTAAGTGTTAAGAGTGCCGCTGAATCATCGAGTCTTCTCTCACTTTATATTTAGTCAATACGAGGAGCTGCTGTGAATTGTATTATAGCACTATTCATCTTGTCTTTTCAATGATCTATATTGGGATTCATTGGTCTTGCATCTGCGAGTTAACACAAAGCAGAGAATAGGAAAAGTCAAATTTAGTCTGGTTATGATCGATTGATCATTGTATTCTCAAAACATAATTCAATACACATTTGGAGGATTTCATTGGTCTTATCCGTTGTTTTTGCTTTTGTTCTATGTTCATTGTTCTTTGGTGGCTTGAAACAAATTAGAAAGTGGTTAAAGAAATTATCTTTGTCATCACTTCTTCTTTCCTTCCAGAGCTTCTAACAGCTGAAGCATTCACTGGAACCTATGGAATCAATTATGGAAGAATTGCAGATAACATCCCGTCACCAGATGAAGTTGCTACGCTTCTCAGGGCAGCAAAAATCAGGAATGTTCGGATTTATGATGCTGATCACAGCGTCCTCAAGGCATTCAGTGGCACTGGGCTTCAACTTGTTGTTGGGCTTCCCAATGGATATCTGAAAGACATGAGTGCTAATGCTAGCCATGCCATGTCTTGGGTTAAAGAAAATGTGCAAGCATTCCTTCCTAAGACCACTATTTGTGGGATTGCTGTGGGTAATGAAGTTCTAGGAGGAGGTGATAATGAACTCTGGGAAGCTCTCCTGGGAGCTGTTAAAAATGTTTACAAAGCCATAAATAAGCTTGGCTTGGCTGATGCAGTTCAGATTACTACAGCACATTCACAAGCTGTTTTTGCAAATTCTTACCCTCCCTCTTCGTGTATATTTGAAGAGAATGTTGCACACTACATGAAGCCGCTCTTGGAGTTCTTCTCACAAATTGGTTCTCCTTTCTGCTTGAATGCATATCCTTTCCTGGCCTACACGTACAATCCAGAGAATATTGATATTAACTATGCTCTTTTCGAGAAAACTAACGGAATATATGACATGAAAGCAGATTTGCACTATGATAACATGCTTGATGCGCAGATTGATGCAGCCTATGCTGCTCTGGAAGATGCAGGATTCAAAAAGATGGAAGTCATAGTTACAGAGACAGGTTGGGCCTCACGGGGAGATGATAATGAAGCTGCAGCAACAGCTAACAATGCAAGAATATATAATTATAACCTGCGTAAAAGGCTTGCAAAGAAGAAAGGTACACCACTGAGGCCGAGGATGGTGGTGAAGGCCTATATTTTTGCTGTATTTAATGAGAATTTGAAGCCTGGGCCAACTTCTGAGAGGAATTTTGGACTTTTCAAGCCTGATGGAAGCATTTCATACGATATTGGGTTTCATGGACTTAAATCTTCATCTGCAGATTCGTCACTTCTATCGTTGAAGGTATGAGACTCTTTAATTACACCATATATCGTTTAAAAGGCAACATATTGGGATTAGATCTGTTCGTTTAGTTGTCTCCTTTTTCACACACACACATATATTTTTTCTTCTAATTCTACGTTCTTTTTGACGAAATATTCAACAAACCAAGTGAAGTTTTAAAAACCCTGCTGGAAACCATCTACATTTCACTTCTCAAGTGGAAGAGTAAGAAACGGGGAAAAGAGTCCTCCACGATCCCAGAAGCGCTTTGCTTTGCAAGCTCGAAGAATGGGCACATGTCCACATTTTCTCCAATCACATCGCTGTATGGCATACTTTAGTTTAAACAATTAATAGTACATGGCATCAAATCTTACTCCTTACATTGAATTCAGTTTGCCTCCTCCTTTAGAATTGCTTTCTTTTGGGTCTCATTTTCACCAGCAGTCTTAATTTGCTAGAAAGTGCTCCATTTTTGCTCTGCACCGCGCTCTGGATCTCTGATCCTTCTCTCATAAATAATCATGCAGTAACTAAACTACGGGCATGCAGTGGGTTGAGTTTGTTTGAGCACTTTTATCATATATGATTATGATATTTGTTATCTCAAACCATTCTCTGACATATTAAAATGTATTCGACATGCCATACAATTTTATTCTCTAGCGACCAACAAATTGCTGTCTTTTGAAAGCTTCAATTTAAGGGGCTATATATTAAGTTACCACCAGAGGATTTGCATAGACAGTAGTACTCAACAGCCCATCCTCGTAAGTTGGAGAAGGGTGAGCTGTTGTCTGTGCGAGTGTCTGTGCGAGTGCTTGTGTTTTTCTATGATCTGGCTTCTATTATTATCTGAATGACGAAATTCTAATTATTATTATTTTTTTGCTGTTTTTCTTTTTTCATTTGCACTCGTGCAGGCTGTCCAAGCTCAAGGTTTGTCCAAGTCCGACATGCTGATATTGACAATCTCTGCCGCTGCCTCGTTTCTATTTTTGAAGCAATAATGTTGGAACAGTCACTCTTATATTAGAGCAAAACCAGCACTGGAAGTCAAAAGTTCTAGGTTTGATACCATTCATGTCACTCGCAGTACAAAAAAACATACTGGTCCGATGCCATTAATGCCACCCGAAGCGCAAAAAACAATAAAAAAATATATAAAACATTGATTCTCTAACTTGCATAATATATTGCGCAGGAATTGTGATTTTTATCTATTTCAGCAAATGTATTTCAGCTCCTATCAAACAGAACCTTTTGTTTTTATCTGTTACATGTTTTCAAATATGTTTGGAAGTTTTGTTGTGATTGTTTTTTAAAATATTTATTATTTAAAAATATATTAAAATAAAATATTTTTTTTATTTTTTAAAAATAATTTTTCACATCAACATATTAAAATAATCTAAAAACACTTAAAAATATTAATTTTTTAAAAAAATATTTTTTAAATATAAAAACAAACCAGAAGTAGAGGAATCATCCGTCTCATGCCAAGTTTCTTTCAGAATCTGCTGCTGCTGCTCTAGCAGAGGTCCTCATGGAGAGGTGTTTTTGTAAGTGTATTATGACCGCATTAAAGTTAAAAAACCTTTCTATGTCATGCATCTGACGATCAGGCATGAATCCTTGTGTGGATTCATATGATTGGGGCATAGTTTGAAAATCTAATCCATAAAATGGAGAACCACATCATATCCATCAGATTAATTTGATGAGACAATACTAAAATTTTTTAAAAAAAAATAATAAAATTTTATTTTAATATATTTTTAAACTAAAATTATTTTAAACCATAATTAGAAAACTCGTACCCGATAGCTATGAAGTCTTACAAACAAATTAGCATACATCAGTGTCTGAGTGGGAACGCTAGAAAGACTCCAAGAGTTCTAGTACTGGGCCCATAGAGTTGCACAGTCCATGTTGCGTGGGATATTTCTCCAGCTTAAAAGGACCTTTAAGGACGTGAATCCTTGGTTGCCGATGGAGCCCGGATGCACCTACAATAGTATTTCTACTTTAAAAAATAAAAAATATTGTTTGTAGGCTGTGTTTGTTTCAGGAAAATAGTTTTTAAAAATTTACTTTTAATTTTTTTTTATGTTTTTTTAATATTAAAAAAATTAATCAATAAAAAATACTTTTCAATAAATAAAATACACTTTTAAATTAAAAAAAAGTTTAACTTGATTTTGAGGAAAATATTTACCTAGCCGGAGTAAATCTGGAGAAGGCTTGTTTTACACGAGGATCATAAAGTCATTAGCCACCCTAGAACCCTAAAGTAAGTAGACTTGTATTCCCAAGAAAATATGTGCATAATATTGGAAAATGTGCTAAAGGGATGATGTCCGTTGATGTTTTGCTTTATAACTGTTTTCTGATTTAGAGTAACGTAGTCGTGTTCGAACTTTGTCGGTGTCATTTTCTTCCCATCCCTTTGGATTTTTCTCTCTTGGAGGTGACATCATTTCGGGTTTCTATCGGGTCATCCATACATGAAGTAATCTTACACCCCGTTTGTTTGTTTTAAAAAATAATAATATATTTTTAAAAAATAAATTATTTTTTAATATTTAATAATATCATAAAAAATAAATTTAAAAATAATCTTTAGTATTTAATCATATAAAAAATAAGTTTAAAATTATTGAGACTTTAATCGCATGATATATAGATTAAAGCTTACATCGCAATTGATTTCCCACTTTTAGTAAAAAAATTAAAATTTTAAAAATACGGATTGATTCACGTTTATAGGCTGGCTCTAAAATTGATTTTCTCTCTCTAGAGGCCCCGTTTCTAAGACTCTTTTGTTTTGGAGTTCTTTTATTTTCAATCCAGATTTGATACACCAGTTTTTTTTTTCAAAAAAAAAATATCAGTCACATCTAAATTTATATATTAAAAAAGTCCTTTTTCATATTCTTAATACATTCAAATTCAAAATAATAACATATGAATAGAAATAAATAAATTAACCAACCTTCCACTTGACCCAGCAAATGCAAATATCACTCACGCGTTTTCATTACAAGAAAACATTTCATAGCGACAGCATAGTTATTAAACCCGGCCCGGCCCGGCGGGTCGACCCGGGACCCGGTCGACCCGGTGGCTGGACCGGTTCGGGTTTAATAAAAGACCGGCTGTGGCAACAGCCCGGCCAAACCCGGGCGACCCGGCGGGTCGACCCGGGACCCGGGTGACCCGGGCAAACCCGGACGAGACCCGGGTTTTTTTTTTTTTTTTAAATGTGGGATAAAAAAAAATTTTGTTTAAATATTTCAACTTAAAATGATAACATAGTATCTTTTCAATGTGGGGTTTGAAGCCCTTTCATATATATACTCTATGTTCACATGAAAAAAATTATGTTTTTTCAATGTGGGATTTGAAACCCATTAGTATATATACTCTATGTTCCCAAGGAAAAAATCATGTTTTTCCAATGTGGGATAAAAAACCTTTTGGTTTAAATACTTCAACTTAAAGGGATAACATAGTATATTTTCAATGTGGGATTTGAAGCCCTTTCATATATATACTCTATGTTCCCATGAAAAAAGTTATGTTTTTTCAATGTGGGATTTGAAACCCATTAGTATATATACTCTATGTTCCCAAGGAAAAAATCATGTTTTTCCAATGTGGGATAAAAAACATTTTGGTTTAAATACTTCAACTTAAAGGGATAACATAGTATCTTTTCAATGTGGGATTTGAAGCCCTTTCATATATATACTCTATGTTCCCATGAAAAAAGTTATGTTTTTTAAACCAAAATGTTTTTTATCCCACATTGAAAAAACATGATTTTTTCTTTAGGAATATAGAGTATATATACTAATGGGTTTCAAATCTCACATTGAAAAAACATAACTTTTTTCATGGGAATAAAGAGTATATATATATGAAAGAGCTTCAAATCCCACATTGAAAAGATATTATGTTATCCCTTTAAGTTGAAGTATTTAAACCAAAAGGTTTTTTATCTTACATTGGAAAAACATGATTTTTTCCTTGGGAACATAGAGTATATATACTAATGGGTTTCAAATCCCACATTGAAAAAACTTAACTTTTTTCATGGGAACATAGAGTATATATATGAAAGGGCTTCAAATCCCACATTGAAAAGATACTATGTTATCCCTTTAAGTTGAAGTATTTAAACCAAAAGGTTTTTTATCCCACATTGAAAAAACATGATTTTTTCCTTGGGAACATAGAGTATATATACTAATGGGTTTCAAATCCCACATTGAAAAAATATGATTCAACTTAAAATACTTCAACTTAAAAGCTTAACATAATATCTTTTTAACGTGGGATAAAAAACTTTTTAAAATATTATTTTAAACTTGATTATTTATAATATATATAATCTATATTTACATGAATTTTTTCATATGAAATATTAATTTTTTTTTAATTATTACGGGTCAACCCGGGTTGACCCGGGTTGACCCATGAAACCCGAGACCCGGCCCCTTGGCCGGGTCAACCCCCGGGCCGGGTTTAATAACTATGAGCGACAGCTGACATTCCTGACAAATGCGAGAGCACGTGACTTTACCAACTACGTACTACATTTTATCCCTTTTTTTCTTTTTTGTTGTCAAGATAGAAATACGTGCCAAAGCCAGTGTAGTTTTTTTTTCTGGTAATTCGAAGTATCCGGGTCAACTTACGTGCATCACGAATAATTCCCGGATTCACTGAACATCCTGCAAGCCCAGTAAACAAGTAAAGTATCGCGGGGATGACAGGTGTATACGCTGAGGCTTGAACCCAGGATGCAGAGATAATGAAACCCTTACTACCGTTAGGCTACAAGCCTCGGTGTAAGCTAGTGTAGTTTCTTAAGAATATACATGCAGGCAATTCATATAATTTCTCTATTGGCTATTTAAAATTTAATAAAAAAAATTTAATATATTTTTAAATAATTTTTTTTAATCATAAATCAAAAGATCTAGATATCTAATTAATTAAATTGATACCTGATCTAGAGATAAACCCTAACAAACGGTCATTGGCCACATGCATATAATAGCTTAAAAGGAAAAAGGTCGTCTCCACCAAAACAAACGGTCATTGGCCACACGCATTGGTTCAGCATTGCTTCATTACAGAGAAGATGTTGAACCAATTCAAATGTCATGGTAGAAAGTGGTGTTTGGTTCTTAGATAATCTTGCATGCATTGTCCACGCATATGATAGCTATTTTTTTCAATAATATTTATATTTATTAAATTGTAAAATTTCTCAAAAACCAACCAAATAATAACAAAAAATAAAATATATAAATGCAAATACAAAAATTACACCTGAACACAAGCTATAAAAAATCTTCTTTTAAGGGCATGCAAGTTATTTTACTGAAAATTAACACCCATTTATTAGTTTGGTATTTGGCATCATCAAAGTCATTTATCACGGTTTTACTTCTTGATGATGATGCCATTCAACACCTACCCCCATTATACATACATACATATATATATATATATATGTGTGTGTGTGTGTGTGTGTGTGTAAAATAATAAAAAGGTAGAAAGATGCAAGTTTCTCCCTTCAAATGGCACCAATCCATTGGCCAAAGGACCAACTTTCTCTAAAGACAATATTCCAGCTGCCTCTATTTATAGATAAGAAGATCAGATAGAGAACCTCACACACAGAGAAAGATCATTAGAGAAGGGGTGACTTTACCTTTGAGAACACACACACTAGACTAACCAACATGAGAAGTCTCCTTGTTTTTGTAGCTTTAGGAGCAGCATCGCTGTTGTTGCGTGGCTCAGAGGCGGTAGATTATCAGGTTGGAGACACCACCGGTTGGACAAGACCTTCTAGCACCTCTTTCTACTCTGACTGGGTTTCAGGCAAAACCTTCGCTGTCGGTGACAGTTTAAGTAAGTTGGCTTACACATACAAAACACCGATATTTATGCTCAATTCTTTGTCTCTAATATACTTTCTGTTAAATCCTGCTTTGATCTTTGAAGACTAAATCCAAGAATTATTTGTTAATTAGCTGGTGAACTAGCATAACATGATATTTTTGTACATATAATTTCCTTAAAGAAAATCTTTTTTGGTTAATGCTCAGATATATATATTATACTTATTAAAATTGGTTTGAAGAAAAACGTAATCTCGATATTAAAACTAAATCAAGGGTACTTCAACTTCAATACCCTAATTTTCTCTCTCAGGGTTGCTTTAAATTTAATTGGCAAAACTATTGCTTTGGCAGCATTCACATTCACTACAGGTGCACACGATGTGGCCACTGTCTCAAAGAGTGAATATGATAATTGCAAAGCAAGCAGTCAAGACAATCTTTTGACAACTGGACCAGCAACAATCACTCTCAATGTTACGGGTGATAAGCACTTCCTTTGCACAATTGCTGGCCACTGCTCTGCGGGACAAAAATTAGCCATTACCGTAGCTGAAGGCAACACCACCTCACCAGGGACATCACCGCCGCCACCCTCAGCCGCCTCAAGTCTTGTTGCCACCTTTGCTTTGATGTTCGTGTCCACTGCCATTAGTTTGATGTGTTGCTTTTAGCCCATCCAGTAGCAATAATTTTCTAGTGTTCTGTCATACTGCTTCTATGTATTTTATCACTCGTTTGAGGATATACTGATAGGCTTTTATCGCTTCTATGTACTTTATCGCTCATTTGTTCTTTATATATCAAATATTATTTTACGTATTATTTTGGTGATTCCACTAAATTGATGCCACCCCATTATATTATTATAATAATTAACCTGCAGTCCTAACCATATCTCCATTTTCAACAAGTTGCCTTGTGGTGACCTAATTTTCCTTTGAGTTTAATTTGAACCGTTAATTAATCAGGTACAGCGACCTCGTGGCAACTTTTCACCGTCGGGCCAAATCCTAACCTAAAAAATGAAAGAGGCACGAAGCTTCCGAGATTTTCCAACGATATTTTTCAAAAAGAGAGACATGTATTTTTGTTTGGTAACCTGTGATGTCCGGGCTAGTTTATATGCACCACGATTAATTCCCGAATCTTCCCGAACCTACTAAATATTTTGCAAGTCTAGTAAACAGGTAAGACACTGCGGAAATGGCAGGCTGATATACGGCAAGCGTTGCAGTTGAACACTAAGCTAGACCAACAAGTGCAAAATGTTAGATCTGCACAAGGAGTTGATATTTACGTGTCTTTGATTCTAATTTCTATAATATTTTTTAGGATCTTCTGCTACCTATATATCTACAAGAGAGACATATATTAATTTAAAAGGACGGGTTTCTACAAAAGTCAATAACTTGCAGCAGGTTTGATCTGCAAATAAATACTAGTCAACGGGAGATTCAGCTCGTTTAATTGAATATACATGTAGGCATTGAAAAACAAGGTATTCTATTACTAGAGTAAGAGGTTGAACTAAAATTAACAAATGGAGATGAAATTGAATTATTATTTTTGCAGTATTCTAGCGTATCGAGTTGAAGATTATAAGTTCTTGCCAAAGGTCTATGTATAATTAATTTGGGATACTCCCATGTCTGTCACATGGCTTGATTCGAAGGTGAATACAAAATTTAAGCTAATACTGACGTGTCTACATATATAAAAGATTATAGATTGTGTTAAACAATTCAAAATATTTCATACTGTGCTATAACTAACCAAGTTTTCTTGCATGTGAAAGCAAATGAAGTCTTACTTCAAGAGATATTTTTGTTTTCTTTAATAAAAAACTTTTAATTTCCTCTCAGTTAATTAATTATCATGCAATGAAATTCCATGTTGACGTTAATTAAAACGTGGTGTGATTAAGAAAAGATGCTACTTATTTAATAGTTACTAGTTAGGCGTGGAAGAACGGGATAGGTTAGCTAGCCCTAGCAAAATTGACAGAATCAAGGGAAGTGGGTTAATGGAGACACACTTGTAACAATGTTGAACTCTCATGCTCTGTTCGTTCCCTCTTATTGTTGACCTTCAAAAAAGCATTAGTTAGCGAATTATGAAAAAAGACCATGTCTGTTGGAATGATTCTATAGTGTAATTAATAAAGTGCCACCATTTTTTCTATTTTTTACCCTCTCTTTCTTCCAAGTTTTAGTCTTTCTTAATTTTACCTGCGTGTTCTCATTAACTAGCATATTTTTTTTACTGTAGATTGTATATTACAATTCATAATAAAAGACTAATATTTTTTTAGTTATAAGTTATTTTTTTAAATTTTTTTATTTAATTTAGATTGTTAATATTAAATTTTTTTTTTCTATTAATTATCACACTCTCAGGATAGGGATCCCAAGTTTGACAGGTTAACCTAATTGATTCATATTTTTTTTCTTAATTAGTTTTTTTTTCTGATAGATTTTTTTGTTTTGTATTTTCTTTGTTTTTATTTTTAATTAATCTTTTTATTTTGTTTAATCTAGTTTATTAATATTTTTTTTCTATTTAGTTATCATACTCTTATGACATGGATCTCAAGTTTGACGAATTAATCTGGTTTGACGGGTTAACCTAATTGATTCAGATTTGTTTTTTTCATTAGTTTTTTTCTTTCAATTTCTAACTATAACTAAAAGTGATCAAATTTTCACTGTAGATTACACTATGCAAATCCACAATGAAAGGCAAGTTTTTTTTCTTGTTTTTTTTTTCTCTTTTTAATTAATATTTTTTTATTTTCTTATTATTTGAACTACTTTCACATCTCTTAACACATTTTTACATGAAATTTCTCAATTCAAACAAATCTACAATTATTCACATCTTGGTAGGCCTATAGCACTATTATAATACCATTTTCTAATTCAATTTTTTTCTATGATTTTGCATCAATCACCACCTATTCTAACTCTTTCCTACATACACTCATGACTCATGTATGTTTCAGTGAAATTCATCACACTTTATAACTAACATTTACCCTATTTTCTCTTTAAGAACCTATACTTGACCGGCTTAAAGAGTTATTTCTTTCATATTAATTTTTTTTACTTTATTTTTTATCAAACTATTATTAACAACATATTTTTCATCCTTTTTTGTCCCGAAACACAACAACAACATATAACTTCCATTATATATTCATCATACCCATATCAAGCTTACTAGTTATTAAGTATACTTATCTTATACATTTCCATTCATCACTAACATGCCAATATAAATCAATTACATAATTAAACAAACATAAACATATGTTCTCAATATATTAAATACTTCTAACTAAAAGTAAAAAAATATTTAATGCATCATGGAAGAAGATATTTATTTCTTGGTTAGTAGAAACTCATTGGAAATTGAACTATTCAATAGAGGGAGTCCTTTTTTACACAATAACTAAATAAAACTCGAATATATTTCAAACCAGTAGAAAATAATATTTATTTTCTATGACCATACTTGCATCAGTTTTTTAAAGAAAACATCAAATGGAGGGCATTTAAGATGATCAAGGCTCTTCACATACCAGCCATATCAAAAGTTCAATACCCTCCCTCCATCACAAGCCCATCTTCAAGAGTGAATCCATTAACACCGCCAGCATAAAAAAGGACCTTATTTTGATTACCAAAATGATCATTACCCAAATTAACCATCTTCAAGACTGAATCCATTAACACCGCCAGCAAATGCAGATGCACCAAAAAAAAAAAAACTTTTGGTTATACTCGAACGAATATGATAACAAAAAAACATTAACTATATAAATATTATTAATTTTTAAGATCTGTTTGATATTATAATCAAGTAAAGTCAATTTGAAAAAAAACATAAAATTGACATTAACTATATCACCAAACACACTTATTTCTCAATTTGTCTATCAACTAAATCACATCAAAGGCAACGTCTGCAATTAAGGACTTTGTATAATTAGCATAGGAGAACTCATTTTGTCTACACCTTCATATCCACAAAAGTCTTCCCTTGAAACCCTCCGACTTCAGATGCCTCCACCTGTCTTTCCTTATCTCCATGGAACTTCTATTGCACCAAACTCTTCCCACGTTATGGCCCATACAATTTAATTTATTCATTTTTCCCTTAATGGGTTTGCTCTAATTCACATTACAACAAGAATCATGACTGGTCAACGGTCCCGAAGTCACATTTGGCGAGTTCTTACGCGGTAAAATCTCAAGGATTTCTGATAATTAAGTCCCCCTTCAACAAACCCACCCTTGATCAAAGGTAAGGAATCACACACGTGTTTTCCATCAAATGGCCCAAAATTACTCGCACTTTCAAGGCAAGACCTGGGCTCTCCCTATAAATAGGGAGTAGGAGGCGCATTAACATATTCAGACACTCCGCTCGTATTACAACGAGGAAAAACAGGATCCACTTAAACAGAAAAAACAGACTGTCGATGGCAAGAGGACTCAACATGGCATTCCTTGCAGCGATTGCTATAGCTGCTTTGATACAAACCTCAGTGGCGCAAACAACCCATACGGTGGGTGATACCACAGGTTGGGCCATTCCTACTGGTGATCCTGCTTTCTACTCATCATGGGCTGCAAACCAAACCTTCAATGTTGGTGAAATTCTAGGTAACACCACAACCCTATTTAACCTATGCTTTTGTTATTATATAAATCAGAGAGAACAATACGAGACTGGATTTTTTTTCAAATATTAATATTTTCTTTTTTATTTTATTTTTCAGTGTTTAATTTTATGGCCAACGCACACGATGTTGCCAAGGTGACAAAGGCAGATTATGATGCTTGCACCACAAGCAGTCCCATCTCTGTGGTAGAAACCAGCCCAGCAAGAATTAGCCTTGATGCTTCAGGAGAGCACTATTTCATTTGCAATTTTACTGGCCATTGCTCTGCTGGTCAAAAGATGATGATCAATGTTAGTGCTGCATCTTCTTCTCCTTCTCCAGCTCCTCAGACATCTTCTCCTGCTCCTCAACCTTCTACTCCAACTCCTCAGACATCTTCTCCTGCTCCTCAACCTTCTACTCCAACTCCTCAATCTTCTCCTTCTCCTCAACCTTCTACTCCAACTCCTCAACCTAGCACTCCTGCTCCTCAACCTAGCACTCCTGCTTCTCAACCTAGCACTCCTGCTTCTCAACCTAGCACTCCTACTCCAGCTTCTGGTCCATCACCACCTGCACCTACCCCAGCTTCCGGCTCACCACCCTCACCACCAACTGCCACACCACCTAGTACTGTTGCTCCACCAAACTCTGCCAGATCTCTTGGTTTCGCTGGCCTTACCACTTTCTTGTCCATTTTTGTAGTTTTTTTGTGCTATTAGATTACATGTGGTTGAGAGTTTGATTAGTGTGATTCATTTTTATGTGAGGTTCTTGTTATACAGATTTTTTTTACATACAATAAAGCTCCTTTTTTTTTTCCTTTACATTTTCAGTTAATCTGGCACTGGTACAATGTAATATTTACAATTTTGCTAAATTTTAAAAATTTATTCATCATTTGCATATACTATAATTTCTTTAGAGAAATTATACATTTTATTTAAAATACGAGAAGGGGAACAAGAATATAATGTCAATTTGTCAAACATTTGACTATCCGCTTTTACTTTGGTCCAAAAGCTGGATGACACATGAAAAACGACATTGAAAAAACTTAGAATTATTCTAAGCCTCGTTTGTTTGCTGGAAAATAGTTTATTTTTGAAAAGTGAATTCCGAGAAAGTATTTTCCGATGTTTGGTAGTGTAATGAAAAATGAGTTGGAAAAAACTTTCCAGTGTTTGATTATGTCATGGAAAATGAGCTGGAAAATAACTTATTAATATTTTATTTTTCTCAAGTTTATTAAAATAATGAGGAACAAATCTTACAAATTAAAAAGTTTAATGAGAATGAAATTGAAAAAAAAATATAATTTCATAAATTATCTCAAATAAAATAAATAATAATCAAAATAATAGAGATCAAATCTAAAAAAATTAAAAAAAAATAAAAGATTAAGAAATTAAAATAATAATAATCAACATTTCATAAATTATTTCAAATAAAATAAGTAACAATCAAAAGAATGAGGACCAAATTTGATAGATAAAAAATTTCAATAAAAATATGATAAGAAAAAAGCAAATAACAATTATAAAAATAAGGACCAAAGTTAATATAAAAATAAAATTTTAAGAAATGAAATTGAAAAATAAATATTCAAAACAAAATATATATAGGAATCAAAAGTTTGAGGATCAAATTTTATATAATCAGCAAATAATGATATTTCTAAATTTTTCACAACTTCCGGAAAGTGTTTTCCCCTCAAATTTTTCAGGAAAATACTTTCCTGAAAACCAAGCAAATTTTTTCTTTTACTGAAAAGTGTTTTCCATTGACCGACTTTTATACTGGCAAACAAACACAAGAAAGTTTGGAAAGTGATTTTCCGGAAACCATTTTCATAAAAACAAACAAAGCTAAAGGGAAAACTACTTTCCTGAAAACCAAGTCAAATTTTTCTTTGACTGAAAAGTGTTTTTCGTTGACCAGAAAGTGTTTTTTATTGACCATCTTTTTTCTAATAATAAACAAACACAAGAAAATTTGAAAAATGATTTCTCCAAAAAAAAAAATTCAGTTAACAAACATGGCGTAATATAATGTAATGTTCGTATCTCCTTTTTCTTCTTCCTTGGTGTCTGTAATTAATTGGTTTGAACAAAAAAAAGGGTAATTTTGTGGACTTCTAGATATGGTCGGTCAGCTAACATGTGGAGGTTTTTCCTGCACAGAAAGAGAAAATCTTGTCCAATTAATCAAGTTACCCTAGACTAATGATTAGGGCATTAGCATATTGTTTTTTTTCTAGAATTTTCATTTCATTAGATGGAATGATCACGTTTTCAATTCATCATTTATGTGTTAAGTTTGATTCCACTATTCAAGTATTCTCAAATAAGGTTTTGTAGGTTAAAAATACGTTTTTTTCTGGTCAAATTTTAGATTATTTTTGGATCATAATAAAAAGTGAATCCAATATTAAACCATAGCTCATTGACATTTCATGATTTTTAAAAGGACTCAATCGATGAAAAAAAAAGGCTTAAGAATCAAAATAAAAAAATATATATTATTGTGAATGATATTTTACATTGATGCAAACCACCTTTCTATTCTAGTTTTTTCTTTATATTGAATCATGGTTGGGCTATCACCGGATCTTTCCGGTATCTAAGTCATGACCCAATGTTTGAGTGACGTGGTACAATTCTGGATACACACACACATAAATCCCCCATGCGAATTGTTTGAATTGATTTTGTTTTTCGGCCAAGGCCCAATAGGCCATTTAGTTTCTTTGTTTTTTTTTTTTCCTTTTCTGTATGGATTTGGAATTGAAATAACAATGCAAGTTGCATTTTGTAGATCTTATCCCTTAATTCACATTTCTTACTGAAAATTACAGGATAATTACTTGGAAGGTTTTGGCTTATATATATGCAAGTGTTTTTAGTCATGCATATATGTCCCTTGCCAGGTTTTGCACGCTGTAGCAGATAATCAAAAGGGTCAAATTTATAGATGCTAGCTGAACTACTACTAGTAATTCACATTAGTCAGCAGCATTCAATGGTCAACGAGCTATGCCTTACGTTGCAATTTCTCAAAGAAAGTGAGGACCATAAGCTGTGTGTGGTGGACAAGCCTTTGCCTGATTGTCATCTTATTATCAATCCCTAACTGTCACATATAGTCTATAGTTATCTACCCCTCCACATAAAGAAGAGAGAGCACTGTCTGCTTTTGCCTCCAGGGTCGATCTGTTGAACACAGAATATGGCTATTAGGATGGACAGGATCGTGTTCTTGATCATTGCTGTGGCTTTACTAGAGGGAGCAACCTCAGAAACAAAATACAAAGTTGGAGATGATGATGGTTGGAGAGTTCCTCAAAATAAATCTTACTATCAGCTGACCTGGGCTGTTGATAAGAAATTTGAGGTTGGAGATTCATTAGGTAAGCATATACATTATTCTCTTAATTTTCTTTGGATTAGTTTGTTTATCTAGGAACTAGTTCAACATAATTAGTTTTATGGAGCTTGATTAATCATGTCATGTCCTCATTAACTAGCTAGGTAAACGGTGATAGCTCATCGATGATTATGAAACATATAGAGTATTCAGAAATGTATGGATGGAAAAATTATTGAATTAATCTTACATATTTTCTATGCTCTATTATATCCGCC
Organism: Populus alba x Populus glandulosa; assembly: GCA_033617975.1. Lineage (NCBI taxonomy): Eukaryota > Viridiplantae > Streptophyta > Magnoliopsida > Malpighiales > Salicaceae > Populus > Populus alba x Populus glandulosa. The sequence goes on along the minus strand of CM066148.1, from coordinate 6,091,536 downwards.
TTCATACTATATGCAACTTACCTTTTGTTTCTCTTCTTCAACTGGGTTTCCAAGTTGATGCTAGTAAATTAAGTCATTAATTGGCTTAATTATAACAAAATATTTATTTTGCGTGCTCTATGTCTGTTGTAAATTGTGTAAAGTGGAATCAAAGACAAGCTTTGTGCTTTTTCAAAAGGTTAAAGAGAGAAGAAATTGTCTACCGAATATCAGTGCTGGAGAATTTTCTCTCCATTCTTAGAATTAGATAACTCCCCAACTTTTTTCTTTTTTTTTTTCTAGTTCATCAGGACCACCTGAAGGGACAGATTGAAAAGGTGGTCCGGGTGGTCCTGGCCCTCTGAAAAGTTGAAAAAAAATTAAAATCCTCCCTAGAACTTGTAAAAATTAAAATTTCGTAAATAACTTGCAAAATGATTCTTTCAAAATTGAAATTATACTCTCTGACCCTTCCACTTTACTAAATCTGAATTCGTCCCTAGCCACCTCTTCTATCTTCCCTTGTGACACTCGTTTATTCTTATACCATAAACTTGAAGGGAGACAAAATATCATTTTTTTAGCTGAATTCCGGGCCATGACCCGTCCTTTGAAATTATGGAATATCATATAGTACGAATCAAAGATGTAGAGAAATTGAAAGATTAATACATAATCTATTGTTGGAAAAAAAAAAAATCTCTTGGCATGCCCTTTCATGTTTGACTTTGGTCACGCAATTAATATTTCAAAAAAATAATCAAAGTTACAAATTAAGTCAACTTATTGCAATTAATCAGTATATATAACTTTTGATATTTGCTTAGTAGCAAATTAAGTTCTAACTCTTTCTTTTTCAACGCCTCAGAATTCAACTGGACAGACACACATGATGTCTTGGAGGTAACCACAAAGACCGACTACGATGCCTGTGTTATAACAAATGGAACACCTAACACCACCAATCCTGTAACCATTAAATTAACAAAAAATGGAACATTTTACTATATTTGCACCATTGGAAAACACTGTGTATCGGGTCAGAAGGTTACCATTGTTGTTGGAAATGGAAGCTCAAGCTCTCCTCCAATATCTATGCCAAATAATCATGCTGCCTTATCTGCAGTTCTATCCACCATTACCATTGTTGCTGCCAGTCTAGTTCATCTTTGTTCTTTCTTGTTGTATTAACAATATTGGTGGTTGGTGTCTAGTTTAATTATCCACCTTAATTAGCCTCTTCCGTTATGTTTACTGAATTTGGATTTATAGCTAGAATAAGTGCAAGGTTTGTACTATTTATTAAGTATCCAGTTTCAGAGCATTTTCATTGTATGAGGCGATGTCTCGAAGTAGTGTAATAACTTATTTTGTGAAATTATATTAATATTAATAAGACGTGTTGTAATATTTTTTTTAAAAAATAATATCGTTCTTAATCTGGCTTGCCAGATTAGAGTTTCTTGCGCGATTAACTACTTTTTGGTTCATTGAAAGATCTTAAAGATCGTAAACTATAAAATATAGATAATTATCCCTCCTCGTATTATAAACAAGTGTTTTGGCTCATAATACACACATATATATTAGAAAATTTGAACACTGAAAATTTTTATGGTAATTTAGAAAGTTGCATGTGCGGTGTTTTGGTGATCATCTTTTTAAATTAGGATAGTTCGGAATAATATAAGTGAAAAAGATAAGAAATTTTTGTTTTTTATTAATGGAAAAAAAATAATCACTTAATATTTTGATAACTAGAAACCCTAATTAATCTCAAAGTCTGGATAAAAAAACTAATTGTGTAAAAAAAAGTTATTAGCACTCCAATATGTTTTATCTGAAATACACTGCATTGTTTAAATATCTGATATAAACTAAAAAAATATTATTTTTTTCTAATCATTGATCTATCTAAGATTTTAAAAAAGTCCTATTTAGTAAGGAGATTCTTATCTTATCAGGTTAAAAACCTAACAATTCTAATATTAACATAAAAAATAATAAAATAAATTATTTTTTTATGTAATATAAAAAATATATTTTACATATAAGTTTATAATCTCGTATATTAAAAAAAAGTTTATAATTTTTAATTCTAATATCAAAATATATCTTGGATAAAAGTTTATAATCCTGCCTCTTAAAAATGTTGCATATCTAATATCATGGTGATCTTTAATTTTTTTTTTAAAAAGAACAAATGAGCCGAGCTAATGACCAATCTGGGCACTGTTGCATAGCATTCGTGAATTATTCACGCATGCTTGCAAGAATGAATGAGAAGGCGAGGGAAAACATGAGCTTACCTGATGCAAGTTGGGGGTGAAGACGAAGATGATGGTGATGATCACGTAGCTCTGTCCAGACAATGTCCTTTTCTCCCTCTTCGTTTCCTATCTGTCTCTTGCCTCTTTTTTTTGTTCTCTGGGTTCTCTCTCTCTCCGTTCTTGTCCTTCTTCTCTTTTTTTGTTATTTCTGTTTTCATTCGTTTTCTATTTGTCTCTCCTTTTGATCCTTTGTTTGTGTGTTTGATTTGGCTGAGTCTGCAATCTCGTCTGAGGAAAAGAAATAGGAATTCCCTTGCCAAAAGTCTCTAGCTTTTCGTGTTTTCACCTCCACCTCCTATTCTCTCTTCGTCCTCTGGTCTCTCGGTTCTCTCTTTGTTTATGTTCGCCTTCTTTGTTTTTTCTTTCTGTCTGCTCGTTCTGCGTGTCCTTTCTCTTGCATTTATAAAGCCAGAGAATGCCCTCTATTCGTGCCTTTAGATGATGAGGGATGTTCCTTCATGTTTGAGGAAAAACTGGTGACTAACAGTCCTGCCATTGCAGGACTATTGGTAACGACCTATTTGAAAATGCATCGTGTTGGTGAGAGGGATAGTGGGCAGCTGATAGGTAGGAGACGTGGCCCACGACAGGTTTTGCTGCAGTTTTTTTTCCCCCCCTTCCTGCTGAATCAGTAGGATGGAGGAGGAGCTGATGAACAATGATTTTCAAAACGGTGCTGTTTTCGACTCTCCTCAAGTTCTAACATTTAGCAATTGGACCCTTATTCATGGAATCTCCGTTTTTTTTTTTTTTTTTAATTTTGCCCCTGGATCAATAGCACAGGTCAATTGACTCGTATTAACTCAAACTGGTCAATTGTGGAGACATAAATAGAGCTACGGAGTTGAAATTGTTCACTCCTTTTGACCTAATAGTAACTTCAGTTTTCAGTAGAGTTACTCATATGCATAAGACTCAGACATCTGGTCAACATGATAACATTAACAGCCAAATTAAACCAATCAGGTATGCCTGGTTAAGTTTGAATTCAGACAACACAACAATAGATGAAAAAATATTCACATGCAAGAGTAATCAAATAGAATTTGCGTTCTTATGTCACAAGTAAAAAAAGCAGAACATAAACACTCTTGAATATTTATACTTGTACAATCATGTAGCTTACATCCACTGCTATAGAATGATTGCCAAGAGCATGCTATGAAGAATCCAACCATTCTTTCAAAAAAGATCTCAGCACCTACAATAAAAACAGAAGCAGCTCCCAACAAGGTCTTTTCAGCTAATCAACATAAATGCCAATGCTGAGGTAACAGGGTAACAGTTGGAGTTGCTAGGCATGGAAAAGGAAAAAAACAGAAGAAACGAGTGAAGCAGTAAAAGCTGAAATGGAGAAAGTGGGACCAGGCATTAAGGAATTTCATGCTTTGTTATCTTTAAATCACATTGCTACCATTGCAACATCTGGGAAAATCTTACCATATTAATTTCAAATTAACAAGTAATTGTAGGAAGTTGTTGACAAAGCTTAGATTTTTGTTTAGCACTATTGTTTGGAAATCTGCATGACGAATGATGGTTAGAAGCCTATCGTTTGTCGCAAAACAGTGAACTAAGTTCCAGAACATATAAACCACCAGAAAAGGAATCATCCATTTTTTTAGCTGATGTTAAAGGAATAGTTCAAGAAAGAAGTCAATCACTGCTTTCACACCACCCACTGGCCATTGCCAATTAAGAAAAGATTTCAAGACTATTCTTTAATCCTGAATGAATGGAGCATGGCATTAATGGAAGGTCTATTAATCTTCTTCCATGAAACATTGAAGACATAGAGAAAGGACCAAAATGATATCTTGATAACTCCTCCAATCCACCAGTGAACTCTCAGCAGTTGAAGTTTTACATACAGTAAACTCAAATGCTCAATTGAACTGCAAAACAAACTTACTAACAACCTCCTATTTTATGCCACTGCTCACTTAAAACCACAAAAAGTTATACTCCTATCTTCAAATAGATCCTTGCTACAGAAACCATATAAAAGTAACCTCCTGAATCATTCTCAAAAGTGCTGAAGTAACACCAGAAAATTATACTTTATACCCTTCCACATTCTTAGCATGTCTTCTGAATTATTAGTTACTTCTATGGTAATCCACTCTCTTTGTCAAGCCAGTTACCTTCAAATGCTCAATTGATATACACAAAAGGAATACAGGAGCATTATTCACATCATAATTTTGCAAGTATACCCAGGGGATAATGCCCTAGCTGACACCTAATAATGTAAAATCATACAAACAAAAACAGGGCACAAAATTATCTTTCTTCAGACAATTATACTAGGAAACTGGTCATCACTAACCCCATCCTATACAGAACAGACTTACCACAAAAAAATATCCTGAATTTTTTTTTTTTGATAGATGAACTCATAGAGCTTAAGAATAATGACCTACAGCTAACTCACAGTAACTGTTAGATTCACTCCTGAATTAATCAACATATATACATGATTGTTTAAGTACAGAACATTTACCTAGAAACTGGAGAAGGTTATTCTAGCATGGTAGAGTAGCCATTCATGAAGAGGCCCCTCAATGTCATACCGGGACATTTCCATAGACTGGTTTCATTGTGGTTCAGTGCAGTCCTTATTAGTCTTTAAGTTTCTCATATATCCTCCTCCCACTGTGTAAATTACTTTCCTTTCTCCAAAATGCCTCCTAAAATCTTTTTTTCTTTTTTTTTTATATGAATTCAAGATTATTCAATGCAAGGTTGAATGAATAAATGCGTGTGGTGCTAAACTGATTCCCAAAATACCTATTTGGATTTTGGTAGTGGCTAGATGTCTCAATTTTGCAAGTTATGTCACTAACCAGTATAGTTTAGATCAAGCTCAGATTTCATTTACAATTCACCTTTTCCACTAAATCCCAGGTTGCAATCTCACTGTTAGCGTGTAAATCTGTGATCTGAACTGCTACATAAGAAAACGAGGTTGCAAAAAGGATTTGACCAGCATAATTCTAGCCACCTCAAACTTTTAAGCACAGACACTACAACGGGGAAAACAATGCCTACAAACCTGGCCCTTCTATTCGACCAATGAACATGTTGGACCGCCAGCAAAAATGTCCATCCTCTGCATTGTCTCTGAAGGGCGCTTTGCGCTTTCTGATGGTTGTCTCCAAATTCTGATCATCACCCTCTGAAACCCACTTAACCGAACAGGACCCAGAGGGATCCCTAGTACTTGTACCAGGAAAAAAACAGAATTCCTTGTTTCTTTGTTGAGAAAAAACACTAAACTTGTCTCTTTCTTGAAATCTGCTTGAGCCAGCATTTTCATTTTCTTGAGCTTGATTTCTTTCTATGCTCATGCCCGGGTCTGGGTATAGACCCAGCCTCAAGGATAAATCACATTGTGTGCCAGTTGGCTTGTCATGGGTATTTCTGAAATCTGCTTGTCTGATTCTCGTGGAACCAACTTCAGCACTGGAACATGAGAAAACTGTCTGCAAGACACCCATTTCCCTATGTGGTGCAACAGATGTACCAATAGGTTTGCCCACAAATATAGTGTTGGATTTCGTCTTCATCGGAAATTGGGAGACCACATCAGACGCTTCGATTTGATATTGATTTCCACAATACAAGGGATAAACTGAACCAAAGTTCTGGTACATGTCGGCTTCCCTTGTTGTCAGCTGATTACTGCCAGGTGGGATATTCTCATACAAGAAACGGTAACTGTAAGCAACATTACTATTCTCAGCCAAATGATGATTACACTCTGAAACCGAAAGATCTGGATTCCCAGTTGCCGTGTCTCTTGCAATATTCAATTGATTGATAGAGTGAACTGGCATTAACTGAAGGCCTTGTTCATCATGAGTTCCATCTATAGCTCTAGGAGGTACAGATGCCGATTCTTGTGTTCTCGGGCTGAGGTAGCTCCTGGGATTGCTGTGTCGTTGACTTCTCGAAGCTCTCTCCACTTTGCATCCCAAATTAAGGGCAGCTAAATAACATTTCAACAAACTAGACATGATACAACACCTCCGCTACAATTATTACAGAATGTATAATTGCAAATTAAAACAAGCCTGAGATACACAATTTAAGCTTAGATCAATGCATGCTTTAAGAACTTGGCATGCTGCAATCTCAAATACAATTGTTGCAAAGCAAATTGAAGTCTTAAACTTTGATATTATCGAGAGAGGGAGGTAGAGAAGTCTGACTATGAGATACAATGCTACCAAAATGAGAACCCAAAAACATAATTTCAAAGTTGGATCCAAGAGACATGAGCTTGCATAAAGAAATCAGTACCTTCAATACAGGGAGGCAAAAGATCTCCAGTTTCAGTGCTCTCATCTCTCCTAATAATGGTGTTGATGGCATCATTTACTCTGTCCCATAAAGTGTCTTGGTTCATATACTCAACCTAAACAACAAAAACCATGTAATAATGAGTTCAAAAACACAATACAAACCTAATAAAGATCCAAGAATCTATAGACGAAAAGAAGAACAAAAAGTTTGACCATACCTCAGAGTTGGCTTTAGAGTACATGATTTCCTCTGCTTTGTAAACCACAAGAAGAAGCTTATCTTGCCACTCCCTGTTCCCTTTAGTTGCAGCACTGTGAGTGTCATAGGCCATCCTAATCAAAACACAGACTTTACAATCACAAAATGCATAAAAAAGATTCAATCTTTATTCAAAATAAGCAAAAATAAGCAAGACCCAGAACCTTAAAATTTGTCCAATCATGGAACCTCGGATGGGTTTGTGCCTATCACTATGCCAAGCTCTTCTCACACACTCATAAGGCCTTGGCCCTGGCCTTGGCATCTTCCCTCGCTAAACACACACACTCTCGCTCACTCCAAAAACACACACAAAACCAATACCACTGTAGTAAAAAAAAAGATAAAGAGAGAGAAAGAACGGGGAAGATGTTAGAGGCTTTTAAATGAGAGGAGAGGACACTACATGGGTCAAGGTCACTTCAATTCTTTCAAATCAATTTTTCCAGTTTCTCGCTTTTTTGTTGGCTGGGGAGTAGCACAAAAGACTAGAGAGAGAAAGAAAAAAGAAAAGGAGTTGCTTTCCCCTAGTTTGCCTGCCCTTGCTCCAATAATTTTTGAGAGGTTACCAAAAAAAAAATTTATATACTGAAAGGTTTTGTGTTTTTTTTTTTTTTTTGAGGTCATGCTCATTTCTTGGGAAAAAGAAAAAAGAAAAGAAAAGGCGAAGAGTGGTTTTGACGTGGGTGGGTGTCGAAAGAAAAAAAGTTGGCATTTGCCACTAAAGTCTCTCTCCCTAGCATGGGTGTCCAAGTCTCACTAAAGGTTACCCAAGTATGGGCACAAACAAAAATGACATCTTATCTACACCACCCCCCAGAATCAAATCCCATGTAATCATGACAGTAAACTATTGTCATGCTGGCAGAATTTAGTCAATTAGATCAACTAAAAGTTTTTCCTTCCTAGAATTGAAAGTTGACCTTATTAGCTTTTGTCAAAAAAAAAAAAAAAACTTACACATCTACATTTTGCAAGGGGAGTAAAAAAGCTTTTGTCAAATGATTTGGGTTGGAAGTCATGGGCTTATCTGCTTTGGATCGACCTCGTTCAGACAAAGCTTGTCTTAAGTTTCAACACTAGTATAGGTAGGGCGAGATCCTTTCATGTTTACACAACAATGAACGACGTTAATGATAGAGGTTATCAGATGTTATAACTTAGTAAAGCAGCTGTTATATGTCACAGTTGACTATTTTGGGACGAAACCAGACGAGCATGGAGGTGTGTTCTAGGGTTATTTTATGTCTGCTTCAATTAATAAGATTTTGAATTTCAAAGCAGCACTAATTCTAGTTTGATCGAAAATACTGTAATTTTATATTTCAACTATAATTCTAGATTTGTAATTCTAAATTTATAATGATGTTACTAGTTTAAAACTTTATGCTTGTTTTTATATAAAAAAAAATAATTGTAAATTTAAGAAGTAATCATATAACTTGAATGCTTTGAATTTAAAAAATAATTCAAGATTAAAGATCTTATATTCATGAAGTAGTGATCTTTAATTTGATTACAACCACATATGAGAAATCCTTGAGAGTGATCTTTAATTTGATTACAACCACATATGAAAAATCCTTGACAAGAGAACATGGATTGATGTGTATTTTGTTTATTATTATTATTATTATTATTATTATTATTATTATTATTATTATTATGAGGTTTATTTTTAATGGAAACTAAAAGCTTACACGATTACATGCCTGCAATCATAAACATATTAATTATTTCTTACATATTATTTATCTACAAATTATCAACCTACGAGATTACAATCCTATTGATAAATAGGTATTAAAGATCCTGCAAACTTAATTTAATTGTAGAGCAATTATTGTTGCTGATTTGTTGAATTTTTGTTATGCCTTTTCCTACCTTGAATATTTTTTAAAATATAAAAATTCAAAATAACTTTAAGTAATTAATCACTCATCTTATTATATTCAAGATAACTTGTAACTACATTCCAATTATATTTCATTCATTGTTTCATGTATCTTGCACCATGTAAATTTTTTATATCTTCCTTTCACCACTTTCATTATTGTCATTTGCCCAGAACAACTCAAGCCCGCTTTTTTTGTTTGTTATTACATATTTGTGGTGGCATGTGATTTATGTAAATCTAGGCTTCATCAAGTCTAATTTGTAATTAAAGTTTTTTTTTTCTAGGACAAACTTTTTAACTCTTTGCTTAATTTTAGTATACGAACAGGGTGTAAACTTTTTTTTTTTTTTAAAAAAAAGGGTATTGGATGATATGGATATGAAGGGGAAAGATGGAAAAGATGAGATGCTGAATACATTTGGTATAATGGCTATATATCCAACGAAAGAAAAAAGGAAGGGGATCTATTCTCTTATAGACCCTCCAATTTTCAATCAAGAAGCACTATATGTTTCTTCCTTTTCATTCTCCTTTTTTCTTCTTTTTAACATGAACAAAATCCACTCCCATTTTGCTTAATACGAGTAGAGTTCCATGGTTTTGATCACTCAAACCAGTTTGGGAGTTGGGATGCATATATCTTATCTATCATAAATAGTCAACATTTTTAATAAGCATGAATTAAAGGGATTAACAACAGATCATTTCACTCTTTTTCTTTTTTTGTTTCCAAAACCATTGAAATGAACGAAAAATCATATGGGTCTATTGAATTACTCCAACCATCCATGCCCAGGCATATATTAAAAAGTAGAAGTGCTATAAATTCCAACATTTATGTTTGAGGAAGGCTTCACACTGCCCTTGACATGTCCCTAACAATGCATGGGTTTCTCCCACTCACAAATGTCGTATACCCACTCTTGAAAATGGCTGTGCAGAAGCCAGCACTGCAGGCTGGTTTGCCGCACCTTCTACTCCTGTTTTCAAGTGTTTTTTATATTGAGTTGTCTGCCTGTCACATGGCAATTGAATTAAAGTATAAGCTTCCTTAAAATGTATTGTCACTGAATCGATCGATTAAAGCATGCTGTGAATATTTTTATGTGACTCGATAATGAACCCTCGTGACAATTCATGGAATATATCTTGTTGGGTTACAGCTTGTAGCATAGTGAGTCAGATTCTGAAAGAGATATGTAGTAGTGATACATTGCCAACATATATTGATAGGGAACTGCCTTGGTGTATTAATTATTTCTCTGATATATATGTGCAAGAAAAAGAAAGATTAAAGACACTATTCTAAGCGTGAATACCATTCCACATCCAGCCGGAGAGGAAAACCACCACGGCTGAGAACTTGCATTAAAAGATATAAAAGGAAAAAAGCAAGCAAGCAAGCAATTCATGTTGTTGGCCCCCAAAACAATGTTTGATCCAATCTCGATCTATTTCTATAAAAATAAACACTCTTTTAACATAGTTTTTAAGATGTTATTTGAATTTTTTTAAGATATAATTTATATAAGTTTTTAATATATCTTTTTAAGTGAAAATTCTTTAAGTTTATTTAAATTTGTATAAATTTTTACTATTTTATAGTTAAATTTTATCAAATAAAATAAAAATAATAAAATTCAAACTTGTAATTACTTAATAAAAAAAATTTAATATTATATCAAGCTAGTAAGATGTTAAGTTACTAGATAAGCTCTCAGCATACTTATAATTTATATAATTCTGATATAATTTCTAGCTGGCATGTTGATATTATTTGAATTCTAGGCTAACAATAGCCAAACAAGAAAATGTACGAAGAAAAACAACGTTGCCCTAGCTTCAGCATCAATCAACTTCACATTTAAGTACGGAGAAGATTCTCCTATAAAGTCACTGGAAATGTTCTTGACCATTGTGAGTTTATTTCATCTGAAAAGATTACTTTCATAGTTAAGGAGGTTTCGTTATCTCTTTCTTATTCTTTTTTGTTTCAAATTAATTTTAGGATTGTCATGCAGAATAATTTATATATTTATTTATATGTAGATGTGTAGAATACATTTTTCAAATTACTATTAAAAAAACTTGATTTTAATGGAGACGCGAATTCAAGTCTAAATGAAGTCTTCATTTGTCTCAATGCTATCATATATTTGGCTATTTGCCAATACATTGTCTTATTTGTGTACATGTTCCGCAAATCATGAAAATTATAGGCACAAATTTTGTTTTCTTCTCTAAGAATATATTAGAATGAAGAGGACATCTCAGAATATCTACAACATGAGAGACATTGCAACGATGCATCAGTCATCGGATTTTCTGGTTTAGTGACTTGTGTTAATCTTTGGGACTTTTTTCCATGTATTGTTACTTGAATCATGGAAAAATGCAACTACGGATATCCTTCTCTTTTATGACATATCAAATTCAAATGAAGAGGACTTTTCAAAACAAGTTGGGTTAGATTCCATAATATGTAGACTCACGCTCAATTGTGGGGTCAGGTTATAATTGTTTTTAAAAGAAATAATGTTTGAAAAAAGATTAAGTTTCCTTATGAAAAAAAGTGATTTTATAAAAAATCAAATCAACTCGAGTTAATTTGTCAAATATACAATCTAGATCATGAGGATGGATAATTTAATAGAAAACAAAACAAAAAAAATCACAAAACCTATTTTTTTCATCAAAAGAAAAGAAACTAATATTGAATGATGAAATAAAAAAATATATAAAAAAAAACAAATGATCAACCCGCATTAACTTTCTAAACACGTAATCTGGATCATTAAACCGGAAGCACCTTACTTGAAAATATCACAAAACCTAATCCCCAATTAATCAAATATTGAATGATGAAATTTTTTAAAAAAAAAACTATACAAAAGAATCCATAACAAGAAATAATAATTAAAAGAATGAGGATCAATATAGAAATAAAAATAAATAAATTAGAGAACATCTAAAATTTTTTAATTCAAGAGTGAAATTAAAAAGAAAAATCAATTTAACAAAAGAATAATTTAGTGAATGAGGATTAAAATTGAAATAAAAAATAAATTAGAGAACAAATACAAATTTTTATTTAAATGTGAAATTGAAAAGAAAATAAATTTAACAAAAAAAATAAAAGAATGAGAATAAAAAATAAAACAAAAGATAAATTAGAGAACAACTATAATTTTTTTATTAAAGGTTGAAATTGAAAAGAAAAATCAATTTTATAAAAGGATTCAAAAAAATATCTAGCCCACATGTGGCTCTTCAATTATTTTTATCTCATTTAATTTTCTACACATTTTATAATTCATTTTTTAAAAAATAAATTTGTTTAAACTATGCTTCAATAATTATCCAAATATATCATTATCTAAAAATAATGTCCGTGACTTTCATGGTAATATTAATAATTCTTTCTGAATAATTATATATGAACCTCATATGCATAATTTTTTAAATTTGGATAAAATAATTATTTTTTAAATATTTATTATATAATTTTTATAAAGTTTATTACATTCGCATTAAAATTACCAATTCATTATTTTATATTTATTTTAAACTTGCTTTTAAGATTAAGATAAATTTTTATTAAGAAAAATAAAACTTCAACTAAAAATTTTTTATCAATAAAAGCACTTGTTGATAAGGGAATGAGATTTTGATTATAGAAATACTCTTCTATGTTTATTTCATATTGTTAGAATGTTTTTGATATTTTTTTTTAATTTCTTATACTTTATATGCAAAACATAAAGTTATACTAATTTCTTATACTTTAATTTCTTATACTTTATACTTTTTAACAAAACATATCTAAATATATATTTTTTGTTAAAAAATAAATTAATAAAAAATAAAATTTATACTAATAATTATATTTTTTTCAACATAATCTAAATTATTATATTTGTCATGAAAATTTACTTTTATTGCCATCTAATTGAATTAAAGTTTTTTAAGGAACACCCCCCATTACAAGATGAAATATCTCCATGTTCATCTATCTTTCAACTTCTTACTTTAGTCTTTAGTTAACATTAATATTTTTTTATGATTTATTGATTGATATAATTTTTATTTTATTTTATTTCATTTCATTAAACATACAAATCAAATTCTCAATTCTCAATTAGAGATTTTCATGACACAAAAAAATACTTCACAACATCTTTATATTCTTCTTTTATGTTAGAAATTAACTTAGAATCATACTCGCAATGTAATGCGATTAATTGGCTAATTAACAAAAAACTAAAAGAGAAGGGTTTTTATTGCTTTCCTTCTCAAAAAGCATTATTCATTGAAATAGTGTTTTATGTTTTTTTTTCTCAATCAATGCTTTTTTTTTCCTTTAAATTTTATTATTTAATATTAGATTTATTTATTACTGGGTTATATCATTCTCATAACATTGATTGCAGGTTTAGCGGGTTAATCTAGTTGACTTAAGTTTTTTCTTTTTCTTAATTAACTTTTTTTTATTAATTTCAACATTTAATATTGGGTTGATTGGAAATTAGGTTTCATAATTTATTTTATTTACTTTCTATTATGTTATTATGACCTCAATACCCAAGAATAATGCTTAATAGGTTAACCCGAGTTGACTCGGGTTGTTTTTTATGTTGTTTTTAATTATTTTTTTAATTTCATCATTTAATATTAAGTCAACTAGAAATTGAGCTTCATTATTTGTTTTGATTTGTTTTATATGCGGACATTTTGGTCTCATGATCAGGATTGCGAGTTTTGTCATTTTAACCTCGATTAAGTCCAATCATTTTTTTAAATTTTTTTCTAAGAGGTTTTTCCAGTCTTATGACCTGGGTCATGAGTCCTTTAACACTAGATTTTATTTTTATTGGATTGTCTTTATTTCTTGACTCGAGTCGCAAGTTTAACAGACTAATCCAATTAACTCAGCTTTTTTAATTGACATATTTTTTTTCAATTTCATCATTTAATATTATGTTTGACTGGAAATTAGACTTTATGATTTATTTTAATTTTATTTTTTATCAGGTTATCATAACCTCATGACTCGAAAATAATGCTTGACGAGTTAACCCGAGTTGACTTGTCTCTTTTTTATGTCATTTTTTTAATTGAATTTTTTTATAAATTTCATTATTCAACATTTGATCCGATAGGGTCAATTGGAAATTGAGCTTTATAATTTATTTTGATTTACTCTTTATAAGATTATCTCAATCTCATTATTAGCGTTGTGAATTTAACATGTTAACCCGAGTTAAATCAGGTCTTTTTTTTTTGCAAGGTTATCTCGGTCTCATGACTCGGGTTATGGGTTTGACGGATTAACTCGAGTTATTTTTTATGTTCCTTTTTATATTATTTTAAATCTTATCATTCAACATTAGGTTGATTAGAAATTAGATTTTGTAATTTTATTGATTTGCTTTCAATGAGGTTATCTTGGTCATATGACCCGTATCGTAAACCTAGTTTGTTTTTATGTCTCTTTTAATTGATTTTTTTTCATTTTTACCCTTCAATATTATATTGATTGAGAATAATATTTCATAATTTATTTTGATTTACTTTCTATAAAGTTATCAAAGTCTCATAACCTATATTGTGGATATAATATATTAACTCAGGTTGATCTAAGTCAATCCACTATGTTGTTATCTTAATATTAAAAAAAATTAAGTCAAACTATGTTCTTACAAGTTATTTGTGTTGTTTTTGAACCTTTAAATTTAACTAAGTCATACCATGTCAATTCTTATAGAATTTTAAATTTTTTCACTAGAAAAAAATAATAATGATATCTAAACATTTTTTTGTATTCAACGAAAATTTAACTCGACCTATGGCAAATATCACGAGTCAGTAATTTAGTTTTATCTATAAGGACACCTTAAATAAAAGGGTTAAGAGGAGAAATCCGCGGAGGTAGGGTCTACGTCCTGCACATCACCATCAGCATTATCACCGTACATTTGATCAAGAACCAGAACCAATCCCATTGCAAAAGCACCATCAAACCCTGGCCTTACACAAAGCCAAAAGACATCCTTTCCAAGCATCACATGAGTTGAGGGGTCCACTTTTCTTTTGATCACAGCCACCTGATCTTTTGATGAATTCTCCGAGGAAGTGTTAAAAATTGTACAGCATCTCTGAGAATAAGAACCCCTGATATGGTACTCCTCACCTGGATCACCAAAAACCTGTACGATCAAGTTGGACCGTCCGATGATACTAGATCTGCAAACACTAAAAACTGGTTCTTGATGATCTTCCTTCCTCTCTCCTAAGAAGCCTTCCCACCGTTGATGAAGACTTGGCTTCTGTTTTCAACAAATCAAAGAAAACAAGAATCCATATTAATTTCATTTTTCATTAATAGAACAAAGAAGTTTATTTATTTCTTCTCTAAAACCCTGACCATGCAGAAACTTGAGACAGGAACGTGTATACATTATGGGGGGATTTTTTTTTACTTGTTCAGGTTCAAGAAAGGTAATATTAGAGTTTAGATAGAATATGAATATTATTCTCTCCTGAAATCATACCCGAATATATATATATATATATATATATATATATATATTATGAGGTGGGGGGGGGGGGGCGACGCTCTATCCCTTCTCTCCCTCTCTACCTCTTGCTCTCTTCTCCAATAACCTAACTTCCCTTCCCAGCAGCTGACATCCCTTCCCTCATTCTCCAACCAAAAACAATTACAATCGTAATTTTATTGAATGATGATGAAGAAAGTGGTAAGTTAATGAATGCTTTTTTTACTCTTGTTGTTCAGTGAATAATTTAAATAGATAGGACTTAGGAGGTGACTTAATTTGCTAAGGATCTTAATTAAAAATTCACGGTGGATATTGGTGTTAAAAACTAGAAGAAAATTGTTAGCGTGGGGATTGGGACTTCTTTTCGGTGTTTATTAATTAATGTAACATCTGAGTTGCCTATCTTCTGTATAGATTTATTGACATTTGCAGTTAAACCATCTTAATCCTTTGCTGCTGATTCGTCCCAGAGTTTTTAAACTGGTCGACTCAATCCGAGACTTAGGCTACCGAGTTTTGATTGGGTCATCTAGATCAACTCTAATTTTTCTATAAATTAAAATAACATTAATTTTGTTAAAAAATAAATAAATAATCAATGGGTTGCAACCGGGTTTTTAATCAAGTTTTGTAGGGTCAATTAGGTCGTCGAATTACTCAAATTTTTTACTTTTCTTATTTTTTTTTAAACTCAATCCAGTTTCAGGTCTCAGATTAATTTGCCGAATCAGATCAGATTTTAAAACTATAATTCTTACTTTAGTTAATCACATTTGAAGTAAAATGTTATTAACTTTTAATCCCTAGAGGGATTAAGTTTATCTAACACTAAAATGCCAAGGTTCGAATCACCCTTTGCCACGATGGAGGGAATTTAGTTTCTTTGAAGTAAACTATTCCTTAGTCCCTGCCTTTTGATTAAAGTTACAGCTTAGTCCTTCTTTTTCTAAGCCTATATCTAAATCCTTTTTTTTTTCTTATGAATCCAAAACTAAATCTTTTGACTTGACTTGTTAAAACATGTATTCGTTTTTTTTTCTTTGATCTAAATCCTCACACTACGCTGGTATTACATTTGGAATTTAAGGAAACCAAAGTATAATTTTAATAGGGCAACAATCAACAAGAGTCGAGGGATTAAGTTATAGAGTTTTCAGGAAAAAGAGCTAATCTATAATTACATTAAAAAACTATGGACTTAAAAGATAATTTACTCTTACAGGTTCAATTAATGCCGGAAGAACTGTCAGGTTTTTCTATTAACAAAAGCAGTATCGTCTGTAATTTCAAAGAGATTAAATGTTACAGTAATTGAACCTTGAAGTATGGAACTAATTTTCCAAAGCGAAGCTTGAAAGACCAAAAAAAAGAGAGAGAAAAGCAGCAGCTAACCTTTCGACGAAGGGTGAGGAGGCCCTTGCCACCGGCATCCATGAGAACAAGCTCATCTTTAGGCTCAGAATCAGGGCCATAAGAATCAAACCGAAGGATGATTTCCCTGTTAGGATCATAGACGATGAAACCATCTCCTGGGAAGAACACAGAGGTCTTATGAACTGTAAGGTTCGTTGCCTCTTTGAAACAGAATTTCTCATCCACTATCATCTTTAAGCAACAGCAACAATCTAAGAGAGGATAAATGAAGATCCTGATCTTTTACTTCAAATCTTGAAAGGAATATGAGGGGAAGATTGTATATATTGGTAGATAAAAATTCAAGAGCAGAAAGAGAGAAAATGGGTGTTGTTAATTGAAGTAGTGTGGTCAGTTTGTGGGCCTATTTATTCATTTTTTTGTGATTCATGTCAATTGTCTACGGCGACATATAGCACATGAGATTAAGGCAGGAAGGTAAGCCATACATTTTAATTATTTTATAGTTTTATCCAATTGTAGTGTATGGTGGAATACGACTTGACGATTGTATGTGTGGGTGCTGTGGAATGCCTTACATATGGGCAATCTGTGCGTGCATGGCAATTCCTGTTTGAGGTGGCGCGTCAAGATCAGCTGTGGTGGGCAAGCTAGTCGATGGGAATGGATGGTTAACATGTCTGATCACCCAACGGGTTGTTCAGCTGACAGGAGGAGATTTGTTTAGACAGACTACTCGACAGGGGTAGATTTAGGATTTTAAGCACGGAGGTGTTGATAAAAAAAGTAGCATGGTGCGCAATTGTAAATAAAAATATATAAATAATGGTTATAGAATAATAGGTGATTCTTTGAGGGTCCGAATATATATTTTCTATGAAATAAGTTTTAAATGCAGCGTTATATTTTAATGAGCATAAAATTTTAGGATTAAAATGATAATTTTGTCGAACTTTGGGGATGTCATGGCCTCGTAGCCTCATTGTAGTTCTCCTTTACTAATGGAGCTGGAGTGATCTAGCCATTAGTTTTGTGCATATATAGTTGGTTAACTTGACTTAAATATTTACAATGAACATAGAAATGAACTACCCAGAATCTTCAAAAACAAGCTCATCAAACAATATCTGGCTTCCTCTGGCTCGTAACAGGGAGTTTTTTTTTTAGGAGAGAGAAAGGATAGAGACAATTAGGGATTACAGTGGAGGCGTCACGTTCACCACCGTAGCCAACTTTTATTAGGTCACCACTATTATTGAGGACGATTAAGTTTGACATGTAATTTTTAGGAGCAGGTAGGAGGGTGGGTTTGTGTGGGAGTCGTGCATTTGTTGGGGTTTTAGGGTTTTGTCCTTTTTCATATTTTAGGGTTTAGTCATTCATTTATTAATTAGGTGAGTTTTTTTTAGGACAAGTACTTTGATTTGATTTTGTGAGTTATTTGTGATAATGGTAGTAGAGGTAGGAAAAGAAATGGTGTTTGTGGTGGCTGAATTAGGTGAGTTTTTTTTTTTTCTATTGAAAATATTTAGAATATTGAGAGATTTTTTAATGAATAAGATAATGGACATGAGAGTAATATAAAAAAATAAAATGAATTGAACTAATTTGTATAATATCTCTTTCTAAAATGTAAATTCAACTTATCCAAAAAATTGAATTATAAAATTATAATAATTCAATTTGGATAATGGATTAGTTTCAAATATGAAACTTGTTGGTTAGTCTACACTAGACGGAGACTAGTGTTACGCCATAAGTCTGAACTAATTTTTTTGTAAAATGTGTAGACACTGCAAGTGTACTTTGAAGAAAGAACAAAAATCTAATAACCTTGGTTATAGTCTTAACCAACCAATTAGTCATGGGAAAATTAACCTAGCCAAAACATGTTGATTTTTTTTATTTTTTTGAAAAAAATAGTGTCATTTTTATATTTTATAAAAAATTTAAAAATGATTGACTCGGATTAATCCAAATCAATCAACCTAACTCATGACTTGAAACTTATTACGGATTGATGTCTAGTTTTGGTTTGAAAAGTATATGATAGATAATTTTTAAAATTCATGACATAAATCATTAGAACGGAATCATCATAGATGGAAAAACATAGAAGTTTCATCATCAACAAATCAAAAGTCGAATGATGAAATTAGGATAAAAATCAATTCCACAAAATGATCTAAAAAAATAAGGGTGAAAACCACAATTAAAAATAAATTAGAGGTCGACAACAAATCTTTGATTAGAGAGTTAAATTGAAAACAAAAAAATAACTAAAGGAAATAAATAAAAAGAATGAACACCAAATTATAATCTTGAATGCGTTGAATAAGCCAATTTTATTTTAATAAGATGATAAACAAATATTGGCACGATGGTAAACTTTTTAAAAAATATAACAACGATAACCTTAGGGGAAAAAAACATTATGAAGCATTTAATTGGCTAAAAAAATGACAAAAAAAAAAAACTCAGCACTAGCAAACCTAAGGTTGGGTGATAAACATATATGTTGGGTAATAAGTGACGAGCAAACTCAGGTTAACCCTCTAAACTCATAACTCAGGTACTGAAATTGGAATAACTCGATAAAACACTTATTTAAAACTCAACCCTACCCAGCAGTTTGACCCTTAATCCAAGTGATCTGAGACCTAGATCAGATCAAGTTCTAATAAAAATAAAGGGAGGATTAACCCTTTATGATCTTGTAAATAAATATGGTTAACTTGCAACCTAATTAACCCTAGACAAACCTACTAAAAACCATTTGATCTTTTTTAATATTATTATTTTAAAATAATATCATTTTTATATAGTTTTAAAAAAGGGTCAACCTAAGTCAAACAACTTGACTTGAGTCAACCCATTTGATTTGTGACATGTGTATTTTTTGAGAGAAGAGAGAAAATACAAAAAAAAAAAAAATTAACTAGTGACAAACCGCCACACCTGCAACAACATGCATTGCACCTGGTAAAAAAAGGAAGTGGTAATGCATCCAATGAGATGATAGAAGTTCTTGCTCGATCATCAAGAGCACCACACATATTGTCTAAAGAGCATGACGCCTCCACGTGATAAGCACTCGTCAATAGCTTTAATGAATAAAGGACTAATATCTTAAGGGAAAAAGACCAAATTACCTTATAAATATGAGATTCCCCATAAAATCTATTTGAAAAAACCAAAATACTCTTAGGTCGATGATTCATTTCTCCTTGACTACAAGGGAAAAAATGGTTTTGTATTGTAAAAAAAAAAGAAGGTAAAAATACCTTAGTCAATTATTATATATTTTTTTAAAATTAGAGATAATTAAGTAATTTAACTATTTAAAAATTATGAAAAATATATAAATATCCTAGTACAATCAGTAAATAACTATTGGGTGATAAAAAAAAAAAAAACTAGAATACTCTCAAAATCAGGACTTGTGATTTTTTTGGGGAATAGTAAAAGCATCATTTTACTGTAGCGGTGAATAGAGAAATTAATATGTGTATGGTAATATAGAGAAATTAATATGGTACAATGATAATATGATTTTTTTGGTGAATAGTAAAAGCATCATTTTATAGTAGAAAAAATGAACTTTGATTTTATCCAACGGTAAGAGATATATTAACCAACTTTGACTTTGTTGACAAATGCTTTTTTATTCTAATGATACTGTTACCATCTTAACTACTACTCCTTTCTCTCTTCAGATTTCAAAAAAAAAAAAAAGTTCATTAATGTATAGTTTATAAATCATGAGGACTAATTAATTAATTTTATCAAACTAAAAGTACTAAATTATAATTATCATTGTACCGTACCATATTATGAATATTACCTTCTTTTTTTTACCCTAAGGCAATCAAAGAAGATATATAGTACTATTTCTTTGATTATTTTGTTAAATCTTGAATTCAACTCAGCTTAGCTATTTGGCAAAATCAAATTCACGAACTGAAGGCCATTTTCAATATCTTAATACTAATTAAAGGAGTCATGCTTAAAAAGTAAATAAGACTGCATAAATCGTGTTTGCTTCATTTTGATTAGTTTCTACTAGCAAAGGAAAATTAAATAAAACCCATCTTGTAGGCCATTACGGAGCATAATAAATAATATCTTAGTACCAAAAGCAGCATGACCGGCAACCAGTCCTTGACGCTGAGGACTCAGTGGTGACGACGACCATAAATCGAGAGAATCAATGTGAACTCAATGCCCCTTTCATGCTAGTCGACGTCATAGTTGACATGTTCAAACATAAAGTTCAAATTCTCCCTGTTAAGGAGATTTTCATCAGTTTGAAACGTGAGAGTTGAGAATCAAGGCATGAAGCAGAGGTTCTGTAACTCCCAGATTCAGACGGGGTTGCCTTCTACAAGAAATTTAGAGGCATGCCTCCTGCAAGAACTTGAACAACAATGTAAGCTACCGAGAGACATAAGAAGACACGTACGACTGGTGGTTTCATTTCTGTCTGAAAATTCTATGGCAAAAGGAGGAAATAAATAAAGTCCATATTGATTGTAATATTACACTTTCAGAATCTTGTCTCTCCCTGTGATGCAACTAATTACATAAAAGAATCACAATGGCCAGCATTATTTACTTGCAAAAAATCTTCACAGAGTGATGCAGATCAGGGGAAAAAGTATGATAGTAATGTGCATCATAGGAAACGCAAGCAGGTCATCGAGACAAGCGACTTAATAGGACGGATAGTAGTACCCTCCCTGATGCCCCATGCCATTGACTGTGACATCCCATAAGGCATCGTCATTGGATGAGGATATTAGAGCCATAGAAACCAGAGGCACCATTAATCTTGGCCAAACTCACTTGACCGTGCATCCCATCCCTTCCGTAATGTTGCCAGAGCCTCTGTTCACTTGCTAGCAAATGGTGCTTCCTCTCCATGTCTGCTATCTGCACATAGGAAGGAGGTGGAACTGCAAGGGAAGCAGCAAACGGATCCTGGTTTCCGACTGGCTGTATTGTCTCATCAGGAGCAGGCAATGCCAAAACTGGTGTTGCACTCTTTCCCGCACCAGGCAATGCCACACTACTTGCACTACCGCCAGCCAGTTGCCGTGTGCTTACATGTTGCCTTACTAGCCCCTGATCATACATTCCATTCAACTGCAAAGGATCAAGACCACCTCCTAAAGTAGCTTTCTGTTTCGATAGATTGCTAGCAGATTCCACTAATGCCATTTCCCAATCTGCTTGACCACTCTGATCAGATGGGGTCCGCCATGCTGAAGTTACCTCAGGCTCTCCATCTGATGAGAATGCTACCCACGAACCATTTGTATTTGTAGTTGGGGGTCCTGAGAACAAAGACAAATCCAATTTGTTGCCCTGCTCATCTGCGGAAATGCCATCATCCTTTAGATTTATGAAATCTTCTGTCACCTGTCGAGGCTGTGGCTTAGGCTGCAGCTCTGGAGGGGGTGGAGGGGTATAACTCTCTGGCGGAGGAAGAGCCTTGACCTCATTCATTTCGGGTTCTTGTTCTTGCTTTGCCGGAACGTTCTCCCCCATACTTCTCTCAGGATTCTTAGTTCGCCTATTCGTCATTTCTTGCAAGAACACCCCAAGGGTCCCCAAAAGATTTTCAGTAATCTTCTGCACTTCAGGGTACTCGGATGATCTTCCAATTCCCACATCCTTGCACCAACCATAAAACATCACCAGTTCATCAATTATCTTGGCTGCACCAGTATAAATATCAAAACCTTTAAGACAATATGCATACTCCATCTCAGTAAATCTATCCAACAATACCCCCAATGCCTCACAAATCTCAGTGTATAGCCCAAAACTCTCCTTCGCCATCTGGTAAAGGGCTACAAGCACCAATCTATCATTCTTGGCCATTCCTGTTGGTCTACAAGCCAAAACTCTATCAAGGATCCTCAACTGCTGGTCCAGTATGCCTAAGAGCCTCTCCGGCTTCATTTCCCTAATTGGCGTTACCTCCTTCTTCTGTTCTCGCTTAACCATATCACCATTCAAATCTCCATAAGACCTCGATCTCCTAGGCATCCCATACTCATAATCATCCCTATTCTCTCTACGTCCAAACTCATCATCGCCCTCATCAAATTTTCTCTCATCCTCTCTCACTTTCCTCTCAAAAACAGCAAACTCAACCTTCTCATCAAGATACATTGCGTAAAACCTCACAAACCCCGTATGATCCCATGAGTTCGGATGCGCCTCGTCTCTAAAACCCGACATATTCAAAACACGCATCCCTCTTCTCGTGGCGTACAGTATCTCCTCCTCAAATAAAGGGTGCCCATCAATCAAAACCCTATGAACAAGCATCAAAGCCTTTAAAGCCACAATCCAATCACGGGTTTTACGTATCCTTTTCGATATAGTAGCCACACAAGCATTCACATAACCCCTTGAACTCGAAATAAGACTTATAATCTCCCTGTAATACTTCTCATCAGCAGGATCCTCATCATGACTAGTAGCTTTAATAACCAAAACCTCAAGTTCTGGTGATGCATTCGCTGCCACTTTCGCTATACTTATACTTGTTTGATCTTTTACAGCCCCAATTGCTTTACGTAGTGCCATTTTCTCTTTTAGCAACAACTAACTCAGTACCTTTATCATAAAAAAAGAAAAAATAATCGAAGTCTTAAATCTTTTTAGCTAGTGGTTCATATCAAACAAGCATAAACTACATCTTTATCAATAAAACTACAACTGGAGTGGTGTTTATCATATAACCTTTCTTGATCAGTCAAAATCAGATAAAAAAAAAAGAAGGAAAAGACAGTACCTTTGAAGAGATTGCTCTGGAGGTGGAAATGAGAGATCTGTTGTGATAATGGCTCCTGTGTATATCCAAGAAGAGATTGACACTGTGGTGAAAGAAAGAGTCCTCTCTTTTTTCTCTCTTTGAGAGTGTTTCTGTTTCTTTCTTTCTTTATTTATTTTTTCTCTATGCGTGCGAGCTTGTGTTATTTATTAGAGGCAACAACGGCGGGCTTTGAGAAAAACGCTGCGTTTGATGAATTTGATTTTTCCTTTTTGAAAAAGCAATTTCTTGTAACGCTGGGTTTTTTTTTTTATTAATTATCTTGCACTTAACGGATTAAGAGGGTGGAGGAGATTTCTTTTTCGTTTTAATTAAGTTATGAGTTTGAAATCTTTTTCAAAAAGTATATGCCACCCTCTTCCTCTGATAGAATTTGCCTTATATGGGATGAATGGATCTTGCTTGTATGTCATTTATCAAAGGATGTGAGATGTGATTTGATTTGAGGATATATCTATATGATCCATTGATATAAGGCATGTGTTATGGTTTTTTTTCTGAAATGTTAATTTGTGTTTGATAATGCTAGATTTATTTAATTGTTTTATTAAATAATTAATAAGATAATATATGATTAATGATTGGCTGATGCATTTTATAATAATTATCTTTAATTACATCATTAAATGTGATAAAATTCACATTCTATGATTTGAAAACTTTCTTTCTATAATAAATATCACATTGGTAAGAAAATTAAGTACCCCAAGGATTATCTGTTTGTTTTTCAAATATATTTTACTGTTGTGTTTTATTGAGTAATTCATGGTTAGTTAGGAGATGATTGCCATTGTAGGTATAAAATGCTACAATAATATTTACGCATGAGAATTCACAATGATGGATTCATTCACAATAGAATGATAATTAGCAGAACAATAAAGTCAATACATATATTAGCTACTATATCAACATTCTTTTCTTTTTAAAAATAAGAGAAATTTATTAAATTAATTGTTATAGTCATTAAATACATAGCTTAACAAAGAAAGGCACATAAAAGTTTTAAAAGGGCATAAAAGTATCCAACAAAACTAAATTCACATTTGAATCAAGCAAAATGACTAAGATAAAACAAAAAAACTATAACCAAACCAACGAGTCATTTTCTCTAAGAACTTCTTGCTTGGACAAATGATTTGCAACATAATTCTTCTCTCTATGAACATGATTAAAGCACATAGAATGAAGTCTATTGCATGTATTGAAAATATTATTGAATTATGTTTGAAGACACTAAAGCTGGATAATATATTTTTTTTTAATTTAAGTTATTACATTGTAAAAGTTTGACTCCGCAACCCATTGATTTATAGAAACATAGCAAAAATCAATACTCAAAAGCATAGCTTTTCTAATTGCCAATACCTCACCTTCATTAGAATCCATATTACATGTGGAACAAAAACAATACAAAGAAATCTTCTTTTATGATCTCTGAAAACACCACCAATTCCTAAAGGTCTTGGTTTGCCATTTGATGATGCATCGACATTCCACTTTAGCATACCTATAACTAGATGTATCCAAGATGAATCATTTATTTGATTTGTCCTAATAGTCCATATAAGCAAACCATCTAAAGAACAAGGTAAGTTCGACCCACTGTAGTAAAATTCAAATCATTACATTTCACCCAACTAGCAACTCGATGAAAAAAGGAATAATAAAAATCATCTAAGCTTGTTTCTTTCTCATTAAAAATCAAGTTATTGTGAGCAATTCAAACAAACCAAACTATACCAAAGGAGAACAAACATTTTTTAAATGTAATAATTAATATATTAATATGTTAAAAATTAATATAATCAAACCTTCGAATGAATCCTACCAAAATATCATAGTATCTTGTATCAGCATCACTAAATGTCACGATCATTATAAATCTATAAGGTAGCATTAGGTTATTGTCCTAGACAGAATGGATGAAAACAATGGAAACAAAAATATGTTTGGTTAAAGAGACAAAAACATAAAAACAAATTGTCTCTAGGATAATTTTGGAGTGAATTTATGTACTTCCAAAATAGGAGGTACTGAGGGGACAAGTCTCCAAAGACAATATTTATTATTTTTATTCTTAAAATATCCTTGTGAAAAACTCAGAATTTTAAAATTATTCAACTAAGACATGTAAAAATAAAAATAACTATTATTATAGTTTTAAAACTCAACCCGGGAGTCAATCCAGAGCAAAGCCTAGATCATTGGTTGAAGCTCGGGTCATGGGTCAGGTTGACCCGAGTTAGTATAAAAATAAAAATAATTATTATAATAGTTTTAAAACCTGATTTAAAAGTCGATCTAGGGTAAAGTCTGTCATAGTTTTAATACTTGATTGAGGGGTGAACCTAGGACAAAGCTCCGATCAAGAAATAGGTGGGTTAACTCGGGTTGACCTAAGTCAATGTAAGGATAAAAGTTGTTATTATATTTGTTTTAAAACCCGACCTAGAGGGTCAATTAGGGCAAGTCTCAGGTCATAGGTTGGGAGGGTCAACACAAGTTCACTTGAGTAAATATATAAATAAAAATAGTTATTATCATAATTTTAAAACCTGACTCGGAAGTCAACCCAATACAAGGTTCAGGTCATGGGTCAAGAAGATCAAATCGACTAACCTAAAATTTTTAATTTTTTTTTTAAATCAATGTGTTTTTTACCAATGTTTTTATCCCGAGTTGATCTAGATTTTTTATTGGGTTAGGTTAAGTCAATCCTTCCTTTATTTTTTCTTAAACTCGAACCAGTTTAAGCCCCACATCAACCTATCAAGTCAATCCTGGTTTTAACTATGGTTATTTTAATATTATTAATTTCAACACTCAATATAAATTAAAGTAAAAAAAAATTGAATTATGTTTTTAAAATATGTAAGTTTGATAAACAATACATATTAAGATTTTTTTTCATATTTTATTTCATTTTGTTCTTTCCTAACAAACACCTCTCATTTAATGGCATCATACCCTAGGATCTACTTGCCAACTTCCCGCCAACCTACATTTCTTTATGTTTTATCGTTCTCCCTCTACCCCAACTTAATTTCAATCATTGATCTAATGCACTCTAAAAAAAAAATGTCCACCCTCTAAGTTCACTCAGTAAACACCAACCATCCTTTATCTCTCAAAGAAACTACATTCATCTCTGCTGTAAAATTCAATAAAAAGGGAGGCATTTTGTTACAATTTATAAGAAAAGTAAAGGTTGTTGTTATGAGTTGGATTCAACAAGATTAGCAGGAACTATTCACATATAATTCATATATTGAATATGGCAATTAACAGTTAA
Organism: Populus alba x Populus glandulosa; assembly: GCA_033617975.1. Taxonomy (NCBI): domain Eukaryota; kingdom Viridiplantae; phylum Streptophyta; class Magnoliopsida; order Malpighiales; family Salicaceae; genus Populus; species Populus alba x Populus glandulosa. The sequence goes on along the minus strand of CM066148.1, from coordinate 6,064,688 downwards.
AGAAGTAGTTAGAATAGTCAAAAAAATAGTTAAGATTGGTAGGAGAATTAGTTAGTTTGTTACAAGAATAAATAGTTTGTGTATATAAGCATTGTAAGAATTTTCATAAGGGGCAAGTAATAACAGAACATAAATACATTCCTTTCTTCTTCTTTATTCTTTTCTTTCTCTTTTGATTTATTTTTTTATTTCTCTTGTTAGGCTTTTTGATTTATTCTGTTATTTCTCTTGTTAGGCTTTAAGCCTAACATATTTGAAATCTATATTGAAATGCATTGTATAAATCATCGCTCTCAAACCCTAACTTTCAATCCACTTCTCTCTTCATCCTCACCATCCCCAACTACTTTAAAGACTTCATTAGATTATACGATTACCACATTTATTATGTCCATGAACTCCTCTTCATCAAGTACTATCAAAAACCTTAATTTATCATCTTTGTTATTGAAAGCACTATTTTTTTTTACTGTTAAGAGTAGAAAACTGAATTATTATTATCAAAAGCGTTAATGGGATTGTACTATGCAATTCATATTTAGGAATCATGGAATGGAATATAGGAACAGTGTGTTAATAAAACTTAATATCAAGTAACGGCTAATAGATTATGTAATAGTTTCAATGAGAAACGATTCTCATCTTTTAAGATTAGTTAGTTTGAGATCATGCTTTTTTATGTGCTAGGTAAATTATTGAATATAAACATAGTTGTTTTATAGTGGTGATTTTTATAGGCAGAGATTTTCCTCATTCCATGGAATACATGGGATTTACAGAGATAACTAGCACTCTCCCAAAAACATTCATTGAGTTACCTACTTGTCTAATTTTTTTGGCATGTAGTAGATTTTTTTTTTGTTTCCCTTATCCTTTTTTTTAGATGGGGCGAGAAAGTGTGATTAGTCCTTGGATTATGGTATGTTGTTTATTGTGCTTTATGATCATTCGTTTTAATGTTCATACACTTTAAAGTGTATTTACTTGTCCTTCTAGGTGATACATTTTTTTTGTCTAGGTTCCTGAGTTATATTAGTGACATAGCATACATAATTAACTATTTTTTTAGTGTTAAGTGAGCAACTTGGTCTGTATGGTATGACTCATTTCTTTTTCTATAGAGAATATCTAATGGCATAGTCATCCTTTTTATTTATATGGATGACATTATTATCAATGGTTCTGATATGATAGCTATTTTTGAGATTCAGAAATTATTGTATTCTGCTTTTCACATGAAAGGCCTTTGGGAAACTCATTTATTTCTTGGGGTTAGAGGTGTATTGTCGGCCTTAAGGTACCTTTTTAAATTAGAACAAGTATATTTAGGATCTGGTGCAGTTAACATAGCTCACAAACTTTATTTCTATTGAAAATCCAATGTAAATTAATGTGAAATATCAACATGATGAAGGGGAGTTTGATACGATCCGGGCAATGGTTAAACTATTAGATTCAAATTTTGTCATAATTATACCTACTGTCTAATTTTACGGTAACAAGTACAACTCTCAGCCCAATCATTGGATCAAGCTGAAATTTTACTAAGAGTTTTCAGAAATATTATTCTTTGTTGGGTAAAAATATCAAGACAATTAGAGTTAAAAAAGACACCAGAAAATAGACCAGAAAATGCTATACAAGTTTTGTTATATGGTTCCCTTTGATTTATGGACTTCTTATTTGACATGGATTCTTTTTTCTAATAATTCAATGATATTCAGCAAATAATAAGGCAATTAAATAAAAAAAAAGACAGTAAACATAAAATATTTGGCAAAACAAAGTTTTCAATTTAACTTTAGAATCATTCAGCACAATACATCAACAAAGCATGTGTTTCCCAAACAAGTGATAGTGGAAACCTAGGCCGCTTTGTCAGGAGCATCTTCATGCAAAGTGGATAGCACTTTCAAATTCCTTACAAGAGAACATAGGGCAGCAATTGGGAGTTAAAAAAACAGATGCAAACTAAGTGACAGATTTTAGCTCTAATAAATAACTTTAGGTAGTTTTGATTTAATTTTTGTTGTTTTTATTTTATTCAAGTTTTTGTATTTTATTTGGTCATGTTTAAACCATTAGCTCTTTAGTTTTAAAAAGTATAAATACCCTTTTGAAAGGGAATGTTAAAGGAATTCTAGATTTTTGATGAATAAAATGAAATTGTGTGTTTGAGAGGACTCTCACACCTTAGTTCTTGAATGAACTAAAAATCAATTATAAAAAAATAATAATTGTCTACGTGACATTATTTTTATACTTCTCATTCATGATTTTTTATAATCATTAGGTGGGGGTTATATTTCCAATAATGTTGGTGCTTCAATTCAAGGTAGTTGTTGTGTCACATTTTATATCTTTAAATCTGATTCTTAGCTTTTCCATGTTTATGTCAATATTCATTATGGGTTACATAACTACATGATCACAGAGTTTGCAATAGAGCTTCTTGAGGATCTCACTCTTTATTGGAAGCTGGTTAGTGGTCTTATCTAACTCGCCATAATCAGGCATGATATCTCTTATATTGTTCACATTATTAACAGGTTCATGCAAGCCCCCTAACATCTCCACCTCACTATTATTTGTCGCATCATTCAAAACATCCTAGACACACTTAGTCGTGGCTTATTCTTCCCTAGTGGAAGCATGATTGCATCTCCGAGTCCTCCACTGAGACAAAGCATCGTGTCATGTTTATTGCCTACTATAAAATCATTTGGTTATGTGGACTCCTCACAAAGCTTGGTTTGTCCCAAATTCACCCTACTTTACTACATACCGACAACACTAGCACCATTCAAATTTGATATCAAACTCATTTACCGTGAGCATATGTAGCATATATGGATTGACTGTCACTCTATTCGGGAGGCCTTTGACCGTAAATTTATTACCCTTCCACACATCTCCACTAATCTACAAATCATGGATACTTTACCAAAGCCATGACACGTCAACAACATCATTTTCTTGTTAGCAAATTGATTCTTGTAGATTTACCAACATCAATTTAAAAGGTGTGTCAAAGGAAAGTTAGTTAGCCATTTAAAGCTAGTAGATGTTATACCTTGTATGGCTTTGACAACTAGTTTCTTTGTTTGCAAATCTTTCCTTTATTAGATATACTAGTTTTAGGTTAATTGTATATGATAGTTTTAAAGTTCTAAAAGCTAGAAATCAACATGTACATATTTTATACTCTTGTACTTTTTTCATATAATGAAAACTCTCCATTGAGAGAGCATTTTTTTTCCTTAAAAGCTCTAAGTTTAATAGATATATCTAATTAAATAGCATTACTCTTTTGTATATACATATTCGATAACTAATTGCATTTTTTTTATATTTTAACTAGTTTATGGAAATTAGTTGTTAAAGCAAAGGGTTTCCATTTTTATTTTATTCAATAAGGTAAAATTTTGTTTTCACTAGATTCCACACAAAGTTATATATAGGTGCTTAAATCAATGATCATTCCCCGAGAATTAGTAATTGTGCCAAAAGAGAAACACAAACAGCTGAAAATGAATGTCCTAATATTACAAACAAATTCCCTTCTTGGTCATTTGATTTTCCTTTGAAAATTTCACCAATATTTTTTGATTTTTTAAGAAGTGTGTCTTAAACATATGCTACTTACGTAGTTGAAGACAGACATCGTTACAAGCCACAACATAGTTTGTCCTATATGGGTTTGAAGGAAAAGTTTGGGCCACTATTCAATTTTACTTGCACTTGTATGGACTTAGGCTCGGTCTATACGGACTCAATAATTATCTTTTATTTTGACTTTTAAACAAGTATTAGACCTGTGACTTGCGTTACGACATGGGCCTATTAATATTTTTTAACGTATAACTTGGATGTTTAGGCGACGGTAGTATTTGTCAAGAAGCAAGAAAAAACCAATACTTTAGTCATTAATTTGGATGGATCCAATAAGATCAAGTAATGTAATAGTCTAATTTAAATCATAGACAACGATAGCAGAGGAACCATACAAAAAATAATGGTAACAAATAACTAAAACAAATAAGTAGTCAATATCATACCTGGAAAAAAAAAAGATCATTGAAGACTCATGGTCATTTCACTGTAGACATTCCCACCACTAGAGTACCTTGCTAAGAGTGCATGATAACATTAAAAGAAGCTGGATGGGTCACTAGAGCAACGTTGCGAAAAAGAAAACCAAGAAAAAGGATGATCATTCGTCTATATTCAACAAATTAATTCTATTTAACTTGAGAATAAAATTTATCTATAAAAATAAAATTAATAAGAAACAACAAATAAAAAGACTCGAGAGAACTCATTAAAGAAAGAAACACAAAGGATGAAACAAAGGACATAAAAAGTTGGGAAAAAAATAAAGCATGACTCCAATTAAACAAATACCGAAGGATAAAAAAACAAAAAACATTAGCTTCAAAAAATATTAAATAAGTCAAATAAATCCCAAGCGAACCCTTTAAAGTTGGGTTAATTTTCAAAACTTGCAACCTGTGAAACCCTAGACACGGGCTTAACCAATAAGCTAAAATCCAAACAAATTAAAAGTTGAAGGATGAAATAAAAAAATAAAACAATTTAAAAAACTTTATAAAGAAAAAATTAACAATCAAAGGAAAGAGGATGAAACCTAATAGGAAAAAAATAATGGAGGGTGAAATCGAAAAAAAATTCAAATCAAAAAATTATATTAGATTTTATAAATAGCAATTAAAAGAATAGGGATCAAATCTGATAAAGTAAGAACTTGAATGAGGATGAAATTAAAATAAAATTTTAATTTCATAAATTATTTAAAACAAAGCAAACAATAACAAAATAACATGGACTCAATCAAAAAGAAAATAAAGTTTAATGACTCATTTGAAAAAATTGCAGGGTAGACGCAAAAACTATAAAAAAAGGGAAAGAAAGGAGAAGAAAAAAAGAATGATTATTGGCAACAAATTAGTAGACTTATCTATGCACGTGCTATTTTTTCATGGAGAACACGCTGAGACGCATCAGAAGCAACCTTGAAATGGTAAATTTAGTCTCTTGAATCAACAGCACATGTCATCCTAAAGAGGCGGAGCGACTAGCACATGGTGGCATATTTTTTTTAATTATTAAAGTTCTTAAATGACCCAAACCCAAACCATTAATTACAAAAAAAAAAATGAAAAAAAGAGCAACAAAATGATAGAAATACCCTTTAACCCAAGGGTTAAATCATTTGACATTAAGGGTGCAAAGGTTTTTCTCATTCCAACAAAAATTAAAATTACAAAAAAGGCTCCATCTCTAGTTAGTTATTTTTTTTCATTCCAAGGATAGATAGGTTATTTTACTGTGTATTTTTTTATAAAAAAAATCCTCAGTAGAAGCTAAAAACTGATTACTTTAAAGGATAGTGATGTAAATTTACATTATAATTAAAACGCAAAATACTTGTCTTGTTTCTAATCAATTTTTGAACGCCAAAATTATTCTAATGTATGGACTATTTTACTCCTAAACAATTTTCAGGAGTTTTTTTTTTTTTCAAAGGGCAAGAAAAAAAAAAACAATATTCCCATCCACGTTGGACTGTATTTAGATGAACACTCTTAGTTTTTTTATTTTTATTATTATTGTTACGGACTGCTAACGTTCCAGTAGGGCCAAAATAATCCAAACAATGATACCATCTCAACCACATAAAATGATGTTTAGAATTGACCACTCACCCGGCTTTATCCAGAACAGGAGCAAATTAGTGAGACCTGGCATCGACCTCTTTCTTCATCTTTGACGAGATCATTGTTCTTTTTTATGGTGCATAACTTAACAGACAGGTCCCCTGTCTTTTTCAGAAGACAATAATTAGATATCTTCCAGCCCATTGAGATATTGATTTGCTAAATTTCCCACCAAAAGCACCAATGGAACAGATACGAAGTGACGGTTATAATTGTAGCCTGAATAAGGCATTGAAATGGACAGGACAAAAAACAAAAGACACGGTCGAATTTGAACTGGGAGAGATCGGACTGATTACTGGACACCTTGGAAATATGTTAAATTTCCTCGGACTATGGCAGGCAACATTAAGCAAGGGAGATGGCCTGTGCCAAGCCAGGAATCTCAACTCTTGATAGAATGAACCATGGAGAAAACGAGGTGCAGAAAAAACATACTTGTAATAATTAAAACGAGATAACAAAGGAGTCAAACGCCACGAATATTTTCTGCTCGGGACTAGAGAAAAATGAAATTAAATTAGATGACCATTCCTGAAACTAGATAAAAATGGCAGGTAAAACAACCAGTTCCCCTGGCCAAACCAACTCCAAGTTTTTTCCTAAAAATAACCTTTCAGATTCTATAGTCGGACCTTCACCTTCAGTTTTTCTTTACCTTTCTCTCTCCTCTCTTTTTAGTTGACTTTTGAAATGTACAGCCATAAACCCTTGCTTCTCCAGTCATTTCTAATGAGGGCAACTGAGAACATCACGCTCTGAGAAGCAAAGTGGTTACACTGGCGCTTGAACGAACTCTCTCTATCCTGGATGCAAGTATACTAAACCTACAGTACCTAATTTCCGCAGCTTCCCCTTGAAAATCACATTGTGGTGGGCCCAGGGAGCGGGACTGCATGGAAGGCATAGACAATAAAGGTCCTTGTTGAAAGCCGTGCGCACATGACTGGCTACCTTTGAGCTTGTTCTGAACCAGCAGCGCCAGCAGTTGCACTAGGGCCAGCACCATTTTCAACTGGAGGCGAGGTCCCCCATTTTCCTTCCGACTCCAATGGTTCAAGCACGTGAACTCCACCATCTGTTAGTCCTAATGCGAATTGATCAGGCTCGGCGGGATGTGCAGCTATGACAAGAGGATAAACTCTTAAGCTGCTAAAATTACATCATTAGACAGAGCAAACAAGCAAGAGTATTGAAATAGTTAGAATCTTCTACAAAAGGGAAAAAACAAAATCAAGAAACCAAAAAAGATGGAGGGGAAAAAAGCAGTAACCTTGGATTAGGAGGTAAATAAGCAGTAGAACTTATTCTGCATCTCAATCTGAGTGTTGAAGCAGTGAGAACAACCACACTTCCATCTTCAAAGCTAACAAATATGGACTGGCTATCACAGGAATATGTAGCATGCGTGATCGGACCGCTTGCTTCTTGACGGAACCACTGTATTAAGAGGATACAGTTTCATAGAAAAGAATGTCAGGAGCTTGGGAGACAAAATTCCCAAAACTAAAAATTATCAACAAATATTTGTAACACCATTTCACTATATGCATCCATAACATCATCTCAAGTGATTAGAATCCAGGCGACACTTTCCCACTTGAAAGAAATGATATACATTGTATGAAATAACAAATGAGGAGTGCAACTGTAATATTTCCAGAAACTACACCAAACCTGCTTTTGGCATTCCAATTTAGGTGCTTCAAATATAGCTATCTGTGTTTCATGAACTGCAAGCAAATGTATCTGGTCAAGGTGAAATTGAACACGCGTATCTGCAAGAGAAGGCGCAGCTCGTCCAGAAGGAATTTGCAAGAATTTACTAGCTTGCTTCTCCCAAGCATCTGTGCTCCAAACACACAACTGTAGATGGAAAACACATGCAGAACCGAGTGAGTAATTCCAACATTGAACACTTGATCATACAGCTACTTTATATGAGCCAATCAGATACACAAGGGGATAAAAGATGGCAGAACTCTATTATATAGAAAGCCTCATAACAGAAGCATTACAAAAGGTATATGAAATTAAAAAATCCAAGAAAAAAAGTTTCCAGATAAAGCTCAAATCATTTGTCCCTAAAATGATCTCAAGACCAACTGCCAACAGAAAAAACAAGACAAGCCTTTCCATGTTACTGCCATATGCTACATCGTCCTCTAGACTTCTCTGAAATCCATGACCTTAAATAATAGGGCTTAATTGCTTATTCCACGGTAACAGACACACAAGGACTTGCATTACCAATAATTCTTACCTGAGAGTCAGCTCCAGAAGACACCAGGACATTAAGAGAGTGAGAGAAGGCAAGGCCTGTAATTCTTTTCTGATGACCCTTTAACTTTGTTTTGACCTGTGAAACGGAATATTTCAAATTGTTTACTCATGCTTTTCTACCTCCAATAAAAAATTTTAAAATTTTGAGGCATCAAAGCAAATACCTCATCAACCCTAACGTTATAAATTTGTATAGAAGAGTCCTCCATGCCAATAGCTATGATATTGTTGTCCTGAGGGTGAAATGCTAAAAACGTTGCAGCTGGTGGTGGGGCCATGAATGTTGTCATTGTCTGCAATCAAGAAAAATAGTTAAAAAAATATAACAAGGACAGAACAGAATGTATAGCAAAACTAGTATTAAATGTGTTGGTAACAAGTCTCCACTGAAAAAGCCACCCTTTTTCATCTGCAAACTGGTAATTAGCCCTAAATATTTCTTTGTTCCACAATTTAATAAGGAAATATAAATAGCAATAACTTCATCTGGTATATCTTCCAAACACTTTGGTTTTCCAAAAGGAAATGTCAGTATTATGTTGCTAAAAAAAAAAAAAAAATAAGGGTACAAATTTAACTGCAAAGAGCATCATATAGACCATTCATCGACAAAGTTCCCTAAATCATTCCCTTATGGCATCACACAAAAAATTCAATCAAGCACCGAGAATGGAGATTAAATAGAGAAAATAGTGATAGAACATTTACCTTAAATGTCATCATATTGAATAGAGAAATTTTCCCTCCTGAAGCAGACATGACATAAGAATCATTCTTTGAAAGTGCAAAGCATGGAACAGCATCTTCAGGGTTTGTGTCGCTAATATCATTAGTCATCAAAATTCCACTGGAAGGCTGCCATAATTGAGGTGGTACACTGGCATTGGCCTAGAACAGGTAATAAGAACTTTGTTAAAGGCAAGGTTTTTAAAATCAACAGAACAATATAGACATGCTACCTTCCACCAAGTAAATTTAAGTACCTTCAAAGCACAAACCTTCTAACATTATTAAGAAAAAAAAGCTGACACGATAAAAATACCTTCCCAGACAGATTTCGATCATTTCGCTGCCACTTCCAAAGCTTGTGCACTGCATTAGATGCTAATGCCAATATGGCAACTCCTGAATTTGTATAAATTAATCTAGACACCTGAAACAATTGTCACCAAACCCATATAATTACAACTTACAAGTCGTTAGCTTCAAGAACATCACATACAAAGCAATCTCAAATGCATAAAACTTCAGCTGCAGAACAAGTGCATCGAAAAACTACCAAACAAGTTACTAATTTCAGCTGCAAAAAACAAAAATTAAACAATGGAAGTTTAAAAATTTGACCAACAGACAAACCTAAACCATAGCTGCTAGTGTTTGCCACCAAAAAAGCGAGTGTTAACATGTAAGAAAGTGTGCATCCAGCATAATATGATATAATTATCTCATTGCATTTAATGTCTTCCACAATTAGAGATATGAACTTGCATGTCAACTCATTATGGCCTGCCACAGTGCCACAAAATATTCACATATATAGACAGATCAGAAGGGAGGAAAACAACAGTATATCAGCAAACTACAGTGTTAAGTTTTCAGCAGTATTATTCAGGAGCACAATCATTTTTCTAACATGAACATGACATGAATAAATAGCATATTAACATCCTTCTAATAAAATTTGCAAAAGTAAACCATACCCTCATTGAAGTCAAGCTATCAGGGAGCCTCAGGGAGCGGCACTGTGATGGTTCATTTATTTCTGTTAATTTCCAGATCCTAGATTTTTCAATTGATTCATCTTGAATTTTAGGCTTCACGTCAACTAAACTTCGACTGTCACTATTCTGTAGAAACTCAAAACAAAAGGAAAACATCAAATCATTGAATGTGTAAATAGATCCTTTTGCATTGAGATGCATACATGGCAATATGATAAATGAGATTATTCTACAAGGACAGGTAACACCTACCATTCCAACCATGGGTGCTGCAAGAGCAGCTTGATCATCGCCACTGGTTCCAACTGGGGCATTGGCGGGAGGAAAATTGCCTATTGGTGGGGGCTGCATACAAATCATGCATTAAGATAGTTGCCATGAGATGCAGCATGTTCAGATATAATTACTTTCTAAATGCATAACTCTAGAGACATAAAGGTCCTAAAAAGAATTTTCATGCCTATAAAAGTTTTACCTTCACAACAGAAGCAGAAGCAGCTCTAGAAGCATCAAATGTACGATTTTCCACTGTTCGGAGCAGCCTGATCCCATCTGAATTTGCTAGAATTTTGATGCTATTGTCATTTGTTGAGACAGCTAATAGCGTTCCTTCCTTGTTAAATCTAATACAAGGAGAACCCTGAAAATTTATGATAACAGAGTTGTTAAATGTGAGTGTACTAGTCAGATTTTAAAACTGCTTATTTCAGGTAGAAAATTCCAAAGTTAATTATGTTTTATTTTATTTCCTTTCTTTCAGTAAAACTAGTGTTAAGTTTTCCTGGTCCTATTGGATTTTAGTTTCTCCATCTTATGTTTGCCTATATTGCCACATATATATAGCATCTTAGTTGGTTTTTCAAGACAGGTTATGAATATTAGTTGCTCAGGATAAACAGAGTTTTCAGAAATGGGTTCTCTAGGGCTTTTAGGTTTTTTTGGTTTACCACTTGATTGTACATCGTAAGGGCTTAATCAAACCGATTTAACAAGAACTTTACCGGCAATCCACCCTCTGCATCAATACTTGTTAATAGGTTGATGTTATCCATGTCCCAAAACTTGATCATGAACTCATCTACAGCCGCCAAGAATCGATTCTTAGTGGTATCAAACTTCACAACACCAACAGAACGCTTTGCAAGACCATTATAGGTACGCTTCACAGCTCCTTCGCTTTCATTCCACTCCACCAAGTGTGATTCTCCTTCTTTGTTGGTCCCACATGAGAATAACCTGCATGTTGTCCATAAAGATGAAATGAATATCTCAGTCAAAAGAAAACAGAATAAGAAACAGCAATATCTCATCACTGGCAGAAAACAGAAAAGAAATAAAGAATGTACACAAACCTAGTTCCATCAGCACTGTATGCCATTGTGGTAGACGAATTCCCTGGTGCATCATAGTCAACTCTTGAACCCATGTTATCATACAACCATGCCTTTATCTTTCCATCAGCTGCCGTTGAAAAGATAAACTGGGAGAAGGTAAGAAGGAAATAAAATTAAAGAAGAAAAAGGATTATTACTTAAAAATTGAAGAGTTGTTATGCCTTTCTCCCTCTCTTTAATACTCTTTAGCCTCACTCTACTCTCTCAAAAATAATTTTACCATTTCCATGCTTCTACAGTATCCAATTCCCCCCTTTATCTCTCTAATCTCCCCTTTCAGTGGGTTTTTTTTTTTCTTCGAACAGTTTTTGTGTGGAAAGTTCCCAAAATATTTCATCTTCTCTGCCTCTGTTTTTACGCATATGTCATTTAAATATGATTTCGAAAACCTGTATTTAATTTAAAATTTGACTCAGATTTCTATTCATAAAATTAGAATTTAAACTAGCAATGAATCTCCATTTGCCAACTGCTCACAAACAGATTGCTAATTTTGTTGTAGCATTTATCAATCAGAAACAAGTAAAAACTGGAGGTGGAGAGGGTTCAACTAACATCCTATATATTACCTGAATATTTTCCTTGTGATGTGGGCACACAGAATATACAGGTGCCTCATGACCTGTAAAATTGAACAGTTTATTCCCTGCAACCGCATCCCAAACCTGCAGATTCACGAACACTTAAAAAACACCATTAAGTAGATGCTATAAATAGAGATGTAAGAAACATACCTTGATGGTCCTGTCATCACCACAAGTGACGATCGCAAGTTGTTTGTTTGGGTAAGAGAAAGCAAGATCATTGACACTCCCATTATGAGCATCAATCTAAAACACAAGGAAAATGGACAGTAAATTTCAGTATGTATCCACAGGATTGCAGCATGATAAATGAATGCTGCTAGTTTTTTTTTAATCCATGTATTGAAGATAGATGACATTATCTAGAAATGGAAAGACACTGGGCTTCAATGATATCCACTACAGGCACAAACCTGAAGGTGATTTCGTATGTCATCACCACCATGATAGGAGTATACATGCACAATGTGCTTGGAGTATGCAACACCTGGAAAAGGAAGAAAAAAATAACATATCTAGCAAGTTTCCTGGTTTCCATTCAGGAAAAAGTTGTCTTTTAGGTAGAGCAAGCTAGAAAGATAGCATTTTAACATACCAAATAAATTTCCATCAGGACTCCATGCCACACGGTTAACTGATGCTGTATAATCACTTGACAGAGATGCCTACACGATAATCAGTCAGTTAAACTTAACCTGGTATAACAGCTCCAGAAAGTATCATAATTACTTCATATTCCATTAAAATTGTTGAAATGTACCTGCGGAGCCCTTGAGCATGCATTATGGTCCCAAACCTTGAAATTCTTCCAACCAATCCTTTCTCTGCTGCCCAACTCCCATACCATGACATCACCCATGCTTGTTCCAACTGAAATAGTGAAGCAAGAAATGATAGAGTCTCCAAAAAAACTGGCGAATTTGCAAACAGTATGCACGTGCACACACGCACACCGGTAAAGATGGGAACAGTTGTTCTATATATTGAGGCTGCTTACCAAGAAGAAGAATTTGTTGGAGTGGATGGAAATCCATACTCTTGACAGCAGAACCTTGAGGTAAAGTCATGACAGGATTCTTGGGCAAGTCATCAGAAGAATAAGAGCTTTGGCCGTGGTTCTGACTCGTATAAGCAATAGGCAGAATGTTTACTGGAAGATTATTGACCTGATAGAATATCCAGTAAAGAAGAAGAATTAGGATAGTTAACAAATTAACTTTTTTTATTCAGCCATCTTAGCTCTATCATGAGAAGCTTGATCCCATAATATTTAATGGAATGCACATGCACACACACCACAGTCCACCTCCAAGCATGAATATCGGAACAGTTTCAATCTATATCTGCATCCACCTAAATCATCCACCTTGGCATCTCAAAAATCACACTAAAACGTATTTCCAAATTCATAATAGCAGAAGGCATCAAAGATCATATTAAGGAAAAAACGCAGCATAGGAATGTAAAGGACAAGGCCAAATTTCAGTTTATACCTCATCTGATAATCCAAATGGTCTTGACCTCTTCAACACATGTTCAGAGTCTGCTGTTTGATAGTCAATAGCTGGGTTATTGGTGGGGGGACTCCTAGGACGCTTTAAGAGTGCTACTACAATGAAGATACAAAGAAGGAAGTAGAGGCAAATTAGCATACAAGAAACCACGGAAATTAAATGGAAAAGTAGTGTGAAGAAGAGATTGAATCACCAATCAATTCTCTGCTATGAAATATTAACTCATGATCATTTTAACAAAATATTGTCAATAAAATAATCATACTTCTGTCAAGCAGATAAGATCCTAATAGAATAATGCATATTCAGTATATATATTTGTTTGCATAAAATGCAAACAATAAGATGTCTAAGCATTCCCCTTTGCTAGGGTTATGGTTGGATGAAGGTAACCATCAAGTAAAGATATGATCTTTGAGCAGTACCAAATAACCCTTAGTAATGCATTTCCTCTTTTAAATAAGAGCACATTTCTACTATCATTATCTATATTATTATAGCTAAGACTTCCTTCTTGAGTTTGTACATGTGTGTTATAATAGATTCCAAGGATGTTTGTCAAAGACTGTAAGAACATTAAAAACTATCTAAAGAAGCTGGTTCAAATGTCTGATGTAGTCTACCTGCATTGTTAGGAGCAGCCAAGCCCATGGGCCCAGCAGAAGCAGATGGGTGAGGGACAGTAGATGGATTCGCCATCCATCCTGCAAGAGAAGGTGGAATAGTAGGCGTGGGCTGAAATGGCTGCAAGCATGTATATCCAGAGTCAAATAAGTTCATAATTCAAAACCAGCATAGATAAACAGGGTAACTCCTTTCAGATTTGTCACTTACTCCATGACCGGTTATTGTAGGAAAACCCCCTGCCTTAGGCACAGCATCCATTAAGGAATTAGTGACAGGGGATGGGGCCCGTGCGCCATTTTGTTGTCCACAACTGTGGTCAACAAATAAAGTCTTTATATCAGGATTAGACCTTGGAGTCTTACAAAGCTGATGTTGCCAATTTAAACTGCAATCCAATGGCAAGGAAAGTGAGTGACAAAAAAACAACTTCAATACAAAGAGTCAATATACAGAAGTAGACAGGAAATTCTCAACAACCTTTGATTAATTAAAGTCCGCAATCTAGAATTCTTCAAAGTAGGAAACTGAAGCTTGTCACGGAAAAGAGGGTTAGCCTCTATCAACTTTTTGAGTTCACCAAGCATTATACCCCTGGCAGACTTGGTATCTCCATATTTGGATAGCTGTTCATTATCTCTGCAAATTAAAGTAAACAAACACAGGATATCCAGATATCATCAATAAATTAGGTACAATAGAACAAGACTAACAATTAAAATAAAAATTATGTACCTAAAGTTTTCCAGCGTCAGTAACTGCGTAATTTCTTTAAAAAGCTCTTCATTAAACGCTGCAAATACTTTCAAGTCCTTCACTAAAATTTCCACTGCCTTCGCACGATCTCGCCTGCATTTTTTCACCCGTGCAAAAATTAACCAATGCTTCAAAGTAAAATACTGCTACATAGACTACTATGGACACCAGACCAATCAAATTAACCGCTACAGTGGCCCCCACTTATCACAGTGGGCCCATGCAAACAATTAGTTCAGCCTATGTCACGATTACTCGAATCAAAATCATAACCCCCAGAAAGGAAATGTATTAAAAACAAAATCCATATTAATTAACTGTATAGAAAAAGCAAGCAAGCACATACTTGTCCAAAGCTTCAAGGTACTTTTGCTTCCTAATCTCGAAGAAAATCTTCATCGAATATCTATTATCATCAACTTTCGTAAATCCTGACAAATACTTCTCCACTTCATCCCACTCTCCATTTGTCACCATTTCCTCAAAATACCTCATGTTAAAGTAAAACCCTGACTCTTGCTCCAGTCTCCACCCATAAAAAAAATTGACACAAGAACAAAAAAAAATTAACAAAACAAATTCTCACCAAATCCAAATCACAATAACAAGAAATAAACCACAAAAAATAAATCAATTTTATCAAAAAATAAATAAAGTGTAAAATTACGTACCTGTGAACAGTTTCCTTGAATTTCTCTTCCTCGAGAAATTGAAGTATGAGAAACACAAGCTCTCTGCTAAGCGAAGACATAATCACAATTCTTCCAAAAAAAATTAAAAAAAAAACTCCTTTAACCTGCAACAAACAAAAAAAATCAAAAACCAACCAACTCATAAAGAGATCTAAAACCTCGCAAGAATTAGAAACTAAACATACAGAAATCAAACATAAAAAATCACGTAAATTTCCAGAATTCAGAGAGAAATTAACAAATTTCCATACCTGTTTCCAGATCGGAGAAGAATTGTTGTTGAGATAGAGAGAGAACGGACGATATGTCGTTTCACAGCTTTTTTGAACTTTCTCTCTCTAGTTCAAGTTGTTGAATTTTGTGGTTTCTCTCTCTATGAACTCTACTGGTATTTATAGAGAGAGATAGGTTTTAGGGATTTGAGAGGGAGGTATAGTCAGACAAATCAAATACCCGTGAGAGGAGATGAGATGCGATAATTGGACTAATAAGGTTAGTGATAAGCTATATGCTTATACAAGTGATAGGTAATACTGCCTTTCGGATTTTTTATAAGTAAGTGATCGTATCAGGCGTTATTAATACGCTGAATATGGACGTATTTAAGCCTGAATTTGCGGGGATTCCCATGTATAACCACTGGTCCACTGTGTTTATTTTCAGTGTTTTATTTACAGGCTTGCCACCTAACCTAACATCTCATTCTGAGCTGTTATTTCTTTTAATTATTATTTTTAAATACCAATTCGTAAATATTTTAATATTAAAATAAAAAACTATAATCAATTTTTTATCTCCAAATGAAACCAATAAATTATTAAAAAAAATATTGCCTGTCAACTTTTTCTTGAATAGGAAACCATAATGCCAATTAGCATATAGATTCGCTTACCATATAAGTTAAACTTCAAGAATAGATTTGCAAAGAATTAATGCGTCTTTTCTTAACTCAAAGTATATGTCACTAGCTTTTTTTAAGTTAATTAGTGAATAAATTAAACTATATTATCGCATATATTACTTCTATAAAACATATTCATTATAGAAGAATCCAGATAAATTTTATGTTTATTATGAAATAACTAGTAATATTTTATTAATTATTTTATGTGCTCATTTAAAAAAAAAATACAAGGAAAGAGAAATCTTAAATGAAGATACTTTTATTATTTTTGTGGTTTGTGAATTTTATTTTTATTTTTTTGTATTTTTTATATTAATCCAGCCAATAACTGATAGAATATTACTATGAGTGCCATAAAAATTTGTGTTTAAATGTGCAATTATAACATTGACGGTAATAATTTGGTGAGCATTTTCTCTCTTTCTTCTGGATCCTCCATGATTTGGCAATGTTTTGGACATTGCTCGTGCACATTCTAAAAGCTGGCCCTTTTGTATAAATTGTTTTATGGAAATAAATTTAATTATTATCCTTTCAAAGGGGCACTAATTAACCAACTTTTAACATAGTCACCTTCTTTAAATTTGGTATGTAAGTAAGTATATTACTATTTTAGGTCCTAATTGCGGGCAATGAGATTGCACTATTTATTTAGTGGCGTAGGTGAACCAACCAACGTGACAACGAATTGCAATCAAGGAAAGCAAAGTTTGTTTGGTGAATTGAAATTTAGAAATTAAAAAAAAAAAAAAGCATCGTGCCTCACGCGCTTAGAGATAAGGTTTGGACAACAGCCAAGCAAACACCAATGTGACTCTGTCGTTTTCTCCCTCGAAGACAAATCATGCTTGGCCACAAACCTCGTGCCCACGCAATGTAAACATGTTTGCTTGCACAGTCACTGTTAACTCCAACCTGGTTTTACAAGTTAATTTGAAAACTTTAGATTAACAACCTAGCACAAGCTAGACCCAGTCAAACTTGTTCTACCTAGCTAACTCTTTTGCAATTTACGCTAAACTCCCGGGTCGACATAAAAAAAATGAAATATTATTATTTTGATAAAAATAGTTTATCCAGATATTCAGGAAGTGACCTGATAATGGAAGTTTTTTTTCAAGTTAGTCCTTGAATTGAGTGCTGCGGCCGATACTAGATTGGAAATTGTGTGCCTGCTAGGGAGTTGGACGTGGTTTAGGAGAACGGTGGATAATCTCCATCGTTATAAAGACAGGATAGTGACTTGTAAATATCCTTAACATTTGATGTGGAGATGATAAAACTTGATTTTTAAAGAGTTTGTGAGAGCTGCTGGATGCTTTGTCAAGGAAAAAAGGCCTTCCAGTGGTTTTGATTTCACATTTCAATCCAATCAATTAAACACTTGCACGTAAAAAAAAATTACCATGTATATAGTTACAACAAATTTTCATTTTTATTATCCTGACATATAACTTTTAATTTTTAACTTCATATTTTTCAAAACAAACATATATATTTTAATTTTTGTTTTTATACGCGTTCTAAGCACTTCACTTGAAAAACCATTAAGTTTTTTTGTGTGTTTTTATAATCTTAATGTATTAATGTCAAAATTAAAAAAAAATTCATATATTAATATATTTTATATGATATCTTGAAACCTCGTCTAATAGCTTAAGCTTTTTGGTTAAATTGATATTTTGATATGATATCAGAACCTTGATGATTAAGTAGTCATGAGTTTGAATTCCATCATCTTATTTATCTGATAAAAAAATAAATACAAAGTATTTTAGGTTTATGTAAATTTCAAATTCAAATGATTCTCACTTGAGACGATGTATTAAAAAATAATATAAATTATATATTAAAATTTCATCCAACAATTAAATTTTTTAAATTAAATTAATTTAAAGAAAAAACATCAAACGTCAAGGAATAAGTCATGGATGGAATATAAAGGGAAAAAGAAAGGCTAGTAGGCTACTAGAGTCTTTCTCTCAACTTAAACCAGGTTGTTTGGATGAGGTTTCTAACTTCACAGATCTGTCCAGAAAAAAATAACTGGCTTGAACCATATTTTGACACCCGTGCCTTTCTTATCCTAATGCAATTACCGGATTTATAATTAAGTTTCTAGAAGTGCCATGGATCTGTTTTATATCATTATGATTAATTTGATCAATATGTCCATGATTAAATTCAATTAACTTGATCAATATGTTCCTGATATAAATTTTCTATCATTATTTACATGAAAAGTTTATGTAGCATTTATTTTTATAATGCTTGTACTTTTAAAAATAATTGAATTTATTTTATTTTATTTTTAATTATATTTTTAATATTTTTATATTTTTTAATATATTAATATTAAAAATAAATTTTAAAGAATAAAAAACCTAACAAAAATAATAATAATTTTGCTTATTACCGGGAAAAAGAAGAACAAGAAGAGGATCCCTTCGTTGTTCTAAAAAGGTCAAGGTATATATTATTATTTTCAACGAAAACAAAAGGGTGACTCGAGAGGTAAACACGGAAACGAGAAAGAAACGATCTGTCTATATCATCTGCGTAAGAGCTTGAGTAGTACGCAACTATGCATCTCTTTCTACCTAAATAATTAATCAAGTTTTTAGTTGCTTGTTAAAGCACATGTCCCAACGTGTCATGACCTTAGCATGGCTGATCATAGACTTCCTAGCTTGAAATTGACCCTCGACGTTTTATCATATGATTAATTATATAAATCCTCTTGTAATTTATTTATTTGCTTTTATTTTAAAAAAAATTATACTTCGTATCGTACCTTGTTTTTGATATCATATTTAATTTTTATTTTTTTAATTAATTATATTTTTATTTCAACCTTTAAAATTAGATTTATTAAAGACCGAGTTTTTTTATTTGCTTTATATGATGATGGTCAGACCTTACGATCTAGGTCGTGAGTTTTGTCATTCAAACTTAGAGTATGTTTGACAATGTAATAGCAGTTGCTTTTCAAATAACTTTTCATGCTGAAATACATGCCAGTGATTTTTTTTCATTTTTTTAAAATTATTTTTGACATTAGCATATTAAAACAATCCAAAACATACAAATCATATCAAAATTTTAGCAAAAAAAATTTGAACTTTTTTTGGGAAACCGCACTCCCAAACAGTTTCTTAAACTGGCTTAGGCTTTCTTTCAATCAGTTTTTTTTTTTTGTATTATTTAATGTCGTGGACACACTCTCTTGCATGTGGGTCAGGGTGCATAATAATTCCTAAGAGGTTACCTATTTTAATACTCCTCTAGCTCAAGCATGTTTAATTTTTGAGTTCTTATGATATCCGGTGCATAAAACTATGTGTGTTTGGTATTGAGGTTGTTGTTGTGATTGTAGTTTTAAAAAAATTATTTTATAAAAAGTACTTTTAGTTGAAGTTGGTTTGAAAAAATATATGCTGGGTTAAAATTATGGTTAAAATTGAGGTTGAACAAAAAGTAGTTTAATGTGTTTGGTTAAAAAAATGTTTTTCAAATTGAGGCTATAAAATAATTAATATATATATATATATATATATATATATATATATTAATGATTTTTAATTTAAATATTGTAAATTTTACTATTCCATTAAAATATATGCAATGTCATCACATACAAAATCTATCCAACAAGGATTATATTTTCCATGGTTTCTTAAGCGCGCAATAACAAAAAATGAATTTTTTGTTACGTCATCAAGCAATCTCCTTTTAATTTTTTGAATAAAACACAATTAAAATAAAAATAAAAACTGATTTTTTTTAACTGGGTCGGACCCGGTAAGAACATAATTGGAATTGCGATCAAATTCCACAAATGCTAAGTCATCATGCGATATCCTTCTAATTTATGTAGTGTTAAGTTTTTCGAGTAAAACTCAATTTTTTTATAAAAAAATTACAATTTCATTTCGTACAAAATTCATTTGACAAGAACTACAGTTTTCATAATTTTTTGAGCGTGCAATAAAATTAGGTAAAATATTATCAGGAATAAAATTGAGATTACAACATGAGTAAATTTAATTCACCTTAAACTATTTTTTTTTAAATAACAAAAAAAATATATGTTCAAGTTCGCGTGAACAGTGCGAGTGAAATCAATTAACTGCACTGGTTTTTCGAGAGAGAAAAACTAAACTTTTCACGTGAACAGTGCGAGTGAATTAATTCACTAGCACTGGTTTTTCAAAATAAAAAAAAATATTCACTTTAGTGAACAGTGCAATAGTGGAGCCATGCTCCATTGTTGTAGTTCCTCCCCCACGAGAAGCAACAAAATGCTGCTTCTACAAAACCTGCGACACAATCTTTGTTTTTGGTAGGTCCTACCAGTATAAAACACTTTTTTCTTCTTAACCAAACGGTGTTATGTTTGATTGCGGGTGAACCTCACCCGCAACCACATTACCAAACAGACACTAAATGCATAAATGCTTTAATTTTTCCTCTAACACTAAGTTATCTTGGAATTTAATTTTATAGTTTTTTTTTGTCAAGTTTTAGTTTTTCCGCATCTTTTCTTTACCACCTTTTCCTTTTAGATTTAGCACATTTATTATTGTTGTTTTTTTATTATTATTATATACTTAAATTAAGTCATCTTACTCAAAAATGTTTTAATTAAAAATATTTTAATTTAATTATATAATAAAAAACAATAATAAATTACATAAAAGGACTTACCTTATTTTGCTAATAATATCTTTTATTACTACTCAAAAATCCTCGAAGCTTTATTTTGTATATGTTTTTACATGTGACATAATATGATTAGTTGATATTGGATTCAATTACACACATATTCATGTGTCATAATCGGAGTTTTTCTCATGAAATGCAATAATAGCAAAACAAATACATAAAATTGAAAATTCTCAAACATTCCTGGCAAGTGGACATGTGACGTGCCAAGCAATGACTACTGCAGTTTATGAACAATCCACAAGTACGGGGTAATTTAATTAATCAGATTTTAAGTTTGTTATTTAATAATCACAAGTTCGAGTTATTTTAAAGCTACTGGAAATTTACATGATTGCTAACTTTAAAACTTATAAGATTAATCAAGGTATGCACAAGCTGGTCTAAATATCCATGTTAATAATTAAAAAAAAACTCGTAATTTGTTAAAAAATTAAATTGTTTTTTTTAAAATTATATTTTCAGTGTTTTTATATTATTTTTATACGATGATATTAAAAATATTTTTTAAAAAATAAAAAATAATATATTTTAAAATATTTTTTTAAAAAATAATTGCTAACATAATACTACATACTCTTTAAGGTCATGCAAGGAATTTGAAATGTAAATTGCTGAGGTAATTTCTTAGACTCTATATTTATTTTCGAAATACAAATATGAAATGTTGTGCATCTATTAACTAAAATTGAAAAAAGTGTTTATGATTGGAATCAAAGGATCAATAAGTCAAATTTCATAAAATTCACTAAATAAAACAATTATAAAAGAATATATTGATTTATGTCATCCTTGCAAGGAAAGTGTGAAGAAGCAACAATGAACGAAACGCTCCTAATACCATTGAATAAGAGTTTCATCCCCATCAAACACAAATATATACGTAACTCTCTATATAGTATTTGAGAGTCATAATTTAATTGATGTTTTTCCAACAATAAATTGGACCGGTCAAAAATTCCATGTACCGATCAAACTATATTTAAAGACTACAATTTTTTCAAGGAAACAAGCATCAAACATTAAAGGTCACCTTTCACATTCCCATGAACTACTCAACTCCTCCTAGCACTGTTATAAAAACTAATAATACTACACCAAGGCTTGTAGCCCAGCGGTGGCAAGGAGTTTCCTTGCCTCTGCATCCTGGGTTCAAGCTTCAGCGTGTACGCCTGTCATCCCTGTGGTGCCTTACATGTTCATTGGATTTGCAGGATGTTCAGTGAGCCGTGGGATTAGTCGTGGTGCGTGCAAGCTAGCCCGAACACCCACGTAAATAAAAAAAAAAAAAACTAATAATACTCAACAATTTTTTTAATCAATTTTATCCAATAAATAAATAACTCTCAAGTTTTTACTAGTCACGATACCAGTCAAAATATGAAAAACTATATCAAACCAAATAGAGAAAAACACACAAAGAAAAGAAAAACTTACCAGCTTACATAAATAATCAACAACACTCGATCTAAATTCCAAGTTAAAAAAATATACAAAAAAACATAAAAGAAATATTTATATTATTTCCTTAATAATATATACATGTTAATGCGATTTTTTTCATACTCAACACAGTATTAATTTACTTAAAAAGGGACCACTGCAACATATACAACAGGCATCATAATATTTTCTAGAATTATACCATTTGCACTCAACTATTTCTTAAATTCTATGACCCAACTCATTTATGAACATGTTAATATAGTTGTATTCGCACCGATCAAATTAACTCACTGTTCCAACATAAATATCATCCATGCTGCAAAAGGTGGAAGGACGACTATGACACATCGTGATTTCACATCAGCAACACTCGTATTTCTATAAACCACGACTCAGTGTTGCAGAAGAATCTTAAAATATAATAATAAAGTTGCAGCCTGATTAATTTTTAAATTTATTTTTTAAAAATTATTAATTATAGTTTTATAAACTTCAAGATAATTGAATGCTTATTTGATCATTAATTTTAAAATTTATAAAATTAATTAAAATACACATAAGGTAATTCAGATATTGACATTAATAAAATAAAAATCTCAAAATAAAAAGTAATATAAAGAAATATAAATAGCTCTAAAATTGATTTTTATATTCTTAATTTGAAAAAATAG
This sequence comes from Populus alba x Populus glandulosa, assembly GCA_033617975.1. Lineage (NCBI taxonomy): Eukaryota > Viridiplantae > Streptophyta > Magnoliopsida > Malpighiales > Salicaceae > Populus > Populus alba x Populus glandulosa. Next base: position 6,041,636 of record CM066148.1, on the reverse strand, counting down.
ATTCTTCAAACATTGAAACAATTAATCTTACATTATGTTTTGATATTTTCACTTGACTGCTCTTAAAGGATAACTAGATCAAATCTTTAGCCAGTATCTAAGAGAATTTATTAAATTCTTGTATATATACGGTGTCAATATGAGAGCATGCGTGTGAGATTGTTCAGAAAGGGAATATGTCCATCATTGAAAAGAACGGGGTGGTGAATATGATCTATATCTTTCCTTGATCTTTTGAATTTAAACCTCGAGATAAGCATTTGTAGGACATTTATCACTAAAAATACCAAAAGATACACTCTTAACTGCTCTGAAAATACTTTTATCATGAGATTATTTTTACTTAAATATGCTATTAACGCGTTCTCAAAAACAAAAATTAACTCTAAGTATTTATATTTGCATTATAAAGCAAAATTCTTAAAGTATTTTTGGTATTACGGCCAAAATAATATTTATAAAAAAATTATTATTTTTAATATTTTTAAATTATTTTGATGGTTTGAAATTAAAAATAAATTTTAAAAAATAAAAAATTATATTATTTTATATTTTTTAATAAAAAATATTTTAAAAAACACTTCTATACTGTGCAGTTGATTGATTGATTGACGTGATTGAAGTTGTTACAATTTTTAGATCTGCAAAGCAGATGAAATCATATTTTTTTTATCATTATCTCAAAAGAAGAAGAAATTTAAAACAAAATTTAAAAAAATGCGCTTAACATGCATGAACTTGTTGCTTTATACTTTATGACCTAAAAGATGATCATACAATTCCAGTCTTATTATGGGAGCTCGAGCAGACCATTTTTAAACGAGTACTCCTGTCGCAATTTCTTAATCTTCCGTTCCCCAATCATGCTTAAATAGAATTTCTCTCTCCGCGTAGCCCCACCGTTATAAAAAATAAAATGGCCCAAAGTCAATGTCGACACTACTATAATATAATACTATATCATGTCGCATTATTAATCGGTATCCTCTTTAATTTTATAAATTATTAGCAAATTATTAAATTGATATTTTTAGTATTTTTTATAATTTTGATATTTCAGTATTAAAAAATTATTTTAATATATTTTCATTTAAAAAACTAGCAAATATAACTAATTGAGTAATATCATGGACCCCATCATTAAACACTATCCTTTTTTGTTTTAAGAAATTTAAGTAGAAAAACATATTTAACTTAACCGCTTACGCTTCTTCAAATAAAAATTTGTTTAGAATATTTTTTAAAATATATTTTTATTTATAAATATATTAAAATAATATATTTATAACATCAACACGTTAGAAAAGTATATTTCGCATGTACTGACAAAGTCAAGTCCATCCAAAAGTTGCTATCATGACACGCAACTCAGAGTGACTCACCTAGCGATTATAATTTATCTACATACTCGAGCAAGTAGAGATCTACAAACTAAATAATACTCTTTTTTATTATTTTTAATAATAATTATGGACTTATTTATACATCTGTGAAAGACGTCAAATAAATGGATAAAGTGAATGTGTCACGAAAGATAAGTCATTTTACGATAAATTAAAATTTATCGCAGATATCACGATATGTGTTTTTTTTTTTTAAATCATTGCTATCGTTTTCAACAAGTGAGAAAAAGAAAAAACAACCACACGTCAATTCTGGGTGACGCAGGACAATTTAAACGGTTCTAATCAGGTCGTTTTGTATTTATCAAGAAAGAAAAGAGAGAGAGATGGGTTATTGTCAAATGCAGACGCTCCCTTTGTAGTTACGGTGTGGACATCTTGGGAGCCTCTAATATTGAGCAAATTAATTAAGATGTGAAGTCATTGTCTCATCATGTGAGCTTTGAAATCAAATTTTCTTTCTCCTACCTTTCTTTATTTAGTGTGACATATAATTTTAGTTCATTTTATGGTCGTGGAAAAAGGTTGAACCCTAGATTGTTTTCTTCACATGTTTTAATATAGCGTTTAAATTTCTATGTAAAGGCACGAGAAAAATAAATACTAGTCATTAAATTTCAACTTGGAATCTAGTATTTAATATAATTGATTAATAAATATGATTTTTAAGAATGTTAATGAATCAATTTGAGATCATTATAACATGATTTCTTATGGATCATTATAATTTTATCATGAATAACTTGTTTTTGAACCAATACAAAAAAAAAATTCTTTTAAACCCAACAACACAACTACAGTGAAATACTCTTAATAATCCCATGTTCCGATAACATTTAGGTTTGTTTGGGAGTATAGTTGCGGGTATTTTTTAAAATATTTTTCATATCGAAATGAATCAAAATAATATTTTTTTTATTTTTTAAAAATTATTTTTAAGATTAGCCTATCAAAATAATCCAAAACATATAAAAAAATTAAATTTATTGAAAATATAAGTTGGTCCATGTTTCCAAGCATAGAATAAGTAGAGAAGTTAAAGCAGCTCCCATCCGAGAGTCCAATAATAATAATAATAAAAATCAAAATCAAAATCAAATTCGATTCATTTGCAAATTACAAGCGAAATTCTGAATATTCTACTAGCATGTGAAATTATAAATTAGAATTTTTATTCAAATTCTAACGTGCCTTGAGGCGGCTGTGGCAACAAGTTATTGTGGAGGATGTCAAGTTTTCAACGCAAAGAACCTTGCGTTGAAAATTTGAATGAGGAGAAGGGTTCTTGATTTCTAGCATGTTTGACAGTATGATAGTAATTGTTTTTTAAATAGTTTTTCATGTTAAAAAGTATATTAATGATATTTTTTTATTTTTTAAAAATCATTTTTGATATCAGCACATCAAAACGATCTAAAAAATACAAACCACACTCAATTTTAATAAAAAAAAAATTCAAAATTTGACGAAACACAGGTACAAACACAGCCCAAACACCACCTTCCATTGTGGGCCTGTAAAATATGACATTACAACCCATCTAATTACTCTTTGAAATTTGAATCGATCGAAGGCTTTCCAATTTTCTTTCATGGATCATCGTATCATGGTATTATTTGACAATATTTTCATGTCATGTTATAGAAATACCAGTCATCGAAGATGTAGCCGACTGACAATTAATTATTGCGACTTTTATAAGTTAGTGTTTTTTGTTTTGTTTTTTAAAGTGTTTTTTATGTTAAAAAAATATTAAATTAATATTTTTTAAAATTCTTTAATAATTTTAACGTGTTAGATAAAAAATAAAATATATATATATTTTTAATTAAAAAATATTTTTTAAAAATACACTCCGTGTAACGGCTTAAATTTCAGAATCAAACACTCTTAATAAAAAAATAAAAAGTAACAAGTATAGGATAAGGAGATAAAGAAGCTACCGTGTTATCCAAGTTGGCCAAAACTCATTTGATCTATCTATTTTATATTAAAGTTTCTTTCCGAATTCACTTTGGAAAATAAAATAAAATAATCAACCATTAAATTCGTGAGATTCAATAATAAAATCTATTTAAAGTTTGTTATAACTCATGAAAAATAGTTTTCTAAGTCGTAATTAAAGAATTGCTTTTGATATATAGATTATGCAAAAATGATTTAAGTTTGCACCTATGCTTGATATATATATATATATATATATATATATAGAAAATTAAACATAACTTTTTAGAAAAAGTTAGCTTCCACGAGTTAAAAATCTTGGCTCCTGGTTAATTATTCTTTTACTCAATCTAGTAACAGTATTTTCGTCAAAATTTATTTTTAACAAGATATATTTATGATTTTTTAAGTAAAAAAATAAAGAACAACTTAAAATCAATCATGTAGGATGTAACTACTAGTGGGCTGCCCTCCTTTTGAAAAAACAAAAATCTAGAAAAGTCACATGACACAAATCTTATTGAATATATAAGATTCTTTTGAAAAGATTGCTCTGGTGAGGTTAGCATTCCTAAATTTCTAACGAGGGGGGCTTTTGCTCTAAATTTTTAGTCCATAAAAGTAAGAACAAACTTGAACAAGACCTTCATAGCTATTTAACAAAGAATAAACTTTTTACTTGAAATGTGTTATTTTTTTAAAATGTGTTTTATTTATAAATATATTAAAATAATATTTTTAAAAAAACTCTTTTTGAACAAAAAAATAAACACATAATCCCATGATCAATACTTCATTGTTGTACATCAAGATACATAAAGGGAAGGCAGCGAACGCAGGGGAAGTAAGTAAGGGCTTAGACCCTTACAAAACATTTTAATTTTTTTTATTTAGTATTTAAATATAAAATATATGATATTTTTAATTTAAATAAATAAATATTTTAATATCTTGTTATATTAATTTTGATTTTTTCTATTAAATATTGCCGGTTCCGCCTTATTTGAACGTATATGTTTATGATGCGAGGTACGGCTACCTCTACCCTTTAATTAGTGTCCACAAGAAAATTGTTTCCTAGGTAAATGTCACTTTCCATGAAGTTTCATTTGGTGTGAAAAAGAAAAAGAAAAAGAAAAAGGTTTCGTTGCATTTGTCAATGCATTTTCGTGGGACAGATAGCCGAGTGCCCACTACTGTCTCCTACTCTTATCAAATTATCTTTATTCTGTAATTTATTATATGGATTTCAAAAGTTTATTCTTGAAGCATACCTTTCTAGTGTTTCTCTTTCTTTTTCTCTTTTTCAAAGTTCAAACCCTAACTTTATTTGCACGTAATTGTCTCGATATTTTTCTCTCTGGGTGGTGGGAATTTATCTTTTGGGACCATTTTTCCATTGTAAGTCGATTTTCAGACTTACAAATGTTTTGTTTAGTGTTAAAAAACGAGGAAGAACGTGTTTGAAAGTATAGTTATAATTATTTTTTATATAAAAATATATTAAAATAATATATATATATATATTATTTTTAATATTAGTGTATTAAAATGATCTAAAAATATTAAAAAAAATATTAATTTAAAGTAAAAAAAATAAAAAATAATTTTTTTTTTAAAAACACTTTTAAAATATAAAAATAAATAAGAATTAATTATCTAAATTGGGAACTACCTCTAATATATTTTATTCATTAAAAAGTTTTTTTTTAAAGGATAAGAAGATAGAAACGACTCTCTTTCATGGATAAGTTGAAATCACCCAGCACAGTGTATACAATCTCTCATCCGTCTTGATTACTGTGTCCTTCACGTTCACGGTACCTGGACCGTGTTATGCTTACAAAACTTGGATGATCGATGGGAAAATCACCTTTTAATCGTCAAGATGACATTATTGTTCCAAGCAAACATACAAGATGGATAATTTTTTTAATATTTATATTTAGCAAATCAATCATACCAATTACCACCTTCATCTATTACAGTACCTAGTTATAGAGGGAGATTCCTCTATCCCAGCTAGCTAATTAAATTATTTTGATCCATATAAAACTGTTCTCCTTAGTCGTTCTTCAAGAAAAATCATTACTCTATCCTTCTTAATTGGAAAAAAATGATAAAAAAGACCAAATAATAAAAATATTATTATAATCTATAATAAATTGTCCCACAATTCACGGTTGAGGTTGAATATTGATCTCTTTCTTTTTTTTACCAGACCTGTGGCCTGATCTATGCAGCATGCTGTGTCAAATTTCTCTTTACAAAAAAATATGATGCTCATTCGATAGTGTTTTTAAAAGATAAAAAAAAAATCTAATACCTGAGTCATTGATTTAAAAGGATTTAATAAATTTAGTTAATTTCATGATATAATTATAAAAAAGCCAACGGCAATAAAAAACCCAAACAAAACGACAATGACTAATAAAAAAATAAACACAAACCCATACAAAACCACAATGACTAATAAAAAAATAAACACTTATCAATGTTTTAAAAAGATACCATTTAAATATTTTTAAATTTTAAATGAGAACAACATAACCTTATAAAGAGAAAAATAATTAAAAAAAAATCCAAAACTCATTTACCAACAAATCAAACTCTAAAGGATGAGTTGAAAAAAATTAATTTAAAAAAAATAGATTAAAAAAACCTGACTTGAGTCATCATTAAAAATTCACGACCTAGTTGTGAGACCCGGACAAACCCATATAAAAGAAATTGAATAGAACAATAAAGGTCAACTCCCAAGCAAACTAAAGGATGGAAAGTGAAATTAAAAAAAAAATCAATTAAAAAAACTGAGTCAACCTAGATTAATATGACTAGCTCGCGACTCGTGACATGAGATTGAGATAACTCTATAGAAAAAAAAAAACAATCATGAAATTTAAGGCTCAATAACCTAATTTCAAAAGACAAAATTGAATTTTTTTTTTTAATAACCTAAAACAAAAGACTAAAGTCAAATTAGGCTAATCTTTAAAATTCATGACTCGGGTCATGAAATTGAGATTACCACATAAAAGAAAAACATGAAAAAAAATCACAAAACAAAATCTCCAATCATTCAAATATGGATTGATGAAATTGAAAAAAAAATCAAGAAAATAATTAAAAAAAACAAAAAACAAATAAAAAAATGATGATCAAATTTGATATTAAAATAAAATAAAATAAAATAATGAGGGGCAAAATAAAAAAAAAATCAATAAAAGGATAATAAAGAACAATCAAAAAAATAAAAACCGAATTTGATAATAAATTTAAAGAAAACAAATAACGAGGGATTGATTTGAAAAACAAAATCAACTTTAAAAATAATTAAAATCAAAACAAATAGCAATTAAAAAGCCAAGGGCCACAATTGATACAAATACAAATTGACATGACATATTTAATTTCTGGAAGGAAAAGTGAGAAACTTGAGATGAGGAGAGAGAGAGAAGAGAGGAGAAGAAATATATTCCACTAGAGCCACACCGTCAATCTTCCACTAACACGCGCTGCACCATCTAAAAGAGCTTGATGCGCCGCTCTTAATACCACCGCAAAAGCCACCATCTGACTTATAGGAGATGCCTTACACGCCACCCGAAGAGTATTGGTGTATCTCACGTGTTGGCATGTGCGTTGAACGTGCCGAACCAGTTTTAATTTTAACATTATATTTTATATTTATTAAAATATTGTATTGTTCATCAATCAAACTTCATTAAAAAAAAAAACAAGGTTAAAAATATAAAAAAGCTCATGCTCTCCATTTAATTAAAATTTTCTTTTAAAAATAATTCAATCATTTCATTGTGCTCTAAGAATTAAAAAAGATTAATCATTTAGGAGGTGTCTCGGTGGTAAAAACTTGGGACTAAGAGATTTGCTTTCTATATGATCTAAAGTTCGAACCATGTGGTTGCTCATATAATGGTCACTAGAAGCTTATATGATCGTTAATTTCAGGGTCCGTGAGATTAATTGAAATACATACAAACTGGCCTGGACATCCACATTAATAATAATAAAAAAAATATATCCCTCATCAACATTATAATAACTAATATATACCCTAATGAAAAAAATTGTATTACACCCCGTAACCGCTCAAGAAAGATGAAGTCATTCGTACAATGATGCGATAAAAAGAATGTTTCCAAGTGTGGTTGAGACATCGAAATAATGCCCCAATAAATCATGACCGCTAATTATCCACATCAACAAATTAATTCTAACACCAGTTGACAAGTGGCGATGTAAGACTTTAAAAGAAACTTCATTTTCCTGACTACATGGGACCTGTCAGGTTCCTCCACAACTTTCTGTGCACACTTGCATTCCACAAAATAATGCACTCCAAATAATAAAAGCTAATAAATACACCGGCAGGTTTTCAGAAAAATATCGCAATCCCCTGTAGAAGAAAGAATATGGCCTTTATTATTTTTGCATGATGATTCATTAGCTTCCTTGTGCATTTGCTCCATTATTGAGAGAGAGAGAGAGAGAGAGAGAGAGAGAGAGCTACCAAACCTTTGTGATGCTTGCACTGGAGCACCCGCTTGTGTAATAAAATTTATGCACATATCTAGATCCCCAGCTGGGCACAGTGCATGTTTAAGGAGTTCTTCCCAACCAAACTAAGAGTAAGACACTTTCGAATCTTTATTCCTTAAACAAAGGCACTTTTGTCGCCATTCAGGATCTTTCATCCACGCCACTCTTTTCTTACTTGCTGAAAAATTATTTCATCACATAAAGCAGCCTGTTGCTCGGCTGTAATTTCTCCCTTTTAAGTATTATTGCTTTGAATGAGGATTTGGTTTGAAAACAGGACTTTGAAAGAGAAATCTTTTTTGTTTTTTTTTTTTTTTTTTTTATAAACGTGATTAAGGAAATGAAATGGTAGTAAAAGTAGGAAGAGAGGCCAGATTTATGTCTAAGACTTTGAGTTAAAGCTTTAGGAGTAGATAGTAGGAGAAGCAAAAATCTGGTTCCGTGTAGTAGCATGGAGAATGGTTTCATTAATTATAAATATATGGATTCTGTTTCATTTTGGATTTTTTTTTCAATTTCCGCTAATAACAGGCATAACAATTGAATCCTTAAACCCCAAACACGCTGTTCAAATAGAGGAAGCTCACTGAGAACTTTCGTCGAGCACTTTGTGTGCCTGACAACAGGCATCCCATTCACTATTGCAATTGCATGATGCAGAGTTTTTCCCAAAACTAGAGTTTTTAAAAATTTATTTCCCAAAAAGAATACTTTTAAACATATTTATTAATCTGACATGGAAATATAAAATACTAATAAGAATCTTTTTTTTCTTTTGAAATTTTAATGGCTCACTAAACTTTCCACTATACTCTTTTTTCTTAAAAAAAATTCCAACCCGTCTCTTTTCAAATCATAATCTGTCCCCAAATTATGAACAAAAGCAACAATAATTTTTAATTAACAAAAGCCTTACTTTTTATTTATTTTACAAGTAAAATTCTTTCTGACAATAATTTTATCTAAATGCATATTTTTAAAACTTATATATTTTTAAAATCTCAACTAAAAATATTTTTTGGTTTGAACCTAATATTTTTTAAGTCATAAGCTATGAAAATGTGAAACACACATTCAAGATAAAGCGCACACGTTTTGAAGAAGCACTGATGCGCGCAAGCTCTCAATTATTGGGCACCCAAGAAAGCGATCTTCCCCACCTCATTTCCTCTCATTTTCATAACGTAATTGCAATACAAACAATAAACCACCGCGTTTTTTTTCGCATAAAAAAATCTGCTGTTTTGCACCATAATGGAGCTGTTCCTTTACGGTTAGTCCAATTCTGCAATTCGTTTTTTTTTTTTTTTTAATGTACACACACACACTGACACACACACTAGTTTCATATAGTTTTTTTTTTATATAAATATTAATATAGTTAAAATAAATATGAACGATTTCCAAAACCCTATGTTGCATATAAAAAACAAAAAAACATGTCTTATAATTTATTTATTGGTGAGTTATAACTTAAATGCATTCGCTTGGGTTTGGATCTTAAGAGTACTCTCATGTTTGTTTTTTACCGGTTTATTTTGGATTATGAATTTGAGTTTATTATAAAATAATTTTTTAATTTATAAAAAAATATTTTTTTCAATGTGCTCATTAATATTTAACCATGAATAAAAAGTTTGAATAATCAATCTCTTTAATTTCTTGAATAATTTTTTAAAAGAAAAAAAACATTTGGTTTTAAAGATCGTAGGTTTTTAATTACTCCTTATTATAATACATAATTAAGGTAAAATGACATTAATTAATTGTAGTAATTACTAAATTTAATTTTTCATTAGTTTTGGTTCTAAAAATAAGAATAAGAAGTATTATGACCACTTTTGCAGAACATTTCTAGTCTTCCTCTCTACTGTTTTTAGCTTGTTTTGCTTTTGGTTTATCTTAGGATTTTGTTGTTCTTTCACTCACTCTATTATAGAGCTTATATTATTTATTTGGTTGGTAAACTTAAAAGGAAATCTCTTTTTAAATGTTGTTGTTAGAATCTTAAAAAATTGATTGTATATATTTGTTTTCATTAAGTGACGGATAAATTTGGATTCATATTTAGTATGGACGCTAGAATATATTTGCATGTTTACCATGACATAAACAAAGCTTATAAACTAAATTTAATGAATAATTTGTCGGGCAACAACCAAATCTGAACTCCCAGCATTCGCTTGCAATTCTTCCAGATTTTCATTTCTTGATCCAAATGACTTGCCGAATATTTTTATTTTGATGTTATGAATTGGGATTTAGTTTTCAACATTATATAAAGAGTTCTTTATCAATCTGCCAATTGGGTCCTTGCCGGATGAGCTCATGACTCTACTTGGCGACAAGTAAGTTCCTGCTTAGAAAGCTTGATATGCTCACCTAGAACAGTGTTAGATGCTGTCTTGTATTCTTGTTTTGAATGTCAGATTCCTTAATGTTTTTTAAGAATGTTCTGTTTTATTCCATAATGTTTTTTTATTATGTGTTAAAAAACTTATAGGTGAAGCCATAGAGCACTTTGTAGCTTCCCATGATTGTTTTAGAAACGCGAATAAAATGGTGAAAAATGATGTCGACTTTTATGATCAATAAGTAATCCTTGAAGAAGCTTTCACCAGAGCTTGCTAAAAACATTGTAAACTTTTAAAATTTATGGTAATTTAGTTTAATACTAATTTACTGGCCGGAAGATCGGATTAAAAAAATTTTAATGTGAAAAAATTAATATCCAAGCTATAAAATTTATTTGATATTATTATTAAAACTAGTCCAAAATAACCACAAAACCTCTCAACCCAACTTTTTATCTATTATAAATTTAAAATTAAAATGTGTAAAAATTACTTGACGGTCCAATAACAACTTGAGAGCATGATTTGGTTATTAAAAAAAAATACACAAAAAATGTATTTTTATTTTTTTTCTTCCACAATTGAAATAAAAAAAACTTCAAAGATGAAAAAAAAAAGAAAAGGAAAGTGAAAACCAGAGAGCCAGCTCCGACGCCGAGACTTCTTAGAAAAAGGAGGAACACTAATACCAGCTAGTACAAATTTAATGAAGTAGCAAATATCATTTTTTTAACGATCAATTTTCTTCCTTGTTTGCAACCCGACATCCCTTTACAAAACTAGGAATTGGAGTCCTAAAAAGAGAAAAAGGAACTGCATCTACACATTTTACTCACTTGATTTGGGCTTTGCCGAACCCTTCATTCCCGTGCTCGTAAACAACCCCCGGGGAGAAGAAACCTAAACTTATCCGCATTCTCTATCAAATAAGCTGGAAGATGAACCGCGGAAGCCGAATGAGGTATTGGTCCCATCTTCTTAATCAGCTCCCGAAACGTGTACTCCTCGGGTAGCATATCAAAGAGATCATCTCCCCTGCAAACGAGTTTCTGAATTCTAGAGTAGTTCAAAAAACCCTTCCTCCTAACTCTATCTGCATGGCTATAAGCAGTCATCTTAAACACAAATTCCTGAAGACGACGAAAGCAAAAACTACAATGCCACCCAGAATCAGAAAGAATAAGGTCAGTTTGGCGTGAATGCCGATATCCAGTCTGAGGACCAAAAATCTGGATTGTGGCCCGCCAACTACTGTAATCTACAGGGAACTCAAATGAGTACATGTAGTGCTTCAGCTCGAGGTGTATAGCATGTGGAATTTCTTCACACCACTGCAGTAGTTTCACGGTGTGTGGGCTTGGAATCTCATCAGCGTCAGACATAATTACCAAGTCACCGTTGGAAATTCCTGAATCACGGAGCAATCCAGTCATAGCTCTCCGCTGCTCAAACTCGAGTCCAAAAGGGCTTTCATATGTTCCACGGGTAGCAATTCGGCCTGAAAATACACCATGGACAATCTTCTCCTTCGCAAAGGCAAATCTAAACCGGTTCAAGTCAAAGAAGAGAGGCTTAGGGATGCCAGTGAAAGTGGTGTTTGACTCGAGGATTACAAATTTAGTGATGTAAGGATGAAGCTCTCTCCATCTAATCTCAAGAATGTCTAGCTCATTGCTAAAGATGATGGCATCAAATACACGACGAGGTTCAGAGCGTAGGGACCAACCATGTAGGAGGCAAAGATGTTCCATTGAAACATTCTCTGCATAATAGTGAGGTACATGCTTAAAGGGAGAAGGGGGACTGTCCCAAAGTGGACGGAAAAGGTAGGAGATATGCTGGGCATGTATGAGGATTCCAATCACACAAATCGGCACAAATATCAGCAGTATGAAGAGAACCTTAAAGGGTACTCTTCTGGAGGCTAAGCGGAGATGTCTAGGGGCCATGATTTGGTGTAGAAAGATCTAAAGGTGCAGTCACATGCATGGTCTCGGTTCTGTAAGTCCCAAAGTCATGCTTCTTCCACCATTAATCACCTACACAATATTTGGGTAGTCATGTATGAGACTAAGGGCAGTTAGAAAATTGTTTAATGACTTGTTCGCTAAACAAAGTTATTGAATAAAAATGCACAAAAAAGGATAAATAAAAGAAGCTCACAAGCAGCATCAGGAAAATTTCTCTTAAGGATTTTTTAGTTCAAAAGCATCATATTTCCTAGCTTGAAAGGGCCAGAAAAACAAAAACAAAAACAAAAACAAAAAAATCCAGTATGCAACAAATTGACATTTCCAATCCTGATATTAACCTTAAATGGCTTATTAAAGTCTAACATGAAGCGGATCAGCCTTGAAGTCTAACAGAATGCAGTTAATGATCAGGTTATTATAGACATGCAATGTTGGAGTCAAGCATCATGGATTGCCACCACAACTGCCAATATTGAATTACTGAAACTTAATAGCAAAAAAATCTTAAATGAGTTGCACAGCAATGGCATCATCACTGCCTTCAAATTTCTTTGAACTAGACAATGCTGCAGACCTATTTTTAGTTTTCTGTACTCAGGGGAACAGTAATTGAAACAAAACGAGCTGCACAACAACAACCAAGCCTCAAGCCCAAACTAGTTGGGATCGGCTACATGGATATTATTGCACCACTCTGCACAAATTGCAACAAGCTGTAAAACAAAAGAAACTGGCATGAATAAAATTAACAAAGAAAGAAACATGAAGCAGAGGTTAAGTGCATTCTGAAATTTGGAAAATGGAAATCAGGAAAGGTTTTCTACTTAAACTTGGTGCGGTTAAGCAAGCAAACAAACCAGTAGGAAAAACCCTTCTCCGAAAATTTTCAAGTAAACAGGCAGCAACAACAATAATCAGTTTAGAACCCAATTCTTAAATCTCTTGTAACCAAGTTCTCCCTCTCTTGAACTCTAAATGAAATCATCACACTAAAGCTACAAAGAAAAGAAATGAAACAAATAAAGCAAAGCAAAATTGAAGCACTAACTTACAATTTAATATGCACAGTCCATTACCTTTTCTATTTCTTCTTTAACAATAAAATCACAATTGTCAAAATTAATCATGCAATGACCTATCAGTTTCACATCCGTTACTCTAAAGCTTCCAAGCAGTTCCAAAGCATACAATGTCAATATTTTTCTATTGATGCTAGTTTGAGTAGTTTTCCTAATACTATGAACTCTTTTCAAACCTTTGAGTCATAACTCTGTTGAATTTTGAACTTTAAGCGGATAGAGTTAGCTGCTTGGAATTCAAAGTTGCACGCGAGCGCGCGCATATATATAGGGAGGGAGGGAGGGGGGGGGGGGCGAAGACACATGATAAGGTTATCCAGATAACTAGAATCTAGTATTTTTCAGCCCAAATATTCTCTTCCTTTAAATCCAATATGGTATCTCTTTTTCTTATCTCTCAACCTTTACTGTCAAGCTTACACTAAGAATTACATTGTGCGGAGGACACAATTTGCTTAAATCAATCGAACAATCAATACCCTGCCTCTCCGAGAACCCACATAAATAAACATCTCAAAAACATCATAGATATTGCACCAACAGGCTCCAAGGAGTAACAAGAAGTGACATAAAGAAGTAGAGTTGGCAAAGCAAACCTTATAACAGCTAGCCAATCAGTTTAGATTTCACACCAGAAATTATGACTATCTTTGTAATAAACAATCTGTTTATAACAATCCATTATGACAGACAATCAGTTTTCAACAAATCAAAGCTATTTTTCTTACAAACCCTTTGCAAACGTAAATAGCAACCACAATGTATCTAACAATTCAAGATAAGCATGCATCATCTTCATTCTCCTCTACAAACAAAAGAAAAAGGAAATCATTGTAACATTAAAGAAGCAATAATTTACCAAAAAAAAAAAAAAGCAAGCAACACACCACTTGGAAAGAACCACAAATTAAGAGGGTTAAACCCAATTGACAACAATGATTTTCAGATTAAAATAATAATAACAAAACAATTTCATATTTTCTACAGTAAATTACTATATATTTAATAACATGCAAAATAAAATATTAAAGAATTGACCATTATCATACTTAAATCTGAGAGTATCCAAATCCCATTTATTTAATGACATTCAAAAAAAAAAAAAACAAGAAACCAAGTTGAAGCAAACGAGGAAAAGAAATTACAATAAAAAATAATTACCTTAATTAAACCAAGTTCAGGAGGAGCTGGAGATTCATTAATTAAATGAATAGATTTGCTGAAAAATTCCCGTTGTAATGTGGAACCGTTTTTAGCTAAACAGAGAGGCAGAGATAGAGAGAAGAAATAAAAATATTTTTATTTTATGGTGGAGATAAAGAAGAAGACGGGGGAGTGATTGCCTACGGGTTGAATACATGAAATTGTTAAAGTAGATTATATGGTCACGTGGCATGTTATTAGCAAAGGAAGTGGTGAAGGTTTTTGGGTGGCGGGATGCAGTGGAGAAATGAGAGGCAGTGACGAGACAAATTAAATTTAATAGGAATGAATTTTTTTATAATAGTTATTTTACAATGAATATAGTATAAATATTTAATAAAATTGATTTAAATTTATATCCAAATTTAATTTGAAATATATACATTATATCTGTACATATAAAGTATTTATATTTTTTAGATATTTTTTTATATAAAACAAATTATACTTGTAGGTTTTTTTTATATTTGTTTTACATAAATTTTTTTTAGTGTAAATTGAGAAACTCGTGCATACATGTAATTAAATAAATTAAGAATTATGTGTGTTAATAAATAAATTTTTTTATTGGAGATTAAATTTTATAATTAAATTTTTAGTCTTTTTTATTTATTTTGCATTTTTCTTTCTAAATCTATTTTTTTTCTAATTTTATCTTGAACATTTGATTCATTGGAGATTAAATTTTATAATTTATTTTGGTTTGCTTTATAGTACTTAGACCGGTTTCATAACTCATGTCACGAGTTTGGTGGGTTAACTCAGTTGATTCAAGTTTTTTTTCCCCTTTAATTTACATTGTTTTTCAATTTTATCTTTTAATATTGGGTTGATTATGAATTAGGCTTCACAATTTATTTTTATTTGTTGTTTATAAGGTTATTCTAGTCTTATAACTCGGGTCACATGTTTTGTGGATTAACCACAATAGACTCATGTCATTTTATAATGACATGCTTTTAGATTGATTTTTTAAATCAATTTCAACCTTTGATAATGAGTTTTTTGAAAATTAGGTTTCATTATTTTTGTTTTATATAGGATTATCAGAATTTCATTACCTTGATTTTAGACCTGGTAGATTAACCCGAGTTGACTTAGGTCATTTTATTTATTTATTTTCTATAAAATCATCTCGATCTCATGACCCGAGTAACGTGTTTGACAAGTTAACTCATGTCAATTTTTTTTAATTGATTTTTTGTAATTATTTTATTTTTTAATATTAAATTAATTAAAAATTTTATCATAATTTTATATTTTAATTCATAAATTTACCAGGTTAACTTAGATTTACTAAGCCTAGACATCTCCGCTTAGCCTCCATGAAGAGCACTCTTTAAGGTTCTCCTTCATGCTGGTGATACTAGTGCCGATTTGTGTGATTGGAATCACCAGTATATCTCGTACCTTTTCCGTCCCCTTCGGGACAATCCTCCTTCTCCCTTTAAGTAAGCAGAGAATGTTTCAATGGAACATCTTTGCCTCCTACATGGTTGGTCCCTACGCTCCGAACCTCGTCGTGTGTTTGATGCCATCATCTTTAGCAATGGGCTAGACATTCTCGAGATTAGATGGAGAGAGCTTCATCCTTACATCACTAATTTTGATGTGATATCTACATGCAATACCGTAATATGGATAAACTAGTGACACTCAGTTTCAATAGAAACTTAGAATCAATTTTGTTTTGGTTAAACCAAATTGATGCATCTTGATTCATCAAGTCCCATATTTATTTTGATAATTTAGTTTGGTTTGATATGAAAAAGAAATAGAGACCAATTGTTTAGAAGTTGTCTCATTTATAAAAGAAATTCCATACATAATATGATTTAGTTAAATATAATTTAATAAAAAGTTCATTATAAATTTAAATAAAATAGCATATTTTAATCAAATTAATTAATTCAAACTCTCCAAATAGTCACTTACTTGAAATCTCACTTATCTGATTTTACTGTGTCTTCCATAAATTTTTTTGAAGAATTCGCCATGATATATATGATCTATGCATAATATCATAAAAAATGGATACAATTTTGTAATTTTTATTTAGTATTGGTTGTAGATGGTTTGAAAATGTATCTAAAAATATCAAATTTAGATAATCTTACAAGAAAAAACCATTGCAATTCATCTATCAATCAAAATTAGATAACTTTTCGAATTTGAAAGATCAAACACAATGACAAGTCAAAAAAGAAGGAAAAAAGAAAAGCAATTACCCATGGAAGCACTAACACAAACATAAGGAATATGACTTTAGTTGTGTCAGGCTTTAGTAGAAAATCTTTAGCTGTCCATGTTGTTTACCACAAAAGCATACCATTTTGTGTCAAGAAATTCTAGCTGGCAGTATCGATCAAGGAATAAAGATGAAAGTAATAGATGCAAAAAGAACAGATAGTCCCACCAAGAACAAAAGAAACTCAATACTATATGTTCCTTCTATTCTAATCAAAGCTAATCCAAAAGGTCATACAGTTAATTAGGTTCTTCTTTACTACTAATTACGTACGTACATATTACATATACAGTCAATTTGATTCAAGATTCAAATCGAACGGCCCCCGTATCTGGGTGTGTATATATATACATACACACACATACATATTAAAGCAAAGTTAGAAAAACAGCTAATCAATTGCTGCTCCTCATCAGTTTTAGTCGTTGGACTGACCCAAGAAAGTTCCTGCAAAATTAAAATGTCCCATAAGAAACAAATCAGCACACCATGAATTTGCATGTCATTTCAAACCCCGAAAGGAAGGTTTTGCTAATTTCTTGAATTTATGAGCATTACCTCCAAGGTACATCTTCAGCTAGTAGCCAGTCACCTTCTCTATCCTGGTAAGTCAGTCTGTAGTTGCTTGAATTTTCGTGGCCTGTCACAAATTACACAGCAAAATTAGGAACTTGTCACTTTCAAGGAAGGTCTAGTTAAAAAGGAAGAACATTAATGTGGTGATGAAGCTACTTACAGATCCCAAACATGTCAAGCAACGTATGTTTAAGTGTTGGAAAGCAACGGTAGAGGCTAACATCAATTTTCCTTGCTATTCCTACTCCCTCCATCTTGACCTTAATGTACATGGAGTTTGATGATCTAGCTTGGCAATCTTCACAACCATTGTCCACTGCCCGATTAACCTCTAGTACTCTACTGTTTTGACGACCAAGCTTCTTCCTCTTGAACTTTATTGGTGGCCACCCCACTATTCCATCACTTTCTCCATCACTTCTGCACAACCAAGGGAAAGAAACATACCAAATTTTCAATATTGCACCACCCACTCAAAAGAAAGAAGAAGAAGAAGAAGAAGAATAAAGAAAAGACTAACTATATATATATAATTTGCACGAGAGAGAGAGAGGGAGAGGGTATATACTTGTTGGAGGAAAAAGAGTAGTTGCAGTGGTTATCAAGATCTTTAGGCGGATCATCTTCCTCGTTTGGCTGGTTATTCCAAACCAAGAGAGGCAACGTTCGAGGCACGTCTTCATTTCTCGAGCTCTCTTCAGAGGAATCAATAAAACTCCGTTTCTTGTCGTTATCATTTGTAGAAAACCACGAATATGAACCCAGATGAAGTTGGCCCGAGCCCAGCAACTCTTTAGGCTCCGAAACATAGCTGTTTAGGTCCAAACCCTTCATTGTTTTTTCACTTGGAAGACCGAGACCAAGTTGAAGTTCCATCAGCTTTGTCTCGCTTGGCTGCCTAGAGTGCAAGTCTAGTATTTATATTTGTGTGTCAGTGTGTGCGCATCATCCAACAACAAAACCAGAATTTCTAATAAAAATAATTAAAAAAAAAAGAAGCAAACTCACAAGCAAGAACAGGGAAACAAATCAAGGGAGAGAGAGAGACTTTTGAGGGTAGAAGAGATCTGGGTTTCTTGGCATCAAGGAGAGCTAAATAGTTTATAGCTAGAGAGGCAAAGTCAAGACAAGGGATGAAAGAAGGGAAAGCATGGTAAGAGGGTAAGGGGACAGTGTTTAGGCAACAGTGGTATGATGTCCGTATCAATGCTCCACTTTTTGCCAACCTCCTTGCCCTCTCTGCTTTCTTCCCTTTGTTTTCGGCAAACTTGTAATGTTCTCAAGGCATCCACGCGCAAACTAAAGGTTGATATCTTAGCTAACAAACGTGTCAAAGTGAATTTTGACATCGAGAAGCAGTACCTGCGCACAAAATTTTGTGAAAGATGAAATTGCTCGTCGTAGAATAATGGCACTGCAGCTATTTCCATTCCGCGAGCTAGCTAAAAAGTGACATTGTACCTAACTCTGCTCCTCCCGCCCACACCCCTAACCTTGGTGAGTACATTATGAAAGAAGGTTAGAATGCTGTGATCCATAATTAGACAATTGGATCTGAGAAAGAAATAGTAAAAAAAAAAAAAAAAAAAATTCAAATTCAACGGTGTAATAAATATCTATGAATATGGATATTGACATTATAGCAATCTCGAATTAGTTTGATTTATGTTGTTTCGTTTTCATGCCACAAAGTTGATTTAAGAGTTTCTAGAAACTAGTTCGCTTAGAGTTTATTTAAGAGGATATAGATTGAATGGGATGGAAAACTTTTGACCCAGGTATCCTCTGAAAATAAAATAAATAATGATAAACTAGTCGTGCATCCATGCTATGCTATAAGTTTTTGTTTTTGTTTTTATTTTATAAAAAAATAATGTTCAAGTAATGCAAACATACTTTAAAGAAGGAAAAAAAAATAATGCGATTTGAATAATTGACCAAATTAGATCAAATAAGTTTGTTTTACTTTAATCATATAATAAGAAAATAGGTAATGACAACAATTAGGCCAAATTAAAAAAATAATAACGATAATCTGAGAAAAAAATATTTTTTTAAAAAAACAAATTATATAGCTCGATTCTCAACTCATTAAATACAAAATAATAAAAATAGACAAAAAAAACATCGGCTCGAGTCGATTCGAGTTAGCATGATAAACTTGGAACTTGAGGAATAAGAGGTGAGTCAACTCGAGTAAACCTGCTAAATTACCGGTCAAGATCAAGAGATTGAGATAACTTGTAGAAAAAAAAACATAAAAAACTATAAAACTAAAAAGAAAATAAGATTTTTTAAAAAATATCAATCCATTTTAACTTTTCAAACATGTGACTCAAAGCATTAGATCAAAAGCATGCTATCTAAAAAAACCATGATGCTCAAATTCTAACCAAGCAAATGTTGAAGGATCAAATTGGAAAAAGTATATCAATTACATAAAAAAATCTAAAATTTTTTAAAAAATGACAATTAAAAGAATGGAGGTCAAAATTAAAACACAAATTAAATTTTAATTTTGATTGAAGGGTGAAATAGAAAAGAAAAGTTAATTTAACAAAAGGACAAAAAAACAATTAAAATAATGAGGATCAAAATGAAAATTAAAAATAAATTTTGATTGAAATGTGAAATTAAAAAGAAAAATCAATTCAATAAAAGGTCTAAAAATAATAATCAAAAGAATAAGGATTAAATTGAAAAACATAATATATGAATTAAAATTGAATGATGAAATTGAAAATATATAAAACTTCTACAAAAGGTTTAAGAATAAAAAATAAAAATTTTAAAAAATTAAAGACTGAAGTTAAGATACCAACAACAAAGAGAGTCAATTATAACTTTAAAGGGAGAAAAGAGAGAGAAAATAAAAAAAAGGTCTACCGGTGACAAACTGGACAACTAATGCCTATATGCACCGCACCACCAAGAAAAGAACACGAAGAAACTTCTAACGATATTAATAAAAAGCATTTTTAGAAGGGTATGAGGCGCTGCACTAGTCACCAAAAGGACATTGATGCCCCTCACGCGTTGGAGAGTGCGTCACACAAGCCCCAACCTTTTTCTTTTATATATATATATAATCAAATTGCCTCTAAGCTAACCTGGTAATAAAAAAAAAATCATTGTGAAAAGATGAAAAAACTTTTTAACACCAATTTTTTTAAAAAATTAGATGAAAGAAAAGAATTATCGTTATACTATTCAAGTAAACAATAAAAATAATCTTTGTAAACATAAGTTTTCAAAAAGAGATTAGCTTTTGTTAATTTGTCTAATATCAAAAGATAAAAATGTTGAACTAGATTTGAGTGAAGTAATGTTTAATATCACAATTTCTTCTGCAAAAAAGGATTAAAGTATTGGTTTTTAACTTTTTTTTTAAATGTCTAAGCTTTAATTAAAGTTACTTTTAATTGTTTAGTTTTTCTTTTCTTTTTTTCATGTAGCTAAAAAAAACTATCAAATACCGTTCAATGAGTCTTTTTAGAAGAAAAATAGACATTTATAAGAGCTTTTTTTCACACTCAGCTCACTACAATGACATCATAAAGAAAAGAGAAAAAAAGTTTGACTAAAATCTGTCTCTCTTTTTTTTTTCCTTTTTTTGAGAGATTCGTTTCTCTTGCTTTTTAGGGTTGCTCTTCCCTCACTTGTTTGTTCGCTAGAAAAGTGAAAGTGACTGGATCCTAATTGTTGTCTGACACGCTTCTTGCTGGAGCGTGAAGAGTGTGCACTGTACACTAATTTCTCCATGCGGGGCCCATGAGATTCATTACAAGAACGAAGAGCCATGACTTTGCCAGGTTTTTTAAATCCTGATTCGTGGGTTTAATCTAAGGTTCCTGCGGGTCCATGTTGCTAAATGTCATCATCCTTTTCTTTCTTAACGTTAATAATGCGTCTTATAGTTATCTTACTGGCCCGGCCCGGCATGTTCTGGAACCCGGAAGGCTGATTCTTTTTTTATACTTTTTTTCAGTACCCCGAATGTGGACGTTCTGATTTTTCCTTCTTTTTTTTTTTTTAATCTTTTCCATTCCAACATTTTCTTTAACAAACTGAAAAATTAAATACAAAAGTATTTTTTTATAGCATGACAGTGAACATATTCATGTGGAGCACTGTAACGTAAAAATAGTGGTTTAGTTAATGGAGGGATAAATATAAATTATTAATGACGAAAAAAAAAGGTTGAGAAAGCATAAATATTGCCTTTGTACATGGAGATAATTTTATACGGGTGAATTTATTATTATTTACTTATTGATTATTAACTTGTATTAAAGTTTATTATATAAATACTAAAAAAATATTTTATTTTTTTATAATAAGACTGAAAGCTCATTATTTTATATATGCATACACACACACTTTATGTTCATAATAAACAAATTGTGTTTTTTAACATAAAATAAAATATATTTTTTATTTAAATATTTTTATTTAAAAAGATAAGATCTTTCTGTACTTTTTTGTGGTCATTTGACAAATATTTATTTAATAATATTAGAATATGTTTTTTGTATATGTTTCAAGTTGATGTTTCATGAGAAAGAGCTTCAGGAAACGTAATCTATTATTACCAGCAACGGCCCCCAGCCAAATAATAATGCAACTCTTTCTCCGTCTACATGCTGGACACGTATCTTGCTGAATCTGACCTCGGCGTCCACGAATGGATTACACGTGTCAATAGTTGTCATCCACAAAGGTGATACCAAGGGGGACAGGGTCCGCTTTTGTTGATAAGAGTTGCCAGTTTCATAAGCATTTATCTCCCACCTTTTCTTCTCGTAAAACACAAGTCACGGACAAGAAAAGAAAGAAAGATAGAAAGAAATCATTTTTAATCCAAGTAGACATTTGAGTGATGTATGTTTTAAAGTGTTTTTTTAATAAAATATTAAGCTTATATTTTTAAATATGAAAAATATTATTTTAATACTCTAAATATCTTTGATTTATATATAATAATTATATATAAGTGGGTTGCTAAAACTGGAATCAGTGAACTTTTCGAGGGTCAAATAGTCTTAAAATATAGAAAAACATTCAGCAATTAAACGGGTCCATGGACTTAGATTTTGTAATAACAGCATCCGCTGTTAACATCTAAGCCACTACTATAAACTAATGATGGGCGTGCGCTAGCTCCTAGACAAATTAACAATTGTTCTAAAGGGGGCGACACTTCCAATAATTAAATTATTATATTATACAAAAAGAGCCCACGTCTCTTCTCAATTAAATATGCAAGGAAGAGAGATCATCCCCTCACGACCATGCCACAAACAGCCAAAATGTCCCCATGTCTTTCCCAGTTAAGGGAAATAATTAATAATTAATAAGATCACCAACAATAATCAAGCAGAATCATATATATGTTCCCTGAGTGTCTTTTTTTTTTGGGGGTGCTTAATAAAATAATACTACCATAGAAAAAAACAAAATAAAATTGTTTAAGGCTAAACAGAAACCAAACAGGTTCACGTGACTATCGCCATAAAAGGGCAAGCTAGGCCACAAATGGTCAGGGTCTGGACCGAAGAGCCCGCACGAGGCAGTACTTGGTGCCACCCACATTCAAACAAGTTGTTTCTGTAATGATTAATTTATGACACTCAACCTCCATTGGTTAGCCCACGTGGTAAACAGTCCTGACCTTAATTAACTACCATGATTGTACGTACTGCTGACGTAAGATCTCTGGCCACGTGGGACAACACTGAAAACTCTAATAACTTGTAGCAACCGGTTTTTAATGGCCACTTTTGGCCCCACTGTAATCATTTGCATTTGCATGTAACAACTATCCGCCACCTGTTTTACTGGGTACTATCTATGCAACCTACTTTGTAATGAGGTTATATTTTAAAGAGATATAACCTATGCTAAAAATATTAAAAATAAACAAAATTATGAATTTTTAACTTAAGAATTTATGGTGTGTTTATGTGTCATGAATTTTGTTCAGAGAAGAAGCTGAAGTGTTATTTTATTATTGTTGTATTTTAAGTTATATTTTATTTAAAATAATATATATTATATCAATATAAAATACTAAGAAACTTATATTAAATTTTAGAAAAATTCCTGATAAGTACTGGGCTTTAATTGAGAAATTAATCCAAGCATACTGCATGAACCCAAGTAGCTCCCAAGCTCGAGTACGCTAGGCTCGAGCAAGGAAGTCTAAATCCATGAGAGTGCTGAGGTGTACACAAAAGCTCGAGTTAATGTCTTTTAAGGAGTTGGGCTTAGGCTACCACACCCGAGCTTTTTCTTATTGGTCCTTTGTTGTACATTGAGCTTGGGCTACAAATACTATGCTAAAAAATATTTGTAATTTGAAGAATTTTTTAGATTTGTTTAGAGAGTTTGGGTTTATTTTATTTGAATTTATCAAATACTAGTGTTTGAAAAAACAAAAATTGAACCTAAAATAATTACCTTAGGCTATATATATTTACCTTCTTCTAATTAACATTGGTAATGAGTGTCTAGAAATTAAACTGAGTACGTAGATCTTAACTAGTTTAGTTAAATCTTGAGTTACATATATAGCAGATAAAGTTACTTGCCATGGTATCAAATGACTCGTGATCTAATTTTGCTTGTAGCAGGATTGAGAGGAATCACGGAAGGAATAGTATATCCTATAGTGGAGTGCTTTTTATACCCAATAGACTTCCCAAATATCTAAAGAAAATGTTAGATATAGATATTTGCTTACTTGTTTAGTGCGTTTTTGATTCGTTTTAAAAATATATCTATATTATGAAAATATTAAATCAATATTTTTAATATATTAATATAAAAATCTAAAAAAATTATTCTAATATATTTTTTTAAAAATAATTTTTGAAAACATCATTCATTGCACTAACCTATATAAGTAGAAATCGACAAGTCACATCAACACATTTAAGGGTTGAATTTAGGCTCAAACAAGCCATTGGAGCCTCTATTTCTTCATTCAATTTTTGAAAAATTTGATTTTTTGCGGGGGTATTTTAAATTATGGTAATAATTGGTTTTTATAGTATTTTTTAAATATATATTAATTTTTTTTTATTATTTTTTTTTAATTTATTTTTAATATAAAATATAAAATTATATGAAAATACTAAAAAATATTAATTTAATTTAAAGTATATAAAAATAAAGAGACACTAAAACTGCTATAAGGGATATTATTGAATGTGATTTTCTTTTATATATTTATATTGCATTGCCTAAAGAGTCTAACTCAAATAGCTGGGTAGCTTTAAAAATTTCATCCACTGCATTGAGTGGCACAGACACCTTAAAAAAGGAGGACAAAGTGTATTTCCTCGAAAGAGAACTTGTTGGGCGGTGGTTGCGACTTTACAATCTCATTGTTGGATTGAGTTTTGCCACAAAACAAACAGTTTATAAGATTCAGATCAAGCTTTTGATTTTAATGCATTTTACTTCAAAACAAATTTTTGTCTATATTCAAACTTTATATTTTAGGTTCATTTAAGATTTTTACCCTTTCATCCAATTCCATGTCGCATGTCACGCGTTAAACATATGTAAGTCGGAAAATAAGAACATTATATATGAAATTTTAAAGCATGATAAAAAAAACACCAAAATCTGAATGTTAAAGAGATTAAATTGACATTATTGGATATATTATCACTTCTTCCCTCTATTTGAAAAAAATATAAAATAAATTAAACTAAATTATTCGATAAAGTATCTTTTCGACCTCTAATTGAAAATAGAGGCTGGATTCTTTGAAATTTAAATATTAAAGAAATCAAATTAAAATTATTGGGTTTTTATTTTTTAAATATTCAAATTCGAGTTTTTTATTTGGCCGTTTTATAATTTCTTACACATACATTTTTCTTCTGATAATACAGATTTTAAATATTTATAATAAAGATAAAAACATTGTGCTATTAACTCTTAAATAGATATTCAAATTAGGTAAAGCATACTAAACTTAATTTGGCTACTGGATATTTAGAAATATAATAATGATTATTTTTTATTCTAAAACAAATTAAAATAATATTTTTTTATTAATTTTTTAAAATTATTTTTAATACAAGCATATAAAAATATTAAAAATATATTAATTTTAAAACATAATTTAATTTTTTTAAAAAATATTTTTAAATCAGAGTTCCAAAAATCAAATTTGGCTGAGGTGGGACCCGGACCCAGACCCAGACCCAGACCCTGACCCTGCATTTTTCGAAAGCAGGCATACGGCCTACCAGCTATAGCCATCTCGAGTTATTCATTGAATTTGCACTTCACCACCCGATCGAGTACTCTGCTGGGTCATGTCTACCTGCCACTGACTTCTTTGAAGCCATCAACCACTCGAATTGGAGGCATGTTCAAGCAAAATAGCGCAGTTGGTGAAGCATCGTGACGTGGATTGATTTCTTCAATGCCTGGCCTAAACTGAGAGGAGACAAAATCACTTTCATGTATGATAAATACTCCATCCAAGCAGGCTCGTTTTGGCAATCAAATTGTGTGCCATTATGGCATGCTTGGACTTTCAAAGCACAAACGGGAATTATGGTAACATCAAGATTTATAGTCTTGGCTCCTAGCCCTAAAATAGAAGAGGGGAATCGGTGTGGAATAACATCATGATTTAGATTGTTCTAGCTCCTAGCCCTCAAATAGAAGAAGGGCAGATGATTAGGACTTCGTCTCCGAGGGCTACTTTTTTCCTTTTATTTTTTTAAAAAACAAGTTATTTGTTTGGTTGACACTTAATGTGGGTATTAGTCCATTTAAGATAAAATATAGGGGCATTAATGTCTATACATTTAAGATTTCTTTGACTAAATAAACATAAATATAATTAAGGTCTTAAAGATGTGGAGATCGGTTTGGCATCAATCATCGAAGCTCTTTGTAAGAGATCAAGGGCATACTTTGTTTGACTAAGAAACAAACCCTTGTCATTAGATTGAACTTCCACCCCAAGAAAATAATGAAGATCACCCAAATCTTTCATGGAAAATTCCTTGGAAAGCCGAGTAATGAAGGTGCGAATCAACGAAGAACTACTGCTAGTGAGCACCATGTCATCAACATACAAAAGTAAGTAAACAGTCCCAAGCTTAGAATGATAAACAAATAATGACGAATCAGCTGGACTAGAGTGAAAACCAAGTGTATGTAAGAAAGAGCCGAAGCGATGAAACCAAGCGCGGGGAGCTTGTTTGAGGCCATACAGAGCACGCTTTAAGCGACAAATATGCTGAGGGAATATGGGATCAGTGTAACCTGGTGGTTGTTCCATGTATACTTCTTCATTGAGAAAACCATGAAGAAAAGCGTTGTTGACATCTAACTGATGTAGACGCCATCCAGAAGCAACTGCTAATGATAATATGAGTCAGACTGTAGCAGGACGAACCACAGGACTAAAGGTGTCGCCAAAGTCAAGACCAGGAACCTAAGAAAAACCTTGAGCCACAAGGCGTGCTTTATGGCGTTCAGTAGACCCATTTGGACAAGGTTTAACTTTGAAGATCCAACGACAACCAACGACATTATGAGATTGAGGCCGGGGAACAAGAGTCCAAGTACCATTTCTCTTTTAAAGCAAGAATCTCATCATTCATGGCTGAAAGCCATTTAGGATGCTTTGCAGCAGACTTAAACCCCTTGGGTTCTTTGGTAACAAGAAGAGCCTGAAAGAACTGATTTGATGACAAAACAGTCAAGGCATGATGCGATCGTGGTTTGAAAATACCAGCCTTCCCCCTAGTAATCATGTGATGACGGTTGGCGGGCATAGGAAAAGGTGAAGACATAAGAGAAGGAACCGTGGAGTCCAAAGATGTAGGGGCAGGGAGAGATGCTGCAGCAATAGGAACCTGTAGTGAAGAAGAACTCAAGGAACCTGGAACATCACTACAAGGCAGACATGGTGATTTCAAAACAGAGGAAGACGATAAAGAGTCACAAGAGTTATCATGAGAAGAACTAGGAACACAGTCCGCACTATCTGAAAAATAGGTATAGTCAGTATTGGACTGTAGAGTAGAAAAAGGAGGCATCATTATAAGGAAATTGATGTTCATAAAACTGAACATGTCGGGAAACATAGACACGATGAGACTTTCGATCTAAACAACGAAAGCCTTTATGAAGAGTACTGTAACCTAAAAATACACATGGAGCAGATTTTGGAGACAGTTTATGAGGCGAGTAATCTTTTAAGTAAGGGAAGCAAAGACACCTAAAAGTACGAAGCATAGAGTAATCAGGGGACTTACCAAACAGGATTTCATAAGGAGTTTTGCCATCAAGGGACGGTGATGGGAGTCGATTGATGAGAAAAACTGCAGTAGAAAAGGCTTCGACCCATAACGAAATGGGCACATGAGCATGGAACATAAGGGTAAGACCCGTTTCTGTGACATGACGGTGTTTGCGTTCAGCAACACCATTTTGACTGGGAGTATAAGGACATGCTAGACGAAGAACAATACCACAAGAGTGCAAATGGGAGCGAAACTTATTATTTGTAAATTCTGTTCCACCATCACATTGAAAAGATTTTATTTTGGCAGAGAATTGAGTCTCAATATAGCGTTGTAAATTGACAAATGTATCAAAGAAATCAGATTTTTGTTTCAAAGGAAAACTTCCAACTAAATCTAGTACAATCATCAATAAAAATAGCATAATATATGTATCCAATAACAGAAGATACTGGTGACGGACCCTATAAGTCACAATGTAATCAATCAAATGGCATGCTACAATGTTCATCATTTAAAGAAAAAGGTAAATGGTGGCTTTTGCCAAGTTGACAACCAACACAAATGTTGGAATTATTTGACAGTGATCTATCACTACAAAGAATAGACCCTAATATGTTAAGAGAAGAAATAATACGATAATTGGGATGGCCAAGGCGTGCATGCCACAATTGAGCAGAAGCACGCGGTTTATGGGCAGAAAGAATTGAAACAAGAGCATGATGATGCTGATTGAGGACATAGAGACCATTTTCACATCGACCGACCCCCAACACCGTTCCTGTGACGCGATCTTGTATGATAAGACGAAGAGAATCAAAGATTACACGACAATTAATTTGTTTGGTAAGCTGACTTATAGAAATAATATTTTTCTTAATGCCAGGAACAACCAAGACATTAGAAAAAGGAATGGAACTGTGAGGAACAACTGTGGAAACAGAACCAATGTGAGAAATAGGCAGAGACTGACCATTACCAACCATCACCCTTTCATTACTAGAGTAAGAAGCAGGATCATCCAAGTTGTCAGGATTATTTGTCATATGAGAGGTTGCACCAGAGTCGGGGAACCACTCAGGGTTATTCAGTTCTTGAATAGAGCAGGCATAAAAGGCTTCAGCAAGGTGAGCCGATTGCTTCTTCTTGAGTTTCAAGAAGCTCCAGCAACGTTTGGCTAGGTGTCCCTCTTTGTCACACAACTGACAGTAAACAGAGGAGGTGGGTGATGATTTCATGTTGACAGAGGGTGTAGAAGACATGGAAGGCCGAGATTTCCATTTCTTGACTCCTGTCATTTTGGAAGTCTGTTGTGCATAATAAACCAAATTTAAAGGCACATGATTGACAGAACGTGCAAATATCTCATGACTTAAGGCTTTGGGAACAATATCTGAGAATGATGGTAATGGAAGCTGTGACATCATGGTGGTAGAGAAAATTTTGTAGTCCGGTCCCAATGCTCGTAGATACTAGTGCACTTTGTCTGTGTCATCAATGAGACGACCAATAGCAGTCAGCTGGTCGCAAAGACCTTTAAATAATCGAGAAAACTCAGCAAGGGATCGAGAGCCGCGTTGCATCAGCTGAAGTTCATCCTTGAGTTGTAATTCTCGAGTCTTTGACCTGTTAGAAAATGAGGCTTCAAGAACTTGCCAGGCCTCATAAGAATGTTGTAGTCCTAGCACCTCACTCATAGACTCCTCTGTAAGAGAAGAATAAAGTAAACTAAGCAGCATCTGATTTGTATGCAACTAGGAACTGTAAGAAGGATTTGGATTTGTGACTCCATTAGAGTCTGTAACCATGAGACTTGGAGCGATGATTGTGCCATCTAAAAATCTAAACAGTTCTTGACTGGTTAACAGGGGAACAAACTGATTTCTCCACAACAGGTAATTGGAGGAAGTCAGTTTAATGGTGAGCATGTGCACCATTGTATTGAGCGGAAGAACAGGGAATGAAGGAGAAGATATGTCGGCCATGGAAATTTGTAAAGCAGGCTCTGATACCATAAAGATGTTTACAAAACAGTAGAATGACTGCATGTCTCCTTAACCTAATAAGGAGGCGTGTATTCATTATATATTAACATAACGACAGCTATACATTGCTATATAATAAGAAAGATGATGATACAATGAATTGCGTAATTATTCTACATCTATATATTAGCAATATTACAGTAACAGAAGGGATAGCAGCGTATGTTATGGAGAATCATGAGATTCTCCCTTATCAGGTCTAAATTAAAAATCTATAATATTTGCATCCCAAGCACCCTTTTAATCTTACTACATAAATATACATGGAAAATATACAACTAACTCTCGGACACATCCATCAATGAAACGGATGTACATGCTCGAGTCAGCTCTTGGACTCGAACCATTAAGTGTACAGCTGCTATTTTTCAATATTTTTTCTTAAATTGTTATTTTCAAAGAGAGAAGAGTTTATTGTTCTTCATCTGAACTTTCCCGTCTCTCCATTTCACTTACGGTGTACAATTTATCACTTGAAATATCTTTGACGGAGCCTTTTTGGCGATACAGAAGTGGAAGGGAGTTGCCATAAATTTTAGATTCAAGTCTTGCTCGAACAAAAAATGAAATCTGAATTTAGACAACGTAACGTAGCTACAATAATTTTCATTCTTAGCAAAAAAAATCGTGTTCCATTAGTCAAGATCCCTGCCCGTCGCCAAGTACAGTTTGTAGGCAAAACATGCCTCACGTCCAAAAACATTGATATTATTAGGAGCATCAGGCCTCTCCTACAAACGGGGGATGTAGCTCAAATGGTAGAGCGCTCGCTTTGCATGCGAGAGGTACAGGGTTCGATCCCCTGCATCTCCATTTCTTTTCATCTTCTAATTAATAAGGAGAAAATGGTGCCATTTTATTATTTAAAAATTCGTTTCTCATGGCAACCACATTGCATATAATTTTTCTTGTCCAGTTGAAGATCATATGACAAATTGTAGGGCCGAAATCCAAATGGCCATGGAAAACCAAATCCATACCAACGAATTTTTGTTTTCCTCGACAAATTTATATGAATTTTTTTGCTTTCTAATAAATAACAAAGCAATATTATGCATGCAAATAAGTAATAGAAAAAATTTGTACTGATTGATGTGGATTTTTTTTATGTTTATGTTTAATCAATTATTTAACATTCGTGGGATTTATAATTCATTAGACACCACATGCATTTATATAAAGTTTTAATATGCACACACAACCAAAAAATTTACTTACCCCGACTCCATATTTTATAGTTGTAAAAACTATATTTTCATTGCTATAGAAGTCACTAATGAGTTTCATAATGGAAACATGTCGTCATCATACGAATGTTTTGTTGGAAATTTTAGATTCATCAGTAACACTTAATCGATGATTTAAATTCCGATTGAAACAATAACAAAATATTAATACAAGAAAAAAGTTGTCAATCATTATTCTATCGGTTAATTTATTGGTAGACATTATTGATGTTTAACTAATGAAATAATTATTGATAATTCATCATGTAAAATCGATAAAATTATCCAATATAAAAATCTTGTCAATAAATCTATTAGTTTATTCAAACAGTTTAAGAATCTCTATAATTCTTCAAGGAAAATAAATTTATATTTCCAATAAATTCACCAATAGAACTTTTTAAGTCTTCGGTGATTACATTGGTATTTCGAAAATTGTTTTTTAATATATATTTATTAGGATGAAACAATTTGATATTAAAAGACATTAAACAACATTAAACAACTAAATTAATTTAAAAAATACATTTTTCATTATTAATTTAACTATAAAGTTAAACTACAAATGTCTATATAATAATATTTCGTAACTTCACTACCTTTTGCAATGGTCTCTTGAAGATTTCGTAATTTTACTTTATATCTAATCTATATAGATATATAAGAAGCTTCGTGTAAAAAAATCCATTATCTATATTTCTCAAATTTATCCAAAAGCTGGATTTATAACTGATGAAGTATAAATTTCAAATTAGATTTGGGCTTTCCATGCTGTTAATGAGATGAGATATTTGGACGACGGTGTTTAAAAAGATCTGCGCCTAATTTCTCCATGTTCCTGCAAAACAATTCCATTGTCGGATCAAAGGATCATCCCATATTTAAGGTATTCTGTCTCCCTTTAGCATTGCTAAATCCAGACATTTCTGAATCCTGTCATCTCTAGCAGTTCCTCATCATTTGCTTCCGTACTCCCCTTTTGCAACCAGCATTGCATTTATGAACTGCATCAGAAAGGTTTTGAGGCGTGCATAGATGATAACAAGGATTATAAAATTTTCGGCTATGGATGGAATTCATGATCGGTATCTGTGACCTCAGGTGAACTATATACAATACATGCAAATGAAAATAATAGAGAAACGATTAATTAGTAAGTAATTTATTACAAAATCACAAAATGGAACTATGGCTCTACGATGACCTTGAACTCCAATAATTCAGTAGCTTTGACCATTCAACTTTCGAAATCAAGTAGCTGGACAAGAACCAACAAAGAGGACAACACTAGGAATTTTTTAGCGTCTCAGTTGCAACCTTGCCTTTCTGGTGCCACTTAAAGTAGACGAGGGCGTAATTTTTAACATTTCTGTATAGTCTTGGTCTTTGCTCATCCACCAAGCAATCCACAGGTCCAATCTCCTTTTCTGGGTCTGTTTCGTTGAATAAGGCAGCAGAGATCCCCAAACCTCTCCGAGTTGGTCACCTCACCGTGCCCTGGGCTTTTGAATATTCCATTACTCATTATCTGCATGGTTTCCCATAAGATCAGCGACAGAAATCAGTAATTTATTGATTGAAACAACTGCAAACTCAATCATAACACATAAATTTAGAAGGAATTCGTATAAGGTCTGAAGAAATTAAACTATTGGTCCAGTCAAAGGCAACAGCTACCAGCTGTAGATTAATATTTCTCTTACGCTCGTGGATATGACTATTTACGTGCTAAACCAGCATAGGGATGTCAAAATTTTACTTGGATTCATATGGACCTGCATTTGATCTCCAAGATTGACGAGGAGAGCATCAGCAACTATGGGAACTCTAGCCCATTTGTCATTTATGAGAACCTGAAGTCCTTCTTCTTCTTTGTCTTGCAACAGAACTGTAACACCTGACCGATCAGTATGAGGCTCGAGTCCAAGAACAAGATCAGGTCTAGAACACCTTGGATAGAAATTGAACCTGCTCTCATCGATTCTTGTTCACCAAACTGGTCTGAAAATCTATTCTCTCCTATATTCAGTGACCTTGCCATGGCCTTGTAGAGAAGATCTATCTGTGATTTTACTTTCATTGCATATTCATGTAAGATCTCTCTGCATATGGAAGTAAATCAGAAGTACGAATAAGAGGTATAAAATCAATAAAAACAGCTATAAGGTTATAGACGTAGATTGAAAAAAGTAACTTTCATCTAATCAGAAACTATCCTATGAAAAATAAAGAACAGCCTGAAATCACTTGGATTGTCTGGCCAAAGACTCATCCTTCTTTTATCTTCTGGAAACACCTGAAGAACTAGGCGATGGGACCAGTTGAGAACTTGTGTTTCTGAAATTATCCTGTCAATCCCATACCCTTCATCTTCATTCACTGGTAGTGCATATTTTTGCTTCTCTTCAATCGGAAGTGGATAAAAATGATGTGCAATTTTCCTCACTCTTTCAAGGAACGTACCTGACTTGCCGTGTCCTATTACCTTACATCAAGAATTTTAATGTCCATTTCTAAGCTTGGAGAGATAAATGGAAGACAAAAAAAAAAAAAAAAAACCCTGCAATCTCAACTTCCAAGTTCCAATCTGTTACTTGGAGATAATAATAACTGAAAATCGGGTGATTAAACAGGCTGATACGCATAACAATGGTAGAGGAATTGAAGGCGATGTCACATAAACTTCAAAACCTGAAAGCATCCAGCCGAGTCAAGACTTGATCTTAGTTTCTCCAGTGCATCTTCTTCTTCTCTCTTGGGAGCAAGAAATGAAGATGATGTGAAGAGACGGACATCAAAAACTGGATTTGTGGTCGACACTGAGGACATATCTGTCCGTGCATAACTGCGTTCCTTTGAAAAGTATTCTGGTGGTGGTTCATCACCGTCAATAGACATTTCTTACTCCCTCTTGGAAAGTGATGTCATCTTTGCAGGAAGGAGAGACATGTTGGCAGCAGTGAACTTGTAGTATATCAATATCAAACGCTTGATACAATGACTTAATGGTAGCTAATTTCAGATATCCTCCCTTGGCTGCAATCATAGGGAACCTTTTAAGGCTTGCCTCCACATGGAATAAGTAATATAATATTTTTGTATAGATTGATGTGGATATATTTTTTTATGTTTAATAAATTATTTAACATTCGTGGGATTTATAATTCATTAAATACCACATGTTCCACATGTAATTATATGAAGTTTCAATATCCTTTTCTTTTTAAAACAAGCTTTTGAATATTAATTTTTTGGTTCATCACTTAATTTGTTCCTATATGGATTATATCTGTTATATTAGTGAAAATTGCATTTAACATTATGTAATTTTACCCTTTGAAAATTATATTTACATTATGGGTCAATACAATTTTTTAAATATGATGAATTCATCGTAATACACTCATATATATTAAACATGAAATGACCACGAACGACATATCAATTTCTCTATGTTTCTCACTCTCTCTCTCTCCCCCTTCGAGCAACACTCCTTTCTCTCTCTCCGAGAACAATTAATTAAAATCAAACCAAAAGCAATTGATTTCTATTATGCTAAGGTGCTAATTTCTCTGCTTGCAAATCGATGTTTTGATTTCTATTATGCTAAGGTGTTAATTTCTTTTCTTGCACATCGATGTTGGTTTCTTGCAAGTGTTTCATCTGTTCTTCGTTTTCTGTACTCTTAATTCATATCAATAGATTGGGATTTGTTTAGATTCATCTAATTCTGGTGCTGATTTTCACATCTTTCTCGATTGAATTACATGAAGAAATCATCAGCGGCCATGGTTCCTTCCTTGGCCTTACCTATGCTACGAATGAGCACACCGCATCTATTCCAACATCTGTCAAGTTGTTTTAACTGGAAATTTCCTTCTCAGTTAGGACATTTTTAGTACTATGTATAGCCTAAACCAATATCCACTGTCTTGTGTTTGAAATTAAAGACAAATGTCCTTGGTCAAGTGTCGCTTTTAAGAGGACGTTTGAAACATTCGTTCTAACAAACGACATGAAACAAATCTTATCTTATGTTTTAAAAAATCCAGATATATTTGTAGCTCATTCAATTGTGTATTTGATGGTTAGAATTCTCTGCACCGTTTATCAAAATGAGAGGCAATCATTTTTTTACTTCATAGGTGCTTTCCAAGTTTCTTAGTAAAAAGGAGAAGGACCCAGTTCAATGATAAGATTGCTCCTGCAATTCTTTTTAGCTTGCTGCTCCGAACGGCCATATGATGTTTGATAAAAGACTCATTAGAGCATAGAATGTGGGTAGCTATGAAGTTTATTGGTTTTAATTCAAACGAGTTTAATGAAATTGGAGTTGATTTTGTATTACAGACAAGGTGTTTGATGAAATGCTTCTGTAGACAAGAATATTAAATGTTAATGCACGTATAAAGTCCGGGATATAAACTATTATTTTTTAAATTATTACGGGTAAGGGCAATCTCAATATGAATCAAATTACATAATATAGGTAGTTTTTTTCTATTTATTGTAAGTCATTTTAAGTTTGATTATAATTTATTGAAAGAGGGGCTCCTTTTTTCTCTATTTTTTTTTTCTACAGTCATGATCTCAGGGGGACCTAACAGCAACAACCATTTTTTTTTAGTTTAACATGGTTGTTCGAGCCAGTTTATATTCACCTCGATTAATTTTATAGGTTCTGAAGCTAACGATCATATAAGCTTTTAGTGATTATTATATGAGTAATCCAGAGCTCGAACCTAAAATCACCGAAAAAACAAATCTTTTAATCCCACGATCTTATTACTGAACTACCATCTAGACGATTAACTGCAAGAACCAATTTGCTTGGAAGATAGGTTGCTTTAACTTTATAAAGATGACAAGGGAAGAAAGATTCATGTAATCTGCTAGAAGTAAAGTTGGAAACAGTAAGTCTTTAGCAAAGCAATGCAAAAGCGAAGGAATCATATATTATCATAATCGAAGGAGTGAATGAGTGATGATCGATCAACTCGCCAGCTGAAAAGGTAGTACTGCACTACTTCTTGGTAATTTGTGCCCAATTTGTACTAAATAAATAAAAAATAACACAGTTCAAAATCGAGTAGTATATGATATTGCTACTCATGACTCTCTTTATTTTAAATTTTAAATTTAAAAAATAAATCAAACTCTATTTTTATACTTGAATGAATATTATGTTTTTATTTAAACCCTAAAAGTATAAAAAAATATGTGTTTTTTTTTCATGTAAAATTAAATAAATTTAATATAAAATAGGATAAGATTATTTTGAAAGTATAAAAAATTACTGCAATTTAGTTAAAATTAAATCATGTGCATCTATATTTTTAATGAAAAAATTATTTATTAATAATAAATTAAAAAATTATAATTAAGAAATAAAATGCTAAAACCTGTAAATTTAATAAAAACAGAAAATTCTAATTCTAATATATTTAATTCTATATATATATATTTAAGTTTACATTTATTTCTATCTATATTTAAATATTGTTTGTTTTTGTTTTTCTTATATTCTATGGTGTAAAATGTTTATTAATGGATTGGGTATTTTTGTAGAAAAGTTTTTTTTTTTTTTTAGCATCTTGGCCATTAAAAAAGTGAATGATTTTTATGGGTTTTGGCTTATTCTTATGAAAAATCATTGCTTCGTTATCTAGGGGATAATGGCCTTGACCGTAAGCTTTAAGGAATTTTGAATGTAAGGGTATAATGGCCATCCTATTGTGCATCATAAAACAAAAAGATGTTATTGCCCCTTTAAATTTTAGAATAATAAATGGATTATTTTAAAATTACTAAATTATCCTAATAACATCCTTTCTTAGTTTTGTTTTCAAAGAAAAAAAAAGGTTTTTCATCATAAAATTTGAACAAGTCACCCATTTCATCTCTTTTTTTTACTTTGATTTCTTATTTTTCAATCTCATCATTCCCTAATAAATTAGCATAAAAAAAGGAAACTTTGATTTTAAATTTTTTCTCTCTTTTATATAATTTATGTATATCTATTATAATTATCATATAATAAAATAAAAATAAATTTCAAAAACATAATTCACGCCGTCACATACTCACATTAACCAGCTAACATTATAAAATTGTAAGATTAGCATTAAATCTTGTTTTCACTGCTTGTCTTTTGTTTTAGGAACCATATTTGAATTTATCTTAAAAAAAAAAAAACATTTTAGTGTGAAAATATATTAAAGTAATGTTTTTATTATTATTGATTTTTAATGATTTTTACATGTTGATATTAAAAATATTTTAATATAATTTTAAATAAAAAATATATTTTAAAAAATATATTAGATAGTAAAACAAAACACAGATAATATCCCTGTAAAAGCATATATCCACTGCATAGATTGTCGTCCTAAATTTTTGATATTCCATGTAAAGTGTTTGTTTTCTAGCTTTTTTAAGGGGACAGACGGGGACGTTAGGTGGTGGAAAATTTTAGATGGTGATAAATGACTAAAAAATGCAAGTCTACGACAAGACAATAACTTTCCTTCCACATGAATTATTTAGTCATGTTTTTTTTTGGTGTTTGAAAATCAACCGTGTATTATTGTTTCGGTAATGTGATAGTTTGTGTTCTTTTAGTTTGTTAAATAATTTATATTTTTCAAGGGTTTTATTTATAATTGTGTTTTTAATTTTAGTTTTATAGAAGTAAAATAGTATAATTTTTAATTTATTCATGTAGACCTGCTTTTTACTTATTTTATATATAAAAATTTATTTCACAAAAATTTTAACCAAATATATATTTTTAAAAGTTTATTTCTTAAAAACACAAATAAAAATATCTTTTAAAACTTATTTTTTAAATAATAATACTTCCTAGATCATGTTTGTCATAAAAAATAAAGACCAATGTTTTTTATTGTCTAATAATTAATCTAACCATAACTTTCTCATTTTAATTTCTTCATCACCCCCAATGATTGAATACCCTTTTGAGTTGCATTGGATGGACTAAACGACAATTTTATGTGATGGTTGTGGGCCCATAAATCAACTTTTATTGCTGAGAATGACCGATAGACGACTTTACACATGGAAGAAAGAGCATGGATATCACATTAGAGAACAAAATCATGCAAGGACTCATTTTAAGAGAAAACAAATATTAAGATGAGGAGAATCATCACATTGTTAGAGTGGGATTTTAATTATTTTGGTAAAGTAACATTGTTCGGGGTAAAAATAACTCGTGAACACATATTCTATTGTCTACAATGATTAAGTCGGCTGCAGAAATAAAAAAAATAAAAAAAAATTAAGAGTAAAATTTAAAGCAATCATTTAACCAAATCCTATTCATGCAAAGTCGATACTATTCAAATAAATAAGTTTTTTTAGATGGTTATATCAATCAATGCGTTATGAATAACATATAAATATTTTAAAACTTGATTTAAAATTCAATTCAAATTTAACTCGAAATATATATATATATATATATTTGTATCATATATTTAGAGAGCTAACTGAGAAATTATAACGGACAGGTATTGAATAAAATAAAAATTTGTTTTGTGATGAAAACGAGAATAAATTAATGAATAGTTGGGGGGATTAATTTGAAGCTGTCCTGTAACAAAATAGCATGCTTTTGAAGCTAAATGACAATTAAGAGAGCCTAATATATTGAAAGGTGAGTGTTGATTGGAATGGGATGTCACCTTCGCGAGTTCCAAGTGATGTGAACTCCAATTCACATTGGGAGAGATTTGATAATATGTTTTCTTTGGGTATGTGTCCTTTTGCAAATCATAAACTAGCCCTGTACGTGACAGAAGCACAGGCTCTTGGTGAAACTTATTCCCTTGTCATCACATGCCTTCACACTTCTGTCACCATGCTTGATGTTGTTAATTCATAGTGCCTGCCATTTCTTTCTCTTGTGCATACCTCTCTGGTGTTTCTCTGACCAACCCCGTCAAAATCTAGCTAGCTAGTTTAGAAATATCTACTTTTTTAATCCTGAGATTTCATGAATGGAAATGGGATTAGGGCACAGATTAGCTTATGTAACCATTATGATTAGAATGGTGATTTTTTTTATTATTATATATTATTTGTTCAACATCATGTCATGTGAATGATGAGCTACACAAAGGGGATCATGACTCTCTCTCATTCTTTAAATCTCTTGGGTTTAAACGCAAGATCTCTAGCGAAATCTCAAGTCTTAACCATTACGAGGTTCTCTTGAAAACAGCAAGTTCAATTTTAAACCTAAGAGGGATCAGTGTTCCATGTTCAATACGCACGGAAGTAGCTAAATAATGACATGCGACTGTTTGGTATCTTGACGTTACTACACACAAAAAAACAAAAAAAGACATGAAGGAGGAGGAGGCATAGGTGTCGTATGCTTGCACTTCCCAGTTCCTGCTTCCGGTTAAATGGGTCCTTTCCACTCTTATTACGAAAGTGGAACTGTGATTTGATTTTTACAGCGTGGCAATGCGAAGGAAAAGCTAAAGTGAAGCAAAATGTACATGGCCCTGGTGTCATTTTGGGATTCTAATGTTAAGTCACTGTGTTTTTGTCTATGCACGCGGGGAGCTTGCAACTTACTGGTAGATAGTGACATGACATCCACACTAGTTAAATCTAATTACTACATAAGCCTTTCTCCTTAACAATTCTCTGCCACCAATTATTTTTCAACGAGAGAGAGAGAGAGAGATGGAAAGCAAAGGAGCAGAGCCTGATTTCAAGAAAGGTTTGTGGAAACCAGAGGAGGACTTGATCCTGAAAACATATGTAGAGACTCATGGTGAAGGCAACTGGTCAACTGTGTCTAAGAGATCAGGTGCGTAGCTCTATCCATTGCATATTAGATTGTACAGGTCTAGTTATTTTGATACCTTAGTCTACTTAAAGTCTAGATTGATATTTTTTAAAAATTTAAGTCGCATGCAGTATCGTAATTATTTTCTGGCAGGTTTGATGAGATGTGGGAAGAGTTGCAGATTACGATGGAAGAATTATCTAAGACCCAATATTAAACGAGGTGGGATGTCCCAGGAGGAAGAAGACATGATAATTAGAATGCATAAGCTTCTTGGCAACCGGTCAGTGCTAGCTTCTTGGAGTTATCCTCATTGCAAACCTTCAACAATGCAGATTAGAAGATGTTATCTAAAAATTTATCAATGTTACCTGTAGGTGGTCACTTATAGCCGGTCGACTTCCTGGTCGGACGGACAACGATGTGAAAAACTACTGGAATACCCATTTAAACAAGAGATGCCCTTCAAGAAAAAGAAAAACCATCGACTCCAAACCTGATCAGAACGACAACAACACCAAGAAGCAGTGCAGAAGCAAGAGAATCCGTTCACTAAGCAATTCTCAGCCCGCTTGCAACACGAGTCCAATAGGCAGCACTGGAGAATTGGAAGGGAAGAACCAAGAGAAAGAAGAGAGAGGTGCTGTGATCAGTGATGCATGGATACAACAAGATGCGCAGAGCATGAACTCTTGCATAGAGTCTCCAATGGTGCTACACAACAATGCTGCCTTTTTCTTTGAAGACGAGCCTTTCCTAACCTACTGGGATTCCTTTGATGTGTTTGAATCATTAGGCTGTGATGGTGACTACTGGTAAGGAGACATATTTACAGGTGGTCACGCAATCAGTCATGCCACAGTTTACGATATCAGACTCCAAGCACGGCCCTGCACCCCGCACCCCGCACCTGAGATGATCGCTTCTAATTAAAAAGTAATGGATGTGATTTCTCCGTGGTACAGGAAAAGCTGTGCTATTTCCTGCACTGTTGAGGATTATTCAATGGATTCTATATATATATATATATATATATATATATATATATATATATAATTACCTATAATTATGTTTCAAACAGATGTAAGGCAATTTGCCGGTGACTCTTCCTGTGATTCCCGCAAGTCGCATAAATATCTAAAGTCCCATAAAAAAGAAAAAGAAAAGAAAAATCTAAACCATATTTCACATGAAAAGAAGAAGAAGAAGAAGAAAGAATTCACTAAAGTTAAGATCAAGTCGCATGACACTCAAAATCAGAAATCCATCACCAAACCTCAGAGTTGCATGCAAGTCTCACAAAAATGAAGACATCCTCAGAACAGAGCAATGAAGTTGCAGGCAGGTTACAAGGTTAGAGTGAGATATAAACTCAAAAAATTTCCAACACCTCAAACATTCGTCTCATCATCTTTTGGGTGTTTTTTGAAAATAACACATCCCAATTTTATTTTGTTTATTTAAAAAAACTAGCATAAATCAAAATCCTTTTTGAAAAAAAAAATAGCACAACTCAACGGGTAATGCTGATAGGAACAGTGCGACAAAGCAATTGCGTCGTTCAAAACAAGTTCAATCCAAACAAGTTTTTCGCAATCCAATTTTCCTTTTTAAATGCATATAAGTTGCAATGCTGGGAATATCGCAACCTATATGGCGCAACCTCAAAAAAGAAAAAAGAAAATTTGTGCAAAAGATTTTTTGGGAAAGATGCGGGATGAAAAATAAGCAGCAGAAAATCAGTTTATCAAAATCCTAGCTCCAGTAACATGAGAAAAATAAGGAAAACAGATTTTCCTTTTTTAGCACAGTGAAAAAAGAAATTAGTAACATAGGTGGAGAAAATATTTAGAGATATAACAAAGTTTAACAAGTCACGGGTTTCTTTTGCAACTTGTGAGTCACAAATAATATTTTTGCTCTTATTTAACAATTACCATCGGCGACACATGATTCACCAATATCATTTGTAATTTTATA
Source organism: Populus alba x Populus glandulosa (assembly GCA_033617975.1). NCBI lineage: Eukaryota > Viridiplantae > Streptophyta > Magnoliopsida > Malpighiales > Salicaceae > Populus > Populus alba x Populus glandulosa. Next base: position 5,999,938 of record CM066148.1, on the reverse strand, counting down.
TGAAATTAAAACCCTGAGCCCTTTCTTCCTCTTATTTCCCCCTTTCTCTCTACCAACAATCTAGTGCTCCTCCTCTCTCCTTGTTATGAGTGACCTCCCTCTCTTTTTCAACTATGAAACACATCCAAAACATCATGAGATCACCTCTATCTCTCACTAGCACGAGATCGCCACCCCCCACCCGCCATAGGTCAAGCCATTTTAGGCCAAAATCACCACCACCGCCACATTCTACCTTTAGAGGTATATTCAACATGTTTTCTCTATTATTTTGATGTAATTTATGTTAATGTGTGTTAGTTTGATTTTTAAAAAAATATTAGGGTTCAAGATTAGGGATTTTTTTTATATAAATTTAGGGTTTTTTATTAATAGGTTAATTAGATATAATTTGAGTTGATAATTATATTATTTTGTAAAATAAACAATGATTTTAGGTTGTTGTTGATTGTGAATTAAGGTTAAAGTTAGGGTTTATCTAGGTTAAATTAAGGATTATACTGAATTAGGTATAAAATAAGATAATTAGCTATGAAATACATGAGTTGGTTTGATAATTTCATTATGATAGTGAAGTTTGATGAATTTAGGTGTTCATTGATTAATTTGATGAATTTAGGTTTTGCTGATTATGTTACCGTTCTGGTTTTGTTGATAAATTATGTACCTTGATTAACCTCATGATATTAATAAATTATACTTGTGTTTTATTGTGTTGTTTAACAAAATATCTAGTAATTTTGGAATATTATACTTTCATGGTGGTATCATCATCAATACTAACAATGATATTACTTATAATGGAGGCAGTCATGAGTTTCTAACTGCTACATTATATGTCTTTTAACGAGCTATCTAAAATGTTATATGATTGACTTGACTGGAATATGCTTGAAATAGAAGATGAATATAATTTCTTCACTACATCAAATTGACATGGTTGGATATTAATTTCAAGACCTTTCAGCAGATGCGACAAAGGACCAATTGGTTAAGTATGCTTGAGACTACATATTACATATGTTTAGAGGTCTTATTTTCACGAGAACTGCAGTCAATACAATTTCATTATTCTATTTGACATCGCCTTAAGACTTTTAGGCAATTCCTAATTACAACTCGGAGGGTCATGCTTGCATACCTCTACCCGTAACTATGTAAATCATGTCTAAAGAAAAAAAAAAGGATAAATTGTTGAGAATCTACTATTTCTCCAGTTATAATTATTTTAAATCCTTTGATTGTTAAAATTAATGGCATTTTAAATAGTAACTTAGAACTGTTAATGTCAATTAATATAGCTCTGGTTGTGAGAGCATATTTATATCGGACATCCAAAGAGTTGGAATAATAATATGTTGGAAACTATCACTCAAATGCCATTATCCATTGGCTCTAAGTAATAATAAAATAAATTGATTTTAATCAGCACATTATTTATAAAAATTGAATGTAAAAAACATATTAACTTTATGGCTTATCATGTCAAATGATGTGGGGCTAGACATTTCATGGTAAATGTCACTCATGTATATGAGTTCTCTCGGGATGAGTTGGAAGCATAGCAGCCACATCAGGTATAAATTACAAATTTATTTTAGTTTTGGTTATTTGGACATCATTTTTTTAGTTTCGACTTGTTATCTAATATAAGTCTTTTATATATTATGATAGGTTATGTGGATGCATTATACAGAGGACTTGATACTTTCAATTGTGCCTATATGCCATGCGGGATCTGATATTTGGTTAGCACAAGTCTTGTTACACCGCCTCAATATTGTTGAGATGCATTGACCAAATTATGTAATGTGATAGTTTGGTCTATCCCATCACATACCAAATTATGTTGATATTGGTGACAAGCCGCATACTATTAATTATCAGGGTAAGGGCACAGGGAATTGATTGGTAATTTATGCATCTTATCTAGATCTTTGAGATACTAAGAGATGTCGTGTTTTTTAGGAGCAATATCCAATGATTGATGTACATACCTAAATGAGATAATATTTAACCATTAAGCATCTTTTTATTACACCTACATGGTTGGGTTTCCTGAGGTGTCCACACAATCCGAAGCATTACATGCCCCAATGTCCAAGACAAAATTGATGCAATATTATTTTTTACATAAAACATTGATTAAATAATGTTTATGTTATTATAGACTACGAGTACTAATTACTTTTTAATGTATGTATTTAGATTCATTTCCTAGTACGAGAGGCTCGAAAAGAAGTAACAACTATTTATGAAGGTGTCGATAAAATAAAATGTATTGTGGCTAACATTACACTCAATTTATGTCGTTGTGGACTTTAAGAGGTTAAAGATGTTAAGCATCTTGAAGCAATATTAGCGAAAGATAAGATTGCTTATCGTGAGAATATTAGGGATGTTGGTCTATCCACGAGCATCTCAGACCTGTCTACTAGCTGGGGTGATATTGGTGTTGACACCTACATAGATTTGTCCTTGAGTTGGACTAGTTAGAGTAGTGTTGGTCATTCCACAAGCATCCTAAGTCTGTTAATGAGATAGGGTGATATTGGTTCTCCTTACCCCTACACAGATGCTACATACTTGTTCTCGAGTTAGATGAGCTGGGATTGTGCTATAGACCTATCCACGAGTGCTCCAAGTCTGTCCACGAGCTAAGATGATTATTAGATATAATTACATTATATGTTATAAGAATTATGAATATATACACAATGAGTTTAATTTTAATTAAATATTATGTTAATCATATGCATAATTTTATTAATTAGAATTAAAGATATTATGTTTTGCTATGAATTGTGTTTTGAGATTGGAAAAATGATTGTTTAAATTATATGTATTGTGGTTTTTTTTAAGCAGATAGTTAATTGCTAAAATCCCCGCCTCTGAAAATATCTCTTCATCAAGTCACAACATTATTTACGACTTAAATCCCTAAATAATTTTTTTTGTATCGTGCTATTTTACCCAAAAGAATTTTTTTTTACTATGCTACGGTCGGAAAACAACACTTTATAAACAATCTGTATTTATTTCACATGGAGCCTGGTAGATGTTATTGAGATTGAAAGGGTTGCAGGTTAAATAATACAGTATAAAATAAAGTGGTTTTTTATCATTTTTATTTTTTTATATAAAAAAACGCTATCTTTTGTTTGAAAAAGAAAAGAAAACCATCACAGTCAGCTGATTGGTACGCTGATGTTCACACATCCCTCCGAAAATGTCTCTTTCTACCACGAGAAGCTAGAAATTAGTAGATCACAGGAGAGACTGAACAGGAAGATGGAAACCCACAAACATCTCCCTCTCTGGGGGAAATGTGATTGATAAATAAAGTAACAAGAGGCGACTGTCAGTCCAGCTAAGTTATATCCTCTCACGCAACAATACACATGATAATGTCATTTAAAGGAGGACAGCAAATGGAGTTGATTGCTTGATTATTAACATTTTATTTCGAAAAAACAGCAATTATACACAGCTATTTCATGAAGAAAACAAAATATAAAGCCAATTCTATCGTACCAATGAGACGAACTGTATTACAGTACTTCATCATCTTGAGCATATAATAAAGCATTCTCATTCTCAGTAGGCAATGAAGGTGGAGTTCCTGGTGGGATGCGAGCAGCACCATTCTCACCAGCACATATGCACAGAGCCTCTGCATCTCTAAGAATTGCGTCAAGGTCAATATGGCCACTCAGCTCGTTGATAAATTTCAAGAGCGTGTCAAAGTCCATGCGCTCCCCCATTATTTTGTTGCGGTATCGCTTCAAGATTGCAACACATACATACAGTTGCAGATGCTCAGACAAATAATGGGTCCACAACACTTCCCACAATCGCATTGTTTTCTTGTATTCAAATTCCCTGAAAATTTGGTAAATCATAGTGAGAAAAATAAAGCAATAACAACATATTTACTTTTATTTCTAGCAATATAGGAGCATGGTGATAGCGTTCGGATACTCAGGATACAAAAACATCACTGAATGTAGTAACTTGCACCATTGTGATTTGTTTTCTTTTTTTTGGACTTACACCATAGTGATGTTTAAGAATGATTTTCTCCATACATATCTCATCCCAAATCTGGTTTTCTATTAGTCACAAAAAAAGAATGCATCTGCCTGTCTTGTCCAGCATAGTATTCTGTATCCATCTTCTCAATCAAGGAGAGATCCCAGATGCTGTACTTTATTGTAAATATTCCCTTCTGGAATTTATTCGAAGCCAATACACTCAAGAAGTATTGCAAACTAGTAAATTATGTACCTTTCATCACTAACCCCAGCAAGCATCCGAGTTTTTTGAGACAATGATTATAGAATGCATGAAAGTATCTTCTTCTAGGTGAAACAACATTAGACTTGCTACTATAATTGTTTTAAATTGAAGCTAAACTGAACTCGCTGAAAATCAACATCAGTGTTGAGCATCTTATATATTAACTTTTATATGAGAGAAAAAAAAATTATATCCACTATACTATGTTTGTAATTGCGAAGGAAAAAAAGGCAGTGAAAGGGTATGCCAGCAGCTTCATTAAAAAGACATCCATCCATCCTAAGAGCAGAAAAAAGAGGAACAAATAATCCACTAATCTGACCTTTTAAATTGTATTAGAACCCAGCGGAAACAAAAGAAGTAATTCAAGCAGTCATTCTGCTTGAAATAGTTATGTAATGGGCAATCAAGCAACTCCACCAGCTGCAGTAAGAATAGTAAAAGTTAGTTCAGTTTGTAACTGCAGCCTAACAAAACAATTTACTGAAAACCCAGCCAACACCTAACCTTCAACCGAAGCTATAACATCCCAAAAAATTGATTGTCTACCATTCACAATTTGATATTGTAAATTATACAGTGACACAAGACAGAAGATCATCAGAATTAATTAAGCCAAAAGGCCTTTGAATTTCACTAAAGAAGCAAACACTCTAAATTTAAGATGGGATATTGTTCAATAGATGAATTGTCAATATATATATAAATTTCTGAGAAAAAAGAAAAGAAACGAAAATAGATAGGCTTGTAGGGGGGATGGAGAGAGAGACCTTGGATAATGCAAAAAGCTGAGAGTGCATGCCATTTTGATCACGATTAAAATTGGGTCCAAGACGTTCCATCAGTGCCACAAAACACCAAAACGATTCTGATTCATCCTCCATCACAAACAAAATTGGGGATAGTAAATCACTCATACCCTGAGAAAAAAAGGGCAGAGACATGAATATTCAGCATCCCCACTATACCCATTTCCCAAATAGGATGGAAAAGGGGCCTTGAATGTATTCACTTGACATTTTATTTCCCAATAGGAAAAGGCAATTTTTAACCCACTCTTAGCTGTTTTCTGAACCTGGATGAGAGCATATGAGACAACACTAAGATAAACTGCAACTAAGAATTACTAAACTTATCCTCATTGAAACCGTTTTGTTTATTTACAGTCCGCATATCAGGATGAGAGCAAGTAACAAGGAATAACATAAAGTGCATGAAAAAGAATAGAAATGGAAGTACAATAAAAACAAGAGTAGAAACAAAAGTATAGGTGGAAAGGACTAACAAGATCAAGCAGCTGCTAAGCACTAAAGGTTGCTAATTACAACAAAGTAACACCTCCCTGAATGCAATTATTGACATGCATTATAGTACTTCCAAAGTTACATTAATGCAAAATATAGAAATAGGCACCAAACAGGAAAAAAAAAAAAAAAAGACTCCATGATTGTCAGAAAGGATAACAAAAAGCATCTCCTTCAACAAAAAAACTGCAGAAATGAAGTTACTACCTGACAGTAACCAAGATCAAAGTTATAGAAGGAGTACGTCAACAGAATATCACGTAAGATATTCACATTTGGATTATCATCCCCATCATAGAAAGGCAGTGCTCTATCAGTCCTCACCTTGAACACACAGCAAAACAGCTATTAGAATTAACTTAAATATATTTTAATTTGATGTCATAAAATAAATAATTTAAAACTTGAAAACAGTAACAGTAGCTTCATGCATACCACATCTTTGTCTATAAGGCCCTTCCTTTCCCTAAATTTTGTAAATCTCTTTGCTTGTTCAGTAGAGATACTCTGCAGGAGCAAAAAAAGGCATGTATTAAGCCTCAAAGGAAACTTCTTCAAAGAAGATTAGAAGAATAGCAATGACAACTGTTAAAGATGATTGAAAGCACCTGCTGTCCTGACAGGGAGACCAAAACATAGTTATCGTACTTACGGTTTAACCTAACCTTAAAAATGTAATGTCATCTTTTCCTAAATAAAATATTGTATTTATGTGGGGAAAAAAATCAACAATCAGATTAGAAAGTAGTTTTGCACTTTGGCCTAACAAGCAAAACTAATTTCGAGTGAACGTACAAGCAATTAGGCTAAAAAACAGACGAACAATGAAATTTCATCTCCCTGGATGTAAAAATCAAAGATTTAGCCTAACACAGAGCCGGATAAAAAATTAAAATCCATGCATCTAACTCTGAATAGTTTGAGACTGAGTCTTAAGGTCTCTTTGGCCCCATGTGCTTGAAAGCAAAGCACTGTTTTTAGCTGATTATGAGAGACGGGAGGATGAGCTAGAAGCTTTCCCCCCCCTAAAGCATGGTTGAACCAAACAAATACTCAGTTCATTTGAGTGTATGGTGCACTTAATCCGCCAAGGGATCACATATGATTGACAAAAGAAGCCTCAAAAGTTGCTCTTCTTGTTGTGCATTTTGTTCAGTTGGTTATTATAGTGAGAAAGTCAGACAATATGAAGGCAAATCACCTTTTCCTTTCCACAACAATGCATTAACAATCATTGAACCTAATAGCAATCATATAAGCCAAACCAAGTGAAATGCAGGCAACAAAATAGCATGTTTCATGAAACAGTTGAAAGTAGAAATAAATGCCCGTGCAAAGAGGAAAAAAACACAAATTCAATCATCAACATGAAAGGATGTCTAAAACCCAATCTTCAACAAGGAAGGGGGGAAAAACCTCCATGAAACATATCAGGCAGAAACATAAGCACACAGTGATGTGTGGAAAACTGAGAATTACAACAAACCTGCCATTGTTGTCTTACTGTCTCATACTCTGACTTTTTGGAAGACTTGAGGTATTCCCTCTCAGCATACGTTGAATCATAAGCATGGTATCCCAGCAAAAATGGCCAGACCTATATTCATCATTGTTAATCCTAGGAAGAATAACATATTAAACCAAAGAATGTCTCATAAAACAGTTGTTTAATGATAGTAAACAACAAACCTCTCTGCGTGTTGTGTGCTCAACTCCACCATAGAATATTCTCTTTTTTAAGGCTTTTGAATCCATGACTCGCCCTTCAGAATCCAAGAAAGTAGCCCACTGAAAATACAACAAAAATTTGAAAACAACAAGAAGAACAGTTGTGGCATGTACATTCAATGTCTTGAGTAAAAAATCTGAATTAAGGGTCAAAGGACTGCAAAATCCATCTTCAATGCTTCAGCATATGAAATGAACAAATTTAAATCGATTTACGACAACAATAAATGGTTCCTCAGGGTGGATCTGTAACCCTTGAACTCACAAGGGTTTGGGCGTTTGGCATATGAACTTAAAACAATAAGATTGAGTAATAGCAATAAATGTCAAATCAGAGTTCAAAAAACCACAGCCATCCAAGGACTATCATTGTAACATGGCTCATACTACAAGGTTTACAGATGATACTTCAAATTAAATTGACTATGATGGGAAAACATCCAGTTTAAGGACCATTGCATACCCTAGTGTTAAATCAAAGAAAAACATCAGCAGCAATTAAATCATGAGCCAACTCTTTATCAATCAAACTTTTACCCAGAAGATAATCATGATTATAGTTTCGATTTAAGAAAAAGCAAATTCTAAAAACACATAATGAGTCATGATGTGTATAACATATTATGCACACTAGGGGTGAGTATTTTCAGTTCAGTCCGGTTTTCACCTTAAAAAATAACCAAACCTATTTTTTTATAAAAAAAAAAAAATTCAAAACCGAAACCAGTTCAAACCAACCAGTTTTGGTTCAGTTTGGTCCGGTTAATTGAAGGGAAAAACTAGAAAAAAACAGTTTCTACTAAGTTGATGTCCTCACAACATCCATGATAGTAGTCGCAACATGTTGTAGCAAACCAGCAACCTCGTAAATAAATCTGGGAAATGAATATGTAATAGATCTACAGAAATCAAAAGAAAAGTTCCTAGTTGCATTGAGCAATCAGATAAGTCTCAATATTGGTATGACAGCATTAACTTAGTAGAAGTTGCTGTATCACAGGACCAGTTAAGGATAGTGAAGTACTAATCTAGAAGCATGTTGAGATGAATCTCCCAGAACTCGTGCATCTAATAATGAGTGGCTGCATATGTCAGTCTGATTTAAAGAAACTGCAAATTAGAACTACTTCTGACATCTAGTACTCAAGAAAACAGGCTTTTAACATGACAAAAGGAAGAAAAAACAATTTTGAAAAGAGAATAGGCAGCATCAAATTTCTCATCCAACTCTTGAAGGAGCAACTGCTAGCTTTGATTTAGAGACAGAAACGTTGAGAGATGAAGATTTGATCGAGAGATTAAACAAGAAGGAGGAAGTCGGGGGGAGCTGGGTTTGCTAGGGTTAGAAGAAGAAACTAAAAGGTAGATGGGTATAGAAAGCTATTTATAGTACCACCAGTTTTTTTATTTCTATTTGAACTGCTTTGGTTTGGTTCAGTTTATTCAGTTTCAACCTTTTAAAACCGAAACCGGACTGAACCAAATTGTTTTTTTATTGGTTTAATCGGGTTTTTTTCATGGTTCGGTTTTTTCTGGTTATCTACGTTTAATCGGTTTTTTTGCTCACCCCTAACGCACACACCATCTACTTTTAAAATTGATACAGAGGAAGGTGAACATGGGCATAGAATCAAAATAGAACCCATTCATGTAAAATGCCAAAAATAAAGGAGCATTTGGGTCAATGCAAGGAAGTGTCTGAGACCAAAATAAAAGGCTACAGCAGAAAAAAAATTAAGAGTGCTGGAAATGAAATTATTTCAAATGAATTTGTGGGCAGTAACTTGACAGACATTCATATTGACAGATTTATCATTAAAAATGATAGAGAATTTATCTTCAGGAAAAAAAGCCTGACCTCTTCTGACCCCAATGGTGGCTGTCGTGGTTTTCCCCATACGAGTGTCATTTTATCGAACTGCCATACAGAAGTGGGGAAAAGAATTAATCTCACATCCAAAAAAAAGAACAAATTTTATATATTGATCAACACAGGAAAAAAAATCCACAAAACACAGTTTAAATCATCCCAAGAAAGTCATTATCATCCTCAATTTCTTAATAGAAACGCTAAATCAAGTAGTTAGCAATTACATGTGCTTTTCTTCTGTGGCATTTAATATCCTAAAGGAAGCACTGAAATCACATGGCAGGAAAAGTTACACACCATTAAGTACATGGAGATCTACAATCTAGCTTTCTTAAAGCAAGTGAAGAAAATGAAAAGTACAAGCATGCATAAGGGCACACTCAGTTCTTGTTTTGATCCTTGAGTAGGATCAAGATATGAAATCTGAGATGCTACTGTGTCAAACCCCTCAAATGTAAGACTCGCTTATGTTTAGGGCTTCTACTTTAACAACCAACAGATGCGAAGTTGATGTATTTTAATGTAACAATTCTCAGATTTAATTCAACTAGCAGCAATCACCTGGATATGACTAAATTTTCTGATCTACAATCAAAAGACAGCAGAATTGCTCCAGTCATAAGCTTTTTTTATTAACTAGAAATTCATGTCTTTCTTAAGAGTATTTGGGTGGGTGACTAGGATTAGAAGTTCTGTTTAAGGGTTCAATCTAAGGCTGGGGTTAGAGATCTTATTCTAGTATAAATAAGCCGTAAGACAAAATTACTGCCATCGTATGAATTTCAGAAACTAGAGGTTTTTCTTAAACACTATGATAAAATACCTAGTTCTAAATTCTTTCTCGCTAATGTCGGCTTATGTCTGCTGATCTGTTGCTGTGTTTCCCTCTTAACTATGTCAGGGAAGATGTTCTATCATAATAATTCCCAAAATCAAGTCATATACTGACACAATGCACCCAAATAAAAAATAAAATCGGGACTTAAGACTTTGCAAAGCAATGGAAGCAGCATCAATATCGAAATGCTTGGAAAACCAATTTTCCCACTCTTCAAACCCCGCCTTGTGTATATTCCAATATTTTTCATGACCAGCAGCTTACATCTCTACTATGGATCCATAAGCCCCTACTACCACATTCTTATTCCAACTTCATGTAAGAACAATCAAGAAGGATGGCATGTCACAGGAATAATACAGTGCCCGTACGTTAAATAACGTATTGTTTTGAGTCGATGTAATTCGTATTGAGCTCAGTTGATGTAATTTGTATTGAGCTCAGTCCATGTGCTTTTTTTGTAGATGAGTCATAAAGGAGAAATGGAAAAAATAAGAGACTTTTCCAGATATTATGGGTAGAATACCATCTCCCATTGATATATTTTGTGAACTGATAATCACTAAAGGAGAGCAGAGAAATGAACTAGACACTAAATTAAACCATAAAGGCTCCTTTTATACCTCCTTAGAATTGATTAGCTCAAAAGTTCCCACATTTGTTTCAGCCTCCTCACCATGATCATGTTTCCTACATATGATTGTCTGTTTAAAAAGAATGGAGGTCTGCATCAGACGACTCTGGAATAGAAGTTCAAATTTTCCCAACCAAAATAACTCAAGAAGCCTGAATTGAACCAGGAGGATAAGGCTCTCGATCTTTAACTATGATACTTCCACTGACAAAACACTACTAGCCGGTAGGTGATATGGTGAGAATTTGGGACAATCAAACTTATCCCAATAAAAAGTTCACAAAAGGTGTCTGGCTCCCAAGAAAATCTTATGTTTATCACATTCAAGATAGCTTCTTTGATAGCTTTTATAACTAATTAAATACATGAAAAATACCACGCATTTCCAACAAGTTCCCATGGATAAAACAAAAACTAGCCTACTGAAAATGATTAAGCTTGCCCAAAATGAATAGCTTGACTGGTAAATGGCAGATTCAAATCATTATCCATGCTATTACTAAAAACTTAATGGTAAGCCTGCAGGTCTAAACTAGTCTTTGTGAACTTCCAATGCATCGGGCACTACACCAGTCAGTCACACCCTTCTTTTTAAAATACAATATATTATTGGGAGAAAGAATTGGTTGCACCATTCCATTTGCTAGTTAACACAATCAGCATGGCTTATAAAAAATTTCCTCAACACAAAAAGAGGATGAAAGAAACAGAAAAAACCAAAACAAGAACAGAAAATCGATACATTAAATTCAAAAGTTGCAAGTAAATTCTGTAAGGTTAGATTCACACAAAAGTGAAAAGAACAAAATGTTCAGCAACATACACTGTCAAAAAACCTATATGCAAAAGCCCAACAATGGCATAACTAAACTGCAAGTTAGACATAGACTACCAAATATCTATGCCAATCCCAGTTTCAAATGCATTTGCAAACCTAATGATGATGTGCACCCTAAGGGTTATGTTCAAATGAGAAGTAAATCCATTATGAAGTGTACATCCAATGTGTTTAAAATATATTAGCTTTTAGAAGCAGGACACAGCAAAACCAAAAATTTAATTAAACTCCAGAGGGTCCCAAAATACTAACAGATTTGAAATAGAAAATGGTTACCTCCAGAGGATCTGAGGGAACAGGACCTTCCTCGGGAGCCATCTCTGCATCCATGGATGGCTTATGGGGGACATCAGGGAGAGAGTAGCTAGAACTTTTCCTTTCTACAGCACCATAGCCATTGCTATTACTTTCTCGAAATAGTTGTGAACTTGTGTCCCGAGCAAATTTGGTCACAAGGGAGAATTTTTCCAATACATGGATCGTAAGATCTCGAGCAGGATCATGGCTCTTATGCTTCTGCCTCCCAGGATTTTGAGAAGGCCTAGGAATTTCATCACGGATAGAGTCACCAATCCTCTCTTGGAGTTCAAAAGATGAAGATTCACCACCATCTGAAACGGATGCAGATGGTCCACTTGCAATATAAACAGGCAACTCTAAAGAGGACAAGGTTTTCTGCAAAACCCGGTTAAAACCCATTAAAAGAAAGAAAGAAGACAAAGACAAAGTGAATTGTAAGAACATGGCAACCAAACATGTCAGGATCTAGATCAATTCAGGGGATAGGCCTGGAAACATATCAGAAATGACCGAGATTGGACAGCCTAGAAGAAAGCAATGTCTAATGCAAACCAACATCTAAAAGCAATATTTGCAATTGAAAGTGACTGATTAACAGTTATCTAAAAAGAGAGAGAGTAGAGAACCGTTCATGCACACCTGCAGGGGATTTTGAAAATCATTCACCAGAAATACATTTGCATCTTCCAATGATCTGTAAATGTGATGTACAGCAACAGGATTATAGAAATAGCATCTCTAATGATAAATAAGATCCAGATATATGTAAGAGTAAACAAGTTTAAGGACATCATCATATACAAATTAATCTTATAACTGAAAAATATCCTGAAATGCACAAACAAAAGACGTGAAGACGATTAAAATCGTGGGGCCTTTCTGGGAGAAGGCACTTCTGCTCCAATCTTCTTATTTTTTTCACTTAATTCTTTTGAAGGATGTCTCAGTCTCTAAGGCGTAACTAGGTTCCCTTCCACCATAAAAAAAAACGTGTACTTAATCTAAAAGAATGCATTAAACATGACTTAACAGCACAGTTCATATAAAGTGTCATGCTCGATGCCACGCTCATGCCAAACAACATTCTTCTGTTATTTAAGTTGAAAGGGAAAAAAAAAAAGAGCAAAGGGGCAACACAGAAGCATATAGAAAGTATGTAGAGAACTGAACAAGTACAAAAGAAAACGTGCAGCAATGAGAGGAAAAATTGCAAGAAACCCAGCTCCCAAAAGTAACGAGTGCTTATAAGACCCCAGAAGAAAGAGAAAAAACCAGCAAACCAAAGAAATCCCTAAGATAGGTGACCAAAACAGTTCTTTTACATCAACCTTTGTACTAAAAGTTTTAAACCCTCAAAAGTATAATCATTTCTCTCATGTCAGAAACTCTACGCAAGACATGAAAGGACAAACTTCATGCTGCTACCCCTTCCCTATGCTTTTTAAACTTACCTTTCCAAACAACAATGTTTGCAGAACGAAGCAACAAGTCAACCGAGAAACTGATTATTTTCTTTTCTTTCTATCTTTTTTTTTTCCTATCATAAACAGGCTTAAAAGAAAGAGAACCGATAACCCCACCATCCAACCCATTTCTACAAGGAGAAAAGATTCCCCGAGGCCAAAATTCCATTTGGCCATAGCCCAAGTAAGGCCAGGCTTAGTCCTTGTATCTTACCAAGCAAGGTCTTCATTTAATCCTTGTCAAATTTCGAGAATAACCTTGCAGCCTTTCTTACCACAAAGCACAAAGAGATTAGGAAACAAGGCACCAAGGATAAAAAATGAAATCAGTGGTCAATTCTAAATGTAAAATGTTCCCCATGTGAAGCATAAATAACTGTAACTTCAATATATTAGAGATGCTCTTATAATATCTAAATATGCATCTTTATAATGTAGATATTTATAGATAGACAGGAAGAGGTAGAGGAAGAGAATCTCAAAATAAAAGGAGTTGCAGACTAAATCAGTAGCCAACCTCACAATAAAAACATGTTGCTTTATTGTAGCAAGGAACTCTTTGACTCCACCATTGTAGAAGTAAAGTTGAGGAAATGCGAGTCCTGCAAAACACCTCCATTTTAAAAATGAGGAGAAATAAAACCAGGTATCGATGGATTCAATTTTAAACCCCAAAACTCATAATCATCAACATAGAACACAAATACACCAACCAAACAACAGTGACTAGAAGTAGAAATAATCACCTCGAAATAAAATTAAACAAGATGAATAAAAATAATAGTTCATAAATAGACACAAATATTATCATACCTTGATAAGGTAAAAATGTAAATAAAATAAAGCTATCCTCCTCAATACAAATGTCACAAAAGAAAAGAGGCCACACAATAAAGATTGCCATTACAAAGTACCAAATTCTTCATAATCTCATTTCACTCATCTTCATTAATGCCTCCCAGTAATTTCATAACAAGATCAATCCGTAACAAGGTGAGAAATCCATGAAAAAATATGATGCTTGGGATCTGACATATATCGTACATCAATGCTACAAAAATTCTATCAACTAAAACATTAGCCATTTCTTAGACTAAAAGTATTCAAGCATTTAATCATCTTTATTCACTTGTTAAAAGCAGCTTCAGGCATTTAAAAACTCTAAATCCACTATCACTTAATAATACAGCCTCCATGAAAGGAAAAAATATAAATACCTGATGACAAAACAACAATTATGTACTGCCACCCAAGGGTAGGAGTACGTCGACGAATAGACCGCACATCCGTAAAAGGCACAGCCCTTATGGTGTAAAGATTTCTATCTACAAAAACAAAACCACACGAACAATTTCACCGACCATATCACACTTACTCCAGTATATTATAACACTCTTAATTCAACAAATTAACAGTTCAGAAATACAACCTCTCTCCGACAGCCTCGCATTCGTACTCTGCCCTTTGTACGGTATCCACGTCTACCATAACCACAAAAATATCCACGTTTTAGCATAAATTCGCTAGACAATTACATTAAAACACAGAAGAGAAAAAGGTGATTAATAAACTGATTTTAAAGAAAAGGAAGAGAACCTAATTTATATACCATAAAAAGAGAAGAGCCTTGCTTGATGAGCTTCAACCGACCACTAATTCTCTCAGACGCATACTGAGTGGGATGAATCGTCACGTTATCTTTCAAATACACAATTTCTGCTCCTTCCGGTACGCTCGACGAAGTGCTCCTTCCGCTATCGCTCCTCGTTACCATCATACTCGCCGATCCCTAAATCAAAATAACATATGAAAACCTAAATATTGAATGAAATAATTTTTGTGAATTGAATTGAATTTAGTGGAAATGTGAGTGATTTATTGGTACCGTACCTGTTGAAGAGAGGCAGCGTAATCAGCGTCGTCTGATAAATCGTGAAGCTCTGGTTCTTGCATGGTTGCTATTGGTTAGGGATTTGAGAGAGAGGGGTAAGGGGGATTTTTTATTTTTATTTTTTTGCTTAGGGAGGAAGGAATAGAAGATTTGGAGGGAGAGAGTGGTACTTTCGCGAGAGAGAGTGTTCGATCGAATTGAATTGAGAGAAGGAAATGTGGGCCCGTAAACAGACTGGGCTGAAGATGAAAAATGAAAATAAAATAAAATTGAGGAATAAAAAAATTACTCGGTTTCACACTTTCATTAATTTTTATTTGAGAAAAAAATCCACGGAGTTGAAAGAGAGATTTTTGGTATTTCCAATGTAATGTTCATAATTAATTAATGTTTTAGTTCTGTCATTTTTTTTTTATAGCGAAGATAGCTAACGCTAAGTGCCTAATATGTCAAGATGATCAGTAATTAATATTTATAAAAAAAAAAATTTTATGGATTTGAGGATTCTCTAATACTTAAATAAATATGTATTTTTTTTTGTAGAGAAAAGGCCATGATATTCTAATGGGAGACTGAAAATAAAATATGCAATAACAATGGAGATTGTGAGCTTGCTTCTTCGAAGGATTTATAAGGTCTTTATATCTTATAAGTCTAGTTTTTTTACAAAGTGGAGGGGCTGCAATGTCAACTTGCCTTAGTGGGATGAACGAGAGAAAACTTCCCTGACACCTACATTAAAAATAGATAAATATCTTTTACACGTCATTAATAAAGGATAAATAAATGGTCTTTTTGAAGACTTTTATACACCTATAGGTAGAAAGAGAAGAATATCATTGACCTTAACATTTTATGTTAAAGGTTATAACAAAAAGACAAACAGAGTTTTATGGCCTAATAAAGGCCTAAAAAGATCATCAGTTTTACAATCATCTAGGCTTGACGAGATGCCGAGCCTAGGGATGTCGAGGCTGACAGTTTATCAACCCTACATGTACATGGATTCAACACGTAGCTGAGCCCTAAAATGTTAAGTCTTGTAACTCGTTGAACCCGCATGTACATGGGCTCAGTGCATAGCTGGACACAAGGATGTTGGATCTGGCAACTTGTTTGACCCACGTGCACCTGGGTTTAGCACGTAACTGATCTCGTGAATATTGGGTATGTCAGCTCATTGGACTCACGTGTATCTCAGCTTAGCGCGTAGCTAGGTCTAGGGGTGTTAAATTTGGCAACTCGTCAAACCTATATGCAATTGGACTCAGCGCATAATTGAATCTAGAGATGTTGGGGCTGACAGACCCACACGTACATTAGCTTAACACGTGGTTAATTTTAGAGATGTTTGTCATCACCCTACCTTTGGTTCTTTTTTTAAACATGGATTTTAGAGGGGAAAATAGCATGTATAAAATGTGTTAATCCATTAATGGCCCTTTAAGTCTTTGGGTATTTAATACACAATGATTTTGAAATATTATCAATTCTAATGAAAATCTTTTTACATGAGAGACTTTTTACCTTTCACATGAGATTTGTTTTTGCAAAACTATTGGGATTCTTTATGGCCATGTGTCTCATCTTTATTTGAAGGAAATGACTAGATGACCTATCTTTTTTAAAAAGGGTTTCCCTTGAGAAATAAAATGGGGTTGTGCATTCAATGTAGTAATTGAATAGACTTTTGAGGATATAAAATGATATGAAAGGTTATTCATCCAATGGTGAGGGAGAAAAATTGTTTTTTTATATAATCCTAGTCATTCTTACCTTTATCTTTTTTTTTTTTTTACTTTCGCTTACTGTAATTTATGAAAAGCTTTGCTGAAAAAGCCCGAGCCACATTTGTTTTAATCTAGGAAAAAACTATTATTCTAGGTATTTCCCATTAAAGACTTCTTTTTTTTTCTTTACTCTAAACAAAAATGGTCCCAAAAGAAGTCAAATTTATCCCTAAAAACAGGGACATTGTTGCTTTCGAAGAGGAATTCAAGTTTAAACTTGAGACTAGGGGGAAAAATAGAGGATAAGGATCCATCAAAACGGGCCCTAGAGCTAGAGAGGGTAGAACCCCAACATCCATATCTAGTAAGGAGAAAGTTGTTCTCCCCACAAGAATTCTTCCCTCGATGCTATTAGAGAACCTTAGGGGAGAGAAAGGCTACTTCAGGGCCCCATGGATAATACCCCCAGCACTATCGGGGTGGAGGACATAAAGTTTATTAATGGTTAGCATACATGGGAGTACATAACTTACATACCTGCCAAGACTAAGCATATCAGTCAACCGAGTTTGGGTTCTGCCCAAGGTCATTTTAAAATTGCATCCCCCTTTTGTATGTATGCGTTAGGTATACCTTCTCTCTTTAAGGATTTATGAGGGAATGTTTTAGATATTTCTAGTTGAGTCCAGGTCAACTGCACCCTAACATGCGGGTAATCTTATTCGTCTTCAATATCTTAGACTCATTGGAATCGAGCCTATAGTTAATATCATTAAGATATACTACCATCTAGTTGCTAGTACCAATGATGACAATGACATGCATTGGTTTTTTTACCTTCGCCAATAGACCCATATAAGCTATAAAAGGAAACCTGTAAGGAAAACTTGCTCATGTCAAAAAATAAATAGGAAGGCGATTGATAATAAGGTATAATAGGTCAATCATCCCCATAGATAGGATACAATAGATATAGAGTTGTTTCCATTATTTTAAGGGTGTGTCCCTTATAGTTAACAGTAAACCTTATTTGAGTTTGAATGAGGAGAAAACATGAGATGTATTGGCATTAATCTCAACTGAGTACGAAGTCAATAGGATGGCCAGAGAGCACTATTAGGCTTTGTTACAAAGTATGCAGCTTCATTTCCTTTTATTTGTGTTACACTTAAGTCCGTTGGTAACTCTATTTCTATACAGAACTGACAATTGAAAAAAAAAGAAAAAACTTCAGTAAAGTTTGCAAATAAAAGCTCATAGAAAGGGTTTTTGTCTCTTAACTTGAGTGAAGGTGAGACTAGAGAAGAGATAAAGAGCGACCTTATTATAGCAGATGAACTCCCTATCCCTGAAGACACAATGGCGAAAACCAAAACTCCCATAAAAATAGAAGCTAGGGGTAGTTATACTCCCCTACTCAAAAGCTAAACAAATTTAAACCCCCATCTTGAAGTGATTGTGGGTGTTGTTGCATACTTTAAAAGAAAGATGGTCTTTACCCCCAAGGAGATTGATGTTTCAGCTTCGACCATAGAGGCTCATGTGGTAGCATTTCTCCTGCCCTAACTTTCAACTTTATTTGGAGAGGTTACAATAATTGAGCCCTCTACTTAAGTTGTTCCTGAAGAGGCTAATTTTAAGGATGTTTTTGTCGACCTCATTTTTAAACGAGATCCCTTCAGTTTCCCCCATATTAACTAGTAAAGAGAGATAACTCATGGAGGTTGTTGTTAATGAAAGGTCAGGCCTTAAGGAGACTGACCTTGAGGTAGTGATACTATTGGAGAGGATCCTTTTCATTCCATTAGGCATCTTAATGATGTCTAAAGAGTGTTATAACCTTCATTTGTCCTTAACTAGACCAATAACGTTTAATGTAAAGAACTTTCTTGTTTTCCCTTTTATTTTGGTTTTATGACTATTGTTCCTAATACTTGTTTTTGGAAGACTTTTATGATATACGCCAATTCTAAAAGGCATTGGATAGTCAAAAGGAGTCACATAAAAGAGGTTATTATCAAACATATGGCAAACCAGACTACCTTCTAACAATTAAAGAGAGAGAACTATTGTGAAGGCCAAACTAAGAAGCCTCAATGTGGCCTATTCATCACAAAAAGAATAGATATGAGGCATTGTTCTTCAATTAGGCTCCACTAATAAATTGCTTCAGGCCATTTATAACCAAATGGATATCTTAAAACAAGAGATTTTTAAGGTGAAAGACCACCTAAGATGGTTTGAAGGTCGAGCTTCTTATTGCCAGGGAAAAAGCCTAAAGTTCTTGGGCATAATTGAAGGCTTTGAGGAACTCTTTTAAGGAGTTTCAAGAATTTTTCAGAGGGTATGTATCTTTGTCCGAGACGGTTGAGGACAAGATCTTTCTTGTCATATCCAACCTATATTTCTTCAACCAATTAATGGAAATGTAGGTGGACTTCAATGCTACTTGCCATTCAGTCCCGGTGCTTGATTTAACAGATGTGTTCCCTATTGGAGCTACTGCTCCCTAATATAGGAAATATCTAGTTAAGGATTCTAAGCTAGATATTTAAGCCTCTACTCCTCATATCCATTCATGTAGCCAACCCTAGTCTTGTAGGATTTATCTATGTAATATTTTTAATTATAAAATTGGTTTTTACTTTTCATTTCTATATTGACTTGTGCAGGGTCTAACATCCATGGTAAAAAAAGGTCCAAAGCCTTCATAAAAAGTTTTGAAATTTTAAATGAGTCTTGCACCCATACTTAAAAAAATATTAAGGGAACTCCCTATGCAATTTGTATTGGTCCTACGTCTATAGTAAAAATTATATTCTGGGTTTAAAAGCTCTTAGAAAATTGTTAAAAAACTTGTATTGATCTAATACTAATACTTAGAAAAATATTTATCAAATCTTGGCAGAAATCAAGCTTTGAATTTTGCCTAACCTCACTAGGATTTATCCCTTGCTTGGTACCAAGAAGAAATATATGTTGCAAACATATTTTTATATTCCTTTAGGATATGTTGTACACGAGCTTGGAGTTGCCATAAGCTAAGTATCCTTGCATTGCGTTTAATTGTTAAATATGGAATTGGAGTCTCGTTTATGAATTATTTTCCAACTTTCTATAAGTATTCGTTGAAATATAGTTGTTAAAATATAGTTATCGAGAACATATTGTTAATATAGCCATTGAGGATATGTTTATTAAATATAATTAATTTATTATTTGAATTATAATCAATTTAAATAATAGTAATAAAATATACATAACTCTCTATTTAAAAAAAAATGAATGTGATAATAATTTTAAAAAAACTAGTTAAAATACTCTTTTTTTTATATAACTATTTTAGCTAAAATTTAGCTAGAAAACAAGTAAGAAGATGAGCGTGATATTTGACAAATTTATCTTAATATATAGTAAAATTTATATAAAAAAGAAAACAATTGTCTGATAATATTTGACGAAAAGACGGAAAACAATTTATGAGTGTGTGTTTATATATATATATATATATATATATATATATATATATATATATCAATTTTAGTTTTCCAAGCGACAAAGACGTCATCCTCATCCTCATTTGCACAGACTTTAAAGGAAAACTTGTCTTTATTATATCGTCTTAACGGATGATTTTTGCCAAATCTTGTGAAGAGTATATTAGTTTGATTTTTGTCTTATGCTTCTCAATGCAAAAAAAAATTATTAATGATTTTTTTATTAAAAAAAAATTAAATAAAAAATATAAATTTTATATACGTGTTCAATAAAATAAATAAAAATTTATTATATGTCAATAAACAAAAACAAATTTATTTATTGGAATAGACAATCAAGTTGTAAAGTTGAGATAAAAAATATTATTTATTAAAAAAAAAGATAAAATATTTTTTGCAATTTGAAATTAAGTTTTTATAGTTTTAATTGATTTGTATCAATAAAATTAAATTTTATTTTATCAAATTAAGAATTAACTCAATATAAAAACTTATTCTTAATATTACAAGAGCACCCGTATAAAATCAATTGAAACAAAATATTAAATTCAATCCCAAATCAACTTAGAAGATGTTTGATAGTACGATAATAATTGTTTTTTAAAGTGTTTTTCGCTCGAAAATACAGTAAAATATTTTTTTATTTTTAAAAAAATAATTTTAACATTAGCACATCAAAATAATTTAAAAATAAAAATATAATAAAATGCAGGTTGCACCGCAATTTAAATAAAAAAATTATTTACTTGAAAATACATTAAAATTATTTTTTTTTATTTTTAAAAATTATTTTTAATATCAACAAATTTAAATAATTTAAATATGTATATAAAAATTAATTTTAAATAAAAAATCAAAAACTACCCTATCTTCATTTAAAACACAATAACAAAAAGACCTTTGAACCTTAATGGCTAAGCTTCCGACGGCATCTAGATTGGCCCCATGTCAGGTCCATCTAAACAGGTGAGCAACTAGCCTAGTTGCGTGTTTTGTGTCTAGTGGGCCATGGGTAGACCATTTCCAAGTTCCGGTACCTTTTAATCCTCTACAGGTTAGACCACCATTGGAACTTTCGAGACTTTAAAGTTGTGACTTACGGTTGGATATTTGAATGGTAGTTGTTATGATTTGAAACCTTTGAGTTGTTGGTTTATGGTGATTTGAAGTTTTTTATGTTTAATTTTATTATTTTCAGTTTATTATTTTATATCTTAATTTTGACCATTTTGCTTGATGTCTTAGTTTTAATCATATAAAGATTGAAAAATCTATAATTTGAATGAAGGCGTTTAGTTTTTCTTGTTAAAAAAACAAATTATACATGTAATATGACACGTAAGAAAATCTATTATGAATCCGAGGGAGTGATGCAGGCATTTGACATATCTAATTTGGTAATATCTATTTATTTATGCTAGGAATGTATATAATAAATTGATAATTTGGGATAATTATATTATAATTTACTTATTTTTTCTTGATTTTTTCAAAACAATTATACTTCACATTCATAGTTTATAATTTCATAACATTTTATACGTACACCTTGACACACACAAAAAAAAATAAACAAAAAAATCAAGTTATTTATATGATTTTTATTATATTTCATTTAATAACTAAATAGTTTTTATATTAAATTTACAAAATTACCATCACTGTTTTTTTTTTTTTTTTTAAAAGAGCATAGTCACCAACCTCGCCATTCTTTCCTCCCTTTTCTCTTAAATCTAGATTGCGGGGAGGCAAAAGATTATAGCTCTTCTTCTTTATTCCATGTCTAGGTGTTAAATCAATTAAAAAAGAAATTCCAGCCCATTCTAGATTTGAGTATCCACCCATCTAAAACAGTAAAAGCGGAAGCTCACATCCCGCTTTAGGATTTTCAAGTAATATGTTATTTGTTCTGTTTGTGTTGTGGTATATACGAGAATATATATATTTATTTTTATTTAAATTTAAAAACTATATTAACTCGGAATATAAATTATAATCTCTAAAATAAAAGATATAAAATGAAAAATAACTAAATTCTAGATACTCAATATAATCATCCTTGTTCTACACTGTAAGCATATGTTTCTCAAAACTAACAAAATCGCTTTGACAAGTGAATTTTTTATGCATAAAACAAGTTAAATACGCAACTAAAACATAACAATCCTGGTTAGGCAATCTTCTATTATTATAGGAAGCATTGAATTTCATTCGAATTTTTTAAAGGTGCCATAGTGCTCAAATAATATAATTTTTATGTGCTGTTTAGGGATAATAATAGAGATTAAACTTATAATAAATGGAGTAAGAAATAACCAATTATGGGAAAATCTTATAATGCAAAGAGAGTAGGCATGCGCAGTTATTTTTTGAATTAACTTTGAAAAAAAGATAGATAAATAACGAAAGAGAAAATTAAATTTGAAACTTACTAAAAATAATAATAAGAATATTCTTAGTTAAGCTAAAAAATATATTTTTTATTTGTGTCTTTTTCTTGTATCTATTTTCTTCTTCTTCTTCTTTAGTTCTCCAAGCATAAAATTTATGAACTGACTTGTAAAATTCAAGGCAATATTAAGACGAATGAGAATTAAATTTTATAATTATTTTTTTTATAGGATTAAAGTGATTTGTGGGTTTGTTAAGATAATTCAGGTTATTCTAGTTTACAAGTTTGATGAAATGTTTTTTTTTAAAATATAATTAATAAACAGTTTCAGAAAAACATTATTTTATTAATCTTTATAAAGTTTATGAAATTATTTACAGGTTTGGCTGGTTGACATAATTTGCGCATCTAGTAAGTTTATTTTTTGTATTTTTTTAATTTAATCTATAAATATTATATTAATTAAAAATTCAATTTTATAATTAGTTTTGTTTTGTTTTTTATAAGATTATCGCAATATAAAAAAAAAATTATATGTGCTATTGATATTTTGTTTTTACATTTTAAAAAAATTGATCTGCTTAGTTAACTGGGGGCTGTTTTGCTTCTTGTGTTTTCTAGATGCCATGTTCATGCTTATTCCTCTATGCAATGAAATGCTGGAAGATCATATCTTTCACAACCAGTGAACCAAAGAACATGTCTAAAAACCCAGCAAAACTCATACCATTTAAGACATTACTTCACACCCTTCTTCTGGCATTGTCGCATCACATTTGCTTTACATGCTCCGTATTTAGTAGCATTTTATTGTTCACTCATTTCCTTGTTCAAAATTTTGAGTTAATTCTAACTATTCCGGCCTTTTATCTCTTCTGTTAAAAGCTGGTCACAATGGAAACTGTTCGTGCTATAAATGTCCCCATGTACACCACTCTTAGGAGCACTGCTGTGACTTTCACAATGATTGAGTATCTTTCGACGGGACAGAAACATTCCTTGCGTGTTTTTGGCAGGTATTCAACTCTTGGATGCTGATTTAATAGATGATAAGCTGCTATCCTGTGACAGCGTCCAGAATTTTTTATCATTGCAGATCCTGATATAAAGGTGATAGATCAACAGTAAGAGTATCGAAACGAAATTAGGAGTCTAGAAGGATGACTCCTGATAACAAGAAACATTTGACAGACTATTTATATGCACTTCTGGGAAGTTATATAAAGATGCCATGTTGAAGATAACTTGAAACTGATTAGAAGGAGTGATTTGATTTATGGCTATGCTGTTGTCTTTGTCGCAAACATTTTTACAGCAATAAATCTAGCTTCTATTGCTCGAATTGGTAACAAACCTGAAATTAGTGCATAATTCTACTTACTTCGCAGGAATAATATGTGGGCCAATCTTACTTTTTTGGACATCAATTAGAGGAGACCTAGAAAGGATAAGGAACTTCCACTTTCTCCTCATCAGAAAGTAGTGTAAATTTAAAAGTTTTAAAGTGCAGGCTTGATAAATATGTTGGTAAAATATTTAGTTGCGCATGCATGTCCTGTGGGTAATTATGCGTGTTTATTTTTTTTCTTTCTGTGGGTGAATCAACATGATCGTGTATATTAATTTCATCTTTTGATCATGTTATGCAGCTAGCTAATTCTCCTCTCTTTGCTAGTCCTAACTTAATTTCTTGCATGCCTTCTTTGTGTCTTTATGTTTGTTCTTATTGTCTATTGGTGTTAGCAGGAGGAGCAAGACAGAGACCACCGTAGCTGTGCCCATTCTAGTGGCCAACTTGGCTAAGATTTGCAGCATCCTTACCTCGAGAACTCAAGAAAAACCCCAAGTATCACTAACCATGCCAAAAATGACATGGCATTCCTCAACCTTACGGGCCAATCAAGACTGCAGATGTTCTGAAGTTACTGCACTTGCCTGAACTCCTTACTTGTACCATATCTGTAGAAGTTGTTGAACTCCCATTATAGCTCCTTCAGAGTTCTCTGCCCAAAATCATGTGGTATCATCGTAACTAAACTTCAATGTCCGCTTGTCATTCACCAAAATCAGCAAAAAGGAAAATGTGATTATTAAAGAAATAATTTCTTCCGCTGCATCATATACGTCTTAGCAATCAGTTGCTAAAATGTTGGCATCTACCAAATTCAAGGCAATGGACATGATCCATCAGTTATTCATATTTAACAGTCATATCTAAAACTGCTGCACTGAAATGTTTTGCAGGTGGTGATGCTTCTTTCCTGTATCATGGCTTTCCTAATTAATTATTTTGTGCTTTTGAATACATCACTAAATTCAGCATTGACACAGACCATCTGTGGTAATTTGAAGGTATGTAAAATAATCACCTCTTGTTAGCCTTGCAGTGTTCTAAGACTCGGTGTCCATGAAACCACAGCCAATACTGACATGATTTTGTTGACACAACACTTTCCTTTGTTTGTTTTGTTAAATTTTTATGTAGATAAGACACTGTCCAAACTTGTAAAGGAACACTGGCTGCTCCGCCATTCAATATTTTCATTTTACTTGAGCTATTTTCTTCAATTTCCTGGCCTTTCTGTCCTTAATTTGCCCCCAATTTCGGCAGACAAATGCCTTGATGGTTTTCTAGTACAAACAGCATAAAAGAGAATTGATCCCTGGATACCACCCCTCCCTTTCACATGCACATCAACACCAACGAGCAACATCACCCATGTAACTTTGTTGTTTTTGGGTTGGCACTGCAATTATTTCACTACACGAATGAGCAACATCAACTGTCTGAGAGATAAACCATCAGTGATTTTGCTCCAAATGTGTGGGCTATAAGAACTTTTCGGGGTCCAAATCCTGGTCACTGTCACACTCAATGTGCTACAAACTCTGACGGACATATGCAACATGTTTTATTGCATCCTAGTAAATCTCACTCAGTTGATTAAAAACAATTCCAGTGTTTCAGTCAAGTAATAAGTAGCCAAGACTGTGCTTCTATGGTGGGATTGTTCAGTTGCAGGAATATTGTTTCCTTCCCTCAAGAAAAGGAAGGGTGAGCACTGAGCAACGCTTATGATTCATGATTTGTTATTCAATCTTTTGAAAAGTAAAATGCTAGCTTCTTCTGTCAACTTGTCGAATATTTTGGGAGGTTCTAGGAGGGGAGACTGCTTCTGCTTGCATGTGTGGACATAAAAGATCGATACACGGAGAGTTGTAGTGGAAAGAGAGAAATGTAGCAACTCGAGTTCATGGAGGGATGTGTGTTTCTTGTCTCCACAAGCTGACAAGTGAGTTTGGCCTCATTGCCATACATGATTGAAACATGCCCATCATCAATCTTGCAAAAGCTTAAACTTTACTTCAATATTCTTTGCACTTTCATGGATCATGATCCGTATTTAATGCTAAGAATCACTAACCAACCCAATGAATTAATCCCATATGCAGGTGCTCTTGTAACTCTTCATCATCTCGCTTTCAAATTTAAATCCAAGTGGATAGCTATTGAAAGAAAGCTCTTGTGATGTTCATGTAGTTTATCCGTGCACATACTCATAATTAAGAATTAAAGAACTTACAAAATATATACTCTAGCCATATACCATAAAGGAAAAAGACATGTATTCCATATAAAAATCCTGTTGTTTGGTTTAGCGGGTGATGTATTTTTTAAAAAGAAATTCAATTTTTTTAATTAATTTTTTTAGTGTTTTTGAATTGTTTTGATATGTTAAAAATAAAAAATATTATTATTTTAATATATTTTTATACTAAAAAAATACTTTAAAAAATAATTTTAACACAAAACCAATCATTACCAAAAAAAACAATAAAAAAAAGTTGACATAAAGCGGAAAAAGTTTAGAAAGGAGGAAGCTTGTTAAAGTCCTCCAAATATTCTCTTAATAAAGATTATCAAGTTCAATTAAGAAAGCATGCTTAACAAAAAGGGCAACATGGCCCATAAAAGAGTGTTTGTTTGTTTCAGTGGTGATGTATTTTTATAAAAAAAAAAATTAATTTTTTTAAATTAATTAATTTTTATAATTTTAGATTGTTTTGATGTGATAGTATCATTAAAAAATAAAATATTTTTATATAAAAAGGATTTTAAAAAATAAATGTTAAAGCAAAACCAATCATCACCAAAAAAAAAAAAAGAAATAAAGCGGAAAAGTTTAGAAAGGAGGAAGCTTATTAAAGCCCTCCAAATATTCTCTCAGAATAAAGATTATTAAGTTCAATTAAGAAAGCATGCTTAACAAAAAGGGCAACATGGCCCATTAAAGCTTGTAGAAAAATCTCAAGTACTTACAGAACATGGGTGTCTCCTTGTCCAATCCCTTTAATCAAGAGTTTCAAGAACCATCAATTTGACCTTGGAATTCATGTTTTCACTATTTATCTCATTTGTTGCTCGAATTGTGCATCAAGAGAGCTATTCCATTGCAAAAAAGTCAGTCCTTGTTAGAGTGTCTTGAAAGGCACTCCAAAAACACCGACCGCTATTGGACGTCAACCGTTGAAAAATCAATGTCCGGTTATGATTCCGGCCGACAGGTTTCGGAACGTTTTCAGTGGGCACCAAACCAAACAAGCCTTAATTATCTACCTCTTCGTGTGTTACCTGTGTATTTTGACATGACCTACCTAGCTTTAGCTTTCAAGTTGACATCATTTTCATCACACACGTAAAAAGCGAGCGGTGGTTATGGCAACGCAGGTATGAGAAAGAGAACATTAATTAAAAGAAAAGCCAAAGTTGTGGTAACTAGCTTTTGACCTCACGAGTCATTAGTCTAGGTAAAGAGAAACAAGAATAGAAGAGAAGTGACCTGGGATCTGGTGAGGAAGCAAGAATATGAGAGGAGAAGGTGTGGGGAGGGTTCAAGGCGTGGGGGAATCTGTGTTTGGGTGGTGGCACGCGAACTTATCGCCCCAAATCATGAGGCTTTAGGGCTCTTTTATTAAAAGAGTCTTTTACACTTCCCAAAATCCCAGGAGAAGGGCCAAGAGTGACCCTTAAATTAAAGACAGGAGACTTAAAAGAAAGAAGAGCAAAACCCAAGAAGAGTGTCCCCTCGTGCAGGCCCAAGGCAGGGCTCCTTTAGCGCCGATGTCTCCGGCGTGTGGTGGTGGCTATTTGCTACCATAATAAATGTGTTTTGATTTGAAATTAAGAAAAAGAAGATTAAAATCAACCTTTTACGTACCCTTCCAAAGGAAACTTCTTTCTAGTAGACAATCTCTTCGCTGACATTCTGCACTCATGTTTCCAAGATTCTTATCTCTCTTTCTTGCACAAATATGGCTTTGGCTTTGACCACCTTTAGTTTCTACGTACGATATTCTTTATGGCTACTTACTTATTTTGAGCACTACTATAAGTCTTCATTTTGTGCAAAGAATCTATATATATATATAGTCCGTCATTCCATGTAAAAGTCTTGTCTTTAGTTAGGCATCCCTTAAATCAAAGTTAAATTATAAACAAACGCAAATTAAGAAGCCTCTCTCTCTCTCTCTCTCTCTCTCTCTATATATATATATATATATATATATATATATATGTGTGTGTGTGTGTGTTGATTCAATTCTTTTCTTCTTTTTTTCTTTTTAAACAATTGGATACAATTCACATTAAGATATATCAATGAGGTATCCATTATATTAGTATAGTGCTAATAAGCCTTTCAACACACCCAAAGGCAAAACTACAACCACGTTATTCTAATACATTAATTGTATATACTAAAACTCCGATGCTATTTAGGTTTTTTTTCAAAAAAAAATATTTTTAATTTATAAATATGCAATATAATAAATATTATCAATATAAAAAAAAAGTTTTGGCAAACCTCCATTTGGACCACACCCCCATAAGAGGGCTTGGTGTAATAAGACTTTCTTTTATAAATCTCTCAAGACTTTAACAACATTATCTTGTTTAGTTACACTTCTTAACAAGATCTCATAAACCAAGGAATTAAGTAGTACTCTATTATCCCTCTACAACAACTAAATTTAAGCTTTAAATTATGATAAATTTTAAGAGGAATTTAAAATAAAAAAACAATGCTAGAAAATAAAGGGAAGAAAAGTGTCAAATTTTATCAAAATAGTACAAAATTAATCAACCTCAAACACTCTACTTCAACTTATTTTTATAGAAAATTTTAGGAATCAAAAGTTGATGATGTCCTTCATAACAGTTTTGGTTACCCACAAGAAACTAAAATTAAACATGAATGATTTTGGATTTAAATTAGAGGTTTTTTAAGCCGGAGAATTTGCAAAAACTATTATGAAAAAACCGATAAATTCCTTCCATTCAAGAGCTAGACAAAACAGTGGGGTGTAAGAAATAATTCTTCATAAAGCAGATCCAGGTTTAAATTTTTATTGACAAAAAATAATTTTTTGTGACTTAAAATATTATCTTACAATGAATTCAAACCCAACCCGAGCTCAACACGTGTGCTAGAGTTTAAGTTCAAAATCTACTTTACTTAGGACATCCCCCCTCTAAAAGCTTTGTTTCTTTTTATATAAGATAAAGTTTTTATATTAATTTCTTATTCATCCATAATTTGTTTAAAACACATGTTAATATATTATGTTAAAGAATTTATTTTGTAGATTAAATTCCAACAAAATCTTAACCCTAAAAGTAAATGGATATATTTTTAATTTGATCTCAAATATATATATATATATATTAACCCTGTTTTTAACCAAATTTTCTAACCTCTAGTTTTTCCTCTAACTGGCTCCCGTGAGAAGGATTTGTTTATACTAGGGACATATGAGCCAACTATCTTATTCTCCTTTTTAGGATACAATACAATAAGTTATTAGATTTAATTAAATGGAATGCGAGGAATGGTACAAAAAAATGGGATTAAAATAATTAATATATTCTTAAAACAAAAGGTACAATCAAAAGGAGTTGTTTGGGTTTTGTGGTGGGGAGGAATATTTCAGGTGGCATGCGTTTGATTTTATTGAGTACAAATTAAGCATGACAAACCCTAAAAGTAAGCTGCTACCCTTGACATCATTCCACTCACCTTCTTCACCTTCTCATCCCGAGGCAAAACCTGCCAGTATACATTCTCTACCTCTCCCACCCCTCATTCCATTCCTCCCTTTCTCTCTGTCTCTGTCTCTCCCTGACTCCAAGTCCCTTATATATGACCATGATCAACCTTACACAAGTTATTACCATCTATATTTCATCAAGAAAGATCATGAGTTCATTCCCATCTTCTTCAATTTATCTTTGAACCCTAGTTGAGCTGATTGCTTCAACATTCCATAAATATCTTGATTGATCCATTCCTAATGGCCAGCTTTTGTTTCTTGATGTTAATCAAATTAGCACCGCCACTCCTCTATTAACATTTGTCCGACTCTTTAAGTTTCTTTTCTTGGTGCAACAATGATTTCTATTTTATTTTTTTTGCCTCTTATTTATTGTTTTATGTTTTCATGTGGAATATCGTTTCTAAATCCCAGCTAAATTATAATTGAATGATAGGGTTTTCCTTAATCGATATATTTTTCATACTCGTGTTTGATAAGTATTATGGAATATATTAATTATTTATGCCTTTTAAAAGTCTAGATTTTTTTTTTTTTTTTGCTTTGAGAATAAATCTTGATTTTAATTGACTGAGTTCAAGGACTATATATAAATGATCATGATTTCAAGATCCCACTTCATGACTATAACCACCAACAAGACCACCACCTCCACCTCTTACTCCACCGAGCCACCATCCTTTTCCCTACCAAGAGATATATAGATACCGTAAATGATCATATTATTGTCCTTTGACAAGTCGTATGTGACCATATCTAGTGTTTCTTTATTCAAGTACACACTTTTTCCCTTTCGGTTGGTAAGTGGCACCAAGCCTGCAGCAGCTAGCAAGTTTTAAAAGCTAAAACCTGTTCACATTATAAACTTATCGTGGTATGTTTCTACTTGCATGATCATTTTGCCTTTTTCTGATAAGAAGAGACACGGTGATCTGCAAAAGAAAGCGATGTTGGTGAGGTTCAATCCGAAGACGGATTTACACGTGAAAGTAATTGTAAAATACGATCTCAGATTGAGCCGCGCCAATATCACTTTCTCAGGGTTATTTGCTTTCCCAGCTTTCACCTCGGGTCTCTTCTGTCATGTTCTTCTCAATTTCTTTCTCTGACATGTCTAGTGATCTTATCTTCCTCACACATTGATGCTACTCTCTTTTTTCTACCTTATTTGTCCACGTTCATATCTGCATTAGTACGTACATTTTCCTATGTATACGTACAAACTCTTTGCTCATATACCGTGGCAGATATTGTCCGTCTTTCCCTTGCTCTTCAGCATGCAGCGTTTCCAAGAAGAAGCTGTACCAGGAGCTAGACAAAGGTATGTAACTCCATTGCTCTCCTTAATCTCAATAGATTAACAAGTTAGGGTTCTTCCCGAATTTAACTTGTTTAATTTTTTTTACAGTAGAGTTAGTTGGACGGAAGATAGGCACAAGGGATTAGGTCCCATATCCAAGTTATTACAAACTAGAAGATTAAAAAATGTGAATATATAAGAGAGGAATGAGATTTTATTCATCATTTCAATACTTTATCCAATATACAAAGCAAATTGAGCTCCCATTTCACCCCTCCAATTAGATGCAATGATAAGGGCTTGGGGCGATCCACTCCTCCCCACAAAATATACGAAGTTAATTACTTCTATTGTATGTTCAAGCTCTTAACGTAGACATATAGTTAACTTACCAAAAAGGATACATGTAGAATACAATTCTCTCAACATTGAAGTCACTTGCCAAGAACCTCGATGATGTACGAGTTTGAATAACATTACATATATACTTGTATGTACTATCAAATCATAGGAGAGATGTTTGACATTGACCTGATGGGATATCAAGACATGTTTTAAGGGATTTGTGGTTTAATATTTTATTAAGCTTAGAATATAACAATGATTCTTCTTTGTTTAGCATCTATTAGTAGTCCTTGATGTCGCTTACTGGCTTCAACTACTTAATTGAAGAATATATAGACTCACAAGTGAGCACCCCCCCCACCCCCACCCCCACCCCTGGCCCCCATTAAATTAAATTAAATATCTAGATTAGCCATATTATCCATCCTTCCTCCTTTTCAGTAATCTATTTAACTAACAGAATAATCTTATTGTAGAAATTGGAAATGTTGGGAGAAAAATTTCATGTAAATATGAAAACAAAAACAAAAAATAAATATTTACTTAACATTTCTTGATTCTTTATATTTCTTCAAAAATATAGAACTGGTATTGTTGTGACTGCATTCAATTTGATACAATTTAACTAATGAGGTTGCTGTGCTTATAATTCTCAGCATGCCTTGTGCTATATAGATACATGTCTTGCGCCAAAAGAAGGGAGAGGGTTGTATAAGTTATTTATAGAAGGGGCTTTTTTTTATATTAATTAACCTTATATGATTTCATGATTCTAGGGCATGGATATATGTACGCATGTACCAAATATTGTAGTTATCCGTATCTAGCTAGTTGGAGATGGAATTGCTTTAACTTCTTTGTGTAAACTCCTTTTTAAAGCAGTTTTTGCAGATCTTTTTGTAGTCTTAAAGAAAAAGAAAAGAGAATAGCTGAACTTGAAATTGTGGGGAAAAGATAATTGCTGATTTCGAAATAATAAGCTTTTTTGCTAGACGCCAACGAGGCTTCTAAAGTGAGTTGCATTATTTGGTTTCTGTCGGCAGATTGTCATTTGTCAATAGTGATCGCTGTTACATTTTTTTCCCCAGCTTTCTAGCTACTAGTGCAAAACTTCACCCTTTTTTGGGTCCTTCCTAGCTAGCTAGCATTATTTTTCAATGGCCATTATCTTTTGGGTTAGTTTTTGTCCAGCTAAATACAAACATTTCTACCTTGTAATCCCATGTTGTAGGCTAGCTAGGTATGCTCTCTCTTAATTTCTTGAGCTTAACCATGAAGCAAGCTAATATGCAAGAGATCGATCTTGTGCTCCAAGAATATGATTTAATTTCTGTTGATATCCTTGGTTTGCTTAGGCAACTGTAGTGGAAATCTGAAAAATGATGACCATTGTTCTGGCTGTGTTCTCATTGCAAACACTTTCTTACTACTTTTTAAATTGTCCATTTAATGATCGTTCAACGCTTTCTTACAATCTTTTTAGTGTTTTTTTTTTATTGGAATCAGAATTTATATCAAAAAATAATGAAATTATATAGATATAGTTTTATTGTTTACATTAGTCGATTACCCATACCAGCAACCGGTAGCCTAGCTAGCAGGCGGTTTTATATTATAAGATTGTCATGTTATTTATGTGTTGTCTGAACATATTTTATAAATGAAAAAACATATTTTGCAAGCTATTTTTTAATACATGGTGAAGGTTGTGAACTTTCAAAGACGATAAATGGAAATATAAATCAATGTTCCTCATTTCTGGAGTATTAAAAATTAATACTCTTCATTTGTGGAAATGTAAATTTGGAGTTTCTGATTTGACATATAGCTAGTCATTCATTTAAGTTAGAGTTAGAAATATCAATGATATATATATATTAACTTGAACGTTAACTAAGATTAAATTGTTTTTAATGGTGTTTAAGGTCGCACCTTCCATATTAATCCTATGTCTTTAGTAGAATTTAATGGATGTTAGCTTCAAGATTCAAATCTAAAAAATTAAAAAAGAGAGAACCTCTAATTTAATCACTAGAACAACTCCTTAGGTTTAGCTACTATGATCCATGACATATTTATTTGTAACTTAGATTATATTTATTTCTTGTAATTTAATTAATGAATGACTACTACATCATTTATTTTTTCTAATGTTTTTTTAAATATATTTATATGCTTATAAGAAAAGGAGAAAAACATACTTAAATTAAGAAGTTGTATGGAAGAAGAAAAAAAGTTGTGAAACAAACTAGTTTCTAAATCAATAAAAATTATTAAAATTGTTAATTGTCACTCTTCATGCTTATATAAATGGAACATTAAATTGTTGTTTTTTTTTTCAAGGTTGAAAGCACTAGGGAACAAATCTAATCATCTAGATTATGGAAATTGAGAGATGACTACACTACATTGTTTCAACTTTATTATATATCTAGGAGTTAAAATATTTAGTTAATATTTTTATAAATAGAAAAAATCTTAACCATATAAAATAAGTCTGGCAAACACAATATGCCTAAAAAATTTAGGCTTTCTAGTCGGTCAAGCTAAAAGTGGCCTAGGTCTAACGAGCACACCAGACCCAAAGAGCTTGGGCTGGTAGTCGACCAAGCTCAGGGTAGCCTATATCTGAAAAACACGTCAAACCCCAAGAATTTGGACTTAGCAGTTGACCAAGCCTAAAATAACCTGGGTCAAGCAAATATATCAGATCCAAAAAGCTTGGACTTGACAGCCAATCAAACCCAAAGCAACGTGGATATGCCAAACATGTCAAACACAAAGAACTTAAACTTTGCAGACAACCAAGCCCAAATAAACGTAGGCCTGACATGGCAAATATGCTAGATCCAAAGCATTTAGATTCAATCATTACCAAGTTTTAAAACTATATGTCCGATCCTAGACGATCCTCTAAAATAAAAGTATTGAATGTATGATAAATTATTATGTCTCTCCATCTAAAATAATGATTCGTATTGATGTAATGATTATCCTATACTCATAGATATATACAAGGTCTTTTAAAGAACCTATCATACTTATTGTTTCATTAATATATGTATCAAATATTTGTCTCTCATTAATATCGTTGAAAGTAAAGAATTTTTAGTCCTTCCCTTCTCTAAAAACAATAAGGTTCAGCAGGTATAAATACCTCTTGAACCATTTAGGTAAGGGTTCATAACCTTTTATCCCATAAAATAAACTCTTATAGATTTTAGAGTATTGACCCACTTAAAACTCAAGACAAACATTTTTATTTCTTGAATTTAAGGTTCTTTTAAGATGTTTATTGTCTTTTTTATATATACTAATTTTATCATTAAATAGTCTTTAAGTCCCTCGATTGGAACTGTTTTTGCATGTACTCAAGTTTTTACCATTAATCAGGAATTTTTAAGACTAAAAAAACAAAATCCAAATACTTGGATTGATCGACTATTAAACTATTCAAAACACTAAATAACTTGTTATTTATATATTTTGAATTTTGAAATATTCCGTTGGCATTCTTCGATGTTTTTGGTTGTGTCAGATGCACCAACAACAATAAATCTCGATGCCAATTTCTTCAGTTTAACCTTCAAGAACTAAAATCAGCAACTGCGAATTTTAGGCCTGACAGCAATATTCTTAGAGAGGGCGGGCTCGGATACGTGTTTAAAGGATGGATAGGGGAGAATGGGACGTCACCAGCAAATTAAACCTGGGTCTGGAATCACAGTTGCTGTGAAGAGTTTAAAGCCAGATGGTCTTTAAGGCCATAGAGAATGGGTGGCTAGTAGAATATCGAGCTGAGCCATGATTTTACAAGGAGGTTACAACATGTGCTGAGCTGGTAATTTCGCAATTCTCATATGCAACAAGAAATTTAGAAATTGGCATTATAAATTAATTTCCATCTGCAGGTTAAGTACATACGACAAAGTATTGCCACCTTCAGCAATGTTATATACAACGTATTTTCCAAAAAGTAAGTGAAGGCTCGCATGGCAGGGCTCCAGAAGTGTCGAATGAATTTTATGAAGATGCCACCTTCTTTTCTGATGGTGTTATCATGACTCCGAGTGACAATTATGAAGATGGATCGATTCTTTGAAATCAATATCAAACCAAGTGCTGTATTTTAGAATCTCTCAATCTAATGTCAGCGGATTTTTTGCTTGTTTCTTTTCTTTGCCTTTCACTTGAAGAATCGGTGAAAACACAGGTGCAAAATTGCCTTTCAATCATGTATATATAGGACTATAGTGGACGGATATTGTTAACAAGTTGATTATCGGATACATTTATATATCTCCAAACTAATCACGTCTATATAGGCAGTCATGCATAAATGACAAATAAATAAATAAATAGCTTGTAACATGCATCTGCAAATGAAAAGATTGCATGACTGGTATGATTGTTCACAAGTCATGAGTTCGATTAGTAAAATTAAAATTTTCTGTACATTCGGCTGTCTGCTTGCTGTGGTAAACTTTATTTTGTCTCGAATTCATAGGCTTCCTATTTTACAGTTTGATGTGAGGCAACATGTTTGATTTTGAAGTTTGCTTGAGCATGGAATTTGTTTGATCAATGCAACCATAGACTTAAAAATTTATTCGAAGAGAATAAGTACTTTCAGATTTTTTGGTCGAAACTAAACATCAGGGCTTGATGTTATGTCCTCTCTAATCATAGACTGGTTTCCTTTCATAATCTCAAAGCCATAACCACCTCCAAGATGTCTACTACAGTGGCTCAAGCTTTAGGATATGTCACTGTCTAATGTATCAAACTCATCCTTTATGTCCCTCGATGTTTATCCTAGCTGGGTTCAAAATGACATGTCGAATACATTCTATTTGAGTAATTACTTTTACAGTGCGGGTGATTACTATTAGTAAGAAAGTTAGAGCCTTAAAAAGGGCCTTAGTGCTCTCATACAGGAAAAGAGAGAGACAACTTGGGAGGCAGAGCCATAGTGTTCGTTGCGGATGGCAAGCATATTCTAAAAAGGAGATGCTGCTGTCCTCTTCATTTAACAATTCTCATATGCAACAAGAGAATAATTTTTACTGTACCCTTTTCAGAAATGATTGGCATTATAAATTAAAGCAAGATATGATTCTAATGTGAATGCATACATGATGAAATGCATATGTCATTAGAAACCTTTACTGTGAATAACTTGGAGAGGAGGTTGAAGTAAAATGAGATTCTAGTTTGAATATGAGATGCATGCAACTGATATGTAAAGTGCATATTTCAAAGATTCTTATGCTCAACTCATGTATATACACCCCTCGAATCTTTGTTGATAGCGTAAGTGCTGATTTTGCTGGAAACATATCAGTGGCTTGTCTTGGACATGACTAAGATGCTAAGCTTCTATGGTCAAACGCGGCCAGAGCCTGCACGGTGCACCCATTATAAAGAACTGATACGAAGTCCTCAACTTTTGAATCTGGACCATGCTTGGTGTAAACTCTAAGCAGGAGCTGAACGCAAAATTTTGGTTCACGTCAGTTTAACTTTCATTTTGGAAGTGCAGAATGTTATTCAATACAAAGGTCTTTTGCGGTTCTCAACTGATGAAAGGTCTAAACCTGGCAGGGATCGAAATTTCGGTTTTGCGAGATGAAGTCTGTATCAATGAAAGATACAGTAGTGACATACTCAGGACGAAGTCAAAATGCAACTCCAAAACCTCAAAGCAATTGACATTCAGATAGCAACATGTAGCAATCTTAAAAATGGAAGGTTTCATCTAATTACAAGCTATATCTCAATTACAATAACATCAAATCACAGGCAAGGTCTGAATTGATGGTTAGCTCTCTAGTGTAAGTTTTCATAGAAGCTGATTTACCTTTCTTCTTCAGATGTTTTTCTGGATCCAGAAAATCTTAGAACACCCAAATGTCATAAAACAAGCTTGAAATATTCCCTTCAGAATAGCCAACGAATACAAAGGCAGAATACCAACCTTTGTTTTTCTTGATACTTGAATCAATCAAGGAGATTGAATCGATTGCCCTTATCTATAATGCTGCTTGCCAGTATTCAAGGGAGAATCTCTGATGCTTTTGGAAGATACATTTGTGTGCTGCTGCGCTCCTTCACTTTTCTTCTTGCGCTTCCCTTGTTGAGACAAACGAGAGTGGTAAGATAAAATGGCGAGGTCGTTTAGATCTTGCAATGGAGTGAGAACTTTCACAATTTCATCCATTGTAGGACGGGACTTTGAATCCCTACTGAGGCAGTTGTAAGCCAGTTGAGAAACTTTCTGGACCGCTTTAAGGGAGTAATTCAGCTCCAACCTGGGATCCACTAGCTGGTACATCTTTCTCTTGTCAGCTAAATAAGGTCGTGCCCATGCAACTAGATTCTGCTCACCACTAGGTCGCTTCTTGTCCATTGATCTTCTGCCTGTCAAAATCTCAAGCAGCACAACTCCAAAGCTGTAAACATCACTCTTAGATGTCAAGTGTCCTGTAAAAGGAGGAGCCAAATGTGCAATTTTGTTAGATACCCATCAAGGACAGGCTCTGGATCCCAGTCTTGAAACGTATTTCATAGCAGCTAAACTGGATGAAATGAGAGTCTTGGTTGGTTTCTAGTAGAAGTCAATGCGAGTGTTTGTTATAGTCAGATCAACATGTACTATCAGGTACTGTATTTAAACCACAAATTGGATGATTCACTTCAGGTTTAAAATAGAAATGTAGATGCTTGGACAAAAGGGTTACTCTTTAGTTGACGCTATTCCTCTTTTCTATAGAAAGTAAAACTTGTTTTTCTAGTTGATTACAGTTTCCTCATGAAATGCAGGACCAGCAGGTGATAATGTCAAAGGAGTTTACTCCTACCTATCTATTACAACTTCCATACCTGTCATCACATACTCTGGAGCAGCATAGCCATATGTCCCAACAACCCTTGTAGAAACATGAGTTTTGTCCCCTTGAGGCCCAGCTTTTGCTAGACCAAAATCTGAAAGCTTAGCATTATATTCCTGTAAAAGAATTTTCCTTGTTAAGACTTCAATCAAGCAAAAGATTTGACACTATCATTCATTGATATGAGTCACCACATACCGAGTCAAGCAAAATGTTTGACGTCTTAAAATCTCTGTAAATAACTGGTTCAGGGCCACCATGGAGAAAGGCCAATCCTTTTGCTGCCCCAAGTGCAATTTTAATCCTGCTGGACCATGGAAGAGGTATTGTCCCTTCGAAAGTTATATCAGCATCAGAATTTGCCTTCATACAACTAGAAAATGTACAAGCATGATAAAAAAATAATAAAAAATAAAACATTGAAAATCTTCAGAGCATTGATAGCTTCAGTTTCAAAGAAATTTCAAACAATTTGATATAGCTGGCTATTAGCTAGTCCACATTCTCAGCTCACTCTTTGCCTGTTGATTCAATAAATCATGAAGCTCACTAGGGGAGAAATTTAGACCAGAGCTTTGTCTCTTGTGTATCTTTCCCAATTTCCATGACAAAAAAAAAGCTGATGAAAACTGCGACAATAAACTCAATCAAATAAAAAGATGCAGAAGCAACCTTTCATCACTAAGAATAGTAGAAGAAACCTAGAATGTACACAGTCCTAAGGGGAGAAAAAGAAAATGGAAAATTTTCTCGACATTATTAGCTAGTTTAGCCACAATAATGAGGAGAAAAAATGGCAGAAAGAACAAGGAGAATTGAATTTCAAAGAAGAGAACAATTCTCCTTGTATCAAGTGGTGAAAAAATATGTAAATCTGGTAGTCATTTAGTAGGAAGCTTCTCAAATAGAAATATGGATCTTCAATAGCAACAAGACAACAAAGAAAAGGCAACAAAATTGTTAAAACTTACTTCTAAAAAGATGATTTTCAAGACTCCCTCGCGTCATAAATTCATAAACAAGAAGCCGTTGATCATCCTCGATGCAGTAACCAATAAGCTTAACGAGATTAGGATGGTGAAGCTGTCCAAGAAAATCAACTTCAGCCTGCAATAAGGTAAATTATCATAATGTCACACTCTTACTTCTAATCCTCCATCCAGCCATCACTTTTGACATCAATCTACTAACCCAAGAAAAGCAGATATTCTACTAACCACCCATTCTCTATGGCCTTGAAGACCATCTGGCTTTAAGCTCTTCACCGCGACTGTGATTCCCGACCCAGGTTTTGCTGGTGCTGTTCCATTTTCCTCTATCCATCCTTTAAACACATATCCAAATCCGCCCTCTCCAAGAATGCTATCAGGCCTAAAATTCCCCGTTGCTGATTTTAGTTCTTGAAAGGTAAACTGCAGCAACTGGCATGGAGATTTCTTATCTTGTGGATCGGGATTATCAGAAGATAGTTGTGCTTCATTATGAGCACATAACTCTCGATTGCTTGCATTTAGGTATCTTGTTTCAGTAGCTGCATCAACAGAATCAAGTGAGACCCCTCTTTCATCCACAAGTTACATACTTTATTACCAATGGAAACACAAAGTTCATCTTGAGCAAAGAAAGAGAAACTCAAATTTAGCACTAGTAGGCAAGTTGGATCAGCAATCAATTCTGTTTTGTGACTTGAAAAAGATGATATTTTTTGGTCAAGTTTTCTATTACCATGATAACCTTGTAAACTGAAATAGAACTTGCATTTCCCAGTTCCTGCAAATCAAGAAGTTGATCTTTGTAAAAGAATCAACACAACCCCATCTTGAGATCTGTTCTCTTAATGTCAAGTTTACCAACTTCGACAAGATACAAGAGAGACAGATGAGATTGTATTAAGCTCAAATTTCAAAACTTTAACAAAAAGAAGCCAACTTTCAACACTTAAATAGCATAGCAGATCAATATCATGCAATAAAAACAGAGGAGACCCTTAAGCAAATAAGCATGGAACACTTGATACACAACTAGATTCAACAATTTGAGCTCAAAATCACAAAAGAGATGAAAAAAACTACAATATAATTAGACGCACCTGCATCGTAAACAAGACTAGTACGAGGGATCGCGTTAGCAGAATCTCTAGAGGCAGAGGACTTGCAAGAACCTCTAACTCCACGTTTTAAGACAGCCCAGCAACCACACTTGCTATCCATAACTTTGTTTAGTTTTCTTTTTGGGTTCTTGTTTTCTAATTTTATATCATGGGTTGTCACTATGATTGCATGGGATGTGATAGACAGGTGAGTAGAGATTGGTCATGGTTGGGTTATGTTATGTTTTGTTATGAGTGAACTGATGAAGAAGAAAAAGAAAGCGAGTGTGTGAGAGAGAGAGGAATTGAAAAATGTTAATGTTGTTGTTTGCGTTAGTGTTGGTCTTGTTGGTGTTGCTGCTGCTGTTAAAGAACGCAGGCATCATCATCACCATCATCGCAGTGTGTACAAAAAGAACTTTTTTCCACCACCTTTTGGCGTGGGTGATGGGAATCCCCCCTCTCTCTCTCTCCCCATCGATTTAACTTAGCAAAATTACCAAAAATCACCCTTCGTAACAAAGTATTGATAACTTCGGCTGTGCCCATCAAAGATTTTCGCAAACATTTGGCTTTCTAATTTATTTTTATTTTTTTTACCGTAATATATCTTGATTAATGTTTTTGAGATTTTAAAATTAATTATCAAATAAATTTTTAATAATTATTAGATTTGTGACACTCAAATTAATAATTTTTAAAAATAAATTTAGAATCTAACCAATTAAACTACATCCCTAAAAAAATATTTTTTGTAAAATCTTTACATGCATTTTGGAATTTCATAATTGAATTCAATTTCTATATTTAAATTAATTCATGTATTTGAAATTATTTTAAGGATATTAATTTAAATTTTAAATAAAATTTAATTTATAAAAATTGATTAAAATCAAATCATAGAGGAAACTCTCTCATTTACTTAAGAAATTTAATTTTAATTGATCTTAAAAACTATTTTTCAAAGATAACTCTATCCCTTTTTTTCTTCAACTGGACACTGTCAATATTGGAAATGCTAACAGCTCTTAAGAACTTACCTGACCCCATGAGCATATCACGTTTATATTCGATGGCTATT
This sequence comes from Populus alba x Populus glandulosa, assembly GCA_033617975.1. Lineage (NCBI taxonomy): Eukaryota > Viridiplantae > Streptophyta > Magnoliopsida > Malpighiales > Salicaceae > Populus > Populus alba x Populus glandulosa. The sequence continues at coordinate 5,958,339 of CM066148.1, read as the reverse complement.
TTTTAAATTTATTTCTACGTGTATTTTAAATAAAATAGTATAATTAAATTTAATTTTATAATTTGATATTTTATTTTAAATATAAAAAGTATAATAAATTATTTATTAAATTCAAATCATAATTGGTTTAATCAAGTAGTAAATCAAATTCTTCACTGCTAGTTATTTAGCTGAAAATAAATCCCACCATTATTATTTACATTTAACCTGCGTATCACCCATGGGCTATAAATTTTTAAATAAACAAATATTAAGTATGCAGGCTATTTTAAAATGTTTTTTTAATGAAAAATTCAAAATGTAAATTAAAAAATTTATACAATCATCTAACTAAATAAATAGATAATTATTTATATAAATAAAAAAAAGTCTCTAACAATAACCAAAAAACAAACTGTAAAAATAAGATATTTACCCGATTGTGTTTACTAAATTTATTTATTTAAATAAATAAAAGATAAATTCATCTTAAAAAACTAGTGACTTAAACAATAAATACAAATAAAACTGACTGAATAAACTCACACTATAAAAAAAATTATGAGAGACCGAACACATAAACAAAATGTAAGAAATGAACACCTGCCGATATAATAGAAAGATAAAAAAAAAAATCTTGAGCGAACTTAACAGCCAAACTAGCATGAAATTGGGATGACCCCTTGTGTATAGGAAACCAAAATTTTTTTGAAAAAAAATACTTTTAAAAAAGATCAAATTTGACCTGGGCTATTCTTTTAGATTTATAACCCGGGTCATAAGACTATGATGACCTCATTAAAGGCGAACCTAAAAAACCAAAAAATAAAATACTTAATCAAACAAATATTAAATGATGAAATTAAGAAAAAAAGAGTCAATAAACAAAACAATGCAAAACATAACAAATAGCAATTAAAATAATTATGACTAAATTCAACATCAAAATTAAATATTTAGAGATGGAATTGAAAAAAAAACCCAATTAAAAAAATGATTAAAAATAACAATTAAAAGAATTAAGATTAAATTTGACATGAAAGTCAAATGAAAAATAAATGCTTAGGGATAGAATTGAAAAAAAAACAAATCAATCAAGAAAATGATTCAAAAACAAATAATGATTAAAAAATAAGAATTGAATTTAATAAAAATAATAATAAAATCAAATCACCATGGATGAACTAGAAAACAAAATCTAATTAAAAATAACCAATATAAATAAAACAATTACAATTAAGAAAAGAATGAATGAGTCAAAAGAAAAAAGGAACTGAAGAGTTGGTATAATTTTCTACATGATTAACATGTAATAGGAGAAAGAAAGGAATAAAAGAAAAGTAAATTGGCGTCAAACCAGACCCAATCACCATACATGCATAATCTAGAGAGAAAAGAGACGTTAAGACAAATCCAATGATGCGGGTAGATAACAATTCAAACCACTGAAGTTAGCAGCTCGATAGTGGCAAAGCCGCTAATGCATGTGAAGCACGCAACGATAATTTTTTCTTTTTTTTTTACAAAAACATAAATGCTCCCAGTGTTAAAAAATAATCACAAAAAGAATCATTATGAAATTATAGATAAGCCCTTGAAACCAAAATTTAAACAACAAGAGTAATGAAGTAATCAAACTTTTCATTAATTTGTAAAAAAACAAAAATAACCTTGAGACTAAACAACAACAATAATAAAAATCATTATGAAATTATAATCAAGCTCTAATAGCCAAGACTGATAAATTTTAATTGTAAGTATAAAGAGTTAATTTAATTGTTTATTAAAATATCAAAACTACTATATAGCCCTTGAATTAAAGGTTCTTTTCATTAACTTTTTAAGGGTAATACGCCAATTGTACTCATAAGAAATGAAAAGAAATTGTTGATCCCAAACAAATAAAGAATGATAAATTAATTGTTAGTAAAGACCGTTTTACCTCCCAAGTGTTTAAAAATTAGGTCAAATGGTGTTTTTAAAAATTTTAAAATCTTTTTAGTTCAAATTAATTTTTTCAAGTTTTTTAATTATTTTAAAACGTTAATATCAAGAATATATTTTAAAAATTAATATTAACAATAATACCAAAACAGTCACGAAGTTGTTTCGGAATTCTCCCCTCTGCAGATGTGTCTTACCGAAACAGACCCTTGATTTTTAACTCTTATTTTATTAGCAAAAGGATAAATAGAATACATCATAATGAAAGTACAGATATCAGAGTAGATGAAATTTGATAGGACATGTACTATCATGACTTTCCCATGGATGGGATAAAAATAATTCTCCAAGTCTTAAAAATTAATAATTATCTTTGAAACTCATTTTTTAATTTCTTTTCTCGTTTAAAAAAATATATTTAAAAGTAGAATTATAATTACTTTTAAATTATTTTTTATACCAAAATATATTAAAATAATTTTTTTATTTTTTAAAAATTATTTTTAAAATCAACGCATCAAAATAATTCAAAATATATATAAAAAATATTTTTTAACAAAAAAATATATTTTTTTAAAAGACAAATATAAATGCATTTCCAAATGTTTATTTAAAAAGAACTTAAAAACCTTATAAAACTCAAAATACTATTTAATTGGTAAAATATCTTAAAATTAAACCATATAAAAATGATTAATGATTCATAATCATGATCTATGATACAACTTTTGAAGTAAGATGATAGTTTTAAAATATCTTAATAACATTTCTTTTATCAAGTGAAATGTATTAATATAAAAATTAATTTTTTTTATTAATAATATGTGCTTATTTAACCACTTTTTTATTATTAATTTTTTTTATTTATTAAACTTGAGAATTAAAATATAAATAAAATTAAGTTCATGATCAAAATATAAAATCCTAAAACTAAAAGGATAAAAAATGAGGAAACGATGAATTGCTAGGTGAAAATGAATTTCTTTGCTCACGGATTTGACAAAAGACAAGTTGTTTTTTAATTCATCATTTTTCTTTTAATTTTTTTATACTACAAACTCAAATTTTATTTTATTAAATTGGGCTTTGATTTAATTCTGCAATTTAATCAAACACCTTTAATTCTTGAAAACATGTAAAGAGAAGAAAATATCAACACATATAATATCACTTAAGGATTGAGTTTTTAAAAAACAATTATTGACAATAATAAAAAAAAGGTATTATTCATTACGAATTTTCTTTTAATTGTATTGTATAATTATATAATAATGTGATTTTCACATGTATTGCAGCATCTAATTTACTCCCAAAAAAAATTTAATTTTATCTTTTGTCTTGGTTGATATTACGTGAATATATATATATATATATATATATATATATATATTATTTTATTTATTGGAGATTGAGTTTCGTGATTTGTTATAGTTTGCTTTTTATGTGATCATCTTGTTCCCATGACCCATGTTGCAAGTTAATTCATTTAACTCGGATTTTTTTTTCCTGTTCTTAATTTATATTTTTAAAAATTTCATCATTCACCATTAGGTTGATTAGAAATCAAGCATTGTGATTCTTTTTTATTTACTTCTTATTAAGTTATTTGGATCTTACGATTTGAAACACAAGTTTTGCGAGTTAACCTGAGTTGATTCAACTTGTTTTATCTTGTTCTCTTTTTAATTTGATTTTTTTTTCATTTTAATTTTTTAGGAATGTATTGATTAAGAATTGTATTTTATAATTTGTTTTATATGAAGTTATCTCAGTCTCATGGCCCGAGTCACGAGTTTGTAACCCAAGTTTACCCATTTTGTTTTTTTTGTTTGCGTTCTATAAGGTTATACCGGTCTCATAACCCAGATCATGAGTTTGACGGGTTATTTATGATTGACTCGAGTTATTTTTTTGTGTCATTTTTTTTTATTGATTTATTTTTCAATTTCATCCTTCAGCATTAAATTGATTGAGAATTGAGTTTCATAATTTATTTTGATTTATTTTTTAGGAGATTATCATGGTCTCATAAACTCATGTCATTGATTTAACAAGTTAACTCGAGTTGACTCATTTGTTTTTTTTCATTTATATATATATTTTTAAAAATTATTTCTTCAAATATTCAGTTGATTGCTAATTAGATTTCATAATTTATTTTGGTTTGTTTTATTTGGATTTTCATAATCTAATAAGCTATGTTTTTATTCAAGTTATTTTTAGATATTTCAAATCGACTAGATTATATTGAAAGAATCCTGGTTTAAATTTTTTTATTACAATAAAAATATTAACAAAGCTTGAATATATCGTTTAAATTAAAAAAAAATCTAATCTTGGCTAGCAATCTGGTATCTAATATATCATATGGATGTCCATGGAGTTGTAATTTGGCTGGAAGAAGAGAGTGAGAGAGAGAGATATTTATTTAAGATTGTGATAATGATTAAAATTTAAATTATTTTTGTTTAGAAATGTATTAAAATAATATTAAATTTTTTTTTTTGAGATTAGCACATTAAGATGGTTTGAAAAAAATAATTTTTAAAAAATAAAATAAAATAAAATTTTTAAAAATATGGTTTCAACCATGTTTTCAAATGATTATGTTCCCAGTGGACTCAAAACTCGCAGCTAAAAAACTATTGTCTTAGAGCATGTTTGGCTCTGCGGTCGAAACTGCGTTTCGTCAAAATTCAATTTTTTTTTTTTTGCTAAAATTGAGTTCGATTTGTATTTTTTGGATCGTTTTGATGTGTTGATATCAAAAATGATTTTTAAAAAATAAAAAAACACTATTGGCATGTATTTCGGCACGAAAAGCTATTTGAAAAGCAACCGCAACCACACTACCAAACACGCTCTTAAGAACTGATGTTTTACACTTTGAATAAAAAAAGAAATTATAAATAACTATTGAAAAAGCATAGAATAAAGTCCTCGCTGAAATGAGGACCTGACTGGGAAGAAGAGTAACAAATAAGGAATTGTGTTTTTATTTTATTTTATGTTAGACTATTTTTCAATTAAAGATATATTTAAATAATATATTTTAAAAAATAATAATTTAAATTAACATATCAAAACCAGAAAAAAACATCTAATTGGTATTTTTTAAGATGAAAAGTAATATAAAAATAATTTTAAAAAGAAGGTTACCACACAAAAACATAATATACTCTTGAATTAGTTTTCATACCTCGGAATTAAAATTAAGTATTTTGTAATAAAATCGTAACACAAAATGGTATAATTACAATAAAGTTTTTTGGTCCTCTATAATTAATGCGGGGGCGGCATGTATGTAAAACCTAAGGAATTAAATTCCTTAGCTCTCGAGTACAATATACTTCTTTTGTATAACAATCGAGTGTGTTTAATAAAACATGAGATTAAAGATGTTTTCCCAGAGAGTTTCATTAATTAAAAAATTCTTCCTTGAATTATTGTTTGGTCAAAGCCGAGGAAGGACAGTCAAAGAGCATATTTGAGTGCAATCCCATCACAAACAGACACTCTCTCTCTCTAGGCCATGGAACTGCACATATTTATTCCCGTTCTGATGGGAACCGAGGACGACGGGAGGCTTGTCGTAGATGGGTTGCTGTTGAGGGCGGTGCTCTAAAAGGAGAGGGGGAACGGGGAGGAGGGGAGGAGGTGCTTGGTGAGAGGTCATTTCATCAACAACCATTAACACAAAATGGTATTCTATGATGCTTTGGATGAAGAAAAGCAATCTGTGATGAGATCCTATTCTTTTTTCGACACTGTGCTTGCAACTTTGGAAAGAAGAGATGCCCCTTGCCCCCACTACGAGCGCGGGCCCGCTCAGGACCCCGCCACATGCATTTGAGGCACACATAGGAGATAGAGAGAGGCTCTAAGAACACACTTCCTTGTGTAGCCCACTCAAGATGATCATATGGGTGAACAAGATACCCTGTTCTTCAAGGTATAAAGTTACAAACCATATGATTGGAGCAGGAGAAAGGTCCAGATGCACATATATTTTCAGAGGGAGATGTTGCGCTGCAAAACGATTCACCATGCATCCTTTTTTAGATGGACCGTTAATTTCATGTTTTGAGCGTCATCTAGGGCCCGAACAAGATCAAAACCCCCACCCATTAAGCCACCGATCGAGGCATCGACACCGCATCTCAACGAGCTCCATGTAAAGAGGAGTGCACTGTGTTTTGAACTACCATTGATGGTGTGGCATGGGAGTTTTTATTTCTTCTTGATACACACAACTCTGAAGACCACTTGCGCAACATGGTTCTTTGCTAGGTATCATCATCGTGGTGCTTGAAACTATTTTATCTTATGAGGATCTCATATTCTCATCGGTGGATGGATGTATGGCTAGAAAGGGAACCAAACCGAGTGATTGTTCTGAAGATGCTTGTTGACTGGTTCTTGCACTCGACTTCGGAAGCCAGGAAAATCAGTTTTGAACTGGCTAAGAAGAGTGTATTATATCGGTTTAATGCAGGGGAAATCGGTGTTTTCGTTGAAGTTATACATGTCCTCCTATCCTTATTCCCTTTTTTTTTTTTTTAATGTAATTCAAATATCTGCTACTTTCGGTGATCCATATCTCTTTCTAGTAGTAGCAATTGTAGCAACACACAGTTGGTGGCCTAGGTGTGAGTTATAACATGTGATCATCATAAAATGGATACTAACAAGGCAAACAAAATTCCTTAACTTTTTGGTTGGTCAAAGATTGGATCATATCATTGAATATTATACATCATAGTTCCGATTGAGCTAAAAATAAATACTACAGAAACCAGCCCAGTTAATTATTCGGCTCAAGGTATGAATCACTCATTGTGTTCAACTCATGGGTCACGGGTTGATCCTAATTTGGCTTTAATTTTTTAGTTTAAAGTGACATATTTTTTGTTTTGGTATTAAAATGATACTATATTAGATCAACTGAGATTTTATTGTTTAATTCACAAAATCTATGATCATGGTCATGAATTCCAAACTCATCCAATAGGTCAACGTCTTTGAAATATCGTAACTTGTATTTTAACCTAATTTGGGTTTAAAATTAGACCACATAAAAGTTGTCTTAATGTGAACATTTAACTAGCAGATTCAAATACAAGTTAAACAATAGGTCAAAAGCATGGTTTGACCTAATTTTTTTTTCAAAATGACAATTTTTTTTTTAATATTTCAAAGGTGACATATTAGACCGACTTAGGTTTCGTTGTTTAGCCTGTCAAACTTGGAGCCTTGGTAATGAACTTTAAACCCAGTCAATGGGTCAACCTCAAAACTTCTTGACCTGACTCTTAGCCTATCTCGAGTTTAAAATTAGACCGTATAAGAGTTTTTTCGATATGACCCAATCGATTGGTGGATTCAAAAACAACCTAAACGATAGATAAAAAGTATGGTTTGATTTTAAAAAATATTTTTAAAAAATATTTTTTTAATATCGAGAATACGACATATTGAATTGACTCGAGTTTCATTATTTAATTAGCCAAAACTATTTTTGATAACTTTATTGTTTAAAACTATTTTTTACTTAATTATACGATAACTAAAATAGATTTTTATAAAATAAAGCATAAATTAAATGTTGGAATGTTTGTTTAAGATTGTGATAACTTTGTAGAAAACAAACTGAAATAAATTATAAATATCAATTTAAAATTAATTAAATATTAAAGGATGTAATTAAAAAATAAATTTTTTTTAATACAAATCAATATTAAAAGATAAATTTAAAAGAAAAGACGAAAATGAAAGCAAAAAAAAGAAGAAAAAAAGAAAGGGGTGAGGGGAGTGAAGCGGATGAGGTCACCTCTCACTTATTTTTTAGATTAATATACTGTTTAATACATATATGTTATGCTACATCCATTATTTATATTAGTAGGAAAACCGCCATAGTCCGATGTGCTCGCAACATTAACGTACCGAAATATCTCCCACCTCTCACTGCGAACGTAACGTGCAAATGACTTCATGGTGCCTCCGAATCAAATATAATTTGATTAATATCTAAAAATTTCTAAAATAAATATTAAATACAATTTGATATTTTTTTCATGCAAGTTGTGAAAAATATTTTAAAAAACCAATCAAATATTGAAGTACAAATTAAATAAAAAAATCAATTAAAAATAATAAAAAAATAAAATCTAAGTCAACCTAAATTAACATGGTAAAGTTGTAATCTAAGTCATGAGATCGAGAACTTCATATAAATAAAATAAAAAATTATGAAGTTTCATTTCTAAAAAATTCAATATTAAAAGTTGAAATCAAGAAAAAAAATCCGTGAGATCAGGATTATTCTACAAAAAACAAATTAAAAAAAATTATAAAACTCAATTCCTAAATAATTTAATATTGAAAAATAAAAATAGAGAGTGAAATTAAATATATATATTCAATTTAAAAGGAACAAAAAAATAAACCAAGTTAACCCGGGTCAATCTTCCAAACTCGCGACTCGAGTTATGAAATCGGGATAATCTTATGAAAAACAAATATAAAAAAGTATAAAGCTCAATTTTCAATAAACTCAAAGTTAATTAATGAAATAAAAACATTTATAAAAAGCAACAAGATAAATTAAATTGAGTCAATCTGATTTAAAATGTTTAACCTGTTTCTGGACTATGAGATTGCAATAAATTCATAAAAATCAAATTAAAAAATTATGAAGTCATAGTTTCAACATATCTAATGTTAAAGGTTGATATAAAAAAAAATCAAATTCATGAGATTGATATATAATCTAACATAAAAAATAAAAAAAGTAAAAAGTATATTGTTTTAAATAATTTAATATTAAATGATGAAAATAAAAAAGTATATAAAGAATTATATTTTTGAAGGATTAAATTAAAAAATATAATTATTTTAATAAATATAATTTTGTGAATATAACTAATTCTAACCATACTTATTAGTGTTTCGTTAATAATCTTTTAAGTCTTGATTATAGAAAAATTATTGATTTAGTTGATCTCAAGTTTTGAGCGAGTTGGATCAAGAAAGGGATTAAAATTGAAATGCTTGCGTATATTTCATTGATTGATGTGACTAAAATAGGTGGTATCTTTCATTTCAAACTAAGAAAACAACGACTCAACTTAACAAACTCAAGCTCAGACGTGAAACCAAGACCGGTAGATGAAAATTATATTTAAGATACGAAAAAAAAGAGAAACTCGTTAAACAAGTCAAGGAAAAGAACAGAAAAGAAAAAGAAAAAGAAAAAGAAACTCGTATAAAACCGGATGGTAAATTAGGATTTCTAAATTCAAATCATTCATGGAGCCTATACGAGAGTGTTATATTATAAAATTAACCAAAAAGTTATAAAATCTTACGAGAAAAAACATGAAAAACTTGATAAAGTATAAACTTGAACTAGAATAGTAAATTAAAGATAGAAAAAGTTTACATGGTAGAAAATCCTTAAAACAAGAAATGTGTGGGTAGCTATCTTGAATAAGATGAGTGGTAATTACGGTATTTTCCTTGAATTTTTCTATTTAAAAAGTGAGTCAAGACAACCAAGAAAAACACAACTCAACAAAACAACAATAATTATATTGTAATTTAGTCAAATTTATAGGATTTACAAAACTTATTTATCAAGTAGGCATTTTATTATAAGTTGATAACAATAGATGATAGCTTGTAGATAGTAATTTAGTAGGGAATAACTTTGTAGGTGATAATAAAGTAAGTTTGTGATTTTCTTTATAATCAGTAAGCTTGAAGTTTCAATTTTATGAACCAAAAATATCAAAACAATGTTTTATTATTTAGAAGTTCCAATTCGTGAATATAATCAGCTTATAATTTACTCTATGAATGTAAGTATTCATTTCTTAAGTTATTAAATTTATTTTATATTCAAGTTATTTTAATTATTTAGTTACCTTTTCAGTTGAATTATTGTTTATGTGAAAATGAATTTAATCATATTGATATTTATGCAACTATGGAATACATATTTGGAATTACATGAGTAGATTTATAATTAAATCTAGAATTCAAACCAATTAACTTTAAAATTCTAATTTTAAGTTGCAAAGTCCTTTTAATTGAGGTAGACATTAAAGAACCTTCATCAAACAAGGAATGTGGTAGATATTGCATTTTAAAGTGTTTTTTTTTAAAATACATTAAATTAATATATATATATATATTATTTAAATTTTTTTTTGATATTGCCGCATCAAAATGATATAAAAATATATAAAAAATTTAAAATATTTTAGAAGCGTTGTTACGTATACAGGGAGATGCAAGTTTTTTATCCTATAATTTATATGTTTAATAATAGTTTACATTCTTAATGATGTATTTTATATGATTTTTGTTGTTCTAATGTAAAGTGTTATCTATAAAAATGTGCAAAGAAAGTGAAATTTAGATAGAAGAGTTTTTATAATTATTTTTTTTAATCCAAAAGAGGGGGTCACACATAAACTTTAAAAAACCAATCACGTGAATGAGGCTAACCACCTCATGCCTAGTACAGTACCGGGCAAGAAAAAATCGATTTTTTTTTTTAAAAGCTAGCGCATTTCAACAAGTGAACTTATATTTTAGGCATCAATGTAATGTGTTCTAAAAGACTGCTCGCTTTAATTTGTCTTTACATTTCAAGTCATATTTTAATTTATGATTTTATTAGATATTTTCATGCCAACTAATGAAATATCCTCATTTCAAAAACTAAAAGCCCATCTATTTTTTTTATTTTAAAAAAGAATAATCAGTGGTGTTAAAATATATTTTTTTCACGTTTTTTAATGAATTATGTTAGGTTTGAGTTTTTAAAGTGAAAGTATTTTTATTTATTTGGATTAGGGGTGAGTAAAAAAACCGAAAAATCAATTAAAACGAGAAAACAAAAAAATTAACTAGAAAAACCAAACCATGAAAAAAATTAATTATAATATTTTAAAAAAATCAGTTCGGTTCGGTTTCATAAGTCTAAAATAAAAAAATAGAATTGACCAAACCGGTTTAGTTAAGAAATAAACCAAACTGAACAAAAAAACCCAGAAAATAATATAATTTTCAGTCTTTAATATAAAATAATCGAATCAAATCGAACTGAACATAATCAAACCAGTTGAGTTTTGGTTTTAAATTTAAAATAACCGAACCAAAACCAGTCTGTTGGAATTGGTTTCTGTTTATTTATTTATTTTTTATATTTTATAAAATTTCAATTTAGTTATTTTTATAAAAAAAACTAAACCGAACTAAAATTAATTATCCCTAATTTGAATGGAAATATATAACAGAAAGATAAGTAAAAAAATAATGGATCCACTAAGACTAATTATAACAATTAAACTTGCAGGACTAGATCACTAACTAAATCTAAAATCTAAATATAAATTCAATCAACTCTACACACACACACACACACACATATAGTCCTTTCTATAATTGTGATGTTTTACCATATGAGAATGTTGTTTTCCTATATGAATCAACGATAGTTGCTCTCTTTAATAAAAAGACTGCCGCCCAGACCAAACTAGACCGTTAAATGCCCAAAAATATACAGAATGCTCTGTGCCTAAAAGTGGGCCTCGTATGGCCGAAGTCTGTCTTAATCTTGAAGTCCTTACCCAATTAGAAATGGACACGGACTCGAGTCTCGAGGCTCGGCAGTACAGATTCTAGATACGTTGCAGGCTCATCCCAGATAATTGCTCGGCCCAGTTTAGAATACTATTAAGCGAACAGATTAATCTTTTGTCCACGGGATACATGCCGCTATCCATCTATGTTTAGTATTATAATGTATAATATTTTTTATTTTTAATATTACAAATATATTTATATTTATTTTTTTATTTATAATATCATTAATTTAAAACTATAAAAAAATTAATTTAATTAAAAATTATTTAAAACACAGATCTAACCGCATCATCAAACCGGCGTCATTAGTGATGTCTAGTATTTTACTATACCCAGTAGTGCCGTATATCTGAAGAAAGCCCAATGAAAAAAGGCCACGTTACCTTCTCCCTCGTCTCCACATATCCCTTGCGTATGCCTGCCCTTTGCCCAAACTTATTTGCCTATGTAAATTCATCCACGTCTGCACTTCTACCCTCTTAGTTTACAATTACTCAATGTTAACTCCCTAATATTCGAAAAAAAAAAATGTAAATTTCCCCCTTTTCTTATCACTTTGGCATAATTACAGGAAAAACGAATTTATATTATTAATTTTATTTCTCATTATTTCCTCTTAAATATCACATCAATATTTTATTTTTTATTTCTTATCCTTAATTATATCATTGAGATTAACTTCGAATTTGATCTTAAATAACTCTTTTAGACTATAGAAAGTTTTTTTCTTATATATCGAATGATAAAAAATAATATCACATAAGGAAATTAAATAACTTAAGAAAAAAAACTCAAAAGTTAACTTCAAAAGTTATTTAATGACAAGAACAATGCCTTTTGGAAGGTGGAAGGGTAACATTATGAGATTCAAAATATAAGGGTAGAAATATAACATTTATGAACTACAGGGATAACAATGAAGTTTACCCTTTCCTTTTTTTTTTCCTTATAAACCAACCCAAAAAACACGTCACCTTCCGCCTTTGGTTTTCGCCATGAAATATGAAGCAGCAATAATGAAAAGACAAACAGATGCAGATTAGGTAGATAAAAACCTACAAAGAAAGAAAGAAAAGAAGAGAAACCCTAATTACCATCGAATCCCCAAAAGCGATCAATCAAACCCTCAATAAAAAATTAGAGATCGGAATCAATCGAATTCATCGAAACCGGTCTCGATTTTTGAGGATTTGATTGAAATTTGGTGCTGTATGAACAACAAATCAGTGGTTGGAGTAGATAGATAGATATAGAGAGAGAGAAGGAGAGATTTTTTTTTTTAGTTTTGATTAGGAGGAAAGAACACTATGTCTGCTATAGTGTGCGGGAAGAGATCTTTCTTTGAAGAATTGACAGTTACTAGCCCGCCTGTGTCAAAAAGAATCCGTTGTTCTTCTTCTTCTCCTGTTCGTTTCTCTCCTCCCAGATCGAATACCCTTGTTTCCAACCCGGCCTCCTTTAATTTCTCTTCTTCTTCTTCCTCTTCTTCGACTTTTGTCGAACAGCTCGCCGCCATTTTCCCTGATATGGACAAGCAGGTTTGCTCCTTTGTTTTATTACAAAACACAAAATGATTAATTGATTTTTTATTTCTGATTGAATCTTTGTAATTTAATAGTTGATTGGTTGGGTTTTTGTTTAATTTGGATGGTGAATCCATCTAATTAAAGTGTTTGGGAAATTGGAAATGATAATCAATCAATTCTTCTATTAGTGGGACATGAGAAAGTGTTTGTTTTTATGGTTTCGCGGATACATCTGATTAAACCATTTTTATACTGTAATTGGTGATAGAAAGTTCTGGGAATTTATAAAGAATTGATTTTGATTGTTGTTTTTGTTATGGTCTGTCAAAAATGGTTTTGGTCTTGTTTGGAGTGAGTTGTGAATGAAGGTGGATGTGTACCCGTATCAGTTTCCGATTGAAATGAGCTTGTTTTGTGGTTGATTTACTGGTGTTTTAATTTCAAAATGAAAGCAATTTTCTTTGGATGTTATTTGTTTATATTAATAACAGTAATGCTTAATTGTCGATGATATACTGTATGTAATTTGTTCTACTATTTTCGGTACGAGAGGATCATTTTTTTTTTTTAAGAAATCAGATGGTTCGGCTATAATGATTGCTTATTGGATTTCAGTGATGCATCTGTTATGGGTATTCTGTTGACTTTTTTCTTACTCTTTATCATCCTAGCTTCTTGAGAAAGCGCTTGAAGAATGTGGCGACGATTTGGATTCAGCTATCAGAAGTTTGAATGAGCTTCGTTTAGCATCTGTTGAAAATTTCAGCGCAGCTGCAGTTAAGTCTGATGTAATGGGCAAGGCTAATGTTCCATCACAAGGTACACGTGAGAAACTTTTTGGTATAAAATATTTCGTGAAAGTTTTGAGTTTGCCTTGGATTGGCTGAGAGGATTTTGTATAACTAAAATGTGTGTATGCATGTATGTTTGGAACATGATGATGACAATCCTAAGACGATAGTTTTACTCTATGATTTTGCATCTAGGTGCATCCCCTGCAGACTCTTTTAGTTTCTTTTTCTACAGAAACCAGTATTGATGGAGATTTATAAAATGCTACCAGTTCAAAGTCATGTGGCGGACCTGTATGCTTAGGATTAGTTGGATGCATTGATAGTGTTGAACTGCTATCCAGAGATTATGGAACAAGGTGTGGATAGTTTATTGACCATGGCTTTAATCAACATGTTTGATTTATCAACTGGTTGCACATTAACCCATGTTCAGTTGTTGAATATGGAGTACTTGCCAAACTAATTAACTGAGAGAGAGATCATTAAATTTGACCTAGAAAAAAGCTAAGGAGAATGGTGTGTCGATGTTTATAGAGGAAATGGTCTGTGGTATCACAGGTCTTTAGTCTAATCATAACAGTCAGAGAGGAGGGGTATCGACAGGGGGAGGGAGTGAAAATAAAAACAAGAAGCTGACTATATGAAGGCTGCAAGAGTTGGTCCCTTAAATCATTATGAGTTGAAATGAATGAGTTGTTGGAGCTGTAGCATGATTTGTGACAAACAAGAGGTGATCTCTTGACTCTGTAGAGAATTAAGCTACAACAAATTGTTTTGTTAGTTAGAATTTTGGATGGTTGTGTGTGCTAAAATTAACTCTACTAATAACCGGCTGCATATTAGCTGGCTACGAAGCCTTATCTCCTTATATACATGTCATGTTTTAATAGCAGGGAAAGATAGTCTCATTTTCCAGTGGATTTATAGTATGTGTCAGACTTTTTGCTATTTGTGGTGAATCTTGGGTGCTTTGGAATACCATGGAGAACTTGTAGTTGATTTCTTTTCACTTTGATGGGACGGAAGACTGCAAGATCTTATGGAGATACTGTGTTTGTCATTGTTTTGGACCATTCGACAGAGAGAAATTTAAGAATCTTCAAGGATCCTTGCAATTTGAGGCAGTTTTTTCGTTGTTGCTCAGTGTTTAAGCATCTTTATGGTGGAATTCTCCAGAGGATTCTGAAGGAGTTTCAATAGCTAACACGCAGAGTGAATAGAGTGCTTCTTGTATTGATATTTTTTGCTTCCTTTTTCATCTTTTATATTCTCCTAGTTATACTGTATATTTTTGTTCTTTTGCATTCTTATTCTCCTAGGTATCTGTATATCCTTCTTTTGATCATCAGAAGAATAGAGCCCATGTAAGAAAATCTATGTGATCAAGGGGAATGAACATGTGTTTTCATTACAGAACAAATCGCATGTAGCATATTAAATCGTTGGAAATTTCTTCAAATAGACTTCTCTTGAATTGTTGTTGACATCCATTTGTAATTAGAAGGAAAGCTAAGGTGGTGGATTTAAACGTCCTTTATTTTGATCAAACAAAGATTAGCAGTCACCTAGTCATGGTTATGGTTTTCATCCTGAGCACACACGTATTATACTATGTCTTTCCTCCTCATGCTTGTCCCGTGTCACATCAATCCTGTGAATAACCAATTGAATGAAACATTATAAGCATGTGAACCACTGTTCCAATTCAGAAAGATTAAAGTAAAATAATAATTTGTACTTTATGGATCAAGAATCTGGGCCTTGGGATGTTGGTCTTTTTTTGGTGTTGATGGTGTCTTGATGGAAAGCAATATTTTGTTGTAGGGTTGGCACCAACAGATGCCGAGGCTCCTACTGAGGATCCATCAGCATCAGCACTCCTATCAATGGATGGTATGGAGTGGGTAGAGCTCTTTGTTAGAGAAATGATGAGTGCCTCCAATATTGATGATGCCAGAGCACGTGCTTCAAGAGCACTAGAAGCTCTTGAGAAGTCCATTTGTACGCGTGCAGGAGCAGAGGCAGCCAAAAGCGTTCACCAGGTGTTTTATTGCTTCTATCAGTGTTTTCTTTCTATATTCCCTGCCTGCATTCAGCGACTTCTATAGATGAGACATTCTTGTTGGGTTTGTTTTGAGAGTTTTTTCTGGTCTTCCATTGCATTAGGAAAACATGATGTTGAAGGAACAAATGCAAGCATTGATTCAGGAAAATTCAATTCTCAAGCGAGCTGTATCTATTCAGCATGAGCGTCAAAAAGAGTTTGAAGAAAGTAGCCAGGAGTTGCAGCAGCTGAAGCAATTGGTGTCCCAATACCAGGACCAGTTGAGAACCTTGGAGGTTGAGCTCATTAACCCATGAAATATTTGCATGATTTAGCATTTTGGTGGAATTTTCACACTTCTTCCCTTTCCATGTTAACAACAGAGCTATCTGTGATGATATTCTGTGCTACAGCCCTCGTTTAAAAAAAATTCCATTGCTGCTTTTCAATTTTCTGACCTTTTTTTATGTAATGCTCTGCCAGGTAAATAACTATGCATTGACGTTGCATCTGAAGCAGGCACAACAAAGCAGCTCAATACCAGGACGTTTCCACCCTGACGTCTTCTAATAAACTTGTATGGCTCTCTGGATAAAATATAAGCAACTAGGCCAGGATCTCAAGGCAGTGCTTGTATGAACTATCATATGGAGCTTGACTGCACGGTTTTTTTTTTTCCTTTACGTGTCCAAAGGGTACGCCCTGATCAAAAGACAGATGTAGCTTGAAAGTCATGGAGTTATCCGTCCTTGGAATGAATTATGTCAGGCAGAAATGCTTGTGGTTTTATATTGCATGACCAGATTTATCAACAATAAGTTTTATATATATGATTGGTATTGATTTGCACCTATGAAACAGGGCATTTGCAGGGCGGCTGAATGACATTATATTTCTCTTATTTGGCACCTACCGGCAACAATGTTTATTTGAGAAAAAAAAAATTGTGATTGGTCTTTTCAGGGCGGAAGGGCGGCTGCCGTGCAAATCGACCATTACAATGCGAAAAAACTTATAATTCATTGTCCATGTAGAATCTTCTTCTGATGTGATTGGGTAATTTGGTTAGGTGAGTCTTGGATTCCCAGTAAATGAAAGTTCATCCTTAGGAGCTCCTCAGCCCTTCTATGAAGTTGATATCACGCTTTCTGCTCCCAGCCTAGAGGTAAAGCGAGCTATGTTTTATCAAAAATTCATAGATAGCTCCGGTGCATCTGGAACCGGCTCAGTAATCAACCTAGATAGCAAACAGCTTCTTCCTTATCAGAACCAAGGAACCGTTTATGTTAGCTAAGATTTCTTATCCCAAATTCCTGATATATGGTTTTGTAACTATACAAAATGCCAGCGATAATTTTTGGAAATTTCTACTTGTTCCCATAAGTTACGAATCGGTTTTCATCACTTTTGGCATTTACTTTAAGAGTCTAGTGTTAAAGGGTAACGGCTAGAACCTCCTTATTAGAAGCCATCCTGCGTAGGAATGCTTTAATAGTTGTCCAAAAAAGAAAAGAGAAAAGAGAAAAGAGAAAAGAGGCTGAAAGTCTCGTATTAAATGGTTGAATTAGGAAAGAAGTTAAGAGTGCTTTTCCAGTGGGTTCCCTGCTTATTCATGCCACCACAATAAGCACCCAGCAACTTCAGCTTTCGCGCCTTTGTGGAATTGGGACTTCTGTTTTCACAGACGCAAAGTTTTCATTTTCCACACTGCTCTTATGTTGCTTTCTTCATTTATTATCAGGAAAATACCTTCTCTGTTGGATCTGTACTTTTTGTATGGATGGAGTAATTCCCTTGTATTTGGTTGCAGGTAACTTAGGTTGGTTGTCGTAGTCTATCTTCACTTCCTTCCTACCTAGTTTTTGCTAACTTGGTTGAATTCTTTCCCCTCTTTTTACAATATCTGATTGATCTGTCTACAAGTCTTAAGATTGGCATCTTCTAAACTGCTGCAAGGAAAGGAGGAGAACATGTTCCAAGTAGATAATATACATGACTCAGCAATCACAGAGAGAGTTCAATTTGCTAACAGAGTGTTGAGAAGATTATTTCAGTTGCTTTACTCTGAAAGAGCTGAACAGGGCATGCATAAACTTCTTTAATTTGGCTTTAGCATACAGAAGAAAAGGATCTGCTTTATCTATATACAAGCTACTACAGCAAAATACAGACTAGCTAGCTAGTAACAAGTTCAAATCTTCTTACAGATATTAATACAAACCAACAAGTATTCTACCCAAATTTAATTTATTCTCTTGAGGTTAGATTAGATCAGAGAGATGGCCTGTTCTCTTGCCTCTACACTCAAAACACTCAGAAGTTTGATTGGCAAGGAATAAGCTCCTGTTTCATTGAAATTTCTCTGTGGTTGTATGGGTGACAAAGATCAAGTATATAGAAATCTTACAAGTGCTTAAACCAAGAAAATTTGTATTGAGGGAGGAGTGGCTTAGAAGACAGAAACAAGCTTGCTTCCACCTCTCATCATCATCCTCTTAAACTCATCAAAATTAACCATCCCATCACCATCCATATCGACCTTCCTGATCATTTCCTTGCAATCCTCCACTCTTCCACCTTCCTTTAACCCCAAAGAACACAACATCAAACCAAGCTCTTCAACTGATATCAACCCATCTTTATCTTTATCAAAAACATCAAAAGCCTCCTTCAAATCCCCTTCTCCTCCATCTTGTCGACCTTCTTTCTCACCATCTCCTCCTTGATCTCGAACCCCAATTGCCTTGCACAGGATACAAAACTCTTCAAAATCTATCAAACCATCTCCATTAGTATCCACTTTCACCACCATTTCTTCCACTTCTTTCTCTGTCATAAATATTCTTATGTTCTTGAATGACTCTCTCAACTCTTGCTGTGTTATAAACCCATCTCCATTCTTGTCAAAGGTAGCAAAAACGCTCTTTAGCTCAGCTTTTTCATAAGCAGGGCTACTACTACTACTACTGATACTAAGGCTACTAGTAGTAATACTCCTTTCTTTGTGAGAAACTTGGGGAGTGATGGTGGTTGGAGGGTTTTTAGAGGCAAAGGATTGGAGCCATGCGTACAATTTCTTGGAAGGTAGATAGAAGTAAATGTTAATGAGGCCAGCCAGGAACAACACTACCAGTAACAAGATGGTAATGATCATCATCATATCTTGTTTTCGTTTGGTTTTCTTGTTCACACACAACAGGAATCAAAGAAGAAAAGGTTAATAAAAAAAGAAGAGGAGGAGCAAATGGACAAAGAGTAAACAGGTTGGTCTTGATTTGTTCAAGCTCACGAGTTGAAAAAGGCCATGAGTATTAAAGAAGAGACGCGTTATTTGGTGTGCTTTCGATCCCACAAACCGCGTAATTTGTAATAACAGTAAACAAACTGGCTAATCAGAACTTGGTGGCATTGAAATTTTATGCTATTGGGAATTCGTTGAGACACCTGTTGAGTTTCTATCGGATAAAAAGTTGAAAAAAAAATGAAATGCTTATTCCACTAGGAGGAGGTCATAAAGGCAATTATAGCATAGAGACTGTAATTTGCTGACACATTCTTAATTTGTGGCATGTTCCATGCGCAATTGTGGTTGTATGAATCATCTGTGCACTTGGTAATTATGATTGGAAGCTAACTCACACCATAAGCATTGATACTTCATGTTCTTTAGGAGCATAAGATTTGATGCAAAGGTACCATGCCAAACACTACTTGCTCCCACTTTAGCACACCATACACTTCATTTATGCTTAGCTTACATTATCTATCATTTACTATAAACTAAAAGATGAGAGGTTTTATTGTACCCCTTTTAAATCACTATTCAAATTGCTTTTTTTTTTTTAAATTTTTTTTCAATGTTTTTTTTTATATCTTTTAATATTAAATTTAATTTTTTATTGAGTTATTATATTCTCGTGAAATGGATTGTGGGTTTAGCGGGTTTAACTCGATTGATTCAAGCTTTTGTTTTTAATTAACTTTTTTTTTTAAAAAAATTATCATTTAATATTGAGTTGATTGAGAATTAAACTTCATGATTTTTTTATTTTTATATTTTAAAATTAGATCAATTATGAATTATATTTCATAATTTATTTTGATTTGCTTTCTATTAAGTTGTTATAGTTTCATAATCAGAGTTACATATTTGATATATTAACCTGAGTTTATCAAAGTCAATTCAATACGTTGTTATTTTAGTATTAAAAAAATATTGTTTTAAATTTGTTTTAGTTAAATTATGATTTTATAAGTTATATAAGTTGCTTTTGAATTCATAAACTCAATCAAGTTATATTGAGTCAACTATATCTTATATGATTTAAAAATTATTTTCACATAAAAAAATACACAATATCTAAACATTTTTTTTTTCTATATTGAATAAAAAATTGACCGGTAAACACGTGATTGACTTTTTAGACTCTCAAATATCTCTATCCGAAGAAAGATGTTTTAGTGGACTGCAAATTTTCCTAGTATTTATCCATGGAAAGCATAGAGAACTGAATGCTTTTCCTGCTGAGTGCTAAGATGGGAATCTCCGAGAAATCAATACAAGAGAGAGATTGATAGAGATTCATTTCATCATGGAACACAATTTTTTTTTATTAAAAATTAATTTTTTTATATTTTGAATCGTTTTAATATATTAATTTTAAAAATAATTTTTTAAAAATAAAAAAAATATTATTTTAATATATTTTAACATAAAAAATATTTTTAAAAACAACCACGAATACACTTTTAAATATACAAATAATAAATTTCTTTTCATATTTAATTTGACAATGGATTAAATCAGCTAGCATGCATCTCATCGCAACTTCACTTAATTTGAAAAAAACCAAATGCTAAAAAGTCTACTTGCATAAGAAAAGGACAGCACAAACAAAATTTAGATTACACTTTTTTCATTTGTCTTGTTATAATTTTTGTATCTTGTACGTACCCTAAAGTACTGTATTAACAATATTAAGGATTTACTGTATATATATATTTTTTTATAAAACAACATAATTTATAATTTATTTGGGAAGATAACATAATAGTTTATAAGGTTATGCATGTGATATGATCTTTAACTTTGCGAAAGATTGCACATGTAATGTAAGTGCAACTTTTTTGTACGTGTATGTGACACATGCGAAAGATTTTTTAAACATGAAAAATATCTGGATATCAAAAAATTCTTTGTTATTATTATTAAACACGAAATTACAATTGTTTTAAATTTTTTTTCATAAAAATAAATTTTTTTATTAATGTATCTCTTGTTTATATTAGAGAATACAATGCTTTTACCTAAAATTATTTTTTTCTTAATAGATAATTTTCTTATGATTTTCAAAACAAGTTAACAAAAAAATTAAAATAGTATGTTATATTTTATGTGTGATTGAAATTAAAAATAAATAAATGTGATGAAATAATATTTAAAATCTATTTAAAAATATTAAGAATAAAAAATAATCTGAATTGAATCTTCATGAATAATTTATTATTAATATTATTATTTTCATATTAGATACACAATAATCGAAAAAATAATCATTAAGATTTAAATGAAAATTTATAATAGTATTTAAAAACTATGTTAAAATTAAAAATTAAGTGAGTTTGATAAATTCATTTAAGAGATTTAAAACAAACCCGGAAAAAGGAAGAAGAAGACAGAAAAGAGTGTTGAGATAATTTATTCTCTAATGACCTGCTAATTAAAGAGAGAGCTCTGCTGTGGACTTTTTATTGTATAGGATTGTAAATGTACTTGGTTCCGAGGATGATGGGGCACATTTACACGATTTACAGCCTCGGATACCGAGATTTTTGTTGCTAATTTAAGCTAAGCTTGAAGAAACTCCCTCGAGATTCCTTCTTTTTTTTTTTAATTAAAGAATTGATAAGCTAAGCTCGAGGGGACAAAGCAAAAACATAATTAAGAATGTGTCATGAGTTCCTTATAAATAAAAAATGGAATGAGTAAAAGTCTACCATACCAACATACCGAATTGTTTACGTTGTAATGTTATTCTATTGTTTTTTAAAATATTTTTTATTTAGAAATATATTAAAATAATTTATTTTTAATATCAATATATCAAAACAATCTAAAAAATAAAAACAAATTAACTTAAATAAAAACTAAAATTTTCAAAAACAATATTTTACCACAAAAACAAACATGCATGAAATTTGAATGCAGGGGAGTAACTTGGGCTTTCTAGACCATTTTTCTTTAGTTAATGAATCATTATATATTGTTACATGCTTCTTTCGTGCATACCAGGCCCAGCCCTAGATGATATCAAATGGGAGTTAAATAATTTAGACTCGAGGTTTTTTTTTTTTCCTCCTTTATTTTGGATTTTTTTCTTAAGAAATTAAACTTGTGATTTTGATACCAAATGAGATGCTTTTTTTTTTCTTTTTTAAAAAACTTCATGCATTATAATGAGCCAAAGACTATTTAGGTTTTAGACAGGAAAGAACAAATAAGTATTTCACATTGCCATAGCATCTCATTTAGGAAAAAAAACAATAAAAGAAAGCATGTGTTCTAGGAAGGGCCTCCAACTTCCAAGTAACAGTAAGAGGTCCACCATCATAGAATTTGATACGCCGAAAGAGGCCTATACAAATTCAAGAAGATGCTTCATAGTTTCAACCAAGGTTATCAATTTTGTTTCGTTCCGCCCGAAATGACTGAAACATTTCATACCAATTCAAAAAACAAAACAAAACGAAACAAATTTCATCTCATTTTAAATCTCGGCCCTTTCCGGATTTTTCGGCCAAATTCCGGCCGAAACGTTCCGGTTTCATTCCGGTTATTCCGTTTCGGCCAAAAAATATTATTTTTAAAAAATTAATATATGGTTCATATTATTTTAAGTTAAAGATCTATTTAATCTTTACTATTTAAAAATATTTTAAATTTTAAAATTATATTTGTTTGGCATTATGTTTGTATTGCATAATTTATAATTAATTTATCTTGAATTTGAATTATGTTTGTGGAATATATATATATATATATGAACAGTACAACCCCGAAACGGCACGCCGAAACACTCCGAAACTGAAACATTTCGTTCCAATTGAAAAAACAAAACACCTACCGAAACGGAATTGACAACCTTGGTTTCAACCAGTGGACAAATTCTGCAATCTTCTCAATTGAACTTAAGTTGAGAAATTAATTGGTTCAATTATTAAAATTGTGGAAACAAATTAGCAACTACCAGATCATTCCCCGATGTGGGTCTGATCAAAATTTTTTTCTAGATATAAGAAAATATTTAAGTATTTTTAATGTGTTTTTTAGAGGATTTTTTTAACTATATAAAGTTACATGGTCGACTTGATAGATTTAAACAATATATTTTTTTTAAATATTAAAATGATAATATATTAAATTGACTTGGATCAATTTTGGTTACCCTGCTAAATCCGCTGTCTAATCTTGAGACCTGATAATCCTATAGAAAACAATAATTTTTTTTATTAAATCCAATTCTCAATCAACCCGATGTTGAATGATAAAATTAAAAATAAAATTCAATTAAAAAATGAATCGGGTTAACCTAGATTAAATTATTAAACCTAGATCTTGAGATCGTGATAACCTTATAAAAAACAAATTAAAATAAATTATAAGATCAAAATAAATTTGTTAAAGAATGCAAATTTGAGAGCATGTGATGGATCATAATGGATGAGGGCTGGCCTATTTTGGTTACAACTTAACCTTTCTTTATAATTCTCATTAGAAGGTATTCACATGGTCCTGTTAGTGATGCATTATTGGTATGGTCCCGTCGAGAACTGTCCTTTTTTACATTTATATTACGGGGTAGAGATGGAATCCCTCTCGCCTATGACATCTCTGAAAAAGAAGAAGAAAAAGATGAGGGAGTGTTGGTATTGTCGTTTTCCTAGAGAAGATACATATATATTCTACGATAAAACTACTCAGATTTGTGATTCAATTATATAATTTATTGAAAAATAACGAATTGTGAGTGATGGTTCTTGTATGTTCTGGAAAATTCTTCCATGGTTTTGATGTGGTATGCCCAGCTTGCTTATAGCTGTGGAAATGCTGTTGAAGACATAGAAGAAGGCTGGAAATTTGGTGGAAGAGTTGAACCGAGTTTTCAAATGGACAATGTTCATATGCGAGCCAATTTAGCATCTAAGTTGCATGTTATTTTTCTTTTAAATATTAAAGAATACTATAAATTATATCTTGAAATCTCACTTAACAGCTTAAACTATTGAGTTAAGATGGTTTTTTAACATGATATCAGAGCCTTAATTAATGATCAAACAATCATGAGTTCGAATATGAACATCCCTATTTATTTGTTAAAAAAATTAAGCACAAAGTAATATTAACCTATACAAGTTTTAAGCCCAAAAACCTTTTACTTGAAGAAGTATTTTAGAGAATAATATAAATTATATCCTGAAATCTTATTTAATGAGATAGTTCTTTAACATAAAAAAAATAATAATAAGATCACTCTATTGTGTTTGTCAATTTGTTTTGACTACAAATCCGGTCTAATAAAAAACTTATTTGATCTTTTAAAAAAATTAATTAACTTGAGTAAATGCATCTCACTGATAACATGTTTAATAACAATAAGTGTTATTGTTAATTATTTAATTCGAGGATCGTTCCTCTGCCGGTTAATTTGATTGTGGGAGATTTTTCTTTATTTTTAATTTTTACTGTGAATTGTCTAAGGTGTAATTTGGTTTGGTTGCAAGTTAGATAACCAAAAAAGAAGAAAATACTTGAGAATTATCTTGGAGGTAGAGGAAAAATAAAGATTATTTCGATTTATAAAAATAAGGATATCACTCGAGACCGTACCGCTGCAGATCATCAGAAGCAGTGGTCGCTCGTGCAACTTGACTTGTCAAAAACCATGAATGTCATGGCATGGCATTCTGAAAAAACTCAAAGATGGTTTGGAAGCTAGCTTTTCATGTGGGTCCCTTGTCAATGAATTATTCACTATGCGGCAATCATAGCAGAAACATAGCTACTCATTCCTTCTCCACTGTCAACTTAAACTTTCACGCGTAAATCTCAACATTAAACGTTGGATTAATGTCTTGACAGAGAATCAGGGAGCGAGCCAAACGTCGTAGTTTCTTCAGTTTACATCCTCACCACATGCAACATCTTCTTTTTGCTGTTTGCAAGGAGGATCCCGTTTGAGATTTGATTACTTCTTCAAATGTTGGATTGGCGGTAGAACACATCGGATCAGGAAACCTAAATTGCCTCGTTTTGGGAGAGTTCTTAGGGTATTAA
The DNA here is from genome assembly GCA_033617975.1 of Populus alba x Populus glandulosa. Classification (NCBI taxonomy): domain Eukaryota; kingdom Viridiplantae; phylum Streptophyta; class Magnoliopsida; order Malpighiales; family Salicaceae; genus Populus; species Populus alba x Populus glandulosa. The sequence goes on along the minus strand of CM066148.1, from coordinate 5,933,061 downwards.
TCGCTAAGCAAGGATCCAAAGTGGTTCTTAATCACCATTTGGATTTGATAAGCCGCAGCATGTCAATCCCTTCATGATCATAAATTGTTGCATTGTTTCGTCATTACAGGGTAGGGTACCATTTTAGATACGTATAAAACAGCAAGGACTCCAACAATTCATAGAACAGGTTTTCTGATGCACTTCAAAGTTCTAGGCTTTCAATTTTGAAAACAGAAACGGGAAATGGAAACGATCGACCCTTATGTTTGTCGATTCCTTTTCCTGTATGATCATGCACCGAAAACACTAGTACGTACCCGAGCGAAAGGTATGTGAGAGCTAAAGACATGGAAACAATTTAGCCGATATATATACAGGGACAAGAAACCAGTAGTCACGTGATAAAAAGAAAAAAAGAAAAAAGAAAAAAGAACGTGGTGATGGAAACTACCATGGACTGTTTCTCTGTTGCGGTGATCTGATAGACAGTGAAAGGTGAGTCAGCGACTGGTGTCCTTCCTAAGCTGTTTCTGATGCCATACACTGTTTCTGTCATAAGCTGGTTGTCGTCACTCGTATTTTACCGTCTTTATTTTAATAAATTTTTAAGATTCACAAATTTTAAAAAATTTCACATTTACATGATTTCTTTGGTTTTCTAAAATTATTTTCATTTTTTCCGTAAAAAAATGAATAAAAATAATAAAACGTGCATTGAGAAAATACAAGAAAAAATAGAGAAAAAATATGCATGTGAGCTGCTTATCCATTTCTCAATTTATTTTTCATACATAAGCTTTTTTGGATAGCTTAATCCAACTTAAAATTTAATCTAATCACCTAAACCAAACACAAAAACTTCCTTTCAAATAACTAATAACCTTACCCAAACGTACATATCCTGTAAAGGATAAAAGTAAGCCATAATATTAACTAAAAAGCTCTACGGAAAAAACTCATATATAAACCAATCAAGCTGCACATACTATCTACATATATCTAACACACTAAAAAAGAACACCAGAGCAAAAAAAAACACGCACACTAAAAACAAAAAAGGAGGAAGAAAAGAAAATTATATCTCCATTTTGAAAAGGAGTAAGAACCATATCATAATATATGTACTATGTATTTGATGGAGCTATGAATGTGTTTGTAAATGATATGGGATTAAATTAGATTTAACTGAACAATAAAAAAAATACAATATAATGATCAAGTTACAATTTAATTGCATTAATAAATGACAAAACATGTAGCATGCATACATGGTTTAAAAATACATTCGAGATATGAGTAAAGAAGTTAGATGCATATGGTGACTTATTATTAATAATCTATCAAGTAAAAAGATAATGTTGCTTAAAAAAAACTACTTAATACATATTTTCTTGAGATACTATTTTTCAAGATTTAATAAGAAATTAATCATATTAAAATTCTTATTAATATCCAAAACTATTTTAGAATCAATTAAATAAAATTTGCCAGCTTAAAAAACCTCTTTATTTTATAAAGATTTTTCTAAAATAGTGAAAGAGCATTCCATGATTCAAATAATGTAATCTATTTTTAAAAAATTAATTAAATAAATTCAAGTAAACCACATATTACTTTTTCAAAAAAACTATGAAAAAATATTATAATTTGATTGAATAAATAAATTCAAGTAAAAAAAAATAATATTCATGCATAAAATTCACAATTTAACCTATATAATCAATATATCAAATAATAATAAATTGATTTATCGAAAAACAAAAAAGTTATATCAAAATCCCAAGCAAGTGGATAAATTCTGGTTTTGCGTCAAAATCATAAAACGTAATTAAAACGCCGATTGCGATTGAAACACACGTATATATACATAAATACAATTAAGTATAGAGAGAGACATGGTGACCTCGCATTGTTGCTCGACTTCGCCGACTTTGACAAAGAAGCCCTTAAGAAGCACATCATCGGTCAGAGGTTACGGTGGTGGAGGTTACATCTTCCATATCTCTTGCTTTTTGCTGCTTTCACTCTCTTTTTCTTCCTCGTTGTGTTTTTTTTTTTTCATGTTCTTTGCTTCTCCGGTCGTTTTTTCTAGTTTTTTTTCACCGGTTCTTGTGAATAAGTGAAAGGAAAGAAAGGCAAAAAAACAACATTAGTCTTATATCTTCTAACTACAAAAGATAAAAAATAAAAAATAGAGAAATATTAAAATACCAAAAATAGAGTTTTTCTTTTCTGTTGGGGGCTTCACTTACTAGTTTAGAGTAAGAGTAACGGAGAGAGGTTGTATTCTTGAATATTGGTCTAAAAAATTAGGTGACTTGGAGAAAGAAAGCAGAGGAAATCATGACTAGGTGTGTTTTAATTAATGAAATATAAAGGTAAAAAAGCTACGCATCAAGTAAAAATAAAAAGAGAAATCATAAAATAAAAGCTAAAAACTGAAAAAAAAAAAAAAAAAAACTACGACAACGCTATTTTTACGGCAAATAAATGTAAAATAGCGAGGATGGGAAAAGGTGTCAAGCTTGTTAGTTTCTTTGATAATAATATAATTATAACTATTGACACCAGGGAAGGAAAGTATTAGCGGCAGTAATTTAATTAGAGTGGGTCCCTTGCCTGGTTGCAAGTGCACGTGAATCGGTGAAACGTGATGACCTGGGAAGCCCTACATCCATGTGGCACACGCTCCATTTGGGTGGACAAAAGTGTTCGTTTGGTTGCATGCTCATGCTAAATTACGAAACTGCTAGCTTTAAGACGCGTCTGAAAAAGGCTGCAGCTTCTTTCTTGATGGGCCTTGCCATCAGGAAACCTGTAGTGGGGCATCATGGTCGTTCGCATCTGCGTTCCATTTCAGCCGTTGTATTTTTTTTTATTAAAATATTCAATATATATATATATATTTGTTTTTTTTTTAAATAAAAATTGTTATAATCCTAACCAACTAAATAAACTCGTTTTATAAAATCAATACATTATCATATTGGATTAAAAAGTAAAATTATATGTTTTTAACTAAATACAAACGATATTTTATTTGTCTTAATAAATAATATGTTATTTATAATTCATAGGATTTCAGCCGTTGAAATGAAATGACTAGAAAAAATAAGGTTTTTTTTATTTAAAAATTTATTTTGATCTAAAGCACATACAAATTATATGCATTAGCTAACTCTGATGTGTCTAAACTTGTTTTAAGACCAATATTGTTCCATATATATGAGCTATCCATAAAATATGATCCAAATCCATGCAAGAAAACAAAGAAAAACATGATTAGTCAAGTCACAAGTTATCACTATAATGATATATAGTTAATGAGATAATTACATTGAACAATTATTTTTTATTTATTTTGTTTTTGTATTTTAAAAATTTTTACATCTTATACTTTGTAAGTTGTAAAACACTTTACATTTACTATAAAAAATCAACAAAAAATTGGAATTATTTACAAAATTCCATTTTATTTCACTTAATAATTAAAAAACATATGCTATGTTTAAAAATTGGTATGGCCACTCTCTCCACTCTCCCTCTCTTTTCCAAACACAAAACCCTAGCCACCGCCGATCTCTACCATACTTGCTGGAATTTTGACACAACTAGACTCCATAATATACCCACGCCAGCAACCCATCTTCAAATGTTCACATATTTTTGTTGTTTATCACGCTTGAAGGGACACCTTATTTTAAACAAATTAAGATGTAATTGCTTTAAATAACAACATTTTTGTTGTTCAACCTTCGTGAAAACACTTAATCTTTCTTTCAACCTTTTAGTAAAAACTACACGAAGTCTTTTTTTTTTGGGTCCACACCCTTCACCTATTTTGTTTGTAAGTATTCTAGCTGCGAAGTTATAGTAAGGCCATGTCTGTAGTTGTAATTGAACTGATTTTTTTATTAAATTTTAAATTATATTTTTTAATATTTTTTAATATTTTTCATTTACTAATATCAAAATTAAATTTTATTTTGATATACTTTCAAATAAAAAATATTTTAAAAAATAACTTATATCACACTTTCAAATAAACCTTAAAACATCATATCAGTAATTAAGCATAATAAAATAAATCATTAATTAACATCTCTTTGTTGGATGTCTAGAACAATATAAATTTGCATTAAAAAAGAGGTTCTCGAACATGGATATTCTCACTGTCATGATTTATGATGATCACGTAAATTGTTATACATAAGTTAATGTGTAGGATAAAGAAAAAGCATAACGATTGGGGGACCATAAACAGCCCATACGTACCTTTAGTTACCAATAAAATAAAAAAGAGATCTTGCTCACATGGTTGCATGTGACGGGGATGGGATGTTCTTGTTAATTTTGTTAATTTCCCCTTTTAATGATTATTATTATTATTATTCTATTTTTTCCAAAATCCAACCCATAATTCTCCTCTTCCACTTATCTATTCTTATTTCCACACTTGTAAATTTTACCAGATGAACACTCAAATATAAAACAATTCTTTAATTTATCTTTTTATCATTAAGTTTGAATAAAATAGTGATTTAGACACCCAAATCGAAAATATTATCGGTCTAGAAACAAAAATAAAAATATTTATGTAAGACATATAGATTTAAATAGATTATTTTGTCGAATTTATATCAAAACCAAGACTAATTAACATATATTTACATAGAACTAATTGGACAAAAATATGCCACTTCATTAAAAAGTTCGGAACCCCCACTTCAAATCTCAAAACTTGAATGAGTTTTTATCTTTTAACTTAACAATTATTTTTTCCTAAAAAAAAATAATCTCATCACAATCATTCTCACACATACACCTATATAATTGTAAAAATCTTGTTTTGTTTTGTTTTTATATACCAATCAGAAAGACTTATATGTACCCCACCACGCACTCACTAGTAAAAGTAGGTTTTTTGCGAGTAAAATGTTCTCTTGTGAGTGAAGGGAACCCTACTCTTCTTCTCTATAAAGCTGGTTGCAAGATCATATGTATGCTAGAGTGGTCCATTATATTTTATATGGGCATGCTCCATCTCCCTCTCTCTCTTCAATTCTTTCTCTCACTACATTTTCCATTAAAGAAAACCAAAATTAAAAGGATGTGAGATCTGAGAAGATTTGAAGGTTTTTTATTTAATTTTGCAAGTCCTGGTCATGCTTTTCCACAGCTTTCTTGAACTTCCTTGCCATGCTTAACTTGTGTGTGTGTGTGTATGTGTATAGATCACTATATATCTGTATAGTTATTCACATTTAGCTAGCTAGCACCATGGAAGCTCAAGAAAGCCGTGGGAGAACATGGCAACTCAGGATTTTTTGGGGCGATCTATTTCTTGTTTTTATGGCCAAGATCTTTCCCATGGACTGCATCCAAGAAGCTTTGATCATCTTCCTCCTTGCATGGATCATGGTAACTCTCTTGTAATTTAGACCCTTTTTTTGCATAACTTTTTTAATGGCTTTAATTTCTTTTTCTTGTTTTGTAACGAAAATTCTCTTCTAATCCATGAGAATTCTTGACAAAGATTTGGTTTTTGTGATGAATTATGATACGAGGTTTCATCCTCTATGATATCTCCACCAAAACTCCCCCCTTTTTGCTGTTAGAGAGGAGAAATTAGGCTTCAAACAATGTAAACCATGCATGAAGAGAGTAACAGAACATTTTGAAGTCTTATTTAGTAATTGGAAATTCAACTTTCCTTAAGATTAACATAAATAATGGTCATTGAATCAATATTGTGAGGGGGGAAGAAAAGGAGTTGTGTTTTGTGTTCCTCGTAGGGAAGATTCCCTACCTTTCCTTTTTGTTGTTAACGATGATAGTTCTTCCTGTTGGTTATTTGGTTCATTTCTAACATGATCGCCTACGTTTTCGTGAAAAAGGTTTTACTTTGTCACTTTGTTGACATCATTTTTAACCACTCTTCCACATTCTGACATTAGTGTTTTTTTTACCTCTTCTCCACTTTCTCCCCCCCCCACCCACTTTTCTGGTAGTTGAAGATTTGTGCTGTTATACAATAATGTATAAATTATTGGGTTTTGATTACATTTCTCAGTTGTTAATTAGCTGATGATCTCAACTTGTACTAACCTACACAATTATTATTGTTCTTTTGAATCTTGATATCTAACTCGAAGCCTTTGTACTAGGTACTGCATTGCAGTTCATGAAAATTCCCATAATTCCTTATATAATTCTTGATTCAGTGTTAAGTTGCAGAGAATCATTGCAACTTGGAGTGTGGTTGTCGGGATTCTTAATTATCTCTCTCTTTTAGTTTTTCTTTTTTAATTTCCACGAATAATGTATTTTTGTTTTCTAATTTCAAGCAATCTTGATCGAAATACAACATAAATTCCTCTTCATTTCTAGGATGTTTTTCTTTTTTTGGTCTCTTAGATCAATTTTGTACGTCCAAACTGTTTCGAGGATTCAAGGCATATAATTTTATTACAGGCTACAAGAAATGATGTAGAACAGTTTAATTTTTAGTTTAGAGATCATATATATGGTACCAATTTTGTTTCTACTATGATGCTTGGCATGTTATGATGACCAGATGGGGTTTAACCAATCAAGGACAATCAGCAACGTGCAGAAAAATCTCATTGGCTTGTTACAGCCAAATAAATAAAAAGTGAATTGCTTCTGGCAAGTAGCTAATCTCATCATTGCAGATCAAATATCACATACTGCTGCTCACCATCTTAGGCTCTCTAGGTCCTAAGTATTTATAAATTATCTTCCCCAAATCAATTAGATCCCATCAAATTTGATTACAACATTGAAACCTTTATTTATTTATTTAATTTCTTGACACAATTGAAAATACTAGATCGAGCCCTTGATTTATTCCAAATATATAGTAGATATAGAAGGATTTGAAACAAGTTTTCTTTTTAATTTTCCTAAATCTCATGCATTGCAAGGGATAGTTCTTGGTTTGAAGGAAGAACTAAAACTACAAAGGCTGGTTGCGTGTTCACAGTGGATTATCACAAGTGAAATAGGGAAAAGGCCCATTAGACAAAAATAATGAAGCTTTATTAAGGGAATCTTTACCTGATGCAAATAATAAAATATGAAAAGCCTATTGCTTTAAATGTTGAGTATGAAAAAGAATGCTGATGAAGGGGCAGGTCCACCAAAACTAGTTCATAATAGGGCAGACAGGGGGGCATGGCAGACCTGTTCAACACCTCAAGATAAATATTGTTAATGCACTGAATAATATGAGACCATTAAAACATTCATTTAGCATTCAAGATATGCCTCGTCCATTAGTATTCGTTGAAGTCAGCTTTGTGCGAATAGACAACATGGCAGCTAAAGGTAAAAGAGCAGCAATAATTCAAATGTTTATGAACTGGTGTATATATTTTTCTCAATGCATGAATATTGTTGTCCATGGAGCATTCGAGGTGAAATCTGAAGCAAGCTTTCGTTTCCAAAAACAACAAGAAATCTCTGAAGTGCTGACCCAACTATGGACAATCGTCCAAATTTCTATAGTGGGATGGCGTTCAGGCTGATTGATTTGGCCATTAGGTATAGAACAAGACTGTTTTTACTATTTTTCGTACATATATAGCCTGGTTTCTCAAGTAAATAGCTTCTCACATGTCCTTGGAAGTGTTTTCTCTGTAGCGAATATGACCTATTTCTTCTTGCCATCACCTCCTTTTTTTTGTTGGATGTGTGAAATGATCTTATCAAGAAAATTCCAAAGGAACTACATAATAAAGCCACCAAGGAGATGTCTAGCTAGCTAGGAAACCGAACAACCACGTTACAAAAAGAAAAGAACTGATGGTTTGCAATGATCACCTCCTTTATATATGAAGGCTGAAAGCTGAAGAGATGTGGAAAGCTAGCCAGGGCATCATACCAAGGTATGATCTCCCAGCACAACAGTACTCTTTAATAATTAATGAGGTGAAATAATTCTTCATGAAACTACTCTTTTGACAATCATATATGTAATGAGTTGTGCTTCAAGATCAGGTTCTCGGCGGTAAGAATTTACAACAAAATATATTTTACTTGTTGTTTCACAGTTGAGGAGCATTGTTCACAATATATATTAGATGATGTTCTATGGCGATCGATCTTCCATTTATATCTCCACAATCCATCTTAATTAATTACATTTCAATTGATGCATTCTCTGTTCTTTTGACATTATTTAAGCAAAACTAAAGCTATCACATATACAGCATTGTTTTGGTAGAAGATGCGACATTTTAAGCACCGAATAAAAAAAGAAAAGAGGGTTATGGCTAATTAACATGGGATAATTGGCCCCTATTAATTTCCCTAAAAGTAAGAGATCATATCCTCTAATTGGGAAGAATTTAGCCACGAAAGATTCCCTTGTTGAATAGTTAGCTTTAATTTAAATCTACCAATTGACTGGATATACAGTGGCCCATAATTCCCCATTTCACTCGCTTTTAACTGCAACTTAACTCCAGGTCACATAATCATAATGAAGGACCATTAGCGGCAGCCAAAAACGTCATAATCAAGCTCATTACACCATTAGATTGGTTGAGCATTGTGTATGAATCACTGATGGTCCAATTGAAACAATCACAACAGACGTGGTTGCCCCATGTGCCCACATTATATGGATATTGAACTACAACTTTTTTTATTTTTATTTTTGATAACTTGAAGTGTTCAGGTTAGCTTATATATACCATGACTAATTTTCGAGTATATTGAACACCCTGCAAGCCCAGCGTACAAGTAAGACGGATCAAATCGGAGTATAAAAAAAGAAAACAAATTCCTTCCACCGCTAGATCATGACCTCAAGTAGTGCTGAACTACAACTTAAAAGTTAAAACATGTATATGTGTACGCATAATTATATGTATATAACCAAGGATAGATGCTATGCAATTTCAGTTGATATGAAAAGAAAAATCAACTTGTCACATAAACTAAAAGAGTACACTCTGGAAATTAACTACGGGCAACATGAAAGGGAAATGGCAGAGCCGAGCAATAATATCAGGCGCTGCTTCCATGTGGTGGGGAAACGGAACAGTCACGTCGCTATTGATACAAAACTAATGCTGCTCTACGATTAGAACAATTGGTCATGAAGCATCATATGAAATGCAAAAGCTACCTTTACCTTTGTATTTGATGTGAGAGTGCACAACAACAACGATAAATGGAAACTTTGTTGACCCTAAAAAGAAAGTAAAAGGATGAAAAGTTTGGTTAAAAAACATGTACGAACAAAAAATCAACTGCCATGAATGATCAGTACTTACTACCGTGTAAAAGAGAAGAATATATGTTACTGTTTATGCATGGTTGCAACTCTCGGTGCTGAGACTTTACTTTAGTTTAGCCTATATTGCCAATACTATGATTCTAACTTTGAGATTTTGTTGTGTGCCAACTAAGTCAGGGAAAATCAATGGGGTTGGTTCAAGTCATAAGTAGCTTGTTCTGCGAGGTATCGGTTTCGAGTCCCCATATACACAACAACACTTATTGGTAGCCTTATTTGTCACTGCCAGGTATATAACCCGGGGCGACCACCAGATTAGTCGAGGCAACTCAGATACTGGGCCGGCAACTAAAAAAAACTAAATCAGGAAAAAGATATGATGGATTTCCTCGTAATTTATAATCTGTGCTGACTCTCCAAATGGGGCTATTTCGATCCTTGCGAATAAAAGAAGTGGGGGAGCTATCATCAAGAGAAATTACTTAACTCCATCGGAGGCATTAATTTAAGCTTTTTAATTTGTTTTTATTTGAGTTAATGACCTCCTACATGCCAATTTGTGTAAATCCCATTTGCCTGCTTTTAAACAAAATTAATGTTGGCATCTATATGCATGCATGCAAGTAATTTTACAGCTGAAAAACTTGAAACCAAGCACTTGCCCACGTTTGGGACTGTGCCCTTGTATATAAAAATAAATTAAATACAAACCCGCTTCCTGTTTAGTATCGTCGTCCTACAAGTACAGCTTTTGATTATCTTATAAAAATAAAATTATTGTTTTTTATTTTAAAAATAAAGAACGCAAGAGTGCGTTTTTGCTCAGCCCAACACAATACAGTAATCAGTTGGCATTTGTCATTAAGAAAAAAGAAATTGAAATTGTTTTAAAACAACATATAATTAAGGGAGCATGTCAGCTTTTATTCTCTTTCTTGTCTCAAAACAAAAGAGATGATAAAGCTTATCAATTAATTAGACCTTTAAAATAATTAATGAAATGAATACCGAATTCATCAAATTAATAATCTAAGCACCGAGACAAAAGTTACAGCACCATAGAAGCAGAATGTGCATCGATTTTCAACAATTATATATTTCTTGTGGTTTAAGTATTCTTTAATTCCCACATCTCCTTTCACGTTCACAAAGCACAAGAAAATCTAGCTTTTCCAACTCTTTCTCCTCTAAAGAAAAGCTAAATGTATATTAAATAAGACAAGCCAGATCCTGTGTGTGATCCTAATTGTTTTCCTTTAAGAGAGCATGATTAGTGGAAATAATAAGCATGTCCCCCTCTAAAGAGAAGGTAATAATATAATTAAGAATTCACGACACTATTGAAATGAAAAGAATAAGGCAAAGGGTCATCCTTGATTGATTATAATATATGATTATATTATTTAATTGCTTACAGCTAACAAAAAAAGATTAATGATTAATTAATCAAAATATGCGTTGGATTAGTCAGCCACATTAAGAGATGCATCCCAAAATGTAATTTTATATATGTAACCCAAAAAAGATGGCCTATAACAATTGGATGGATCATTCAGTTCCCCTAAATTTGATGTGTTTTTCCAGCTAAGATCATGAGAAACTAGACCCAACTTTTGTTTTTAATCACCATCACGTTCTTTACATTGTTGTGTACTATTCACTGACAGAAGCTTAATTTTGCATCAGAGAATCAGGAATGTCATCATATATATGGCTCATGAAAGGTGTTCATGCGAGAGTCATTTGTCCATAGAAGATAGATATATTGTCTCTACCATCCAAAGGAGAAGGCATGAACCCTATGATCTGATAAAAAAAGTGTAAGTTTTGTTCCCTGTAGATCATATATTTCCTTGCCATTTACTTGTCTACGTACCCATTTAGTTTGAAAAAGACAACTAATTTCTAGCTTCTACAAGCCTTGTTCGTTTCATTTACAGCTAGAAATCCAAGTAAAGCAAGTGTAAAACAAGTTTCATTTCTCTACGTTTATGGGCTTTCCATTAAATCTCCACCTAACATTAGCAATGGAGTTAGTGTTGAAATTGGGGGCTTGTAGGTGATGGTTGATTCCATATATACTGAGAAGGCAATATAGCAACCTCGTGTGGTCCATATAACCTATAGCTAAAAAAGCAAGCCTCATTTAATTTGATCGAAGATGCCATGCCCAGCATGATATATACACAGTAAAGCTTAGTTTATATTTGAACAAAAAACAGCGAAGCAAATCAACAACAGACTACATATCACCCTCGTCACGAAAAGGAATCTTCAGATCGGATGTATACAAGAAAAAAAAAAGACTGCAGTTGACTATTACTGCATCAACCGACACGGTACAAACACATTATAGTGGGCGATCAAAGTATATGGCCCTGTAAACTAATAGTATTACCAGTACAAGATTTTTACCTAGTGAATCTAAAACACTACTATTGTGCTGTAAAATCAACTAAAAAATTCCAAAATCTTACTTGTCATCAAAAGATATTAAGCAGAGACAGGAATCTGAAGTAAAAAAGAATGATTCGTGAAGAGTATATCTATACCAAATAAATCTATCTTTGTGTGGTCTCCTTTTGATGCAAGTACAAATGGAAGGACACTGTTGGAAGGAAGCTATGCGTCCAAGATACTCTGTGAATATCTGTAGTGCAAAACATAATCATTAACACTGTAAGATCTGTTTTAACATAAGAAAATCAGAATAATCAACAAAAAATACCATTAAAACACGAATAAATATTAAAGAAATCTTGTTTCTTCCATATAGGTGGATCGGAAATGTCATTTCGTTCAAGAATGGAAAACCCTTTGAGTAGAAAGACTGATCAGAGGTAATTCATCCACCCCTTCTTGTTCTCCTTCAAAGCAAGAAACTTGCAAGAAGCAAGAGATTGTCGAAGTCATCATGGGCATCAATTAACATCACACAATTTGTTTTCACAAAAACCCTAAAATCAACTGGATCCAAGAGATCGTATATCAAGCAAAAAGAAAAGGATCAGAGACCTTATACACTGATCATTGATGCAGGGCCCGATGAAGAAACATTAACTTTCTTTGATCCTGTTTGTATCTTCCCACAGCTTTATTGAACCGCAACAAAAATACAATGTGATATGTACATGCACGGCAACATCAACAACAATATTCAAATAAGTGCAGTTCAAGAAAGCTGTGGAAGAATACCAAGAGGGTCATCACATATAGACCACCACAAAACTTAGATTTAAGTATTTTAGGAGCTTCAAAGCCCTCCATAAACAAACCCTAGCAAGGTTTGTAAAGAGAAGGGAAGGGCAGGAGGGCTAACTGCTAAGAGAGAAAAGATAATTCAAAATATATAGGGATAAAAGAGAGAGACCATGAAAGAGAGGTGGTGTGTGTGTGGGTTTAGGGTGAGAAAGGCTGGTACTTATAGCGGATTTGAGGTCCTTTTTACCACCAATCCCAAGAAGAATATTGGGCCTAAGAAAACTGAACCCCACCAAACTCCATCTTTAATTTTTTTTTTATTATTATTTTTCTTAGCAATTCTCTAACTATTTTTACAGAAAGCTGACTATTTTTCTTGATCCCACTAATCTCCTCACTACCAACAAAATGTTTTGATTAAAGTATCAAAAAATCCCATTAATATATGTGCGGTTCTGATGCAAACAGCCGGATCTGACGGTGACGGTTACCCTTGTGAGGGCACATACATGGGTCCCACTATGCGTTGGAAGAAAAGTCTAACCCCTACGCGCCTTAAATGGCTACTTGAGCTTACCATTTTCTGAGTTTCTTCCCTTATTTTAATGGCCAGCAAAGGAAATAAGAAAAACTACTTCCCAGTTTTAGGATTTGAGAGTAGTGGAGGAATGATGCCCTGTGATTAAAATCTCAAACTTTTTTTAGCATCTTCGTGCATCGTAAATATTTCAGTAACGATTACTGTTAATTAAAAGTCTTTTTCAGAATTAAAACTTTTGATAATTTAAGTTAAGAAATTCTGTGTAAGCACCACAAATTTAGTAAAAGCTTGCTAAGTTTTTTCAAGATTAAACTCTTGATAATTTAGGTTAAGAATTTGTCTACATAAAAAAAATCAGTAAAACTTGAAGTACCTAAAACACCTATAGTATGGTGAAATTTGTTTCGGTGCAAGAAAGTTGTGGCTTGATGATGATGATGATGATATATATATATATATACACTCGGACTAAAAAAGATTATAATTAGAATTTAGAAGTGTTTTGAACTCTACATAATTTACATTAAGGAGTTGTCTACACCATATATTTAGTAAGGCTTACTATTAAATACAAGTGTTTTGAAATTGAACTCTTAATAATTAACGTTAAAATATTTATACATCATAATTCACTATTTTTTAATGAATTGGAATATGTAGATTTTATTAACGAGGATACAATGTTAAGTGCCTTAATCTTCATTTAATTAGTATTCTGCCAAGAAATTCATGTTACATAATTATAACGAGTATCAATTATTAATAAGTCAAGGATAATTCCTAAATACATCCTAATTATTCTATATTTTTTTGTGTCTGGAAATTCCAAATCCTAACAACTTAACCTTTGAGGTCATGGAGTGTTCCATTTGAGACATCAAGCTATTAAAGATGCAATATGTTCCATATATCTTTTTAAATTCTTAGATGCTTGATTTGCTGGGTAGTTTTGATTTTATTTAGCTCATTTCAAGTTGTTGGGGGTCATAATACAAGTTTTTAGCTTATTTGGAGGGTCTATGTTCTTGGTTGGAGAAGGGCTTCATTATAGCATTGAGTTGAACCAGGTTTCATTATAGCATTGAGTTTAATGAATTTCTGGAGCAGGTTGTGCAATTTATGGTATGAAACACACACCTATACTAAGAGAAAAGCTTAGTAAGATGACTTTAAGGTTTAGAAGAATTATAGACCTCCCTACATCATTAAGAGAAATTAGAAAAGATACTTAGAGTTTTATACGTCGGAAGGTTTTCAAAGGCGTTCACGAAGTGGGTTCTAAAAAAGAAATAAGGAGACTCACGGTTCCATTAGCAAACATACCAACAAGTCGCTTTCTTTTACAAACCATGCAAAGCACCTGGTAAGAGAGGTTATTTTAATTTCATGTATTTTTTAGAAAATGGTACCTATAATTTGTGTTTAACTAATAACTGACATATTTATTTTGCAGACTACATATCTTGGGCGCGAGCCTACTCTAATGAAGTTGTACATGGAAACACATATATACAAAGAGAGGATAGATGGAAAAGGGTGCAATAGTTTATTGATAGTTGAGCTGAGGTATTTATTGTAAGTAGACTTTAAAACATTTTTGTATATTACTTGGACTAATGTTTTTTCATTCATATCTCTGACTTATTTTTATATGGTGTAGGAACAATGTAGCATCGCCACATGTACAAAGCATGGAGATGACCCTTCAACTCATTCAGAACATAATTCAGATTTGTGGTCAGAGGTTGAAGTAATCGATGGACCCGATAAGAATCAAGATTACAATATCTCTAAGATTACGACCTGATATATGAGATTGAGTTGTAGTGTTTTGATTGCAGGCACCCTATAATGCAGCTCGAGTTAACTATCAACAACCATTGAGAAGTTAGCTGAACAAAGAGCTAGTGCTTTAAGGGCTGAAATGAAGACAAAATATGAAACACAAAAAAAGAAGAAGCTAGAGGAGATAACAGAGGAGTGTGAAGTATACTTTTCCAGTCATTATCCTTCCCCCTACGGACCTACAGCTAGAGCTTTTAATTCATTTATATATACATTTGTTATTGATTTTATTATAAAAAACTTTCTCTTCAATTTAATTGATTTTTATAAACATTTGTAATTTTTTTTTACATTATATAAAATTCATCTTCAATTTAAATTAGTTTTTTGATATAGTTTAATGCCATTGTAAAATTATTATATAGCATTTAAAAAATAATAAAGACTGATGAAAATTTCATCGATAAATGATCAACCTTTTCATCGGAGAATTACAGAAAGTTATTAATTGTTTCGATCCACCCCAATAGAATCACTAATATAATATGTTATTTTTGTTCTGTCGGTGAAACCATTAGTGAGACAGAAATATTACAGATCAAAGTATTTGTCGTAATTCCATTAGTAAAAATCACCATGAAATTACTAACAAATATGACATTAGTGACGAGATACTTTTTAACAACATGTTTCCATCAATAAATTATTAAGTGGTTTTTATACCAATAATATTATTTTATTTACATCGATAAAATATTTCATTAGTGTTTTGAGAAAGGCTCCTATGAGTCCTTGTCTTTATTTATTATTAATATATTGACATCATTAAAAAAAAAAAAAAAGCACTGTTAACATTGACATCCATGATCACTTGTAATCTAAATATATTCATTATAGCGATGGAATGAAATCTGCTTAGGACTATTCTTGTAGCATTAGTGATTGATATTGACTGAATTCATTAATTAATATACATGACAATGTTGATTTTTTTATACATTAACAACGTGTTATAAATAATACATTAAGTCCTATAATGTAATGATTTTGTAATTTTAAGGGTTATAATAAAACGGAATAATTATAACGGTAATGAGTGAATTAATTATACCTTACAAGAGATTGCAATTAAAAATTAAAACGCATCGAAAATAGTAATAGACATTACATAAAAGAAAAACTATATATATAATTAATCACGTAGGAATCTGATTGCATTATTGTTACTATTATTATTATTGTTATAATGAGTGAATTTTAGTTTTTGGAAAATACAAGGACCATGCAAGATTTCAAACAAGAATCAATGTCTAAATAAAATAAAACTAGGGACCTAAAATAACTAATTTAATCTATTGGGACTAAAGAGAAATTTGTCGAAAACAAACTTACGTTGCTGAAAACGTTTTCCAATTAAACAAGAGGCAATACTTGACATATACATGAATCGGTCCAAAACATTCGTTTTCAACTGGCTTCAATATTTCAACTGCGTGAGACTCAATTCCTCCAGAATTGCAGGTGGGATTAGTTCGACTTGATGGAAACCCTAAATTAAAGTTGAATTAAGCCTAAATTAAACCTTAAATGAAGTTCGTGTTTACATGGAAGCATGTGAGGGGGTGACCCCACCATGGGAACATGTGTGGGTGCTGATAAGACACCGTTTTTCCCGGGACGGAGGTCGCTTTGTTGGCCAGGCCTTGCCTGTATTGGTGGACATTTCTGCCTGTATTTTAATGCCTGGCTAAATTAGTGTAAGATTAATGTGGGCGTCCGAACTTCATTTGTATTGATTTGAATTGATGCAGATGAGTGGGTTTTTTTGGAGTTATTTTATTCTATTAATAACAGGTAAGGTATAAATATTATAAAAATTTATCTAAATCTAACCTAAGATATATGCATTTATATCATATAAATAAATAATATTTATATTTCTGAATATGATATAATATATATAAATACCTGATATATACACACATATGCATATCGTTTTAATATATATACACCTCAAATAAATATATTATTATTTTATTTTATATTGAATAATAGATATTAATATAATAATAAATGTTTATATAAATATTCAAAACTCGATTAATATGGTATGAATATCTAAATTGCTTGCTCATTAAATAATTTTTTATTTGAGTATAAATATTGCAAAAACTTTATCAGATGCTATTCTTTATCCACTCTAATTAAAAATACTTTTAATAAGGATGTAATATATATAGATTCACACACTTCATCGTTTCTAGCTGGCAATCACTTTGCTAACCCCCATCTTTTCATCAGCAAAACTTTCAATTATTTGATTTGATTTGATTTAACACTATAATAATAATGTTTTCCATCTTTATTTTCGATCATCAACATTTATAGGGTGCATGGTTTCTTTGTGCTGCCTGGTAGAGAAATGGTGGCATTGACCTCCTACATGTTTACATGATGAAGGGCAAGTTACAAATAGATGCTATGGTTTTAATTATTTCACTGCGATTAAAATCAAGAAATTGTACGAATGCAGGTAAGAAAAAAAAAATTTACATGTGCTAATTTAGATGGTAGAGTGATAATTAGATGGATAGTTCTCCTTTTATTTTATTTTTTAAATATATACTGCAACATGAGATGTGTGTTTGGGAGAGAAATGCACAGAAAATTATAATCCATTTGACCGATCGAGGCGGGTTAATGTATTTTTTTGGACTTACAGGAGCTTTTATATATATATATATATTTTTTTTTTTAATTTTATATTTTAATATTTAATTAGTTGAATATTACACTTTTAAGTTTTTTTTTTAATTTCTTATTTATGATAAAATGACTCAACGAGTTCAATGATTTAAGAAGGGATAGCATTATTTTTTTAATTTTTTTTTATTAATTTGATATTGGTTTTTCTCATTTGATATTGATTTTTTTTTCTTTTTTAAAATGTTATTATGTTGTCTAAACATTAATTTTTTTACTTAATTTTATTTTTATCTAACTTGCGGCGAAGCACTTGTCATGTAATTGATATAAATAATCCTTACCTGATTACCTATGCTTGTAGATGGTTATTGGACAACATCTTCTATCTAGTAAGCTATCATCTTAGTAAATTAATTAAGATTTGAGGATTCTCTCATATTATAAGTGGTACAAGGTATATTAACTTTGATTTTTTTTTTTATACTTATGATTTAATTTACTATGTTTAAAATTATAGATTTTTATTTTTCATGAGATTATTATTGTAAATCTATAATTAAATTTTGATTTTTTTAGATTTAGTCACCACTTTTTGACATGTGTTTTTAATTAAAATTCATGTCGGCTGGGATAACCATAATAATCAAGTAATCCTATTAGATGAATAACCATCAATCCGTTAATCTAACGGAATCAATAATTACTAGTCGATTACACGAGGATTTCATTAATATTAGATCGACTAGATGAATGACCATCATGCCATTAATTACTCTCATAATCTTTTTGAGGCTAAATGGGCCAAACTATTTTTTAACTTCAAAATCATTTAAGAACTTCGGCCTATTTGAAAATGGGTCTTTCTGTTAGATTGCGTAGGTTTCGTCCGTTAATTAATTAACATTTTAAAAAACACCAATTATCCCTCTTTTATTAAAATTTGGTTAAATAATAAGTCACATCGTACCCTTCACTTTTTTTTTTTTTTGTTACTTTAAACCTCCCATCTATTTTTTCTGTTAGATTAATTCTGAGACATTAGTTGAAAAAATCAAGGACTTGGTAAGTGCCTTGTGTATGACTTAAAAAATAAAAATATATTTTTTTAACAATAAACTATATTATATAAATAAAATCCAGACATTGAAAGTTGAAAGTTCTTTTTCAATTTTTATGGATTTTGTTTTTATTTTTTCACGGATTTTAACAATAAACTATCTAACTATATTTTGTTCTTACTAATGGATTAAGTCCATCAATGTATTTTAGAGAGTTAAAACATAATTACTGTAAATATCATTATTATTGTTTAATCACTAATAAAATGAAACAGATAAGTTTTTTTGACGCACATTTGCCATCGATAAATCCATGGTAATTTTATTAATAACATATTATAAATTATTGATGATAATTTTACTGATAAAACATTTTTGTTTATGAACCTGTCGGTAAAAATAATACTGACAAACTAAGAGTATAAATACTAACAAAAAAAAATGATGTCAATAAATCTAAAAATTGCAACCTCTTTTCTTTTCTTCCACTAAACTGGTTATATCTTCCGGAATAATTTTAAAAATACATCATCACGTACATTATTACATTCAACTAAATATATTTTAAAAAATGTGATAAAAACATGAATGGTTACGAGTAAGCTAAAGGGATGTAACGTGTAGCATGTGTTTATATATGGCGACAGTTGCATGGAAATGCATGTTGTCTTTTGTCAGTATATCACTGGCTCTTTTCTCTCAACTCACAACACATGCCCGACACGATTGGAAAGGAGGTTTGTCTATTTGATTTAATCCACAAGTTTGTCTTTCCCCTTCCCAATTTCTAGCTGCTTCCTCTCATGCCAGCCAGCCAGCTAGCTCCTTTAATTTTCTTCTTAAATTAATCAGTTTTATAAAATTATTATAAAGTTTGCTGCTTGATCAACTAATTCATGATGGAAGATGCACATGTCTATTAATTCACCAAGATTGATTAACTGTCTTAGGGTGTTTTGTTCCTCTTCATCACTTAAAAAATTGAGTTTAAATAGTTACTAACCCTGTGCCAATTGTTCATTATTCGAGGTGACTTGGTATTGCATTACAATTATTATTATATATATATATATATATATATATATATATATATATATATATAAACCCTAAAGCTTATGGCAAAAGACACCATGTAGATAGAAAAAAATAATGAGGATTGTAATAGTATTCTATAATATTTTCACTTTCTTTAAAATATATTGTTTTTTATTTTATTTTGATCATTCAATTTTTTTTTTAATTTATTCCTTTGATGTTGTGTTTATATATGATTAGTCTTGGTGGTTTGTTTTGGCTAACTAAAAAGGGGGGATTGCATTGTGACGAGGAAAGATTTTGTTGTTTGGTTGATGCTCGATTTATCATGAATAAATAAAATTTTATTGAATTAAAACAACTATAGTTTTAAAAGACTAAATTTAAAACAATATGAAGATTGAACAAATGCTAAGACTTTTTTTTTGCTGGCACTAGGAACAAATTTGAATGGGCAATTTTTATTTTTTATTTGATCCTTTTATATTGAATTTATTTGAGATTAAACTCAGCAGTTTGTTTTGGTTGCCTATATATAAGGTATCAGGATGTTAAGGAAAAATTATGGCATGCAGTTAATACTTGATTTCATAAAATAAAATTCAATTGTATTGATCTAAAACAATTAAAGCTTGAGGTATAAAATTTAAAAATAAAACAAGAGCAAGGATGAAATACAATGAGTAGAGAAAGAATGGATGGCTTGTGAATTACACATGTCAGAAAGTGAGGAGAGTCGTAGCGCTTTCGAGGCATGTCTAATCTTCTCTGGCCACCAAATTTGTTTTTTTGCGGTCTCTCTTGAATCATCTCGATAAGGTCTACCATTTGGGATAATTTGCGGCATTGCTGGGGTTTGGTGTATTCTTAACGACTTTTTTTTCTCTTTCTTTCTCTTTCACTTGGTTTTCATGTTGCTTTACTAATTTTCTTCCATATCAATTTTGGTCCAAATTTCTTTAATTATTATTTTCTTCTTTTGTCTCATTTTAAAATTTTGATTGTTTGTTCAATTTAATCCTGTATAATTGCTATTTTCATTATATGAGATAATCTTAGTTTCGCGATCTAGATTATAGGTTTGGAAAGTTAACCCGAATTGATTTAGAAAAAAAATTTAGTGCACTTTTTGTTAAAAAAAATTAAGTTCGTTTTGGTTTCACCTTCAACAATTGATTAGTTGAGAAATGATTTTTGTTATTTTTTTATTTGCTTTATGTATGGTTATCTCGATCTCATAATATGAATTGATAGTTTTGCAAGTTAACACGGATCATCTCATGTCTTTTTAGGTTGATTTTATTTAAAATTTTATTCTTCAATATCGGCTGGTTAGGAATTGGGCTTCAAAATGTTTTTAAATTTTTTTTCTATGTAATTATTCTATTCTTATGACGTAGGTTTCGAGTCCGACAAGTTTATTTAAGTTAACTCAAGTCACCTTTTTTTGGTCATTCTTTATAAAATTGAATGATTTTTCGCATTTTCTTCATTTTAAATTGTGCTGATTGGAAATTAAGTTAGTTGAGGATTAGGCTTTGTTTTTCTTTTTGTATGGTTATCTCGGTCTCATAACTGTGTTGCGAGTTTGGAAGATTAACTTAAGTTGACTTTTGTGGTTTCTTTTTTTGGTCTATTTTTTTCTCTCTTTGATTTTTTTTCATTTATTTTCCTTTGGATTTCATAATTTAATATTGAGTTTTTCCTTTTATTTTATTTTTTAATTTCATCCTTTATATTTTGTTAATTCTGAACTGTGATTCTTAATTTGTTTTGGTTTTCTTTCAATAGGGTTATTGCGGTTTCAAATAAACATTTTAATATTTGGTTGATTCTTAATTTTACGAGTATCTATTTTTGTTGTCATAGAATTAAATAAAAAAATAGTTTCACCAAAAAAAATAAGATTTTGTAAGTTAACCCAGATTAGCGCAAGTCTTGTATGTTTATCTGGGTTGACTTAAGTCATCCTTTTTGGGATATTTTTAAAAATAATTATTTTTTTTATTTTTCCTTTTGACATTGTGTTGATTGAGAATTGTGTTATATAATTTGGTTCAATTTAATTTCTATAAGTTATCACGATTTTATAATCATGATTGTAGGTTTTATAGGTTAGTAAGTGTTGACTCGGGTTGATTCAATAAGTCGTTATCTTGATATTTAAAGAATGAACATGTTATCTAATGTCACCAATTCAATAGCTAAAAAGGTTTCGTGCAATGGTCTTGTGTTCATGATTTTTTTTTTTGGTTTTTTAACTTTTAGAAAACACATCTATGATGTCTTTACATATTTTTTTATATTTTAAAAATTATTTGACTTGAGACATAGCTAAATCCATAGAAATGATCATGTAGCTTTGATATTTTAATTTATCATTATATTTTCAATTAAGATAGTTTTATTTTTTAATATACATTAAGTTTTTAATAAAAAAAAATTAAAATTTTAAGCTAAATCAATATAATTGATCACGTAATCTGCACATAAAAGCATTGGAGGTGCAATGCTTAAATATGTTCACGATCTCCCCTGCTGATGCTTAAATATGTTTGTATGTATAGTATTTTTCTCTGTTTTGTTTTTAGAAAATCTGGTTACAATTTTATAACATTTCTACTAGATAAAAGATTTCGGTTAAAAAAACTAAGAGGTGCAAAATGTCAAGACTTGACGAAACAAATTGTGCCAATGTCTTTATAAAGTAGAAAACTATTTCAACTTAAAAATGTTGGATTTCGTACTCTATTGTTAGTTTTTTTTTTTTTGGATGTGAAGAAAAAAAACCAAAATATTTAATTAGCTTAATTTAAAAAGGTATTTCAATATTTGATTCCAATATAGATGTTGTAGAGATTCCTCTAGATATTTATAAATGTAAAAATCATTATTTTATTTGCATTTGCTGGATGGATGGATGTGTGGTATAACTTTAAACCAATTTATATACAAGAAAAAGAAGGGGAAAAAAGTATGAGCTACCAAAAAGCCTAAGTAATCCATTAAAGCCACACACATATATATAAACTAGTTCTTAATTATGAACAATTGCTTTTAATCTTGCTTGTATAATTAGCCAAAATACTGGCTGTAAAGGCTTATGTATCTTTTCCCCTACAAGTAGTAATGATGATGGCCTAACATGGGGGACCTCGCTGTCGCTTGCTTATCCTACAAGAGGTCCTTAAAATGAAGCTGCAAAACCTTTCTGCTTTATCTTCATTAATTTGTGATTGTGAGTTGTCATACATGTGAGGGGAGGGGAGGGGAAGTGATGACAATGGAGGAGGAAGGGATAGGAAAATTTTTACCCTCCGTTGTTTAGACAAGGAAGAAGGGGAATGAAGAAGAAATATATTTTTCTTTGTTTGGTAATAAATTTTAAATATCATTAGCGGGATGAATCTACGAATAAGATTGAAAGAGGTTAAAAAGATAAAATCAAAAGAAAAAAACTAAATTAAAAATCTAAACAAAATAAAAGAACAATATAGATTTTTTGATCAAATAACTTATTTTTCAAGGAAAAAAAAAAAAAAAAAAGAATAAAAATACCTGAGATGAGCCGTCACACACATCACATGTGCCACTCCATTGGGAAGGGCCAGGATGTCATGATCTTTTTAACGCCACCATGGATGGACAATTTCTGCCTCCTAACATTACTGCACGCATCATTTGAAGTGTGCTAAGTGGTATCACATGTTGAAGCATGCATCGCCAACAACTTTTCTTTTAAAAATATTATTTAGTCATTTGAAAATATAAAATTGCACCTGTCTTGAACTAATAATTACAAAATGACCATAATGATAAGACGAATAAGCTCTTAGACCCAAGTTTAAAACAATTTGATTCCAAGTGTAACTAATTAAATTCATTATGTATTTTTAAGCAAAAAGATGAATTTGCCTCTAAATCTATATTAGATTCCAAGGGTAATTAAATTATACAAAAAATTAAAAATCCAAAACACCCCTCGAACATTAATTGTGTTATTTTTTTAAGGGCATGTGAGTAATTACATTGTATAATAAACATGTGAAAATACAATTCTACCTCCAAGTGTATAGCCATATTTTTTGTTTACTTTCAAATGGTTATACTTGTAAACTATAGTGTGCATAATTTATAGAAAAATACTGATAAATTTTAGTTTTATTTGTAATTTAAAAATTGATTGTAGCATCCTAATCAATATTGTTAAACTCGCGAGTTGACTCGTAAAATCGTATGATTTTAGGAGTTAATATATCCTTAACATGCAAAATCGCTTTAAAAACTTGAAAATGGATAAAATCAGGTGAAATCACGAGTTTAGAATTGTTTTTATGATTTTAACAAAAACAAATATACTGCAGTATTTCAAGCTTCTAGCCATTGTTGTTAAAATGATGAGTTGACGCATAAAATCATATGATTTTATGAGTTAACATGTATATAACATGTAAAATCAGGTTAAAAACTCAAAAATCAGTAAAATAAGTCAAAATCAGACTAAATCAAATCAATCTGATTTTACCGAGTTTGATAAAAGTTAAAAAAACAAATATCGATTCCCTATCCCTGATTCCCCCAAGGCCCTGACACTTCACACACAGTCCCTACTCCCAATCTCCTCTTTCCCTTTTGCCCAAATATCAAATTCTCAAGAATCGCAACCCTAGTCGACCAACACCAACAATGAAGTTGGTTCCACACTTCCCCTCTCCACTCAGCACCAGCAACACAAAGATTAATCTCTATTTTTTTTCTTTACTTTGTTTGCCTTTGATCTGATTGTCTCCACTCTCCACTCTCTTAGCTGGTTTTGCTTGCCATTGTAAATGAAGCAACAATTTTGTTAGTGGCCAAGTTTGCTTGCTGGATTCTCTTCTTTTTTGTCATGTTTTATTATGTGGAAGAGGGCCATAATGTATGAGCCATCAATCTTATATCATTTTTTGGTAGTTTGGCAGTTAAATAATCTTGAACTTGATGTTAATCTTGCAAAAAGAGGAAATCTTCTTGGTGTTGAAAATCTAGTAAACACATTACTTGCTGTTAATTTCAGTTGGACATTAATCTTTGTGTTTTGTTGGATTCTCAAGCTCAGGCTCTCAGCCATTAATGATTCAACAATTAACCAGCCACCGTGAGATTAATAGCTTCCTCTTCATCAACAACACTCTTTTTTTTTCCCGTCATCAACACAACTTTCTCTTCAATCTTCACTCTTTATCAACAACGCTTTTCTTTTTTTTTCCCATCATCAACGACATCCTTTTCGGTCTTCACTGAATCACTATTCATCAACAAGTAATACTTAATTGCTTATATTGAATTTTTCTTGCTGGAAAGGGATTTTTAGCCCCGGTTGTTCTTTGTCCCATTCCTTGCTTTCTCCTTCTTTTCTCTCCTTACTTGAGTTTGTGACATAGAGATGGTCACCAATAATCATAGACAATTACTTTTAATTCCTTGAGTTTAATCCTTTGTTGAGTTCGTTCCAGTAATTCTACTTATTTGCAAGTCTTTTTCTTTGTTAATCGTTCTAGTAATTCTACTTCGTTCCAATAAAAAAACTAGGGTTGATTTAAATCAATTAAAATTTTAAAAGTTGATAGAGTTGCTATAGATCTGCGAAACTGTTCTTGGTTTAAGCTATTTGGAATCTTGCTGGTGATATTTTTAGGAGAAGATGTTACTCAATCTATAGACTATGAATTGTGGAATGTAAATTGTGAGAGAACATCGAGTGTAAAAGCAGAGAAGCGATGTCATTTTTTCTATTTCAAATCATCAAGCACAACTTAAATTTGCAGAAGACAATAAATTTACCAAATTGAACAACTGGAAAAAGCTCATCTTGCTTGAAGGGTGTTGATGTCTTATCTTGACTCTGTCGTGATTGCATGGGCGATGGTGAATGAAGAACAATGGAGTCTATAGTTTTCATGTGAGTAATAGGTTAGACAAGAGGGTGTAAATTTTGAGGAAAAAGTTTGTTTTATCCTTAACTTAATAGGACAATTCAATTTGAACAATCTTTGCAAAAAGTAAATGCCATTATTTAAATCGAAATATGTAATAACATGATTCTTAAATACGTTTCATAACAATCCCACTTTTGCTTTTCATATGTTGTCTTAAGTATTTTTTTTTTTTTAAGTTATGCGGTGGTAAAAAAATTAGAACTAGAGTGAAGAAAATTGAGATTTTTCTTAGTAATTAAACATTTGGATAAGCATTTATGCTAACTTGTAATTTGCAGTGTGCTGATATGCAATTTAATATAGTCATAATTTTATTGACTATTTATTGATGATCTTTAAAAAATGTGCTCTCTCCCACACTGACAAAATCAAAACACCTATAGCAGGAATCACCTTGCTTGGAAATTGAGGTAACATTAACGCTGCCAGCATAGGCTACCACAGGTCGCTGAGCTTAAGGTTTTTTTTAAAATATAATTATTGTTATTTTTATTTTAAAATATATTAAAATAATCTAAATATATATATAAAAAATTCACACATTGAATAGGGCCACACTCGAATTTTCAACTTGAAATCAGTCTCACTATTCCTTGTAAGTTTGTGGGTTTCTTTATTATTTGCTTTCTTTGATTCTAAATTGCAAATACACTACAAGTATTTGAATCTTTTTCACCAATTATGTAAAACATTCCTTCCATAGTTACCTCAAATCTAAAGGTGAGAAGGAAGGGTTTTAGTATTTACTTCTCTATGATTCTCTCCTGTTTAGAACATTAACCATCCACATTTTTTATTTATTTTCACTTATGGATTATTACTAAAACATATTTACGTAAAATAAATTGCCCAAGCAAGATTAGTATCCCCTTATATTACGTTAAACGTGATATATTATATTCTAAGACAAAAAAAATAGTTAAAATCAATAAAATAAACTTACTTGCTGGACTATTTTCTCTTGTCCCTGAGAACCGCGGCTTTATGTTGTGGCATAAGATGCGCCTCGACTTTGCTTGGATCCAACCACTTTAGAGGATGGAGATTGAAAAACATTCAATTAGGAACAATAACCAGTAAGGTAAAAAACACTCCACATGAGAAAATTAGCATCGTCGTTTGAAACAATCTAAAACCAAAGCACCACAAAAACCTTCTCTTCTTTTCTGTCTTTTTAATGGGTTCTCTCTGTTTTAATTTTGTTTTTTTGGGTTAACATAGAAAGAAAGATTATTCAAATAAAGATAGGACCTTTATGGCCAAAAAATCCTCGTTTTTGATCCTTTCTAAAAGTGTATTTCAGTGCTTGCTCATTCGAAGATATTGCTTATTCAGTTCTTAACATGGGTTTCTTCTTGTTCAATTAGAGATATGAATTTAGTCCCTTTCTTGCTTTCTTTCTCCGTTTAAAATCTTGAAATTGAACTCAATTGTTACTTAGGTTCTTATTTTTCTTGTTGATATTGTTTTTCCAAAGGGTTACTGGAATTAATATTGTCCTTGTGTTTTAATATTTGAAGAGTCTCTGGCGCTATGGATCTGTCTCCATTCAAGTTGGACATTGATGAGCTTATAAATGAGTTTGTTGAGGTATTTACTTGGATTTGTTATTTTGGGCTGTTTTTATTTTGTTTAGCTATTGTTTTTCAGGAAGGGTTATTATGTTTTGATTGTTTTAACAGTTGTGGTGTTCGGGAACTGTTAGGGTGAGTTTACAACTTTGGCTGATATGAAAAGAGTATGGCTTTCCAGGAAGTTTACCTACATCTTTGAGGCTAGTCCTCCTACCAAATTGGCCTTCTTTATCCAGTCGTTGTATGCTCATACAATTGGTGAGCTCTCACCGACCTGATTTTTGTATTGTCATTGAAGCAAATAATGTTTGCTAGAATCCAGTTGTCGTTGTGAGTTTTTCTTCAGTTTAAAGCCCGTTTCTGATAATGGACAAGTCCCATCTGGGGCTGGATAGTTTTTGGATCATGTTGCTTTCTCATCAGATTTCTTGAGACATATTTAAGCGAGAGCTTGTTTAATCTTTACCATTCTCATAGTGAATTTAGATTATTATCTCCTTAAAAGTAAATCAAGGATTTTTTTAATTCAATTTCTAATGCAAATTTTGCTAACCAGCATGCAATCAATTGCAGGTCACATGATTAGCACTTCTTCTTTATCACAAAGGCTAGGAGGCCTGTATTGCCTTTACTGTCTTTATGAGACTCAACCATTCAAGCCTCCTTTCAAAATCTACTTCTCTCTTGGTATATCTGCACTTTCTGCATAAACTTTATCTTTAATGTACTTAATTTTGAGGTTTAGTTTATTATGATGAGGTTGAACTATGTGCCATGCCATATTATGAAGCTTTTGCTCTAATTTTCCTTGTTGCTTATCTGAATGGCAGGTGATGTGCAATTTGGCTTTCAAATTAATTCTCTGATTCTTCTTACCAGAACTAATTGATTACATATTACTGTGTGACTTTTGGTTGTTTTGAATGATTCTGCACACTAATATTTTATTAAAATTGGAAGTTACCTCAGACAAACTACTTCTGCTAGGTCTTATTCTAACTCATCAGTATTGGTGTCATGAATCATCTTTTCCATTCTTTTCTTTATGGGGCCACTCTTGTATTCAGCCATGAACAAACAGGGTTTTTGCACTGTATTGTCAGTGTCCTTGTGATTATTTTTTTTCATTGGTTGGACTTTTAGGTTTAAAGTGAACATGCTTAAGGGTTTTTCTTTGTGTGAACTCTCTCCCATTTGGAAGCATTTTATTGCTCTTGATCATGCTTGATCATGTTGAGGTGAATTAAGTGATGATAGTAATAATGAAGTTATGATTAGCTGAAGTTTTGTTTTCCCTTCTCTTTTTCACCATCTTATTTCTTCTTGTTATCTGACAGGAGAGTTGAAGAAACTCAAGACCCTTGTTATAAATGCAAAAGAACATGGAATAAAAGTAGTACCTGCTTTGGTCAAAAGGATGCTAGAAAAGAACATGTTTCTCTTTGGGTTTGTGGACTTACATGAAGGATCTGTTAGTGAGACAGTGAACCAACTCACAGAATTGCAAGATGCCCGTGTGCAAGTTGCATATAAGAAGTATGTTTCCTAAAAATGATATGAATTATTCCAATCTAATAGCATGATTAGTCAGGTTTCAGGTTTCAAAATATTCTATGGATCCTCTTATTGCTCCACTGCTTTCTTTATAACAGGTTATTTGATGATACTCGGATTGAGCAATTCCTCCATATGGACATGGTATGTTGCATGACTCCTCATGTGAAGGTTTTACTTAGGTTCCACTAGATCAATAGTTGCAAATAGGCCCCGCATTCTTTTCCTATTTTGAAAATAGTTACCTGTAGGTATAATGATTTTACAATGCTCACAGTTGGTGCCATGGTTTTCCTCTTCTTTTTTTCTCCCTGAATAAGCTTGTGGATTGAACTGCATCTGCAGGGTATGGAATTTGATTTAGAGATGCTCAAGAAAATGTCAACAGAATATGCAGAGGCGAAGAAACATGCCATCAGAGGTATGTTCTTTTATCCATCTTATATCTGTATTTAAAAGTTATAGACTGAATAAGCATCAAATCGTGAAGTAACATGTGTATTCTTCCTTCATATACCTGTATCTGTACTGCCTAGCAGAGCTAGTGATTTTAGCTGTTACCAGATGCGAAGCTAGTTTATCAACTCACTTTTTTTTAACACTAAGAAGCTACATTTACTTGTCGGTGATTTTTTGAATTTATCTAATTGTTGAATTTTTGGTTATACTCCAATTTTTTCTAGGATAAATGTTCGGGGTGGTAGAGTTTTTCTAAATATATTTGATTGCTTAGTTATTTCCATAACAGTTTGTGTTTATTCTTATTGTCGATTTGATACTCAACCCAAAAATTTCTCTGTGATTTCTTATATGCATCATTTATGGTGCTGTATAGACTTTGAAGCACATATCAGTTATTAATATCTAAACCATGTTAAGTATGCTTGGTCCTGATATCATGGAGCCTCCCAATTTATATTTCCCTTTCAAAATTCTTTCAGTATCTATAACGTATTTAATTTACCACACTTCTGCTTCTTCTTTTTTTTTTACAGAAGCAAACAAGGCAGTAGATGTCCAAAACATACAGCATATATCAGACGATAGGGAATTTATTGGAGATGAAGTTGAGAGGATCACAGAGAACTGGAATGTCCAAAGGCAAGTATTTTATCAGCAAACAGGACTGAATCAACGTCATGCTCAAAAAGATGAGCAACAACATCAACCACAGCACAAGAAACATGAACAGCAAGATGATGATTTTGGTGATGAATTTAGTCATCAACTGGAACTGCAACTAATTGAAGAACAGCTACAACAAAAAGAAGAGGATGATGAATCTAATCATGAATTGGAGCTGTAACTTTCTGTAAAACAGCCCTAATAATATAGAAACAAAATGGTGAGGAATTAATGCTACGAAAACCAGGACAAATAGGAATCCCATGGTTTAGGACATAATTATCTAGCAAGGTGATCATTCCAATCGAGGATGCTGCGGAATTTTGTGATTAGACTGCTGCAATTCTAACCTCCCTTCAAGACCATCCCCGGGACCTTTTTCAGTTTATGGAAGAGAAAGCTGATGGGTTTTCTGGATAGGTTTTTCAAGTTACTGAATTTATTATCAGAACACAAAAGGGATATCTATGCAGAAAACGTTTGTCAGTATATGTTGAGAATGGCATCTTGAAACAATTGGAGTCATTTTTATTGTTCTTCTTTGCCATTGGTCTGCATCCTCATGAAGTCTATAAACCTAGCTTTTCCAGTTCCATTAGGGCCCCTTGTCCCACCCTTCTAGTACCAATAAGATTTTTTCTCTGCTAATGCCATCCATGTCTAGTTCTGATGATTGAATACTTATTGATTTTAAGTGCAGATAAAGTTCAGATTGGTTCTCTCGTTTATTTTGGTCCACTGGATTCAAGTTATTGTGTTACAATCATCTGAGGATTAATCAATGCGTTTCATCATCAATACCCCATAAATAAAAGGTGGAAACATTAGTTTTTGGTTGATCATCACCATTTCAATGATTCAATATGAAATGGCATGGAGATGGATTTTTGCAAGAGTCTAAATTATTTGAGCTTAGTCCAGAACAGAGTATTGTTTAAGCAGGTAGATAGCAGAATTCTTATTTGACCATTCCCCCTCAATTCCTCACATGATCACATGAACTAGTAAACTACAGAGGGAAGAAAATTAGAGGGGAAACATGCAAGTACAATAAATACCCCAATACCCAATCCTCCCATGTAGCCCTAACTCTATTCTAAAAGAATTTTCCTATGACTCAATCTCAACAACATGAAGTTTGCCCTCCTCAGGCAAGCTATCCAAGCTAAAACTAACCAACCCAGAATTCGAATCATATACAAAATCAACCACATTTGAGTCCACAATGCACTTCCTTGGCTTAGCAGATGAATAAGCACCAAACTTGCCACACCCTTTAACCTCTACGCAAACTTTCCCTACCAATTCATCGCTGTAGTTCCCCACCCTCTCTTCAGTCACACCACTACTCTCACCCCTGTATCCATCATCAAGCTCTGATAATTCAGCACCACCTTTCACTTCATACTTTAGCCCCTCAATGGCTCCACCTGCATTGAACATGTTGATTAGCCCCAGGGGTGCAAATCTGAACCCAGGTGCTAAGACCTTGATGGGTGTTACAGTGAATATGTCATGCTCAAGGACTTTGAGTGACACTGGCAATGCTGCATTGTAAGGGAGGGTGATTAGTTCTCCTGTCCGGTGACAGTAGAAAGCACAATTGCCGTCCCAGTCGGGGTCCGTGGCAGCTTCAGCGATGAGGTGAACATCACGGCCCCTAAGAGTGCCTGTTAGGGCCTCAGTTGTGGTTTGGTGGAAAGCATTCTTTCTTTCAGTGCTGCTCCAAGCTGCTCCTTGGCAATTGTAGACACCTAGGACCCCTGTGAACTTGTTCATGCTCCATATTTTCAATAAGCTGCAATCAAAGAAAAACTGTTCAAGAACATTCCCCATAATGCAACATTTCTAGGATAAGAAATTAGCTAAAATTCAGATGAAAATATTTTCATCATGCTAGCTAGCTTAGATGACAAAACTATCAAGAAGAAAGAGACTTACCTCACTCCATCACGGGCAGGGTCAGAGAACAAGCAGTCAGAGGTGGGCCTTCCAGGCAAACGAGCTCGAAGAATAGACCCGTCGGGAAGTACCACCTTCTTTAGCAGCTCAAAGTTGTGCTTCCCAGGTGCATCACTGCTCATCAAAAATGTTACCACAAACAATTAGCAAATGACATAGCACAAAAATATTTGATGATATCGTGATTTAACATGGCAATTCTAATTGATAATGAAGGGCTAGGATTTATTACCTGACATAGATGGGTCCACCACTAATAGCCCTAGCAGAAGCATGATACTCTGCAGCTGCATGTAGAGAATGGAACATGTCCCAATCAGGCTGCATGAACTCTCCCAAGAAAACACTGTTATATGCCACAGCTGCTATATGAATGGTGTGTGATACTGGATCACGCGGGTAGAAATCATCTGATGCTCTCACTACTGCTGTTTGTTTGGAGCTGCACCATGACATTTCAATGCAAAATAAATCACATCAGGAAAAAGCCCCAAGCTTGCCAAAAAAAACTAACTAAAGAAGAAGAGAAGGAAACTTACCAGTACAAGGCATCAGTGTTATGGCTCATGCAAGCAATGCAGCCATTATCAAGGAAGTTCCTAGCAACAGAAGCATCAAGGGCTTGATGATATTGCCTAGTCAATTCAACCCTTCCTCCTAAACCAGCACCGAGTGTCTCCAAAATACATTGAACATCCACCTTAACCCCATCGATACCAGCTGCTGCCAGATAACTATGCAACTCATTATAAAACTTGTACACGTTTTTTGGATTCACTAACCCTAATCCCTGCAACGTCAATGCATCGTTTTTCCATGTGGGCTCATTCTCCACCACCCCCTTTGACACCATTGGATACTTCATCATTGACCCATATTCCTCCATCTCCTTAACTCCTGGACGGACCCCACCCCAATAACCAGTAATAGCATGCCACACATACACATATTTTAACCCGTGTTTTTCTTTAGCTATATTCACTATGCTCTTGATCCCCGCTGCTGGATCATCTTTCTTCTGGAACTTGGCGTTCTCTTTAATCCCAGTCAACCTAAGCAACGGTTGCTGATCTTGTTTCCTCACATCTTGACCATTGGTTTCCTCTTCTTGGTCACGACCAACTGATTGCCATCCATCATCAATGATCACAAATTTTGGCGGGGTACCACCAGAAACTAGACTTTGTAGCCCAGCTTCTACCCCTTCTTGAGTCACTTCTTGATAAAAGGCATCCCAGGTACACCAGCCAAAATAATCAATAATTCCAGGCAATTTTTTCTCATGCCGTTGACGAAAAGTCTTCAGATGCAACTTAACGGCTCTAACAGCCTCCGTTATTGTCCTAAACGGATCGGTCCCGGCATGAATGAACAAAGTGTGAGTAAACGACGACGTTTTGGTCTCTGCATCACCACTCTCCAAACAGAGTTCAAGCTCGTCGCTAACATTCCCCTGCAAACAAGCCCTAAATGACCCTTCAATCAACGGCAGAAATACAGTGTAAACAACCTGGTTATCTTCATCTCCACCGTCTGATTCAAGGTGGGACCCATCTTTAGTTTCCACTAATAAAAACTGTGTCTCTAGAGGAATATCTCTCCCTTGATCCCCCATTTTCTGAGCCATCCACCACAGCTTGAACCGGAAACAAGCCATGAACCGGACATCATGTAAGGCGCCCAAAGAAGTCACGTGTCTACTATTTTCTTGATCAAACACCGCACCTAAAAACACTCCCTCCACCGGACCTGAAGTTGAACCGGATGTTGCTATCACATTGTCTGGCACACCAGTCAATATTGTCCGGTCTTTAACGATCAATTTCCTGTCCGAAATACGAACCGCTGGTTTGATCGTCATTGCTTCCTTTTCCTCTTCCTTTCTGTCTTCCTTTTTTAAAGGTTTTAATGGAACTTCACTTCTCTGCGATTATAAACGCATACAGTAATGAGATACATCAAAATCAAAACTACTATAAATACACATTACAGAAAAATAATGGGGCATTGGGAAGCTAAAGAAAAGATGAAGAATTTACCTTAAATGCCAATAAAGAGAGTGCTTTATAATTCGAAGAATACCTACAAACTCCAAGAGGCGAAACAGGGTGTCAAATTTTGTTCAAATTTTCTCAGAAACCAAACAGAAAAGAATAGCAAAAACAATGGATAAACATGGAAAGGAAAAGGGATAAATACCAGAAACAGAAGGCTTTTTTGGTTTTTGCTTTACAGAAGTTTGGAGAGATCCCGATCGAAGACGAAGGTAAGTGAAAATGAGGTCTGCTATTTATAGCACAAGATTGTGGATTGACATTACTGTAACAAAAATTTGACAACATTTTCTTTTCCTCCAATGATCCTCGTCTGTGTTGTAGTTTATTGTCTCTGTAAGAGATTATAGTTCTTCTTTCTTGGATTTCTTAATGCCAAAAAACAGCTTTAATTATTACCAACGGTATAGATAAGACCTTATTAAGATTCTAATTTCTAACGGCAGATTTATCCGCCACGTTGGATCCACGAAATACCAGTCCACTTACCCGGTTCTAAGAAAGTGGACTATCATTCTTTCACAGCAAGGTTCACTTTTTTTCAATGAATTTACGGCTCCTAGCTTGACGTGTAATGTTTTGAGCATGTACAGGTGGTGGTTAGGGTTTGGGTGCATGGAGAATACAATGTATCGTGTGTGGGTTTATTTTTGTTTCTTGTAGTGCGCCATAAACCATTATCAGTGCTGATCTGTGTCCACGTACTCGCTTTTTGGCGTCTCTTTCTTGACAGGAAGCCAAGTTGTAGCTGTCATTAAGATCACTCCACGTGGATGTAAAAGGGTCTGAGATCATCTGACGGTTGGGACAATTTGCTTGTTTTAACCAGCCTCTCAATAATCGTCCATTTCAATTGCCACGTTATTAGTGTTCAAAACGACTACAGTTATCGTGCTTCGTGGCCAAGCACGTTGATCGTTGTGTGCGCGCAAAATATTTGACTATTCATTGATGCGTGAGAGGACTTTAATCTTTTATTTTACTAATTCTACCATGCGTTAAAATGTGTTAAAATATTAGAGTTAGTTTATTTTGGTAAATTTACTCGCGTGGTGGTCCATCCTAGTGAATTTATTAGTGTTTGAATAATAGTTTTAAAACCCGGACCGGCTCAACGGGTCGACCCGGGCATGGGACCGGTCGGGGTGGAGGCCAAAACCCGTTTGAGAATTGGCCCGGCCAAACCCGGTCGACCTGGTGGGTCGACCCGGTACCCGGTCCACCCGGCCAGACCGGGTGAGACCCGATCAATTTTTTTTTTATTTCCCCTGTCATTAAACGACGTCGTTTAATGACATCTGAAGACTAAAATCCTAAGGTTACTCTGTATTTGAAGAAGAACGAAGAATTGAAGAAGAAGAAGAACAAAGCAAGCAATCCGATTCAAGTTTCAAGAAAACAACACCGAATCTCAAACTTTGAAGCCTGAACATAAACAATTTTGCTTCACTCTATAGCTAATTATCTTGAAAACATTGGTGGGCTTTCTAAAACATTAAAGAAATTCAAATCAGAAGCCAAATTTGAGGTATGCAAAACAAATTTACTCACTCTCTCTTTTTCTCTTGGCTTATCAAATTATGCAAGTTTAGTTTAATAAGAGAAAATGATTGGATTTTTGTTTGTGTTTTGAGTTGAATTTGTGTTTATAAAAATGGGTTTTGTGGATTTGGTTTGATGTTAATGTATTGGGTGTGGATGAGATGATTGAGGTTAATGAAGCCACAGATAAAGATGTTAGGATTGGCCGGCTCATCTTCGGAATCCAAAAATAAAACAAAGAAACGGATTTCACTTCATGTATGATTTTGCACATGGCAGGGCTGGGGAAAGACAATGATGGTAGGAATTTATCCAGCCCCGGAAATGTTGCCTCTCCATCCAATGGAGTTGTTTGATGGTCGGAGCATCATTGGTACAATCTTTGGCGACTTCAAGGGGAAGAGCCAACTACCTGAGCTTGCCGAAGCCTGCATGAATGGGGTCAGTTCAATACATCATATTTATGTTCATTAGCAAGCAAGTAGTTTGTACGTAGAAGATACCAAAATCATGGAATTTCATCCTTTGAATTTGCTTCCAGCTTGTGAATCTAGATGGGTTCATCACGCATGAACTTCTGTTCGAGAAGATAAACAAAGCATTCAAGCTGCTCAGTGATGGGAAGGCATTGAGATGTCTTCTGCACGTTTGAGGTCTCACAAGGAAGCACGGTACGTGTAAGCTGGCCCGGACACCCATGTTATCAAAAAAAAAAAGAAAAAAAAAAGGAAGCACTTGGGAGCAAGTTGAAGTTCTCGCTGATTTCTTCTGCTCAGACAGAACTAAATTGTAATTCATTTAGTAGTTTCGGACAATAAAATCACCGTTTGCGTTGTGATTCTATGTGAGGGCAGCAAAACTGTAATTATGTGTTTTTTTTATATATATATATATAGTTTTTTTGGGTTGACCCGGGTCAACCCATCTGACCCGTGACCCGATCACTTGACCGGGTCAATAACCGGGTCGGGTTTCAAAACTATGGTTTGAATTCAGTGTTATTAAGCACATTTTAATTAGATGGCTGGTCAATTTAAAATCTAATCCAAGTCAAGTTTTTATATTAAATAGGATAGAGATTATTGACATGATCATCATTCATAATTTTCCTGGTAAAGCCTAAATAAAACTATGTTTGACTTTATTTAAAGGAATTCAAAACAGCGTGTTTTATTTAAAAAAAAAAAAAAAAAACTTGAAGCTATGCTGCCGTCGCCTCGTAAATACTTTACTTAAAACTTTAAAGAAAAAAATTAGTAATTGTGGGAAAAGTTGGTTGGAATCCATCCTTGATATTTGGCATTCGTAATACTTAAGGATTTAATCCCTTAGTTTAAGGCAAAGAAATAAATTCTAATTTTTCTAGAAGTTAACGTGCATATGGTGCTACATTCACATTAATTTTCTGGTATTTAGAGTAAATTTATTCTCATGGTCAAATTAAAATATTGAAAATAGATTTTTTTATAAGTTTAAGACAAATTAATGAGTGCACTTCTGTTCAATCATTTGATAACCCACGTTAGCTTAAGAAGGGATCCACGGTCTTTAAGATGAGGTAGTAATATTTGTTTTTGTATTTTAAAAATATTTTTATTTTAAATTAATATTTTTAAATTATTTTAATATGATAATGTCAAAAATAAATTTTAATAAATAAAAAATATTGTCTTAATACATTTTAAATAAAAAACAACCAAGGTTGCTGCATGCATATTAGCATATACATCAATTATTTGGGATTCAATGATGCATGCATATAAATATGGCTATATATTCTGCTCTGAGTTTCGAAAGAATGATGGAGTAGCATAGTTTATGTTGAGAGATTCATAAAATCTTAAAGGTCAGCATTCAGAAAATATTATTTTTATTTGAATCCATAATATCAACGTAGAAGATATACTTTTAAAATCAAACGAATAAAAACTTAATCATAATAAATTGATTAAAAAATGCACAGAGTTAACTAGAGTCTATTTTGAAATATAATTGTGGTAAAAAACTTTTTATATTAAAATTATTTTTAATATCAATATATTAAAATAATTTAAAAATATTAAAAACATATTAATTTATAAATGAACAGAAAAGTTTTGCAGTTTTTCAAGAACACAGTCCAAAGCATCTTCGATCATCATCCACGGCTAAAGACAAGAAATTGCCAAGCTGCATAACAGCTTTTATCCAGAGCTCACTATGTGCGTCACTAGCTAGAAATTAACTACTCCTACCTATAGTTTTAAAACCCGGACCGGCCTGGCGGGTCGATCCGGGGTCCGAACGACCCGGGCATGAGACCGATCCAAGTGAAGGCCAAAACCCGTTTGGGAATTGACCCGGTCGACCCGGCGGGTCGACCCGGAACCCGGTTGACCCGGCAAGACCCGGTCAACACTCAGCCTCAAACCCGTTGACTTTTATTTATTATTTTTTTTTTTGCTAAAACGACGTTGTTTTGATTTTTTTAAAAAAAAATTAAAAAATAAATTTTGACCCGGTCGAGACCCGGTGACCCGGTCAAAACCTGGAATCCGGGCCTTGGACAGGGCCGACCACCGGGCCGGATCTTAAAACTATGCTCCTACGTCATTATAATTAAACACAATTACTTTAAAGAGAAAATTATAGATTAATCTCTGATTTTCTGCCACTTTTCCTGGAAGTTTAATTACGTCAAGAGACGAATCCCCGTCTTTGTAAGAAAGCCTAGCTTTGTTTTCTTCTTTCCTGGTTACTTTGCTTCACGTCTTCACTTAACTCTTTCTCAATATTGATCACCCCTTTGTTTTTTCTCCTTCATAATGATGTGAAACTTCATAAATTCGAGAAATAATGTATGATCAGTTGGTCTATGCTGTTAATGAGCTAATAGATTTCATTGTAATTAAAATCAATTATCTATCCATTTACACACATTGAAGATGTAGTAACCTTCAATATAGCCGGAAATTTATTGCCTCTAAAGATGAGGCTGTTTATTTGAGTTACACAAACCTAACCTGATAAAATTACATTATTATGTCTAAATGCTAGGCATACCTTTGCGTACACGTAGTGTTTGGGTTGCCGTTTCGGGGACTTGGCACCCCTACTATATATCTAGGCTTGAACACGCAAAGACCAAATTATTCTTGATCCTCACATTTTACAGAACTCAAAATAGCTTGGGTTATTGACTGTGCAGGGTCCAAAATAAACTTGGATGTTGCCAGCATCAACCCCTAACTTTTTAAGAAAATAAAAGGTGAGCATGCGCCTAACTAGTGTGTGTATATATATATAAAAGCATAACAAGACAAAATAATAATTTTTTTTTGGATAATTGTTATATTTATATATAAAGAATGGTATAGAGTCGGCAGTAGAAAAGTTTGTAGAAAGACAATGGTTTTTGCAGAATGCAATCTTTCATTCGTATTATTCTTCTCCGCAAAGGAGGAAATATATATAGGCACTGTTACAATTCAAATAGACAACAATCTCCTCCTAAGAGATGAAATATATTCTTTCCTATATTAATATACAAGGTGGATTTGTTTCCTATATGTAATTGGATTCCTATTATGAAACAACTACTATATTCGTAATAGACTTCTCATGCCAACACTCCCCCTCAAGTTGGGGCATAAATATCGATCATGCCCAACTTGTCAATTATTCCATGAAATGCCTTTCTTGAAACTGCTTTTGTAAGTATATCGGCTAACTGATGTTCTGATCGAACAAATGGAAATTTGATGAGGTTCTGATCTAACTTTTCCTTGATGAAGTGACGATCAATTTCAACATGTTTTGTGCAATCATGTTGGACAAGATTTTGTGCAATTGCGATAGCTGCCTTATTATCACAATGTAGACTCATAGGATGTGTGTATTGTGCCCCCAAATATGTTAGGACGCGTTTGATCCATAATAATTCGCATACACCATGAGCTATGCCTCGAAATTCAACTTTTGCACTAGATCTTGCAACAACTTTTTGCTTCTTACTTCGCCAAGTAATGAGGTTACCCTCCACGAAGGTGAAATACCCAGACATAGATTTTCGAGTTGTTTGATCTCCTGCCCAATCAGCATCTGTATATCCCATAATGCTAGAAACACCGGTTTTTTAGAATAATAATCCTTTTCCTAGAGCACCCTTCAAATATCGTAAAATGCGGTTCACCGCATCCATATGTTCTTCACTGGGAGCGTGCATAAATTGACTTACAAAGCTGACAGCATAAGCGATATCTGGTCTTGTATGTGTTAAATAAATTAACCTGCCAACTAATCATTGATAGCAGCCAATATCTGTTGGAACTTGATGGGGGGAAATTCTAAGCTTGTGATTAGTTTCCATAGGTGTTGACGCTGGTTTGCAAGCAAGCATTCCAGTTTCTATCAATAGATCTATCACATATTTTCGTTGTGACAACGAAATTCCTTGAGCTGATCTTGCTACTTCAATTCCTAAAAAATACTTAAGTTGTCCAAGGCTCTTCATTTCGAATTCAGTAGCTAAATATTCCTGTAACAGCTGCATTTCACTAGGATCGTCACCTGCCAATACTATATCATCAACATACACAATTAAAACTGTCACCTTCCCTCCTTTGTGTTTTATAAACAAAGTATGATCAGCACCACTCTGCTTATAAATGAATGTCCGCATTGCAGAGGAGAATCTCCCAAACCAGGCTCTAGGAGATTGTTTCAGGCCGTATAACGATTTCTTTAATTTACACACTTTGTCTTGATTTAAAACATTGCACTTTACACCTGGTGGTAAATCCATGTACACTTCTTCCTCTAAGTCTCTGTTGAGGAACGCATTCTTCACATCAAACTATTTCAATGGCCACTCCTGATTTGCTGCTAAAGATAGAAGAATACGTATTGTGTCAAGCTTAGCCACGGGTGCAAAAGTCTCTTGGTAATCCACCCCGTATTTCTGTGTATACCCTTTCATAACCAACCGTGCATTATATCTGTCAATGTTGCCATCTGCTTTGAGTTTCAGAGTGAATACCCATCGACAACCAATTGTCCTTTTTCCTTCAGGTAGTGAGACAAGTTCCCACGTAGAATTCCTTTGCAAAGCTTTCATCTCTTCATTTATAGCCGTGGCCCGATTAGGTTCTGTCAAAGCTTCCTGCATGCTACTAGGAATAGAGACATTGGATAATTGATTTAGGGTAAGTGCATATGATTCAGGGTAAGTGCATATGATTCAGATAACCTATGGGTAGAGACATAATTATTGATTGGATATTTAACATTGACGCTAGGATCAGGTTCATATTGTTTTTTTTGGATAACTTTATTTGCTCTTTGTGAATATCTTGGAACTAAACTTTCAAGAGGGACAAGAGTTTTATCGGAAATAACAGTGGACTCATTAGATATGGGATTTAAGAGTAACTGAGGTTCAACATTCTGAGTGGATTCATCAGGTAATGGTGTTAACAAAGGCAACTCAATATTTATCTGTGACTCCTCACGAGTGTGACTTTTTCCAACCATTTCAGTTACTGCTTCTAGTTCTGAAACATCATATGTCCCCCCTGGTAACTCCTCATGTGTACTGTTGTTGTTAAGCCTCTCAGTGATTTCTTCTAGTTCTAAAAACTCGTTATTGCCAGCATCATTGCCACCCTCTGGCAACACATTTTCCTGACTAAACTTCGCCCCCTGAAGAGTAGTGGTTGGAAGTCCTGTAGAGTAATATGGTTTAGTTTCTCGGAAGGATACGTCCATGGTTACGTGTAGCTTTTTGTTTTGCGGATCATAACATCTGTAGCCTTTCTGTAAATCTGATTAGCCAACAAACACACACCGTTTGGCACATGGATCAACTTTTGGAATGTGGACATAAGTTGTGCAACCAAAAATTCTGGGTTCAAGATTCGGGAGATGTGGAATGGACAGTAGGGACTGCAGTCGTTGTAGAGGTGTATGAAAATCTATCACTCTAGAGGGTGTCCTATTGAGTAGATAAATTGCTGATTTCACAGCTTCTCCCCAATAAAACCGGGGCATGTGCATGCCAAAGAGATAAGCACAAACCACCTCTAGTATTTTTCTATTCTTTCTTTCCGCCAATCCATTCTGTTGTGGAGTATAAGTGCAAGAAGTTTGATGGTGAATGCCATAGTGGTGTAGATACTTTTGAACAAAAGTATCTAGAAATTCCATGGCATTATCAGTTTGTCAACTACGAATCTGTTTCTGATACCGAGTTCCTACCATGCTATGAAATTCCTGAAAACTGTAAAAACATCACTTTTTTTCTGCAGTAACGATATCCAAGTCATTCTCGTACATTCGTCTATAAATGTGACAAAGTAACTAGCTTTAAAAATGGAAAGGATTTTTGCAGGGCCCCATACATTAGAATGTACAACAGCAAAAGGTTCTGAACTTTTATTCAAACTTGGTAAATATGAAATACAATGGCTTTTGGCCATTTCACAAACATTGCAATCAAATTCTGAATCATTGATTAGTTTAAAAAAGATATGGCTATAATTTTCTAAGATATCCAAAAGACAAATGTCCCAATCAGCGGTGCCATAACCATATAGTTTCGTGATATGTATCCGAACTGCTAGCCTGATATGCATGACTGAATTTATGTCCTCCAGTCTCTGTAAGCTCCAAGTAATAGAGTTTGCCTCTTTTAACACCATAACCAAGAATCTTCCGGGTTAGAATGTCCTGAAAAACACAAAATGAAGGCCAAAAAGCTACAGTACAATTAAGTGCAGAAGTAATTTGGCCAACTGAAAAAAGGTTATATTCAAGAGAGGGGACAACGAGGACTGATTTTAATGTAAGAGTTTTGGACATGATGACAGATCCTTCTCTAGCAGTAGGAGAGGTACTGCCATTAGCTGTAGAGATAAAGGAGTGCGTAGACAAATTAAGGGACTGTAACTGACTAGTGTCTCTAACCATATGATCTGATGCACTTGTATCAATAATCCAAGTATTATCCTTAGAAGTAGCAGAGAATACATTTTCCTTACCACCGATACCTAGGTGAGCTATATTAGCTATAGGTTGCGATTTGTCTTCAACCGTAGGTTGACCTTCATTGATAGTTGTTGTCACCATAGCTTTCCCCGCAAACTTCTTTCTTGGTTTTTTTTTGAAAAATCCCACCACTCCGGATAGCCAATGATCTCGTAACATCTTTGCTTTGAATGACCTGATTCACCACAATGCCCACATATAAAATTTATATACCTTCCAGTGGTTTGATTATTGCGATTCTTCCCAGATGACAGCCCTTGTCGGGTTTGATTAGCTATCATGGCAGAGTGCTCATGAATTGAGCGAGAACTCCTCATAGTCTGTCTTTGTTGAAGTTCTCTCCTCACATATGCGTATGAATTTTCCAAGTCCAACTTTGGGTCTTTTCGCAATATTTCTCCACAAACTTGATCAAAATCAGAATCAAGTCCACTTAGAAATATATGAACTCGCAGTCGAGTTATTGCTGAATGTAGTTGGACTACTCCTTCAACTGTTTCTTCTTAAGAAGCAGTTCTGTGATCAATTTCTTGAAAGAGAGCAATAAGGTCATTGTAGTATGCTGATAATGATCTACCATCTTGCTTGATAGAGAAGGACTTTTGATTTAATTCAAAGAGGCGGGTCTCGTATGATCCATCATAAAAGGTTTCCGATACAGCCTCCCATATTTCCTTGGCTGTGGGGAGACGAATAAATCGTTGCATGAGTAAAGGACTCATTGAATCAATAAGCCATCTTTTCACTTTTTGATTTTTAGTGATCCATGTTGTAAACGTGGGATCTTCGTGGTTGGGTTTCTTCGTTTCGCTAGTAAGATATCCAGTTTTGTTACAAGCGTCAATGCGCATCTCCATAAGTTGAGACCATAATGGATAATTAGTTTCATTCAAGATGATACCTGTAGGGAATGCAGAGTTGTCTTGGTGGATGATGATTAGTGTGTTATTTAGTGGAACTGGAATAATACTAGTGGGATTAGCCATGTATTATTTTATGAGTATTTAGCTTTTAACGAATAACAAAGAGAAAAGCTAACAGAGTATGAGATTCGTGTTTTGAGCAATTCTACAATCTTCGCTCTGATACCATGTAGAAAGACAATGATTTCTGCAGAATGCAATTTTTCATTCGTATTATTCTTCTCTGCAAAGGAAGAAATATATATAGGCACTGTTACAATTCAAATAGGCAACAATCTCCTCCTAAGAGACGAAATATATTCTTTCCTATATTAATATACAAGGTTGATTTGTTTCCTATATGTAATTGGATTCCTATTATGAAACTACTATATTGCGTAATAAACTTCTCATGCCAACAAAGTTCATTAATCATCTTGCAATGAGAAATAATATATTTTTTTATGTTTATTTATTATACTTTAAAATAATCATGACAATAAAAATACGTTTGTAGAATATTGAATACAACTATAAAAGTTGTATAAACTATAAAAGAATTATAATATTGTACTATACATTTCATAATAAAAATGTAAAAATTATAAAATTAAGATATCATGCATATAATTAATTAAACAAATGTGTTTATTAACATTAAGAAGAAAAAAAAACTAAAGCAAATGGTGTTTTATTGTACGCCAAGACAGAAGTGTATTATTAATAAGCATTGTTCTATATTGTTCATATCATTTTTGAACTTTATTCACATGAATCAATGGTATTTATTCCCGGATAATGACCATTAAATCAGAAAAAAATACCAAAAACCCTAGGTTGAAGACTTAAATTTTCTATATTCAATGATAAAATAATAAAAAATAATTTCACTCTAGCAATCCATATTAATTTATACGTAGAGGTGCATTAAAATTCCAATGTTTTTTTTTTAATCTTTTTTTTAATAGGTTGTGTTTCAAAAAGAAAAAAAGTTAGACCAAAAGGAAGTAAGGCTTGCACAGAAAAGTATCATGCTTGTCTGTGTAAATTGTACAAAGAGAATTAGTACAACAATGTGACATAAAATCATATTTAAAAGTTTGATCTTCTTTATATTTTAAAAATGTTTTTTAAAAAAATTAATTTTTTTATTTTAAATTAATATTGTTTTTAGTATTTTTAAATCAATTTGATAAAATAAAAAATAATTTTTAAAAATAAAAAAATATTATTTAAAATAAAAAATTTTAATTTTTTTTAAAAATACTTGTCTATTTAAATAATCCGTCCTTTAATTTGGGACTGGAGAGCTGAAGAATATGCAAGCTGAAACACTGCAGCCCAATCATAGCTGGGCTTTATTGTTCAGACCTTGATACCATAACCAGATCATTGCTCAGATCCAAGTTGGTCCATGTCCAGGAGATATTGGATCGCATCAAGAGACGAAACCATGGTTGTAAAACAAATCAGGTTGCTTGTAACAACAAAAACTCTTGCAGAACAAAAAAAAAAAAAAACTTTTACTTCAATTTGTTTGTTTTTCTCTTCTAATAAATATGGTTTCTTGCTCATCCAAGACAAGAAGCATGATATCTGATCTATGAGACACATTAAAAGATTATGATCCAACA
The DNA here is from genome assembly GCA_033617975.1 of Populus alba x Populus glandulosa. Taxonomy (NCBI): domain Eukaryota; kingdom Viridiplantae; phylum Streptophyta; class Magnoliopsida; order Malpighiales; family Salicaceae; genus Populus; species Populus alba x Populus glandulosa. The sequence goes on along the minus strand of CM066148.1, from coordinate 5,888,137 downwards.
ATTCATGTAAGTTTTTTTTTCTTGATGATTAATATTTTTTCCCTAACTCTACCTTTTTCATTGTAAATTATGTAATTTTCAAAACTACATTAAATCTTGATTTTTGCTATTTCGGCACCGTTTATTTTTATGTTTGGAGTTGATATTTTTTTAATATTTTTGATAATTTTAATGTATTGATATCCAAAATTAAAAATATTATTTTAATATATTTTCAAATAAAAAATACTCTCCACCACAATACTAAATATATATATATATATATATATATATATATATATATATATATATATATATATATATATAAAAGGTTTTTTTTTTTTGGATATGTAAAATTGCTTCCCCTACTTTCTCATCAGCCAAGGAAACTACACTAGCGTAAGCTATAAAAGATTAGCACACATGACAAAAAAGTCTCAAAATAACAGTTATAGTCTAAAGTTGGGAGAGCATGCCCCGCCAAAAATCATCCGTTACTCTCCCTTGCCCATTAAAAGTTTATATGCCTTTGAAGTTTGAACCATCCCTCTAAAAACTATTCCAATCCAACCCCCAAAGAGCCCATACCATAAAGCCAATCTTGCCCATACCTCATTCCTTATTAAACAGTTATTTACAAAAATGGTAAACTTTATTCTAATCCTTATAGATTCTAAAATGTTCAACTTTAATGACTATAGTTTAAAACCTTTCATATCAATCTCATAATTCTCAAAAAGTTTCAATATGATCATTGTTGTTAAATTAGCAAGCGGCTAGCAAGACCATTTTTTTTTTTTTGGATTTTTCCAATCGGTATTTATTTTTCATTTTCATTGTTTGAATTTTTACGAGAAGCCAAAGAAGTAGAAAAAAAAAATTAAGCTACAAATTTTTTTTTAAAATAAAGCTAATTTCAGTGAGTCTCCTGTAACTTAAATATTCTCTTAGTTTATTTTTCAGTTTATAATATTTTATATTTTTATGTTGACTCGTTGACTCGTTGCTCTTATGATTATTACTGAAAAATTCAAAGCTTGTAAGAGCTAAAATGAAGTATTGTTGAATCAATAGGGACTAAAACATAACTTAACCAAAAAAATCAATCAAAACAACAAAAACACACAATCAATCGTGCTCCCACACTGACTCCACTCAAATACCCAATTAAAACTCCTTTACTCAAAAACCCATTTTTTAACCTCAATTTAGAAAAAATAAAAATAAAAATTATAAGTACTTTCCTCTTTCTATCCTTATCTCACATTTGAGTCCTCTCCCTCTTCGCTAACTGTCCTTCTCTGCAAAATCCCAAAAACCCTAGGGCGCTTTCTGTATTTTCAACACTCACAAAAACTAAAAAAAAACTTCCTCTTTTTTTTTTTATATATATATATATAAAAAATCTCAATTTCCATAAGTTAGGGGTTTTTACATTCCCATACGGTTCAGTCACAATTACACATAGATAGATTAGATTAGATAGCGAGAGTTCAAATAAACAAAAAAAAAAGACTCGAATCGTGACCGTTAGGTTTTTTTTTGGATCTGATCATGGATGCACGAGATTCGACATCGAACCGAGACGTCTCATCGAGCGGCGGCAGCGGCACCACCACCGGCGGTGTAGGAGGAGAAGAGGACCCTATCCTTTCCGTCACTGCCGCGCTTGCCAAAGACGCTTGGTTACACTTTAACTCTCGCCGGTTCAACGAGTGCCTCGAGGTTTTGTATCAGCTAAAGCAGAAAAAGGAAGACGATCCAAAGGTGATAATTTGACAAATAATATAAACTCACTTGAATTTTTTTGTCGGATATTATTTGATTAGAAATTAGGTTAACTTCGAGTAAAATGTTGTAATGGACTGTTAATTTTGTGATTTAACTCACTTAATTGAGTTGCTGCTTTTTAATTTTAATATTTTTTAGATTAAGTTAGTTAATTATTAACTCACTTAATTTAGTTGCTACTTTTTATTTTTTAGTATATTTTTTTAGATTAAGTTAGTTAATTAACTTGAAAAGCTTAATTTTGCACTTTATTTAGTTAGTTCAAATTTAAGGACAGTATCTCGGCGGGCACACGAGTGCTGAAGTTAAGCAATGTGTTAGGGTATTTGGAATATGTAATTGATGTGGGAATTTTCTCTTCTTTTTGTTTTTTCTTGTTCCTTTTAAGTTTGTAATCTCTGGGTTATGCTTTATTAGGTACTTCATAATATTGCTATTGCGGAGTATTGTAGAGATGGTTATCCAGATCCGAAGAAGTTGCTTGGAGTGCTTAATAACGTTGAGGTATGTTATTTTTGTTATGTTTTTGTAATATTGGCTGGAGGGAGGGAGTTCTATTAGTTTGGTTTTGGCTCTGTGTGAAGATGGGTTTGTTATTTAATTATCAGAGGATAGTGATTTCAAAAGGAAAAAAATATGTTGTTGAATTGAATTTTACATGTTAGATTTTGAGAGCAAGAGATTTCTAGTGGTGCTGCAGTCTACATTTAGTTCATTGTGAAAGGATGCTATGTACAGTCATAAGAATCTGTTCCTGCTTTCACAGTAGCAATCACGGGTATAATTCCACAAGTGTTCAGTATTGCGGAGTTCATCTCTGAGGCACACTTGGAGTTGTGGGCATTGGATAGTTTTATATGATAGCTATTTCTTTGATAATATACCTGTGCATATTTTATTGTATTGAAATTCAATGGAGTAATTTGGTCTGTCATTTCAGTCTTGTATTAGTATCATTCTGTCATTGTTTGTTTCTGTTGATTTCTTGAGCTTTATCTGGTCTTCTATCCTGCCATATGTAAGTTGGAAAGCTGTTAACTCAATAATGTATTTACTAGATTGTATTTCTATCCCATTGAAAACGATCCTGGAATTGCTTACTTGAATCCTAATCATGTTTGCATCGATGTATAGATAGATTTTTTGGGAATGAATTACCATCTCATAATACCCATTTCGGTATCTATTTCAATCTATTTACAATGTACCACGTGGATGTTTTCCCTACTATGCTGTGTTTGGAATTTTCCTTGAGCTGGTATGATACTAAAAGAAATCCATTCCGACCCATTTCTTTTTTCAATACCTCCCTCTTCTTAGCTCCTACCATTTGAATCAATCACTATTCTGCAGTGGTACATCAAAAATTCATGTTTGACATAGCTAAAAGATCTCAAATCACCTCCTAACATTCATCTTTGTTATCACCAGCTTCCTATGAATGTACTCGTCTTATTCAATTTTCTGTTTTCATGATAAAATTAGTTCTCGAGTTAGAAATCCTGCCCCTTTTCTATTCATCTGTTTAATATTGTTATCTTATCTATGTTTATTTTATTCATATGCAGCTTCATTCCAGCACTTAGTATCATATAGATAGCTAGTCTAGCTGTGATTTGAAAGAATTTTTCTAATAATGAATCATACAATCACGTGGTACTCATGTCACTAATCATATCTTATGTCCTCCTTTGCTGTAGTGCCAAATTAAGAATTACATTGAAGCTCCTTTGTTCTACCCAACATAGCAGGACATTCTTCTCTATCCTAGCACTGTGAAAGTTGCAATGCATGTGCTACTTTTTTTCTGCTATGCCTAGGCTAAAACTGTACAGCACTATCTTTATCAGACATATATATTGAATTAAAATTCCCTCCTCCTTGAACACTTGTCATTGAGCTGTGTCATCGATAATCTATCAAATGTGTTGTTTAGAGTGGTAATAACATATGGTGTTTATTTGTATCTTTTGAGTTTTCTCATTAATATTTATATGAGAAGGATATTGCCTCCATATTCAATTTCCTGAGTCAGACCTTAATTGGTTTATGAATCTGATGCTTCCTTGGTATAACATCATAATTATTGCACAAGTTCCTTTAATCTCTTTCTTGCGAGAAGCAGTTTATTTTATTCTTGTTTCATTCATTTTAAAAGACAATCAAATGGATTATGTTTTCATGAGATGGAATGTTAACAGTACCAAGTCATAAGTGAAAGAAAGCTCTAACTTCTCAATTAGGCCCCCTCCTCATTTTCATATACTGTTTCAAAACCACTTGTTATTGCTTTCCACATTTTTATCAAAAGTTCTCCAGTAAACATCTTTTCCTCACAAGTTATCCCTTAATTGGCTATTGTATTCCTGTATCCATGCCCTCTTTTTAGATTCTGTCCAATGTTGTGGTCCTGAGCAACCTTTCCATGACTGTTCTTGAGGGTTGCACAACATAATTGAATTTTTTATTAAACATAATTCCATTTTGATGATTTCTCTACTTGTAATTCTTTTCCATAGTTTCTTCAGTCTTCATGAAAATCCTGGTGGCCTGCATCCATAAATAGGATTTGCAGGGGAGTTCTATCTTGTTATGTCTGATACTGCTATGATGACTACACTGCTATAATGACCACCTACTGAATTGACCTGATATTACCATTTAAGAAGTTCCTGTGTGGTTATTCTCCTTTGATGGATCATAAACGATGAGTCAAAGGTAGCAACAAAGTACATGGCGGTCAAAATGTGGATGATAAAGATAATGCTGAATGGTGTAAAAGGTTTTCTAGTGAGTCTACATAATGGATTTACAAATTTGTTATAGTTCTTAAATCTCATTTTGGAGTCTTTCATTATATCTTCACTTTTTTATTCACTATCATGCAGCTACTGAATGAAGCATAGACATTCTGTTAGAGAATTTTGTTAGTTGTGTGGAAAGGTTTGCTGCACCATGTTTTAGTTCCTTTTGGGGGGTTTGAATTTCTTTCATTTTGTGACATTTTCTGTCGTCTCATTTGCTGGTGTTGGTTCAGAGGAAAAGCAAAGAGCTTGCTCACACTTCAGGAGAGCAGGTGGAGACTGTTAGCAATCTTGGGAATAAAGTTATTTCAGGGTCTAAAGGAAGTGGTGCAATGACACTCCAAGCATCGGCGACAAACAGCACATCTGTTGTGCACATGGATGACTTTGATCCTACAGTAGCAAGGCTAAATATTGTAGGCGCTATTGATATATATATTTGTGGTTGAACTATGGATTGCGATTGACTTTTCTTTGCAATCTTGAGTGATATGTTAATTTGTTTCTTATAGGCAATTATTTGGTATCATCTTCACGAATATTCAAAGGCATTATCAGTTCTAGAACCTTTGTATCACAATATTGAACCTATAGAGGAGGTATATTTTTGTTAAGCTATAATTATTTCTCTCCCTTTGTTGTTTCCTTGTGTTCTGATACTTTACTTTATATGTGCAGAGAACTGCTCTTCATGTTTGCCTTCTGTTGCTAGATGTTGCTCTTGCCTGCCAGGATGCATCTAAATCTGCTGTACGTGCTGACTAAATTAGTGCTTAAATATGTTCATTAATGTATTGCAATACCCATCATAGTTGCTTCATAGATGACATTGTGGTCTTAATATCATGTTTTTTTGCTTCAACTTCTCAATCTTGGTGATTGTATGTTAAGAACAGAATGCTGCTGCATGTCATAGAGATTCTCAATTAAAGAACTGTATATGCAATAGTGACAATATGGACTGGACATATTGATATATAAGCTGTTCTTAAAAATAAATCACAAAGGAGTGTCATTCCACCAGCCAAGTGCTGAGAGACTAGACCACAAATGTTCTTAGAGAAAAAGAAATCAAAAGAAAAAAATCACAATTCTAGCTACTGAAATTTGTCTAAAGAAATTCAAACGAGGAAAGAAAATTAACAGAGAAGAAGCCATCCATGTCTTGAATCGTTGCTTAACCTCTGCATTGGAAGTTCCACCTCTTCAAAAGTGTACATGCCTTGCACACAAATACTCCTTGTCAAACACCACCACTCTCCATGTTCTATTTCTGCTTACTGAAGCTTCCTTTTGATGTGAGCTTGAGCACATTATCAACATGACTACATTTTGAAATGCTGCATGTTTGGTTTCAAAAAATAAATTAGATCTAAGACTCCCTACTTTGGTGTTTATATGAACTGATCCAATGCACTAGGTTTTGACAATCTTTAAAAAGAGAAAACGGTAAATTAATTTCCCTGTGGCTGCACTTTTTACTTCATCCATCAGTGACAATTACATTCTCTGCATTGTATAACTCCTTGAAGTAAACTTGAAATCCTCAAGAAGCACATACTAGTCACTGCTGGTTATCTGAACCTCTCAGTATTAGCTACCTTGATTCTTTGCTTCTGAAAGTTTGTGCAAATTTCCAAACGATATCCTTTTCTTTATATTAAAAGAATCTTTTTCATACCAACTCTTTCACCCTCAATTTGAACCATTTTGTACCAATCTTTAACTTATGGTATTAGGAAATAAGTTTTTGGGCACTTCTTTTGGAGTTCCTCTGATATGTTAAAAGAAATGCCAACGAGCAAAGTAACAAACAACTATGAGAGAGACCTATTTAACCAAGAAACACAAGTTGGGTTAGACTTAAATATGCATTAAGTTTCTTTTCTATCAAAGTCTAACCCCACTTGTGTGTCTTCTAAACTCCTGACCTCAGGCCTCAAACCACAGCATTGGCTAAATAGGTCTCTCTCTTAATAGGCTTCAAATAAAATCAGTTTCAATGGTTAGGCTATACAACCAGGAAGGTACTTCCCCTTTCCTTGAGCCCTCTCATCCTAGGCCTGGTAGGAGTTCAATAACTAAGTTAGCTTGTGCCTCTTCAAAATCTTTCTTTGAGGCTGCGGGAGGAGGCTCAATAGCCTATAATATAGTAAAGAATGTGATCTTACTCAAACTGGTGAAAGGATCTTATAAAGACCCCAAATAAAGTAAAGAGCTGTGTGATGAAGGATGTCAATGAAAGAAATGAAGGATGATGGTATATTATAATTTGGTTTTCATCAATCATAATCTTGAATTGCAGTTGTTTAGGTAAAGCATTCTTTAATTTTCTTTCATGGGCGACTCTGTTTGAATATGATGATTAAGTTAAGCCCCTCAGCATGGGCCCATCATTTCTGCTACATTCTGGTGCCATGTTTTTCACTCAAGATGATCTTAAATTTTCTGGCACTTGTGATTGAAAACCCTGAACCTTGCATTATATTGTAATTTGTAATGGAGTCTTTGTTTTATTGGTGTTTTCCATAGTAATTTGAGTGGAGACCATTGGAAGCCATGCATTACAATTGCAATCCAGTATGTGGCTTTTCTGCCTTAACAACAAAAATGGCCTTTGTTGTTTGTTTGTACTGCAATGTGTTGTTTGAATTATTGGCAGTTGAAAAGCTCTTAAACTAGGCATTCTTTATTGACTTAACTTCTTCACCATTTTCAGGATGTTTTATTATATCTAGAAAAAGCTTTTGGCTTTGGTTGTGTGGGTCAAAGTGAGAATGGGAACACAGCACAGCAACAATCTGCAAGTCTTGTTGCAAAATCTTTGTCTGTTCCTAGCAGTTCATCAGGGATGGATGCTAATTCAGATTTAGCTTCTAGTGAGAATGCTTTGGAAAAGTCTTTATCGAGAACTCTATCTTTATCAGATGAGACACTTGAGTATGAATCGATGTTCTCACTTGATATAAGTGGGCAAGACTTAGCAAGGCCTGCGGGTCTTTCATTTTCAACTGATCTTTCAAGGACCCCGATTGATAGGTCCTTTTCTCCTTCCGAAATGAAGCTTAAGTTGCATCTTTACAAGGTTCAATTTCTACTTCTCACCAGGAATTTGAAACAAGCAAAGCGGGAAGTCAAGCTTGCTATCAACATTGCACGTATAAGGGACTCGCCCATGGCTCTCCTCTTGAAATCTCAGCTTGAATATGCTCGTAGTAACCACCGTAAGGCCATCAAGTTGTTAATGGCAGCAAGTAATCGGACGGAGATGGGGATTTCTAGCATGTTCAACAACCTTGGGTGCATCTACTATCAGCTTGGGAAATACCATACAGCATCTGTGCTCTTTTCCAAGGCACTGAGTAGTAGTTCATCTCTTCAGAAGGACAAGCCGTGGAAGTTGTTAACTTTCTTACAGGACAAATCTCTCCTCATTGTATATAATTGTGGAGTGCAGCACTTGGCTTGTGGGAAACCCTTACTGGCTGCTCGCTGTTTTGAAAAGGCAAGTTTAGTTTTCTACAACCGGCCTTTATTGTGGCTCCGACTTGCTGAATGCTGTCTGGTGGCTTTGGAGAGGGGTCTTCTAAAAGCTAGTCGAGTTCTATCGGACAAGTCAGATGTTACAGTTCATGTTTTTGGAAAGGGAAAGTGGAGGCATCTTGCAATTGAAAATGGGATTTCAAGAAACGGGTATGTGGATTCTGTTGAAAAGGAAGATATGTTTTTGGGTAGTGATGGCCAACTGAAGCTCTCTGTTCCCCTTGCTCGGCAGTGTCTCCTCAATGCTCTGCATTTGCTGGATTACTCTGGATTAAATCATTTGAAGCCTGGCTTGCCTTCTAATTTATCCTTGGATGAAAATGAAATGAGCGAAGCAGGATCTATGAAGAGTTCAAACCACAAGAATTTAACTGGCTTTGATTCCAAAACATCAACTGGAGGCGTGGGTCAGGTTAATGCAAATGGGGATGCAAAAGAACAGAAGGGTGGGACAAGTCAGGAGATCATGCAGAACTCTATCTCTTTCCATGAAGATATTCGCAGGAGAGAAAATCAGTTGCTCAAGCAAGCACTTCTCGCTAACTTGGCATACGTAGAGTTGGAATTAGAAAATCCTGAGAAGGCCCTGTCAACTGCAAGGTCTCTTTTGGAACTTCCAGTGTGTTCGAGAATTTATATTTTTCTGGGTCATTTGTACGCAGCTGAGGCCCTCTGCATGCTGAACAAGCCCAAGGAAGCTGCTGAGCATTTGTCAATTTATTTGTCTGGAGGAAATAATGTGGAGTTGCCTTTTAGCCAGGAAGACTTCGAGCAATGGAGAGTGGAAAAAGCTTTTGATTATGAAGAGATGAATGGAGGATCAGTTGCTACGAAGAATTCTTCCCCTGAAGAATCACAAGGTATTGTGTTCCTCAATCCAGAAGAGGCACGTGGGACCCTTTACACGAATTTTGCAGTCCTGTGTGCAGCACAGGGTGATCTTGAGCGGGCCCACCATTTTGTGACACAAGCATTATCCCTTGTGCCTAATCATCCACAAGCCACTCTGACGGCAGTTTATGTTGATCTTATGCTCTGCAACTCACAAGCAGCGATCGGCAAGTTAAAACAATGCAGCCGAGTGAGATTCCTCCCAAGCGGTGTACAATCGAGTAAGTGTTGACGGCTTTAACATTGGCTTTTTTCTTCTTGTCTGGCCCACTTCGCAGTTCTAGTTAGCAGGTAGATGAGCAATCCTTTACTAGGATCTGTAACATATATATAGTTCGATTCAGAGAATAAGTTTCCTGTTCATTTTTTGATATCTAGGGTTCATTAATTGGTGCGGCCGAGTGTTTTGGGTAGAGTCGGGTGCCCACCTTTCAAATTTATATTGTGCTCTTCAAGACCAAAAACAGAAAAAGGGAATTATTCATCAATTTCTTTCAGATTTCCATGATGTTTGTCATTCAAGCAATGCGATATGGTTTTTGATTGCTATCTTTTGTTCGTGTAATTGCTGCATGGTATGGTGGGAAATAAAGGATTATTCATCTTCTAAGACTGCCATGTTAAGAGTGTTGATTCATCTTTTTTTATATATAAAAATATTTTGAAATAATATATATATTTTTAATATTAGCATAATTAAAATAATCTAAAATTATATAAAAAAATTAAAAGTTTTTCAAAAACAGTATTATAGAGCTACCATGTTAGTTTTAAACAATATTTTCTAAAAAATTAAAATTTTTTAATTAAAATAATTTTTAATATATTAATAAGAAAAATAATTTATAAAAAAATATTATTTTAATATATTCTTAAATCAGCTTCAACTAAACAGTTGTTTCTCTGGTTTAATATCAAATCAGCTTCAATGTTACAGGTGCTATGTTATAGTTGGTGCTTTACCATTTTCCATTTTGCCCCAATTTGGTTCTCTGCTCTTCTGTGCCACAAACAAGGGGTATAAACCCCGAATTATCTCATGTTACCACAATTTGATTGATTAATAAAATGTAAAATTAGGTTAAGCTGTCACTTGGTCCGATCGATTCCGTCGAAGCTCCATACCGTAAACAAAAAGAACATGTAGCGTTGATTTATTCTGTGAATCGATCAAATCTTGTAGAAAATAATGGGGTCATATTTATAGGATAAAACTAGATTTGTTGTCCGCGTACAATTTGTTTTATATATTAAAATAAATGTTAGGGTAAATTTTTTTTAATATCCAAGTTATCAATTCAATTAATAATATAAATAAAAAAATATAACAAAAGAAGAAGAAGAAGAATCAAACCTAAATTTATCCACATTATCAAGTAAAACTGTAAAAAAATAATTTAAAAAAACAAAAAAAAACCTATTAAACAAGGTGAACTCATAAACTTGTAATCATGAGCATAAGATTGAGATAATTTCATAAAAAAAAGTTAAAAAAAAGTTTGAAGAATGAAATTAAAATAAACTGATTAAAACATGACAAAAAGTGAACCTGCATTAATCTTTAAAACCAGTGATCATAGTCATGAGCCCGAAGCTAACATCATAAAAGACAAATTACAAAAAATAATAAAGCAAAACTAAAAAAAAAAGATATAAAATAAGGAAACACTAGCTTAAAAAAAGGAGGAAAAGAAAAGGTCGCTACACCAAATCCAAGAAGCGTTCTGGGCACACGCCACCCCATCGCATCGGGGGGGTGAGATTGACAGAAGACGGACCGAAATGAAAAAAAAATGCCAAACATGAGTAGTAAGCCATAAGTCTTGCAAAAGATGCACTTTCATCCAATAACTTTAAAAATTATGCAAATTATATAATTTCAGCATCTCAATATTTTTTTAATTCAATTTGGTATAAAAATTTATTTTTGTTATTTTTTAGTTCCTGATTGAGAGAGGTCGTCAGATTTCAGCGGTAGAGAGAGAAAAGTGTCATTTACATTGATTTAAGTTACCAAAATAGATGATATTTGTGTCAACTAGTTTTATTTGATGAGTGAAGTTCAGATTAGGTGTTTGTTTTTTTACCTTTAAAGTTCATGAAAAAACAAATCTAAGCTCGAGTTGATTTCAGTTTTTTGGAGCGGTTTTTTGAGGCCATAAATAGGTTTATCACAATTTCTATGATGTTTTATAAGTGTTTTAAGTAAAAAATAAGTTGAAAATAAATTTTTAGATAACAAAACTTAAGTCTATTTTCTAGCCATATCACAGTGGATGAAATATGGACAAATCAGATGACATATTGTTTGCCTTAACAGACAACGCGTCAGTTGATTTATGCTTTTTTTTTAAAAAAAAAAAATTGGGATTGAAAACAAAAAAAATAAAGGCCCAATCACGCGGACCTGTATATTGAAAGATATGTGATCAAAATAAAAAATACTGAGGGACTAGATGGTTGTTTTGAAATTGACTAAAAAAGTTGATTTGGTCATCTTAGTTTTCAACATACCCATTCCATCCCTTTATTTTTTTCAAAACTCACTTCTCTATAATTTTATTTTATTTTTGTTCCTATTTTAGTTAGGAGAGATAGATAGATAGATAGAGAGAGAGAGAGAATTATCTCTTGATAAAAATTCAGACTACTAAAATGGTTGATTTTAATATCTACGAGTTTTATTTAATGAGAAGAGTTCTATTAAAGTGTTTTTCACCTTCAAATCGCTTGAAAAAATAGATCTGGCTTGTAAAGTTTTTAGGTTTCAAGATGATTTTTTTGGGTTATTGGAAGGCATAAACAAGTTTGTTTAGGTCTACAAAGTATTTTAGGGTTAAAACATTGTTGAAAATAGATTTTTAAGAATAAAACACTATTGGCCTGACTTATTAGTGACCAAAGGTTGCTAAAATCTTGACAGAATAGACGGTGTGTTGTTTGTTATATTTTTTTTCAAAAACATCAGGAAAAAAATATTTTAGCATGCTTAGATGCTTAAGCTGCCCTGACCTGTGTCTTTGGGCTTTTTTTTTTTTTTTTTTTACCTTTTTTTGTTTTTTGAATTTAATTTTTTTTTCTTTCAAATTTGATTCTTTACGATGAGATTCTTATTGATTTTCCTTGTCCTTTTTTTTTTCTTGATTTTATACTTTAATATTTTATTAATTTCTAAAAGGGAAATGTTATTTGTTTCATTTTGATATTTGGAGATTTATCCTGATTTCAAATAAACATTTGATATTTTGTTGGTTTTGAATTTTACTAGCAACTATTTTTCTTATCATATAGTTAAATATAAATTATATAAAAAAATTGTTGAATCCAATTAAGTCCATGACCCCAGTCATAGATTTAGCTAATTAACTTTGATTGGTTATGAATTGAGTTTCGTAATTTATTTTAATTTATTTTTTACTGAGTTACTAAAGTCTTAAACAAAAATCTCAACATTGAGTTGATGCTTGATTTTACAAGCAACTTTTATTTTACCATATGATTAAATAAAAAATAAATTTAAAAGAAATTTAAATCTAATAAAGTCCATAACTTAGATCGCGAGTTCAATGAGTTAGCTCACGGAGCCTGTGTCAATCTAATACATCATCTCAATTTTTTTAAAAGGATAATTACATCAAGGCTCCAATAATTTGGCCAGTTTTTCACTTTTCATCTTCATAGTTTTTAGCTTCTGTGATGGTAATTCTTACACTGTTTACTTTATAATTTTAGATACATTAATATAAATATATCTTTAATAATATATTCAATCAAATATTTTTGTATATTTTTCACCACTTTAAACCCCCCCCCCCACTTCAAGAACTTCACTATTCTAAAAGCTTACACACTATATATTATTAACACTACTTTTCATCTTAAATATACATTAATTAGCATTTAATTACTGTGTTAGAGTGGAAAAAATATACATGATAGAGATAAAAACTTGTTTAGTTGATGCAAACATAAAGTAAATATATTTTTATTATAATTCTAGAATAAATTTATGCACTTCAAACGTTTTTTCTATCTCAAATGCTACCTATACTGAAGACTTTTCATAGCCATGGAATTAGAAAACCATCCATTTTAAAATCTTGAACCAAAAAAGCAGCCGTGTAAAATATGACTCCCTTTCAAGAAATATATATATATGTATTCTTGCTTAAGCTTGCAAGTAAATCCTTGAGAAATTTTGAATAATAATAATCAGTGGGTCAGATTGTTGGGACCGGGAATAATTGGAATTCCCATGTGTCGATAATTTACATGCAGTAGCTTAAGAGTTCAGCTTTTCACATGCCCAAAATGTACTAAGGACAGAGAGGAAAAGATGCACAAAACAAAACGCTATGCAACAAATCGAGAATCCAATAAGATTTTGAAATGGGATAGAAACATATTCTTGATTGCTTCCTTGTCTAAGACAAACCGCACATGCAACACTAATCTTTGACAACAATAATAATTAAAAAAAAAAAAACAATAAATGGTGTACAATATGGCCAAGCATAATTGATACCAATCAAGAAACTTAAAGAGAGGAAACATCAGAAACAGGAAAGAGAGCGAGCGAGTGAGAAAGGAAGAGGGATCAAGCTCGACATCCTTTCATGTCGAATCTATCATCCATGGATCAGCTAGGCAACCTGCACACATACATGAGAACATGTATATCATGAGCCAGTAATTCCCTTCCTTGTATCTATACATAAAAACATTTTAAAAGCAAAAAGAAAGATATATATATATAAGTTAGCATTGGTAAGAGCAAACACATATTGAGGTATAGACGTATAGTCATGTTAATACAAGGATCGATGAGGTCCATCTTGTTAATTAGACAACGAGCGAGCCTTTTGGCCCCATTGCTGCTTTTTGAGTGTGTGCAAACCACCTTAGATAATAAAGATTAAATTGTTGGCACTTAGCAATGCTAAGAATTAAATTAGTAATTCTAGTAAATATTTTAGAAATGATTTCAGTGTTTTGGCTTCCAAAAATCCTTGCCATTGGCTCATCTTCGCAACACGTGAGCACTTAAAAGTCCATTTTCAATATATATATCAACTTGAGCAAACTATTAAATAATATGCAGGATAAGATTTTGGGATTTTAGCCAGGTAAAGTGAAGAACGTGTACTTAACTTGGATCTAGAGAGAGCAAGTGTAACCAGGAGGAGGTGTCTTCCCACAAGTAACAAGGAGTTGAAGAGCAAGCGGGACATAGATATTGAGGTTAAGAGCCTTGATTTTGAGAGTGGTGCACAGGCAGACAGCAGCTTCAAGCTCAACAAGTCCTGTAAGAACTGGGCAGCACTGGTTCACAACTGGATCACCAAGGCCAATGTGCACTAGCCCACCAAGAAGATCCACACAGGCACCAAGTTTTAGTGTATCAATAGGGCATGTATCCTTGGGTGATGGAGGTGGAGGGCATGGCTTTCCCTTTGGTGGCTTTGTAGTCACCGGAGGGACTGTCACAGGAGGGACTGTCACAGGAGGGAGTGTCACGGGAGGGAGGGTAACTGGTGGCTTCACAATTGGAGGAACTGGAAGTGGAGGCAGAGTCACTGGTGGCTTCACAATTGGAGGAACTGGAAGTGGAGGCAGAGTCACTGGTGGCTTCACAATTGGAGGAACTGGAAGTGGAGGGAGTGTAATAGGAGCTTTAGGAGTCTTAGGGTGTTTGTTCTTTGGATGCTTGCCACAAGAACCACAGTCAAGAGTTGGGGCGGCTGAGGAAATGGAGATCATGCAAAGGAAGAGGAAAGCTGAAATTTTGGTAGAATCCATGTTTACACTCCCTTACTTTGTGTTAGAGAGAAAGAGAGAGATGCAATCAGAGTGGTAAAGTTTGTGGAGAGTAGTGTTGTTATATAGGAATAGTGATGGATGCTAGAAAACAAAAACCCTAGAAGCACAATCACGTGAACATATATGGGGCTTATGGCTAAAAAAGGCAGCTGCCAAATTTTGCTAGTTGGCACCTACCTTGCGAATGCATGAGTCCATTATGAATTTATATTCCCTGCTGTTTTCTGGTTACTGGCTTTCAATTGCATGATTGTGGGATTTTATCATGGAAACATAAAAAAACTTACAGTTCCTAGCAAGTAGCTACTGCCTAAGAAAGATTGAGGTTCTGATCAGTATTTAATTTGTTAATCAATCAATCACATTGTAAGATTTGGATTTTGTTTGGTAAATCTTATGGAAGAATGGGAACTTAACTCATAAGTATGTTAGCCGTTAATGGGTTGAGTACATTAATAAATAAGTAAAGACAAGCTTCGTTTGTGATGTATTTGTCACAAGAAATTCCTTCAAGGTAATGTTAATGGTGATATCCAAATTTTTGGAGCAAGAACTTCTTATAATTGTGGGAAAAAACACTAATAAAGACTAGCTGGACCTAGATCTTAGGATAGTTTATTTTTAATTTTAAAGTAGGACTTTTTCTATGCTAAGATGGAAGGAGAGATCAAACACGTTCAAAATCATGTTCAAGCTTGAAGGATTTGTTTACTACTACTAACAAAGAATGCAAGTCGGGGTAATTTTATTTATAATAAAAATATATGAGGTAAAATTGTTACGTTCGGAGCAAATTTAAGTTCCCTAAGATTTGTAAGGACAAACTTGAAATGAGTTCAATTAAGAAAATGCTTAGGAAACCTCGAAGGGTTACATGGTGGCTAAGAAAGTTTGCTCCGTTCCTAAACACCAAGAGAATTTTATTAAATTCTTCACTAGGAAGCCGATGTGGGAGGCGCCGCATCTTTAAAAGAGAAAAACTTGGTATCATTTGACTTGCATAAGCTGGTTAGAAAATACATGTACCATTGAACCAAAAAGAAAAAGAAAAAGAAAAATCTTAACACACTTATTTCCTTGTTATTATGAAAAAAATTAAAAATTTAAGGATCAAATTTAATATTTTTTAAATTTCAGGGATGTCATATAGTTCTTCAAAATAAATGCTGCAGCAATACACACACCCACACATACGTAATTTAGATCGCTGTGATTTAACATCAAAGAAGGGGTATCGACAAAGAAAGACAACGAGCACTAAACTAATAATTCAAAGCTCAAGTAGGCAGTTTTCATTCACCAATCTAAATCCTAATTATTTTACAAACAAGAGCTATGAAAATCAGGAAAAAAAAAAAGAATCCAAGCCTTTCCTATCAACAAAGAAAGAAAATGCGATACTTAAACCCTATAGCTTGGATGTTGTATTACGTTAGATCATGATCATTAGAACAACTAGATGTTAGGTAAAATTATTTTCCTCCAAAATTAGTTTTGGTTTTGGTTTGGTTAAACCAATTGAAATCTTTTAAAATTAATTAAAACCCAAAAAGAATAATTCAAGAGGGCTCGGTTTTGGCTACAATTAATTTGATTAAATACAAAAAGAAAAAAATATAAAGAAATAAAACTTGACAAGCAGTCTTAGAAGATGCAAGAGATTCACAAAGGTGTTTTTGTTAAAAAAAATTTATTTTATTTTTTATTTTAAATTAATATATTTTTTATGTTTTCAGATCATTTTGATATGTTGATGTCAAAAATAATTTTTAAAAATAAAAAATATATTATTTTAATATAAAAAATATTTTAAAAACTAACCATTTGTTTTTTTCTTAAATTTGTAAGCTAAAACCTAGAAATCAACACCTAAGTTATTTTATATTAAATTTATTTAAATACACCAGGGTATATTCTTATCTTTAGCATCCCATTTCCCAAGACTATATCACTTCTAATCCGTTCTTCACAAAATTATTCATCTACAAGCTCAGTTCACGAGAAATATCTTTCCCCGATTAATTATGGAAAGTCCACAGCTTGCTTTTGTCTATTATCCATTGAGATCTGAAATTCATGCATGATGACCTAGACGAAGCCAGTTTCTTTCTTCAATTATGCAGCATATTTATATCTGTATGACATATATAGAATCAATCATTCAAGAAGTGCGTATACCCCAGAATGAATTGTTAGATAGATGCATGAGGAAACATTTCATCAAAAAAGGATGCATGAGGCAACAATACAGCAAGGCAAGCATGTGCCATCTGGTAAGATGATCAGTAAAGATCATGAACAAAATGAAAAAGAAGGTTGCATGCACATGCAAGAGAGAGAGAGAGAGAGAGAGAGGGAGGGAGAGAGAGGCATGGTTTGTCATGAACAATGGTCTCCCGTGAATGATTGGTTGTGTATGGTTATCTTTGAGAGGCTGGATTCTTTTGTAATCTTGTGGATCCGTGTTTCTACTTTGTCTCTTTGATGTGATCGGTCTCTCCCCCCACTGCAATTTCTGATGTCATTACCATATCATTGTACTTCTCTTTGAAGGGCTAGATTCAATTACAGCTAACAATTACAAAGGAAAAGGAAAAAAAGAAGGAAAAAGAACAAATTAACCGCACTTGGTGCTGTTGCCAGTGCTGTAATTAGGGCATGTGTGATTCTGTATCACTGTCAACTAGTTTATCAGTAATCAAAGGGACACACACTTGCAGAAAGCACGACGTTTTCTTGGCTTTGATTTTTAGAGGGATTTCTTTCTTTCACCATAACATGGCTAAAATTAAGAACGAGATCGGCTATATATATGTATCTCCATTGGAATATCAATGGACATAAAAGAAGAAACATGTATATGACATGGCTGAGGTTTGATTGAGAGAGGTTAGACATAAAAGAAGAAACCTGTATATGGCACACCTAACATTTTTTTTTTTTAAATATATTCTCTTTAAAAAAACTCGACCTGTAAAACAAAATTGAACTAATTCAGATTAATTCATCAAATTCACTTATGAAATTGAGACAAGCTGACATAAAAAAATAAAGAAAATTACAAAGTTCATTTAAACAAAAAGATAATGTTAAATAAAAAAAAACAATATCAACTCGTATTAATTTTTAAAACCCATGATCCGGGTTAGCTTGACTCTTTTTTAGAGTAACATTTTTTTCAAAACAATACTTTTCTTTTTGAATTTTAGAAAAGACCACAATGAATATTTTTAAAATGACCTGACCATATATTTAATGTTATAAAGAACAGAAGAGTTAAAGGGGGTTTTAATTTGGATTATCTCAGCTTGCCGCCTAACCTAAGATAAAATCCCTTCCAATTAATCACACCTTCTTTTATGGGCTTCTGAGGGGAGATGAAGGGCTAGAAGAAGGGGAAGGCAGGCAATTTATCAAGATAAACTTGTCCACAACACAAGCAGACATTAATTACTCACCATCCTTTTAACCACACCAAAAATCCAGCAGAAAAACCAGACACAGAACCTATTTATTAGACTTTGTCTTGTGTGATATCTCCATGCAACAAGTAATGATGGCTGCAAGACCACATGGCTCACATTTTCTCTTGGAGACGAATGGTTCACAGTACATACATACAATTCTGTGTGCCCAAGAGATCTGTGGGTTATGATCTGGTGGTTGTGGTTTAATTGTTTAGGATCAAATGGAGGATAAAGTACATCCCTAGCTTGTTTGATTTCAAGAAGAGAATCCAAGCAAGATAAAAAAAATTCAGTTCATGAACAAACGAACCATTTGGTTGGACGTGGAGAAAGGGACTTTATTCTTATCCTCATCGGTGAAATCTTTTTTAAACTAGGCTATGGCTTATCTTGAAAAGTATACCTAGTGGTTAAGAAGGTCTGGTTGAATTTTACAGCGAACACCTAGAGAAACTGTTTCCTTGAATGTATTAGATTGATCGATGTGAGATTTGAGAAGCGTTTCTAAATTATTCGGAGAAAAAAATTGATTTTAATTGATAAGCAAAATGATTCTAAGATCTCTATAATTTGTTTTTCCCCAAAAGAAATCTAAGTTGATGCTTGTCAAAGGAAACAATACTTTTATTGTATAGTTTACACTATTTAGGCTGGTTGTGCTTTTCCGCGGGCTGAATATTTTTTGTAATGAAAAAAAGATGTTCATACACCACCAACTTGGTCCAATAACTTGGTTTCATTTAATTATATAATAAAAACAAAAAGCTATGTTAGTAAATGAACCAAATTAAAACAGAAAAGTGGTTATGCATAACATATAAAAAAAGTGCTTGCTGAAAAAAAAAAAGGATTTTGTTTTGCCAATACAAAGTATTAACTAAATGACAAAACATTTCTTCAATAACATGTGATATTTATACATAGGCATGATAAATAAATCACCAATACTAATTTCAAATCAATAAAACGTTGAAAGACAGAAAAAATAAAAAACAATTGAGGGGTCAAAATGAAAAAATTCCTAGAAAAAGAAGAAGAAGAGGAAACCCAAATTTGCATATGTATAATCAAAATAACTAATCATCTTTAATTTATTCAAAATATATTTCTTTCATTTTCAAACCAAAACTATAAAACTAATAAAGAATTATATCTCACTATCTAAGGGTATTGATTAAATCCAGCCTCATGAATTTCAAACCATACATAGTTCAAAAAAAATATTTTTTTCTTGATCTGGTATCCATGGGCGCAAGGTAGGAGTATATTTACCTCCTTATTCTCCCCTCATATTTAAATAATATATTTTTAATTTTATACATACATGATTAACTTATAATATATGTTGATATATAATATTTCTTATTATTCATTATATGTTGATATATAAAGGATGAAAGTAGCTAGTAAGATGACCTTTTTCCATCCTTATTTTGGACCAGACCTAAGTTGCATTTAGTGGGGTTGAGTAGGTCAATAGTTTTGGCCTTGTTGTCAAAACAATCTATAAATAGGTTGATCCATTTCTTTCTTATATTTCTTACCAAACTCAACTCAACCAAATTCATCTCAATTTCATGTCATTTAAAATAAAACATTCCCTCAATTTCAAATCTAGAGTCCACCTCATCTTTTCACTACCAGAAAAAATACTACTACTACTAAATTTATCTCATTCAAAATCCAATCTCATCTTTATTATCACCTTTTAAAAATCTTTGTTATCCATTAATAGGAAAAAATGTAGATGAAGACTGATTCATTCAAAATGCTAGGATTATATATTTATACATAGATCATGCTACTTTATTGTCTATAATTATTCAAAGTCACAAGAATAGAAAATAGATAATCAATTATACTATTTAATAACTTATTCTATGAGATTATTTCCTTTAACATATTTGATGAGATTATTTCTTTTAACACCTTTTCAAGTTTGAGTGTATGTTAATGACACCTAACTTTATGAGTAGTATTTCAAATAGTGTCGAACTCAATGGCTTAGTGAACAAACCAGCTAATTGATTTGTAGCTTGAATATAAGTTGTTAGCATTATCCCTATTTAAATATTTTCACACACTAAATAACAATCAATCTTTATATGAATTGTTCATTTTTGAAACAAAGGATTTGAAACAATATGTATAGCAGCTTGGTTGTCACAAAATAATGTAATTCGTTATGTGTGATTCACTCTTAGTTTTGTCAATATATTTTTCAACCAAGTAACCTCACAACAAGTAGTGGCCACAGATTGACATTCTGCCTCAACAAGACATAATGCTTTATTTTTTTGTCTTCTAAGAAATTGGTGTTTTACCAAGTAAAATGCAATAGCCAATTATTGATCTCCTTGTATCTTTGCATCAGAACTAATTAGTATCATAAAATACTCGTAACTCTAATGAACTTGTAGAGGGTAAGAAAATCCCATGTCCAAGTGATTGCATGATATACTTGAGGACTTTTGTGCAACTTCAAGGTGTGGTTATCTAGGTTTATCTATAAATTGACTTGCTATATAAACAATATAAACTAAATCAGGTCTTGTTATGATGAGGTAATTTAATTTACCCACAAGTCATTAGTATATGGATGGCTCAATCAGTAGCTCTTTGTTTGTCTATATGAGTGACAAGTTAGGCTTGATATGGAACTATGAGGATTTTTCAACCACAAGTCATTAAATCATAAAATAATCTTTTAAAATTTCTAATGTATATTTTCTTCGACACAATATGATTTCTTGCTTTGATTATGCAACCTCTATCCCTAATTTTTTTTTTAGTTAACCCATGTCCTTTAATTTAAAATGATTTTAAAGGGATTTCTTAGTGCTTTTAATATCTTCTAAATTATATCTTGCCAATGTTACATTGTCAATATAAACCAATAGTGTTATGTTGTTACTTGGATAACTTTGAGTGAGTAATAAGCAGTTAAACATGATTAATGAAACATATTAGATTTAAAAGCACTTGATAAATTTATAAATCATCGTTGTGAATCTTTTTTTGTACCATAAATAGATTTATGCATCTTACATACTTGATTCTCCTTTTTTCCTACGAAACCAAAAGGTATAGACATGTAGACATCTTTGAAGAGGTCACCATTAAATAATGCATTATTAATATCAAGTTGGTGAAAATTTCATCCTTGATATGTAACAATGTTAAATAGCATACTAATGATGGTTAATTTAGCCATTGAAGCAAATGTTTTTCTATGATCAACATTTGTAATTTGACCATAACTTTTTTCCACCGAGTCTTATATCTCTCAACAATATCATTGGGATGGAGCTTATTTTATAGACCCATTTGCAGCTAATAGGTCTTTCATGAGATGCCAAAGATTCAAGACTTAAAGCATTGTTGGTCTAAAATGCTTGGACTTCATTGTGCATGACTTAACGCCACTTTGGATCTTAAATAACATGCTAAAAATTGGTTGGTTCTTTAAAGATGGTAAGTTGTGTTGTGAAAGCTTTATGAAAAAGGGAAAGATGATCATATGATAAAAAAATAAATAAGAGAAAGGATGAGCAATATTATATGTTATTGCTATATTCATGGAAGAGGATGAGACGGTCTTGAAAGGAAGCACTACATCAACATGAAAATCATATAAAAATATAGAGGGCTTTGTGGATAATATGGAATGAAAAGAGAGGATTATAGTTGAGTATAGTTGAGGATTTGGAGTAGCAGAAAGGTTAGTGAGTTGGAAATGAAAGGAAATATGTCCTAAAAAAATGACATTGTGTGAGACAAATTTTGTATATGAGCATGCCTTCAAATCTCTCTCTCTCTCTCTCTCTCTCTCTCTCTCTCTCTCTCTCTCTCTCTCTCTTTCTCTACACCCACACACACACCCACACACACATATATTGAGTGCCTGTCTGTTTGAGAGTGTAATAGAGTAGTTTGACATTGAGATTGCCAATACAATGAGGGATGTAAAAGACTCCAACTAAAAAATGGGGTTATTATGGGGATGAATGGAATTACAAAGGTTTGTAATCTGAGTTCTAAGCTTCATTTGTAATTCATCTGGATATGAGTATGATTATAGTTCATTAGATGATGAGTTTTTTTTTCTTATTATTTTTAATGTTTTATATTTGATAAGAATATTATAAGTTATAAATTTGAATCTCTTACTTAGGTTCATACAAAATAAATAAATTGTTTGCATTAGAAAAAAAAATGATTGACTTAGTATTTTATAATGTGCAATCTAAAATTGAATGACAACCAATTCAAAAAGGCAAACTGATGATTTTGGTGAAGTTTTAGATGATCTTTATCTAATGATGATTGGATAATTAAGGGAGAAAAGAATGATAATTTATCAAACTTTGATTTGCTTTGTGTCATTGATAGAGCAACACGAAGAAAAAATGGGAAATAAGATGAAAGTTATGAAGAAAAAACTTTTAATGATGTTGAAATGCAGATTCATGGTACTAGAGATGATTTGAAGATTCAAATTGATTCCAAACTAGAAAATTCAAGACGTTTTGAGTTAAATAATGTTAATAATATTGATACTAGCAGTAACACTAATGTTTACAATATTAGTGTTGGTACTAATAGTGTCACTAATAAATCTCTAGATAGTAATTATCTTGATGAATGTCTTAAGAATAATGAGAAAGATAAAGACAATAAGGCTAGTTTTAGTTTACATGAAACACAAGTCGATTGTTTGTTTCAGGTTTATTAATTGTTAGTTAATGAAAATATATGGACATGAGTAATTGTATTGCATTTTTATGTTACTTAAACTATGTATGAACTTTTACTTGAACCATGTATTTTTAGGTGTTTAAACTATGTGTCGTGACGTGCACGACATTGAATGACGAAGCTGCCTCTTAGAATTGAAGGGGTTTTGGGTTTAACATAAAGTTATGATTAGAGGGTTTAGAGGTTGTCACCTAATATTATGATCTTTATGAAACTTATTGGTTTATGAGAGTCTAGGTAAGGGGACTAGTTGAGCAAGAGGAAGACATATCACCCTCAGTGCACCTTACCCATGATAAACTGCATTGATGATTAATTGTTAATCGAAGACACATTTCTATTTGTTTGTCTCATATACAAATCAAAGCAAATCTCCCTTCATGAGAAATTCTCTACTTTATCAAATTAAATCTTAACCATTTTAAGATCCTAATTTTAGTATCGCATTTATTTTCTATTTTATATTTTTAATACTTGAGAGTATACTTTATAGTGTAATTTTATACTCTCAAATATTAAAATTTACATCTAAATCCTAACATTCCTAATAACAAATTAATTATTGTGGGATAATCATAAACTAGTTACGATATCCATTTTGCATTTTTAAAACATGATAAAAACATGATTTTATCATTTTAAAAAAATATGCATTAAAAACCTTTAGGATTTGGTTGTATACACGAAAACAAAGCATTTTTTTGTGTTTTTTAAATGAGGTAATTTTTTTTTGGAGCTTATAAAATTTTAGAGAAAAATCAAATATTTTTAATAATGGGTTCATATCTTACAGTGTAAGTCTGCGGCATGATATTAGGCAAAATTATTGAAAAAAGACGCGACAGACCCATAAATAATTTCAAAATGGTCCTTAAAGTTTTTTATATTTTTTGGCTTTTTATTAAAATAAAGACAAATTAAAAACTAAACAAAAGACATTATAGTGTGTTTGGCAAACACGCCTTTAGTCTAAAGGTTGGGCTTGTTAGGCCCAAGCCTAATTTGATTGGGTTAGGCTAATTGAAGGCTTAACAATTTCCTTTTCTTTTTTAAAAAAAATAGGTTGAGTTGCGGGTCCAACCTACACAACTTAGTCACTGGCCCATCCTAGTGACCAAATTATATAGTAAATCATGGAACATGAATTCTAATTCACATTCTGCATGTTTACACAAAAAAACAAAAAGGTGAGGAAGATGGAAGAATACGATTACTTGACTTGGAGGTGCTGCTTGACTACCATTACTGGGAGGTCTGAAGTGAGGATGGTGGAGACGCTAGTAGAAGAGATGGCAATTGGCAATGCTGTTAGATAGATAGTTGGTGCCCCTATTAATTGTATGGAGAAAAAGTTGGCATTGCTAGAAAAAGAAGAAGTTGAAATTGGTGGGGGGAGGCTGGTTCTCTTTGTGGAGAGAAGGAAAATGTTGTGGCAATGGCTGAGATGGGTGTTCACGGTGGTCTCTGAAGAAGGAGAAAAATGGTTGGTTGGACAACTTAAAAAAGATGTGAGAAGTCTGATTTTTAACTTACTTTCCCTTCAGATTTCTCCTCCATTATCGCACAAAATTCACCTCTATTTACAAGGGATAAAAAGTGAAAAGTTCATATGATCTTTATTGAGAATAAATCTTAGCCCTTGAATCAAACAAGGATCTTTGTCTAAAAAGTGAACATCACAAGCTGTGAAATCTGGTTACAAAGGTTGATTGGGTCAAACTCTTTGGAGCAATGTTACGGTGGCTACAGAGGCGACCAGCCGATAAGAATCATGCTGGGGTGTAGTATTGTGTTGGGCCATGAGAGTGATGTCTTGTTTGGTAGAGAGATGAGTGATTAAATGTATTTGAAAAATAGTCGCCCGAGCAACCTTTAGGATATAAAAGGTTGAAGATGATAAATAGTGATCGCAACAACATCGTTTTGTACCAAAACAAATTGTTTTGGTCAAAACGCATTGTTTCATTTAAATGAAACGACATTGTTTTAACCGTTAGGGTTTTAATTAGGGATTTGAATAAAACTCAATTGAGTCCTTTGTGTTTTGATTTCTTTTAATTACATCCCTAATTGACTTCAAATTTTCAATTTACTTTAATTTCACCTATGTTTTCAACCAAATTGAGTCCTCGAAGTTTAATGCCCTTTTTAAAAATATTCATGGTTGTGAATTTCTTTAATTTGACTTTTAATTGATCCTAAACTTTGATTTTCTCGCAATTTTATTCCTGATTTGAATCAATTGACATTATAAAAATTAAGTTTGGTGCTCTAAAATTATAATCTTCTCGATTAAGCTCAAATTGGGCTTTCAAACTTAATTTTTCACTAATTAATTCCCTAATAAAATTAATTTGACCCATTAAAAGTATAATTAAATTCCCGCACCTAATTAAATCTTTTAATTTGATCCAAATTAATTCTTAAACATAATTAAACATTTAATTTGATACAAATTAATTCTTAAACATAATTAAACCTTTAATTTGACCCACGATTAAATCAGATTGATCTATTAAAAATCTAAATAAGTGTCTAAACTTAATTTTTATGCTGATTCGTCCAATAATCATTTAATTTGACCTTCAATCTGCATTGTCTCTTCATTCTTAGATACAATGGGTTACAATTAGGCTCTCAATTTTATCCAAAACTCCAGCTTGATTTCTTTATACATTTGAAACCCTTCTCAGTCTGTTTTTGCCAAGTTGCCTGTCTTTTTGTTATTATTATTTTTTGTGTTTAAAAGGAAAAAGGTAAATGTAAAAGGTAAAAGGAAACCTAAGAAATGGGTTATAACACTATGTATGAAAAACAAATTCTTATAATTTTATGATCTAAGTTTACATTACATTTTTCCTGTCATATATAAAAAAAAAAAAAAAACTTTTTGACAACCTTAATATGGACACTAACACTTAAACTTGGTTTTATATCATTAATTAGATATCATGTCAACAAGTGAATAGATGGGAAAATTCTCTCCAAAACCTATCTAAAAATTTAAAATAACAATGATTATATATATATATATATATATATATATATATATATATATATTAGAAAACAAAACACACACACACGCCCTGATGTATAGCGTTGATAGCTTACATAAGAAAAACCTTCTTTTACATTTCCAATTACAATGTTTTTTCCTTTTATCAAAGTAAACCATAAGATAATTCATTTTTTATTTTTTTTAATCTTAGATATAAGTATTCATGTGTTGGTCAAAATCACAATTGCACAAATCGTAACAGGTAATAAAATAAATGAGTATAGTATCATCCCATGCAAAAATTATCAATAAGTACCAAAATTATTAAATTCATATTTATTTGATGATTCAATTATAAAAGCTTGTGAAACTAAAAACAATTAAAACAAACAAGCATATAATTAAATGGTGTTGAAATCAAGTTTAACGGATCCTATGATTTTTAACTTCGTCGTAACTAATCCCAACTAATCCTATGTGAATTTCTCAATTGATTTAATCCTATTGAAATTTCTTTATTATTATTGATAATCAAGTTTTACTAATTTAATTACTAATCTCTCTAGAGCATAAACGAATTATTTTAACATGCAAACTTCCTACATCTCCGTGAAAATTCTAAACTTGTCAAAATTTATTAGGAACGATAAAATCCTTAAGGATTATACAAGATCCATAGATATCTCTATCATATAGATTCCTTATAGTATTTAAAAAATGGTTGAGACAATTATCACTTTTCAATCTCAAACTGAATGCCAAATCATGCAAACGATGATTAAACATATACAAACATTAAGTTTAGAATGAAATACTCAACAAATACTGAATTAATTCAATCAAAGAAACATTTGCATAATCATAGTTGGACTATAAAAAAAATACTAGAATAAAAATCTACTCCATATCTAAATAAATAAATAAAAACCTTGATACAATGAACATCACTTAAGAGTATGAGAAGATTAGAGAGTTGGATATCTTGAAGGGGTTGTTGTCCTTTGCGTTTTTCTTTTCAGTTCTGATTGCTTCAGCTCCTAGATGTCACCTCCTCTCTCTTTTGGCGTTTTTAGGGTATTAAAAATGTCATCTGGCTGCTTTTTAAAGGGGTTTTTATAGCCTAGCTTTATCCCTCAAAGGAAAGGAAATAACTTTCTTGATATTGTGTGCCATTTTAGGGCGGAAAATGTATGAGCTGAGACTTCTCTATTTTTGAAACAATTGTATAAAAAATTTTATCTAACAAAATTGGTCTTGTAATTTTTAAAAATTTGGAATTCAAGATATGGGTCAAAAACCAAGACGTGTCTAGATTGTAGGGATTTTGGGTTTGATTTGTACTTTGTATTTCAACCTTTTTTTTGTGTTTCAAAATAGCAAAACTAGTTTTTTTTTTTATCATCATTAGAACTATAGGCCCATGTATTAGCTTTTCAGAAAGATAAAGAACGTATGAAATGGGGTTGTATAGAGCTCAAGATTATCTAGGACAGACCAACTAGTGTTTAAACTCTAAGCTCATCCCATTATTTGTCTTCTCATATGATCCCAAATTAAGCATACTCCAGTAGTTAAATACTTGAAAAATACATTGAATCTACAAGAAATAATACTTCTAACATATACCTAAAACTCTAGATAATTCATTAAGAATCAAACAAAATTCTCTAAAATAAAATACAAATGACTAAAAATATATGTGTTATATATTTCCCAATCATCATGTCATCATTTAACTTATATGACAAATTAATAAGCATTTACTTAAATATTTTATTGTGCGAACTAGTAACATCAAATACTTATCTAAATAGAATTAAAGATGAGACATTCAATTATATAACTAGAATAAATGGAGGTATTCAAAATTGATTATCCCAATTTTGTTATGTTGGTAGTAATAGTTGGGTTATGCTAAATTTATCTAGAAAAGTTATTTTTTTACACATTCAAAGAAATTTGATTGCCTCATGAAACTTAAAATTATAATGTCATGTATGTGCCAGTTTATATATATAATTCAAACATATTAAAAAATAAAAATATAAAATAAACATATGGTACAATTTTAAAATAAATTTATATTTTTTTATTTTCTCACCTTTGTTATTCTATTTTATTTTTTAAACAGTAATTAAATACTACCCAACATTATTGTTTTACAGCGTGCTGTACCTTCTTCTCCAGGCTTCATTTTTTTTTTTTTTTTGTTGCTTGCAACCCAATTAATCCGGAACCACGTGGCATCTCCCTGGTCAGAAATGTGGCAGGATCTTCTGGGTCCCACAAATTCACACAAATTTCCCTCCCAGTCTCAGTTTCTTTTCCCTCCCCTCTCCCTCTCTCAGAAACAGCCAAGAATCAGAACCACCCAAAAACAAAAGCCTTCTCTCTCTAAAAAAAAAAAAAGCACGCACAAAATTCACTAAACCCATCAACATAAAAAAAAGTCTTTTTTAGTGTTTTTAATTAAAAAAAATGAAAAACCACAGAGTAAAAACCCTTAAAACCAAAACCCCTAAACCCATTTCGTCTCCATTATCGGAAACCCCACCGGCGGCGGATTATACGGTGACTGTGGACTGTAGTGAGGACTTTCACTCCGTTTGCAAATGGGTTATCCCAGATTTCAGGAAAATAAAGTCCAGGTCTTTATATAGCAGATATTTTCAAGTTAGTGGCTATGACTTTCGTTTTTTCATGTACCCAAAAGGGGATTCTTTATCAGTGCCTGGACATATCTCTCTTTACTTACAAGTTAATGACCCTTGTAGTTCTAATTGTGATTGTTATGCTTGTTACAAGATTGTCATTGTTAATGTCGTGGATGAGACTAAGTCTTTGTCTAAAGAGAGTGTTTATAGGTTTTCCAAGAACAGGAAATCTATTGGTTGGTGTGAATTTGCGGTTTCTAATACAGTTTTAGATGCTAATTCAGGGTTTTTAAAAGATGGGGTTTTAACTATTAGTGGTGAAATTCGGGTTTTGGATGAGAAAATGGAGTTTTCGAGTGACCGTAGTGAGGGAATGTCTTATGCTTTGAATGGGAAGGTTACTTGGAGTATAAGAAATTATGGTTTGTTGAAGCAAATGGTGAAGACTCAGAAGATAATTAGTTCGGCTTTTCGAGTATGGGAGGCTTATCTTGGAGTTAATTTGTCAAAAAGCATGGTTAATGGGGCTGAGAATTTGTCATTGTTCTTGGAGATAAAGGATATAGAAAAGAATCCTGTGATTGATAGGAGTTGTTGGTGTCTTTTTCGAATATCAGTGTTGAGTCAAAAGCCAGGGGTTAGTCATGTAAGTAG
This sequence comes from Populus alba x Populus glandulosa, assembly GCA_033617975.1. Taxonomy (NCBI): domain Eukaryota; kingdom Viridiplantae; phylum Streptophyta; class Magnoliopsida; order Malpighiales; family Salicaceae; genus Populus; species Populus alba x Populus glandulosa. The sequence goes on along the minus strand of CM066148.1, from coordinate 5,858,778 downwards.
GGAATATTATGGGAGGTTTGGGGGAGGAGGTGATACGAGTCTTGGTTGGACTGAGTTTATGAAAATCTCTGATTTTTTTGATGAAGGATATGTAGTGGATGATAATGTGTTGATTAGTGTATCCTTTAATGCTATTCAGGAGTCAAGTTTTTCCTTCAGGATTGAAGGTGTTTCTAGTGGTAAGTGCAAGGGGATGATTAATTGTGGCTACTTGGGTGGTAAGAGCAAGTATGGTCTGGTAAAAAGATGTGATGATTACACAGGAAAAATCATTTGGAAGATTGAGAATTTCTCAAGGTTGAAGGATATTTTAAAGAAAAAGAAGATGAAAGGTCTGTGTGTGAAGAGCAGGAGGTTTCGGATTGGGAATATGGAAGTCCGCATTTTAGTTTATCCTAGAGGTAATTGTGAACCTCATTTCTATTGTTTTGTTTAGGGTCTTACATTATGTTCTCCTTTTATATTAGGAGCATGCATTATCAATTGGGCTGAACTCTGATGTAGAATGGCTTCTAACACATAGAAAGAAGGAAGTGTGCTTGAATTCCATGATAATAGTTATTTGAAAAGGCTTGAAATTATTCTATACAACTTCGTGACAGTTTGCAAAATTCCAGTTTCTGCATGATTTGCAAATACATGAACGTGATTCATGTACAATCTAAAATCATAGTTGAAAATCTTATTTGGCATTTCTTTTAAGAAAATATTAGTCATAATAGCCAAGTCATTTGCCGAAAAAGAATGGCTATGCTGCTGTTCAGTGCAAGTAATAAAACAATGGATGTAGATGGAGTTGATTTTTATAACAGTCACTGATATGTTGAGATTTTATAAAAGCATAAAACTGATGTGGCTATTTGGTAATTCCTGATGGCACCAGGTCAATCTCAGAAACCAATCCACCTTTCAACATTTCTTGAAGTTTTGGATCCAGGAAACAGTTCTGGTGATTGGAGTTCTTTTATTGTCTATCAGTTGGCAGTTATGAATGGGAAGATGATAGAGAAGTCTGTTGTGAAACAATCTGCAGAACGATGCTCCAATGCTACAAAAAACCATGGCTGGTCTGAATTCATGACCCTTACTAGTCTTTTTGACCAGGACTCTGGGTTTATTGGTCATGAAACTGCTGTCTTTACAGCAGAGGTTCACATATTGAAGGAGACATTCATGACAACAGAGTCGAGCGACAATGCTTGTTCAGTTACATGGAAGATGGAAAATTTTTTATCCTTCAAGGAAATAATGCTAAGCCAAAGAATATTAAGCAGATTTTTTGAAGTTGGTGGCTGTAAACTTCAAATTGGTGAGTTGGTGTATTAAACAAATTATACAAGATTTTCAAGGTAATATCAGTGGGGATCCTCTTGTCCTTAATTATTCTTACCCTGTTATTATTATTATTATGATTTTGCAGGGATCTATCAATCCTCTGCAAATATATGTGCATACCTGGGGAGTGATCCATTGATTGACAATTTTTGGGTCAATTACAGGATTACAATAGTTAATCAAAATGACCCTGCTAAAAGTTTGTGCAAGGAGTCTTCCCTATGCACAAAGGCATATTTCAATGCCGATCTTCAATTGATGAAAGTATCAGATATGCTGGACACAGATGCTGGATTTGTTGTTCATGAGACAGTTACTTTGGTTTGTGAAATCCTTGATTGCTGTCCATGGTTTGAGTTTTTTGAACCTGAGACTGGTAACATGGAAGCAGAATCAATTGACTGCCAGGTTTGTTTATTCTCCAATTTCTGTTTGTGAAACTTTCTTGGGATTCAATTAGCCAACACAAGGCAGTGATTTATTGATTACATATGATGTGGTATTTCTTGTCCCTGTCTGATTCTGAAAAGTAAAAGATAAACTATATTCTGTCAAAGCAAGTTAGTTGTTATTGCTAGAGTCGGTTGCCTAGGAATTGGCAAAATTGTCTGACAAAATTTTAATAACCAATATTTGTTCTGACTTCAGATTATACTGTCCTTGAACATCTTAGGCAAAATTCTTTCCTTCATAAAGTCTTGGTTGCCTTCAAAATTGCAGTAAAATGATAAGGAATGAATGGGATCCATTCCAATAAAGCAAATAATACAATAGCAAATGAGCGTAACTGTTATGACTTTCCTGCTGCACTTTTTTTTTTCTTTCTCAAAGCAAACTATCTTGGGATTTCAGTTCCTCTCTGCTGTCTGTCAAATGGACATCAACAACGAAGAGTGTAAAAAAACATTTTCTGAAGTTTCTGGAGTTTTGGGGGGCACACCTTATGAAGCTCTGCAATCTGTTATTCACTTGTTATTTAAATCTGCATCTCAGTGCCAGTGTATTCCTCGAGCAGTATGCATCTCAACTTGATCAAATTGTATTATCTCTTTGCTGTCTTTCTTTCTTTTGACTCGTTTTATGATTGGTTGCTTGCAGGTCAATGTTGTTCGTGCAAGGCTAGAACTTTTAGGAGCTGAGATATCACCCGATCTGTTGGATCTCCTGGGCAGCACTATGAATAGTCAGCATGAGATTGCTGTAGCAATGTTGAGAGAAATTGATTGTGTCTTTGCACTTGATGAAAAATGCAAACTGCTGGATGTGACTCCATGTCCATTATCTAAAGAAGTGCCCTATTTAGATAGTGGAACCAGACTTGCAGCCAACAGCTCACATAGGGAAGATGAATCACGGAGTCATGTACATCATTATTTTTCTGATATCTTAATCTTGATTGATATGCTGTCTATACCTTCCCTCACCATTGAAGCTTCTGGGGCTTTTGAGAGAGGTGTTGCTCATGGATACATTGATAACCAAGTAGTGGCCTTGGTCTTGGAAAAACATGCTGAAAGATTTAGTGCAAATTCAGCTGCCAGGGAGAAAAATGCGGAGTCTTTGTTTTCTGAAGAATTTTTCACCTCAGTTCTTGCTCTTGCGGAAACATTGTCCCTCTCTATAAACTCTCGAGTTCATAATTTTGTGAAAATGTTTTATGTTACACTATTTGAAGTGTTTTCTGGTGAGAGTTATCACACAAGGATGCTGAGAGGGCTAGTTGACCTTGCCACAAGCCCTGTGGAGAATTCTTTGGAGATGAATCTGGATGTGTTGATCTTCTTGGTTCACAGGGAACATGGATTTGCTAGACCAGTTCTAAAAATGGTGGGGGATGCTGCTACGCATGACAACGCTGATCATTCTGCCATCAGGCATCGTCTGCGTTGTTTAGAGGAGAAAATTATTCATATTGGTGAAGAAAAGCGAGCTGAACTTTCAAATATTTCTAGCGAGAAGGCTACTTTGTTAGAAAGGCTGACTGAAACTGAGGCTGCTCTCCTTCATTATAAGGTATTTGATCCCTTGTCTGCTTATTTGCCTTGTCAAATGCCACCACATGCACCTGGTTTTGGTGAGCATATGAGATTTAATGTTTTATATAAAATTGGCAGTCTGAAATGGAGCTTGAAAGGGACCGCTTTACTTGTGAAAAGACAGAACTCTGTGCACATATACAAGATATTGAGACTCAACTTGAACAGTTGTGCTCCAAGCATAAGGATCATGTTGCAAAGCACAGCATGGAGAAAAGGGATTACCAAGATCATCTTCGTCATGTGGAAACACAGTTGTCACATCTAAAGTCCTTAAAACACCAGGAATTGAAGGTATGAGTGTCTAGAATATATCCAACTCAGATTTTAAGTTGCTATATCCAAGAAAACATGAAAAGATGATCTTTTAGCTGAAAGTTGCTATGTGAGTTTCCTTTTGGCAGTCTGAATCATGGATCACTGTGTTTAATATGATTAAATAAGAGAATTCTGAGATAGTTTCTTAGGCTTTTGTAAGTAAATTTTACGATATTTACTGCCTAAATGTGGCTAGAGAACTTGTTTGGTTGCATTTGCAAGTTTTTTTTTTTTTAAGCTTATGAATCTGGTAGTAAAGCTTCTTTCTCTTAGTTGATTGGTGATTTGGCATCATTAAAATATGAGGTATTTATTGGTAGAGATTCATTGGTTCCATGATTAAGGGATCAGTTTGATCCCTTGGTTTGCTTGAGAGGTTTAGGAATGGAGAGTGGAATGGTTTCATAAGCTTTGGCATTAAAATTCTGGAGGCAATAATTTATCTATCATTGTTTGATTGATGGATAGATGGAGTGATAATGTTAAATAATTTTTTTAGACAAGCTATGATCTGTAAACATGTGAGAAACCGTATTCTGCTACCCCTTGAAGTTGATATACCTTTGTGCTTTGTGCTGATTGCTATTCTACATTAATGGCAGATTCTTGGTTGTTAACTGCCATCGGATGGTGGTAAAATGGTCTAATGATTTTGATATTGGATACATAGTGTTAGAAGTGTTTCATCTACGACTTCAAAAAGTTTGTATTCTTGACACTTAATTGAAATATGTTGTTCTCTGTGTGACTTTTAGAGATTTTGTTCTGTCTACCGACATCTTCCCAACAACATAAATTCTGGAACTGGTCGCAATTTCTGTCCTGAAATTTCCTCAAGAATGGGATGTTATGCAAAATCAGAATGAAACATGTAGATGACAACTCATTACAGGTAAATCAGCATGAACCAATTAATAATGGTTGGTGGAAAGACTTCCTGTACTTGAGAGTGCTCGAACAATGAAATCAGGATTATTGTTGCCACTAGAAAAGCTTATACATTATCGTTTGTAGTTAATAGAAGGATGAAGCAACATCTATTCAGCAGAATTTATCGAAATTGCCCCCTTTTGACCATCTCCTACCTTCATCAGCACCCGTCCCTTGCCCTTGAGGGGGATGACTCCCAACCAACAAGGCTACAAATTATTTAATGAATTGCTGACTATCCTTTCTCTGTAATCTGGGTGGTCTTTAGTGATGTGCTCGATTACTGTGCCCTTAACTTATGGAAAGTTCCTGAGGTTTAAATACTGAGTTTAATATGTGTGTGATGCAGAAACTACTTAAAGAGAAAGAAGTTCTTGCTGAAAGATTGAGACATGCAGAAGCAAATCTGGAAGTTTCTGATAGAAAACTGAAAAAATATGCTTCAAAAGTTGTGATTCAAGAGGAGGAACAACAGACACAATTGGATGAGATTTGGCAGTTGAAACAAAAAGTTGAACAAATTGAAATAGTGAAACAGGACAAGGAAGAGGAGCTTGCTCATTATAGAGCATGCACTTACGATTTGGAAGCAAAATTGAATGACTGCCAGGTTTGTTTCCTTACCAATTCTATTCATGAAACTTTCTTGGGGTTCAATTAGCCAACTGAAGCAGTGGCTTGTGGTGTATATATGCTGAGGTGTCTTTTTCCTTTTCTAGCAGTCAAAAGTAGAAGACAGATAATTATGTCATTAGCAAATAGCAAGTTAGTTTTTATGCAAGAATTCAATCTCCTAGGACTTGACAAATCTTTCTGACAAGGTTTTGAAGAATCACCCTTTGTTCTGTCTATATTGTCCTTGGGATGTGTATATTTCGGAAGAGACATCCTTAGAAATGTTTTTTGGAAAATTTCTTTGCCTTCATAAGTTCTTGTTTTTCCTACTGGGACATTTCTCAAGTTTTGCTCTTCTGATTAATAATATCTGGTATAATTAGATTTTGTCTGATTTGCTGCATATAATATACCGAGAATGCTCTCAATGGTTGTGATTGTTGAATCAATAGATGTGAATATATGAATTTTTGAATTGGGTTTTCTTTACATATGGAACTTCTTCTTATGTGGGTTTTGAAATTTAGGAGACCACCTTCAACTTCTTAGGCTCAAGCTTTTGGACAAGCAAACTATACTTTTTAGTACGTGAAGTTCATTTATTATGGTAAAGAACATAAATCTTAATGGTAAAGAACAATGACTGCCTCTCATGCATCTACAGATGATGTGCGGGCAAGTACATCTTAAAAATGTGGGTCTCATGGCTTTGAACTGCTTTCTTGGATGTTTATGCTATCAACTGAACAATCCCCCTCTGCAGAAACATATCCAATTTCTTGAAAATGCGCATCGGGAGGAGATGGAACAGCATGCTCCTCTATATGGTGTAGGCTTGGAATCTCTCTCAATGGAATCATTGGAGAATTTGTTGCGCATCCATGAAGATGGGATAAAAAACATCCATGCCCTTCAACATCAACTAAGAAATCGGAGTGGCCATCTTGTCTCAAGTGAAAATCCTCTTCAACTCAGACAGTTCGCAACCTACAGCACAATATCCTATTGCTGATGGGCATTCCACTTTTGTCATCCCTAATGGCGTTCACATGCACAAGAATAGGCCTAACACTGCCACTACAGCAGCCCCGTTTATCATAGGAGCTAACTTTTGACTGGAGATCATTCTTAACTGTATATTTCAGATAGGAATCTTAACTGCTTCTCAGGGATGGGGCTTCTTTAATCTGGCTGGCCTTTTTTCACCAGTCAAGCTCAGCAGTTATTCACTAATGAGGTCCTCTTTACCTAGTTATTTTGTATAGTTATCTACTGTGGAACTTGGAACCTCACAATGTTAGTTGAATACATGATTATTAGAGGGGGATTGTATGAAGGAGACTTCAATGCTTTTATTACTCTTTCACGTACGTGTTTAAATGTGCTGGCCAGTGTGACTGCTGGTTGAAACCACATCTTGCTGTGGCTTTTGTATTCCTCTTGTTTGCCAATTTCTTCTTCTGGTTGCTTTGAGCAGCTGTCGCATTTTTTATAGTTGCTGTCTGGACAAGGGTAGGGAAATCGAGCAATACTTCCTTAACTGAAACATATAGAATAGCATAAACCATTAGAATAACACGTAATTATACTGACTTAATTATCAGCTAAGAACAATGGAGACGTGACTGGTTGGATTCCACAAGTAAAGAAACCAGAGAGGCGAAGAAAAAATGTTGAAACGAACGGAACAGGTGGGATTCTGCAAGTGCAGAAACCAGAGGGAAAGGGGAAAAAATTGTAGAAACTTTACAATAAAATCACTTATCAAACAATCACCAATGGTCTAATCAAACTCGTCAACTTTATGCCAGTCAGTGGACTCGGCATCTGAATCTTTATCACGAGAAAATGACTGCCTTGCCTTACGTAGACCACCCAGAATGTCAGAGCTTTCATTCAGTTGGACCCAATCGCTGGATCCACTGGGTGACGGAGCCCTAATGCTCTGTGCTTTCCTAGAAGCTGATAATCTTGTTGAAGAATCACTAGAATCATCTCCCAGATCACTGAATGACACATCCTCTTCACCTTCAAGCTTTTTCCAGTTATCCATTGAAGTACTATTAGCAATTTGCTCTCTTAAAAACTGCTTGGAATTCTCTTCATCATTAATTTTTAAGCCTTCAGTAGCATTTACAATCCAGGCGATCTCTTCTCTAGATGTTGTATTCTCTCCTTGTGTCTCACTGATAGAATTCTTGGAGCTTTCCAACTTCACATTCTTCTTGTTTCTCAGCTTCTCCAGAAGAACATTTCTTGTTTCAACTATCTGCCAATAAGTCAACAGTTTAATGAGATTACAAGGCCATGAGAATGAAATACAAATATCACTGCACCCAAAGGACTGTTGCCCCCTGCTCTAAACTATGATCATTATTGGGATATTGAAGTTTTAGTTTCTCTAAAAAAGAATATCAAGTCTCCTAAATTAAGAGATACTTGAAGATTCAGTCTCCTAAATTTCCTTAAAAAATCAATAACTGAATCAACAGTCCATATCACTTGATACATACAACTAGCACAGCACAATAGCTCACTTACAATTAACAGGATCATTCTTCCAATATCTCAGATGTCTGAAACCTCAGAACTTCAAAACCAATTTCAGATGAAACACTTTGCTCTAATGTCAAATTATAAACACCAATTCCATCAAAAAGTGTAGAGATGGTTTGTTTCAAGTCTTATGATTTCAAAATAAGGAAAAAAGAAGTGTGCATATTTTACTAAAATTTGGAGACCCTGCACTTTTGTTTCCCCTGGGGTGAGTTTTGAAGTAATAAGTCAGCATGATTACCAATTACTCACACATATGCTTCGTTCTGCATATTCTCAGAATTCCTCAAACTTAACAATCCCTATCCCACCCCTCTTCTAAGATGACTATTAAAAAATATGCAAGTGCCATCATCCTCGCTTCTTCTAGTTTTGATTCTCAATATCAAGATTGAAGATAGTAATTACTTCCTCCAGATTCTGGAGGAGTAGACTGGAGCTATGATTTCCATTGCAACTTTACAAGAACATAAATGAAAATACAGCTGATTGCATGTTATAAAAGATTATTATTCCATCAGGAGACAAGAGGTCACCTTCTCAAAACTTTCAACCGCAAAGACATCAATTATTCTTACACACAAAATATCAGAAACCATATGACCCTCCATACTAATGGCATGTAAACTGTAGCTATGCAAAATGTTTTATTAACTGGTACGTTATCTGCTTATGCTTGCTAGATGCCTGGAAGATCAACTATTGTCTTCCCTACCCTAAGACATATAACACCACCAGCACATTTGAGGATCAAAATAAATAATGTCACAAAAAAATAGCAGTGCACACTATCTGCTCACCAAAAGCAATAGACACCAATTATGGTTTCACTAGTATTGTGGCTCAAAATAATTGCACGCAACTGCCGGTGTGCATAATGTGTTATCAACTACTAATACAATATCTACAACAACAACAAAAACAATAGACACCAATTATGGTTTCACTAGTGTTGTGGGTAAAATAAATTGCATTCAAGATAATTGCATGCAACTGCCAGTGTGCATAATGTGTTAAAAACTACTGATACTATATCTACCTATGCTCACTAGAAGCCATAGCATGCGCACAGACCATGCTTAGTTGAGAAAAAGCAATAACGCAGCAAAACCAGCAGTGCAACTACAAAACACCCTTCGACCATATCAACAATAATATTAACAAACCCCCATTATGATTTCACTACTATTGCAGCTAAAGAAACCTGAAGACTTGTCTCAGGCCCTTACTTCCACAGGCAAATTATGCATAAAAGGAATAAAACATATCAACACAGAAATCTTACCTGGGGAGTCGATAGAATCTCGAAATCACCTTCATTCAATCTTGGAATCAACAATATAAAATAAACCATCCAAAATCGGTCATCCCCCGTTTCACTCCTAAGATTATATCTAAGTTGTGCCAAACTAGGAACAAAACGTTCAATATTTGAGGCATGTTCTCTTTGAGCATCAGTCATTCTAAAATCTGCAAAAAAAAAAAACTCCTTTTCACCCAAAATTGAAAAATTCTTCACATGAAATCAATTACTTTACACAATTCAAATCCCACAATCCATAAAAAAATCTATAAATACATCAATTCAAAAATATATCAAAATCTTGCACTTCAGATACACATTTTTTTTCTTTAACTTCATACTAAAATATATATCACATTTGTCACAAATAATTAATAAAAAGAACAATTATTCACTACTGACAGCTAAAAAAAAAAAGGAAGAGTAAATTTATTTATTTATTTTTACCGTTTTGGAGTGGTAGAGGAAAATCAACCCAGTACTCGGGTCTCAGGGAAATCTCCTTAACAAAACCAATCACCTCCTCATTAATCCCCGCCACGTCATCCTCATAGTCACCATCTCGACTACTGTTGTTATGATCATCATCTTTAAATCGCAAGAAATTAAAAGTGAGTTTAGAGAGACCATATTTTAAACTGTCACCGATTTCGGCGAGATCGTTGCGAATCCCGATGAGAGCTCGTGATGATTGAGAATCAGACGGTTGTGATTTGGCTGCTTCAGGACGGGATGGGGGTGGAGGGGCGAGGAAGTTAGCAACGCCACGAAATTGACGACCGATAGAAACACCGATGGCCGACAAGTCGTCCTTAACTGAAGGAGGATGAGGAGGAGAGTATGGGAGTGAACCTGGGTCGTTGGATTGGAGTGATTTGAAAAGCCAAGACATTTTTTTTTTTTAGGGTAGTTAGAGACAAGGCATTGAGTTGAGAACAGTGAGAGATTTGAAGGTTTATTTTGAGGAACTTGAAGGCGAGAAGAAGCTGTGTTCCTCTTTGTTGGTGTAGTAGTTGTAGAGGAGTAGTTTCTAGTAGTAGTTCTTTTGTGTTTGGCTTTGACAATCTGATTTGGGTACAGATTTTGTGATTAGTTTTGATTGGATAATGATTTTATTCGAAGCTTACAGGTGTGTTGCTTGCTTACTACTTTTTGAGGGGTGCGGATCCTTATATCCGATTAAATTGGACTTAATCCTCTGGTTTTCAGTATACAATATTATATTATGCTTTGACTCCCTACTGGTTAGGCTCCTGTGCTAACCGGTTTGTTCCTATCATGTCAGATAAAAAGTAAGGTTTTGGAAGAAAAAAAAATGCATCAATTTCAATGTTAATGGTTTTTTTAAGCTATCAGATGAAACTTTATTTATTAAAATATGATGACAAAAATGATTTAGAGTTTATGTCAAATAAAGGAATCTAAAAATCTATGGAAACTGGAAATATTGAGGTCAACCTGTATTAATATTCCAAATCTATAATCCTAATCATGAGCTTGAGCTAATCTTATTAAAGATAAATCTTAAAAACTAACGAAATAAAATTCTTAATAATAAAATAACGAGGAATGATACTTTAAAAGAAGAAGGACAAAAGAAGGGAAAAAAAAAAAAAAAAACAGGCTATATTTTTTTGCTTTTAAAGGGTAAATCAATAATCTCACCATGTACTCCCAGACAAATTGATAATAACATTGACTAACTCGTGAAAATATCATTTTGCCCTCCAAAAACTCTGCCCTTCCCTGGCAATTATGGAAGGCAAAATTGTGCACCGAGTCTTGCTCTACAGTAAAAACTGAACATGCTTAGCTTTTTTTTAATGCAAGGACTTTGAATCTCTTTTTTCCCTGATATCAGAAGGGGTTGTTCACCTGACAAATATGAATAAGTTCCTCCATTGATGTAATATACACACAGAGAGTAGAAAGGCTTCAGATTTGTCAACACAACAAAATTGACTCCAAGATTCTGTTGCCTGACAAGTTCAAAATTGTAGAGAAGCTCCAACTGTGGGGCAAACAAGATTAGACAGAGAATAGTAAGTATTGTTACAAGAACCAATGACATCTGATGCTGAGACTTTGAGTCACAAATCAAACTTGTTCTTTTTTACATAAATGTGGTAATAATCACATAGATTACATATCATTCCTATCATCTATAAGTAAACCTGACGGGGGGGAAAATAACAAGATATGAAATACCTGCTTAAACATCATCAACAACAAAGCAGGTTGAAAAAGCTATAGTTGTCTGAAAAGCATTATTACTAACCTTCAATGCAAATAATCGCTAATGCAGTCCTTCGTCTCACTAGTTATTAAAGAAGAATCTCATTTCTAACTGACTATTGCACATACACAACATACAGTACACAACTATCGAGTCTTCAAGCATTCCCAATCTCCAAAACCAAAACCGACCGCTCTCCCAAGATTTTTCTTTCACGTGTTTCCATAAAAAGAATGTGCTTCGCGCAAAGCTTCTAAATAAGGCCGGAATATGGATTGTATGCTTGAACAGGCGGCCTACCTGAGCCATAGGGGTGGACACTACTTCCATAAGGGTTGTCGAAAGGATTTGAAGTTTGCTGTTGTTGGCCCATCATCATCATCATCTGCTTCTGCTGCTGCTGCTGCTGCTGTAACATAAAAGCTTGCTGTTGGCTTGCCATTTGTGCCATTTGCACTGAGTGTGGTGCAGCCACCATGTTGGAGGCAAAGAAAGGATCATGCACAGCTGTTTGCATCATGGGATTAGCCATTGGGGCTGGCTCCCAAGGATTGTAGCTCACAGGCTGGTTGCTCCTTCTAATTGCATCATCATAGAGGCTGTCTAATGTAAGTTTATCGAGCCCTCCAGCCTTTGGTGTCAACACAAGTGATAAAAATCAGCATAACCAGAATGCTACTGCATACGTTGTTCATATGAACAATCCAAGTCTATGGAAGTAGACAAATTGAAATTGTTCTAGTGAGATATTAATTGCATACAGGAAACCAATTATGGAAAATTACCAGTTTGCTAGCAGCAGCGGCACTTTCATTTGAACTAGGAGCTGTGACAAGTGCCAGTTCCCAGCCTGTAGTTCCATTTGCATGACTTGGGATAGCAGTACTTTGTTGTTCAGCTGCAACAACAGAAAACAGCAAAACATAAAACCTGATTCACTATTGCAAACAAACTATTGCAGTGGAACTTAATCCGATCAAATTATACAACCATGGTCTTCATTCTATTTTAAGTCTTAATGTTTGAGGGTTTGCCTTCCATAAGGTTAATTTTCAATGTATGTCTCAACACAGCAGCTACACATGTTGTTGTAGTGTATGCTACAATCTAATTTAAAATGAGTTTCTCAAACTTTTGAGCCATAATCCAAAAGCGTGTAAGATTGGACCATCATAAAGAACTCACCGACTGGAACAATAGCAAGAGCCAGGGCATTCTTCTCATCTAGCTCTGAAGCAACTGGAACAGGATCGCCCAAACCCTACACCAAAAGGAGGGAAATGGCAGCTCATAAGGGAACCGAAAAACATTCAGAATCTTCTCTGGAAAAGAAATTTCACATCCAAATTAAAAGAAACAGAGGTTGAGAAATTACCAACAAATCAGGTGGTTGAGCTACAGGCTCTTCCACTTTTACTGGTTCAGGTGGAGGTGGTGATGGCGGGTGTTCCTCCTCTACCCCAGGTTCCTTTTTGTACTCTATGGCTAAGATTTCCATGGGGGCAGCAATTTTATTATCCACAAACTGCAAAGTTGAAGATTACATTGTCAATAATCATTATTGCAAGAACATAACAAAAGGTGATAGCATAAACCAGGAACTAAAGATACATACAAATATTAGTTATTACTTTTTAGAAAGGAAAAATAGGACCTTTATAAATAATTACAGAGAGTGGGGACATGGAAAATCTTACATGCTGGCATTAGAAACGCATGCACTTTTAATTATGCCTAATTCATGTGAAAATAGATTTGATAGAGATTTATAGCATGCCTTGCCATGTAACATTCAGTAACATCGCATGCATGACAACTTTGTGCCCATGGTGCGCAGGCAAAAGCAGAGGTTTTCCTTTTGAGAAATCCACTCCATTTTCAATTAACCAATTTCATAAAAAGTTTTGTTTGGCTAATTTTCAACATGAATGATATCTGATGCCCCTTTGCTGTTCTGATCTTCCCTCCAACACAAATCTATTACACACAGAATTTCTGTACCTGATCCTTTGGAGCTATTGACATCCTTGGAGCATCTCGCACATACTCTTCCATGGTTTGTAGGAATGATGAAGGGGGCTTCATTATCAACAAAAAATTAGTCGACTAGAATAAAAGAGAAGGATCCTAAAAAAATATATGTTCTAGGAAAACACCACAAATGAGAATGCAAACCTGCTCAATCTTTATAAACCGTTCTCCACGTCCAATATCCATGCTTTTACATATCTCGTAAAATTCTGAAAGTCTCTCTGCCTGAAATAAGCAGAAAGTTAAAGAGTACGACCATGGAAATACATATATAACAGCTACGCTAAGAGATGGTTAAACTGTCATTTGCACAGCATTCAAGAAGATATTACCTGTTGGCAAGCCCTTCTATATATTTCCAGAGCCTTCAAAGCATCAAGGCGTGTCATCTCAAAGAACTGTCATCCATAAAAAGTATTGTAAGTATATGATTTGCTCAATAGCCTAGCTTCAAACGTGAAAAACAAACATTTATTTGACAAACAATGATGTTTGCTTACCTTGTCAACCAAATTGGCAGTACCATCAGTTATAGCTTGATAAACTCTAATGCTCTCTGAAGAAACCTATTATTATAGATGACAAAAAGTGTAAGCTGTAAGAAGTAAAAAAACCTCTGCATGTCAAACCAGCTACACAGAACAAGCATGATTTACAAAGTCCACTCACCAATTGAAGTGCCAACTGAATGACAAAGTTATTGACTGCTGCACCTTGTGGCTGCACGAATGGTACAAAATTGTTTGCGGATTTAAATACAAAATAAAAGGCATTCATGAATAACTCTATCCTAAATCGAGAAACCATTATATTTTCACTTTAAATTGAGAAGATCACTTACCTGACAACCAAGAACACGGAAAAGAAGCTGTTGCAAAGCTGGCAACTGTTCCAGTATTTCAGCAGTGTCCAGATCTTTGGTCCTCTGCATGAAAGATTTATCAATGAAACTCCACAGTTTTCGATGACACATCTAGCACAAACGTTCATGAAATTTGAGAATAAAAGGGGCTGAAATGAAGTAGCAACAATTCCTTCTAACTAAAATCAAAATTCTTTTTACCTAACTAAAAAATTCAAATTTACAAATGTCAATGCTTAGGTGCTGTAAAGTCCACACAATAGTATTTACAGTAAAATGGTTGAAATGATAAACTTTAACAGGGATTTCAACAAATAAATCAAGAATAAATTGTGAGCTAAAATATGTCACATTAAAAAGATGAGCTCTCACAGGTCGATCCATCTCAACGTCATACTTCAACACGCGAAAGCATTCCAGCCTCTCCTCCAAAAACAAGGCATAGGCGCGAACCCACGCAGAATAATCCCATGCTGTCCAGCACATAACAATAATCATCATAAACAATGATTTAACAAGAATAATCACTTCACCAAGAAGAAAAAAAGATACCATTCGGACTGGAATCATCTTTGAAATGAGCCATGTTAAGCATATGACTTCGGGTTTTTCCATAATTAATGATTTCTTCATGAAACGTGGGGTCCACTTCTCTCAAAGCACGATGAATAACAATTAAAGTTTTCAAAGCAACCTAAAAATTAGCAGCAAGTCAAACACATTGTAGGAAAACACATGGATAGATCAGAAATACACCTATGCATATGACATAATGTGAACATCAAATCACTCAAAGCAATGACTTCAGAAAGTGAGCAATTTATTCATGAATTACAACAAATGCTTTCCATAAAATGAACCACAGGATTCTTGAATATTGGAAATTGAACTACGGATACCACTGACATGAAGCGCTTAACTTTCTCAAGAATAAACTTCATTAATATCTCTCTGTTTCAGAACTAGATGGATATAGAGACAGATAGGGGAAATGTCAACCAATCCCATCTATCAATTTGAGTTGCTTAAGAAGAAACTTTCGCTTATTTGTTCGTGTAAAAAGGATTTTCTTGCTACTTCATTTTGAAATTGGTAAAACAGAAGACCGCAAAAACATGGTGCTGCAACAACAAAGACCACAGGGATATATATTATTCTGTCAGGTGGAAGTTCAGGTGGTTAACTTGTCCAAGATATGAACTATCATGCTACATGATGCATCAAATGCCTTCAGTCTAGTACTCAAAATAAATCTAACATCATTTTTTTTAAAAATAGTGTAAAGTGTATCACTAACAACAACAAAGTCAGCATTAGATTCGTAAATAATTAAAGGCTTGTCATTCAAATGCAGAAGATGTGAAGACTATCAACTAACATAGAGATTTCTAAGGCTTCCCTTCAATAAAAACAAAATTCTCTAAACATAACATTGTACTGAATCATTGATATGTTCTAAAATGATATAAACTCGGAATTATAGTAGTATGAAACATTTTCACCTTTCAACTTCGAAGAATAAGGATATTGTAGCAAAAAATCGGCAGGATTTACTACAAATCTAAGCTAAAAGATTTTACCAGATTACTATCTTTTGGTTGGTGTACAATATTCTTAAACATGAGTTTGAGCTTGTCATGTTGAATCATCTTTTCAAAAATATTATCCTTTTTGTTGTCCGCCTTATCAAATACAACTTCCAATGACTACCACTTTTGTTTATGCAATCAAACACCAGCTCTGACAATCGTTTTTTCTCAACTTTGTGAAAATATTTTTCCTTTTCCATTGTCCCTAATGTAATGAGATGGTAAACATAGACAACTTTCTCTTGTCCTAGCATGTAGGCATGGTTAATAGCTTGCCTTAAGCAAAACCACCCTTGAAACGCTGACAAAATTTATCCTTTTAGAACAAGTCCTAATTGATGAGAGAAATACTTTTATCTTATTATTTGCATTGTTAAAATGCTTAACCAATGTTTGACATTCTTCTACTTTATTCTTTATGTGCATATATAACACATCTTCTTTTTGGATCCAACTGAACTTTGACTCAAGCTGCTTGATTACCATGAAGAGAAGGATTCTGATTAAAAAGTAGTGTTGAATTGATTTAGATACCATGTATCATTGTGTAATAAAATTGAAATTGTGTAAGATATTTGTTAGTGCTTTATAATGCATTACATTTATATTTTTTAGTTAATGTTTTATGTTTTTTCGATATGTGCTTATTGTTTCAATAATTCTATGAGTGTTTTTTTGTTGTGGTTATGAGTTTAATGTGAATAATTAATGACTTGAAGATGCTTAGAGTTGTTGTATGTTTAGATTAGCTAGGGGATCATAACAACTTACCAAAAAATTAGTGAAAACACTGATGGAATCACCAACATATAACTTTATTTATGTCGGCAATTTCACATCCATTTCATCGAAAAGACACATAAAGTTCTGGCATTTTCAACAGAATCAACGATTGAAAATTCCATGAGAAATTAATTTTCGATGAAAAATGGGCAAT
The DNA here is from genome assembly GCA_033617975.1 of Populus alba x Populus glandulosa. Taxonomy (NCBI): domain Eukaryota; kingdom Viridiplantae; phylum Streptophyta; class Magnoliopsida; order Malpighiales; family Salicaceae; genus Populus; species Populus alba x Populus glandulosa. The sequence goes on along the minus strand of CM066148.1, from coordinate 5,842,030 downwards.
AAATCTGATTTTTTGGTGTGAATAATATGTTGGCAACTTTTGTTGCCAACAAAAATACCAACGAAACGACAATTCCCAACTGAGTAACTTAGCAATGACAGGTTTCCATAAAAAAATTTGTTAGCAATTAAAATACCGATGGAAAATTGTGTGGTGTTTTCCAATTTTCTAGTAGTGTGAATACCTTGAAATAAAGAGGAAGTTAGTGTAGATTTGAGGGCTCCTGGAAGCCAAAACAAAAATTTTATTTCCAACCAAGGCATGAAGATTTGGATACTCAAACAGGCAGAATAGCACTTAATTTACTTCGGACCTCTCTATTCATAGCTATCTAATCACATAAGATTCATATGATGCTGATGCACATACCGCCCAGTTATGTGTCCTCGATAAACGCCGCGCAAGAGCATGGATGCAATATGCAACATCAGCCCGAGGTCTAGTAGCTGAAACGGCAGCAAAAATAGCTGCAAAGAGAATCAAATAGAAAGCACATGAGCTTCACATCCATCAAATATTTCCTTCTCTAGAACGTCGCATTTTTTACTGCCACAATCAATATGTTGTTTCCAACTTCCTATCTTGTAAGATTAAGGAGAGCATTTCATGTACCTCTAATGTGTCTTTCCTTTGCAGGTCGCTCATAGTGATTCGTGGCCTTAACTATAGAAACGTCCAATTCCTGAAATCGCAAAAACCACCAAACCAACAAGATCAATACTTCAAAACAAAACCCAACTTTAAATAGCCACAACAACAACTTCATGATTGTTTTAAACTAGTAAAATACCTTGTAATCACTATTGACTTTGGCCAATGAAACAGTGGTGGTATCCTTGAGGGCACCAAGTGCTTTCCTCAAACTTTTCTGGGTTCCACCTGACATTCTCTCTTCCTCTCAAATACAGAATTCTACAAACAAACTCATCATGTCAATTCTCCTCACACTAACTCTCTAATTCAATTAGCACTTAATTTAGAGAGTCAAAATCTGATCAAAGTTTTAGACCCCTGAACTGACTTTAATAAGCTCACAATTACCGTTTACATACATTAAAGTAATTAGATCCAGATAGATAAAAGATAAAGTTTCCATCAGTAACAGTAAAATATCAGCAACATTTACTAATTTTTTAAAAAAATAATAATAATCTGAACTGCCACCACCATTATCACCAAAATCCCACAAAATCAAAAATAAAAACACAAAAGAGAAAGAAAAGATAGGCAAGAAATCAACATAAAAAACAAAAAGCTGTGAAATCCACCAAATTCAATGAAAGAACAAAACTTTGCAAATTCAAGAGAATATATTATTACATCATCAAAACTCAAATTTTAAAAAAATCCAGGAAAAAAGAGCTGGTAATAATCACCTACCTGAAACTGAATACCAGACAGAGAGAGAGAGGGAGGGGGAGAGAGAGATGGTGAGAGGCGTAGGAGGAGGAGGAGGAGGAGGAGTGATAGAGACGAGAAAGAAAAGTCTGTCTGACAGAGAAATATGAAAGTATGTAAGAATTTGATTAGTTCATTCAGTTTTGTTGGCTCGTCGGCGTCGTTGAATATTATTTATTTATTTAATGCTATTTTTATAAAATTATAAATAATGTCTCTCTCTCAAGTCTCATCTGATGGTAGTTTCTCTCTCTCTCTGTGTCAGAAATACGGCTTGTACTGCTGTCTCCTTGATAAAAATAGCTAGCCTGCCTGTGCCTGTACAAGTCAGTTGGCTGTTAAAAATCGTGGCTTTTTCCTTTTTATTTTTAAGGAACTTATAATCTTCTCCCTTAAGACATCATTTGTCATATGTTCATTCTTATAGTTATATTTTTAATTATAGGTTGTTTTTATATTTGAAATTGTATTTAGTTTTTTATTATTATTTTTAAAAAAATTAAATTGATATTTTTTTAATATTTTTAATATTTTGATGTATTTATATTAAAATTTTAAAATAATATAAAATAAAATCATTTCCATACACTTTCAAGCAAAAATATTTTTGAAAAGCACATTGTATTAAATATATATTAAAAACATATTATTATTGTGATAACAATTATTTTTTAAAATATTTTCAGTTTAAAAATATATTAAAAAAAATTATATTTGACATCTCAAAACAATATAAAAACATAAAAAAAATATTTGTTTTCCACCTCAAAAACAAACAGTCTCATGAGATTCCATTCAATTTGGTTTTACCACATCGATGTGCTTCTTTTATGGAAAACTATTTGGACATTGTTATTCCAAAACAAAATTAGAAACATGCTTTACGAATTACAATTTTAAGCAAGCTACTCCATGTTGTTTGGAATTAATTCTTAATTGAATTTAATTATAGTGTTTAATTTAAATTTAATTGATAAATAAATTGAACTCATATGTTTGGAAAAGATCAAATTCAATTTATTTTATTTTTTGTATTATTCTTATTACCTTCATATTATTTCTTCAAAGGTGTTTAAAAAAGGGTTAAATAAGATGGATTGACCTCTTGTTTACCCCTGTAATATTTTAAATATTAAATTTCATTTGGAATTCAAATTTTAAAACTGAAAAGGGTTTTAAATATGAGATCTCTAATTAAATTCAATTTAGAGGTTCCAAACATATTATTTTTATGAATGTTAATCTTTCTATGAAAAAAAAATATAAAAATTATGTATGTATTGATATTAAGAGATTGATTAAGTGACATTAATTATCTAACCCTTTTCTTAGATCCTAGCTAATTAAGTAATTTGTTAGATAATAAATAGTTAATTGAATTATTCAAGCACCAGAAAGTAGATAAGCAAATACGATTGCCAAGATTATTCATTTAAGATTAATAGTGATCTTGTAATTAATTATGCTACTAAATATTATTTCCTTAATGATTTTCTAACCGATCTTATACATTGAATGAATGGATTTAATGCTAAGATTAATATTAATCGTGCTAATTTTTTCTTAGAGAAGATTTAGAGAGAAAAAAATCTTTCAGTTTTAATATTAATTAGTCAACAAATTTATAAAATAACTATTCATTTATCATCCAGAAAATCACTATTTCAAAGTTACAAAATATTTAAAAAGGTTTTTTCAATTGATGTAAGATGTATTGAATTCTAATATCCCTCCATTTTAATATAATTTTTTTAAAAAAATATATTTATTGCATTTTTCTTTTCAAAAAAAAAACACATAGCATTATTAGCAACCATTGTAATTAGGCAAACATGGCAATTAATTGCTCAAGTATTCTCATTGTAATAATGTAGCCTTCAATTATAAACATTTTCTCCGTACACAAGTGGATGTTAACACAAGCAAAATTGAGCTTATGGATTAAGCCACATATGGGTCCTTGACAAGAAAAACAATTTAATTACTGGCAATCTCTAGAACTAAGAGAAAGACAGGCCATTAATGTATTCCACCGCGAGGTGTTGTATTTTAAGATGAAATGGTTGTTTGAGATAGCTAGGTTGTTAATTTTTAAAGTGTTTTTTATTTTAAAAAATATTAAAATATTTTTTAAATTTTATTTTTAATATTAATACATTAAAACAATTCAAAATTGAAAAGGAGAAAGGAAAAGTTGGGTTAAAGGCAGGAAAGGTATTTGACTATAAAATAGTGTCAGCCAGCTAAAGTTTAAAGACATCAAATTTGAATTTTCTTAACTTTGGATGTGTGTCCTTGGTTTCTTGGCAATATCATCAAAGCAGCCTTTTGCTATTTATAGGATTTTTCACTTTTTTTCATGGTGAGTTGAAATGGATCCCACTTCCACGCACCAAGTTTCATAAATTATTCCATCCTCTATCCATTTCATTTACAATTTAAGCATGCATGATTATTTTCTTAATTAGTATCTCTATGTTTTTGAATTACTTTTTTTTTTTATTTTTTAAAGTAACTTTTACCTGAAAATAAATCAAAATGTTTTTATTTTTAAAATTTCATTTTTAATATTAGTAAATTAGAATGATTTAAAAACACTTAAAAATTTATTTAAAAAAATAATTTCAGATTTTTGCAAAAATGCTTTACCACTGTAAAAACAAATGGGGCCAAATTTGAATTATAATAGTTTAGAAGTGAGCTATCTTTACATCATTTATTGAATGCATGTATATTGTTTATAAAATCTAAATTAAATTTTTTAAAAATAATAAGATTGTAAGATATATGATGTTACAACAATAATACCAAACATATCATTATATTTATGTTGATAGATTTGATGACATGATCAACTATGTCAATTTATTTTCTAACATAATAAATGGGGCCTTGATGTAATGAATCTAGAACGTGTATTCATGTGAAATTTTATTGAGCTCATGGGAAAATCTAAAGGACATTCATGATTTTTTTTTTTTACAGTAAGCTGTTTAATCCAACAATAAAAATCATTGACAAAATCGAACAAACACTTATTTTTTTATTGGTGGGTGATCACTGATCGATCCGTGGACCGTAATAGTTAATACAGCTGGGAGGGAGGAAGAGGTTAGATCATCACCGTCAATGTTGGCGCCACGTGGAACACAGCTATGCCAGCCAGCAGTGATTCGAAATGAGCCACCCTATTCACAAAAGGATGACCACACCCTTCAATTAGAAAAAAGAAAAAGAAAAGAAAGATGAACAGGTTAAAAATATACTCACGAACACGATTTTTCTTTTTTTAAAACACCACATTGAATTAAAAACATTCACGAAATAACATAGTTAAAAAAAACTAATGAAATAGCATAGATACATGCTTTGATTATAAAATGTGATATTTATAGCTTATGGCTATTTAAAATAGCTACATTCAATGAAAAAAAATTAAAATAAATAAAAAAGATGAGGGATAAGAGAAAAAAAAAATTCATAAATAAATCAAAACTCCAACTATAATACTATTGATATCCTAAAAAGATTTTGATAAAATAAATTAAATAAAATTAACAAATATTATCAACGATAACTTGAATGGATCACACTCACCGATGAGTGATAAAAGTGAGCTTCACTTGATTTATCATTAGTTATTTTTCTTGTTGATTACAACATGTACGGATTATTATTAATTTTTGCATTATTTCACAAATATATAAAAAAAGTACAAATAATAATAATAATAAAAAAAAGGCATCCACCACATCTTCCTATCATTTGAACAATTCACTAGGACAGCTTTTGTCCTGTTAAATTCTGTTTTAACTTATGGTGTCTGGTCCCACTCGGGTCCATCCTAGCTGGCCTTTCGATGGTTATAGCCTTATAGGAATAATTAATACATTGATATGATATTTTAATATAATTTTATTCATCGAGATTATTATTTTTTTTAATAAGAATTTAGAAAGTTTTTCAATTATTTTCTTATATATTGACAAGGAATTTATAAATTCATCCATCAATATATTCATTAAATTTCTTCTTGTTCGATTGTGTTTTCTTCTGCATCCAAAATAATAACAAAAAAAAAAACTAAAAATTACCTATTTAAGCAAGGATGAATGGTGGGTGTGAGCAAGGAATTTCACCGTGGGCTCCACTTTCTGTCATTCCTTATTTACCCTGGAAAAGTTGTGGCGGCCTGATCACCTTTTTGATGTACAAGATTTGATTTTGACTTGGAAGCAGAAATTGGAAGCATTCTAGAAAGTAGAATAGAATCTCCTGATGAACGTGGTTTATATGAGCGCGTATCTACAAATGCCAAATCAGTCCACATTTCATGAACCCTACAACGATGCATTCAAAATCACTAGGAATCATCTTGCAGCCAACTTGGATGCCAAATAATGCCTTCAAAATCACAGCTAAGAACATCACGTGGCATTATTAGATTGAAAAAAGACCAGAAGCAGGTTGAACCGTAGCAGCAACAGAGGAGCAAAACAAGACCCGGTCTATGAGCGTGGTGGGGCTCACATGGGCATAGAATGAGTGCTGCTAAAGGGATACTTTTGCTAATACAAATATTAGTGGGCATCGACTGAAAATATGGAAATCAACGAGTTGAGGAGAAGCCACCCTCGGTCTGACATCATGCTGAGCAGGAAACCACCGCCCACAAAAGGGGTTCGAATGCAATAGACGATGCTCTACTTATTTTCTTTTTGGAGATGATGGTATCTACATAAAATGATAAAAAAATAATAATAATGGAGAGATTGTAGAGACAAATTAAAAATGTTACAATTGCTATACCACCTAACTAAATTGCCTAGTGTTTCAAAATTGACCGTCCTTGAAGATAGACCTTCAAGATCTCTTGACAACAACAGTGGCAAAACATGGATGGTGGATGAACTCAAAAGAAACCTTGAGCGACGGATCGAGAGCTCCGACCTGGCAAATCACATTTAGGGCAATACTATTGTGTTCTGCAACCTGCTCCAATAAGCGGAGTTCAGCTAATCTGTCTGGGTCATTGGAAAAACCATTCCTCACCTCCTTTGCAATCTTCTGAGCATCCTTGAAATAATTATACATAACTAATGTCTGCAGACAGAAAGAGACATCATTTGAGATTTATATAAGAAAAGATCATGTAGCGATAACTAGTAACCATCATAGACTACTTACAGAGAAGCGGGCGCAGGATGTTGATTCCATGAATGAAGGGTATGAAATGTTATCAGGGATACAAGCTTTTTGTAGAAGTTCAAAATGCTGTATAAACCTCTGGAGAAAAATAAATTTGGCGTGAGAAGAAATGACATCATTGAGCCATCTCATGGTCGCTTCTGTGTGAGAAATATTTTTTAATCTGATGTCTAAGCTATTTTTTTTTGCTCTTCCAATCAAATGAATCGATTTTAATATAAAGAAAAGATAACTTGTTAAAATAAACACCGAGCATAATATCTCAGTCAAGACTCTGCAACACCATATTTCCAACAAACATATCAATTGATCTGAATGGCACCATTCATCTTGGCAACAAAGTTATTGCTTAACATTATTTGTGGAGAGAGCAACCATTATTTCCTCTTTTAAACATATGGCATTCTATGATGCTCTGCCAAACATTGCCTTATTGTTTATAGGTATGATATTAACTACCATATACACAAGATATACACTTTACCTCATGTTCAGAATTAAATGGGCTGGGAGATTGTAAAACCATCAGCTCATTCCTCAAAGCAGCAAGCAGCTAGACAAATAGAACAAGTCCTTTAGAGCAATTGAGATGACAATGGTGAAACAAATGCATTTTATTTGAAGAGATGGAAGGCATATGTTCTCAGATTCACAATATATAAAAAGACAATATCGATTAAAATAAAATAAAAAATCTTCTGGAAACCTGCAAAATAGGGTTCAAACTTCCTAGAAGCAAGGGCATCTAAAATGGAAAAAAGGACAAATTCCATCCACAGTAACATCGGATTAGGTAGCTCTCGAGAATGGATGCATAACCTCATAAACGAGACCCCCTCTCCCCATGTTTGTTGGTCCATCACAAGAAAGATAAAAACTACTATGATTGATTGTTGAAATTGAAAGAAAGAATCAAGACTTCGGGTTCTGCTTCTACATTTTTTAATTGATTGTAATTGAATGAAGTTGTATATACATATATATTATTGCAGTTTAAGAAATTGAGTAAAAGTTTTGTATCAGTTAAGCTTTTGTGCAATGGACATACGATATGAGACAACAAGTATTAAAAAAAGGACATGTACCAGTGTGAGTCCTTCAGCAAGACATATTTGGCATTGAAGAAACAAGATTGCAGGAGGAATCCTAGTGTCTCTTGCCAGGTCCTTTGGAGAATCCTTTCTTTTCTTTCCCTTTTGTTTAGCTGATTGACAGATGAACATGAATGAAACAAATTGGTGGTGTATGCTAAGGAGATTTACCAGTGAAGAAACAATTGTATGAAGAATATAAGAAATATTTTATTATCCTGGAAGGCTGGAAATAAGAGTCTGCCCACACTCAGAGGAACTGGCCCAGTCAGCCCACCAAGTCAATTTTGTTCAATCAATGATCTGAAAATGCTAGAAAACTTTGCAAATGACCCATATGTCAATGTCCTGTTAAGCAACAGCTCATTTACAGACAGACTCATCTATTCAAATCCTAGACTGAAACCCCAAGGCAATCTAGCAGAATTGTTTTGTGCAGTTTTATGGTTCCAATTTGTCATACTTCAGAAACGTTTTTGCTCCTAAGTTCTGGCCTCTATCCTTGAAAACAAAACATGCGAGAAGTAGAGGTATGTTTACCACTGCCATCGCTCAATGTCATCTTCAGATGTGTTTTCTCTGCAAGCCTGATCAGAACAACATACAAATACCAATACACCATGCAATATTCACTGGGAGAATAGAGCTCTAATTCGAAACCCAGAACGAGAAATCGATGGGAAATCCAATAAGTTTGCTCCTCCACCCAAATGAGGATGTGTTTTAATATTCTTGCTGATGCATTCTGCAAAACCAAATAAATTTAATGACTATGTAAAGTAAGTATCTCAGTTTATGACATTGGGTGAACAGAAACTGAAACACAGAACTGCTAGAATGCAAAGATAAAAGATTCACAGATTCCCATTTATATCTAGTTCAATAATGAAAAAAAACATAAAAAATCTGAATCCACTCTTTTGTACTCATTTAAGCCAAATGGCAATAGAACTAATCATACAAGTATTGTCAAGTTTGGACGCATGACAACATGAAATCTCAGAACAAAGAGCCTTCCTCTCAACAAGCAACATCTATGCAAAGCCTTGCGATGAAAATTTTAGTAGATTTAATCAAGATATAATAAGGATGATTAAACAATTAGAATACTTCTGCCCTACCTTCTGACAGTGTTCAATTACAACTTCATAACAGCTTTATACATGCTAGTTTTCTCACAACAGCTACGCTAACCATGCTATGTTTGAATTTCAATGTTCTATTCACAATGGCAGAGTATGATTATGGCATTTCTGTCTTTTTCTAAGAACAAAAATAAAAATAAGAATAAGAATAAAACCAAACAGTAAAGTCCCTCAGGCAATTCCCTTTTCTAAATGTATTATCAAAGACCCAAATGGTGAAACCACAAATACTGAGCATCTTGAGGCAATGAAGTTGATTCCCAAACTCTTTCACTTTCATCCATACACACGGTTACTTATTCATCTACCAATCTAAATGAGTATGTTTATATGTATAAATTGGAATTATTTATATGATTAAGAATCCGATCCCCTTTTATACACTGGTACTTTTTTGGGTGCAACAATAAGTAAAATGCTCAAGAGAGCAACATACCTCGCCATTTGAAACGCTAGAGCCTTCTCCAAACTCCTTTCTAAAAGCAAGCTCTATCTGCTAACAAACAGATGTAGAACATAAGAATAAACACCACCTGATGTCTGCCAAAATAACTCTGAAAGCAGATATATGGAACCATATAATTTACATTTGGTCTTGAAGAGTTAATAAAAATCATTAAATTGCAAGAAACTCATCAAGCTTGAATAGCCAGATACGTAACAGAATAAGGTGATGTTAAGGTTAGTGGCTGTGGAGGAGCAGACAACATTGCAATAGCAAAACCAGCACTTAAAACATGGTAACCGTAAACATCAAATAGACCAAAATGAAAACTAAGTAAACAAAATTTTAAGCAGAAAATACTAATACAAGAGACATGCCACACTTTCATAATTTATATAGACAAGGCAGATTGCATGATAGTTTATACAACTTTGATTAGGTTAAGCATTGTTACTCATTTCCACAATAATGGTTAGGTTCAGGACAGGTTAACATTCAATTATCTCTTCAATAAACATACTAGAAAGCATTGTCATTAAAATAAATGGTGCATTTGAAATGAATTTGCTTCAGGAACAGAAACAAACAACCCAAGCAGACAATACATTAAGGAAGATTACAAACCTGTACATAGATAACACGCCAATCTTGTAAAATCTTTCCGAGTTTACGCCTCTGCCATGCAGCATTTGTGCAAAGAATTTTGAGCATATTGATCACTAACTGCATCACATGTGATAATTGAAAAAATATTAGAAGATAACATGGCATTTACCACCATCACTTTTCATGATATTCAATTTATTTAAATAGGATATGTGATAGTCATGACTTTTCAAATTTGCTTCTTAGTTATTATTATTATTATTATTAATAACACGTTATTTTCAAGTGTCATTTTTACAATGGAAAGGCAGCTTCAAAAATTTATAATGGGGAGTGGAGATATAGTAATAAATAATGTTTCTTTAACTAGTGAAAAACTTTACAAGGCAGTCACTTTTGAGACTGAGGGAATATAATAAAAGACAACACTTGTCTTCACCTGTCCTAACTGTACAACATATTCATTCTTCTGAATATCATGGTGCAGAAAGACCTCAGGAAGACGTGCAGCTCTAATAATCAGAGAGAACATAGGACACCGCCCGTAGAGTTTTCCATCTTGAACCAACAGAAGCTGTTACAAGTTGTCAAGTTTGAGAGTCCAGAAATGTAATGATAAGTGACTACCAAAAGAATCTTGTACAAAATGGTGAACAAGTTAAACTAGATTAAAAAAAAAAAGGGAAGACAAAGTAGGACAGATTATTAGAATGCCAATCACTAAGCATAACTCAAGGAACAAATAATACAGCATTCCATAACAGACTCAAGAACTGAAAAATGGCAACACGTCCATATTCTTCTTCTTTTTTTCAGCTAAAAACTAAAATAACTAGGCCTGGGCTAATAAAAAGTGAAGTGCATAATTCTTTTCAATATGATAAGAGAACCTGGATCAATTAAAAAGGTTAAGGAATTCATAAACAAGGAAGCAACCCAGTAGCAGCCATTCTAATAATCAGAAAGATAGCGTGGAAAAAGTCAAAATAACCTGGAGATGTGCTCTTGCAACCAAATCAGGCTGTGCTTTTTGAAATTGAGCCACAAAGCGCAAAAGAACTTCCAAAGAAGGGTCCAACGGGTATGAACATATAATATCTAGATCATGAAGAAGTTTTTCAAAATACTCAATGGCCTGGCAGAACAGAAAGATAAAAACATTAATGAATATGAAATGAAGAAACACCACACTACTAACCATCAAGTTCTAACCTTTTTCCAACTAAGAATTTTAATTGATCGTGGTGGAGTTGGGGCTGAAATTCTGCTGTTTAAACTAGCATCAAACCCAATAGCTTGATGGCCAGAAGCAGTTGTTCTATCTTCTGTACCATCTTCACAAGTTCCATAGGCATTAGACATTAGGAATTCTGCTGATTTAAGAATTATTCCCAGCTCTGAAATGCAGGAAGCTATATGTTTTCTTGCCAACTCTAGCCCTCTTCCTTGAGGTCGCCTCATGCAGGTTAAAACATGGAAAAAGTGCTGAAAGCAAGAGAAAGATGGTCAAAATAAGTACAAGACATACCACAAAAGACAAGTGCAAGGTGCTGCAAAGCTTAAGCACATAGAACCAAATAAAAAAACAAATGAAGTTGACTCATTGGCGACCATATTTTCTGAAAGTGAGAAAAGGATAGAGAAGACATAAAAGAAGAGGCATAATTGGAAATCCAAGATACCAGGCTACCAGAATTGTGTTATAGTAATATCAGCCAGGAGAAACAAGAAAACGTAGATAATTGATGAGTAGAAAGGAAGAAATATCCAATTATAAACCATATCACTGACTCCCAAACATTGAAGTAAGGAAAATAAAAACCTAACGTTGAAGACAATATTTAAGTCTTTCAAAAGTGACTGTCAAAATGAAAACTTCATCATTTTTTTTCAACAGCATGAGGTTTTTTAACCAGAAATCAAAGCAGGTGTTTTAAATCCTGACTTCTTGATAAATTTTGGCATTCAATATCTCCAGAATCCTCTATGTGGCTACAAGCCAATCTAACTAAATTTGTGATCTCAATTAGAAAAGAAATAAATCCACTGAACATTCAGGATATGAGCAAACATTATGAAAGAACAGAAAATTAAGCATAGACAGGACCCATATTCACCACAGCACGCATTTTAGAGAAAACACAGGATAAGACCTTACGAAAGCGTAAGCGGCATAACAATGCTTTGCAGTAGCCTTCTTCCAGATCAGAATTAGTTTGTAAAGGCTCTATATCTGCATCAACAAAATCACCATATTAATTAAGAGACACACGTTGATACATCTTGCCAAGCAGTAAAAGATAGTGTGGAAATATGAATGGTAACAAACACAACCTTCTCTTTTATGAAATCAGTGCAATTGATGTGAAAGTCACAATTTTACATATTAAGTGATTGGATAAGTAGATGAGATTAAGCTTTTCAACTATACTTTCAAAACAATTCAAAGATCACCCCCTCTATCCTAACAACAAAAATATGTGGCCCTTGTGAATTTTTTTTACTTCAAGTGCTCATTTCATCCAATCCTTCTCAATGTTGATATACAATGCCCCTGTTAAAATTAAATATCTTATCAGAAAAATACCCTCTAACGGTTTTCTTTTGGATGAAGGGGCTTTACAAGCTCGTAGTTGGCGAGAAATATTCTCTTCAACAGCATTTAACAATGACAAGCACTTTTCATCTCCATCCCCACTCAGGGGAAGGCCATAAGCCATTGTAAAAAGATCCTCTTCCTGCCAAATAACCAATTTGTAAATCATTTTATAAAAAACAAGCACAAGAAAGATAAAAAAATTCAAGTATGCAGCGCGTCTTGCAATTAGAATGATCATAAAATTTAATATTAAGATAGCAATCATGCATAATAAAAAAAAAAAAAGCAAATAATTAATGATACAAAATAAACAGAGGTTAAAGGAGCTGTTGGAATACTTTACTTCATGAGTACGTGCATCTGAGACAACTGTAATCACTGCCTTGCATGTTGCACGTATGACTTTGCAATAAGAATGCAGTAGGGCATGAGATGATGTCCTCTCTGGTCTCAGAAGGTAGGCGCAGGAAAAAACAGTTTGTGCCAATGAGTGACCCTTGTGCCATGTTGCCTTCCATGAAAAGACAATTGTTTAGAAACATTATTGTATTACTGATAAGAACTCAATTTAGGATTTGCCCCACTCCCAGCCCACCTATTGAACCAAAGTCCAGGACCAGGGCTGCTTATGATGTATCAGCTACAAGAAAAAGAAAAGAAACAACACCCACATTCACTCATATTTGCACATTAGAGATGTGTAATTATTAATGCATGCAAATTCCAGTGCATGCATGTGCATATAAAGTATATTTTTCATCAAAGATTTCACTTTTTCGTCACAAACAGGGCAGGTGAGCATTGGATAAAGAGAAATGTTGATAAACTATATGCGGTAGGGAAAAAGGGAGTATATGGAAAATATATTAAGTAGATGTTTGAGATAACTTTAAAACAAAACGAATTATAAACAGGTTTCTTTCTTTCAGATAAAAATGTAACTGCCAGGTGGTACTCATACAACTTCCACATTCAATTGTGATGAAATGCTCTTGATCCCTCTAAATTTATGCATCACTAAAGGAAAGTAAACCTCTTATTAGAATTAACTCCACAATACCTCACATGTCAAGAGATGGTCCATGATGTCAATCATGCACTGAACATCAGTAGTTTTGTCAGAGCTAATAGGCACAGGCGCCACACCGTCTTCAATTGCTTCATCAAAAGAACAGTACCTGTTGACGATACCAGAATCCATCTTCGGGTCCATTATCTAACAAAATCAATTAATACACAATTAAAGCCAAAAAAAATCACTAAACTCATAAATAAATACTGTATTAAAAATGAAAATGTATCAAGTTACCTCCAAAGCAGACATTGCAGCGTAAAGATTGAAATTCTCACCGTGAATTAGCTCACCATCGCGTAAATCTGTAACAAATCATTATTTTAATTAAAATCAATCATTAAAAAAAGAGTCGCATTATACATTTTGCACTAATTAATGAAGTATTAAAGAAAATTCAAATTCTAATAATTATAGAATCAGTAGTCTAATGCTTGATAATAAAAAAATGTGAGCTCAAATCACAAAAATAAAAGAAATAAATAACTTAGTTCACGATTACTATTTTACTATTTCAAATGCGATAAAATAAAAATAGAATTTTAGGAAGTCGAAAAGAGAAGCTAAATCGGAGACCTTTACAAGCCGCTTCAAGGAGAGAAGACGCGTCAGCCCAGACAGTGTTTGCAGTTGCAGGAATTGATGAGGAAGAGGAGGGTTGATGCAGTGCGTGACGGTCCATCGACGCTTGCTCTGTGCTCTTCCAGTCCGTTGATGAATGTTTAAGCTCTCCTTGAAGTCAGAGAGAGTGAGAGTTTTTGAGTTTGATGCTTTGATTCCAAGAGCGAGATACTAGAGGGACTGTGCGCGTCTAAAAGCAAAAGAATTGAGGAGAAGGGTTACTGGTTTAGGGCACTTGTCTCGGTTTGGACTTTGTACTTAATTGTGCACTTGGTCCTCATACTCTTACGTTTGTCTTAATTTAGTCTTCTTGCTTCTGTTTTTTTTCCTTTGTCCTTCCTTTGCTCTCTATAAACCATAGGTATTTTCATCATGTACTCTTAAACGAAAAAAAAAAAAACTTAAAATGAAATTTTTTTTTTAAAAAAAAGAAAATCAGGTTAAGCCTCACGAATTGCTAACAAAGGCTGAAATTGCTTTTAAAAAATTTTAAATTTTATTTTAATGTATTTTAAAATAAAAAAATATTTTAAAAAGTAACCGGTATCACATTTCCAAACACTTTTTAAATTAGTTATCCTATATAAATTATATAGCTCTTCCATCACAAGATCAACTTGGTGTAAGCTTTTTAAAATAAGGAAAACTTAAAATGAAATTGTTTAGTGAAAAAAAATCAAAATTTATATCAGTATATCACTAAGCATGTATTTGATCCATCTTATCTAGGATTGATCGATCCAAATTTTTTTAAAAAAAAATAGAACAAGCTTTATATTAACAAATTACTGAGTTAACTTATCAAGGCTAGTTTCTTTTAAGAGTGTGTTTGGTATTGCAGTAGCTATTATGGTTCTGGTTCAAAAAAAAGTTGTTTTATAAAAAGTACTTTTAGTTGAGGTTGAGTTGAAAAAATAGATGTTTGGTTAAAACTGTGGTTGAAATTGAGGTTAAAGAAAAAATAGTTAAATGTGTTTGGTTAAGAATGCTTTTGAAATTGAGGTTATAAAATAATATATATTAATATTGATGGTTTTAAATTTAGATATTGTAGAATTAATTACTCCTATTACATCATGAAATAAAAAATACTTTATATAAAATATTTTTTATTATTTCATTAAACTATTTATAATTTTATTATGTACAAAATTCATCTGATAAGAACTATAGTTTTCATAATTTTTTGAGCGTGCATAAAATATTATCAGGTATAAAATTGATATTACAGTGCAAATAAATTTAATTCATTATATACTAGTTTTTTAAAAAAACAAATATTGTTCACATCACAGTATGAGTGAATTTAATTCATTTTAAACTAGTTTTTTTTAAAAAAAAAAAAATTTAACACCTTTTTTAAAAAAAAAGCACGTGAATAGTGCAATTCACTTGCACTGTTAACAAAAAACAACACTGTGCATGCTAATTGCATTGTTCAGTGAACAGTGTAATTAGCATGCACAATGAGCAATAAGCAGCATTTTGTTGCTTTTTTTTTTTTGCGTCTCAACCGTAAAAACATGTAAGGCCATATACAGTAAATTGTGTATTTTTCTTTACTAAACCGCTATAAACTGTATTTTAATTAAAACACAGCATCAGTCGCATAGCCAAACGGGCTCAACTAGGCTGCAAACCAGAATTCATAAATCATCACTTAGGATCCACCCACTCTTTTTTTTTTTTTTCTGTTGTTGTTAGTTGGATGAGTTAACATAACCATTTTTTTTATGATTCGGTCTTCCACTCAGTTGCCATTATAGACAGTGTGCTAGGCGCATATGCATTATCATCCTTTATCAAGCTGTGGTCGGTCAATGAGGGTGCTTTTACCTCTGACTGCGTTTTCACCTCTGTTTATCGCGCAGAGCAGAGTTTCTCACAGCACATCACTGCTTAATTCGTATGATCCATCATGTTATATGGACTGTGGGAGATAAGGATATATCAAAACTACTGTATTTGTGACATCCACACACAATGGAAAAGGATCATAACCGAGGCTGAAATGAGATGACCTGACTTGGTAAATCTTCAATCAAATGATGGTGTCTATGGCATCCTATGATTAAGCCTCCTTAACCATATCGAATGAAGTATCATATGAATCATATCATATGGCTTTGCCGGTCGATTCAACGTAAAATGTCTCTGTGCTTGGATCACTCTTCTCTGCATTGTAAGGTATCTTTTATGCGAAATCCCTTTTAAAATTGTTTTGATTTCCTGTATCTTCTCCGACGGAATGTTTACGGAGAACTTGCTCCAGTCAAGAACATCGCTAAATGGCAATGAATAGTTATCGGAAATGATCACAGGAACACACCCCAATTGAATCGCCGTTACCACTCTAGGACTTGCTACTTCATGCCCGCTTGGGCACAAACAAAACTTGCTTTGGCCCATTAATTTGAAGTAAAGATTATTATTTTTCTTCCTCTGAGTAACGTAGTCGTGGACTTGAATCTCATCATCCTTGTCTTTCCACCGTTTTAACAAGACCTTCCTTATGCGACCATGAGCTCCGCCGGCGAAAAAGGCAAGGATTGGACGCTTACTTGGGGGCTGGGCGCCTTCACGCGGCAGTCCAAGCTTGCCAACATGAAGGAAGATTTCTGGCACCGAGACATCTCTTCGGGGCTGGAACCCTTCTGATGTATTTGCATTGCAAAGAGCTCTGATAAAATACTTGAAGAGTTCAGGATTGGCTCTTGAGATATCTGGCCCCTAGGATAAAAATTCCAAATTAATATAGGATTAGCTTTCATGTAATTAGTATAGCTTGTCAAAATACACAGACTAAGTTCCTTTTCGATCACGTCTCAAACAGCTCTCTCTTACTCAAAGTCTCGAACTATTTAATGGATTCACAATTTTTCTTCTTCTTCAAGCCTTCTACAGGAATCGAGTCCTAGATGATAGCGCTAGTGGAAATCATATATATATATATATGTAGCCATAAATGAAGTAAGTTTTCCTTACCCAATCATGGCAAGAAATTGAGAAATGGTCAGCTCCATTGGTTCTGTTCCAGTAAGAGTACTTATCAGCTATAACACGAACATAATCTGTGACCAAGGTTTGTAGTTGATGGCGAGAGAAGGTCACGCGAGGTTTATAGATATAGTGCATGATATAGGCCACGCTTAAAGGGAGAAGAAATGCATGTGCTTCGTCAGGATGGCGAGCAATAAAGTGGCTTTTGCCCCTCTCTATTTCATCAAGAAATTGACCTTCAACGCTATAGATGTTGTTTACTGGTCCACCATGGAGAACAGGTAGTTCTCCTTCCTTATAAACCCATATCTTGAATCTTTTCTCCATCTCTGTGTGACTCCTGAATAAAAACTAATTAATATATATAATAACAAAAATAATTGCAGATTAATTTATTTAGATTTTTTCTTATTTCTTGTACGTTTGGTTTATCTCCTGTCTGGTGACAAAAGCCCAAGCAATAAACTATATGGGCCAACCCAGAACCAACTTTGTTTTGGCAAAAGTTATTTGTCAATCTTGAAGTATCTCTCAATTATTGGTGATCCGAAAAAATAAATATTTCTCAAATCTGAATTATTGTTCTTGAACCAGCACAAATAATGGTTACAAAACGTCCCAGTCAGGGACGAATTGAGGGCGGCGGCGGCAGCCCTAGGTCCCCAGTTTTTTTTTTTTTTTTTTTAAATCAGATTAATTCTTGGAATAATTTCCTAATTCTTGGCCAACTTGTGGCATGATTTTTCCACCACAGCTAGAGTCTTGCACAGATTTGGTAATGTTGTATAGTGAATGCCAAGTTGAGGTCTCATTGGGGTGGTTGAGACCTGAGACCTGAGACCTCTCATTGGCAATCTGTCAATTTTACTACAGATGCAGTCATCTGAAAGAGGGCTGTAAGAGGGGCAAGACAGCTCGCTAATTTAAAAACCAATAAAGCATTAATGTTACTGTCTTGTAAGCGAAAATATTACTGCAAATCTTGTAAGCGAAAATATTACTGCAAAAAGTGCAAAGACAGAGATCTATACTCCAAACTTAACTGATGAAAAGCGTATTGATTTCTGTAGATGACTCCTCTGGGTATGTAACTTCCCTTCTTGTATGATGAAGAGTTCCTTGACCGAATTGCCCTCAAAATGGCATCTCTTGCTCTCGCCAAACCATCTTCAATTCTCTCAAAACCCGTCTTGATTTTCTGCCAGCAAAATAAATAAATAAATAAATCAATAACCAAAAAGGGAATCGCAACCCAGGCTCGCTCTCTCTCATGCCTTGCAACCGCTGGAAATCTGGGGCTAAAACTTACAGTAATATTCTGTGCTGCCAATAGAACAGGTGAAGGTGACGGTCGGAGCCTTTCATCGAATGGGCTTACTTTGATCTTCCAAGTGATTTGCGCATCCTGGCCAACACCAAGAGTGGTGTTTGGTGGTGGTGGTAGCAGAATTGTTGATGGATTAGGTTGAAAATTAGGCGTATAAAAAGAAGACAAACGGCTGGAAATACTGATAGGCTGGTAAAAGGGAGATAAGCAGACGAGAAGCAAAGTGGAAAGAAAAGCTGATTGCAGTCGACAATTTATGGGAGAGCTAAGAAAAGTTGCCATTTGCTTCTCCTTCTCTTTCAGTAATTGGTTTTTTTCCTTGTACTGATCACGGACAGAGGTGGATAAGCATGGTGGGGTATCTTCATAAGTTCATCAAAGACTAGCAGTGGGTTTTTATTGATGATTGAATGTAGAGCTAGACTTGTCTTTCGATTTAACCATGGCACAAGCAATCGAAGCAACAAATTAACGGCAAAAGGCCCTCAGACTTTTATTGTTTGTCAAACTGACCCTTATTTAAAGTTTTCGCCCAGATTGATCATTCTAATATCAATTTTAGCCAATTTTAATTCACTCATCAATCTCTGTCAATGATAAGAAATAATCTGGTACATGTAAACAATGAAATATATAAATATTTAAATAACAAAAACTAATTTTTCTCCTGCTCACATCTACGTTGCTTATAGAAGACTGAAGACACATGTGACATCATTTAATTTTCTTTTTATTACAACCCAGATATGTGGCATGATTTATTCTTTTATTTGAGTCAGCTAGCAATTTCAATCAGCTAAATTCATCACTGAAGGAGGGGAGGAAAAAAAATTAGTCAAAATCGATAGTAGAATAGTCAATTCGGATTAAAATCTTGTGAAAGGGTTGATATGACCAAACATTTAAAGTAAGAGGACCATTGGTGATGTTTTTCCCGTTGTGGAATCCTTATGTCCTGTTTTTTAAAAAAATCCAAGCTCAAAATCAAAATCATCATTTGGGAGGAGAGGGTATATTTACAAATCTGATTTGTACCATTTTGGTCGATATGTGCCCAAGCAGGACTGCGAAGGAGTTGCTGAAACACCAACGGACCTTTATCTTTTGCTTTTTTTTGTTTTATTAAGAAAAAGACATTAGTACATTGGCCCGCATTTTGATGTAGATGGGATCAATTGTTTTTTTAATATAAAATATTATTTAAAGCATAAGGAGTCTTTGGATGATGTTATTATATTCGGTTAAACGGGTCAATTTGAAATCTTTTTACTTAATTTTTTATTTAACTTAATTTTCAATTAAACTACTTTGGAGGTAACTGAATTAAATTGGTTGATTTTATAGGTTCAAATGTAATTGTAATAATGGGTAAAAAACAACTTAATTTTTAAAAAAATTTCAAGATATCAACTTATTTTAAAAAAAAAATTTGAGATAATAACAAATTGGATTGATCTCGGTCCCCCGTTAATCCATGTCATGAATTCTATTGAGTTTAATAAATTTTTTTATTTAATTATATAATAAAAATATATGCACACAAAATTAAGCACCAACCTAAAAATATATACTTATTTGAGATAGTGATAACTCTATTTAAAACAAACAAAAATAAATTATGCAATTTATTTTTCAGCTAATCCAATATTAAAGGACTAAATTGAAAAAAAAAATTAAAACAATTAAAGGACCAAAAACAAAAAAAATATATCTGGTTAGTGGTTAAACTCGTCAAACCTGTGAATTGAGTAACTTGAGTTAGCACGTTAAACTTGTGAATTGGGTTATAAACTTTAGTGGGATTATAATATTTTTTTGAACTATTTTTTATTTAAATATATGATAACAAAAATAGATAATTGCAAAATTAAACAATAAATCAATACCGAGGTGTTGAAAAAAAAATTAAAAAAAGAAAAAACTAAACTCGTTGGACCTGCGAACTAGGTCAACCAACCAAACCCGTGAACATGTCTATGAACTTTATAAATTTTTAATAACATGGCTTTTCTCTTAAACTAGTTTTTTTTTATTATATGAGAAAAAAAATAGACAATAAAAAAAGTTGGTTCAATAATAATAATAAAAAAAAAACACCCTACCAAACTTGTAAACTGGGGCAACCTGAGTTACCCTTGCAAACCCACAAGTCACTCTAACCCTATATAAAAAAAATTAAAAAAAAATGACATGGCTAAATTCTGAATCATCTCAATATTTTGCGGCATTGTTAACTAAGACATCTATGTGGAGTAAAGAAAATCACCCTTTAGGTTTGCCTTATTCAAATCTCTATAATCTACACATACTCTGATCCCCCCATCTCTCTCAGGAACCACCACTAAATTGGCTACCCATTGATAAAAATGGACCACGTCTAAGAATCTTGCATCCTACAACTTTTGGATTTCAGCCTTTACTTTGAGTAGCATGTCCTCGTACATTCATCTTGTCTTTTGTTTGACTAGTTTGCTACCTTCTATCAAGGGAATTTTGTGTACCACAATATCAATATCTAAATCGGGCATGTTTGTATATGACCAAGGAAAGATGTTTGCATACTTTTGCAACAAATATATCAGTATTAATCTTCAACTATTTTCTATCTTGTTTAGTATATGTACTTATTACTTCTAATTTTTTTTTGGCAGGTTTCCTATATTTTTGCATAATGTAATGGGTGTGGGTGAACAATGGTTTTCCAAACTTTTTAGTTTGATGGCCTTGTAGGTTGTACTGATTTTTTTTCATCTGAAAAAAAAGGGTTCAAGAAACTACAAAAAAGTGAGAGAAATTCAATAACTAAGTCAAATCTTGATTAATTCGATAATATGATAAAAAAATGAGGTAGAAAAAAAAGATTTTTTTTAAAAAAATATTGCATGGGATAAAGGTATGGAAAAGAAAATAAGACAAAAAAAGATATCAACCCCTATTAACTTTTCAAACACGTAACTCAAGTCATTAGACTAGAAGCACTATACATGAAAACAAATTCACAGTCCTTAATCCTTAGAAAATGAAACATTAAAGGATTAAATTGAAAAAAAAAATTACACAAAAATAATAAAAAATCAATATAAACAATTAGGGTTAAAATTAAAATTAAAATAAATTAAACATCAAAAACAAATTTGAGATTTGAGATTTGAATTAAAAAGAATAAAAAGATTAACAAGAGAAAAATATTTCAAAAGAATGGGGTCCAAAATGAAAAAAAAAACATGCTATAAACTCGGATTGAAGGGTAAAATTAAAAATAATAAAACTTTTATAAAAGGGTCAAGAAAAAAAAATAAAAAATCTAATGAATAAAGGTCAAGTTGAAAACATCAATACATGATAAAACAAATTGAACAAGTAGAATTTTTCAACACAATTTTGTACATATAAATTTTTTTTTACATATAAATTGAAAAACTTATGCATGCAAATAATTAAATAAATCAAGAATTACTATGTAATTTTTTTTTAAAATCATTAACAATAAATAAAAATAAATTAGAAAAACTGAGAGACAAATATAGATCAATTTGTGTTGAATAAATTTTTTTATTAAAATAAATTTGCAATAAAAATCGATGCACACATAAAATTTACTGAATAAAATAAAAAGAAAAAACATATTATGCGAGGTTGCATGTATTAAAATTATTTTAATAAATAAATATTTTTTATTTCTAAAAAGAAATTTAATATATATGTAAATATAATATAAAAGAAATTATTGATGAATAATACTAACCTTTTTAAAAATTAAAGACATTTAATATAATTAAAAAATAATCACTATTAAAAAAGGCTAAATAAGAAAAAATAAATCACAAAGTAGTAAACACACAAACTTAATTTTTTAGAAAAAAAAATATATAATTTTTTTAAAATTAAAAATATATATATAAAAAAAGAATGAGGTTAGGCCAACCTCCTAGCCCATGAAAAAAGGGTCTGCGTGCGGACCTGCAAGGTCAGGTCCACGTACATGTTGTCTCGAATCCTTGAATTTCGGTCATTGTGTTGGAAAATTAGGGTGGTTGACTAGTTTTTTTTTTCTTCTAAAAACTCATTCTCAATTCAAAATATCTAGAAAACATCTTAGAAAATTTGTTAAATTAATTAGTAATCTCCAAAAGTATAAAAAAACTCAAAATCAACTCATAATAAAAAATCTTCTCATGCTCATATTTGTTTTATAGGCATTTTCAAGATAGAAAACCTCTTATTTGAACTTTTTTTATTATATAGAACCATTTGGAACAAAAATCTATTGTTTTGGTGGCCAAAATCGCTGCAACGATAACTTTTTCTCTTTATATTGGAATCCAGCAATCTCTTCTCTCTCCTCCAACCTAAAAGGATTGAAAAATAATAAAAATAAAGTTTTGTACCGAAATCAATTTTTTTTTAGAATCGGAGGGACTGGTCACTTAATAACTAAAAAAGATGAGGAACTCAAATTTACTTTTCAAATAAATTTAGAAACCACCACCTATTTTATCCTTATTCTTCACTTATGTTATCCGACTTTCAATTTAATCATCTCTTAAAAAAACATGTAATTTAGGTTAAAATGGCTCAATTATGCAAATAAAAAGCTTGAAGATGAAATTAAATTTTTTTAAAAAATCACTACTCCAATCTATCTATAAGAGAATAAACAGTGATTTCAGCTACAGTAAAACCTCACATATTTTAGCTTTATACTGATTGCTATTTATTTATTTTTTATGTTCTTACCAGATAACAACCATTGCTTTGATTACAGTTATAAAACCCATGTATCAACCCGGTGAGCAGTTGAATTAGAATTTAAATTGCACCCGAGTTTCATTTAAATTTAATTGAAATAATGCTTTATTAAAATAAAAAATCTTGAAACTTGGTAAAAAAAAAATAAAAGGATTGACTAGCCAGCTCGTAACTTGGGTTTAACTTAGGATATTAGATCTCATGTTTCCCCCCCCCTTAAACTCCACTGCGTCAAAATCCATGTTCTCTATATTTTAGCTAGCTAGCTAAAAAATATTACCATATTCATGCTCTCTGAAGTACAGGGTCATGGATATTTTATTATTATTATTTGTTATTTAAATTACATGTAAGAAGAATGTTTGGGTGTGTGTTATTTTTATGTTGTTAATTGCTTTTAAATTAAGTTAAAGAATTTTCTAAATGACACTTTTGGATTTTCAAATCATGTTAATTGTTATTCAAAGCTAAATTGTCCAAAAAAATGTGATCCCAGAAGAAAAATGGTGTTGATGTGAATAAATTATTAATCAGCATCTCTGAAAATGGAGACATCAGCAGCATTGGTTTCTTGAAATTGGTTCGAACAGAGAAACAACTCCCACTTCTAGACTCTGGAAAGCCGTGTAACTTCACAGTCCAGTCTGTTTTGCTTAAGATATGCAGTAATGGCCTTTCTGTGCTAAGCTGCACCAAGGAATTTAAATGCTATCAAAGTAAAAATTCGATCGTCAACAATAATGAAGATGACAAGAACTATAACTAAGTTCAGTTGCCATAATAATCTCAAATTAATAGCATTTTGTCATGTCATAGGACTGAGATTTCCAGCGAGCATGCCATATAACTTAAATGCCATCCTCAGATAGCAAAATAATTTAGCACCCAATTTCACTTGACAGTCAATGAACAAGACCAAGTTCATGGAAAAACATATTTGCAGATCTATAGTGAAATTGCAAAGGCAAAAAAGCTCTGAAATAAGGGTGATGACACTAACAGTTCAAGAGATTGGCGTGTACTCATTGGTGTTCCACATATGTGCAGAGGCCAGTTTGGAGCTATTGCCAGTGTCCTTGCCCCAAAAGATACAAGGTAGGCAGAGTATTGGATGAGTTATCATGAAAAGAATTTTTGTTTTTTTGTTATTTTTGGATTCGAGAAAACTTTACTTCCCGGAAAGCGTACTTTGTGGGTCCAAGTAAGGAAGTAAAATCCCGGCTGTCCCAGGCTCTAACAAGAGATGCACGTCCTGACTCAAACTTGAAACATGTTGTGCAGATTACAGAGATCATGAAAAGAATCCCATTCTACTTATCCAGAATTTCTCAGCATCAGATCCTTTATCTAATGGGGGGTTCAAGATGATGGAAGACAGAAATCTAAGAACATATTTCCAATTTCCCACAAAGAAACTGGTTAACATAGACAAAAATCTGTGCTAATTAATCTGATTCCTTGAATTGTTAGACAATAACTTGGATTTGCAGTAAGGACTGCGAATCAAGGAAAACAGCAAAAAGCCCTAAAACATAGCAGCAATTGAAAAGACCTAGCAACACTGATGTATCTGTATATAGTTGTGCTACAAGTATCATGCCGCTTCTTGTATGAACAAAAATAATTTAAATGAACTCTAAGCGATCTAACTCAACTGACTAGTTTCTAAATTTGATTTTTAGATGTTACTAGTTTAAGTCCCACAAATCTCAAAATTATTGGAGACTTACGTTAATTTTAGGGTTCATAAAATTAATCAAGGTATGCACAAGTTAGCCCAAATATTCACGTTAATAAAAAATTATTTAACTGAAAGTTCATCGCACAAATGGGAATGAAAAGGTTAACTGAAAATTAGTCAAGGTATCCTCTTTCAAATACTTAAACAACCAATGGAGTTTCTCTAATAAATTTAAAAGTGATGCTTATGTCATGCCTTGTGTGGATGACAATAGCCTCCAAAAGAAAGTTCATCGCACAAATGGGAATGAAAAGGTTTCACCACTTCAGAAAGGGGTATGACATGGCATTTACAAAAAAGAAGAAGGGGTTTTGAGTCCTTTGATCAAATCAATCATGGAAGCTTGACATTAAGCCTCCTTAACCAAACAGAATGAAGTATCATATGAAGCATATCATACGGCTGAGCAGGTCGATTCAACGTGAAATGTCTTCGAATTTGCATCACTCTTCTTTGCATTGTAAGATACCGTCGAACCGAAATTCCTTTCAAAATTATCTTAATATCAGGTATCTTTTCCGACGGAATGTGAACGGAGAACTTGCTCCAATCAAGAACATCGCTAAATGGCAATGAATAGTTATCGGAGATGGTCACAGGAACACATCCCAATTGAATTGCTGTTACCACTCTAGGACTGGCTACTTCATGCCCGCTTGGGCACAAGCAAAACTTGCTTTGACCCATTAATTCAAAGTAAAGATTATTGTTTTTTTTGTTCTTTTGAGTAAGGTACTCATGGACTTGGATCTCATCATCCTTTTCTTTCCAGCGTTCCAATAAGATCTTCCTTATATGACCATGAGCTCCACCCGCAAAGAAGGCAAGGATTGAACGCTTACTCGGGGGTTGGCCATACTCCTGCGGTGGTCCGAGCTTGCCAGCAGGAAGGAAGATTTCTGGTATCGAGACATCTCGTTGGGGTTGAAACCCTTCTGATGTATTGGCATTGCAAAGGGCTCTGATGAAGAACTTGAAGAGTCCAGGATTGGCCCTTGAGACATCTGGTGCCTGTGACAGATTTTGAACGTAGAATTAACTAGTTTACATTTTCAGTCTAAAAAAATCACAGAACCATGATAAGATGCATATAATTTTGCCAAAATACGATTGGATTTTTACCCAAAGTCAGATAAAGCTCAACTCTATTTAGGTAAGAGGGAGAAGGTTCTTGCTGATGCTGGTTATATGGATGCCCAGCAATATCCTTGATTGATACATCCGTTGGTCTCTTCTGGTTCAGAAATTTAAGTTATGGAGTCAATGTTGGAAATTTGAATTGTTAGTCATGATTTTCTTATAATGCATTTAAAGTTAATAGGAGGATATTTTACTGGGGTTTTTAATTTATGTGTTTTTTTTTTAATTATGAAATTTTTATTTGTCCTTTCCTTACCTATAATCACATTCATTTGGTATTTAGCAAGAATAGCTTCATTTTTTTAAAAAAAAAAAATTAAATAATATTTTGACCGTGTTAATTTGAAGTCTACTCCCCCCCCCCTAATTTATATCTATTAGAGGTCAAATATACTTGTTTAAGAGTATAATAAAAATTAATTTTTAAAGTGTTTTTAGTTAATAAATAAATTAAAACAATGATTTTTTATTATTTCTTAAAATTTATTTTTAACATCAATAAAAAAATTAATTTAAAACTAATAAGCAAAAATTTATTATATAAAAAAAACACAAGGTTGAATTGCATAGCTAAAAAAAAAAAAAGAGTAAGATTGTTTACTCTTACGGTAGATAATTGTTCTAGCAATGATGACTTGATTGAAAAGTTCATGATAAATTGTTAAATAACTCTTTGATGTCGGTAGGTGATATATTATAATCCGTTGTTGTGCGATATTAAGTTATGGAAAATTTCAAAGTGTATTTTTAGTAATATAATTAAATAATATATTTTTTATTTTTTAAAATTTATTTTTAATATTAAAATATCAAAACGATGAAAATATATATATATATATATATAATTTTAAAAAAATCAAGTTTTTTTTTTAAATATTAGCAAAAACAAACAGGCTATGTATATTAAAGTAATACCTTAATCCTTGAGTTTTTTTATAATTTTTTATTTGATTAGATTGGTTAAATATGCATATAATTTGTTTTTATGATTGTGATATTATTATAATTTTGTTGAAATCTTGTATTTTTGTTTTTACACACATGATTTGAGACTGAAAATGAAATTGCTAATCATATTTTTGAAACTTGAATTAAATGGTGGGTTGGTCTGGGATCCGGCTGATCCAGGGCTAGAACTGGACCGGATTGAAAAAAAAACAGGAAAAAAAAAACCCAGTATAACCTGGCAAGACCCGACTGCAAACCCGATAACTTTTATTTATTTTTATTTTTATTATTAAAACGATGCTATTTTGATTTTCTTAAAAAAATAATTTTAACTTGACCGACTCAGTAACCCAATTAAAATCAAAAACTCAAATCTTGAATCAGGCCGGTCACCAAACCGAGTATTAAAACTACGCTGCTAAGCGAGAAAAAAAGAAGGAAGTTTGTTGGTCATACCCAGTCATGGCAAGAAACGGAGAAATGATCAGCTCCGTGGGTTCTGTTCCAGTAAGGGTGCTTATCAGCTATAACACGAACATAATCTGTGACCAAACGCTGGAGCTGGTCTCGAGAGAAGGTGACCAGAGGCCTGTAGACGTAGTGGATGATATAGGCCACGCTTACGGGGAGCAGAAAAGCCTGTGCTTCCTCAGGATGGCGAGCAATGAACTGGCTCTTGCCGCCCTCCATTTCATCAAGAAACTGCCCTTCAATGCTGTAGATGTCGTTCACTGGCCCTCCATGGACGAGCGGTAGCTCCCCTTCCTTGTAAATCCACACCTTGAATCTTTTCTCCATTTCCTCGTAACTCCTGAAGAAAATTATTTCGTTATTTTTAAATATTTTTAGTCGCTCTGTAAGAAAACAGAGTTTTTTTTTTTTTTTTTTAATTTCAAAGAAACACATATATATTTTTGTCTCTAATTTATTGTACGTATTGATCACGTTTGTTCCTTATTCATATGGGGCCAGCAGAAAAGAAGATTTAATTTCTGTAGCTCTTTTTTTTTTTTTCACTAATTTCTGTTCGTTTTTATTCAATCACATCGAAGCCTTCTTAAGAAATCTCTCAGTTATTCTTGGACAATTAGATGGAGATGAAACGTCCCCTTCGTTGAATAGTTGTATTATGAAAGCTCTGGCGCTATAGAATATTATCTAATAATAATAATAATAATAAATAAATAAAAAACTCCCCAAGATAAACTAATTAACCATAAAATTAATTTGAAGCTTTATTATTCTACTATAAATTAAACACAATGATTTCACATCTTAATTATTTTTTACTTAGAAATACATTAAAATAATATTTTTTTTATTTTTTAAAATATATTTTTAATAACAGTACATTACATTAAAAGAATAAAAAAAATTAAATTTTATCCATTTGGTATTTCAGCCACAATCCCAAAAGAAAGAAAGCTTAAAATCCCAAAGCATTGCTTCTAGCCCTCCCCCATTGTATCCATAAACTTGGAATATCATTACCAGGACCATATAAGCAACTTGACAAGGTTGATTTTGACTGGAGAACAGTACTGTGGGCCACCTCCCGGCATGTTTTGTCAACGTCTAATTTCTTCCGTGGAGATGGCGTCATCAATGGCGGTATGACTGTATGACACTAATTAAGAGAATTTGTTTCATTTGTGAAATTGATCGTTTTATCCAATATCTTGCCTTCCCCTTTTTTTCTCCTCACAAGGACACACAACCTCAAATCCATTAAAGAATTGAAAGCGTATGCCCAGCATTTTTGTTAACAAAAGTACAGCCACTAAAAAGAAGTTTCGTACTTCCATTGTTAAGAAGGCAAGGGATCTATATTAGCTACTGTTCAAGGACCTGGGCAGGATGGTGTCAGGCTGCAAGACCCACAAAAATCTAATCACTTGCCGTAAATTAATTTCAGTGGTCGGTTTAGAAATAAGGTAATTGATGACTAAATTAAAATCAATATCATGATCCAGGGAAAATAAAATCAATACTGGCACGCATGATATATCATTCCTATAAAGTAGAAAAGGAGAGAAGCTGTTTCCACTTCTGCAAGATAGGCGATATGGGGCCAAGAGTGCCACTCGAAATAATTAAGATCACATGAAGGAAATTTTAGTGGCGAGGGGAATCTATGCAGTGCAGGGAAATCTTAGAAACGAAAACAGCTTTTCAAATTAAGTACCAATTGGCTTGCTGCAAAGCGAGAATTATGAAGTTTTGAATTCAGATCCCACCTTTGTGAAGCAACTGCTAATAATATCAAGTAAGAAAGGAATATATATAAATAAATTAAATAGTGTTATTGGAACTTACTGATGAAAAGCATATTGGTTTCTGTACATGGCTCCCCTGGGAACGTAGCTCCCCTTCTTGTATGATGACGAGTTTTGCGACCGGATTGCTTTGTAAATAGCTGCTCTTGCTATGGCTAAGCCTTCTTCAATTCTCTCAAAACCTGTCTTCATTTTCTTCCCAGAAAAACACAAACACACAAATCAAGAAAACAAGAAACTATATATTCGATATATGCAGTACTGAAAGTTAATCAACCAGGCTCACCTTTTCATGCCTGGTAATTACTGGAATATTGCCGGGGTCGCTAAAAACTACAGAGCTGTTCTGCACTGGCAATGAAGTTGGTGATGGTTGAAGCCTTTCAGAAATCTTTCCCTGTCCATAACACCGGAGATAAAATCAAGAAATCTACTTTTAAACGTAAAGGAGAGGAGGAAAAAACATTTTTGTGCTGTCCATGCATGCGTGGTTGTAAAAAAGATCATTAAACAAGCTTTACTTTGTTCCTCCAACTAGTGATTTCTTGATCATCTCCAACAGTGGTGTTTGGTGGTGGTTGCAGTGCAACTGGCGAGGGAAGAGGTTGGAGCCTTTCAAAAGTATAATTATACGTATAAAAAGACGACAAACGGCTAGAAACTTTGAGACTTTGGTAATTGAAGGAAGATAAGCAAACAAAAAACAAGGTGGAAACAAGAGCTGCTAGCAGTAGAAAACTCAAGGAGGAGCAACTTAAAGTTGCCATCTGACTTCTCTTACAGTTCTTAATTTGTAGGGTTTATTAATTTCTTGTGCAGATATAGACACAGTAGGAGATGAAGCATGGTGGGTTTTCCATAGAAGCCTAGCTAGCAGCATATTACAAGACACAACTAGCCAGTACAGTCATCTTGAGAGTGGAAAGAAGGCTTTTCATGTGAGCTAGTAACCGTCGGGCATGGATTCAAGCAACAGATGACTTATTTATTTTTTTCCTACTAGGAGAGCTGGGGCAAACTACATTGTTGCCCCTATAGATTCATCAGTGCTCCATTTCTACCCTTTTTGTTTAAAATTTTTAATATCACACCTACAATTCTTAAAACATTTTGATTTTACCCTCAATCATTAAATAACTAATGGAATGATCTAATGATGAGCCCACTTTTTGAATTTTATATCTTTGATTTTGTGAGATATCATCGCATGTACAAGTATTGAGAGGATAAAATATTGAGAGAAAATAAGAAAAGGCACACAAAGAAGGTGAAAATAAGTAAAAGAAAGAAAAGAGGTTTTCTAGCGATTTCAAATATTAGGGGTAATATTGAAAGCTCTAAACAACTACAAGGTAACATTGAAGTTTTAAACAATTTGAATAGAGTTAGGTGGAACATTGCTCTTTAGGTGTAAGATGCCAGTTTTAGTAAGTAGAGTATAAATTGACAAATTGATAAAAGGCACTCTCTCTTCCACTGAACCGAACCGAAACGGTTCAGTGGTTGAGTTTGTACTTGAGCCATTATGACATCAAACACACAGCAAAATTATAAAATCCTATTTTATATTTGCGGGCTTAATCTCTATTCTTCTTAACAACAAGCCGTTTTCAAACATAGATAAAAAAAAAAAAATCGAGTTTTATTTGGAAGAAGAAATCGGTTTTAAAAGTTATTCTGCCGAATAAAATTATTTGCCAAAGAGGTTGCTTCTGGATTTAATTACTAAAATAAATTATTTTTTTATTTGTCACACAAGCAATAACATTTAAGAAAAAATACTTACCATGACAAAATAAAAAAAATACACATCCATATAATTCTAATTTTACTTGACTTGAGTTGGTATATATATTTTAAATTAATTTTTTTATATAATACATGTCTGAATAGTATATAATATCAAATATTTATTAGTAATTAATTTATCCTTTTATTTAAAAAATTATAACTCCGCTACATATTAATAACATATAGTTATTAAACTTTGCTTGAAATTAACTGATAAAAGTATCAAATTAGTGGTTGGATTGCTTGATTAGGGTTAATATTTTTTAAAAATTAAAACTACATAATTTTAAATTTTTTAAAAATCAATAAGTTTGTAAAATTATTTGATTATCAAGTTAATTAGTTCACTTACAAATTAATTTTTTTTGGGTTCTAGTCTAAGCTGTTTCCTGATCAATCCACTAGATTGGGTTGGATTAATAACAGTGTCAAAACAATTTTTTCCCCTTCCTTTTGTATTCTATAATTTTTTTTTTCCCGAGATAGCAATCAGACAATATATGGCTCCTTGCCAGCCACAAATCCTACAGGTAAACATTAAGGCTACGTTTGTTTTTTAAAAAGTAAATTTTAAAAAATTATTTTTAAAATTTTTTTATATTTATTTGTCATTACAAAAGTTGGACAATAGAAAACACTTTACAGTAAAAACAAATTTGTCTTTATTTTCAGAAAAGTATTTTCCTAAAAAATTTGAGCGGAAAACATTTTCTAAAAATTGTGAAAAATTTAGAAATATCATATTATTTACTGATTATATTAAATTTGATCATTAAACTTTTGATTGTTATATATATTTTGTTTTGAATATTTATTTTTCAATTTTATTTTTTAAAATTTTATTTTTATTTTAACTTTGGTCTGATAGATTTTTTTTTGTTAATAATGAAAACTCATAAATAATTTTAAAACTTATAATTACCAATCTAATATATATTAGATTATGCTTCTATTACTAATTAATGACAAGTTTTGTCCCGCGACTAAAAGAATTCCACTGGTTTTAGCTCAAGACAAACGCAGTCCAACCGTACTTACAAAATCATGGAAAAATACAAAGAAGTGGAAAAGTGGGCAGGCCACTAGACAATGTTGTTCATAATGCGATACAAATGGTTCCATCCCAACAACCTACAACGCACGACATCGTATAAATTAAAGAATTAATTTAATTTTAAAAATTAAACTATTTATTATGGTTCTAAAATAAAATTTATATTATTATGTAACATACTTCTTCAAGTGAAAGCACTTTAAGCTTGAAACCTGTATAGATTCACATTATTTTTTACTTAATTTTTATCAAATAAATAGAGATGGTAAGATTCGAACTCGTGACTGTTTGGTCATCAAAGTTATGATACCATGTTAAAGAATCAATTCAACCCAAAAGCTTAAGCTATTAAGTGAGGTCTTAAGATATGATTTATATTATTATTTGACAATACAAACGTGGAAAAAAGAAAAAACATTAACATAAAATAAAATTAAAAAGAAAGGTAAATCTAGTGTTTTTAAACCCGGTCTGGTGGTCGACTCGGCTTAAGCCCGGGGTCACTAGTTTTGACCAAATCGACCCTATTTTGTTTATAAATCAAAATGACGTCGTTTTGATAAAAAAAAATAAAAAAATAATTAACAAATTACAACCAAACAATCTAAAAATATAGATCCTACGGCTAAGATCTTTATTTCTTCTCATGAAAGGCTTGGTTGAAGTTGGTGAGCCCCAGCTGCAGAGCTAACCCTTGTTCTATTGGTTTGGTGGTTGCTACCAAAACGATTTCTTTATGCCTATCAAAGAATCGTGAGTTGCCGGGGTCGGTCTACCGAATCGACCGGGTTTTTAGCTATTTTTATTTTTTTATAAATTCAGCCTAGTTTCAACCCTAGATCAGTCAGGTCCTGAGTCAACCTGTCAAGTTATATTTTAAAACTATAAATAAATCAGTTTCAACTTAAAAATCATCTTTCTTAATAAATTTGTTTGAATATTAGATTCACCACTATCTTTGCAAAAATAAAATAAAATAGGTGAAAATAGTAACAGTTAATACTAATGACAAGTTATTTTAGCTATAGTTTTTAAAGTTAACTTAGTAGGTCGACCTGATATCCAGTTGATCTAGGGTTGGAATCAGGCTACGTTTACCAAAAAATAGGAGAAGTTGCAACCCGGGATGACCTGTTTTTTTTATCAAAATAACTTTGTTTTGATTTATAAAAAAATATGATTGACCCGGATAAAACTCATGACCCCAATCTTGAACCGGCTCAACCATCTAATCGGGTTTCAAAACTCCGATTTTACCTCCTAGACATTGACTAAAAAATGTCTTAAGAAAAATATTTACTGACAGTAAAAAAAAAAAAAAAATATATATATATATATATATATATATATATATATATATTAAAACCCAGCATTTTGTTCAAGTAGGATTAGCCCATTGACTACTGTAGCCAAACAAATCATATTTAATATTAGTTATATGATTTACGCTTAAATAACTTTTTTATCAATAAAAAAATAAATATACAAGTTCTTTTAATGCATTTTTTACAATAAATATAAAAACTGAAGGATAAATTAAATTAAAAATATTCAATTTTGAAAAATAACAAAAAAATCCAAATCATATGTTTTAATACATTAAATGGAAAAAAAAAAAAAACAACAACCAGTGCCCAGAGACAAAGAGACAATAATAGTAGCTATTATATCAAACAACAATTTAAAAATAAAAATAAGGATTGCGTGTCAGAGTTAAATAAAAAATAGTTCTAATTCTTTTAAAGTTTAATAAAAAAAAGATATTTTTAAAAGAAATTTATCCACCTAACTTTCTTTTTTTGTTTTGTTGTTTTTTAAGAATTAACCCTTTAAAACTAAAAAAAAATAAAAAAATAAAAATAAAGCCCAGTACGTGGGTCTTCCCCCACATGCCTCACCCATAAAATGGTCTGTTTCACGTGCCTATATAACAAAAAACCAGGCTTGCCAGCTAGATCTTTTTTGGCCAGTAGCAGAGGACGTATAATTAACACGTCATCCACCCTTCTTTTTATGTCGTCCGCCCTCTAATTTCTTTTTCAAATAAAATTGTGGACAATGCAACATTATTTAAAGTGTGTTTGGTAGAATAATTATAATTATTTTTTAAATAATATTTTGTATTAAAATATATATTAATGATATTTTTTTATTTTTTAAAAATTATTTTTGACATCAATATATTAAAATGATTTGAAAACACTAAAAATATATTAATTTAAAATTAATAAAAGAATAAAAAATTTTGAATTTTTTTTAAAAACGTATTTTAAACACAAAAACAAACAGATTCTTAGAATCCAGTGATCAAGAACTACTGGAAAATCAGGTCCTATATATTTTTTGCCCAAAAGTATTATTTTCAACTCATGCCAATGGGATTTCTCCATCTCCATCTCCATTGGAAATTAGCCTTGAAATTTTTTTCGTGAGTGTTTCCATTAATTGCTATTTTACCGATACTTTTCAACAGCCAATGAACATTCCGAAAAGCTTCAAAACAAATGTTAATGTCATTCATTTTCATTTGTTACACCATGGAATGGAACAATCAAAATACATGCATGTCTGCTTTTACTACAAAAGAATATCTTTTGAGGCCCTCCTTACGTGGGTGTGGGTGTAAGGCTTTTGAACATCAAAATGGCGGCCTGACATTAAGCCTCCTTAACCATATCGAATGAAGTATCATATGAAGCATATCATACGGCTGAGCCGGTCGGTTCAGTTTGAAATGCCTCCCTATCTTTATAACTCTCCCTTGCAATATCAGATACCTTCTGAGCGAAATCTTTTTTAAAATTGTTTTAATCTCAGGTATCTTTTCCGACGGAATGTTCACTGAGAACTTACTCCAATCAAGAACATCACTAAATGGCAATGTATAGTTATCAGAAATGATCACAGGTATACACCCTGATTGAATTGCTGTCACCACTCTTGGACTTGCTACTTCATATCCACTAGGGCACAGGCAGAACTTGCTCTGACCCATTAATTTGAAGTAATCGTTTTTCTTGTTACGATCAAGATACTCATGGACTTGGATTTCATCGTCTTTATCTTTCCAGTGCTCCAACAAGAGCTTCCTGATGTAACCATGAGCTCCTCCGGCGAAGAAAGCGAGAATCGAGCGCTTACTGGGGGGTAGACCTTTGCCGGGCGGCCCAAACTTGCCGAACGGGATGTTGATTTCAGGTATTGAAACATCTCTTCGAGGCTCGAATCTCTCTGATGTATTTGCATTGCAAAGGACTCTAATAAAGTTCTTGTAGAGACGAGGATTGGCTCGTGAGATGTCCGGTGCCTGAAATTTGAAATGAAGAATCAATCAATTCACAAAAATAATCACACACATTTAGTTTTGATCATTACTGGACGACAAAAAGAAGGTAAATTTCCGATACCCAGTCATGACAAGAAACCAAGAAATGATCAGCTCCTTCAGTTCTGTTCCAGTAAGGGTACTTGCCGGCGACCACAGCAACATAATCTTGGACCAAACGTTGCAGCTCCTCACGAGAGAATGTAACGAGGGGCCTGTAGATATAGTGAATGATATAGGCGACGCTGATAGGGAGTAAGAATGTGTGTGCCTCGTCGGGGTGACGAGCAGCAAAGGGGCTCTTCCCGCTTTCCATCTCATCAAGAAACTGACCTTCAACGCTGTAGATGAGGTTTAAGGGCGCAGAATGGACTAGAGGAAGCTCTCCTTCCTTGTAAACCCATATCCTGAACCTCTTCTCCATCTCCGTATAACTCCTGAATAAATATAAATTAATTAATTTTGGTTATGTAATTAATTATAATTAGCGCATGTTGATCTTAACAACTGATCATTGGAACATGTAACATGTATAGTACGAATTAATACTGTGCGAAAACGTGTCCTTAGTGGAGCTGACGTTTTTCTCAGTACCCTCGAACCTTCCCTGTTCTTCTCTCCCCCACAGACAAATTCAAATAATATTCCGTTGTGTTGCCATTGTAGCCTTGAAAAACCAGAAATCATGCGCAACCAAAAGCCATGCCACACATTTATTGTACGTAGCAAAGGAGAACCAATAAATGAAGTATCATTATCATGAGGGAAATAATTGGAGTACGGTGTACGATGTACAGTGGTGACAGGCAGCTGGAAGCTAGCACAGCCCTTAAACACTTGATTGCCATAAATTTAAGTTCTGATCAGTTAAAAAATAAGGTAATTGATGGTTTTTTTTACGAATAATTAACGAGCTTCAGCTAATTAAACTCAATATTATGAAACCAAAAAAAAATATATAAAAAAAAACAAAATTAAACTATTAGCAACAATGAATTCTGTAAATATACTAACAGCTTCTTTTTGCGTTTTTTAAAAAATGAAAATAAATCTTGTAAAGCATGAATGGCTTGTAGCTCGAATGGTCAAGGTGTACTCTTCCTAAACCGAGAATGGTGGGATCTTGAATTCGAGTTCCACTTTTATCAATCAACCGCTAGTTAATTAATATCCGAAAAGAAAAGAAAAGAATGTTGCAAGTACTTAACTGATGAAATGCATAATGATTTCTGTACATGGCTCCTCTGGGGATATAACTCCCCTCCTTGTATGATGAAGAGTTATGTGACCGAACTGCTTCGTAAATGGCAGCTCTTGCTCTAGCTAAACCCGCTTCAATTCCATCAAAACGTGTCTTGTTCTGCCCAAAAAGGAGACACACAAAGAAGGATCAATAACATAAAACAAATAAACATGCCCAAAAGAAGAAGATATTATTAACCAGGCTCACTCTTTCATGTCTTGTAATCAGTGAAATCCCTGGTGATGGTGACGGCGAGGGTGAGGGTTGGAGCCTTTCAGAAGTGGGGTTTGGAGGTGGTAGCAAAAGAATTGGTGAAGAAAAGGATTGAAAGCTATGATCAAAAGTATGGTTGGTTTTACCATCAATACTGTAATCAGGTGTATAAAAAGAAGACGAACGACTTGTGATCTTGGTTGTTTGATTAGAGGGAGACAAGGAGAGGAAAAACAGAGTGAGAACAATAATAGCTGATAGAAGTAGAAAACTGATGAAGGAGCTATTAAAAGTTGCCATGAGAACATGCTCTCTCACAACTTCTCTATAGGTTTAAGCACGCATGGTGTCTTCATAGGCTGACCTGGAAATGATGAAAGACTAGCAATAATTTAGAAGATACAGCAAGCACAGGAGATGGTGTCATTAATGGCGGTATGACTGTATGACACTAATTAAGAGAATTTGTTTCATTTGTGAAATTGATCGTTTTATCCGATATCTTGCCTTCCCCTTTTTTTCTCCTCACAAGGACACAACCTCAAATCCATTAAAGAATTGAAAGCGTATGCCCAGCATTTTTATTAACAAAAGTACAGCCAATAAAAAGAAGTTTCGTGCTTCCATTGTTAAGAAGGCAAGGGATATATATATTAGCTACTGTTCAAGGACACAGGCAGGATGGTGTCAGGCTGCAAGACCCGCAAAAAACTAATCACTTGCCGTAAATTAATTTCAGTGGTCGGTTTAGAAATAAGCTAATTGATGAATTAAATAATATTAATGTAGTTTTATTTATTAAGAATAGAATAATATTTTTAGTTTAATTTATATATATTTTATTTATATTTAGGTTAAGACTAAACACTCATAATAAACAGATTATTAAGAATTCTAGTTTTTTTTTTTTTTTTAGTTATTTTAACATGGTATTAGGCTAGTTTTATGAAACGAGGCTTAATCCTGAACACAACTTCGCGGATTCAATTGTCTTCTATTGACTTTGTTATCGGTGAGTTATTGGTTGAAGAAATACGCCTTTAATCTTATTCTAAAAAGAAAATTCTTCTTGCTTTAAATCATTTTGTACTAATACCTTCTAAGTCATTTTCTAATCATCAGAATAAACCTTATACAAGGGTTGGTTTTGATGAGTATAATTTTTGTAAGCAGAAAGATTATTGAAAGACTCAATATCCTAAGTTGAGACAATAAAATCAAGCTTGAAAACCTGACAATCAGTCACAAATTGTTTCTCCATTTTATCATGTCTTTCTCCAAGTTTCTTCTCTCTCTCTCTCTCTCCCTCTCTCCCTCTCTCTCTCAATATTGCAAATATTGATGGTTGACTTTCACCTGCTTAACCCTCTACCACTAGATCTTCCCTCCTTTTATTTTTTATTTTTCCTTTTGATAAAACGAGAACAGTTGATAAAAGAGCCCAGCACGAACCAGAAAGGGAAAGAAATGAGAAAATGCTAAAAATAAGATATTGATATCCATGACAAGTCAAAAAGGCAGAGGCCTAATGAGCATCCAACACGCCGACACCCATCGTCAGCCCCAAAGGATGGGATCGTATATACTTCCATATATATATAACAGGGGCATGCTGATAATATCTTCATTACTCTTAATATATTTTTTTAAGTTTACAAAAGAAAAAAAGTCCGATCCACAACAGAATGGAATCAAATATACTATTCCTAGCTATGATGTGTGTCATGATCATTAAAAATTGTATAATTTTACAGACTAAAATCAATGAGGCACCCTAATGTTGAGCCTCCTAAGCCACACTGAGTGAAGCACCATATGAAGAACATCATATGGCTTAGCCGGCCGGTTAAGCACAAAATGCCTTTGCACTTTCATCACCCTCTTCTGCATCTTCAGGTACTCGTCATACGAAATTCCTTTCAAAATTGTCTTAATTTCTGGAATTTTCTCCACTGGAATTTGTACCGAAAACCGGCTCCAGTCGAGAACATCACTGAAGGGTAAATTATAATGGTCGGAAATAATAACCGGGACACATCCAGAATAAATTGACTCCGCCAATCTAGGACTAGCCACTTCAAAACCGCTAGGGCACAAACAAAAATTGCTTTGCCCCATTAATTCCATGTAATCTTGATCCTTTGGTAAGTATTCATGAACTTGGATCTCGTCATCCTTTTCCTTCCAATGTTGAAGCAAGATTTTGCGTATGTCTCCGTGCTCACCACCTGCAAAAAATGCGAAGATCTTGCGTTCGTGGGGAGCTAAGCCACGGCATGCTGGAGTGAGTTTTAAGGGGGCGCAGTTCAGCTCCGGCAGTGTAGCATCTCTTCTTGGCCGGAATCCTTCAGAAGTGTTGGCATTACACATTACTCTTATCAGATTCTTGTATAGTTCTGGGTCATCTCTCGAGACCTGTGGTGCCTGAAATTACAAGGAAAATGCACAAGAATTCCAAATGTGCAGTCGCAACGTTAGTATAGCTAGAACTTCAGTCCCCGTGTCATCTTCTTGCAGGGGACATGCTAGGTTTCAATCTTATCAGATTGTCTACGAAGAGACACACCAGAACTTCAATTCTACATAAATAGCTACGTACGTACCCAATCATGGCAAGAAACCATAAAATGGTCACCACCTCTGCTTCTGTTCCAATGAGGATATTTATTTGCTACGACTGTAACATAATCCTTGAAGATTCTTACTAGTCTTTCACGATGATAGGTGGTGATAGGCAAGTAAACGAACTCAACAATGTAGGCCACGCTGATTGGTAGAAAAAATGCATGGGCCTCATCATGATTGCGGGCTAAAAATGGGCTCTTCCCACTCTCCATTTCATCGATGAACTGGCCCTCAATTGAATAGATATGTTTCATGGGCCCGTTGTGAACCATGGGCGTTTCTCCTTCCCTGTAGACCCATATCTTGAATCTCTTTACCATCTCTGAATAACTCCTGATTAAGGCAGAAGAAAACCTTGTTAATCAATCCTGTACGTGTACTAAATAGCAAGAAATAAAGCTCAATGGCTAAGAGATATGTTACTTTTCTTGATTTTCTAGTCTGACTTCCAAGAATATTTATTAAAATTTTCTAAGTATATCATGTCGATGTGGAGGGTGTGCCTTTAAAACATCTAGGGAGGGACTTGGTCTACTTGATCAAAGAAAACAAAAAAAAAAAACAATTTTTTTTTAGTCTTGTTATAATGAAAATAAATATTTGCAAGAAGAATAACGATTTAAATAGTGAAAAAATATTTTTCATCAATCTAATTTTCATTTTCTTATTAATGTATATATATTTTTTACAAAAAGATGTTTTTTTTATTAGTAGCATCTTTTTTTAATAAAAAACTAAAGGCCATTGATAAATATTCATAAAAGTCCAAATCATTTGAATTAAAAGAAATGCATCTTTTAGAGACCTCGTACGTATATGAATAGAATACAAATAAAAGTAAACTATAGCACATGAATCGATATAAACATTAAGTACTTTAGACAACCCATAATAAAAGCAAGTCCCCTTTTAATTTTAATTTTAATTTTAATTTTAATCGTACTATGAAAATTTACGTGTCTTGCCATTCTGGATTAACATAGATGTGAGTGGAAAAATGCAAATGGGAATACGGAGGCATGCCCGTTCTACTCGTTATATGCTATCGAAAACAGGGCTAGCTTTTACCAGGCCACATGCCTCAACAAATCCCGATCCCTAAATAAAGTAAAACATTTCAAATCACTCCCTATTGGTAGCAATATTTTGATAATCTCAAAATAACATATTTTATCATATGATTTTGATTGTTTCGAAGACTACTAAGTTAGCAGTAATGCACACATCGCTACCTAACACCTTTTCCTTTTTCTTTTTCCTAAGAAAATTATAAAATGCAAGATAGTTGCTGTCCAAGAACTCAGCTGAGATAATGAATCAATAATGATCCCATGACAATTTTTTTTTTAAAAAAAAAACATTTCTTATAGAAATCCTTAAAAATCAAAATCATAGACTAAGAAACTTTGTTATCCCATGTTTCATAATGTTTCGGTTGATGGGAACGTCAATGTTTAATTAGTCTTTTAAAATAAAATAAAAAGTTTGATGAAATTAACACAGATTGTAATCACAGGGTTGATTAACCTTCCTTCTCCTTCTTTTTTTTTTTAAAAAAATTGTAAAACAAAACACCTCTTGAGTAGAGCTTTTTTACATGTAATATATATAAAACTCTTCGTAGAAATGATATATTTAAATAAGACTTGACTTCTTAAATTTTATATATAGATGTCAACATAATTAAGGAAATAAATTGAAAAGAATTCCAATTTTAGTTAGATAAGTGAGCAAATATTAGAATCGGCAGTATTTCATAGGGGAAAAAACAATTCAACCATGCATTATCACACTATAGTAATGTGTAGTAGTATAAACATTAAAAAAAAAAAAAAAAGAGTGGTCACTAGAAACTTAACTGATGAAATGCGTATGCATTTCTGTACATGGATCCTCTGGGAATGAAAGTATCCTCCTTCTCAGTTAGTGTATAGTTCTTTCTTCGAATTGCTTCTTGTATAGCCAACCTCGCATTTACTAAATCTGCTTCAATTCTCTCTATACTACTCTTCTTCTACAACATGAAAAACAAATGAAAAATAAAATCATCAGTCAAGCCAAACAAACAGTTTCTTACCAAAAAGAAACGAAGAAGAAGAAGAAGAAGAAGAAGAAGAAGAATATAGTTGATCACTTTTTTGTGGCTAACAATGCTATTGTTCAGAGCAATATTGGTAGAAGCTAAAGGTGACCCAACTTGTGGAAGAACTTGAGTGGTGTTGCTGTTAGATTTGTGTTGGTTAAATATTGGGGTTAAAAGAGGGGAAATGATAGTTTGATTGTTTTTGAATAATGGAGAGTGGTAGATAAGTAGGAGGAGAAAAATGGTTGAGAGCAGAATGGAATGTATGGGGCAACTAAAGGTTGCCATGGCGATAGGTTGTTCTCTGAATGGTGACCTATCTGCTATATATCTAGGGTTCTTAAATATCAAGGTAGGAAGAGACTAGAGCGGGGTTTGTGTAGAGTTCTCTAACTATGCCTCGCCAACTTCTTGTGTTTTAAAACTGAAATGAAATATAAAATAAATAAAAATCTTAACCCAAAAAACATAAGAAATTTTCTTTGAAGATAATATACTGATAAACTGTGAATACAAAATAACAAAAGAATTTTGAAGAGAAAACCATATTATTGTGCTCTTAATAAAAACCGAACTAATTAAAATGAATATTCAGTTCGATTCAAATTTGTATTATTTTTTTATATAATTTGGTTTTAAAACCAGAAAATAGTTACTATAAAAGTAAAATTAATAGTGGGAAGGGCGTAATATCTTTCTAAAATCCACAATAGTCAACGAGAAGCATATGGAGTGCTCTTTCCCTTCATTCACTGGATGAGAAACTTGCTGTACTTAGCTTCTAAATCATGCGGTATGTTCACTGCCTGATTAGCAACATTTGTGCTTTGAATTCGCTTTACAGTGATCAAATCTTCTGTGTATATATATTGAGCTAGCTGTGAAAAGGCTGTGGGGATATTGGGAAGATTGTGTATAGAGCTGTTCTTAAAATAAAAAATAAAAAATAAGTTGAAATTATGCTTACTTTTTATGCTTAATTTTATGGAAGTAGCTGAAGAAAATAAGTAATAAGTTGGCTAGCTGAGGCACGGGCTTGACCCGGGAAATAATCTCATTCACCAAAATATAAAAATAATTAATTTCCTTCGCTAATACTCTATTGTTATTATTTATTTATTTTTGATTCCTTAAATCACTAGAATAATGATCTTTACTAATTACAAGAAACCATATCTAACATAAAGAACTTGTTCACAACTTGACTAGAATAATTTAACGGGCGACGTCTCCAGTAGTTCTTCCTCAAAAACTTACTCTTCTTGAAGGATATATAATTAAGAGGAAATTATGCACGGTTCCTCACATTATGCATCCTTCTTGTGATCTGTGGTTGACTTTAATCAGCACTAATTAAATGCCTCACGTGCTATGGCCCTAAAAAGGGTTACAAGAATTGTATGTGAAGAGTGTTATCATAATTAGTAAATGAAATTATAGTAGTCCAAAAGGTACGTATATTGGGCGGTTCCAAGAAATTATTTTATAGAATATGATCATGCAATTAAGTTAATAATAATTAATTATAAGATCCCCCCATATGACCCTGAACAAGGTCTCAAATCCGGAGTCGTCTTGGATCACATAAAACTTCTCCATCATCGTTTCCCTTTAATTGAAATGCAAGCGAGTGTCCTTCCCAAGCTATAACATTTCTTTAAAGCCTCTAGTTTATTGCCGTCTAAATTTTGATTTTGACACCACGATGCATATTTTTAATGAATATAATGTATTTGTTTATCCCACGTTGATTGAAAAAAAATCTTCCTTTTAGTCGAGAGTTGATGTTATAATAAAGATATTTTTTTATAATCAATGCACAACATTTAATATAATTTTTTTTCTTTGTATCATCTCATTTTCTTTTTATTATTTTAATATGGTATTAGAATTACTATTTTAGTATTCATCATCTTATCAAAAATTAAATATGCTATGTGATTGCATCTAATAATGAAGCCTTCACATCAAAAAGATCTTTTGTATTTTTGTTATTTTAAAAGTTAAATACACTAAATGATTGTTATTATTAGCGGTTTCTTCACATCAAAAAGACCTTTTGCATGGTCTTTCCATGCATGTTAATTTCATCTTGTTTGAACACCAATTTCCTTTCTAGTTTCATCCTAGTTCCTACCATATTTTACCTTTGTCTTCTTCAAAT
The DNA here is from genome assembly GCA_033617975.1 of Populus alba x Populus glandulosa. Taxonomy (NCBI): domain Eukaryota; kingdom Viridiplantae; phylum Streptophyta; class Magnoliopsida; order Malpighiales; family Salicaceae; genus Populus; species Populus alba x Populus glandulosa. The sequence goes on along the minus strand of CM066148.1, from coordinate 5,798,166 downwards.
GTTTCCAAATAAACTATGAAGCATCTTGAAACTTCATAAAATTGTTATGGAAGGGTCTAACTATATATTATATGGGCTCAAGCTATATCTAGTTATTTTAAGGGTATAAAACCTTGATGATATATCACTAGAGATATCAATAAATCAAAAAAAGTAGATGAAGAAGACAACACCAAACAAATAGAGTATCTTTAAGACTAGGATAGCAAAAGTCACAAGATTATCATCTGGATTCACATCACATATGCACATTCCACCAACATCTAATTTGGTAGATTTAAGATCGCTTTGTCACTTTGAAACTTTCTAGAAAAATGTTACATCATTGTGGATCTATAACATCAATACCAACTTCTAAACACTCTAAATCTCATGCAACAACAGTTTAGACAATCCATTAATAATTTCTTATCTAAGATGCATTTTGTTTGAGACCGACTTCCTTTCTTAAAACTATAATTTAAGGATGTCATCAATGTTGAAAATTTTTATAACTATTGGGACCATCAACACTTGGTTCTTTTTCTCATAGCCCATACTAATGACTTCGAGCATGTTTGTGCATCTCATTTTTATCGTAGTCCCTTATTTATTTTGGATCAAGCTATTTCTTAAACCTCTCTAGAAAAAAAAACTCATCTTGACCCTCGCTAAAATGACTTTCATGGTGTTGTATTTGCCACTATCAAGGGACTTTAACCAAAAACAAAGGTTAGCCATATGGATTTTCAAAGGGATTCTGCACTTATTGAAAGAAAACATAGTTAAAACCCAGTTTCATGCAATATTAAAGTGTATTATATTGATAATGCTATTGAATACACAAATTCATAAATCATTAACTTTCTTAGCTAATATGACATTTTTTTTCATCGTTCATGTCCAGGCATCTCTTAACAAAATAGGCATGTTAAGCACAAACACTAGGACATTCCTAATATTTTCCATGACGTTAATTCTAACCTCATGTCTAGAATCACGAGTTTTGAAGATTGACTCGGTTTGACTTTATTTTTTTAGATCTTTGTATAAATTTTATTTATTTTTAATTTTATATTTCAATTTTTATTTTTTATTTTTTGGAATTGATCTTCATTTTTTTTTTTACTTTCTTTTTATGAGGCTAGTTAACTCAATCCTGTGCCCATAGTCATAGACTCATAGGTTTAATGGGTTATCCAGGTTGACTTAGGTATTTTTTTTCTTTGTTTTTTTTCATTTATTTTTTTCATTTTCAATCCTCAGCTTTTTTTATTTAGATTTTTGCTTTGTTTTCTTCTTCTTTTTTGCCTTATATGTAATCAATCCTCGTTTCATGACTATGGTCACAAGTTTCAAAGGTTCATACGAGTTGAATTTGGTTTTTTTAGATTATTTTTAATTTTTTAAAAAATTTCATCTTTTATCATTTAATTTTTTAGAAATTGAACTTCGTGATTTTTTCACTTTCCTTTCACATTTTATTTTTGGTGAGATCATATATTAATTTATTTAATTATATACATGTATGAGCATTTCTATTTATGATTATGAATTTTTATATATCCAAAAAGACAGTAAAAAAAGCATATATATTTATTTTTTTACTGGAAAAAAATATTCTACCCCATAAGTCACGTAGCTATTATCCACTGAGGCACATTCTTTGACCCATTATTTTTGTGTAATTTGACCCTCTGAGGCTCATGGACTTGAACTTCCTTATCTAATTGGTCCTTCAAGTGCTTGAATACCCTCGAGCCCTGCCTTTGAGAATAGGCCGGCTGTTAGGAGCCTGCCCTAGATGGACTGGACCAAGGCCTTTGAAGGGTATATAAGTCTTTCGCAAAGGCACATCACTTGGGGGCCGGAACCCTTCAGCATTACACAGGACTCTAAGCAATTTCTTGGAGAGCTTAGAATTGGCTATTGAGACGTCCGGTGCCTGAAATGAGAGCTTGACATTGTTAAAGCTCGAAAGAATGTGCCATAGAAATTAACATACCGACAGGCAGGAGCTGGTCAATTGTCCCTGCTTCTTTTTTTTTCTTCTTTTTTTCTTCTTTTTTTATATATATATTTAAGAGACTCGGAGATATATTTGTATATTTTTGCCGTATTTAGTCCGGTTATATTATGATAAAAAGATGTATAGGAAGATAATTTTCTATGAAATTTAACTTTAATTTATGAAAAAGGAGGAGAGAATTAATGAATTGTTACTATATTAATCTTTAATAAACAACATAACTCGAAGTCCTCAACTTTAAGACTTGAAATTTCTACTTGGAGGTTTCATGTTTAAACCTTAAAAGAGATGGTATTGAAATTTAAGGATCGTAAGGGACTGCCCCTTTCTCTGTAAGACTGTAAACCGAGATCCATAAGACCAAAAGATGAAAAATATGACTCTGATACACTCTGCTTTGTGTTGGCATTGCAAGCATTCACTATGATTGTGGCGCCATTACTATGTCAAGCAATATTTTAAGAGCTCAATGCCAAACATTTGATATGTTGCTGACCACTTAAGGGAAAGAGAAAGAGGAGAAAAAGAAAAACTTCAAGCAATAAGCATAATTTCTCAAAGTTAAAGGCTGCCATGGCTTACTGATTAACTTCAATTCTGTCTTTCACTTTTCTTTATCACAAAGAATAGAAAGATAGAAAAACATAAGCTATTTATGCTATCTAGTTTATATATATATATATATAGAAACTTTATACTTGTAGTGGAAAAGATCATGGCTGGCGAATGGAAGAAGGCAATATAGTAGAAAAATCTGTAGAAGTCTTATAGATCCTTCTATTATATTATGGCATTTAAGTATAGTAGAAATTAAGACCATGACCCATTAGTTACTGCGAATGTACCCAGTTAACCTTGACTGAATAATTTAATTGTTCTATCTACATTAATCTCTTCTGAAACATTATCATTTTGATGCAAATGTATTGGAGGTACCTAACTTTAATGCAAGTATGTGCTGTAATGGAAGGAATTTGACTACACTATAATCCAGAAGGCCAGTTAGATTGTAATAAACAAGGAGCCGCTTGAAGGAAGGATCCCTTTGAATTTCTGGAATTTGGAACCAATACCAGCCTTGGATAATACATGCACCATGTCAAATGTCCAAATTAAGGGGAGAAATTTTGGATTTCACACAGCTAAACTTTGTCTGCAAGGAAATGACAGGTAGAGTTGCTCAATAGATTGGATTGATCAGAGAAAATTACAATTATAAGTTAATCTTGATTCATTTTTCCTTGCATTATGAACTCCAGATTGTATTCTTTCGAATCATATAGGCAATAGCCCATCTGCTAAAATGAATGTCACACTAGCACAAGTATACAATATTATAGACACTACTATTCCAGTTTAAGTGAGAATTCTAATAAATGAATATATTTCCCACCTAAATGAATCAAACACAAACAAACTTCATAATAAAACAAATTGATGAATTTCTATAGTACATTTTGATTTGCTCCACATCCAACATGAGTGCGATACTCCAAGAATGAAAGTGTGGCACCATAATGAGCCAACGCTCCTAATACCACAAAAACATGAAAAACTTGATGGCTGTGTCCTGTTAGGTCGAACCATCCAGGCTTCAATCTCTCTGGAAACCTGCTGACATAAAACCCGGTTCCAGTCAAGTAAAATATAGCCATGGCAGACTCGTAAGCCAAAATGGTGTCGCGCTTGGGGTTGCTCCAGTTGACAAATATTGCGTGGGCTGCTGGGATAAGGCCAAAGAGTGCCATGGAAGAGAAGAGGAAGGCTCGAAAAGAACGAAACTTTCCGGTCGATAGTGATGGAGAAAGTAGTGTTACTATAGTGAACATTCCCAGTGCAGTGACACCACCAAGGTAGATAAATTGCCAGTGTGGTTCACATTGGAAGATATAATAGATTGGAGGGAAAAATGAGGTGATGATCATTGTGGCGATGCCAACATAGTCCATTCGCAACAAGAGAATGTTCAAGTGGTGTGAATGGCAACAAAAGAGGTGACAAATGGTACTTGAGAGGAGGCAGAACATAGAACCACCTAGGAATACATAGAATGGCCACCGGGTTGCCGACAAAACATCCATTTCCATGGGTGATATGTGCTCCAAATCTAGCAGTTGTGTTGTCCCCTGAAACATTTTTGGTGTTAGATAATATGAGAAATCAATTCACAACTGGAGAAGGGAGGAATGCGTTTCTTATCTAATATTAGGCAACTTACCAAATAGAAATCCTTTGAATTATAAGAAACGTTTCTTTGTGCACTAATAAGAATTGACCTGTAAAAATATTGCAAGGCTTAGCAATTTCAATTATCACCATAATTTGTTGAAGAACATTGAGATGACTTACTGGAACACAAGTTTTACTGCATTTTACTTGGACAGTAATATTTCTGAATTTCTTGACATGAAAATTTGGCAATACTTAACAGAAGTGATTTTCTTCAAAAAAGAACCCACGCAAACTTATCCACTAATATTAATCTTAAAGCATAATCTCCTCCCCCTCCTAAATAATCTTCTACGTGATCATCCCCCAAGAAAAAAATCCCTTTTTTTTTCAATTTTCCATCCCCCCCCCCCTCAATTTATTTTTCCTCTTTGGTTAATTTTCCAATTAGCTGTTTAATTTAAGGGTTAGTGAATCTGATAAGAACAGACAGCCAATCGTGAAGGTCTCAAGGAAATTTGTAGTTGCTGTAAGAAAAAGGAGAGCAAAATCATAGAAAAGGAAATCAAACTGAAGCTACAAAATTTCTTCAAATCCCATCTTAAGCTTCTGAATTACAAGAAGAATGGGAGAGTCCATGTAATATTATAGGATTTTTCTCTGTAATTAGTAGTAATCGGTATACTTTTTTCATACTGGAAAAAAAAGGAAAAAAAAAGAGTTAGATTTACACAACAAATTACCTGGTTAACAAGCCAAGTAGATCCGCAACCTGAGGCACTTGCATTAAATTCGCCATAGTCAACCCCACAAACAGCAAGAAACCAAGAAGATGCCTGCAAAATGTAATTAAAACCCAAAAAACCATTAAAAAAAATTAATTATTAATTAACTAACTCAATAATCAAGCACTAAATTTCCATCTCAAAACTAAAAGAGAGATTAATTACTTACGTCCAAACATTGAGGGTTTCATTATGCCAACGAAAAATGCTAAAGAGAGCTTCTTTGAGAGGCCAATCTGCTCTGTAGTAACTCAAGATGAACTCATTATCCTTCAAGTACTCTGGCAGCTCCCAAAACGAGACCAAATCACACCGTTTAGTAGCTTTTCCTTGGCTGATCTCATCTTTCGTGATCTTCCCTTGTTTCTTCTGGGCTTGATCCGTGTTTTTCTTCCCTTTCCTCTTCACAGCCGTTAGAGCAGCCATAGAGTGAATCTTGAACGTAATTACAAATACAATCGTTAGTTTCTCGTCAGGATATTTGAGCTTGTTTGGTAAGAATATAGAAAGGCTTGTCTTTGGCCTTCTCTCTGTCTCTGTGTTTGTGCTCAGTTATTTGGAGGATACAACACACCTACGCACCAGCCAACTGCACCATTTAATTATAGGGACATGTTCTCTCTCTCTCTCTCTCTCTCTTGTTAGTTTGGTGCGAGAGAGAGAGTTGCATGCAATATTGCAATGCAGTTGAATAATAAATAGTGAACGTTGTTAGGTCACCAATAAATTTGTGTGTAAATGTTTCCTTGTGAGAAATAGTCACCGCCCTCATGTTTTCCTTTTTTATTTTTACTATTATTATTTTCGTATCAGTTTTTTAAATATCAAGATTTTTTCTTTTTGTTGATCTTTGAGGTATATATTTCATTATAAAAAACAAAAAGGGAGTTGCTAGAATCACTTTATATTTATTTTAATGACGGATCTCTTGTACTCTGCTTTCACATTGTTTATAGCAAGAATTCTGTTATTCTTTGAAATTTGTAGGCCCTTCAATTAATTTCTATTCCATCATTACTTTTGGTTGGGAAAGGGTTTTGAGTGTTAGTTTGATTTTGGGAGGAGGGAAAGTACTCTATGTGGTTTGAATCTACAATTCAACTTATTTTTTTATAAAAATTTAATTATTTTTTAAATTAATTTTTTTAAATATTTTTTATATAGTTTTAATATATTGATATCAAGAATAAATTTTTAAAAAATAAAAAATATATTATTTTAATATATTTTTAAATATTAAACACTTTAAAAAACAACAAATATACAGCAATTTTATTGATTCACCCCTTCATTGTCTTTCTTGTTCAATATTAAATTGGAAATAGCTAGACAGACAACATTAATTAGGCAACCCATCTCAGCGGTGCAGATAGTTAGCCCACCTCTCGAACCAATTCTTGTGTATGAATTCATTTATTACTAGTAATAGTAATTCATTGCCCTCAAGGCACTCCAAATCTTGACCACAGACAATAATTTGCTGGCGTTAAGGTTGGCTTGTCAAGCTAGACAAATCTTTGTTCGTCATTTTGGCACCACCAGTTTCATCATTTTTACGAATCATGCATCTTTAGCCCCACTCAAAGATTTGCGAATCTGCCTGCCTTACTCCTCAAGGTTATCTGAGATGAACACAAACAATGTGGTAATCTACAAGTAGAAACATAGTTTTGCTCCCTCGTTGAAGTTAAGGAACACATTAGGAAGAAAACACCATCATGGCCATGTATGTTTGTTTGTTTGTCTGTCTGGTTTTTGTGGGATAAACGTGGTCTAGCTTGATTCTTGGATAAAGTAATTAGATTCGAACAAGGTATCTTCATCTTTCTTGTTTAAACTTGAACGGGAGATGATCGTTTTCCTTTAATTGTCCCACATTCAATCATATGCTTGGTTGGGGCGCCAACTAACTCTGATAGGAAATGGAATTGAGACTTTAAAGACGTGTTGGTTATTAGTTAGATTGATTATAATCCACCCTCTTTCCTGAGTTTAATGGGTGACTCATGCCTGTCAAATATTTTTTCCTTTCGTCTAAGCACCTATTTTGATATTGATATTTTATTTCAAAAAAGATTGGATAAATTTAAAAAAATATATATATAATTTTAAATTATTTTGATATATTATATTAAAAACATATTATATTGATACATTTTTAAATAAAAAATAATTATTATCACATTTTCAATCATTCTAGTCTTTGAAAAAAATTATTATTAACTTTTGGCACGTCGTGCACCTTTGCCCTTTCTTAAAAGCAAGGAATCTATCAAGATGAGCTTGCCTGTCCATCCATGTTAGAGAAACAATCAAATTCCAAAGACCCTGAGCAGGCTCGAACACCCTTTTTTGTCAGTATCTTGCAGCATATAATAGACTAATGGTGAGAAATTCCAGCCTCCCTTCAGATTTGACCATGCATGTGCATACTTACAATTTAATTCTGGCAAATGTACCAACTAACACACAAAACAGAGGAACCCTGCCCAATCAAATTAAGACACCAGTGACAGTAATCTCGCTCTTTCTATATTCATTATGAGTTGTCTTGCTTTCCACTTCTAGTTCTTAGCTAATGTTCCAATGCCAGAAGTGTCATCCAACCTTTCATCCTTCAACAAAAGGTCCTTCCACCATCAACTGTGAAAACTGGAAGAAGAAAAAACAGGGAACAGTTTTCGGCAATTGTGCCGTTTAAGACTGCATTTCTTGTAAAGGGCAAAGAAGCAAATAGGAACTCACTGCTTTCATTTAACAGCCCAGAACGTGTGTTAACAGCTTTAAGATAACATTCGCATTCACTGGCTCTTGTGGAGACCAAGCCAAAGATACATGCAACTCTGTGTCCTTTTATTGAGACTCAGGATGCAGTAGGATCTGCAAAGGTTTGAATTTACAATAGAATAAACAAAATGGGAAAAGAAAGGACCAAACTGGTTTTGAGGCGTCACGATAAGACCCACAAACAAGCTTTTCTTCTAAAGCATTCAAGATCATGAGAATGCTTATGAGGCGCTTGCCATGAGACAAGCAGGCAGAGACTGTTATGATAGGCGCAACATAGTCAACAGAAGCTGTTGAACAATATTGAACGAAGGAGAATGACACTTTAGCCCTTGAGACATCCTAACTGTTCCAAGGAACTCCTGATATCTGAGCTTTCTTCAGGTGCTTGAACAATATTAGGGCTCTCTGATGGCATGACATCTGTGAGAGGGTAGCTTCGATTGGCATGGAGTTGGTTACTTGCACTGCTACAGACTCCTTTCAAAACTACACTTTTGTGCAGCCCACCCAGCAATCCTTCATAATCTGTGTCTCCACATTCTCCAGCAAAAACGACCATATTTGCCAATTCCACACCCCATCGAACATAGAGATACCTGAAATGTAGTTTTGAGTCAAAATTTCATAAATTAGCATAACGGGGAAAAGAACAGAATTTTTGTGTTCTAAGTTCAATCAGCCATGCCAACAAAGAATGAAAGAAAACCTCAAACGCATTGTAGTGTATGGGACTAACAATAAAATTGGTTATATAAATTCTCAATGCCAGGTCCCAAATTTTGGCCACACTGCTTTGTCCGTGCCTAAGGTTCCTTTACTATCCAATTTGCTATGTGCAGTTTTATTTATAACTTCAATTGCAATATCATGGAAAACATATATTAATGAAAAACCCTACCTGAGGGCTTGGGAGCGGGAAGCCAATACTGGAATTACATTTAACCTGGTCCCGTTTTGGCAATAAATAACATGGCAACGGAGAGCCTGAATTCTCAGCACCTTCTGAAGCTCCTTAACAGGTGGAACCTGCAAAAGACATGGATGTAACTCACAATGCATTCGCATCCCATTGCACTGCAAATCTTAATTTAAAAATAATTCAGGCACCTATAAACCACGTCTAAACTGATAAATTAACCCTTAATTTCAAAAGAAAAATCAAGAAGTCACTTGAGAGAAGAGAAGTACCAATCCTGGCTTTTTCACTGTAAAAGCATAACAATAGTCAGTTGAAAGTTGTTCCGCTGCAGTTACAATCCGTTCCTCATTCTCAGCCTTCTTATCAGAAACTGAAGATGCCCAGCGAACCAGAGTCTTCCTCAGCCCTTCTCCACCCCAACGATATTCAATGTGTGAGTGATAATAAAAGTCAACGACAAAGGGACCATCCTCCGGGTTGGGAGTTGAATAGTAGAGGTCACTGCCACTATTGCAAATGAAAGCATCAAAATCACTGGGGCTAAATCCCCCCGAAGCCAGAAAGGAGTGTATCTCAGATATGGTCAAGGACGTTGACAATATAAACCCTATTGAACCTTCAGTCCTTTCCTTTTCAACAGCCTCAAAAATCTTTCTAGTGGCCTCAGCAAGACTGGAGATTGTATCAAAGTCCACTGCAATGACAAAGATTTGTTTCCTCCTCCTCAATGATGGAAACTTACCAGAACTGCTGTTGTGGTCAACAGCCTTTCGTGTGTCCTTTACTACACCCTTGGACCATGACAATACAGCATTCTCTATTTTACTCTTCTTATCAGTAGGATTTCCTTCAGAATCTAGAGGATTATCATTTCCACTACCTCCAGTCTTTTCCCCATCTAATGAGAACTTTAAGTTCAAAGATAAATCCTGTATATCTCTCAAGGAATCACTAGGAGAATCTGTATCGGAAGTATCAGCTCCATCATCACTTTTTTGCCACTGTGGATGCCTTGATTTGCAACTGGCTATTCTGGATAGGTAAGTCTTGCAATGCTCTGGCCACGAAAACAAGTGAATGTTCTTCAACCCATTCTGACGGCATTTTGCCCAAAGATGCTTCTCGGCAACAAGCTTTAGAAGAGCACCAGCAATGGACTGCTCATCATGAGGATCAACAAGAAGACCGTTGTCAAGTACCTGAGGAAATATCAACAATCAAAACTAGAACATTTATACACAACATGCTCATTCACATGCATAAACAAGTTATATCTCTTCGGCAATTTTTATTGATGAGCACGCATACCCGGTGTATGTCTACTGGACCTCCATTTTTTGTGGCAACAATGGGCAATCCATGAGCTGCTGCCTGCTCAGTGGAAAAAAGTAACAGTTTATATTGGTCTCAGATAATAAATTATCATCAAGAAAAACTATTCATCTAATCAAGAAGAGCACCTCAATTAAAGTAAGTCCGAATGGCTCAATGAAAGCTGGATTGATGAAAACTCCCTGCACATAGTTCCAGCTAGAGTTAGGTATCTAACAATACTGAGTTATGATTGTGTGCTTGGAAACAGGGACTGAAGGCCAAAGGGAACCATCTATGTCATACAGATGGAGTATGACATATAACAGCTATTACATCAGATGATAATTAACCAAAATACAGAAACCAAACACCAAGCAAACAGAATAATAATACCCAACCTCACGTGTATCCCCAAGAAAACACATGAAACTAATATGCTTGAAATGCTTTACAGAGAATTAGACAAGCATTATAGAAGTTTTGCTAGTCATAATTGGATGGCTAATCAATTATAAATGGCACTAAACTAGCTAACAATTAGAGGCTATTAGGAGAGACCTCAGCCAATTATCTGTAATGTCAAGCACCATAAAATAATTGTATTTTTTAAATTAAATCTCAGCAGTAGAAAAACAAATGAGAAACTGCAGAACATAGGACACTCTTGAGATGCCTGATATGCTTTACAGTTTACAGAATTAGACTAGCATCATAAAAGCCTTGCTAACCAAAATTTAATGTAAAATACCATAGAATTATTCTATTCTTGTAAATGATGTCTCAGTTAAGAAATTAATGTAAAACGCAGAATACAGGTCACTCAAGAAGCGGTCTAAACAGAACAAAAAAGAAAAGAAAACACAAGAAAAGGTCAGAGTAAGCTGAATGCACCACTGTACTAAATAACGGAGCAAAAAACATCACCTATTTTATGACTTTTCTTATCTTGAGCTCAGATGATCAAGTCATTTTTTAGTTTAATCCAGTTAACTACAGGGCATACCTTTGTCTTTGCTGCTAGACGATATATGTCAGGAACATCAGACTGCTTGTGATGTTTAGGGTAAGCAACTTGCCCATACAGATCATACTTGTCAATAAGCTTGAGCACTGAAAGAAGGACAGATGCATTTGTGCTGGACATTTCATCGATGCCCTCTCGATTACCCATAATTAGAGTCTGTAAAGTGAAGTGCAGGGCGAATAAAAAGATAGCATGACCTCAACAGAAAGCACGCTCAATTGTGCAGCAATCAAGAACAGGTTTACATTTAGGTAACTTAACATACAAGGTTAGCAAGCTCTCTCAATTCTCGGCATTCTCCAAATGCTTTAACCAAAGTTGTGATGTTCTTTTTGGGATCTGGTCTTGCAAGGGCAAGTATCATAGGTTTGCGAGGATTGGTAAAGAAGCGCATGATCTGCAGCATAGCAAGTAATGAACCGAAATCAGTTGTCCAATTAAGAGTGGGGGAAAGGGTAAGATTAAACTTATTGGCTATAAGAAAAAAATTAAAACCTCTGCCCATATTGGTGGATCAGGAGTAGGATGGTCATCATTTCCTTCCATTTCACCATCCATATCACCATCCTGTGGAATAATGTGATGAAACTCCATTCCAGGAGGAATTATCTGCAGAGCACCACAAGTTATTAAAATATGTTTCCTTCACTAGAAGGCAATTTGCCTTGGGGAATAAGACAAAAACAGGCAATATGAATATTAAAACTAGATAGGGTGCATGCTAGAAATCTACGTCTATGAAATATAGCCATCCTGCAGTCATTCCTAACCACATGTTCCTTGGAAAAATTTAGAAACTAAGCACTATTCACCATCTTGTACTTAGTTCCATGCACATTCTGTTTAATGGGCAAAGCATCAAACTCCAAGTATCCCAGGTTGACATATACAGCCACTGGCATCATTGTTTAGGATGTATTTTAATACAACCATGCATTTAATGAACTGGAGTAAGAATCCCATTAAACCCACCCTAACCTAGATGAGATTCACTAACCAAGATCTGAGGCAGAGCAAGCTTACTTGGATTCTGATAGTGTATTTGCTATTTGGAAGCAAGGAGCTTTTATGAGGTTACCAAACCCCAATCAGGGAAAAAAGGGTACTTACAGCCATGCGGGGCATGAACCTCCCATAACAACTCACGTTACGTTTGATTCTTGCTCGCAGTTTACGCTCCAGTATTGGATCAAAACCATCATACAAGCGCCATTGCTGCTCTATTTCTTGCCTAGTGCTGGTTATGACCATCTCTGAGGAATCGAGTGATAGCTCCTCTGCCTCTATCCGACGCATTATTTTGTATGTTGAGTTGATCTCATCCCTTGAGAGTCGGCCTTGTTTAAGTAGCTGCTCCAATTTATCCCGGCCAAGTGAGTGACCAGTAAAAAGCATGGGGACATTTAAAGCACCAGATAGAAGAGCAGCAGAATCGCCAGCATCAGCATAATGGCCATGGATGGCAACAGGCCAGACCGGCTTTCCCCCACCAATTTGTTCTCCTAGGCTTTTAGACATCTGAATTATGTGGCAAAGTGCGCCATCTACAAATTCAGGGATGTGAGGCCACAATAGTTCCTTTGGAACATATTTATCCTTCGGACCGAAAGGTATGCGGACAATATAAGCACCACTGCTCTCCCCCATCTCATCCATGAAATCTTCTGAGTTTCTTAGAGTCAACATCTCTGTGGGTTCACCATAACTCCAATCTACATCCGAGGCTGATACTTGTCTGGTAAACAAATCAACTCGATACACTCCTGGCATGGAGCCCAAAGCCCTTGCAAGTTCCACTACATATTTAACCTGATAGAAAAAATATCCAAGATCATTGGTTATCTATTCCTGCAGCTATGCAGTTATACTATGACCAGAAAATGGGAGTGAGAACCACATATGACCACTCCAAACAAAAACTTCATATTACCTGACCGCCAGTATCAGAATCGCGCCCAAGCTCCATATTTTCTCCTCGTATGAGACCATGAAGGCTGCATGCACATTACTTGTTAAAAATATTAAATCAGCAACATGCACACTAGCAAAATCATGTGGTAAATGCTAGTGCCGTAATCAGGACATATATAATATCCTATTAATTTCTCTTCAGCAGTAAGAGAAAAGTGAAAATCCATTCGTTATGTTATAATAAACAATACCGCACCAACTAAATGCCTTATAGTCCTCTTCACAAGCACATTCAATTATTAGAGAACTAAAGTTCAGTCCATGCCTTATTAATACAATGTATAGTTTTTTCCCTTTCTGCTGATTAGCCCAAGCCTCCATTGCATCAACAGAATTGATTCTAGACAGTCTGTTCCTGGTGCTATCACCATGGGCCGATAAATCTCCAACTGCATCTCCTTTCTCTCCCTCTGATAAGTCTTCAGACATATCAGCCACTGCTTCTCTGCGGCCTCTTTCACGTTCAAGATGACGTTTAGCATTTCTCTGGGCTAGCTCTCCCTCAAGCTACAAAAGAAAATACAATAGTCAATCATTCAGCCCAGGATAAAAAGAACCGTGAGCCAGAGAATGTGGCATCTCCTTTGTACACTGAGATTTAGAAAATCCAAAGAAAAAACGAAAGGTTATTCATTGCAAAACTAGACAGCTACAAGGTAAACACTTTCCATTTAGACACATTACCCGCGCACCCCCAAAAAAGGAAGGAAAAAGATTAAAAGAAAAATTGAACTATATCAGCACATGCAAAGCATCAACAAGAGAATTTATTAACTACAAGCTCACACATTTCAACAAAATCTCAACAGATCTTGAAAGCTAATCGCATCGCAAGTAATAATATTTTGGAATGAGAACATACAAATTACCATACGATCATCTTCTCCAAAACGGTCACGTGCCAAGTGTGTTGCGATTGCAAATCGACAATATCAAACCCCATTAACTAACACTGATTTGTGATCAAACAACCTATTGAAAGGTTACATCCCATGTAAGAAAAGTAACCAAACTCCACCCCCCCCCTTCCCATTCCCTCCAAAAATATCCATCCAATCGAGTTCACAATTTTCCAACATCAAAAAATTCCACTCAACTCTCAAATAAATACAAAAAAATTACCAAATACCAAATATCAAATCAAGAGCACAGCTAAAAGGGCCACAAAATTGATCTGAAAAAAAAAAATCAACCTGTTTCTTTTGCCGAGCCAAGTTCCAGATCCTCCAACACATATTCTCCAACCTCGTATTCCTCTCTTGCGGACTCCTCGTCGCCTGAGCCTATACCAAACAGTAGACAGAAAAACACAGCCAAAATCACACTCATGCAAGCAAAAAAATCAACAAAAACACAAAGGTATACACTTAATACAAACATACTCGAACCCAAGCGCGATAAAGATCGGTCTCATCAAATCCAGAAACAACTTCTTCAACAAAATAACGAGTTGGGCTAAACCTGCCTCTCTCTCTAAGCAAAAGAGACGGTTTTTTTTCATCGAAGCCAGGACCTACATCAAGAATTGCTTCAAGATAGCTGTTTATCCAATCATTCCCCGCCATTTTTTAGTTACGAGACCACCAACGCCGCCACATGCACCACGAACACCACCAGCAGCAGCAGCAGCAGAGCTGTTTGTTTGTGGTTTTACTTGTAGGATTAGTACAGTATTAACGGGAAGATAGCGTATTAAAGAGAAAATGAGGGTGGCAAGGGAGAGGGCTTTCCTCTTTGTTTTGGACTATTCGAGATTTTGCTGCCTTCAAAACCGTAAATTGTCGTCTCTTTGGAATAATTTGGTATTTATTTATTTATTTCAGGTTTTTAAAATAAGGAAAGAATTCTCATAAAAAAAGAAGAAGAAGAAATACAATAATTTCATTTTTTTTTCCTTACATGACGGTTTGCATCAGTAATTAGTTGTTGATGTTAATTGAATTGAATACTCAAAAATTATAAAAAGATTACCTATACACATCTTGTTCGGAATATATTTTTTTTATAAAAGTTAATACCTGTAAGCCAACAATAACACTAAATTTAGACACAGACAAATATACAAGTATTTTCATTAAATAATTTATATTTAAACCATTTTTTATATATCAAAAATGAGTTTTGAGAATTTCATGAATTTATGTGAATTCTAGTGTTGAAATTATTAATATCCAAGACAATAACATCAGAATATTTGCATTCCTGGAATCCTTGGATTATAAAGTTTCTTTTTGCCTGGCAGCATGTGTGATGGACAAGATTTTCACATGCAAAAAGGACGAAGATTCTATCAATTTTACCCCCGCCCCGTTAAGGATAATCATAATGATAGCAAAGTTCTCCCGTGTTCATAACTGAGTTTCTTTGTTTTTTTATCTTTGTTAAAAAATATTTTTAAAAAATTTTGAATTAATTTTTTATATATTTTTAAATTATATATTGATATTAAAAATAAATTTTTAAAAATAAAAAACATTTTAATATATTTTTAAATAAAAAATATTTAAAAAACAATCGAACAACCACGTTACTGTTTTACCTTTTTGGTATTGTAGGCTTTGTATGGAAAGTGAATTGAAATACATCGGCAATGCCTTTGGAATTGTTGACAATTACGCACCATTACTTTTCACTTAATTATTTATTTTATATTTTTTTTATTAAAATAGATATTTGAACTAGTTTGCATGTATCTCGATTAATCTTACAGACCCTGAAATTAATGATCATGTAAGCTTTCAGTGGTTCTGAGATTTGTAAAACTCAAACTAGTAACTTTTAGAGAACAAACTTGTAATTTGTCCAGTTAAATTATATCTTTCGAGATTATTTTTCATTTAATTATTATATCTAGAATTAATTTTGATAGTTGAATGAATAAGAAATTTGCTCTTTGAACAAACTATATAAAAAAAAAAGATCATGCATGAAATAAAGAAATTGGTTTAATATAATTAACCCCCCTATCTCTTGTTATTTGCATATTTTCATAGCATTTGAAGGTATACAATAATTTATTTTATTACTTAAGAAATAAGTTATCTTATATTTAGTGTCTTTGTAATATAAGATGTTTTTTTAAAAGTGATCTTTGTTTTAAAATATATCAAAATAATTTTTTCATATTTTTTTATCATTAATATCAACATATCAAAACCATTGTAAAATACTAAAATAAATATTAATTTTTTTAAAATCAAACACACTTAAGCATAGTTTTAAACAAGAAAACAAATGAAAAGTGACTGAATATTTCATTTACAGTGCCTTATTTTTTTATAAGAAAAAATACACATTATATATATATATATATAACTATCAAGTATCAATAATATATTATGAGACATGGGATTCAAGCTTTCACTCTCATGTAATTGTTTTATAGATTTTTTTTAAAAAAAACTCACTGCTACTACTAATTCGAAATTAACAGGCATGGATAATTTAATAATTTAATCAACAATAGTGTTAATCAGAATAGTTTAATAAAGCTGTCCATGTGGTGCAAAACAAATTCCGTATGGACTATGGATGCAAGAAATTCAAAGGGAGAAGAGACTGGCACCTCTTGTTCTTGGGTACCAGGCTAGCATCTTACGTGCCCCATGCTAATTGGACCCGGGGATGAGTGAGACAGATGTCCACATCCTTCTTCTATTCGAAAAAGCGAATATCATTTTACTTTAATCTTGAAAGATCCCGACATGATTAGTTTAATGGTCGTCTATTAAATAATTGCTCTTGAGCGAATTAACAATTCACTGATCATGCCAGCACACCACTCATGGCAACCACACGTGTGGGGGGTCAGTTTCGCACTTGTAATAGGAGGATGGTTGCGCTTTTCTGAATGATTCACATGGACCGTATTGTATTTTTTTTTTTATTAACGTTGGTGTCCGGGTCAGCTTGCGCGCATCACGACTAATTTCACAGCCCACTGAACATCCTGTAAGCCCAGTAAGCAGATAAGGCACCGCAAGGGTGACATGCATACCACACAGGGAGGACCCAATAGAAACAGGAAGGGAACAAACTCTCCAGCCCCATTCCCACTAGGACTCGAACCGAAGTTTGAAGGAAGGAGAGCTGCCCCAACAACCACTGAGCCACACAACCTGTTGGTAGACCGTATTGTATTCTTAATTAAGTGCTCTAGATGCTTAATAAATACTATTCTGATAACTAAATTAATAATCTTACATTATTTTAATGTATTAAGAAAAATATTTTATTCCTTGCATTAGAGTAAAAATATTAGGATTAAAAAAAAGATGATGATGATGATGATGATGATAATGATACCACTGAATATGGATGGTAGTTGGGTTGTTATGATCGGCCCTTTACTAAAGGTGTCATTGTTACTAAACCCAATTTGTTGACTCGTCTTCTAACCCAGAGTTAATTCAGTTTAACTTGGTTGACTCGACAAGTCAAATCATGAGTTAAGTTGATTCAAGATTCCTAGTTTTTTACCTAAAAATCTTTTCGAGCTCAGATTTATTTTTTTATGCACTTTCAAGATTAAAAAAAAAAACATCTAATTTGAATTCTCCTCACTATATAAAATTATTTTACACAAAAATTGATCGTTCCAGTGGCTAGAATTGTCACCAATAACAACTTTATCTCTCTACACTAGAATTTGGTGAGCCTCTCCCCCCCCCCTTCCTCCACCAAAAAAGAATTGAGAGATGAGGGAAATAAAGTTTGATGTCAAAATTGAATTTTTAAAAATTAAAATGACCGGTAACTTTAGCTCATTTAATTCATCCAAATTTCATTTTAGATTCAAACATGTCTATCTAATCTGTTAATATTTAAAAAAAAAAAACAGATTAAAAGTTGTCATGAAAACACTGGAGGTATAGATTCATTGCACTATGAACTGAAAGAATGCAATGATGTCTTTGCCCTCCAAGATAAAAAAATAATTAAACTGTCTTCAGGGGTAAAATAATATTTTTTTTTACGATTCTATTTGTTATTAATATTGTTCTAGGATTAAGGCAACAATAACACCTAAGGGCGGTGAATTAGGTGTTCTACTAATTATGTCAAAATAATGCAAATAAACACACTAAGGACCTGTTTGAGATTGTGGTGGTTCAAAATTTTTTATTTTTTTAAAAATTATTTTTAACATTAGTACATCAAAGCGATTTAAAAACATTAAAAAAAATTCATTTTAAGCAAAAATAATTTTTTTTGGGGAACGTGGAGCCAAACACACTCTAAGAACATACAACACAATAACCATTAACATAATTAAAATGTTTAAAGTAAAAAAGATAAGAGAAAAGAGATTTCAAATGTTGTTTTCATTGTGGTTCAGTAAGTTTATATCCATACCTCAAGTACCAACTGTACTTGAGTATTATACTATTTTGCTAATCCAAGTACAAGACATAATGTCCTTGGTGAATTCATACCAAGCAATTACATCACTTGAAGATGTTCACTCTGTAAGATTTTTTTCTTAGTGACAATACATCGCCAATGCCATGAGTTTATCTAAACTTTTAGATGTTTTACAATTATGATTTGTTTACAGCGAGATTCATTTTCTTAAATACTAGATTATATAATTAAAAACTATAATATCTATATATCACTCAATAGTACTTAGGATGATTGAAGATATGCGAGTGTGATAAGTGTGAGATTTTATATTATTGTGCTAGAATATAAAAACTTAATTTAACATGATTTAGAGCATGTTGGGATTTGTGATTTTTAGTTAATTTTTATTTTGGAATAACTTTTTGTGTCATGTATGTTTAGAATCATTCTTTAATTTTGCCAAAAAAAAAAAAAGCTATATATATTTTAACCGGCAGTATTGGGTCAACATATTAGTTGCTAAACGCTATATCTCACAAATCTCATTTTAACTGGCAGTAAAAAGATGAAATTTATATCATGACCAGCATTCAAAGAGTGTAAATTCGAACTCTTAAAAATAATGAAGGCCTAAGGATGCAAAACTTCAGAATTGCCATTTACGATTTTAATTATGATGTGTTTGGAGATGTGGCCTGTGATCTTGGATTCTCATGGCAAATAACTGAGTTTAAACCTAACCTAGAAACTATTGGGCCACTCACGACTATATATATATATATAAAATTACTGTTTCTTGCAAAATTGATTGTGACTAAACGGAATTCTAAAAAAGAAATGGAACTCTTTTCTAGATTGTTTTTTGTGGAGGCAGTATTGGGTGGCTGAGTGCACCAGGATCAATCATATAGTTTTTTAATTAAGTTGGAAGATTGCCTCTTTTGTTTTCAATGAGAATCTAGTCATTTTAATAAATAAATAAATAAATAAATAAATAAATAAATATATCTCTAGCTAAACTAATTAAATCTAGTAGCTCTATAATATATATGTTAATCTAATACTTTGAATTATTCTATTAGAAAATAATATAAAATTATATAATGAGATCTTAATCTAACAATTTAAGTTTTTAGGCTATTATGATATTTTAATAAAATATCATAGTTTTGATAATTAAATGATCAGTATATACAAGTTTCAAGTTCAAAAGACTTTCACTTGAAAAGATGTTTTAAAAAACAATATAAAATCATATTTTAAAGTTTCATTTAAAAGCTTATTTACCACCCCTCGATCGTTTATAGTACCCCAAACATCTGATTATATTTTTTAATTGAAATGGAATATTACTAATGTATGGACTCTTGAAAAAAAATTATGAAGAATTTATGAAGGGAGTCCTCTTATTATTTTTTCCTTTTTTTTTTCCCTTTGTGGTAATCATTTTGGAATTGAGTATAGTTCCAATGCTGGGAAATCCACTCAAACCTTTAAATGTATTTTTTTTTTGAATAAATTCAAGCAATTTTTTTTGTTAATTTAACCAATTATGTAAAAATGAGGAATAAAACTAAGCAACAGAAAATCTTATGGTGGAAATTCTATTTTGTGATGTCAGTAAAATTTGTTTAGAATCCACCCAAAGCGCTTCGGTTTGATAAATATGACTTTGATGCATGCTCAAACTTACATGAAAGAGAAAAGAGGGCACCTTTCTTTTCTTCATGTATGTATCATTACGTGACCTCTACGACTATATTTTATAATTATAAAGGTTTGCTCACTTTTCTTATTTTTTTAAATTTGAACCTTGATATTAGTATATGTATCATTTAATGTCAATTAATATACAAGTTGATTTAAAAATATTTTAATAGGCGGAGAATATATATATATAGACACACACTATCGATTCCGTGCGTTCTTGAACTTGACGCATGCAAAAATATAGCAAATTCTATTGTGCTATGTTTGACCTGCTTTCTGTCAAGAAAAAGGATTATAATGGGTTAAAACTTTGTGTTTATGAACAAAATGTTGGTTTTTGGAACCAAATTAATTAACTATTTATAAAAAGAGGACGGCTAAATTACTGTTATTACATCACAAAACATTACTTACAATGGAATTTTGTGTTTTTTTTTTTAATTTTACTCTTCAACAATTCATTCTCTTTTTTTTTCAAGTCAATGTTAGTTTTATCATAAATTATACTTAGTAATATTTTTTTTATTTTCTTTATGTTAAGTTATATATACTAGTCTCATGAATTTATTTTTTTCTTAATTTTAATCTTCAAAATTATATATGTTGAAAATAAAATTATATTTTTTTATTTTTTATAAATTTATTTTAATTTCATGACTCAGGTCGCAAGTTTAATTAACAAGTTAACTCAAGTTGACTTCTGAGCCACTTTTTTTAATTGATTATTTTTTTATTTTATTATTTAACATTGAATTGATTAAAAATTAAGCTTCGTATTTTTCTTATTTTCTTTCTACAAGGTTATCTTGATATCATAATCTGGGTTGTAGGTTTGACAAGTTAACCCAGGTTGACTTGAGTAGTTTTTCTTATACTTTTTTTAATTTAATCTTTTTTTTTTAATTTTGTCGTTCAATATTAGATTGATTAGGAATTAACCTTTATAATTTATTTATTTTTTCTATAAAGTTATCACGATATGATAACCCGGGTTTCAGACTTAATATGTTAACCTTGATCAATTCAATATGTTGTTGTCTAAATATTTTTTTTAAAAATAATATGTTATTGTGTATATATTTTTTAAATCATATTTTGAATTTATAATTAATTTTTTTATTAAAAAATATATTCATAGCGCGTGGAATTTTTTTTATATTAGACTTATGATATAGTCAATACCTAAGGAAGGGTTTTATTTAAATGTTTAAGTGAATAGTCGGCGATGATTTCTTGTAGAACGATATCGTTTATTGCCTCTTGATGTAAATTGGTGTCATTTAAAATAAAAATGTCAATGCAAATCGTTTTGCTCATTTGTTAGGCTCCTCCCACTTCATGAGTCAATGTTGTTTTAGTTCTTTGTTTTTTTTATCTTCATCTTTCTTAATTTGATTTGCCATGGGACTGGTGAGCTAGAGCTTGGTGGACGAGGTTGACGATAGATCGCTTTGGGAGTCGAGCTCAAGCTCGAGCTTGCGGCTATTATGACTTGATTTAAAGATCGTTTGGGAACGCCCGTGCAAACTGTATTCTTAAAAAAATTAAAGGTTTTCTTTTATTAAAATTTAATACAGTTTATATGTTTTGAATCATTTTAATGTGTTAATATCAAAAATAATTTTTTTAAAATAAAAAAATATCATTAACATATATTTTAACATGAAAAATTATTTAAAAAACAACTGTTATCACATTATCAAATACACCCTTATTCAACAATCCTACCGTGGGAAAGGGGATGGGAAGGGCCTGAGCTCGAGGGATGGAGGGATTTAGGGGGTCATATTGGTGCTGCTACTATTATGGTTTTAATTACACCTCTCATTTTCTCATATTTTTACACTTTGCATCCTATTGTTTATGTAATTAATTTCAATTTACGTCTTAAAATTTTATTTAATACCATTAGTTGCTATCCAAAAAATATTAAAAATATTATATGTTTGACATTTAGCACGTGCTATGATTCTTTTACCCATTTTGCCCCTATAACTGGAATCATCAAATTAATAACTGGTTACTCATATAATTAGATTTTGTTTGTTTGGCTAAATTCTCATGAATTCTATTTGTTTACTAAACCATAATTTGAAATTAAAGTTCTTAATCTGTTAATTCAGCTATTTTTCTAATTTTCACCATCCTAGAGCTTTGATTTAACTAGTTGAAGATGGTAGAAGGTATGGTGAATCTTTCATTTTGTTTCTTTTGATTTAACTAAGCTTAATTTCTTAATTCTTGCCTTGTTCTTTTCTTTTCTTTTCTTTTTTGTTGAGCTACCAAATAGAGCTACATTATCTATTTTTCTCTTCAACTTGATATTCATATGCAAGAGTATAGTTAGAAGCAAAGAGACTAATACTAAATGCCTAGCCTCGACTAACTCATTCAAAGTGTCAAGAATCAACCTTTAAAGTACAAATAAGAGATATTTTGAGAGAAGACCGGCTAATTTGTTTTGTTTTTTCAATTTCCATTCCCAGGGTTGCTTGTGAGAAAATATTAAATTTGATGGCAATAAGCATAACATGTCAGCTCTCTGGGATAAATTGAATTTTTTAAAAACAATTAAAAATAAATGAAGAATGAAAAAAATTTTAGAACAAAATAAGATAAACGATAATTATAATATATTCAAATGTACATGGATAAAAAACAAAGAAATTAAAGGCGCTTTAATATAAATTTACAGAATGATTATGAGTGATATAAATTATATTATAATAAAATGAATAAAATAAATTGGAAAATAAGAGTTTAAGAGAAGGAAATAAAAATATTTAAAATTTTAGTTAAATTTAGTGCCGAGTTATATCAGAACCGAAGGAATTACCTGAGATAAATTAAAAGATAAGAGAAAAGAACATGAAAGGAATAAAAAAAAAAAGGAAAATTAATCAACCCCTCTCTCTTTTAAGAAAGCCGACAACAAAAGGAAACCATAGTTTCCTCCCACGTTCCTTTTTCTTTGCTTCTTCCTTAAAAACAAATCCCATAAAATCGAGTATGGGGAGGGTACAAAGAAAATTAAAAAAACGAGTAAATATTTAAACTAAGGATTTGAAAGAGGGATTTAAAGAAAGTAAGTAAAGGCTTTAGAGAAGGAATAGTAAGAGTTCGAAGAAGGAAGAGGGAGAGTGCTAAGAATTTCAATTGGTTGCATTTTGAAATTCAAATTTTTCACAAAGTAAGGTGTTTAGAACCTATTTATTCAAGTTTAAAAAGAATTGAAATAGTTTTAAGTAAACTTAAGACAAAATTAAATTAGGGTTTATAATAGAAATTTGAGGAAAAGATATTTCTTTGAAATTTGACTTTTAAAACTATTGTAGGGTGTAATAGAAGTAAAATTATGTTGAAATAATAAAAAAAACAAATTGATGAGTTGTGAAGCCCCAAGGACCGACTATTGAGAGACAAAAATGGAGATTTAATGCATTTGTATTATTCTTGTAAATTATATTGTAATTGTGATAATTGATTTTATGAATAATTATTTTGATGAATGGTTTTATTTTTATGTGATGAATATAAATTTTTGATGTTTTATGAATTTAATGCCTTTAAGGAATTAATGAATTAAAGTGAATTGTGGTTATATTTGTTATTAAAGCAAGATGAAATAGAATTCATGTTCTTTATATGTAACTAAAACAATATAAAATGAGATTGGTTTAAGTGGTAAGCAGCTTGTTCCGCTTAAGCGAGATCTCGATTTTGAGTCCCTGTGTACGCAGCAACACCCATTGGTAGCCTTACCTGCCACTGCCAGGTATGCGACCCGGGGCAACCCGAATACCGGGGGATAGCAACCTAAAAAAAAGAAGTTAAAACAATATAAAATGAGATTGAGTTAGCCAAATAATGAATATAAAAGAGAAATAAACCTAGAGTAAGGATGATGTTGGTGTCAACCAATGTAAATGAAAATGAGAAAGAATTTTGAGATTTCATGGATTAATTGATAAGTTGTATGTGAATATTATGTAAAGAAATATTAAGGAAGGTTTTGGAATTAAAAGAATATCCATGATTTTTAAGTAATAAAAACTTGTATGTGAATTAGATGAGAATATTGTAAAAATTGAGTGAAAATTTAAAAGATTATGAGTTAGCTTGTAATTAAGTTGATTTTTGTTTAACTAATGATTTATGATATATTGATATATTGATGATGATTTGGAAAGGGAAATATATCTTTTTTCAAGAATGATATAGTTAATATTATAACCAAAAAAGAGATAGATGTTAAATAATTAATGATAATAGGAATTGCATCATATAAGGTGAAAACAATAGTTGTGGATTAATAACTTAATAGAATTATAGTAGATGTTATGATTATTAAGGAGTATTAATATAATAATAATTGGTTGAAAACCTGTCAACAAAGGGGATACCGTTGGAGTAGGTATTTAGTACTTTACTGTAAACTTTCATTTATAAACTTCTTGTTATCTGTAATGGTGAATTGATAGTTTAAAAAATGTATTATTGTAATATTTGATAGCTTAATTGGAGAGAAAATAATTCTATATTATCAGGAGTGACTGGTATTCAAGTGAGAATACTAGATTGATTGACTTCTAATTGGAAATGTCAGATTAATTAACAACCATAATAATTTTGTCAGATTGATTGGTATTCATAAAGAAATACTAGATGGCTAGCTTCCAATTAGGAATATCAGATTTATTGACAGCAATAATGGGTTTGCATGATTGATTAATAACTATAATGTGTTTGCTAGATTGTTTGCTGTTTATGAAGGAATACTAGATAGTTGGCTTTTATATGAAAATATCAAGATGATTAATTGATTCATGAGTATTGTGAGATCAGTCTTGGATTAAATAGATCAATGTAATGATAAATTATTAAATGATATGAAAGAATGGGTTTAACAATGTTTGATAAAAAATTGAGATATTACTTAAAGCCTAAAAAAATTATTAATTCATAAGACTTAATAAATGAAATTGATTTTATTTGCTGGTAGCTCTCAGGTTCACTAAGAGTAGTTACTGGTTGTTACTTTTGTGTTAGACTTAAGTGGTTACGGATTAAGAAGTTACATAATCAATCTTTCAGGGTTGTAATTTATAGATATTTTATTTTGATGTGTAACAAGATTTGATTATTTATTATTAATGACTAGTTATGGTAATGTAATGATGTATGATGTTTTGAGACTGTGTAAATCTGAAGTTTTAAATTGATATTATATATATTGTAGTATCTTGTGTGTAAATAATATAATTAATTAATTTATACAATAAATTATAGTTTATTATAGAACTATTTTTTTTTTAATTTAAGGAAACCACATCTTCCGGAAAGCGCACTTTGTAGGCATAGGTGAGTGAGTAAAACCTCGGTTGTCCCAGACTCTAATAAAAGATGCACGCTTTGACTCGAACTCGAGACTTGCTGTGCAGATCTTAAGTTTTTTACCACCACGCCACGCTTTTGAGAACTTATTATACAACTCGATATAATATGTTTGGATATCCTATTATTATGGTCAATGTGAAGCTAATAAATGCTGATTGTGTTAAATATATTGAAAATGAATAAGAAAATGTTAGATATGACGGTATATGATCTAAGATGATGAGATGAGAGGTAAATGAATGATTATTGGTTGGTTTTATCAATAAAAAAATGTATTTGTTACCGCTATGGTTTTCCAATTTTTATTTCTTTTATTTCTTTGTTAATCAATTGAGGTGTCTCAATGCTTTTAGTTACCTTGGTTTGACTTTGATCACGTTGTCTGGTTTGGTTGGACTTTTGTTGAGGAGGTGCCTGAGACTTGCCTTTTCTTAGAACTTTCTAGGGCAACTTGTGTGTTGCTTCCATGCCCTCGTTTTTTATTTTAATTGGGTATTTTTATTGACCCTTCATCTGTATTTATATGTTAATGACAATTACATCCACATCACCATAACTTACAAGAAAAGAAAACATATGGTTTAGACTACAGAGGTGTTTTCAGTAATGCACTCACAAATTTCATCGGAGGGTGAGTGATCACAGGTTCTCAAGACTTGACCAAGAATATTAAAGAATTCTATGCTTGAATTTATTTTTTATGAGAAGATAATTCATGAGTCATGGGGCGATACACACGGCAGAGTTTTGTTGGTTTAAGAGTGTGGTTATAGTTATTTTTTAAAATGTTTTTCATATTAAAATATATTAAAATAATATTTTTTTTATTTTTTAAAAATTATTTTTAAGTTCAAAACATCAAAACGATCCAAAATACAAAAAAAATAATATTTTAATAAAAAAATTGAATTTTTAAAAAATAGGGTTTGCACCATATTCCCAAACAATCTCGACACCAGCTGTGTATATATTATTATAATTTATTAATTTTTTATAATATTTTTTTATCAAAATAATATTATTTTAATTTTTTAATTATTTTTAGATCTAGGTTTTGGAGTGGCGAATCTCTTAATAATAATAATTAAAAAAAACCATGGCATTCAGATTTTGCAGGTTTTTGTTGCGCTGTGCTTCTTCTCACCACATCTGCCAAGAGTCAAGGTAATTGTCATCTATGTCAAGTCATATATCGGCGCAGTGACGCTTTCACACCTAAAGTTTTGAAGAGCTTGCATTGACTGCAAAAATATCAATGGTTGGCAACATGTTCAAACGCACGAGAAATCATTTCTACGCTTCCATGGACAATCCCGTAAATCAAGTTATCTTCTAGATCAATCGATTTATTTCATTTTTAAAAATAAAATAATATGATTTTAATTTTTTAAAATAAAATAATGTTATTTAAACCGCCTGGATTAACTCACTCAGCTATATAAATCCAGCTAGGTTTAATAATTTTAATATTTACCGTTAATATCAAATTTAAGTATAAAGTAAGAAAATATTGATTAAAGGTGATCTTTACTTCTTTTGTATACATTCATATAAATAGTCAAGCATCTAATTTTTTTTCCTTCTGGATGAATAGTTTTGTTTATCATGATATGGTATTTATGGATGTTATTAAATCTAATTTGACTTGAAAAAATAACTTAAAATTCAATTGATATAAAATTTAATGTGAGCTAGGTTTACAAAAAAATCAAGTAGAAATTTATACAGTCAAATCCGGATGACTTGATGAATCAATTTATAACCAAGTCAAATTATATTATTTTAACTCGCTTGAAATAACCTACTCAGCCTCATAATTGAGGTCTTGGATCAGGTCATAGCTAAGCCAGTCATTTAGATTGTTTTGGAGCCTATTAAGTTGCTTGGATTATATTAAAATAATTTTTATATTATTTAATTTTAAATTTCGTCTAGATAAAGTGTTTATCTATATAGAGTGTGTAAGGTTTTAAAGTTAAATTAAATGGTTTGAGTTTGATAATAATATCAAATAATTGTTTTTGATTTATTTATTTATTTATTTTTGATTTTTTGTGACGCATGTAAATTAATATTTATTAAATTATGGATAAACACAAATGATTCAACACAACATGACAGTTGCATTCCTTGCCATGAATTTGTGTATCAAATCAGTGTTCTTGTTGGAGATTCTTGAAATATCTGTTTTTGTTTATTAATTGTTTATTTTGGGCATTAAAATTCGTTTATGGATAATTGATTATATCTATGAGTTAATTTTTTGTTTTTAATGTCTGGAAGTATACGTGTTTCCTTTTTTTGGTATTTTATAACCATATGTATTATAAGCACCGTGAAGTTCAATAAATTAAATTATAATTAATGCATTTTCCTCTCTTAAAACTTTAAATTAATCTGAAAAGAATTTAAAAAAGAGAATGTAGAAAGGAGATAATAGCCAAATAAAATTCAAAATCTCTAAATTCATATACAATCAATTGAGGAAGAACATATTTAAACTATATATTTAAACGATATTTTAAATTCATATACAATCAATTGAGGAAGAATATTATTTTAAAATAATTATTTTTGATATTAATATATTTAAACAATATAAAAATATAATTTTTTTAAAACAATTTTTTTAAAATTCAGCAAAATAATGGCTACACCACTCAGCAAAACACCCCCCGTAATCTAAGGGCATATAGAAAGTTGTATAAACTTCTAGAAACTTGGAGTAATTCTACAAAAAATAAGACAATTCTAGAAAACTATAGCAATTTTGAAGAGAAAAAAATCTGAAATTTCTAGAATTGACGTGGTTGCTAAACATATTCTTAAAGACATTAGGGTCCAGAGACAAGAACATAGAGCTTGAGTTTTACGTTAATTTTGATTTTCACAATAACTCATTTTCTTGATTTTAGTCGTGTTTGTATTGTAGTGTAAAGTTTTTTTAAAAATAATTTTTATTTAAAAATATATTAAAATAAATTTTTTTTTATTTTTAAAATTAACACATTAAAATAATTTAAAAATATTAATTTTTTTTTTTAAATGCAGTACAACTTCACTCCTAAATGACGCTTTGTGTTAAAAGCTTTTTAGTATTTGCTATTTCCATGTTATAAAAAAGAAAGAAAGAAGTTTCGAAAGTAATTTGACGAGGTTAAACTCGAAGATTGGACGCGTTAGGAGGAATCAAAGCAAATGACAAGAATTTTCAAACGGTCAATAATGTCCAACGCCAACACCTTGGTCTTATGCAATGACAAGAAAATAAAAAATAAAAAATTCGTGGCATGATTTACATAATTACCCAACCATGGCCTTCTTTTTGCTTTTAATTTTTTTTTTCCTTGTTCAAAACAAAAACACATGGCTTGGGCCGGTCAGACAGTCTTTTGCTTGTTTCTTTAAGGTTTGCTTTGGTTTTTATTGCTTCTCCCAACCAACTGAAACATCTCTCTCATTAGCCGCCTTTTTGTCCTCAGGTTTGGTTTTGCCACTGTTATCTATCTGTATGTAAGTTGTGATATTTATATGGTTGTTTCTGCTCTTTGCTGTGGTTGTATGTTGTTTTTTAGTGTTGGATTGTGAGGTTTTTTTATTGTTATTATTCTGTTTATCTGGGTTTGATTCAGTTCATGATTTGGTGAGGTGGGTGGAAGAGAATTTGGTTCCACTTTGAGTTTTTTGCTATTTTTGGAAGGTTGGGGTTTTGATCAGTAACTGTTGTCGCAACTGGGGTTTGAATTTTGAATATTATGTTGGTTTGATGATCAGTTTGTGAAGGACTTTGGTTGGATTCTGTGGCTGTTGCCAGGGATTGAATTTATCTGTTGTTTAGAACAAATTTTGAGGAGTTAGAAAGTCATCATCAGTGTTTTAACAATTTGGTGAACTTGGTCTGAAGACAATTTTTGGTTTTTGCGGTATTTGTGAGAAGTTGAACTTGCCTGTTTAAGCAGCTTCAATTCTTGAACTGGAAGTATTTATGGGGTTTTAAGTTTCAGTTACTTTTTTATCTGGACTGCTGTCTTCTGTTGATTTGGTGGAGTGGGTTTTGAGCAATTCAGCCGAGTTTCATGGTGATTGTAAAAAAATTGTGGTACCTGGAACTTACGAATTCGAAGATCAGTGGGTTTTGAACTTCCAGCTTCGTTTGTTTCTGTGTATTTGCTACAGAGTTGGATGCGCTGGGCATGAAAGTATGAGCTGCATTGTTTGAATTTCTTAAGATTTCCGGGGTTGCAGTTTTGTATATTCAGTCCATTTAGCTTAGCTTTTTCTATATCCTGCAATGTTTCCATCATCTTTAAATTCCCAAAGATTGAAATAAATCACAATTTTTATTTATTGAGGATGGCCACGGCTGCATTAATTATGTTCTTATTGATGCAATTTCGGATTATACTGGCCTCGGGGTTTGTGATACAGTCAAAGGTTTGTGGTTCTGATCATATAGCCTATTCAAATTGTCATGGTCATGAATTGTTCTACATTAATGGGGAGCTCAAAGAAAAAGAATCATTTTGCAAGGCCCTCCATTCCTTCGACGTAAATGATTGTACCTTTGAGAACTACCTTGGGAGTAGCTGCAGTGGATTGGACCTGGATCTTTCATTAGGTATGCACTTGAACTAAGATTCATGTTTTGGTTTCTAGTTAAGAAGTAAAGCATATTAATGTTGTAAGCTTATACCTCAATGAAATGAGCCACTATTCAATTGTCAACAGTCAACATAATTCCTCATGTACTGTTGTTTTGGCAGCTGACTCTCCTCTCAAGCCTGAAAGAAGTCTTTTGCAAAAGGAGGTAAGAGAAGAATCCACGAGTCATGATCTTAGTCAGTACACTCCAAAAGAGAAAACTCTTTCACCCACCTATAAAGCTGGGATAGGAGCAGCAGGAGTTCTTGTGATGTGTTGTACTTTTCTCTGCCCCTGTCTATATAAGAAAGAGAAAGCAACCAAACACACTGTTCTTGAAAAGGATCCAAAGTCAAGTGAGTCTAAAATGATCCAATCTACATCTCAAATATTTGAAGTTCATGGATACTATTAAGTTGTAACTTGGGAGTTCACCATTTATATACAGTTCTATGATTAGGGAGTTCAATAGGAAGCCAATGAATTAGCTCTCTTGTATTTTTTGCTATTTTGTGACATTGTATTTAATCTTATACAATTTCCTTGCTATTTATGGATGATATAATTGACTATTCACTCAATTATGGTCTGGCAGCGGATTCAATATCCCCTTTCAATGTGAATTCTGCTTCTGAAAAAGTGCCGCCTAGTCCCTCTAGATTCTCTCAGTCTCCAAAACTCAGTAGATTAGGATCAGTTCATCTCAATTTGAATGAGGTTGCTAGAGCCACACGTAATTTTTCGCCATCACTTCAGATAGGAGGAGGAGGCTTTGGAACTGTATACAAGGCCGAACTAGATGATGGTCAGGTGGTTGCCATAAAACGAGCAAAGAAGGTAAGCAGTAATACCCTTCATGATGATTGCCATTTTTTCTGATTAGCCTACTGTTGGTTATTATGAAAACATTATGTAGGAATACTTTGCGAACTTGCGAACTGAATTCAGCAGTGAAGTTGAACTTCTGGCCAAAATTGATCATCGGAATCTGGTGAAGTTGCTTGGTTATGTTGATAAAGGAGATGAACGGCTTATTATTACAGAGTATATGCCCAATGGTACTCTCAGAGAACATTTGGATGGTAAGCATATGCAATTATAGGAGAGGTAAAGTTCAATCTACAACAACCTTTATGCTAATAGTTCTGAAATTCCTTGCAGTCCAGCGTGGCAAAATCCTGGATTTCAACCAGCGGCTTGAAATATCTATTGATGTTGCTCATGGATTAACTTATCTCCATCTATATGCAGGTCGGTTATTTTATTTCTAAGAAATTTCATGCATTGAAATGTCAATTCAACTTGAATAATGGCTTTCCAGGAAAGCAAAGAAGAGTGCTTAAAACATACAAATGTACATGGTTGGAACTTTTGTACATGCACA
Organism: Populus alba x Populus glandulosa; assembly: GCA_033617975.1. NCBI lineage: Eukaryota > Viridiplantae > Streptophyta > Magnoliopsida > Malpighiales > Salicaceae > Populus > Populus alba x Populus glandulosa. The sequence continues at coordinate 5,766,708 of CM066148.1, read as the reverse complement.
GGTGGCTCTGTTATTTTGGGGAGAACTAATTTGATTTAACAAGTTATACATAGAGAGCTCTTTTGGAACTGAAGATTTCTTGTGGGTTTTCTTATTGGATTCTGTTTAATACCCCTGATCGAAACCGTTGTTAAATTGGAGCAATGTTCTGCTTCCCCTTTTCCAGATATTCCCATAGATCTATCTCATGGCTATCCGTACCTTTTCTTTTGACAGCTATTTAACTGCCTGTACTCTGCATTGTATAATTGTCAACTATTTAATTGCTTTTGTGTTGCGCATCTCACAACAGAGAAGCAAATTATCCATCGAGATGTGAAGTCATCCAACATTCTGTTGACAGAGAGTATGAGAGCTAAAGTAGCAGACTTTGGATTTGCAAGGATGGGTCCAGTAGACTCTGATCAAACTCATATCTCAACCAAAGTGAAAGGGACAGTGGGTTACCTAGACCCAGAATATATGAGGACCTATCAACTTACACCCAAGAGTGATGTGTACTCATTTGGGATTTTACTTCTAGAAATCCTGACAGGACGCCGCCCTGTGGAGCCGAGGAAACCTGCTGATGAGCGGGTGACACTGAGATGGGTAAGCTTTCCTTATCTTAAATTGATAATGTGTATTTTGTGGTTACTAGTGCACTTATTGTGACGTCAAAACATGTGCAATTACCACACCCTGGATGACAAACGTTCCTCATAGAAGAGAGCCCTTGGCAAATGAGCTGATGATGATGATGATGATAATGACCTTGACCACTGTAAATGAGATGGCCAACATTTTGTGTGGCTAGAAGCCAATTCCAGTTCTGGTCCAATCTCAGGCACATGCTTCAAAAGCAACTAACAGTGAGAAATCAGCCTTCATGATGACTGAGTCCTGCCCAAATTGCAATGGTTCTCATTGAGAGTTATGCTGGACCATTCTAAGCATGTCAAATCTCTAATGTTTTCGCTTTCCTTGTGCTGATCATCACCATTTGAGAACGCTAACTAAAATAATGTGGTTGTCTTAATCACTGGGGACATCTATATTGTAGTTTATGTTTTATTTCTCACAAGGATATTATGCTAACATTGAGTGTTGAACCTGCATTAGGAAGTTCTGCTTGATTATATTGGACAGTTAACAAGCAATTCCAATGCAAAAGATCAATTGGACTCCCAGGATGCATTCTTGCAGAACTGAGAGTCTGAATTTGCTGCCTGGGAGTATCTGAGTGTTGACCCCTTTTCTACATCTGTGGATATCTCTAACCACCTACAGAGTATTTCCATGAAAACTTGTGTATTTTCAAAACAGTATGTCATCTCTTCCTTGAAGAGTACGATGGAGCATTCTTGTTTTTCTTTTCAGTGTGACTAGCTAATTGAATTTCTCAAAACCTAAATGCTGCTAACTAGGGCACAGAGAAAGTCATGCTCCAATTTCAGTTGTCACTGTTCTTTTGTTCCTTCTGTATAATATGTGCGAGCTCGCCTCCAAGCACTAAGTCATTCATATCATATGGTAATTTGTGCAGGTCTTTAAGAAGTACAACGAAGGAAATGTAGTGGACATGGTGGATCCCGTTATGGAAGAAAAGGTCGACACGGAGGTACTGCACAGCATGTTTACATTAGCAATCCAGTGTGCAGCACCCATCCGATCTGATCGACCAGACATGAAAGTAGTTGTAGAGCATTTGTGGGGAATAAGGGCAGACTACCTGAAAGGTGTAAAGAAAGGGTAAGAGGACAGCACAAAATTTCGGTGTTCTACTGGTCGTCTCATAATTCCATGTCATTCCATTCCATTCTGTTCTTTTGTTACCTTTTCTTTTAGCCCACCTGTAAACAAATTTGTGTTTTTAACTTTGAGACAAAGACTACTTCATCGTTTTATTAACGTACTTCGAAATATGCTGTTCATCTCGTTATATAGAGGGATCCTATTATGAGAAACATAAACAAAGTTTAGTCCTAACATGTCAACATGAGAGGAGGTAATCACTGCAGTTCTTCTGTCAAGTATCAACCACTTGTTCCAGGATTATTGAAAAATAATGTTGCATTGCTTGATTCGTCCCTAGTTAACCTGGCCCGAATCATAATTAATGCCTAGAAGATTTACATTTTAGACAAGGGCGACATGGATTATTAATCTTTTCCACCACTCCAAACACAGGAGAGAGATCTGCTAGTTTTTGAATACAAGGGAAATTCCAAGTGCTCTGTATTTATATTTAAAGAAATGGACTGCCCAGCTGGCGATACTAATTCAGCATGCTGTGAACGAGTTGGACGCTTTGAGGAAGGTGTGGAAGATGGAGACTAACTTGAATTCTTGGCTAAATTTTCAAGAGAAAAACCAGAAGTATCCCTTTCAGTGTCCAAGTCCGAGTCTGATTCACGTAGTTGCATAAAAAACTTTTTTTCTTACTGTTAAATCAATTTATAATCTTTAAAAACACAAAAAACCGTCCCATAATCAGAAGGAGTTTTTAAAGTGCTTCCTACGTAATTTAGGAGAAAAAAAAGTTATATATATTTTAATTAAGATTTCTTCTTTATGATTTATTGTCTTATTTAGCATTTTGAATAGCTATTATTGTTTAATTATATTGAATGTTTTATTTTTTTCAAAAGATTAGTATGATTCATCTATAATGTTTTTTTATATATATTTTATATAAATTTAGTATGTATTTTTATACTACTTTTAATAAATGGCCTTGCATAATTGTTTTTCTTTTCTTTTTTATTCTATAAATTTTATTTTTGTCAATTTTTATTACAAATTGATTTTAATAAACAAATTTAGTAGACATAACTAAGTAAATTACTCATGTTATGATATTAAATATCTTGATTTATATTAATCTCAAATTTTTTGAATTATATTTTATTTATTGTTCACAATTATTTTTTATAAAATTTATTTACAAAATAATTTATAATTTATTTGATTTGATGTGTGTATAAGTTTTTTGATTTATATTTATTATTATTTTAATGTAAAGAAAGGCAAGGCGTTGAGAAATTCATGCTCAAATTTTTAATATATATTGGTGTTTTCAATTTATTTTTTTCTTAAAATTTCTTATTTTTTTTTTCTTAAATCCTTTTATAAAATTTTTATTATTTATAATTTTACTCTCCAATCTAAGTTGATAATTATATTATTTTTATAAAAACTAACTTATTTAATCTATCGAGACTATACCCGAACCCGAATTATTAGATTTCTTTTCTCTCAAAACGTGCTTGCGACGTTAGTTTTCAACTATAAATAGGCATCATTTGTATGAGCAAAGTAGAGGCGATTGTAGAAAGAAAAGAGGGGTAGAGAGCTGTCTTAGCAACAGCTTGTAGTGGCAAGCTGAGTGAGAGTCATGGGAGTTGAGTGAGAGTAAACTATAACTTAATGGTGAACTTTCACATGAATAATCTCTCTCCCTAATCATCCGTTGCCCTAACTATACAGTATCTCTGATATTCAGATAGATTTTTAGCCTGCCTGGTGAATGATGACAAGCTTCTGGCTTCAATTTCAACTTTTGGTCCTCCTTCCTTGTATTTTCTTGAAAACTGGGTGAAGCAAAGCAAGAAAAATGATGAGAGTTTGTGGATAAATTTATATACAATATACCCAATTATTTTTAATGTGAGATGGTAGGAAAGGTGTTTTTCAACAAACTTGTATGCTATAATTTTATATGCTTTGGCTGAACATGAGAGTAAATTCAAACTCCTAAACATGGAAGAATCAAGTGTCGCAGGTTCCCTCCTGTAAACTATAAATCCATGCATCATCATGAACTCGTCTCAATGGGTTGAGGCTGGTAAAACAAAGAAAATAAATAATTCAAAGTGAATAGAAAAAAAACCCACTAAAGGGCAATTGCATTTATTCACAACGTCTCCCTGGCTATCAATGCAACCAGGAAACAATGATTTACCTCATCACATACATCATACTACCTGTAAATAGCCGAATGATTTAATGAATGTTCTTATCTGATCTTCTTTAGTTCTGGTTTCTATGAAAGAGTTTGAAGATAGTGATAGCATGATACCATATTGTGGAGCTCAAATAAGAGAATGAACAGATATCATTTTCAAGGGCGAGCTCCGTCTGCTTGACTCCAACGCTCTAGAAGAGTTTGAATAAACGAGGTGCCTGGATTCTTAATCTTTTCCACCTGCTTCTAATCAGAATAGGATGCAGACCAAGTATATGTTCTGGCATGAAATCGTGCCTAGTCAATATGCCCACAACAGGGGGCCTCTGCAGCGAAGGAGAAATAACATTAAAACATAGACGACTTATCTCACATTAACTAAAAGAGTGACATTGATCTCATTGCTACAAGTAATGACACAGAAAAAAAAAAGTGCGAAAATTATATCCACAAAGAGGACAAAGAAAAGGCAACCAACAAGTAATCCCTTATGAAATCTCATAGGCACACCAGAAACGAGGTGGCTGAAATAGCAGGTAAATTGAATGCAGAAGGAGAAGCCAAGTGAAAGAAGAAATCATCTGCAACGAGGATTTGCTAGTGCATGGTAATTCAGGGTGTTGCACCAGGAATAGTTTTGTGAATAAATAATTACTGGAAAATAGTACTTTGTTGCATGCAATTTACAGTGCAAGCGCAAATCACATGCAAACTTCAGGAATGGCAAAATTAATTGGGCGTGATTGAAGTAAATACAGCTTTCAAGGGGGCGAGAAGCAAAAGGAGGAGATTACAGATCTAGCAGAACATACATGATCAAGGAGACAAAATCAACAAAATTAATATCAAGTGCAGAGCAACAACTTGTAAAGTGCCTTAAATTTGTGCAAGCTGCAAGTAGAAATTTAAAAAAACAAAAAGCGAGGATATAATTCCTTACACCAGATATCTTGGGTATCACCAGTAAATGCCTCAAACCAACTTCTCGGAAAAGCATGAGAGCCTTAGCCAGTGACATTGTCTCCGCAACAGTATAAGGCGAAGCATTCGTAAATGGATGTAAATCTAAAAACATCTCCATCTCTTCTTCGGTAAATTGCAGATCCTCTATCTTGTCTCCATTGCCTGAGCCCCTCTTTGCAAAATCACCAGCAAAGAACAGCTTCAAGGCATCAGTGCCTGTTGGCACTGGAGTTGGCACAAAAGCTTTCTTCTTTAGCAATTCAATTAGATGAGCACGGAGGATTAGACCATAAAGAACTGGAGACTCAGAAAGCGGAGGCTCATCAATTACAGGAAATCCATTATGCCTCGTAGTTCTTAGAGCATGTACTATTTTGCCAACCTTTTCAATGCCCTGAAAGATCTGAAGTGGGCCCCTAACTACATCACCAACTGTCAACTGCCTCATATAAGGCTCGGTGTGAGCTTCTAGGTAAGGAAAACCCTTTGCATTCATGATAAGGTCATAAATATTACCATTGAAAGCATCAGCCACAGTCTTGGAAGTAAGAAGAACAAGCATTATCAAGGGTAGCAGCAATAGATTATTTGTCAATTCTAGAATAATGACACACAGAGAAACTGTCATCCTCATAGATCCGCCTAGAAATGAAGCAGCACCTAAGACAGCATAGAGGCCGTGATCAAGATTTGAGTGTGAGCCAACTAGCATTCCAACAAAACGTCCATAAGATGCACCCGTCACGATAACTGGTATGAATAAACCCGCGGGGGCAACAATCCCATAGCTAAAGATACTAAGAAAGAAGCAGGTCACAAAGTATATGAGAATTGACGAATATTGAAACTCAGAGTTGGTGTCCTGGCTGAAAAGATTTCTAACAGAATCATCATTTGTGTTAAATATAAGGCTAGCCAGATCATTGTACTGTCCAGTAGGACATTGAAATTTCTTGAAATTTCCAGACCGGCCTATTGTTGGACAAGCTTCCGTTGCATCAGATGGACAGGGTTGGCAAGAGGCAAGCCACGGTAGTCCAAAAAGAAGACAGGATGTGAAAATGGAAATTGCACAAGCAAGTAAAATTTTGTAAACAACGCCTTTCCTGGAAAAGGGAAAATATCAAGAAATATTATTCAGAAATCATATGTTATCATATTGGACAATGATTTTGTTAAAACAGCGCTGAAGAGAGCTTACTCATTGATGAGATTGTAAATTCGAAGAACCTTGTCTAGAAGGAAGTTATACAAACTTCCCAATATGCCTCCTATAACTCCAAGGGCGAGCACAGGTGGTACATCAATGAGGTGGTACGTAACACTTTCTGAATACACATCAAACATTATGAGCCCTCCTTTTCCAAATAGCCCACATTTTCCACTTAAACAAACATCAATCAGAGCCCGAAGCACTATTGCAACTACTGCTGTAGTGAAGAAAGCTCTCCAAAGAAGGGCACTTCTCCACCTGCAGAAGAATATCTTGACATTAATGTTGAAGATAAGTACATACGAATTTTTCATGACATCTGATGGACAACAAAAATTAAGCCAAATAACCAATTGCTGCATTGATATGAAGAAATATTTCAGCTTCAAGCCTTGATATCTTGCTCCAACCAGAAAGGAACTAGATGGAGATGATTGGTAAGACGTTCAACTCAAACACATTTCCTAGGAGCAAATTTTTATGTCCATATAGATGCAATATAAATGTATAAGTAACAGTAACAAATAAAATTAACATGGTCCGTGAATCAACATGCACAAGCCATTGAAAGTGATAGTCAATTGATAACAGGCAGAAAACTGTAGCAATTTTTTGTAATTCAGATCAGTCCATTCTAGAGGAGAGAGGGGAGGCTATTAGCTGATCCACATTACTATTTGCTCAGGTGGACATCCTGTTATTCTTCTGTCATTCATCTGAGAATCCACTAATAAAATTTTACATGAAAATGATGAGGAAACTCATCCTGGTACATGATTTTTCAATACCAAGAAAATAAGTACTCTTCAAAAAAAGTTGTGATAACAATCGCAATCATGACAGGCTACAATAATAGCAACAGAAAAGGAAAATTACAGAAGGCTCCGTTCAATAGCATTTACTATGTAAGAAACATACCAAGATGCCATTTCTTCAAGTGCAAACAGCACACCTCCAACTGGGGCACGGAAGGCAGCAGCTATTCCAGCAGCTGATCCACATGTTACAAGATCCCGTCGGTCTCGGTCATTTTTGAAAAAACGAAGCCATCTCCATGTTAATTTAAATCTCTTGGATCCACCCTGACCAAGCAATGCTGCAACACATGCTCCAGTGTGCACCATTGGCCCTGCCTTTCCAACAAAAAGAGATGAGGACACCGCAGAAATGCTTCCAATAATCTGCAAAATGAGCAAAAATATATGAGACTTTCTGTTGCTATGCAAACAACAAATTTCTCTAAAATTAGATACGAGTTCCGCAGAAAACTTCAACAAGAAATCAAATTAGCCAAATCACCCATCATAAGAAAAAAAAAAAAAAAACCATAAATGGGCACCTCCATTACCAAATAGAATACATAGTGAGCCAATGCAAGTTATAGAACCCAAGCTATTGAAAGCAATCTAAACTGAAAGAAAGAACTCCCCAAATCTCACCTTAATAACCAAAGTTCGCAAGGACAAAATTCCTGGTGCATCCACACCATTCAGGTAAGCCTTAACTTCTGGAATACCCGAGCCAGCAGCAGCTGGTGCTATAAAAGCCGTGATGATGGATGCAAACAGGGTAAGAATCAAATTAGAAACTGAGAACACAAGAAAAGCCATCCCAAACCTACACAATAATTAAAAAAAAATGCATCAAATATCATTCCCATTCTCCTCAAACTCAAATTCTTTTCTCCTCTTTCCCAAAAAACATGGAAGGGATTAAAAAAGAGAAGAGAGGAAGCTAAATTAGCTCTAAGAAACAAATAATTCAAAGGAAAATTAATTCTTCACTTCATGATACAACTTAATTTCCATTAAAAAAATACACAACCAGGAGAAAATTCCAAACTTTGATAGAAACCAAGGTTACTATAATTACTAAAGCATTACCTGTTGGCCATCATCATATTGGAGGTGACCACAAACTTCAAGCCAGCAATATTTTCAACAGCAAGATTGTTAAAAAACCCAATAAGGCTAACAATCAGTCCGATCAAGAAACAAAGCAACCACTTCATGAACACATACTGAAATATTTGCATCTTTCCACGACTCCTCCAATCTTGTTTAAAGAACTCATTCTCAGCAATCCTATCAAAGGAGACAAAAAAAAAAAGTTCAAAAATTTAAGCCAAATAAACCTAAAAAAGAGAAAAGTAATGAAAAGATGAGATTTTAGCATGTTGGATTTACTCATAATCAAGACTTTCAATGGGGCAGACATTAGCTCCAACGATGGCAACTTGAGAAGTGGAGTTAATGAGTGATCTTCGAGGGGAGAGGAGAGGAGTTATAAGAGACTCTTGGTCTGTGTTTGCTTCCCCATTGATAGAATTTGTTGACATGGTATGGTGTTCTCTTTTCTTTTTAAGGTTTTATAACTGGTTTTTTCAGTTATCGATGACCATTGGCACATACAACGAGGGAGGGAGGGAGAGAGAGAGAGGAGGAGAGAGAGTTGAGTGTTCTGAATTGTGAGGAAGTGAAGGTGTCTGTGTACGTGACAGGATGGAACTCTGGCTTTGGTGAGGGGCTAAGGCCTGGTGGAAAATGATAGGCTGGTGTGGTGGTTAAAGGAGTTCTCATGGGTGCTCTGATTTTCAACAACATCTCATCTCTTGCCATCAAAGAAAAAAGAAAAAAGAAAATGGTGAGTGAAATAAATTCACCAAAACCTATATTCAAAGTATTAAAAACTTGGGGCATAGGCTGATGGATTCTACTCTTCCATAAGACAACGTACGGTCCTCCCAAAAAAAAAAGACTCCATTGCCATATCTGTAAAACTAGGACATAACTTTTATTCTGAACATTCAGACAAAATTTGTCACCATCCCATGAAAATATTGGTCTGAAGAAGTGAGAAGATCAAACGGATAGGGCAAGCAACACCCCATTAGCTTTTTATGTCCTTCACAGGCATGGTGCTATGGGATTTAAAGGTCAATTCTAGAGAGATTGTGAGAAAAGGGGGAAAAAAGAAGAAGAATGTAGCACTTGTTTTGTAGGTTGTTAGGGGGTTTGTAAATTAATAAATAGAAAAAAAAATGTAGCACTTGTTTTGTCATCTAAGGTTATTTAGGAATAGAATAATGCTTTGATTTTCTAAAAAAAATAAAGTAGAAAAAGAAAAAAAATTGAAACTTTCTATTTAAATATAATAAAAACTAATCTTTTTTTTTTTAAAAAAAGAAAATTATACCGAGTTTGAAAAACAAACTTCAGAGGTTCTCCGTATTTTTTATTTACAAGTTTTTCCTTGTTTTTTAAATGAAGAAATAACATGAACAATACAATTTCTTTTGTATATACAAGCATTTTTTTAGTAAAGTAAAAGACTAAGATATTTTTTTTATTTTCGTATTTAGTTAGTGTCGTAAACTTAATTTTTATCATATATCTAATATATAAAAAATTAGGTAGCAATATAATTTTCTCATATGATAATTTTTAATCTAAATGAAATAAAATTAATATTCTATAATTAGATTATAGCAATACAAAGTATCAAGATAGCTAGTATAAATTTTTATTTTGATTTTATATGAAAAACAATTATAATCTTTATTTTCTTATGAAAAAATCCATCCTCGTTCTCAGTAAATAAATGAACATGGTTATAAATTTCTCATTGGAAAAGAAAAACTAAAAAACGAAAAAATAAATTATGTTACTGATCATTGTTTTTCCTTTTGCTTCCTCCTACCTTTTTCACTTGTTGAACAAAATTAAATTTTTGATAGCGTTTGGAAATATAGGCGAATCTGTATTATTAAAAAATTCAAATTTTTTTTACTAAAAATAAATTTTTCTCAGAAAAAAATCTACAACAAAGTAAAATGTTCCGTGTTTAATTTTTAATTTTTAATTTTTATTATTATTGTTTGTGTTTAGATCAACATCCCAGTAATTACAAGAGAAAATCAGGGTAATCTTGTCTTTTTTAGAGTGATTAACAATTCAGCCCATCGTGGCACTTCAACATTTCTAACACGCTAGCCAGTAACATAATTTCTTTACTATCGAATCGTTGACTTTGGATTGCAAGACTCTCTCTCTCTCTCTCTCTCTCTCTCGCTGTCGGTCTATATATATATATATAAAAAAGAAAACGCTGTGCAAATAATTCAATGAACTGTTCCAGAACTAAATAATATGTTGATGATAAGACATAAAGGAAAGCAGTAGGAAAGATAAGCACAACAATATGAGGTTCTGATAAGAAGAGTACCACGACAGTGGCGTCCTCGTAAATTAATATTGTTATTATTCTTATTTTCCTCTTATTAGAGCATCTGAGATATTATTTAAAAGAGTTAGATTATTTTTTAAATAGTATAAATATAATTTTTTTATTTATTTATAGCCATAACCAAATTGACTTACCAGATTTAAAAACAACTCGAATGATTTTTAATTAATTTAATATTAAAAGTTAAAATTAAAAAAAAAATCAACTAAAAAAACTCAAGTCAACCTGGATAAGCTCGCTAAACCCATGATATGAACAATGAGATCAAGATAATTTTATAAAAAATAAACTAAAAATTATAATTTTTTAAAAATTTCAAATAAAAAAACTAGTAAAAAAAATTATTGCAATAATTAATGTTTTAGTATTTTTACAAGATACATAGTATAGTATCAGTATTTTTGCAAGAGAAATAGTAAAATAATATTTTATTTAGCATTCTTTTTAAACATGTAAAACAAACATAAAAATAATTTTTTTTTTTTAAATTTAGCATCTACATAAGATGCTCTTACAAGACATCACTCTCTTCTCCTGCTTTATCCTAACAGCACCAAGTTGATGTTATCTTGTATGCATCCGATTATTTTTGTTTTATTTTAAAAGTGTTTAAAAAAAATTATTTGATTTTTTTTTGTTTTCGTGTCATTTTAATTTGTAAAAATTAAAAATAAAATTTAAATAATAATGATAATAATAATATTTTAATAATTAAAGAGTAAGAAAGCACTTTGCTTGGAACCCAGGGAGTGGTCGTAACAATTAATTGCATCAATTGAATTAGAAGAAAAGGAAAACAATCATTTGCTTTCAAAATTCGAAATGTCATGTAACAGTTATCCATTATCAGTGCTTCCTGGCGTGGAATTATTGAGCAATAAATAATGATTGATTCTGACTGGTCGTTCAAAATCCACGTTGCTAGAGGTAGCTGGGCACAGCAGGCAACTGCTAAAGCTAAACCACGTGAAAAACACCAGTTACGGTCCTTTGTTTTATCTTAATACGGTGCGGTTTGGCCTGTGCTTTATCTTAATTATATATTCGCAAATATTTTATCAATTAAAATACATCACGAGTTTCATTAAATCTTTTTTTTAAAAAAAACTTTGATTAACAGGAAATTATAATTTTCTAAAACTTATTTTTCAAATTATAACAATAAAACTATCTTACTATTTAATTTCACTCAATTTGATTTCATTTTTATTTCCTTAGCTCAATTATGTACCATTTTATTTGGACATGAATCTTTTATTTATATGTAAAAAATATCTTGCATTGGTGCTTTTCATACGTAACATATATGCAAAGGGGGTCACCATTATAATCGACTTAAATTTTAAAAATAAAATTTAATATTTTTTAAAAATAAATATTTTTAAAAACAACCTCACTATCTTACTTGTAGAATATAGATAACCCAGCTATTTGATTTATTTAAGATAGTGTAATCCCTACTACAACCAATGGTGAAGTGCCTCCTGCGTGTAGCACTTTAAACTTGTTTGTTTTTGTATTTTAAAAATATTTAAAAAAATAATTTTTTTATGTTTTTGCTTTAAATTAATATATTTTTGATATTTTTAGATCATTTTAATATGTTGATATTAAAAATAATTTTAAAAAAAAAAATTATTAAAATTTTTAAATAAAAAACATTTTAAAAACACAACCATAGCCATATTATTTATCTTTGCGAAGAAAAAGGAGGGTTCCCGCCTTGTGACGTTCATCGCTTGTAGAAAAGTAAAAGAAGGAAAGGGTACCATTTATTGGTCTGCAAATATCGGTAGATAACAGTGGTAAGTAGAGCGCTTCTCCAAACATAAAATCAGTGATCACTGCATAATCTGAAACCCCACTTGCCTGTAATTAATTTGGCAATGGAGTTCTCAGAGAATCAAGAGAAAGCAAAAAAAAAAAAAAAAAGAGAGAGAAAGAGAAAGCAAAACCTAATTTTGATACCTTTTTGGAACATACAGCATAGTCGAGGTATTCTTAAAAAAAAAAAAAACACACAAAACCTGGTGGTCCGGTTGTTTGGAACTCTAGAATTCCAAGAATGTCTCTTGTCCAAGTTCCCTCCCCCCAACTTCTGTTGAAAAAAGTCCTGCTAGATATTCATGGCTGTGCATTGACAAGGGGGAAATGGGCATCAGAACTATTGGGGCCATGGAACCACAAAATATTAGAAACTTCACATTATAGTCCTACAAGTTCGAAACTTGTCTAATTGTATCCTTCAATCCAAGGCTTGTACCAGTGTTGTGCGCCCTCCCTTAAAAATAATATTTTATCTATATTAGCTCTATAATTTTCCTTTCTTATTTAAATAGGTGACCCGTGCTACGCGGCAAGTCAGGCCAAACCTTTTTCGAAGCTAAAAAAAGATATTCAAGCGATGATAATCCAAGACAACCCGAGTTAAATTAACTAAAATATAGCATGAGATATGAGACCGAAAAAACCCACAAAAAACAAACAAACAAAAGGAAATTGTAAAGTCCAAGGCCTAATAACCTAATACCAAAGATAAAAACAAAATAAAAAACAAAAAAAACAACGTTGAAAAAAAAGCTTTGAGTCAGCTCTGGGTAACTTGATGAATCAAGAACCCGCGATATGAGATCGGGACAAAAAAATAAAGAGAATTTCAAAAGGATGACCTAGTAAAAAAAACCAAAGTTCAATAAAAAATGTCAAAAAACCCCGAGCTAATCTGGATTAACTTTACCAACCCGCTCTTGGAATAATCAAACACTAAGAAAAGTGAAAAATGACAATGATCAAGGGAAAATAATTTAATGTAAAATGATGGAATTGAAAAAAAAAGTCATAAAAAAATTGAGTCAACCCAGGTTAACTCGATTGACCTGCCACTGACAACATGAGATTGAGATAAAAATAATAGACTTTCAAAAGAAGGACCTAGCAAAAAAGAACAAAGGTAAACAAAAAAAAAACATTATGAATGAAAATGCAAGGTGACCTGGGTAAACTTGACCAATCCGCTCTCGAAATAATGAAACAGAAAGAGAAGCAAAAAAATAAAAAAAAATCAAGGGAAAATAATTTAATGCAAAATGATGAAATTGAGAAAAAAATAGAGTCATAAGAAAATTGAGGAAAAATCGATAAGATTAAATGAAAGAGGACCAAAATTGATAAGATTACAAACTAGAGGACACAATTGTCTTTTTTGGAAGTTCAGGCGTGTTTTCCTAGGAAATGAGACAGAAAAAAGAGAACAAAGAAAAAACCTTCATCGCAACCCAACCAGACCTCCTCTGTCAGAACTCGCCTCACCGCTAGAAAAAGGACAACGCACCGCTCCCAACGCTGCGCGAAAGCAGGAATCGAGCCACCTCACGGTTCCTTACGCGCCACTTAAATGGCATGAAGGCGATGATGCGCTGATATGTTTCACGTGTTATTAGCTTTTTAAAATAATATTTAAAAACATAAAATTACCAAGCCACCCTTGACAAAACCTAAAAATAACAAGAAAACCAAAAAAGACAAAACACCCTCTCAAATAGCCTTTGTGTTTTTGAATTGCAAGGTTAATTCTGTTATTTTACTGTTTTTTAAAAAAGAAAAAGATGAAGAAACCCCTCTATGCATGTGATTTTTTTTTCATCAAAGGGCATGATCGTAAGTCTACTGTTCATTTGTGCTTTTGAGGGAAAAATAGTCGTTACACTGTAACAAATAAATTTCTAGACTATTTTGTCCCTAATCAATTTTGTAATGACAAATATATCTCATGAAAAAAGATATTTCTAGCTACCTCTAATTATAGGCTTGATCAGTTTTTATTGGCAAGGAAAAAATTATATTTAAATTGTTCCAATCTATAAGTTTTTGTATCTAGGCCACAATAAAGGACTGAGTTGTTTTAGTTTTTATTTTTTTGTTAATTTTCAAGTTTGTCATAGTTTTTAATATTGTCCTCGTGCTAAAGTTTCTAGTTCTTATTCTAAGCACCTAAAATGATAAAATTGATGATAGTGTCCAAGTCCATGAAATTATAAAAGGGGGGTGTTTTCCCTGTGATTTAACAAGAGTTTTTTAAAATTTTAATTTTTTTACTTTGAATTAATATTTTAGGTGTTTTAGGATTTTTTTGATGTGTCGATGTCAAAAATAAATTTTTAAAAAATATATTATTTTGATGCATTTCAAAGTAAAAAAACTCTTTAAAAAACCACAACTATCATTGTCTCAAACACCCCAAAATAGAGAGAAAACTTTTCCTTTTCCTTTTTTCTTTTTTTATCCATAAGATAGAGAGAATGATAGGTTATAGAACAATATGGCCACTTATTTTCACATTTTTTAATCCCATCTTATTAAGGACATTATTAGCACATTAATATACAATTTGATTTCATGACTTTTGCTCTTGATCACGTGCATCAAATGCACAAGGCAGCCACTAAAAGGGCCAATACAACCTAGCTAGCTAAATATAAAACAGCAAAGTGGGCAATTCATGCCTCCCGAATCAGATCCCATATAGAAAGTTGCAAATATTCTATCATTGAATCATTGAATCCAAGCATTCTCGTATGCCTCTCAATCAACACAAGTTTGCATGTGCATGCTCGATGATCATGAGAGGGCTTAAAAAAAACGTAAATCAAACAACATCCTTGTTCAAGTAAGAGATGTCTCTTGTCTTGATGATCTTCATCTTCGTGATTAACGGTCTCAAGTCGCCCATGCAGTGTGGAGCCCACGACAGCATTGTTCCTTAACCGACAGCTTGGAAAAATCAACAGATTAAGAAAGTAACATATCACGATGCTTATCCACATTGATCAGTCAGATTTGAAAGCAGCCAAAGTTTTTCCAGAATAATCGCAGCTGGCTGCGTTGGTCTAGCTCTAGTGGGCACAAGATTCGTTGCCCACTTTCGAGTTGTTTCCTTGTTCTACTTGAATTGAAAGATTAATACTAGCAATACAAGATCAATTTGGATATGATTTCTTCTCTCTCTCTCTCTCTCTTTTTTTTATGATATTAAAGCCAATGTAACCTTGCAAGATCGAAATTTTCCCAGCCCCTCCCTTCTATAAATAATTAAAATTTTAATCTTTTTAAATAATTTCTTTTAATTTAGCCCTTCTTAGTTTTTCTTTCTTGCTCCGCCCCTGGTTGAGCATGTTATCTTGCAATGATTAGATTTACAACATCCAAAAGGAACTAGAAAAGGCTTTTTTTTTTTTTTTTTTACATATGAGGTTGTGGCCTAGCGGTGGAAGGAACTTGTTCCCTTTCTCTGCATTAGGGTTCAAGCATTATTTGTGTATGCTTGTCATCCTCGCAGTGCCTTACATGCTCACTGGGCTTACAGGATATTCAGTGAGTCCGGGGATTAGTTGTGGTGCGCGTAAGCTGCCCCGGACAATCTGGGTTACCAAAAAAAAAGAAAAAAAAAAAGAGAAAAGGCTTATTATTATTATTACATTCAATATTTTTTTTTCCTGTTTCAAGTGATGATACCATGTATATGTTCTCATAAAATTACATTTAGATTGAAATAATATAAAATATAAGATGCTTTTTTGTACATTGTTTCAATGATTTTGATATTTTCATACCAAGATTATATAAAAAAATTGTTTTAGTCCAAAATATAGAAAATTATATTTTCAATTGCAATACAAAGCATTAACAAGGTAGTCATGTGGCAGGCCATGTGGACGTTTATGTATTAAAAGGAATGAGGGTAGCAAGCATGCTGTGCTCTTAGAATCATGCCAACAAAATGCTTGCCTTTCATGAGTAATTCATATTTGGACTCATAATGTTGCGATCATTATTCCAAAATCTTCCCAAGGCAAAATCTCAGCCAGATTTTCCTGCCTCGAGCACGTTAGGTAGTTATTTCCTTGATTTGCACAACTTAAATAGTATCAAATACCATTTTAATTTAAAAATTTAAATTATTAAATTTTGATTTTAAGATATTATTTATATTATTCTTCAGTATATCTTCTAAAATAAAAGCTATTTGAATTTAAAACTTACACAGAGTCACATTACTCTATGTAATTTTTATTAAATAAATAAAAGTGATGGAATTCGAACTCGTGATATCTTAGTCATCAAGACTCTGATATCATGTTAAAGAATCATTTCCATCTAAAAAATTAAGTTGTCAGATGAAGTTCTAAAATATGATTTATATTATTCTCTAACAGTCAGTGTAGTTACTTGTCTTCTGCTTGCGAGTTGAATAGATAAAAATTATGAGGGTAAATTGGATAGCTAGCATGTGATGAGAAAGTTTTAGTTAAATAGTTTGAGAATATCGTGGATTAAAAGTGTGATATTTAATAATATTGTATTTTAGAACCGTAATATTATTTACAATTTTATTGATTAAATATTGCAGTTTTGAACCACAACATATATTAACAAACTATTTAAAAAAAACACCTTCTGAGTGCTTGTTTGACATTGTAATATTAATTGCTTTTCAAAGTTTTTTTACTTGGAAATGTATCAAAACAATATATATATATATATATATATATATTATTTTTAAAATTTATTTTTAATATTAGCACGTTAAAACAATATAAAAAATAAAACAATTCCACCAAAAAAATTATTTTTTTTGAAAAAACAGTTTCAGCTACAAAAACAAACATTCAATTGAATTTTATGAAAATCGTGTTCTGCCTGTTTGGAACTGTGGTTGCCGTTATTTTTTAAAGTGTTTTTCACTTGGAAATGTATTAAAATAATTTTTTATTTTTTAAAATTTATTTTTGACATCAACATATCAAAATGATTTGAAAATATCAAAAAAATATTAATTTGAAAAAAATAATAATAAATTTTTTTCAAATTTTTTCAATTTTTTTTTTAAAATATAAACACAAACAGGACAATATATATATAAATTTTGAGATTTTTTCGAGCTATAGAGGTAGAATATCATGGGATTTACAGGAGTTGGACTAGGTTTGCCAAAAGTCCGGATTTCATTTCTATCTAATTAAAAAGAAAATCAGAAGATGGTCGACCTGAATTTTCTTGTTAAAGGAGGCTCTTTCTTTCTCGGGCTCTCCTTTCCCAAACGTCTTGAGCAGTTTAAAAAAAGAAGAAAAAGGCTGGAGGTCCAAAATACATGGGCCTCAAATTGTACTCAAAGAACATCTAAAAAGAGAAGAAAAAAGGCTGCTAGGTCCAAAATACATGGGCCTAAAATTGTACTCAAAGAACATCTAAAAAAAGAAGAAAAAAGGCTGGAGGTCCAAAATACATGGGCCTCCAATTGTACTCAAAGAACATCTAAAATGAAACAGCATGGATCATAGTTTCAGTGTCATTGCGGGCTCCAAGTGGAATTTAACCTCAAATTTTACAAGCAATCGCTACTCTCTCCAAGCATGTTCTTTGTTCGTAAGCCAATAACATGTTATTTTCCGACCGATTTGCTTCGATGGCCGTCAGTCGATGGGGACGATGGGCATCGTCACCATCGCAGGTTGCCAGACACCGACCATGCGAACAACTCCCAAATGTGTAAACCCAGAGCTGCAATGCTCACATGGACTATGCGTAGCAGACTGAAACGAGCGATTAAAAGGAAATCAACAGTGCTTTCTTCTTCTTCTTCTTCTTCTTCTTCATCTTCTGAGAATTCGATATTTGAAGTTAATTAATGAAGCAAATTCCAACAGTAATTATAGCCAATGGCCAAGTTTCAACCAAGACATTCTACAGACACTGATCAACAAGTAGCAGCGTCCCAGAAAGAGAGAGCACAGCACAATTACCTGCATAAATGCAAGTTTTTAAAATACAAAAGATAAGTGTGAAAATAACTAAACTATAGGATAATCAAAATAATTTTACTCATTATTTTTCTATATTATTTTTTTTAAAAATTATTGTATCTAATCAAAGTTCTCCCCTCTAATTTGCTTTGGCATATTTTATTCAAATACAATAATTAATTTAATCATTTGAACTGTTCCAAACATGCTATAATTAAAACGGAAATATGTCATCATCCTCCGGAGGTTATACACACGGTTCGAAACCCAGGTCTTGAAAAGGACGACGATGTTTACACCATATGCAAGCTATCATCCTCACAGTCACTTCTATGTATTAAAGTTCGGACCTACAGCAGTAAATGTGATTCTTGTTCCACTATAATTAAATCCGAGTCCGTCTTGAACCATAGTTACCATAGTTATGAAATCTGATTCAGTCTTGAAGTTACTCAAGACGCGGATCTAAAATAGCAAAAAACTAAAAACGACCCCTGTTTTGAAATATTTTTTCAAAAAATCCAAAAACTAAATCAATGAACCTATGAACACCTGGCAACCAAAAAATCAAATTAATTAATAGGCAAGATGATCAATGAATAGTTACCAAGACATATATTTTTTAAATGGCATGTAGGGGTGAGAAAAAAACTGAAAAACTAATTAAATCGGGAAAACCAGAAAAAAAATAACTGAAAAACCGAACCGCGAAAAAAACCCGATTAAATCGATTAGAATTTTAAAAAAATCAACTGCTTCAGTTTGGTTTCGGTTTTATAGGCCTGAAACTAAAAAAACCGAACCGAATCTAAACCGAAAAAAAAACCAAGCCAAACTGAAAAAAACTGAGCCAGAACTGGAAAAACCAAGCCGAATCGGTTTGAACCAGTTTTTTTCTAAAAAAATTGAACCCAACCGAAACCGGTCAGTTTGAATCGATTTAGGTTCGGTTTTTTTTTAAAAAAATTTCAGTTTAGTTTCTTTTTTATATATATAAAAACCAAACCGAACTGAAAATAATCACTTCTAATAAAATGCATGTTGAACAGAAAAAAAAAAAAAAAGAAGAAGTAATGTATAAATATAATAGGCTAACCCCACGCATATTGTAGGAGAATTAGAGGTTTTTCTCTAACTTAGCTTAATGTTATTCACGCGAACTACCACATTTTGTTTTATTGGTTATTAACATATATTAAAATTTAGTATATAAATACTAGAAGAAGTTTTTAATTTTTTAATGTGGGATTGAAAGCTTATTAGTATATATATTCAATGTTCACAAAAAAAATCATGTTTTTTCAATGTAGGATAAGAAATATAATATCTTTCTAATATGAAATATTTTTTTTTGAAATAATTTGTTAAATTTTATTATTTATAATAAATATAGCCTATATACCATAGTTTTAAAACCCGGACCGGCTCGGCGGGTCGACCCAAGACCTGGCCACCCCGGGCCTGGTACCGCTCCGGGTCTAAGTAAAAACCCACCGGGAAGTTAGCCCGGCGAAATCCGGTTGACCCGGCGGGTCAACCCAGAACCTGGCTGAGACCCTACTACCTTCCTTTTTTTGATCAAAACAAGTATCCCCCTACCTCACCTGAAACCAAGAAGACAACCCTCCTTTAATAGCTAAATATCTCCAATCTGTACTTTAATATCTCAAAAAAAATCTTGCAAAAGTTTTCAAATATTCTCCAAAATCCTTTGGCAGAAACTTCTCATATATGATTAAAAGCTTTTCCCCATTGAACTAATTTGGGAAAATAAGAACTGAAGCCCTAGATTACGGGCCAAGGTGATGGGATCTGGTCATAAATAAGGAACATAATAGATTTATTTCCATGCTAGAAGAAAGCAAAATCCAAAAAAAAAAAGAAGAAAACAGTATCCCCTACCTCACCTGAAAACACACCTCTAGAATTTCAAATTCCTTAACCAAGTTCTCCTCGCTCGTAACTTTAAACTAACAAGACAAATTAATTTTCTCCTTATTATTTAAATAATCATTGCAACACCCCTTTGAATCTCGCTTTGTTTCTCTCTCTTGTCTCTCTATTGTTCTTTATCTTTAGAAGTGAGATCCATCCCATAACCCTTGCTCTCTTTCTCACAGATCTCTTCCAAAACTTCTAAATTCTCACTAATTCTGGAGGGTCTTGTTTCGAAGTTCAGGTTTTTTTGAGTTTTTGGTGTTGAGTTTTAAGAGATAGTGAGGAATTTGAAGTGGAGGTTTGATGGTTGTTGATAAGAAGATAACTTAGAGGTAGAGAGTGACAAGGTAATAGATTTTGCAATCACTTATTAGTTTAAAGTATGGTAATTGTTTTTTTTGGATTTATCCGAGGTAACCCATCTAACCCGTGACTCGATCATTAGACCGGGTTGACTACTAGGTTGAATTTCAAAACTATGCTATATACATATAAATTATTTCTTAAATTTTTTATATATAAACAATTATTTTAAATTTATCTAAATCAATTGGTGAAGCTCAAAAGTCAATTTTAATTTTTTATTGAGTTCAACTCCAGACGAGATTGGATAAGTATATCATTAACTCTTATTTTGATATCCATGGAAATTTGTCTCTAAAACAAATAAGATGGAAAGCAACGCTTTTCAATTGTCGTTTTCAAACTGTTTTTTCAGTCAATTTTTACCTATTTAGATTAGACTTTTTATATATATTAACGAAAAGTTACATTTTAAATTACTAAATCTATTATTATCGGAAGACAAATCTCAAAGGTCAATAAGTTAATCATGTCAAGGATAACGAATATTACTAGTCAATCACACATATAACCACCAGACTTGCCATTTGCCATCTTATCAATGAGATCAGAAGCATCATGAAAAAAAAAAAAAAATCAGAAACATCCAATCTATCTCAATCCACTGTCCGAAAAAAACCAGAACAAAATAAAAAGAAAAGGTCGGCTTTTTGTCGGCGGACGACCTTTTCTCTTTCACTTACTTTCTTGCGTCTTAAAAAGCAGAAAAAAACATCAACATCTCCGGCCCAAAACAAAAAAATAGAAAAAAAAAAAAAAAGCTTTGATTACAACGAACACCAAAGCCAACTACCATCAAAAGCAGCCCCTAATAAACAAACACAAAGAAGTAGTGAGCAAACGCTTTTATCTGAAAACAAGAAGCGCGCACAAGGGAAAGGAAACTTCTTCCTTCTTCTGTTATCATTCATACACACTACTCCTTTTGCATTCTTTTTTTTTTCACCGTGTACTGATCAAAAACCACAGAATGTCGTTTTTTGTTGGATTGATTATCGGTCTTGCTGTCGGTCTAGCATTGATTGTCGGTTTTGTTAAGTCTGAGAATGCAAGATCCAAGCTTCGGTCTGAGCTTGTAAGTAGCTTTGTTGGCTTGCTTTGATGTTAATTAAGTTTTTTTGATTATAATGTTTGCATCTTTTTGTGTTTTTTTGTTTCTGGGTGTTGGATAAGAATTGTAAGTTTACTTTTTTGTTGTGTTTTTTGACTTCTTCGAGTGTTTTTGGTTTCTGGGTTTTTTCTAAGTTGTTGGGAATGTTTGCATCTTTATGTGTTTTTGATTTCTTTGTATTGATATGGTTTCTGGGTTCTTGTTTAATCATAATTTCAGGCAACAACTATAGCTGTTTTTGCAAGAATGACAGTGGAGGATTCAAGAAAGATCTTGCCAGCTGAGTACTACCCTTCTTGGGTTGTCTTCTCTCAGCGCCAGAAGTTAAGCTTTCGGTTACTCTTTCTCTTCTTTTTTTGGTCTATGTATATGTTATCTATGTGTCATTGAGGTTCTGATTTGATTTTTATTTTTATTTCTGCAGTTGGATTGGCTTAATCAACATCTTACAAAGATCTGGCCTTATGTTGACCAGGTATTTTGCTTTTATGGGGTTTCACTTTTTATCTAGTTTACAGCATATGACATAGTTACGGGTTGTTCTCAATTGGTTCTGAGAAAATGAATTTATCTATAATTTTGGTGTGTGTAGGCAGCTTCTGGGCTGATAAAGGATTCAGTGGAACCTGTCCTTGAGCAATATAGACCGATTATATTGTCATCTCTCAAATTTTCGAAGTTTACTCTTGGTACTGTTGCCCCCCAATTTACAGGTTGGTTTGGTAAATTTCTCTTTTTGCAATTGGGATGCAATTATTGAGGTATTTGCTATTGTGCTTCGATTATGTTCATTTGCAATTAGAGATTACTTTATAGGTTAGTTGCTGTAGGCGTGCAGCCTTTCATCTGGCTTTTGCTGTGCTCTACTGGTCCATTGTGAGCTGAATACCAGCTTCTGTTGGAGACTTGTTTCAGAGATTTCTTTGTTTTCATCATGTTCATATGGCCAAAATGGTGGTGCATGTGTAGGTTCCCTAGTTCTTGCTAGGATATGATCAACTGTAGAATTCGGTTTTCTGTGTATTGTAATATTTTGTCACATTATTTTCTGTAGATGATACAAAATGACAATCCTAAATCAATGTTATTTTTAGGAGTTTCTATCATTGAAGATGGAGGCAGTGGCATCACCATGGAGTTGGAAATGAACTGGGATGGGAATCCAAGTATAATACTTGATATTAAGACTAGACTTGGCGTTTCTTTGCCTGTACAGGTAAAAAAAATCAGAATATCACTATATCAACCTTTTAAAGGAAATCTAGTAGAGAATGTAGAATCTTTATCCTTAATTTTGACTTCTTGTCCGTACTTGTGCTGCTGAAACTCTGCTCTACTGGTTGAACCATAATGCATAGGCCACCTATTGTGTTTTCACACCCGTTACAACTTTGAATGTTGTGATTAGAATGGGACTGAACTCAAAAACTTGATACGGTCCTAATAAGCATTGCATTAGAAGACCTTAGTTAATAAATATTAGATTTGTATCATCTAAATAAACATTCTGTAAACTAGAAGGTGAAAAATAAATATGAACCTTTAACTGTTCTTTTGCTCCCAACAATTTTAGTTTCTTGCGTGAATCTTTAAAAATGCTACAAAATTATCACCCGACTCTGCATCTTTCAACACATGATTTCTTGAGTAATCACCTGAAAACTTAAGAAGTTTCCTGCCCGACAACATATTTTATTTTGCTTCTAAAACTCTTCAGCTGGTCAAATGTAGAATGCTGGGACCTTCCTCCCGGCATTTACATGTTTCAGCCAGACATCTTATTGTGATAATGTGCTGTCTTTCTCTTTGTTCAAGGTTTTTTTGTTGTATCCCATAACTTGACATTTAATGCAGCTTATCATCATCTCATGCTTTGCCCTTTCTCTGACTGTCTGCATTTTCTTTTTCTTTCTTTTTTCCTTTTCTTCTCTCTTCTACTCAGGTAAAAGATATCGGATTTACTGGGGTTTTCAGGTTGATCTTTAAGCCACTAGTTGCTGAGTTTCCTTGCTTTGGAGCTGTTTGTTGTTCTTTGAGACAAAAGGTGCAGTATCTGTTTTCAAGTGTTAGAATTTTTTATTTTATTTTATTTTATTTTGGGGGGAGGGGGTAGAATATTTTACCCGACTGTTATTTGAATATAAAATGTCTAGTCTACTAATTACTGCCATACATTAGTATGCTACTTTGTATCTATTGATATATTTAGACTGTAGCACTAACCAACATAGTAGCACACATAGACATGATCAATTCTATATTGCTCCCTTTAGATCAACCAATATCCATTTTTCAATCATATGCCTATGAAATCCTCTTTCTTTTATTTCTTTTTTCCTTTGATTAATATAGAAATTTAAGACGTTTTTTGATGGGACTGGGAGTTTGAACTGTCATTTGAATGGGAATTGTAGCAGCTTCAGCATGCAGCCCAAATTCTAGGTGCGGATTGATCCAAAGCTTCAACATAATCTACTTGACAATAAAGAAGTGAATTTAGAAAAAATAATAAACCGTGATAATGTGTTCTTTAGGCCTCTATCTCTCTCTCACGCGCACTCACATGCTTGTGCATGAACACACTGAGCAAGTACAAGTTTCAGCGTGGATGTTTCCTGTCTTGCAGAAAAAAATGGATTTTAAACTTAAAGTTGTTGGTGGTGACATATCAGCAATTCCAGGACTAGATGATGCTATTCAGGTTTGTACTACCCATTAGCCTCCTTCTTTTCATCATGTGATAACAGAACCCATTATCATCTTCCCTGATTTCATTATGTGATAATGTATTATTGTCTGGCTCTATCAATTAACATTACTTCCTTTTGAATTCTATGGATTAGAAATAGCTTTCCTTTCCCATTGATAATATTTAGTTTCGATTTCACATACTTTTCCTTAAATTTTAACTGGCCAACATAGAGACTAGTCTTGTTGTTCAAAGTCAAGCACGATAAATTCTCTTATTAGATTATAGTTGATGCATTTAATTCAAGATGAGATTAAATTTTCCAGTTTCGTTGTCATTTAAATCAGTCTTAACTGGTGGACTTCAGGTACTTCATCTCTCTGTTGGTACTGAGGTAGATTCCGTCAAAGAGATTAAAGTGTATGAGTTATTACCTCTTAATTTAGGTCTGTGAAAAGAGATGTTCTTCATGGCTTTGCGAATGATTTGAGACCAAAGATTTGGAAGGCCCGGTTGAATTACTAATTGGAATCTTGTCACAGGGACAAAGTGTTGTGACAATGTTGCAAGTTCTTGAATTGAAGTTGCTTGAAAAGCATCTATTGCTGCAATTTGGGATGGATCCTCGTGATTATATATTCAAATATTATGTTGGTCTTTGAAGGCTTTGGACATGGGCTGTATTGTGATAGAAACTAGATTATTTTGAGTAGGTAAATTGTAAATACAGAAGCATGTTGTTTTTGTTTAATTACAATGTGTGTGTGTGTTCAAGCATAAGCAAATACTCTATTGCATGTTTATGGTGCTCGTGGAGGATGATGGGATAATTTTACTTTTTATTTTTCACTATAAAACACAGAGCTTTACTTTCCAGATTTATGTGACAACATGATCCAAGCATAATAAAGCTGCATGTTCACCCATACAGGAGATGATACAGAATGCTGTTGAAGATTCTATTACCTGGCCTGTTCGGAAAGTTATTCCAATTTTGCCTGGGGATTACAGGTATGCCAGTGCTCAGCAAGAGATGGAAGCACTTTGATTGCATTTTTCACTTTTCTTTCCTAATAAAAATTACTGTGTTTTTTATTGCTGGTCTCTCATTATTCATTCTGTAATTGTAGAAAAGCATTTGAGTAATTTTGAATGATTAATTATAACCCCATGGACCTATCACCCTAGAAATACTTAATGGAGTAGCTTTTGGGGTATTGGAAGTAATTTTTATACTAGAAATCTACCTCACACGAACTCAATTTAGGATTTGGTTGTCAGATATGCCATTCTTTAGACCTGGTATTCTTGTGAGGGCCACACTCTGTATGTATACCATTTTCACGCACTCTTCAGACTGGCTGCATATAAGTCAGTTTGACTTGACAACTGTTCCCAAGCAAACATGGAGTTGCATGAGGTGGCTGTGGTCCAATTTTTTATACCTTGCAGGCATATTACCAAAAAAATGCTAGTAAGAGTTGCTTTTGAGATCATCAATTAATGCAACTCTTAATCTCCTTGCACGCTCACCAAGTGTTGGACTTGGCACCTTGTGTTAAGTTCTCATGCTTGAGTATACAATCTCTTTCTGTTTAAATACTTGGTTGAGCTGTCCAGAAGGGGTGATGGTTCATTTTTTCCTTTCAATTAGCTATAGAAGGTGGAACCATAGGACTGCTAAGAAGGGGTATTTGTGGTGGTTCATTTTCTCCTTTCAACCTGCTATAGAGGGTAGGACCATGGGAGAGGAGGCAGGGTGGTAGTGGTTATTGGCTGCATTTGTTTTTGTTTTGTCAATTCATTGAAGTAGCTACTAATGTTTTTGTGCAGTGACCTGGAGTTAAAGCCTGTGGGAATATTGGAGGTGAAGCTTGTGCAGGCAAAGAATTTGACGAATAAAGATCTCATTGGGAAATCTGATCCCTTCGCCAAGTTATACATACGCCCTTTACCTGATAAAACGAAAACCACCAAAATAATTGTGAGATATTTTTATGCATTTTGGTAGTGTAATTTAAAACAACATTTTCTCTTGAGGGGTTTTTTTTTACATAACTTGATTTGAAATGAATTCGTTTTTTCTCCTGTAGAACAATGATCTGAATCCAATATGGAACGAACACTTTGAATTTGTTGTTGAAGATGCAACTACTCAACACTTGGTAGTAAAAATTTATGATGATGAGGGGATACAGGCAGCCGAGCTCCTCGGGTGCGCCCAAGTAAAACTAAATGAGCTTGAGCCTGGTAAAGTGAAGGATTTGTGGTTGAAGCTGGTTAAGGATTTGGAGGTCCAACGAGATAATAAAAACAGGGGGCAGGTGAGAACACTTGTCACTTCCCTATGGAAATACATTATCATGAAGACTCTGAGAGACCTTTTACATCCCAGGGTAATACCATGAAGACTGTTCAATTGTATTGTTGTCTCAACTATTGTTTGATTTTAGGTGCACCTGGAACTTTTGTACCGTCCTTTTGGTATGGAGAATGGCCTTGGCAACTCTTTTGGCTCCAGCTTCTCAATGACTTCTTTAGAGAAGGTACTTAAAAACGGCGCAAACAGTATGGAAATAACTGGAAATGTAAATGAAGTCACACAGAAGAGAAGAGAGGTTATCGTTAGAGGAGTTCTCTCTGTCACTGTCATTTCTGCAGAAGATCTGCCAGTGGTGGATTTGATGGGTAAGGCTGACCCCTTTGTTACGCTAACAATGAAGAAATCGGAGATGAGAAACAAAACCAGGGTAAGGGCTTCATTCCAAACCATGAACAACTTCTTCTTCTTCTTCTTCTTCTTCTTCTTCTTCTTCTTTTCTTCTTCATTTTGAACTGCTGTCTTTCTTGTGATTTCTTCATTAACCTTGCCTTTTCACCTCTAGTTTTTTCTGTTCCTTGTGCACTTTTTATGGTGAAGGAGACCCTTGAAGAAGGGGATTTTATTTATCTTTGCACTTCTACCTCATACTCCTAGCTTCTTAATATCTTCAGTGGTTACTATTGCTCTCTCTGGCTTCAGAGTATAATTTACTTCATTGTTAATTTCCTTTTCCAGGTTGTGAACAACAACTTGAATCCTGTTTGGAATCAAACTTTTGACTTTGTTGTTGAGGATGGACTGCATGATATGCTTATTGTCGAAGTTTGGGATCATGACACATTTGGGAAGGTACAAAGAAAAAAGAACTATCTGCTGTTATTTTTCAAGTTGTTTATCATTTACTTACGTAATGGTACAGTTGTGATCATTATAGACCCATAGTCCTGTGGCTCATTTGCATTCTCGCAATTATCCCCTAGGTCGGCACTACAATGACCTGAGTTGATCCTAGGTTTGTTTTTTAAAAGAACATTTTTAATAACAATCTTTGTGGGTTGTTAGAGATTAATCAAAGCTGCTCTTATTGTCCGTGGTTTTGAAATTAGAAAGTCTTAATAAAATCCATGAAATCTACTATTCTTGATATTTTATCTTTTGAAGCAATCGTCAAAATGCTTGCTGCTTGCACATTATACTCCAAAATTAACGTGAAGGTAATTATATGGTGGGGCTGACTTCTGAACTGGATGCTTATACGGTTCCTTGTCCATCTTCTCTTTTAATTTTCTGATGTTAAACATAATGGCCAAATGAGTGGCTTTAATACCAAGTAAATAGTGGTCTGTAAACCACTACTACGTGCAAATCTCACTATGGGAGTGCAGTCGTGGTGCCTGAGCGCACTTTTTCCATCGGGATATCTGGTGCTTGGCATTTTCAAACTTTTAACAGAAAGCTATCCTGATATATAACACAAATCTAGTTGCTTCGATGGATTTAGAGACTTCTGCATTGTGCTGCATGTCTTTGCTGACCTTGTGTTGCTGTAAGGAGTGCTGACACCATTTTTGGGCTTGATTTTATGTACTTCAGGATTATATGGGGAGATGCATCCTGACTTTGACCAGGGTTATATTGGAAGGCGAATACAAAGATTGCTTCCAACTTGATGAGGCTAAATCCGGAAGATTAAATTTGCACCTGAAGTGGTCGCCACAGCATATTTATCGCGATTCTTGAGTGAGCCTGTCGAGTAGCAGACCCCAGACGGCGAACCTTTTGAAAGAGGCTTTTCTTCCACCCACCCCATAGATGCATACAGAGAACATTACTGTCATTCTTGCGTACAAGTTAATAAATCTCGTGCAATGTATATGCGAGGAAACACCTTTAGTGTAAATAAATCTCGTGCAATGTATATGCGAGGAAACACCTTTAGTGTAAATAAATCTCGTGCAATGTATATGCGAGGAAACACCTTTAGTGTAAATAACTTTTTGCCGTGGTCTAAACTCTAAGGGTAAAAGGATTGAACATTGAAGTATACCAAACAGGTAGATTGGTCGAGAGGACAGTAGGAAATTCTGTACCATGAGACTGTATGATTGTCACAGGACAAGCCACGAGTTGAATGTTCCTTGGGAATGATGCTAATTCCTATGATTGAAGTTATTCCACTGTTTTTTTTTAAAAAAAAACTAGCAACATTCCATTATTCCTGACTGTTTCTGGTAGCAAACCAATTCATATTATAGGAGGCAACTAATTCTGAGTAAGTTCTTACAAATACTACTATGCTAACACATCCAGGACTGAAACTAACAGAAACCTTGTCGGAATCCAATCACTCGAAACCTTTACCGACCTTTGAACGAGGATGCCTCATGTGGGTTCTCTATATATATGCAATAACACTAATAATGTTAACTCACGTAAATAACCCAAGTACGTAAAGAATATATATGTAAAGAATATATTTGGAAGATAAATTTGTTTTTTTTTTTTTAAAAAAAAAAACATGTGCTTATTTTTAAGCATCATAAAACAACGTGATCGAGCTTTTCGTGTTTTTATCTACGAAAATGGGGCACTAGGGATTGCTTTTCATAATTAAATTTTGAGCTTTTATAGTCAAAATAAAGGGCTGATAAGCTATTTACGTTCTGAAAATCTTGCCTGTTCACTTCAAATATTTTTGAATATCTTTTCGATATTCTATATCTTAGGTTTTTTCAAGAAATTTAGAAATTAACATCATCAAATATTCATATTTAACGCTACGTGTTTCTGCGTGTCTCATCTCTCAAGGACATGAAGGTCAATTTCGCTTAGGGCCCGATTATATATATATCGATGATGATAGATGAATCACACGTTAATACAGTTGTTCTCTACATAATTAATTGATCCTGACGTTACATAAAATATTATCTGTTACAGTTGACTTAAATGATAAATGATTTTGTTAATTTTGTTATTATTAAGGATTTTAATTCAAGGAGAGGCTGTGAAAAAAAAGTGAATAAATTAACATATTGCCCGATATCAAGAAGTACTTAGTTTCAATAGTACTTAAAAATTGGTCCAAGGAATATATTTGAGGACACTACATATAATGCATATTAAAAAGACTTCTTCTCTTTCTTGATTTTCCAAGCTGAAGGTACTGATGGGCATTCGATAGCAGTTATTTAAACAAAAAATTTAAATAATATTTTTTTATTTTTAATTTTTTTTTAATATCAATATATTAAAATAATAATTAAAAAAAAATTCTTGAAAAACATGGCCGCATGCGTAGATAAATACACCTGAAATCTAGCTGTCAATACCTAAAAAGTTTTAGTTTCTTGGATATACTAAACTGATGTGAAGTGAAGGGCGAACCTTTGAAAAGAAAACTTAGTCTTGTCTGTTGCCTAAAATGGTTGAGGATATACGATATCGTTATATATATATACTTAGTCTTGTCCGTTGCCTAAAATGGTTGAGGATATACGATATCGTTATATATATATATATATATATATAATCCAGTGCATGAATATTGATGCTGTATTGGCACCTTCTGGGATAATATGAAACGAATAATTCCATGAGTAAATAAGGAACCCTTATTTACTCATGGAATTATTCGTTTCATATTATCCCAGAAGGTGCCAATACAGCATCAATATTCATGCACTGGATCTTATGATTAGAGGCTTCTAATGAAGAACAGGAAGGAAATCTCAATTTATGGCTCTAAAATGGCACAAATTAAGAGTACTTATTCAGTATGTTTGCGAGATCTTCTTAGAATCAAGCGGATTCTCACCCATAAGAAAACAAACTACAACTTCTGTTTCAAAATCCCATATTTAAGTTTACATCTCTCCCGAATTCATTTCATTAATTAGCAGTGGCACTCCAAGCAAAAAATTTGAAAAACCTACCGACGAAATATCCATCTAACATTGGCGAAAGATTGATCTTAGAGAAGGTGTGATTGCTCGCATGGCCTATATAAAAGGGGGGAAACCCTGAAGCTTAGAAAAATACAAAACACAAGTAGGGAAAGATCACGAAGGTCGACCATTATTACGCAGTAAGATCCCATGCATCAAGTTTCGCAAGGCCATAAGGAGAGAGGAAAAATTGTGCATTGACATTTATAAATTAGTAACCAAAGAAGACAACGAAATAACTAAGCATGTTTTTGTACGTATCTTTAGTTCAATGTGAAATCCAAACACATGATGAATAAAAACAAATAGAAATAGAACAAGAAGCATAAACAACTAGCATGCTTGTTGTATTCCACTAGACAATATTAATTAATTTTCTAGAGCTTGAGTGACAAATCAAGTCCCGAATCATCTGTTTGATAACTCTTTGGATGGTCAGTTTGCTGGATATGATCAGTACCGGGAGGCTTGTTGATTGCAACAGTATTGGATGATGGAGAAGAACCAAAATTTCGAAGGAGATTGTCCTCAAACCTTGAAGAAGATGAGGAACTAGAAATTCCAAATCCACCACTAAAAGCATCCAAACTCTCTGTCGTTAGTCTACCATTCGAAGGTTGTGTATTCATCGTAGTTTGCCCGGACCAGCCACCATGCGCGCCGTAGCGAAGCCCTATGGGGGATGTCCATGAATAAGGAGGCGATGTCTTGTGAATCAAGGAATCCAACCGTACCCCAAGTGACCTATTTAAAGATCCATAATATGGGTTTGTTGAGAGGCTTGAATAGGGATAATATGGCAAGTGTACCAAAGCACCCACATCCATCTCTTGACGCCTCTTGGCTAGTGTCCTCTCCTGTTTGTGTGCGTTTTGATGCCCCCCTAAGGCTTGGGATGTGGAGAACTCTCTCTTGCAAAATTTGCAAGAGAAAACCCTAGACTCGGTTTGCTTCAAGGTCTCATCGGTAGACTCTTTAGCATGAGAAGAACCAACATTCAAGGGGCTAAATAGATTGAATTCTAGTTTCGACCCGCGGATCGAATTATCTCTAGAAAGCTTCAAATCCAGCAAAACACGAGCACTCGATTTGGGAAGGAGGGCTGGTTCAGATCCTTGGACAACTTTCTCTTTCATATTCGTATTGATCATCTCTGTTTGATCTAGTTCACTACCATCTCTATGTGGTGTTCCTTCCGAGGTTGCTGATATGCTAGAACCCTCAGAGGGGCACCTTTCTGTACCAACTGTTTCCATTGAGAACTCAAGAAAGGTCAAGTTTGAGTTTGGTTTGGCATAAAGATTGTGAAAAATGTTCCTCTTTTTATTGAGTCTTGAATTAATGTAGTATCTTTTCATGAATGGAAAGAATCCCATTGTGTGATTATTACAATGCATCAATTGAAAAAAGGGCTTGAATGATGACGAAGCTTAGAAGATTTTGTTTCATTAAAGAGGATTCTCATACAAATCTTCCTAATATGTAATAGAACTCCTGTGAACAGGGTTGCACAATCAAAAAGAGTCAAACTTTCGTAAATGGGAGCCAATGCATGATTTGGTGGTTTTTTAAGCATTAAGGAAAGGAATTATTTGCATTAAGGGAAATTATCTTTCCAGTTATGCAGTTCTTTTTTATTTTTTTGGATAATGACTCATGGTAAAAGATTAATGCTTGCGATATCAATATCTTGTAGAGGTTTTTCCAATGCTAAACTGGACTAGGCGCATGTTAATATAACGCATTTGCTTGCAAAGAAAAAAGCCCTTGATAGCATAATCTGCACAACTTGATCATTTCACTGGATTCTGTGCATTTATGAGACAGGATATTGCACTCACAGGACAGGCATTATCCATGTGTTTTTGTTGAGGAACTATTACAATTGCAGGATCAAAATGAATCTCCATTCAGAATGCTTGATTGACTAGCATTCCATTTCCATCAATCTTGCCTTATACATCTGGAGATAGCTTCCGGAGTTCTTGAAATATTGTCAGTAACTTGAAACCCAGTGAGCCAACAACAGTCCTCAAATGATGCTTCTTCAATTTTTTTCTACTCGGATTACTTCCCCTGTGTAGACACAGCCCAACTTTGTAAATATTATCTCATTAGCAAGATAAAATAAAAACTCTGATTACATTCTGATATGGATGATAAATTGCCAGTGCATAATAGTTTAGACTTCAAGTTTTACTTCTTCGTTACGAAGGCTAGATTTGTGAGTAAATTTAAATTTCTAACTATTATGAGTATTTACTACTGTAATTATTTATTCCTTTCAATAGGATAACATGCCCTTGTCAGCGTATCTTCAACATCAATATTGCTAATATACTCCATCACAAAAATAAATAAATAAATGTTAACAAGCTGGCTTTCTCTGTTAATTGTTCCATGCAGGGGTGGAACAAGAATTTTAGGATTGGTGGGGGCAATACGAAAAAAAGTTGGATAAACTTGAAAATAAAGTGATAAAGGGGGAGCCATGAAGATGATACATAATTTTGGGGGGTAAAAAATACATATTTCCTATAAAATAAGCCTAAACATAAAGGATATGATTAAAAATATTCCAAAATTTTAGGACTAGCATGTTAACCAAACACATAGACCTCCCCTGGTTCCATGCTCTTCTTATACGAATATCAGTGTTGCCAGAAATGACAATTTCGAGAACATTGCTTAAATCTGATTTTTTAGAAGCAGAAAACTTGTCCTTTTCGACCAAAAACACAATTGCTGTTACATTGTGGGTACATGGAAAAAAGTGGTAAATTATACTTACCAGTACTGGTTGTGTAAGACAAATGCATCAGTTGGCACTTTTTTCCCATCATCATTGCGGTTCCAATGGTAGATTGCATGTGTCCTGTTCTTTATCTCCAATGTAGAGTGCCCATAACTGGCTTCTCTGAATGCCGAGTAATCTGGTTGTGGATCTCTAAACCTGCAGGATGAATGCAACAATTATTTAATACCACCACCAGCAGTGTTCTCTATATGCAGAATCTTTTCCCCGAGTAGCGTCAGTTACCTTCCGGCAAGACCTTCTTGATTTCCTCCATCTCCGACAGTAATGTAGACAGGGGCAGATTCATCTGCTGCCGGAAAACGGTCACCGCTAGATACATTGTAGTGTATGTTTGAAACTCGATACTGAAATTGGAAAAAACAATTTATGAAAAACAGTACTTTTCTTCTAGTCTAAGGAAAGATATTTGTCAATGGAATTGTATAAAATTGTAAAACAAAATTCATGACATACATGCAGCATATATTAGCATGACTAAATGATGATCAAAAGTACTGTGCTTCGGAATTACAATTTGTTTAGGTGATGACAAGTTAAAAGTTAATTGGATTTTGAATGAACCACCAAACAGTTTCTTCGAGAATTTTTTTTTTCCTGAGATCTTAACACACAAACATTGGCAACCGGATTGTAAAACAAAGGGAAAAACATATAAGGAAAGAAGCATACTGATCTTTCATAAGCATGGACATGCCCAGCAAAAACTACATCAACTTTGTAACGAACAAACCACTTCTCAAAGACTGCCCGCATACTTTCACCTTCCATGAAGTGTGCTTCGTTACTGTTGTAGATGGGGATATGCATAAGAACAATGAGCCAAGGTGTCTTCTCCCTGTCAACCCTTTTAAGTTCTTCTCTGAGCCATTCCCACTGAGGGGTATATTTCACTGTTCAAAAATTCAAATAAACTTAGAGGTATAAATCACGCAGCTCTTCCCTTAAAAAGAATGCTATATATTTCTATGTCACAGGGGTTTAATTATTCACTTTGGTTTTAGCGAGAGAGGTCAAACTACTTGTATTTTCTGAGAATTTTACTTGAAACATAATTTTAATTTAAGCATCTCAGAAGACACGTTTGTGGAATGCACTGATTTTGCTTGGTAGTTTTCAGGCTGTCCCCATTTTACCATTTTTATACACCAAGGTCTTGAAACCATAGCGGGTAACAACATGTTGACAGAACAGGGAGGAAAAATACTACAAATACTCCTGCTAAAAATCCTTCTCTTTTAATGATAATGCATATCCTCCAGGGAATGTAGAGAGTCCTCGTGGATTTTCAGGAGCAGCACAATAGATGCTACAAAATCAGGTAGGAGATGCTAGCTAACCTGACAAATTGAGACATTATGACTGCTGGGAAGAGATCAAAAGTGTAGGCATTGTAAGACAATTCGATGACTCGTGCTTTTAACGTGCTTGGGACAAATTGTGTAGCTAGTTTTCCCTCTTCCAGCATTATGCAATTCTATAGCAAGGCCAAGGGAAACTGCTGCACAAAGTGCAGTACCAATGAACAACCTTATGAACAGGCCAAGCACCCATGGTGCAAATTAAACAATAGGAATTTTTACCATACGAGCACTCTAATCTGAGACTGTCCTATGACTAACATTAAAATCGTAAAGTTTTCTTGACACTGCACTTGGTCACAGTTGAAAGAGAAGTTTTTCACCTGTTACTTATAAAATAGTTTATACTAGTTTCCTCAGGAAATTTTAAGAGGCTGCCAAGACTTCCAGAATCATGCTGGTCAAAGACCCTTGTCAAAACCTTTCACCGTATGTGATTGACATTATTAATATCAATCACATAAGGTTCTGAAGTAGTAAATTATGAGATGGGAGTGGAAAATACTCGTGTTTATGCTGATAAATTATGTCATTGAAAATTAGTGAACTCCCACTGTGAGGTGGGAGAGGAATAGAATGTGATTCATTGGACTGCTTTAGTGTGGATCCATAAAACAATGCACCATAGGAAGACTGCTGAATTGATATCAATGTAGAGAAGGGAATGATAAGTTACCGAAAGAAGAATAGCTGGACAGCACAATTATATGAGCAGATGCACGTCTGATGGCATACCAGAAGGGGCTGCTGCTTTTGGAGGCTAAATGAGGAGTAGGGTATCGATTAAGATAAGATTTGAAAGGAATAACTTCTCCCTGTACATATGTTACAATTGTAAAGAATTAGGAACCGAACAAGAACTTTAACTTCTAAGGAAAACAGATTTCTACATGTGAACTATATTGCTAAGCATTGCATGCTGAATGTATGAAATAAAACAAAAAGGAAAAGAAGAGACAGAAAAACACCTAATAAATTATTTAGGTTATTAAGGTCCACACACAGAAGCTGAAACTCATGTATTGTCAAGCAAACTGTCAGCAAATTTGCTGTATTCTTTGAGTTATTGATATTTCATTTCTTAAGGACTAAAAAAATTTGCAAATTAGGGAAAAAGCAGTTACAGTAGGTTCAATGGTACAGTAGTTAAATCATCTTATATAGGTGCAGCTAGATATGGGGGTTTACAATAAGCAACAAGGATATACACAAGGAAAAATAACTATCAGAAATTGAAAAGATCAAGTAAAAAAAACTTTGCATGTGCCCACAAGACTAATCCATGCTTATGGAATGGAATGAGAACAATGGTACTGTAGGAACAACGAGAAGCAATAACCTGTAAACGGTCCAGAGAATGTTTACTGTCAGTGTTACCAATTCAGTATGCGAGTTCTTTTATTCATTAGACAACATTACTCAGCATGGATCACTATAAAATGTGATGGGATCATGATAATCGTGGCAGTATAGCAGCAATGGAAAAGGAAAAGGAATCTAAAAACAGTCCAGATGTTTGCTGCATCTGTACACAAATATTTCTTGTGCAATGGACAGCATATATCAAGAATTCAACATAGACCTGAAGTTCTCATAGCACCGAGAAGTTAAGTTAAAAACTGAATGATGACATCATGACAGAAAGCAGTGCAAAATGATGAATGGCTGAACACTGTACCATGTAAGGCATGTACTCTATTTCATGATTTCCAGCAGACCACATCCATGGCTGATATGCTGCACTGCGCTCAACAAAACGACCCCAGCTATCCCACCGTATACCAACATCGTTGTATTTATATCTATCAGCATAAGCAAGATCTCCGACAAATAAGACCGCTTGAGCTCCACTCTGCATGTAATGCTCAAGTGTAGACAGGGAATTATATGTCTGTCCCAAGTCACCTGGAATAGAAAAGGAGTAACGTATTATATATATATATATATATATATATATGAAAATCAGCAGTGCATATCGAAGTTCAACGCAGCTTACTATTTTAACCTTTCAAAATTTTTATAACGGTCCCCATAAGACTTTGTAAAGAAGGGAACAACTCACCAATTATTCCAAACTTGTAAGGAGTATCTGGATTGATCTTTGGAGGTGTTTGGAACCAGAATTCTCGAGAAGAATCACCGCTGCCAATCTTGTAGTAGTACTTGGTCTCATACTGGAAACAAGAAAGAAACTCAAGTGGTTACTTCTTAAGCAGTTGTGAGCCAAAAAGATTTCCAAATTGGTTGTGTGTCAATTGGCGTAGCATGGAAATTCAATTGGAGCGTGTTTATATCCATACTAACTACTCAAAAGTCATTCTCATGTGTTTGGCATAGCAGAAAACCCCCAGGGTGCCTTTTTAATCTATTTACTATATGAAAAAGCTCTGCCAAGATCAGAACCTGTTAAAGTTGATATATAAGAGGGTGAGAGACTTTTTTCAAGTAATTTCCAACACAATAATTCACTATATCGACTTGCAGTTGGTAATTTGTATGTTACTCAGAGAAAAAGACAAAATATTCAGCAATTCATCAATTTACCTCCTTCCACGGTTCAATTAACAATTACCTCAAGGCCATCAACAAGGCACTGATGAATGTAGCCAGACTTGTAATTGTAAAAGGTATAATTTTTCACTGTCCCCTCTGCAGTAAAATCATATTTCTTCTTTGACACACCATATTGCACTTTGTTGGTGCCTGGTTCATCAGGTGTCACCCACGAGATAATTACAGCCTTTCCATTGTAGTCACCTTGGGTTATATGTACCTATGGTTAAAGTAATTCAGGAAAATATGGTTAAATAACAAAGAAATAACTATAAAAAGAAACAAAATGCAGATATATATGCTAGATGATATTCATCCCATCATCATCTGAACAAAATGATTCCAGGGACTCTCAATTGAATGAAAAGTTTGCTTGTGGTAACACAGTTTAGTAGGTTTCAGGATATATTAACCTCGTATTGTCATAAACATCAATCAGTAATCTTTGCACTTGAATGCTACTTCATTTGTTGTAACACCTCTTGACTTCAGTTTTTCTTTTAGAAAAAGGACCTAAAACCTATTTAACAAACAGCGGTACTTGATTACACTAATCTACTTGCTGTGTAAAAAGGGTCCATATAGAAGGTGTAAGACAGACAATTAGAATATGCACATGCGCCAAAACGTTATTTCTTTTCCTTTCCATCTTCACATAATTGCATGATAATTCCATGAGCATTAAAGTTGGGCAGAACAGACAAAATTATCAGATTCATATTCCCATATGCAATCTCACCACAGATCTTTTTAGCACAAGATATTTCAATTCCTTACTTGTTGAGGTGCATTATGACCCTCTGGGACTGCAAATACTTCATTATCAAGAGGGATGTCAATAGATGGCCATTCTGACCGAATGAAAGCGCTCGTTATCCCAGCATTTCCATTCTTGACAAAGCCCGAGAAGATGACGAACACTAGTATAAGTTGAAGCAACATGGACTGTGTCTTAACAACCTTTGGCATGATTATTGATCAATCACCCAATAACAATTCAATAGCTGCATCCCATAATCAATGAAAAATATCAATCACAACGGAAAATCAACAAAAATAGCCTACTATCCATGCTCAACAGCTGCACGCCGAATCAATGCCAATATATCAATCAATCACAAGGACAAATCAACAAAAAAGGAAAACAAACGCTACTATCAATTTGGTCCAGTGATTTCACTCTAGAACCATATTTTCGTTCCAGGATTTCAAGACTGCATAAATTTCAAAATGAACAACCTTTTTTAAGCTCTAAGCTCAAATAATCCACAACAACCAATTCTTTGTACAATCGATTTCCAACTCTAAAATCAAACAAACACAAGCCGTTTTGAAATCCTTCTAAAAACATCAAAACAAGAGAACAAAAGCATTACTTTGCAACAAGAAAAATGGCTGACAAGTTTTGTCTATTTCAAACATAACCAACAAAATCCAAGATATCAAAATCAGCCAGCAACGAAAGAAGGCTAAACACGTTCCTCATTCTAAAACGAGCAGCAAATCAAAACACATTTCAGAAAACAAAAACCAAATCATCCACATAATAATAACATATAAAGAACTGCAAGGCAAAGACAAAAACAACAACCTGAGTTAATAAACTTTCAACATCATCGCCATAATTTTAACCATTGAATTGATGAGAAATCGTACCTTAGAACATTAATTTGAAGAGGGTGGCAGAGGTGGTCATATGATGATAATGTCTGTATCAGACTTTTTATGGATAAAGGGAAGAGGAGGAGTAGATTAGCAGGGAAGAACGTGGTGGCGTGACGTAAGTTAATTAGATAGAAAAGACAGTTTGTCGT
Source organism: Populus alba x Populus glandulosa (assembly GCA_033617975.1). Taxonomy (NCBI): domain Eukaryota; kingdom Viridiplantae; phylum Streptophyta; class Magnoliopsida; order Malpighiales; family Salicaceae; genus Populus; species Populus alba x Populus glandulosa. Next base: position 5,727,628 of record CM066148.1, on the reverse strand, counting down.
GTGGTTTATTGATTGCCTTAGAGACAATAATGTATGTGGTGAGTTGCAGAGGATTACATGGCAGCCCATAATTGGTAGGTTTCCTTCCTTGCAAGGTCCAATGGCTCGTGTCTGCAATACGATATAAGAACTCATGTGTGATTCAATCCCAAGGATGTGCTCTTGGATAGTTGGATGAGATAACGTCAGAGTCATTTTCTTTTTCTGGGCCATGTCGAATATTCCACATTAAATTAAACTAAAAAAAGAGTAAAACGGAAAGGTTGTCGTGATAGTGTTAAACACCACTCACTCCATAATGAACTAGAGCTCTGTTTTGTTTTTTTTGGTTGCCAAATTTCTTTTTTAATTGATTGAGTCCTTCGATTGTAAAATTGATAGCCAATTACTTCTTGTTTGCTTTTGTTATCTTAGTTACAAGCATGCTTCCTGGTAAAAACTCAAATTGAAAGGCCGCCTTTTCTACCATAGAAAACGTTGTGTAAACGCACTCAAAATGGTCTTCTCTGCTGGCTGCATTGTTTTATTTTTTCCTGTTATTGTATGAAAAAAATGGAGGGGAGGAGGAAAAAAAAAAAATTGTTGAAGCCACGTTTGGAGTCTAACGCCAACACACTACCCTGGAGAAGGAGCTCGAGAAGACAATTCAACAGCAAATTTAAGGCTTTTTTTTTTTTTTTATCTCCAATTTTTTAGTAACTTTTTAATTTTATCTCAAATTTCATCTAGTTGCTGATTGAGACCCTGCTAAAGCTTCTATGGGAAGAGAATAAAGAACCTAATTAGGATTATATTCATTACCTGAATTTTATGGATTGACCTAGATTGAAATGATATGACATATTTTTATATTTTATCTTTAAGTCTTTTATAATTCTTTAATTTAGTTCGAGATTTAATCTAACTCGAGATCAATTAAGACCCAATTAAAGCTTAAATAAAAAGAGAATAAAGGAAGGAAAAGGAAAGAGATATATTGTCCCACTAAATTAACTTATTATGGTTTTGTCCATTATCGAATTGTAAGTTTCACGTGTTAATTTAGATCAATACAATATGTCATTGTATTTTATTTTCACTTCCTAAGTGTTTTTAACTATTTAAACCTTTAATAAAATGTTGTTTCGCATTTAAGTTGAAGTTAGATAAAAGTTAAAACACTTAAACATGGCAATTAGTTTGCTCTTAGCCTACTAGGTCGAAGAAGTCACACCAATTTGTTTTTTATTTATCAATACACATGATGATTAATTTGTTTTTTATTAATTTATTTGATCCAATACACTAATCAAATTTTTAATTTTCGATTCAAGTATTTCATCGCATATATATAAAAAAATAACACTCGTATTTTTTTATATAATAATTGGTTTTTGATTGGGCCCACGCTGCACGAGCCTCAAGCCTAATCTACTCTAATATCTAAATTCTAAATTAAACCGCATTAATTTTTCTAAAAGATGTGTTATCAATAAAAATAGAAAAGAGGTGATCTTAATTTAGGAATAAGAATGATTATTTTTTAAAAAGATGACATAGTATTATTTTTTACAATTATGATGGATGGTAATCACCTTTACAGTCACAAGGTTCACTATATATTTTCTTCACTATCTCTATCTTTATCATTGCAAGTGATGATATTGGGTTTTTTCACGTAATAGTATCCTTCATTCTCAATCTTTTTTTATTTAACATTGTATTCGGTTCATGTTTATTTAAAAAATAGAAATGAAAAAAAAATATTTAATTGAAAAAATTAGATGAAACATAAAATAAATGTATCTCCAGTATAGTTTTTAGAGTGAAAGAGATATATTTATTATATATTTATTTTTTCCATTTTAATACAGTAATTAAATGCTATCCAAAAATTATCGATTCTCTGAGAAATTATTCAATACTCTCTTTCTTCTCATGTAAAAATAATTGTATTGACAATTTAATTTTAAGTGAGAAAGCAGAATTTCATTGAATTTAGAATTACTTGGGCTATAGCCCAAACCAGCAAGTTCAACGAGTAAAGGACTTTAAGCCCAGGTTTTGAAACACAAGAGAAGAGGAGAGGATTCTCAAAAATAAGCCAGCCCGAGGCGGCATCGTATTATACCTATCTTCTCTTCTTGTCTTGTAATTAAAAAAAAAAAAAACACAAAACCAAACCCTAGCTTTCAATTTATCCCAAACACATTACTATAAATACCACGGCAACAATTAGTCTTCCTCTATAGCGGTTCTCTCCGCTATCTCCTCTTATTGCTTCCACTTTCTTTAGCTATCACCACCGCTATCTCCTGTGTGTTCCAGGCCTTCCGCAGTAATAGTGTTTAGGTCTGTGGAGTATAATTTCTTCTGCTATTGCCTATGATGGTATTAAATATACTCCGAGATTTATATATCTATGAAAAAACTTTTAACCTGAGGCATTTATTTAGGCGCATTTATTTCTTTCTTTCTTTTGCTTAATTTTTTTTGTTGCATGTTATTATGAAATTTAAATTCTTTTATTTTTTTATGTAAGCTATGGCTAAAGTAAAAGGCAGGTGATGATAAAATAGACAGGGACATCAGGTACTCTCTTTTTAGGGAGGATGATGATCAAGTCTAAAATGGGAATCTCTCTGATGCCTTTTTTATAGCTTAAAAACTGTTCATTTATAAAAAAAAATTTGCATTTATAAATTGTGCAGATGATGATAGAACAGACAGGGACATCAGCCACTCCAATTGAAATTGGAGGATGTTGACATGTCTAAATGGGAATCTCTCTGATGCACAAATCACTCTCTAGAAATCAATGTTTGATTCTAGCATTTCATGTGTTTGTTTTTGAATTTTGATTTCTTTTATCATTTTCATTGATGTCTGTGCACTTAATGGTATACAAAATTGACCTACTTTGCCTGTGATGCAATAGAATTTACTTATAATCAGATAAGAGTATCATGATGATATCTATCTTAATTGTCACTACCTCTGAGGCAAAGTAATGACTATAAGTTGGATTTTTTTTCAGTGTCACCTCGAGTTAATTCAGGGTCTCATTTGATTGGTTTCGTATAGATTAATTCTTTGTTTTTTGATTTTTGAGTGCTTGTGAGAGCAGAGTTGTTTACAAGTATTAAGTTATATATTTTTGTGCCAATGGTGGATTTAAATATACCATGAGCTATTGCTATGAAAACAACCTAATCAGAGGCTTTTCTATTCTAAACACCTTTTGATTTGCAAAATGCTATCACATAAAAAGATTGATTGACCTTTCCCAACCGGACTGGACTCTTTCGATTGGTGCTGAGTTCGACCCAGACTCTTTCAAGTTCTAGCGTAGCCCAAATAGTTTCGTCGGTGGACGCTCGCTAAAGCATGACAAAGGCGAAATTCAGAGAAGGGATTTGCAGCTCTAAGTTAAAAATAAATAAAAAATGAACCAGTGAACACAGTTAATTTATTAAATAATCTTCTTTGGACCTCAACAATTTATTTAAATCGAAGCTATTAGTTTCTTAAGAACTGAGTGTCATGACATGATTGGAGAGTTGTAGAGAAATCACTAAAAGAAAAGTTTATAGGGTCGTTAATTATTGATCTGAATATTTATATTAATAAAAAAATAAAATAATATTCGAGAGCAACCAGTTAAATTGGACCCATTATATATTTTTTTAAAAGTAGAAAATAACAAAAAGGAAAGCAGTTTCTGTACCATAACGTGGTTCTGATGACATGTTCGACTGCCTTGCTTATTACTTATTGCCATTTGCATTTTCTCAATTTTTTTTTCTAAATCACGTGGTCAACTTACTTATCCGGGAGATCAAATCTGTTAATTAGTGTCAATCAAGCTTAATTAATTAAGATTAGTATTCTGGAGAATGGCATGTAGTTTGCTATAAATAAATAGTTACCAATATATAAATATTTTTATTCGGGAGATCAAATTTCTCTTAGCGTCTCTCATTTTTTTTCCATTTATTTCATGAATAGAGTATAGATTTAGTCATATAGTGTAAATGATTGACGACTATCTCTCAGTTTTAACCCCTTTATCATATTAAAGAACTCTAAAAGACGTGGGGAAAGCACTGTAGCTTCCCCACGCCTTTTAATTATACTTGTATTATTATTATTATATATAATAATTATTATTATAATTATAATTATATTATTATATTGTAATATATATTATTTTCCATTTTCATTTTTTTTCTATATTTGTTTTGGTTTTTTATGCCTTTATGGTTATTTTTGGCTTCTTTCTTAGTTTTTTTTCCTTTTAATTTTTTTATTTAATTTAGTTTGTTAATTTATCCCGAGTTTGACGGGATAACCTGGTTTGACGAATGAAGTAGATATTTTTTTTTTTGCTTTTTTGCTTTTTAATTAATTTTTTTTTATTTAGTTTAGTTTGTTAATGTTAAATTTCTTTCTATTTAATCAGACTTTCATGACACGTATTGCAAGCTTGACAGGTTAACTCATCAATTTTTTTTTTCTATTTAGTTATTAAACTTTCATGACACGAATCTAAGGTTTGACGGGTTATCTTGATTTGAAAGGTTAATAAAAACTCTAAAACGCGTAACTTTTTCACTATAGCTAAAGCTCTTTTGTTTTTTTTTGCATTTTTTTCTTCTGTGGCATTTTTTTTGTCATTTTTGGTTTTTTTTTTTGTGTAGCATTTTTTTTTTTGCTTTTGTTTTTTTTTTAATGTTTTTTTCACTATAACAGCTTTTTTTTCTTTTTGTTTTTGTTTTTTTTTTAACGCATGGGTTTTTTTTACTGTAGCTGCTTTTTTTCCCTCGCTTTTGTTTTTTCTGTTTTTTACATATAATGTATCATTGTGCACACAGTGAAACACTTGACTTTTTTTCTTTTTTTTTTCTTTTTGCCCATGGGTTTTTTTTTTGTGCTTTTTTCTTTGTGTTTTTTTTTTCTTTTTTTTGTTTGATTTAGTTTGTTAATGTGAAAAAAAAATTAATTTAGTTATCATACTTTTATTACACGGATCTCGATTTTTTTTATATATTAAAATGATTGAGAACTTAGCTTTGTAGCTTTTTTTAAAAAAAAACTATGGATTACTACAGTGTTTTCCTTACATGATTTTTGTTTGGCTGCAGTGTTCCCCCCACATGTTTATTTTTTAAATTATCTTTGTTAAATTTATTTTTTTAATATTGAGTTGGTTGAGAATTTAGCTTTAGCTTTTCCCATGTTTTTTCATTATAATTATTATTATATTGTATTATATTATATGACTGTTTTTTTCTTTTGTGTTTTTTTTAATGATTTTTTTTTTGATTTAGTTTGTTAATGTTAATTTTTTTTTAGTTATCATATTTTCATGATACGAATCTCGAGTTTGATGGTTAACATAATTTGACGAGTTATTTTTTTTCATTTAATTTAGTTTGTTAAAATTAATTTTCTTTCTATTTAATTATCAGACTTTCATGACACGTATCCTGGGCTTGATAGGTTAACTTGGTTTGATGGGTTAACCCGGTTAATTCTGGGTAAACCCGGTTAATTCTGGGTAAACCCGTCATTTGTTTTTCTATTTAGTTATCAAACTTTCATGAAGCAAATCCCAGGTTTTACGGGATAATCTGGTTTAAAGGGTTAACCCAATTAATTCAATTTCTTTTTCTTTTTCTTCATTAGTTTTTCCTTTCTGTTGATTTTTAATTAATCTATTTAATTATCACACTTTTATGACACGACCTTATAGTCAGATCCACATCCAATTTTCTTAGGTCCGGTGTTACAGTCAGGCTCACTTAAACTTGGGTCATGCAAGTTTAATTTTATTATTAATATTATATATATTACTCTTAGGTTAGACATTGCAGCCAAGCCCAAGATTCTTGAGTATAACTTTGTAAAAAAACCTAATATTTTTATTTTTTTAAAATATTTTTTATACAAAAACAATTACCCGCGGCATCGCACAAGTATCAAAGCTAGTATATATATATAACTAATTTCCTTTTTTACACGAACCTGAACCTCTGCGACTGGTCGTTGAAGTAGCCATTTTCTCAGAAGCTCTTCCGCATAGAATTTAATTCATCACGTCTCTCTCCAGAAATATATAAAGATTCAATCTTTCTCTAGAAACAAAACCAGGCACTGAAATGATGGAATACACAACATCAAAAGAAGGGATTACACGAGTCCTTAAAGTCCTAGAAGCTCTAAAACAAGCTTCTCATGATTTACAGACACACCCCAGTCCTAACTCGGCCGAGTCCAACTCTCCTGCCCTTAAAGCTTTGTTAGAGCTCGAGACTGAATCAGATACAATTCTCTCTAAAGACCCCCTTCTCTCTACCCTCTCTGAACACCTTGCTAGCCTCAAATCCCTTTTCGACACTCTACAGAGAAGCTGTGGGCATGGAATTAGAAGTTTCTTGACTCGCCGAGTCTCGACTCAGTCTATATCCCGAGTTGCTGGGTCGATCGAGTCGGAGATTCAAGCTTGGATTGATCGCGAGAGTATAGACAGATTGATGAAAGGTTTGAAAGATCCGTTGCAAATTGAGGAGGATGAGTTGGTGGGCTTGTTGAGTCAGTTTGAGGACCGAGTCTTACAAGGGTTTAATCGTGAGTTACAAGACCTGGTGCTTAAATCAAAGATTTTTTGTTTACTTGAGAGAATTTCATGTGATCCCAGTTGCTCAAGAAAGGTAAGAGAACAGTGTGCTTTCGTTGTTTCAGCTTTGATTAGATTCAACAAGGATGTCTTCGTTGGTCAAGTGTTGATGGGTCGTTTGATTCATGGTGTTGTCTCAATGGCTTCTTGGAAATCAATGAAGGTACTTTGTTCACTAATTAAGTCAATAAAATCACCACTTGTTGACGAGATCGAGTCTAATGGTGAGATTCCAAAAATCATTAGTTTCTTGGACTATAAAGACTTGCATTTGAGAGTTGTAACAATGGATTGCATTCTTGAAATTGGCTATTTCGGCCGAAAAGAGGCAATTGAAGCTATGCTTAGAGAAGCGTTGATAAAGAAGCTAGTGGAGCTGCAAAGATCAAAACTTGGTGGGGATTTGATTGACATCGGAATGTTTGATGGCGAGAAAGAGAGAGGTAAGGGAGAGACGAGGTTCTTAGAGAATCACCCATTTGCAAGCTGCGTGGCAAGATTTGCAGTTCAATTAGAGGTCGGAGAAGGGTTAAGGCAGAGAGAGAGGAGGGCATTCAAGCAAGAGATATTGAAGACAGTAAGGAATGCTTGTGTTTCTAAAGCCGAGGCTGCTACCATTGTAGCTGAAGTTCTTTGGGGGTCTTCACCTTGATATTGTGTAATTAACAAATTTGGATTAGCAGGGAATTGGAAAGGTAATTGCCTTTGATCTGGTTTAGTGATTTGTTAGGATTTTCTTTTGTCTCGTGTCCATGGATGAACTGATCAATGGTGTAAAGGAATTGTTGAATAAATTGTTGGGATGTTGGGTTCATTAATTGGTAGTCAATTTACTATCCCCAGAATGAATGAAGAAATTTCATTGATCAAACTTTGTTTCAAATCTTTTCCTTTGTATATATCATTTTATTTTACTTTTTGAGAAATAATATTGTTTTAGTGGAAAGTTCAACATTCAACTTGTAATGGTTTGAGAGAGATGAGAGGAATCTGAGGGGATTTTGGATCAAGCAACCTTCTTATTCCATGAGGGGCATCCTTGCTTCTTGGCATATTCTGCTGGGCTCAAAAGAATCTAATTTATGTTCTTTCATTGATGAACAAGCTTCAGACAAAAAGTAATCTGAGTTATTACGTATATGCCATTTCAATAATTTTCTTATATGTATATATAAAGTATAGACACGTGTTTATATACTTCTCACACTTTCTTCAAGATCGACGGTGCACAGTTAAAAAAAGAGAGCACGTGGTTTAGGCTAGAGTCCAAATGGCACGGCCACTAACCGCCCGACAGCGCGCGTGGTCACCACCCCCACGACAGTTTCGATCATAGTTTTAAGATCCGGTTTAAAGCCTGGGTTCCGGGTTTTGACCGGGTCAGACGAATCAATTTTTTTTTAAAAAGTCAACGGGTCTTGCCGGGTCTGGCCGGGCCAATTTCCAACCGGGTTTTGGCCTCCACCCAGACCAGTCCCATGCCCGGGTCGACCCGCAAGCCGGTCCGGGTTTTAAAACGATATGGTAAGAGACTATCCGACTTTTTTAATGTCGATGCGTGGTCACCACCCCACCCCACGAGATGACCATTTAATTTTTAATACTGGAAAATATTATAATACAAAATAAAAAAATAAAATAAACTAAAATAATTTTATTTTTCTGAAACCCTCCTCCGGCCCTAAAATCATATTGTATTAATCCTAATCTTTTTGGGAGAATTGAAAACAGAAATCCACGGGAGTATATAAAAAAAATAAAAACAATAATATATATTTTTTTACACGTGGATCACTGAAACTCAACTAAATACTGGGCTCTTTTTTATTCTCACAAAAATTGTAACTTATTGCAGTATTTATAAATACACATATATATGACTTATGCTTAGGATTAATATTGTCGAAACAATTTTTGAAAACTGAAAAGAAGAGACTTCATTTTCCAAGAACATGGGTGCTTCTGATCTGTTGCTTTCAAGACAAAAACCTGATTCTGAGAACAACAGGTCTGTAATTTTTGTTTTGTTTCGTGCTATTCTTTTTCTTTCTAGATAGAACCAGATTCATGTGCGAATGCACTGATAAATGAACAGGTTAAACAACTAATGGAGCCCAGAAAGCTGAACATCAGTGATACACACCGAGCTAGATTCTTTTATGCTTATACTGTCAAATCCAACTACTGGCAAAACAAATTTCCTGAGAGCATATAAATTGGCACTACAAAAGAGAGCAAAAAATGAGAGAGAGTTCTGAGTGTAATAGAGAGGAAGAGAGAAATAGGAGCTATTACCATGGGCAGCAGCTCTGCTGTCATTGCAGCAAAGTGAGATGGGAGGTGAGTGGATGTGATCCTCCTCTATGTATTTATTGTATCCTATCTTCAATTTCTAAATAATATTGTCTCTCCCGTGGATGTAGGCGGTTTTGCCGAATCACGTAAAATATTGTGTCAGTGTGCTTGCCCTCCAGTGAGCAATAATCAGTACATCACCGGTCGGATTCCCAACAATTGGTATCAGAGCATTTGGTTTAAGTGGTTTTGATTTTTGCTCAAAAATGAAAGTTGTCAAAATTGTTTTTTGACCATACCACCTTGTAGAGGAGGAAGAGACGAAGCCACTGGTGAAAACCGCGTCGAAATCGGACGTCGGACATGGCCGCACGAGCCGGCGAGGTCGCTGCCCACGCACGCCACGCGTCATCTTCGCCCGGATAAGGATGATGTCAGTATGATGTAATTGTGACGTCAGCATGCACAGCAAGCATGGCCATGGCGACATCATCATGATGTAATGGTGACGTCAGCACAGTGGGACCCACATGCCACGTCAGCAGCTCGAGCCGAGTCGAGCCGTTGGAGTCGAGCCGAAGTAGAGCCAAGCTGAGCCGCGAGCCAAGGGACATGATCTAGTGTAGCTGATCCTACGTGCAACCGGATCTGAGATTGAATCTGAACCGTTGATCAGGCCAGAATTGTTTTGATCAAATCTTAGCCGTATGAAGTGCGATTTGGACGATTCAAGACATGTTTCCAGCTAATTTAATCATTCCAGATGCAATGATACTGTCCAATCATTGAGATTCGAGATCGAAAATGGCAGTGGTGAATTATTAAAGAGAGATTGCCCGATCAGGAGGCATCTGAAGGTCTGGATTGAGGTCGATGGAGATGAAGAAGAAGAAGGTGCACATGTTTACCCAATTAAATGTGCTGAACTGTTAAATGGGAAATGGAATGCCTTGAAGGAAGGCAAAATTGGGACACTCTGGATGATTTGAGGTGAAGAGTGAAAATTGATGAATACCAATCTTGACGAATCTAAGCACTGGTAGTCTCGCCAGATGTTGAGAAATTAGGTATGAAACCAGGATACCCAGATCACTTGTAAAGGAAAGCCGCAACAAAGCTAGCAAATGGTTGTATATACGGAAAGACAGTACGATGGATAGATATGGCCTAAGAAGTTCTGTCTAGAAGATTGGGTTTTAAGCGGGACTAGTGTGACCCCTCCAATCTTTCCTGGAAACTTGCTTAGTGGAAGGATTATCCATACGGTACTATTTTCGTATATATAGCAGTTTGTAATGAAACTGATGAAGACTAGCAGGATGACGGCACAAGGGGAACAATTGGGTTCCGTATGACCAAGGATCTGATGGAGTGGTGATTTCTCCAAAGAAGGTAGATTCGGTGACTGTGATTTCTCGAGGGGAGAATTGATGAAGACCCTGATAATAGAAGAGAAATACAGCAAGGGGATAAAGATTGGCACCCTATTTTGACTTGGATAAATGTTGTGACGGGATGAGCTGCTGTCAAATATAAGCAAGGAATAGGGAGAAATCTGGAGAACAAAAATTGCACGAGGGCACACGGAGATTGTGCAGGAGTACCCGAAGGATCCAACGAGGTACTGTTATGAGACAATAGGTGCAAGGAGAAGAAGAGTTCCTAGATGAAGCTCAGAGCAGAGACTATGTACAACAGGAAGTCTCTTGTGCTCTTGATAAAGACAACAAGCGAGGACCTTTCCAATGCATGCAAGGATGGAAAGATGAGCTGTTGCAGAGGCACCTAATTGAGGGGGTGCAAACGCCTATGATGAAAGGCGACCGCCTATGATGAAAGGCGAAGACATCAAAGAGAATTGGTGTAGGTGGAGCTGTCAAGCAGAAAGGCGTAGAAGCTCCAAACATAGAAATAGAGGTGGAGGATTGCGAGGAGTATACCACAACTTTCTCTTTCTATGTAGGCAATAATCTCTCCTAAGTCCACATGGTGGTAGAGAATCTTGGAGCCACTGGAGTCATCCCGATGAAGGAGGATGAGACCGCTCCACGACGAGCGGAGACACCTCGGATGGAAGGTGTGAGGGCTATGAAATGAGCCCAAGATCAGGTCGCCCAAGACAACGGGCGTAGACACCTCAGATGGAAAGTGTGGGCCACGATGTGAGCCTGGATTCAGACCGCTGCATGACGACGAGCGGAGACACCTCATGAGAAGGTGTGAGGGCCAAGATAGGAGCCCCAGTTCAGAACGCCCCAGAGCCAATGTGATGGCTGGATATGATTGGACATGTGTATAGCTAATGGAGTGGCTATGATGAGTATGGAGACAAATGCAAGATTGACTTTCATGGATATTTCCCCATGCTAAAGATCAATGAGCTAGAAGACATTTGCCTTGGACAATAAGTGGGTGACTTGTGGAGCATTAAGATGCGACTGCTATGAAGGAGCAGAGGGCATGCGCAGGTTTCGGGAACAAGTCGACTCTTGTCAAGGTGGTGAGCTCGGTGAAGGCATTGTGATACTCAGAGTATCAAGACAGACATGGATTAACCTTTAATGGGCTGCCCCCATGGTTAAAGGTGGATAGCTACCTGGACTCTTGAGACTAAGAACGGGAGACTCACAGAGAAGTAAGGCGTGGCTCCTAGAGTGGAACAGAGGGCAGGCGCAACTCCTGGATGAGTAGACTCTTGGAAGAGTGGTGAGCTAGTGATCATATTAAGATACTCAGATAATGACTATCGCACTTGGAATATCCGTTTGAGGGGGTGTTGTAAGCCTTGGTGTGAGGCTTGGTGAATCATTCCGGACCGAGCATGGATGATACGCTCGAAGGGGAATGTTGTGTCCCAGAGACAAGCGTTAACACTCTTCAGATGTGATGTGTGAGACCATCTGGTTGAAGTGATCCTTTGGTGTAAGCAAGGGTGTGCTTTGGTGACTCTGGTGATTGAAAGGTTGGGCGAGTACCTATAAACTTGACCACAGACGCTCTCGGAATGGTAAGCTTGGAAGAACTGCAGGATGCAAGCTTGTGCTGAAGAAGCAAGAGGACAATTGCCCATATAAATGTCAAAGGGGGTGATTGTTAGGATTTGCCATTTAATGTGCACCCTACCCTAAGGGGTAGGGTTACCATTTGTTAATGGTGGTTGTACCCACCATTGACTCCCATGTGCAGCTGCTGGAAAGAAGAAGAGAAGCCACCATTTGCCTATAAATTGGCACTACGAAAGAGAGCAAAAAGTGAGAGAGAGTTGTGAGTGCAATAGAGAGGAAGAGAGAAAGAGGAGCTGCTTGCAGCAAAGTGAGATGAGAGTTGAGTGGATGTGATCCTCCTCCATGTATTTATTGTATCCTTTCTCTAATCTCTAAATAATATTGTCTCTTCCGTGGATGTAGACGGTTTTGCCGAACCACGTAAAATATTGTGTCAGTGTGCTTGCCCTTTCGTGAGCAATAATCAGTACATCACCGGTTGGATTCCCAACAAACCTCCGTATATCTTCTTTGGGGCTTGGAAGTATGGGTGATAGAACAAATTGCAGAGGAAGATGTTTGCTGGTGAGCTGATAGATATGGTTAATCCTAGTGGTCATTCAAGACCCTCTGGAAGCTAGTCATTTTTTGCCGACATGGGGTCCCTGTATTCCATTATGACGGTTGGGAAATCGGAATTGAGGCAAAAGAAAGAAGGCAAGGGGAAACCACCTTGACATGTGGCTTGATTGGCAGTCAAAGTTGGCTTGCATTCAAGAGAGACTGATGCAGTCGAATATTTCTCAACATTTGGATTGGTTGGACTGGGAAAATTGAAGCGGATGCCCTCACCATCTGCAGATTGGATAGAACTGAAGAGCATACTGGTGTCCGTCTCTCGTTTCCGAGGAAAAATTTCGACACACTTAACAACTAAAGTGCTAACTTATGGTCAGTTTTAGGGACCAGGTTTTAGGTTATGGTCGGGATTTGAGTTCTTTCTGGAAAAGGCGTGAGCGCAGTTAATTGATCAATCATTGCATGCCAATAAATGGAGAAACATGAATGGATAGTTACAGAACATAGTTCACTAACAATTTGAAGATACTAAAAAACTTAGACCGTCATAAAGGATTCATTCTCTGGATCGAAGTATAAATTCTCATTTTCCAATTTCCTGTACAAATATAACAACGATTTATTTTTTTGGCGGGCCAGCGGTGCGCTTTCAAGTAAAATGCAAATACAAAATATCGCTATCTATCCTCTTTCAAAGATGCATCGGAAAATTGCAGCGCAGGGAAAAAAAGGAGAAAAAGACAGCCTCTGCAAAACTTGGCTCTTCATCGTGTTCTTCACGTGGAAGGCCGATTTGCATCCCAGCTAAGTAAATAAGCTTTCTAACAATGGTTCCGTCCAGCACCATGCTCAAAAGAGGACAGCAAAGACTCTTCTCATCTCCAATACTTCCCTGCTTTTGTTTCCAGTCATTTTCTTATGCAAATGGCCTTGCAAATTGAGAACACACAAACGAGAGCAATTTCAATGTGCTCAGAGCTGCTGATCTTTATATTAACTTGTCCCATGTTCTGGCTATTCAGATTGGCATTAACAGCCATTCTCATGCCTCTGATAGGTCTAAATTCAGACTGAAACCCTCCGCCCAGCACCATCTCCTTCTTAAAGGAGAGAGCTGACATAGACAGACTGATTCTATCATCCCTCACAGGGTAGTCTCCCCCTCTTAATGTGGCCTCAAGACTTCCACCATATGCCACTTGTTCAGAGCACCTCATTTGGCCAGCATTCACTACAAATTTGAGTTGCTTCCCAACTAATATGGTATCTTCAAGCTTGGTACCAACATAGTACTTGTTCCCAGAGGATGTCAAGGAAACCCCACATTCAGTTACATTTTGCTTCAGATTCTTCAGCTTTGTGTTGCTATGAACTGTATAGATCGTACCTTTGCCAGAAGACTGAACATCAAGACCTACAGAATAAGTTCGGCCCCTAGGATCTGCATAAGCTGCAGCGCACTCAGACTGGATACTGAAATCCTGCTTGTCCTTGCTCATTTGTCCTGTGATTGAGGCATGGACATTCTTTCTTATTTCTATAGCTGTCTCCATGTTTACACCATCAAAGCCCACATCATGATCCCATCCATGAGGATCAAGAACAGGTCTCACAAGCCACTGGTCACTAGTGACAAGGCATCGATACCTGTGTATGGTGCAATCTGAGTCAAAACTTGGAGGGACCGCCATATCTGGCAACAAAACAGCCTCTGGAGATGCCTGCTGGGGATCAGAATTACTGTACTCTCCAAAGTTTTCCTCTTCTGAAAGCTTCCTCTCCCTTCGCCTCCGAGACTCTTCTTTTAACTGTTTTTTCAAATACAGTGTTTCTCGATAATCCAGCTCGTCAAGGTAGTCTTTTTTCTGTGATTTAGTCAACTTTTCAAACTGAGATTTTGTCAGGATTCGGATTGGAGGTAGTTGATCATAGTCATTTTCCTCATCTGCATCTGAAAGTAAAATCTCATCAACATCTGGTTCAGATTCACTTGGGCATGGTGTAGTGCGATGCTTTAGAAAAGATGAGAGAAGATGGGGCAGAGAAGGCACCCAGGGGGTAATCAATGGTCCCAATTCAATACCACCTTCAAATTCCAAGAGGGTATTAGCATCACCAAGAACTTTGGTGCATATGCAGAATAATAAGAAATGAGATTTCCATACTTGTCCATTGGGAAGAACGCTTTCCCCCATTAAGTTCTTTTTACAGTGAGGATTGTTCTCCACTAAAACTACTGGATTTTCAAGTTTTGAGTCGGATACTACCTGATTTATATAATGTTGCATCAAACCTGTGCATTGAGTCACATATGATTCATAGCTAATAGGATATCCAGTAGGTCCTTCAGGAGTTGAAGAACCATGAGTCATGACAAGGATGGTGTTAAACCAAACAGCATTGCCAAAGACTTCGGTCATAAGCTTCAGAAGGGGGAAGTCACAGTAACCCATGTTGATGAGGTCAAGGCGTTCAAAGAATAGCACAATGTCTGGTGGTGATTTTCTTATGAATCTCCGAACAGAAAGCATAATCTTCCTATTTCTTCTCAAATTACTTGTAGATGAAGGTAAAAAACCAGGTGTGTCAATAAATGTTACTTTGACCCCATTGATAGACCCCACAACCTCTTTGATGTGTTCAGTGGCTGGTTGAAATGCATCAGTCAGAGCCTTTGGTTGATCGAATACAGAATTTATAGTAGCACTCTTTCCAACACCCGTTTTACCCAACACAAGTATTCTAAGAGAGAAGTTCAATTCAGGTGTACCAGATGCCTCTTGTTCTGCTGCTACAGTTCTAGCTCCATCAACTTTAACTCTTTTCAAGTTTGATTCCCCTGCTCGTATTGCAGCTGCTAGGTGCAATCTATGTAAAACCTTTGCCACCAGAAGATTGTCATGTGACTGCCCAAACCTTAGAAGAAGACGGAAGAAGTTAATTCGAAGATCCTCAATCATGGTCAATGAATCAGCTTTCTTTACCTCAACCTCATGATTAGGTTGGTAAGAATCTGCAGCCACGTGCTCCAGAGATTGAGGAGACCCAGTTTCCTGGTTACAGTTAGACGTGCATGAAGTATCAGAAGTTGGTGATGGAGACTCTAACTGGACCATGTGAGCTGCAAATAATAACAAGCAAATAAACTCTCGCTGAATGCAAAAATCAACAGTGTTAAAGTCAGATGGCAAACATAAAACAATTTCAAACTCAGCTCCCAGCATTAAAACAATTTTTTTGCCTAGTCAGCATATGGTAATGACAATTACTGTTCATACTCCATGTAGAAAATGCCCATTATAAATGTCATACTCAAAAGTATAAGAAAGTAAAACTCTACCAAAATGTTTTCATGCTAGTATGAAGCAAGATAGCTTATTACTTCATGCTAAATTACTGCAGTAACTAAAACCAAATGTTCCAGAAGATTCTTAACAATTTACCATCTCTGCACTAATAATTAAAACCGGCAGTGCAATTCATGATCCTTGAATCATTGATCCCCAAACCAAGCCCAATATAATTCAAATCCAAGGGACTAGAATCCAATAACCAAAAGGCAGTTGCTTTGATTGGTAGAGCTATAAACAACCCCATCCCCAACCCCTAAACCAAGAAACACCTCATTCTCTCTAAAAACTTTTAAAAGGTAATTAGCATGAGGGGCCAAACAAACATCTCGAGCAATTCTCATTTCCGCAAGGAAACTCATGTCACTGGATTCCCCAGCACAACTACCAAAAATATCTAATATCACAAAGTAATTCTCTCATTTCAACAAGAAAACTCATTGTTCTAGTACCTAACTGAGAAAACCATTTCTCCATCAAGCAAAACATCCTCCGAAGAACAATAATTATCCAATTAAATGCTAACTGAAACACATATAAAGAAAGACAAAACTATGACCAAGAAAACAACAAATTTCACAGCAAGAGTAGCCAAGGAGCAAAAATAAGCACCCGGGTAATCAGATTCTTCATTAACAGGTTCCTCGCTAAAGAAACTGCCACTGCCTGACAAAGGTCCGGTCGAAGCCAAAGACTTGGACAATAACTGACCAAAAACCCAATCTCTAATACCCCTCATTCTACCTGCAAGAACTAAAAAAGATGGCATCTTTCGTAATGATTTCAAATGTTAAACAATAAAACCAAACAATCAATAACCTGAAATAAGTAAGAGATTTACCCAAATCAGTCCCAAGTGATAAACAGAAGTTGTTGAGCCCTAATACAAAACTGAAAGAACAAGAAACAGAGAGAGTGCCCAATAAAAATCAGACAACTAGGTTTTGAAATTCGGTGTCTAAATCAAAACCCCAGTTGGAATCAGCTAAGAAAGGTGTGTGCTTTTCTTGGATTTGGTGATGACGAGAAAGTGGGAAAAAGAGGTGAGAGACTGAGAGAGAGAGATTGTAGATAAGACAGAGATCATTAACACACAGAACACGGACACAAACAAAGCCCCGTTTTTTCTTCTTGTTGTGATTTTTTTATTTTGGTAAGCTTCTT
The DNA here is from genome assembly GCA_033617975.1 of Populus alba x Populus glandulosa. Taxonomy (NCBI): domain Eukaryota; kingdom Viridiplantae; phylum Streptophyta; class Magnoliopsida; order Malpighiales; family Salicaceae; genus Populus; species Populus alba x Populus glandulosa. Next base: position 5,710,598 of record CM066148.1, on the reverse strand, counting down.
GTTGTGATTTTGTGAATAAAGAGAGAATCGAAAGAAAACAATAAATTATTATTATTATTATTATTATACAAAACTCTAAAAAGTTAGGGTAAATATTGTTGCCCATAGCCCCACTCAATTCACTGATTTTTTTTTTGTTCTGTTTTTTTTTTTACCTTTAAATTGCTAAATTAGAGGTTAAATTTGATTAATTTATTAGGAAAGATTAGATTAAAATATGGAAGATCAAAGTGAAAAAAATTAAAAGTAATGAGAGGTTTTATCAAAGTTGAAGTGAAATATTCATTGTAGTTCCCAAACTTTATTATAAATCTTTGGCCCTTTTATTTTTAAAATTTAAGAACAAAGTATTCTTTAATTTTTATTTATTTATTTAATTTTTATTTGAAATAAAAAAGAGAAAAGTGGTGGCTTTCAGTGACAAATAAAAAAAATTATCATTAAAACTAATTTTAGTAATGATAATTTTGATGTTAATGGATTTCTTTGAATGAAAAAAATTATCTTAAATGTTTTTCCTCTTGAACTTACCTGAAATGATAGATTTGAGCTCAAAATTTTGATTTCGAGTTGATTATGAGTTTTCAAACTAATTTTTGAATTGTTCGAGACCATAAATATATTTTACATGGTATTTATGGTTTTTTTTGTTCAAAATATAGTTAAAATGTTTTTTTTTGGTCTGAAATATCATAATCTAACTTTCTAACGATCTTCAAGCAGGGCGGATAATGTGTTACATTTATTTTTTTCAAAAATAAATAAAAGGTGGACATGGTCATCTACCCCATAATATTGTTTTTTAAAAAATAAAGCTCGAGTACATGGGTTGCTCCAAGCCTGCACACCCGAACCTTTTTCTTGTGGTCTATATGCTCCAGGCCAACTAGGCTCTAGTGCCTGAGCTTTCCCCTCCCCTGAATTTTATCCGTTACAAATTAATCTTTATTGATTTTTTTTTATTTTTAAATTTTATATTTTAATATTTTGTTGATTACTAATTGGACAATATAATTTATTTTGGTTTGATATTTTTTTCCTTCTAATTTCCCTGATATTTTCTTGGTTCTCAATTCTATAGGTATTTATTTCAAATAAAAAAAATTGTTTAGATCAATTAAGTCCATAACCCGGATAATGAGTTTGGCTAGATAACTTCGATTGGTTAGGAATCGTGCTTCATAATTTTTTATTACTTAAATTTATTTAATTAAATGCAAATATAAATATTATATTAAAAAAAAAAATCTAAGTCGAAGCAAAAGACGAGTAGATGGCTAGTTATCATTCGATTTATTCACGTAAGAAAAGTTTTAGCGTATTGGCTTCTACTTTTATTTTTGTTGGACCAGATATTGGACTGTGCACAATAACTAGCTAATTATATTCGGCTGGTTATTGTGCGCAACACAGTAACCAACCCTTTTATTAGTTATGGGCTGGAACATCAACCCAACCCACGCGGCTGGGCTGAGTCCAGCCCATAGAATATGGGTCGGGTCATGCCCATCCCGTGATGGTTAGGCTAGGTCCGGCCCATTTTTTTTTCATTAAAAAAAAATTAAAAAATATTTTTGTGGAATTTTATAAGTTTCCCATGTATTTTTTATGTCATTTTAATTAATATCAAGCAGTATTTTTTTTATATTGCTAAAAATACAAAATCCGATATTAAAATACCTGATTTTCGTCAAAACTTTCAAAAATCCAAAAAAATTGAAAAAAGTGAAAAGTGTTTTTGTGCATACGACCAAGTGTCTCAAAGCTAAAAATTCATATTGTGTTTTTTATACAAAAAAAAAAAACCAATGTTTAGCAAGCATTTTGGCTTTAATAACCAGTTTATTAAAGTCAAGAGAACATTAGCCAAAATTTCAAAAATAACAAAAATTTTATTTTCTTTGTCTCTTAGTATCCAGGGTATGACATTACTCGTAATGCATATTCCGGATATTTAATTCTTTTTTTGGACAATAGAACCCGGGGTATGACATTACACGTAATGCGTATTCCGAACAATAAGAAACCACAACATGACTTTAGATTTTATTAGACAAAACAATGCAACCACCTTAGGTAGGGCGTGGTCGGGGTGCTAATACCTTCCCTTTACGCAACCAGTCTCCGTATCTGATCTCTAAATACCAGTTAGGGTTCCTAGTAACCAGAATACTAGGTGGCGACTCCCATTTCATTTTTCACCGCTAAGAGACAAATAATTCCTTGTCTCACCATATTTTCCACAATAGATAGATACATACCACACTTTAATGATAGGGGGTGGTGGGTGATCGCCGCAACGACGCACATGTGCGATAAAATGGCGACTCCACTAGGGACCTTGTGGACTAAGCATTGTTTTGTTTGATTTTTGTTTTGGTTTTGTCCGTGTTTGCCGTTAAGATGCTTATTTTATTTACACGCTTTAATTTCTGTACATATTTGTTCATATATTGTATAGATCTGCTTCATGCATCATTCTTTTTTTGAGATGTTTGTATTGCAAAACTTTAGGTTAAGTGGGGGACTAACAACTTACCTTATGACTTTTAGTCAAGGTTTAAGTTTGTGTAAACCCTAACTCTTTGCTGAGTGCTTAGACTGATAGTGATTGGTGCATGTGCCATCCCATTACCTGTTGAGCCCCCATATTGCCTTTACGAGGGCGATCACATGGACATCAAGAGACCCTTTTAGAGATTGAATAGCCAACCTACCTTTGTCAAGCATAAAACAATTAGAACCAGCCTTTATGGTATATGCTCCACAATACATGTTTTGCATAATACATAAAACATATTGGTTTTCAGGTCATTAAACGATAAGTTGGCCATCATTACCAAATTTACTACTATGGAATATGGGCAGAATTCTGATTTGTCACAACTATCAGAGGGAGATGTCTCTAGATGTAATGCAAGGAAGCTTCCAGTAGTCAAAGACCTGAATTGCATGGTAAATAAGATGAAGAGAATATTGGTTCATAATTAGAACATTGATGAGGCGGCATTTTCCGAGAAGTATGGGCGACTATTAGAAATTATGAAGATAAAAGTATTGAACCCAACAATCAAAGCCCTGATTAACTTTTGGGATCCTGATTATAGATGTTTTTCCTTTGGAAATGTGGATTTTTATCCCACTGTAGAGGAGTATGGAATGTTGATGGAGTTGCCTAAACACCTGCACAAGGTTTATTTCCCTTTGAGAAATGACAAGGTAATCCCCGAATTGTCAAAATTACTAAAAATTCCATATCTGAGTAGATTTTTAGAGAAGAATGCCAGCGGTTTAAAGTTGAAATTTCTGGAGGTTAAACTAGAAAGAAAAAAAATCACAATATGGATCGATGCTAGAAAGAGACAAGTTAATCGCTCTAGGGATATATGGTCTCGTGTTATTTCCAAGCTTAACAGGAGTTATAAGTCTAGAAGCTACTACTGTATTTGGGGAATATGAAATACTCATGTTAACCCTATAACTGCTATACTAGCTGAGACCTTCCTGACCCTCAACCATTTCAGAAAGACTGGGAAAGGCGCAATGAGATGTTGTACTCAGTTATTATACATCTGGATGGTAAGCCATATTGAAACCAAAAAGCCAATCTTTAATAATTTTTGGTGGTTTAACCAAAAACCCTTGAAGTTAGTAGAAGAAGAAGAATGGGGAAACCTGGGTGATCAAGGTTGGATGAAAAAACTGCAAGAGTTACCTAGTAGCAACTTTAGTTAGAAAGCCTCTTGGGTCAAATCGGTTGATGTCCTAGTCAGTTGTGGACAAAAATGTTGGGTACCTTTAGTTGGGATCACCGGTTATGTAAGCTATGCTCCGGCTCTGGTGATAAGACAATTAGGCGACATACAACACATCCTAAGGACTGTGTGACTTGCTGAATTTTTCTGGTTTTTCAAGGATCAATCCACACAAGAAGTTCTTGAAACTATCAAACAAGATTGGAGCCACTTGACTTTAATTCAAAAGGAGTCTGAAAGGTTGAGAGAACCCAGCTTAAGTGAAGGATATGAAAAGTGGAGGAATTTAACCCTGACTGTCGCTCCTAGAATGCCATGTTCTGAAGACGGGCTTTCATGAATTATAGAAGGGTCATTGAAAAGAAAAAAAAAGGTTAGTAATGAGGAGGACCTTAGGGAGCAATTAAAAAGGCTCCAAATAGAATTGGGAAAAAGTAAGAGAGATGAAACAACATTAGAAATGATGATGTAATGGAAGAGTCCGAGAAAAAGAGAGGAATACTGATTTTGGATTGGATGCAGAGCAGCTCTGAATTGGAAGCATTAAAGGCTGACTTTAATGACTATCAAGAAAATGTTGAATGCAATCAAGATAAATTCCTGCACGTTCAAGCAGAGTTGTTAGACTGAATTGAGAAGTATGATGAGTTAAACAAGAAATGTGTGATGATAGAAAGTCGCCTAGCCATATTGCAAGAGTTTGAAAGAAAGGGGAAGGAAGAGGAGGTTGTTAAGGCAGATTTGGCAACTAAGAAAAATGAAATTAGGATGCTGAAAGCAAAACTTGACAAAGAGCAGGAAAAGGTAAAACAGTTGACTGAAAAGTGGGAAGCTTCAGAAAAACATAAAAAACAGATCGACACCAACAACAATACCTTGAATCGGAACAACATGTTGCTTATGGAGAAGATGGCCAAAGCAAATGAGCAAATGGATGAAGCTGCCATTCATGCACAGATTATTAGAACCAATGCTCGACGGGTGAGGAGGGACATCTTTCGTTATCGATAAAGCTTGGATGAGACTGATGCATTCTTAGAAAAAAAATGAGAATCAAGGTCTTGCTTTCCTACCAGTGGCTAGAAATAGGGATGAAGAGGAAGATTGATGTATTTTTCTTCTTTGTTTTTGTATCCTCTTTTCGAGAGATGTATTAACCAATATTATTAATGAAAAGGGGCATTAACCTATCTTTTATAAAATATCTCTTATAGAGTAGGGTTAAGTCTACCAAAGCAACAACTTGAGCAAAACTACCCCTGATAAGGAACGTGACAAAGGATTCCATACCCATTACGCAAATGAAATATTGGCCATCGATTTTTTTTTTGAAAAAAAAACTCACATTACATATGCATCATGCATTATTCTTTATCATACATTCATTTACATTTTTCCATGCGCTCCAGATCATGAAACATAGGTTCCTCATTCAAGGTCCACTACACTAGGCTAAGATTAAGAATGGAGAAGGAAGAGAGGGTCGTCCTAGAATCCCGCTACCAAAGTGAATTGGAATCCGTGAGAAATGAAGTTTCCCGGATGACCAATCTGCTTGACCAACTTCTAAGAGCCAAGAACGGGGAGGGAACATTTACCCAACCACTAATAGGAGCATCACCAGCTCATGTCCTTGGGGTATCTCAAAACTTGGGGGTAGATTCAGTAATGGAACAACACTTTACACCTGCCATTCCCATCCAGCTCACTTAAGCTCATGTCACTGTGGATTTAACAGCGAATGGGCCTACCGATAATAGGTCCATTGGTTTTATGAACGACGACAAGATATCAGCTTTGGAAGAAAGGTTAAGAGCAGTCAAGGGAAATGATTGGTTCGATCCCATGCGAGCTTCTGAAGTATGCTTGGTACCAAACATCATGGTACCAAAAGATTTTAGGATACCGGAGTTTATAAAGTACACTGGATTGGAATGCCCAAACACTCACCTTCGATCATATTGCAACAAGATGGCTGAGGTGATCTATGACGATAAGTTATTGATTTTTTCCAAGATAGTCTAGCAGGGTCTGCACTAAGCTGGTATATGAGGTTGGATAATGCCAAAATCAAGAAATGGGCATGATAGAAGTTGAGAATCAAAGCTAGGCGTTGAAGGTGTCCATGAAGAAGTTGTATGACACGTTGGTACAATCAGGATTTCAAGAGATAAATGTTGAAAGCCATTTAGAGGGATGTGACTATTGTGAGTTCCATGGTAGAGAGGGACATCATATTGAGGATTGCATCGAGTTTCGCAAGAGGATTGCAAAAATGATGATAATGGGAGAGTTGAGGATCGAACCCATGGAGGGTAGTCATGAGGTGAGTATGATGGAAAGTCAAGATAAGACGTCAGGAGTATGTAGGGTCTAACCAACAACTAATGGGCCTCCAAAGTTAATCTTGGCTAAACCTTCCTACACAAAAGGAAAGTACAATGCCATGCCTTATAATTATGGTTATGCCTCCAACATTCAAGCCTCTCTTCCTTTGTTCCAAACTGAGATCGATGGGTTAACTCGGAGTGGTCGATGCTTCACGTCTGAGGAGTTAAGGAAAGCAAAAGGCAAAGAAGTGGTAGATCTTGACAAAGCACTAGAAGTTAACAAGCCAGTAACTAAAGAGGAGTCGAATGAATTTTTGAAGTTGATAAAGCATAGCGAATATTGCATAGTAGATCAACTAAAAAAGACTCTAGCTAGGATCTCCCTTATGTCCTTGATACTCAGATCTAAGCCACATCGAAACACTTTGCAAAAGGTATTGAATGAGGTGTATGTGCTCCAAGACATTGAACAGAAAACCATGGAGCATCTAGTGGGGAGAATCCATGCAACTAATTACCTGTACTTCACAGCTGATGAGCTTGAAGTTGAAGGTACCGGACATAACAAGCCTTTATACATTACTGTTAGGTGCAAGGACTGCCTCATAGGAAAGGTGCTTGTCGATAATGGCTTGGCCCTTAATGTGTTGCCAAAGCATATACTGAAAGAAATGCTAATTGACAAATCTCATATGAAGCCAAGTACTATGATGACTAGGGCATATGATAGCTCACTTAGGCCAATAATTGGGACTTTAAAAGTATAGCTATATGTGGGGCCGTAAATGTTCTTAGTGACCTTTCAAGTTATGGATATCCACCCTTCTTATAGTATGTTATTAGGAAGACCTTGGATTCATGCGGCTAGGGTGGTAACTTCATCATTACACCAATGCTTGAAATATATCATGAATGGGATGTTGGTAATTGTCAAAACTAAAGAGACAATATCCATGATAAAGAATGTGGCTATACCTTTCATCGAGGCAGAGGATCGCCAGGATAACAATATCCATGTTTTTGAGATTGTGAATACTGATTGGGTGCCTGATAACACAGTACTAAGAAGGCCAAGGATCTCAGAAGCGACAATGATGGCAGCTTAATGTTTCTTGAAACACAGGATCCCATTTCAGTATAACCCTATCACTTGGATACCAAAAAAGGTTAATCTGATTAAGATGAAAGGTATTAATCAAAGATTTGGGCTAGGGTATAAACCTAAAAAAAAGGATCATCGATGGGCTGCTGGTCGAAAAAGGGAAAGAAGAATGGCTAGGATGGAAGGAAGAGAGCCTGAAGAAGAAAAACTGGAAATCCCTCCCCTTAAAGTGTCTTACCCAAAGGCTGCATATGTAATGCAACCCGATAAAGGAGCAGAAAGCCTTGGTCAAGAACTATCAAACATGAGCATAAACACCTTGGAAGAGAAGGAGGTGACGTGAAGACGGTAGCGGGAAAGAAAGATGAAGCACTGTCACAACTGACTATCCACACTTTGGAAGTCTCTGCTAAGAACTTTGTATGAAAGTTGGCCAAGGGCGAGAAGTTTCAAAACTGGGTGACTCAAGAAGCCCCAGTAGTGTTTAAAATGTAAATCAACTTTATTTGCCTTAATATGCTTTTGTCATTGCTTTTGTTTGCCATATTCTCCCTGGTTGACAATCAAGGCTCATGATGTCAATTAGATTTTGTCATTGTCATTGAGCCCACCTTTTATTTTAAATAATGAGATCATGCATTTTCCAAATTTTTCTCTTTATTTGTGCCTTTACACCAAACACTTTCCGCTTTCAAGAACCCTGAAAGCGAATCTTCCACAACATCACATACACTTAGCATCGAGAATGAATGGATAAACTTTAATGAACATGTTATCACCATAGAAGAAGAAGAAGAATGGGATGAAAGCAATGTTAGGGAATTTACAAAGTTAGTAGAGCAACATGAACAAACCTGAGAACCAGCTATAAAAGAATTAGAGACCATAAATATGGGTAATGATACTATTAAAAAAGAGTTGAAAATAGGGACCTTAATCACTCCTGAGGAAAGAGCAAAGGTAATAGCCCTATTACAAGAATATACAAGGATATGTGATTAGTACTTAAAAAGTGCATACTTATCAAGGTTTTATATCATCATTTTGCACTTAAAGTATCAATAACTCCTTAACTAAAACATGTTTTATAATAACAAGTCTAATACTATAAAATCCCTAATATATGGTAAATGTTCATCTTAAATGCAGGTCTATCACATAAATCAAAGTATTGATTGATGAATTCAACTACTGAAATTTGTGAAGATAAAGAGAGGGTGAAACTTGGAAAAGAGATGTTGGTGCAGTCCAAACTGGAACACTGTTCGGTAATTGGGTCATATCTCGAGTTCTAGATGTCCAAATGACCTCAACATTTTACATAAATTCAGTAAGATATAGGCCTACAACTTTCATTTGGACATCAAGATCTAAGAAGGCCGTTTTCAAGTCCAAATTATAGCAACAACGAAGAAGTCCGAATCTGTCTTGCAGCCCAGACACTGTTCAGTGTTCAGCCCATATCTTGAGTTCTAGAAGTCCAAATGACCTCATCTGTTTTTTCCTAGAAAGCTAAGAGAATTTCCTAGAACTTTTATTTGGACATTTGGACCCCGTTCTGATGCTAGCATTTTTGTTTTATTCAGACAAGAAAATAAGGATTTTCACCAAATCAAAAGTTGGCCACCCACTCAACAATTAGTCATCAAATCAATAATTCCGATTTTTGGCCTATAAAAGGAGGCATTTGCCATGTATTTGGGGGCTTGGTTGTTCAGATCAAGTTCATGCTCTTTATTTCTCTCTTTATATTTTTTGTAATTCTTAAGTTTTGCTTTCATTAATTTCTTGTTTATGCTTTTCATTTCCTTTCCTTTCCTTAGTTAACTTGTATTTTATTTATGTTCTTGTTTTGTTTATTTATGTTTGTCTTGTTCATTATGTTTAGCTAAGTTTATTATGTCAAGGTGAAAAGGTTACACTAATGGTGTAAGAACAAGTATGGTGTAAACTCAACATGGACCTTAATGTTTAATATTAACATGTCTTATCTTTTTATCTTACTAATTCTTAATACCTTGCTTGTTAAATGGTTAATCTAAATTTGTATTGTATAATACTTGGTACAACAAATGCTTGGCACTCTCATAGCCCAACCGTATGGTATTACCTACACCTGGGCTATGAAAGGTACTTGATTTGTTGTTAACATCATGAATTCCTGACAATATTTAAAAGTTTGGTGTTATGTAAATAAGATAATTAATACGATCATGTTAATAATTTATAATGAGCTATTAATGACAAATCATCCGACTGGAACCTCCTTCGTGTGTGGTTTCCAAATTGAGTAATAAGAGTTTATACTATACTTGTTTGAAATACCATTGGTGGATCCTCTAACCTTGACATTTGTCTTTATCATTGTTTAATCCTTACATTAATCTTCCATCTCAAAGTTCTCATTAATTTTTTCCTCCTCTTCTTTTTATTGTTATTATTATTATTATTACTAATATTATTACTATTATTAGTATTATTATTATTAGTATTATTATTATTATTATTTACATTCTTGTTATATTTTATGTATGTTAAGTATGTTCTGTGTTTGATCAAGGATCTTGATATTGTTGGTCTTGCCTTGTTCATTCGCATCAGAAATCTGTTTATATTATATAATATATCTCTTTGATCTTTTCATAAACTCAGTATATAGGCTGAAAACCTATGACCCGATCTTTTAGATCATTCTCAAGTATAACAACGCCACGTACTGAGTATTATTATTATTATTATTATTATTATTATTACTATTACTATTATTATTATTATTATTATTATTATTATTAGTATTATTATTATTATTATTATTATTATTATTATTATTATTATTATTACTATTACTATTATTATTACTATTACTATTACTATTATTATTATTATTGTTGTTGTTGTTATTTTTGTTATTATTATTGTTGTTGTTGTCTTGTTATTTATAATTTATACAATTAACCTCTCTGTGGTTTGACCCCGATCTTGTCGGGTTATTTATTACTTCGACACTCCTGCACTTAGGAGAAGACATCAATCTTTTGGTCGTGTCAATATGCCTGATTTGGATAGAAATATTGTCGTGCATAAGATACCGCTGGAGGAAGGTTGTAAGCTAGTTAAGCAGAAGTTGAGGAGAGCCCACCCGGATATTTGGATCAAAGTTAAGACAGAACTCGAAGAACAGTGGAATGCAGGCTTTCTAAAAGTAGTTAAATATCCATAATGGGTATCCAACATTGTTGTCGTACCAAAGAAAGAAGGAAAGATTAGAGTTTGTGTGGACTTCTGGAATTTGAATAAAGTTAGCCCCAAAGATGATTTTCCTCTGCCATATATAGATGTTTTGGTCGACAATGCTGCCCTGAGTTCCACATATTTCTTTATGGATGGTTTCTCAGGATACAACCATATAAAGATGGCTCTAGAAGATAAGATGAAAATAACTTTTGTTACACAATGGGGGACTTATTGCTACAAGGTTATGCCATTTGGTCTGAAAAATACAGAAGCCACCTATTAGAGAGCCATAGTGACTATGTTTCATGATATGATGCACAAGGAAATTGAGGTGTATGTAGATGACATGATTGCCTAGTCCAAGAAGGGAGAAGATCATATAAAGGTTATGAGGCAGTTATTTAAGCGTTTGAGGAAGTACAAACTAAAGCTCAACCTTGTAAAATGTTCGTTTAGAGTTAAATCTGGAAAGCTACTAGGATTTGTGGTAAGTGATAAAGGTATAAAGGTAGATCCTGATAAAGTGAAGGCCATCCAATCCATGCCATCCCCAAAGATGGAGAAGGATGTGAGGGGATTCTTGGGAAGATTGAACTATATTGCCAGATTTATAGCTCAACTAACCACAACATGTGAACCTATCTTCCGGCTACTAAGGAAAAAGAATCCTGAGATTTGGAATGAGGAGTGTGAGGAGGCATTCAATAAAATCAAGCAATACTTACAAAGTCCGCCTTTGCTTGTTCCTCCTGTATCAGGAAAGCCTTTAATATTGTATCTGACAGTGACTAAAACAGCTATGGGATGTGTATTGGGTCAGCATGATGAAACTAAAAGGAAAGAAAGGGCTATTTATTACCTGAGTAAAAAGTTCACCGAATGTGAGTCTAGATACACAGTGATAGAAAAACTATATTGTGCAGTGGTATGATCGACAAAAAGATTACGACATTACATGTTGTATCACACCACTTTGTTGATTTCAAAAGTGGATCCACTAAGGTACATATGTGACAAGCCCTATCTCTCAAGCTGAATTGCAAGGTGGCAGGTTTTGTTGTCAGAATATGACATAGTATATATGACAAGGAAAGCCGTGAAGGGGAGCACGATTGCCAACCACCTGGTTGATAATGCTGTTGAAGATTATGAGCCATTGAATTTTGATTTCCTAGATGAAAATGTATTATCAATAGCGGGAGAAGAAGAGAAGACAAATTGGTGGACCATGTTTTTTGACGGAGCAGTGAATGTTTATGGTAATGGGGCTGGTGCGGTGATAATCTCTCTTGACCAGAAGTAGCTTCCAGTTTCAGTTAAATTGTATTTTGAATGCACCAACAATACAGCTAAATATAAGGCTTGTATCTTGGTTTTGAAGATGCGTTAGAGTTGAAGATCAAAAAGATAAATGTATATGGTGACTCAATGTTGATTATCTGTCAGGTGAAAGGAGAATGGCAAACAAAGGAAGAAAAAGTGAGGTCGTACTAGGAATATTTATCCACACTATCAGAAGAATTTAAAGAGATAAGATTCACCCATCTAGGAAGAGAAGGGAACCATTTTACGGATGCTTTGGCCACATTGGCTGCTATGGCTATGATTGATCTTGGGCATAAGGTACATCCTGTACACATAGACATCAGAAATAACCCAGTTCACTGTTGCTCAGTTGAAGGAGAGGTAGATGGAAAGCCTTGGTACTATGATATCAAGAATTTTATGCAAAATCAAGAATATCCAGTGGGAGCTTCGAAGATGGATAAGAAAACCCTAAGAAGATTGGCCATGGATTTCTACCTGGATAGAGAGATTCTGTATAAAAGATCATTTGACGGAACCTTGCTAAGGTGTTTGAATGTGACAGATGCTAAAAGTGTTTTACGTGAGGTACATGAAGGGATTTGCTCAACTCATGCTAACGGGCATATAGTAGCAAGGAAAATACAAATGGCCGGTTATTTCTGGATGACATTAGAAAAAGACTGCATCGACCATGTCAGGAAATGTCACAAGTTTCGAGTGTATAGTGATAAGGTCAATGCGCCTCCGACTCCTCTGATTAATCTAACATCTCCCTGGCTATTTGCGATGTAGGGGATTGATGTGATTGGACCGATTAACCCAAAAGCCAGCAATGGGAATAGATTCATCCTCGTAGCTATTAACTACTTCACGAAATGGGTAGAAGTCAGTTCATACGCCTATGTAACACAGAAAGTGGTGAAGAGGTTTATAGAAAAAGACTTGATTTGTTGCTATGGTCCGCCAGAAAAGATAGTGACCGATAATGCACAGAATTTCAATAGCAAAATGATCGTGGAGCATTATACCAAATGGAAAATCAAGCATTCAAATTCCTCACCATATAGGCCCAAGATGAATGGTGTCGTGGAAGCAGCCACCAAGAACATCAAGAAAATTATTCAGAAAATGGTAGTCACTTAGAAGGATTGGCATGAGATGTTGCTGTTTGCTCTCCATGCATATCACACTATAGTAAGGACCTCGATAGGAACTACTCCGTATGCTCTGGTATACGAAATGGAGGCAGTGATGCATTTGGAAGTAGAAATACCTTCATTGAGGGTGTTGATGGATTCAGGATTAGAAGAGGCTGAATGGGCCAAAGAAAGATATGAACAGTTAAACCTAATCAGTGAAAAGAAGTTGGCTGCAATCTGTCATCATCAACTCTGCCAAAAGAGGATGGCCAAGGCATATGACAAGAAGGTTAGACCTCGTATATTCCAAAAAGGAGATCTGGTGCTGAAGAAATTATTGTCTTTACCAGGAGAAGATCAAAGCAAATGGGCCCAAAATTATGAAGGTCTTTATGTAGTGAAGAAGGCTTTCTTAGGAAGAGCTTTGAAGTTGTCTAGAATGGATAGAGAAGATCTAGCCAGATCTGTGAATTCTGATTATATAAAGAGATATTATGTCTAATGTGTTTAGCTTTCTCCTAAAATCAATAACGCAAAGTTTGACCATGATTTCTTGGTTAAAAGAACCCCTATTTCATTGCATGGATCTCACAACACTTAATTTGTTTATTTTCAAAAAGAAAAATCTTGAAAGAATTGGTTTTGTGCATGATTACACGGAACATATCATAAAACGCTTAAAGATGAAATTTAAGCTCTTCCCAGTAAAGAGGTGACCGAACCAAACAAACCCTAAAGCTAACCCTATGATGAAACCTTGTCTCTAATAGCATTTTAAAATTGTATGGATAAATGGTTAGGTAATTATCTTTGTAATCACTCGTATGTTCCTTCCGAGATAAAAACAAGGTTTATCAGTCCTAATAATGTGCGTCATGAAATGAGGAAAGGCCATCTTTGTCATCCCCTCACTTTCTAAAGATTTTATCCTTTGAAGTCCCCATTTGAGCCGGATTGAGTTTCTTCTTTATAAAAACCCGACTAAGACATTTTCCCTTTTTTACACAGCCTTTTCACATAAATACAAATACTTAAAGGTTAAACAGAAGGTCACCTTGGATAAAAGCCCTGGCATAAAGACAAACCGCATTCCAGAAACCTATAAAAACCTCAATGGGAATTGCTTAAAATAGTTTTCGATGCGTATATTGAAAGTTTCAATTGTCATGAAAAAATTCAAGTCTTTTGAAAGATTTTTTATTTGGAAAAGATTTTGTTGCGTGCTGGAACGAAAACCAAAAAGCCTTTAATTTAAGAAAGACAAATTAAAGCATTGATAAAAGCATGATAAGAAGCAATGAAAAATCATGCATTTTTGGAAAAGGGTCACATAATGACAAGGTTGAGGATCTTCTTCCCTAGGATGTGATGGATAGAAGAGACACGATGGGAAATGGATCTAACATGCCATTTCGAGCACATGAACAAGCTAGTACATTGAAAGAATAAAGAAAGCTTTGAATAACAAACAAGGCACCTTGTGATGATGGAACATCGAAGAGGGGGGACCTATATTTCAAATTAGGTGAGGATGCATGCATGGCATCTAACATCACAACATTGCATATATTTTTATTTGTTGCAGGAAAAATCCTCAATGTAGTCCAGCAAAATTGAGGACAAAAAAAAAAAGAAGAGATCATTGAGTTGATGAACAAAGAATCATGGTTTTGACCCTGGAACGAGAGGAATTGAGGTAGAAAAGGCTAGCCAAGTAAGTAAATGCGTAAAGTCCTTTTTTTCCTTCTTCAAGTGCTTGTATGCCTACTAAAGTAGATGATGTCATGTCTACTGAAAAACCATCTAAAAAGTCTACTAAAAAAAAGATGGTTTAGATTTTCTCAGCTGACTTCGAGTCAAGGCAATTTTATATAATTAAGTTCATCTTGACCAAAATAAAATCACAGCATCCATACTAAATAGATATTAAAACTTGCAATGTAGAGCAAAACAAAATGCTAACATGCTAAAATTTTAAACCTTCCAAGTTCTGAAAGGGTCCTTTAATTTATTGAAGTTCCAAAAGGATGCAAGTCCACCAAAACATTAGAAATATATGAGAGGCTTGGGGATCATGAACCCAATGATGAGTAATCTATTTGGCCTTTCAATTTAATATTTTTAAATAATTTCCCTTCCTCAAACAAAGTTATAATGCTGTAAATTATGATGGTATTTAAAAGTGTAGTATTGATTATTTTTTAAAATATTTTTTATTTAAAATTATATTATAATAACATATATTTTTTATATTAGCATATCAAAATAATCTGAAAATACCAAAAAGACTTTCTTTCTTTAATGTTTCTTGCAAAATGCTCCATATATAATCCTTATAATGTGCATCTCTAATTATATTTCTGAAAAATTGGATTTCAATAAATATCTTCCCTTATATAGTAATAACAACAACTAAAACATATTTGACATTCACTATTTTAAAAAATAGTTATTATGGATTGCGTTGTTTATTTTGAACAATGTTCTTTTCCATCATCAAACTTTTAATATTTTCAATTTCATCCTTGCCATATTATTTTCTGTTTACATTTCTTTTAATTTGCCGTATCAAGCATGTTTTGAGTTTTGAGAGGAACTTAATGATCAATTAGTCAATTGGGGCTGAAAATTAAAATTAAAAGAACAAGGACCATATTTAATAAAAAAAACTTTAGTCTACGTAATTTGAAGTACATACGGATCGTTTCAAAGCTTCAGTCTAACTAACAATTCCAGAGCATTCACACAAAATAAATTCTAGAACCACTATGTTCCAGTTGACATTTCCTCGAATTATAACACGGGGTAAATGAAAACTTTACCATTTTCTGCCTTATTCAATAGATACTCCTACAAATAAACTACAATGAGTTGCATGCCTTGGGTTTGTCTTAGGTAATATCCATTGCTCGTTCTTACGATTTGAAGGAAGATATATGAGAAAGAACTCGCTGAATGCTGAAAGCAAAATTGTGAAGAACGATTTTCTTTATTACATTGCTATAAAGAACACAGTTTTTAGACATTATTTATACTACTGAGATGAGATAAGATTGACCATCTAAATCTTCCCTTTGAAATGTAGAAACAATGCAAAGTTGAGATTTATTCATACCAAAGGCTTCCAAACTCTGATTCTGAATGGCTTAAGAAGATTGCCCACAACAAAGTAGTAGCAAGTGTTGATGCTCTTCTTAATGAAATAAAACCATGCTTGCCGCCAGTCTAGGTTTATGTACAAAATTGCAGCTATTCCCAACAGCACCATGATGTATGTCATAACAAAGCTCACACAGAAAACTTGTGCATCAACGATGACACTACTCTCTTCTTTCTCATCAGTAGAAGGCCCGGGTGGTGGTGGTGGTGGTACTTCTTTGGTGCAACTGTTAAGCAGTGGCGGTCCACAAAGTAAGGGATTTCCCTCGTAGCTACTCTTATTGAATGTTGAGAATTGTGCAACCATCTCAGGAGTCTTACCAGAAAGGTTATTGTTGGCTACACTAAAATAGGCAAGAGAATGCAGTTGTACAAGTTGAGGTGGGATTTCCCCATTCAAGCTGTTATTGGAAAGGCCCATGCTCTCAACTTCACTCAAATTTGAAAGAGTTTGTGGGATTGGGACTATTAAATGATTGTTAGACAGGTTCAATACACGAATGTGGTTGAGATTCCCAATTTCAGGAGGAATCGCACCTGACAAACTGTTGCAGGAGAGATCCATTCCGGTCATGTAGTACAAAATACTTGGCGAATAAGGATAGGACAAACTCTTTGTTACAATAACCAATGGTTCTCGAAGATTAATCTCATAAAGATATGCTCCGCGGCGGATAACCCGAATACTGCTTTTAAATCTTAGGCAAGGTAGAATATGACCAGAAAAATTATTATAAGAAAGATCAATGAACATTAATTCATTCAACTTGCACAATTGCGTGGGTATACTGCCATCAAGATTATTATAACCCAAGAGAAGAAAGCTTAGATGGGAAAACTCACCAATCCATTTTGGAATGCTACCAGTCAAATAATTATGGCTAAGATCCAACGTTATTAGCTCAAAGGATTTCTGAAATGCATGTGTTAGGGATCCTTGTAGCATATTTCGTGACAGATAAACATGCTGGAGGTCTGAAGAGGTAAACAAAGATGGTAAGGTTCCAGAGATGTTGTTATTTGAGAGGTCCAAAACTTGAAGATTCAACAGAAAGTCAAATGAAGAGGGAACGCAACCACTGAAGTGGTTATCAGACATGGATAAAAATGTTAAACTTGGAAAATATGATCCTATTTCTCTAGGAATGTGGCTTTCGAAGTTATTGTTAGAAATATCTAATTCAGACAAAGTCTGATGAGGATGAATTGGCAATTGAAAAGTCCCTGAAAGAGAATTGTTGACCAAATAGAGATAATTTAGGTTTGTGTTGTTCTCTAACAACCAAATAGGAAACCCTCCCCTCAATTTCAAGTTAGAAAAATCAATTTCTTAGAGGCTGTATTGATGGAGGAGGAATTTGGGAAAGGAAAATGCTTCACCATATCCATTGCCAGATAAATCAAGAAGCTCTAATTGGAACTTTGGGGCCAAATTATGCTCCTCTAATTCTTCAACATATATTTCGTTATTGCTACCATCGAAATACTTGAGTTGTGAATGGTTGAGAAATGAGCTAAATGAGACGGGGATCTAAAAGTGGTTGTCTGAAAGTGATAACTCTCGGATGGATGTGAGACTTGTAAGAGGAGAGAAGGAAATGTCTCCAATAAAGTTATTGTAAGACAAATATAATCCTTGAAGGGATGTCAAATTTGCCAAACACCAAGGCAAAGCACCACTGAGATCATTCCTATCTAGATTTTGGAGATGCTTTAACTGACATAGGCTTGAGAATTTATTGATTCATAAAAAATAATTTTTGCTAAATGAATACATTTTCCACCAGTTCCTTTTTCTACACATTTATTTTAATTTTTATATGAATAAATCTCGCAAAGTGCTCTTAATCTTTAATAAATTTTAATTTCCCAAATTTATATGAATAAATTTTTATATTAATTTAATGGCCTGCTTGGGCTATCTTTAATGATCATATAATTACTCTAGAGCTCTTCATCTCACGCTGAAGGCCTTGTGTAGTTTATATAAACAAGGAAGCAATGGAGATTAATGCAGCACCAGAAAGGACGCGGCCAAAAGGTAATGGAACTATTTATAGATAGAGATCACAGAATTACCAGAAACATGGTGCTGCTATATATAGGGATTGATATACTTGAGTATCATGGAAGCTTTGGCCCCCCTTTTTTTTAATTTTTTTTAATCAATTAAGATTTATAATTAACATAATACTAGATGATGATTTATTAAATAAAATCTTTTTCATAAAAAAAAATACTAGAAATTTATTTATTTTTTAAATTATTTTTAAGACCACTACATGTTAGGTGTTACATATTGTGTAAATTATTAATTAAGTTTTTTTAATTACTATAAAAAGCCTTTAATCAACATGGAAATTATATTTTCTTTATCTTTAAGTTTTATTAAGTAGAATAAAACTACAAAAAATATGATTGATTGTAATATTTTTATTTTTGAAGACCATATTAAGATTCTCAATAAATATTTCAATATAATTCTATTAACAATTAAAAAATAATACCATTACTTCTTTTAATATTTTGAAAGAATAAAAAGAGCATGAGGAAAAAAAAAGGATAAAGAAGAATGAAAAAAAAAATTATGGATGAGGAGGCGAGCTTGGTTTGCGTGCTGGGAATGCAAGTGTAGAGTCACGAGTGCCTGAGCTTTCAACGATAGCAAACTCCCCTAGTTTTAGTTTTATAAAATTACATGAATATTGCATCCCACGTTGTTTTTCTTTATAATATTTTAGGGTCATCTATATTGTAGTCCTTGTAGTTTATTGAAACTAATTAATTAGTCCTTGTATTATAGGACAAAAATGAGTATTTAGTTCATTGACAAACATTAACCATTTCAATTTTTTAGTGTTTTTTTTTGTTGTTTTAGAAAATATCTTTTTTTTATCAACTCTTTCTACCTTATTTGGATCTCTGTTTCTTCTTTATTTGTTTATCTATAAAAAAACAAAAAAAAATATAGGAAATTAAAAATAAGATTAAACTATAAATGAATTTAAGAAAATATAAAAAATAATATATAATTTCTGAAAAGTGTGTACTTTTCTTATCTGTCCATAGATTGCAGATGCGTCCACTTTTTTTGATCTTCTCCAAATTATTTTATATATAAATAGGACTTTTCTTTTATCAATATCATAACTTTTTTTTAATCATCAATATTCAGAGCTTGTTTAAAAGTAAATATTGTATTTTATCTTTTTAATAAATTATATTAAAATAAAATTTATTTTTTATTTTTTAAAAATTTATTTTTAACACAACTGATCAAAACAATAATTTTTTTTTTTTTAAAAAATCAAATTTAAAACAAATAATATTCTACCACGTACTGACAAACACAATTGACGAAGATACTCTCATTATTGTTATTGTTATGTCAACTTGCCGAGGAACACTTGACAAGTTGAGTTAGATAAGGTTTCTATAGTTCCTTGAGATCTTTTTTTATTGAGGACAAGCTACAAATACATCCTCCATTTATTTGTTGGGTTTCGATTATGTTGTTCTCCTCCTAATTGCACCAATTTTACCCTTGACCTACCCAAAGCAATCCCATTTCTTCCCTTATATCACATATGAAACTCATGCATGTGAACTTTTCTTGTAGTGTCAACTTCATTACTTCATAACCTTGAAAGGATTACTCTTGTGATTAAAAAAGTTAACTTATTAATTTTTTTTGACGATTTAGGTTTGAATATTAAGATCAACATCTAAAAAAATTTATTAAATTTATCTTAATATATTAAATTGATATGAGAAATATAAATCTAAAATTTCAATGAGAATAACTTACTTCTTTTTTTTAACTCATAAGTTGATCTAAAACACCTTTTATAATCAAATAAAAAATCACAATAAAATTTATTTGTATAAAACTTATTTATTTCTATTTTATAATCATAAGTTTTATGAGTTTTAATTTTAGATGATCGTGACAAATATGAATTTTAAGATGAGGATGGTGTGACGAAGAAGTTGGTGTTAAGAATATATAGATGGGGGGGGGGGTTATGGGATAAATATTGATTTAAGGGAAGAAACGATGAACACTATGCGGACTGGTTGAGGGTAGCATTGGCTCAATTACAAGAAGAAGCCCGTCAGATAAATGAAGGACACATTTGTCGCTTGACTAAAAAGAAGCTCAGCTGTAGAAAAAGGAATTCCTTTCGCCTCCTTTTCCATGCTGTTTCAGAGCCATTTCTTCGTGACTTCCTCTCTGTAGCCAAACATTTTCCCAGCTCGAGGTAAGTCCCCTTGAGATATGTTGGTCATTAAGCTATATTGCTACCGGGTCATCTTTTCTGATTACAAAATACATGCTTTTGGGTTGTTTTTCTTGGGCTGATCAAGACCTTGTAATTGGGAAACATGGCAGCAGTGGAGATTACAGATGACATTAACATTAATGCAGCTATAGATAGTGTCCAGAATGGACGGCATCACCATAATATCGAGCTCGTAGTAGTCCCTCAACAACTACCTCCTACTGGTGATGGAGGTAATTTATTAAGCTGGATGTTTAATTATAGTTCTTGTTAACTTTATATTTTGGGAGTCTGCATTTTGCAATGGCCCAGTAGGGAGAAAAAAAAGTTTCTCCTGTAACGTTTTCAATGATTGAAAACATTGGTGGGAATTTCATGTGATTTTAACAAAAGAAGGGAAAAAACAAGAATTGTAATCATAATGACCTAAAAGGGTATGATGCAGTGAAAATTTCATTTCTCCATTTCTACTGTTCGATTTCCTGCATCTGACTGTATGAAATCTAGAAGTTCTATTCAATAATTGAAGTTCATGATGTTTAATGTAAACCATTAGTCTTCTATAAAATCAATGCTTTTTTTAATTATTTCTTCTCGACAGTGGAAAGAAGAAGACACTTGCAGTTGTATCAAGCCGCTCTGAGTGGTGATTGGGACACAGCAGAAGGCATTTACGAGTCATTTCCAGGAGAAGTTAATGCTAGAATAACTAAGCGAGGGGAGACTGCTCTCCATATTGCAGCAGCAGCGGAGCACACTCATTTTGTGAAACATCTTGTTGGAAAGATGAGCATTGAGGCTTTAACTTATAAAAACGAGGCGGGCAATACAGCATTTTGCTTTGCTGCTATATCTGGAGTTGAGGCACTTGCCAACGTCATGATGGAGACAGGACGTGATTTGGCAATGACTCGAGGTAGAGAAAACCTGTTACCAATTTATATGGCAGCTCTGTTGGGGCATAGAGGGATGGTATCATATCTTTATGATGAAACAAACGAGCAGTTAACCGATGATGATCGCATAAAATTACTTGTTGCTTTGATCAACAGTGACATATATGGTGAGCAATCTTTTCTATGTTTGATAGTTTGCTATCATTTAGATAGTAAGTTTATTTTCGTAAATGAAATAATCTGTTTTAGTTTGTGATTGCTACTACCCAGAAGAGAAATTCAACATTCAACCCTCAGACAACTTATTCGCAAGCCTTTGAAAATCCAACTTGTTTTCATATTTTTGAATCCTTTTGTTCCCAGATGTAGCATGGAAAATGCTAAGAGAACATCGCGGGTTGGCCTATGCTCGTGATGAACATCAGCTGACGGCATTGCATGCATTTGCCCAAAAGTCTTGTATGCCTTCAAACGTTGTCGATCAAAGTCCTCCAGGATTTTGGAACAAATGCCTCAACCCCTGTTAGTTCTCTGATGCTCCAAATCTCTGTTTCCTTCGAAAGAAAACCAGTCCAAAAATTTCAGCTAGTTATAGAATGCAAAAGATTAACTTTATATCTTTATCATCATATTCATGAGCACTTTATACATCTTTTCATGGATGCATATATTCAAGCTTGCAAACTTGTGTGTTGCAAGGAATTAGCACTTGTCATTTTATCTTCAATATTTTTTAAAAAAATATCCAACAATCCTATATAGAATGCACTAAGAAATTTATAGCATTTAACATTTTAAAACACCAACATTCTTGCAGAAGTGATATATTGTACACCTCAATACACAAAATATTTCGAAATGTTACTGATTTATCAGATCTGTTCACTCGTTGGCTAACTACATTTATGTTTTACATCTTTGATTTAGAACATTAACCCCATTTCCCACAATTCAATTTTGTTATATTTAATCCTCAGTTTCGGGTTTCAAATTGGCTCGGATGAAGAAACTCATGCACAAAGAAGCACGTGACATAATCCAGGACCTTTGGGAACAAGTTGTATTGTTGGATGATGCAACAATTTCTCGTCAGATTGGAGAACCCTGGCCATTGATATTCACTGCTGCAGAAAGAGGGAATCTTGACTTTCTAACAATACTCATTCGCTTGTATCCTGAGTTGATCTTCAAAGTTGAGCACAATACGTATAGCATATTTCATATTTCTATCTTGAATCGTCACGAGGACATCTTCAAGATTATATACCAGATTGGTTCTATCAAGAATTTGATAACAACATACAAAGATAGAGATGGAAATAATATGTTGCATTTGGCTGCAAAAGTACTGGAATCACCAAGTCGACTTAATGTTATACCAGGAGCAGCTTTACAACTGCAACGCGAATTGCTGTGGTTTGAGGTGACCATTCTCACTCTTTCCATCATCAAAACACATTTGATTGTAGGTCATATGCGTTAAGCCAACCTGATTCTTCCATAAAATGTGGATCACGTTTTGATAGGCGGATAAGGTGTTCATATGCACATGCGATTAACTAATGCTATATTCTCCTTCTATATATGAATCTCACAGTCTCTCAACATGGTCATGATTTCTAGGAAGTGAAAAAAGTCGTTCAACCACGGCACATTGAAGAGAAAAATATTCACGGGAAAACTCCAGGAGCTTTATTTATAGAACAGCACAAGGACTTGATGAAAGAAGGGGAGCAATGGATGAGAGACACTGCCGATTCATGCATGCTTGTAGCAACACTTATTGCTACTGTGGTTTTTGCAGCAGCTCTTACCGTACCCGGAGGTAATTTACAAGATAAAGGGACTCCTGTTTTCCTTCATGAAATTGCATTCAAATCTTTGCCATATCAGATGCAATTTCTCTAGTAAGCTCTGCCTCATCCTTGTCAACCTTCTTGTCAATTCGCACTTCTCGGTACGCAGAACAAAATTTTCTTTGGTCATTGCCTAACAGGTTGATTATCGGACTCACAACACTTTTCATATCAATTGGGGCAATGATGGTAGCCTTTATGGCAACATTTTTCCTTGTTTTCGGCAATAAATTACTTCCATATTCTATCCCCATTGCTGTCGTTGCTTCTTTGCCAGTCATGTTCTTCATTTGGCAGCATTTCCGCTTATTCGTTGACATGATTCATTCAACTTATACGTCTCGGTCACTTTTCAAGCCAAATAAATCTCCTCTCTTTTCCAAGAAACTCAAGACAAAGGTTGCTTAGCATCCATGTATTATAATTCTACAGAATGCTTTCACATCTGTAAGAAAATGCTGGTGCTATAGAAGTCATCCATTGTTTAACCTGTAATATCCTTTATGCTATCAATGAACCTGCCCTGAAAAAGTAGAACTTCTGCTGCTAGTGCAGGTATTCGGTCTTTCCTTCTTTTTTTACTGTTTTCTTCTTTCATTTTTCAATTGATCATGATTAAGTCTAAAGCTCCGCGTGTTAAGTAATTTCATTTTCTTGGTGATAAATTACAATAATTTTCTTTAAACCTGAATCGAAATCTACATGAAACAAGGACTAAATCACGGAATAGGAAAGTAAATCAAGTTAACCTAAATTGAAAATAAAAATAAAAATCAAAGTATCATTGTTTTGACCAAAAACAATTCAAAAAAAGTCAATGGATTTTTAACTCGTATTTTGTCATGGGTAGGCCAGGTCGTAAGGTTAACCCAAGTTTTTGATTGTGTTAGGTCAGATCAATCCCTCTTTTTTCTTTTCTTTTAACTCGACTTGGTCAAAGCATTGAGTTGGTCGGATCCCATCTATTATCTTTCAAACACATAATAAGATAAATTGTTCAGTCTAGTTCAGAGCATGCTACACACAAGACAAGATAATTGTTTGTTTAGTTATGTCCTATCCACTCTAGTCTAATTAATAATGTCCAACATACCAAACACTACCTAATAGAACCTGGCCTATAAAATGTGCTTGCAAAATTTCAACTAGATTCAATGATTAAATTAAAAACTATATATATATATATATTTAGCAAGCTCATTTGACTCGTCCTAATTTGTTTTCAAGTCCAAACCCTATAGAAAAAAAGAGTTAAGAAATCATAAAGCTCAACTTTCAACAAATACATAATTAAAAGATAAAATTAAAAAGGAAAATTCATGTAAAAAAAAACTAAGAAAACCGATGTCAAACTAGGTTAGCCTTTCAAATTTATTACCTGAGTCATGATACCAGGACCACCCCATCCAAAAAATTATGAAGCCCAACTTACAACAAATTCAATGTTTGAGGATAAAATTGATTTAAAAAAAAACACAAAATAAAAAATTACAATTAAAAAAATGAGGATCAAATTTGACACAAAAATAAAATGACAAGACACCTAATAATTTTGGTAGACCAAAAATAAAATCACAGCATCCATACTAAATAGATATTAAAACTTGAACATTGAAAATATATGAGTGGCTTGGGAATCATGAAACCAATGATGAGTAATCTATTTGGCCTTTCAATCTAATATTTTTAAATATTTGCCCTTCCTTAAACAAAGTTATAATGCTGTAAATTATGATAGTATTTAAAAGTGTATTAATGATTATTTTTTAAAAATATTTTTCATTTAAAAATATATTATAATAATATATTTTTTTTATATCAACATATCAAAATAATATGAAAATACAAAAAATACTTTCTTTCTTTATTGTATCTCGTAGAATGCTCCATATATAATCCTTATAATGTGCATATCTCTAATTATATTTCTGAAAAATTGGATTTCAATAAATATCTTCCCTTATATAGTAATAACAACAACTAAAACATATTTGACATTCACTATTTTAAAAAATAGTTATTATGGATTGCGTTGTTTATTTTGAACAATGATTCTTTTCCATCATCAAACTTTTAATATTTTCAATTTCATCCTTGCCATATTATTTTCTGTTTGCATTTCTTTTAATTTGTCGTATCAAGCATGTTTTGAGTTTTGAGAAGAACTTAATGATCAATTAGTCAATTGGGGCTGAAAATTAAAATTAAAAGAACAAGGACCATATTTAACAAAAAAACTTTAGTCTACCTAATTTGAAGTACATACGGATCGTTTCAAAGCTTCAGTCTAACTAACAATTCCAGAGCATTCACACAAAATAAATTCTAGAGCTACTCTGTTCCAGTTGACATTTCCTCGAATTATAACACGGGGTAAATGAAAACTTTACCATTTTCTGCCTTCTTCAACAAATAATCCTACAAATAAACTACACTGAGTTGCATGCCTTGGGTTTGTCTTAGGTAATATCCATTACTCGTTCTTACGATTTGAAGGAATATATATGAGAAAGAACTTGCTGAATGTTGAAAGCAAAATTGTGAAGAAATGATTTTCTTCATTACATTGCTATAAGGAACACAGCTTTTCAGACATTATTTATACTACTGAGATGAGATAAGATTGACTATCTAAATCTTCCCTTTAAAATGTAGAAACAATGCAAAGTTGAGATTTATTCATACCAAAGGCTTCCAAACTCTGATTCTGAATGGCTTAAGAAGATTGTCCGCAACAAAGTAGTAGCAAGTGTTGATGCTCTTCTCAATGAAATAAAACCATGCTCGCCGCCAGTCTGGGTTTATGTACAAAACTGCAGCTATTCCCAATAGCACCATGATGTACGTCACAACAAAGCTCACACAGAAAACTTGTGCATCAATGAAGACGTTACTCTCTTCTTTCTCATCAGTAGAAGGCCCAGGCGGTGGTGGTGATACTTCTTTAGTGCAACTGTTAAGCAGTGGTGGTCCACAAAGTAAGGAATTTCCCTCGTAGCTGCTCTTATTGAATGTTGAGAATTGTGCAACCATCTCAGGAGTCTTACCAGATAGGTTATTGTTGGCTACACTAAAATAGGCAAGAGAATGTAGTTGTACAAGTTGAGGAGGGATTTCCCCATTCAAGTTGTTATTGGAAAGGTCCATGCTCTCAACTTCACTTAAATTTGAAAGAGTTTGTGGGATTGGACCTATTAAATGATTGTTGGACAGGTTCAATACATGAATGTGGTTGAGATTCCCAATTTCAGGAGGAATCGCACCTGACAAACTGTTGCAGGAGAGATCCAATCCGGTCATGTATTTCAAAATACTTGGTGAATAAGAATAAGACAGACTCTTTGTTGCAATAACCAATGGTTCTCTAAGAGAATACGCAGAAAGATATGCTTCGCTAAAGATGAACCAAAAACTGCTTTTAAATCTTAGGCAAGGTAGAATATGACCAGAAAAATTATTATGAGAAAGATCAATGAAGCTTAATTTGTTCAACTTGCACAATTGCGAGGGTATACTGCCATCAAGATTATTATAACCCAAGAGAAGAAAGCTCAGTTTGGAAAACTCACCAATCCATTTTGGAATGCTACCAGTCAAATGATTATGGCTAAGATCCAACGTTATTAGCTCAAAGGATTTCTGAAATGCATGTTCTAGGGATCCTTGTAGCATATTTTGTGACAGATAAACATGCAGGAGGTTTGAAGAGTTAAAGAAAGATGGTAAGGTTCCAGAGATGTTGTTATTTGAGAGGTCCAAAACTTGAAGATACAACAGAAAGCCAAATGAAGAGGGAACGCGACCACTGAAGTTGTTATCAGACATGGATAAAAATGTTAAACTTGGAAAATATGATCCTATTTCTCTAGGAATGTGGCTTTCGAAGTTATTGTTAGAAATATCTAATTCAAACAAATTCTGATGAGGATGAATTGGCAATTGAAAAGTCCCTGAAAGAGAATTGTTGACCAAATGGAGTTCATTTAGGTTTGTGTTGTTCTCTAACAACCAAATAGGAAACCCTCCCCTCAATTTCAGGTTAGAAAAATCAATTTCTTGGAGGCTGTATTGATGGAGGAGGAATTTGGGAAAGGAAAATGCTCCACCATATACATTGCCAGATAAATCAAGATGCTCTAATTGGAACTTTGGGGCCAAATTATGCTCCTCTAATTCTTCAACATATATTTCGTTATTGCCACCATAGAAATACTTGAGTTGTGAATGGTTGAGAAATGAGCTCAATGAGACGGGGATCTGAAAGTGGTTGCCTGAAAGTGATAACTCTAGGATGGATGTGAGACTTGTAAGAGGAGAGAAGGAAATGTCTCCAATAAAGTTATTGTGAGACAAATCTAATTGTTGAAGGGATGTCAAATTTGCCAAACACCAAGGCAAAGCACCACTGAGATCATTCTCGCTGATATATAGATTTTGGAGATGCTTTAACTGACATAGGCCTGAGAATTTATTGATTCATAAAAATTTTAGTCAAAGAAGAAACAAAACACCTAAGGAGGGGAAAGGTGGTCAGACTTACCTTGGGCTTTAGGGATGGAGCCATTGAGTCGACAGCCCTGCAAGCTTAAACTCTTTAGAGTAGTAATCTTCCTGACTGTTTGCAGAAAGTTATTATCGACAGTGGAGGAACTCATATACAACTCTTCTAAATTCTTGAGAGAAGCCAAGTCTACAATAATCAAACCCACAAGAAATTATGCTCAGTATTCAAGAGCCGGATAATGATAAGAAAACAAGATGATGAAACCAACAAGAAGCTCAATGAAACCAACAAGAAGCTCCATCATAATGATAAGGAAACAAGATGATGAAACCAAGACGAAGCAGAATGCCTAAGGAGGGGAAAGGTGGTCAGACTTACCTTGGGCTTTAGGGATAGAGCCATTGAGTCGACAGCCATACAAGTTTAAAATCTTTAGAGTAGTAATCTTCCCGACTGTTTGCAGAAAGCTATTATCGACAGTGGAGGAACTCAAATCCAACTCTTCTAAATTCTTGAGAGAAGCCAAGTCTACAATAATCAAACCCACAAGAAATTATGCTCGGTATTCAAGAGTCGGATAATGATAAGGAAACAAGATGATGAAACCAGCAACAAGCTCCATTATAATGTCCCCGCTACAATCAATTAAATTCCTATAACTAGGAAAATATGATTTAAAGCACGTTTATAAAGAAAAAAAATAACAATTAACAGATATTCAGGTTCGCTTTTAGGCATCAATACCACAAATTACCTTTATCTAATGGTGTTCCGAAACCTCCTTCAAGATTATTCTCAGCCAAAGAAAGGGTCTTGAGGCTTGGGAATTTCGTCAATGATTGCAGTAATGTAAATGGAAGAGCTCTTCCATTTGAGGTGCTATTAGATAATGAAATGAAGCTTACATTTCCAAAACCTCTAGTATCTGCAGGGGACAGTGGAAGTAAAACAAGTTTTAAAACCTTCTGAGCTTTTATTCTAGAGCAAAATCATCCTCGAAAATACAATTCAATTAATGAGATTTTAGGTTGATCAAGCGGTAAAGTTACCATCAATCAGTGTGGAAAGCAATCAATACCTTTGGATAACACAAATTTGTCAATCTCGTTTCCATCTAGATACACTTCCTCTAAGTTGATCAAAGCATCCAGCTCTAGGTTGTCGAAAAACAGAAATTTAATATTATGTCACAGCAAAAATCACAAATTGGTTTCTAGGAATCGAAAAAGGTAAGGTTACCAGTCACATTAAATGATCCTTTCAGTTGGTTGTCCACTATATCCAGGTATTTAAGAGATGAAAGACCCTTGAGGGATGATAAGACACTGTCATTGAAGCGATTATCTTCCAAAAAAAGTTCTTCCAGATTTCTTAACCTCAGTAAGTCGTCACTAGTACCTATAAAAATACCATAAGCTTTCATGTAACCTGAAAGGATAATGGAGTAACTATGTGTGAAAACAAATGCTCAGTCAACTCATAACTCTTTCATACCATGAATGGATTTAAAGCTTTCAATTTCATTGCCACCAAACACCAACGACCGCAAGCTTGTTAGATTATTCAGTTCTGGCCACATATAATTGTACCAAGTACAACAATTAAAAAAAAGGCAGTAATTAACATAGTTTTATTTGGGAAAGAAAAGGAGAGAAGTGATCAAGCTTAATTACCATCAACACTAATTGCTCCTTTGAGTTGGTTACCAGATAGAGACAGGGAAATCAAAGAGGAAAGCCCACCAAGGAATGAAAGGATGCTGTTGTCGAATTTGTTTTCGCCTAAATCGAGATACACCAAGCTGTCAAGTCCTGATAGTCTTTCAAAACCTGCATGGGCATTTCAATTAGTAGCTTGAAAAATATAGAATCTATTCTTTTTTTTTTCCTGTTGAAATTGCAGTAGCACGCAAACAAGAGATAAACCTTCATTCTCAACACAGCCAACTATAAAATTTCCACTTAAATCAAGAGATTGCAGTTCTTGGAAGGGACGAAACAAAGAGACATTTAGGTACAAATCTCCCATTCGACAACTCGTCCTGTAGTGAAATAGCAGTGAACGCCTTCCCAAGAACAACAGTCGGCTACTTTTCCCCAAGATTGAAGGGATGTGCCGCTTGGGTAATTAAAGGAGCTTTGAATCCGCAAGAGAGCACTTCTCTCTTCGTCTAAACAGCCGTGACATGACCACCAGCTTTCTGACAAAACCATAGCATAAATCATCAGTGTCCCTGCTAAAGAAGAGAACCTGTTTAAACCCATTTGGACTCCTCGATGAAATTATGTATCGAAAAACAACGGTCAGAGGCTCTTTATAAACAAGTTGCTATTTTAACTTTAATTTAATAATAAATAATAAAAATAGACAAATGAATGCTTTCAGTAACGAATGCAACCTCTCTGGTCATGACTCAAGTGTCAGTCTATATTAATGGTAGTAGAAAATTCAAAGAATCAGTCTTGAGATTCCTTGTCAAATTAAGCCACGTAAGTCATCTCAACCACACATAAACAAGTTGCTATTTTAACTTTAATTTAATAATAAATAATAAATATGATGGGTACAAAGGGGAGAATATACATGATAAACTTTTTTTGTTTTCTACAATAATAGAGAAATAGACAAATGAAATGGTCATCGCATGCAATGTCTTTCCTACGGCAAAAACAGTGCAATCAGTGTCAGTCTTGTTAATGGTAGTAGAAAATTCAAATAGTCTGGCTACGATTGAAATTCTTCGTTTTATTGCTATATATATTTTATTTTAAATATTTATTTTTTAATTTATTTTTTAATTTTTTTTATATTAATTTTGGTCTTTATTTTTATAATTGCTATTTAATTTTTTCTTATCATTTTTCAATTAAAATTTTTTATCTATCAAATTTGATCCTTATTCTTTTGATTGTTACTTATTTTATTTGAAATAATTTATGAAATGTTAATTATTATTATTTTAATTTCTTCATCTTCCAATTTTTTTTTAGATTTGATCTTTATTATTTTGATTATTATTTATTTTATTTGAGATAATTTATGAAATTATATTTTTTTCAATTTTATTCTCATTTAACTTTTTAATTTGTAAGATTTGTTCCTCGTTATTTTAATAAATTTGAGAAAAATAAAATATTAATAAGTCATTTTCTAACTCATTTTCCATGACATAACTAAACATTGAAAAATATATTAAATATTTTTTTTTAATTTTTATATTTTCAATATTAACTTATCAAATAAAAAAAACAATAAAAATTAAATTAATATGATTTTGAGTCAAATTGAATTTAATAATAATGGTATAATTAGTTAATTAATATTGTATTTTAATATAAAATAAATATATGATATTATGGTGTACATATTTTTTACTTTAAAATATATTAAAATATTTTTTAAAATTTTTAATATTAACTTATCAAATAGAAAAAAAAATTTCATTTTAACAAAATTGCAACTTTGTCCTTGCAGCGAAGCTCTGCAATTTGCAATATCACAATCATAGTTTTAAAACCCGGACCGGCCTGGCGGGTCGACCCGGGACCCGGCTAACTCGTCAAGACCTGGCCTCAAACATGTTGACTTTTATTTTTTTTTTTACTAAAACGATATCGTTTTGATTTTTTCAAAAAAAAAAAATTTAACCCGGCCGATCCGGTCAAAACCCGAAACCAGAATCTTGAACCGGACCGGATCTTAAAACTATGATCACAATCAATTGTCATAATTTTCCATAGACAAAGTCCTCTCTTTACGGCCTCACCGCGCGCCTTGGGACTAGGCTGGTATGAGGGTGGAAGGATTTTAAATAAACAGGGGAAATTAAATTCCGGGTGATTTAACTAGTTGTTGAGCTAGTTAAAATTCACTGCTAAATTTTTTTTAATTAAAATAATATCATTTTAATTTATAAAAAAAATTAAAGCTGATTTAGGTCGATTACAGGCTGGGTTTGAAATCTGTGATTGCCTCAGCACACTTGATGGGGAAAATTGTCCCCCGTTAATTTCTTTAACAGCTTAAGGAAACCCTCATAGTTTAGTGTTAGTTTAGTTTAGCCCTTCATGTTTATAATAAATAGCCCTTCTTGAAATTGTCCTCTTTTCTAGATTTATTATATTCCAAAAATTAAAAATCCATATCATTTGGCGAAAATTACAACCCATTTATGGCTTATTTATGTTTTTAAATAATTTTAGAATTGCAGAAATTTAGTATGGATCTTGCTAAGATTTTTACCCCTCTATGATTTTATTTTCTTACCAATTTAAACCCATATAATGGCAAACTAGAAATAGATCATAGATCTAGGGGAAAAGTTTTAATAAAGTGATAATTAAATAAAGTTTTAAATAGATCATATAATGGAAAAGTTTTTCAAAAAGGGTATATAAATAAAATTATTTATGTGATAATTAAAGTTCTCTCAATCAAAAAATTTATAGAGGGTGGTGACTATCCCCTCCAATTCTCCAAACTCACACTGAACCCACTTAACCCTTGCTTTATCCATCAACACCTTAAATTTTTTTTTTCAAAGACTATATCGTATCTTATAAATTGGGTTGTTTTCAATAGAAACGCACAAATAATTCATTTAAATTTTATATCAGAATTTTTGTGAGCAATTCCTCTTCTTATGGCTGGATATGAATGAGTTTGTATTGTGATACGAAAACCCGGAACATATAGAAAAAAATAATGTTTTACGGTATATTATTTTGCGTGTGAATATTTTTTTACTTTTTTTGTTTTCTACAATAATAGAGAAATAGACAAATTAAATGGTCTTTCCATGCAATGTCTTCCCTACGGCAAAGACAGTGCTCCATCGGTATCAGTTATTTATATATTTTAAAAGTAATTTTAAAAAAATTTAATTTTTTTATTTTTTTTAAATTAATATATTTTTAACGTTTTAAATTATTTTATTGTATTGATATTAAAAATAATTTTTAAAAAATTTTAAAAATTATTAATATATATTTTAACATGAAAAATTATTTAAAAAATAATTATAATTATATCATCGATCAAGCTCGTGCTTGTAGAAAATGACATAACGCGTACGCAATTAAAATTCAAAGAAAAAAAAGACAAATGAATGTTTTCAGTAACGAGTGCAACCTCTCTGGTCATGACCCAAGTGTCAGTCTATGTTAATGGTAGTAGAAAATTCAAAGAATCAGTCTTGAGATTCCTTGTCAAATTAAGCCACGTAAGTCATCTCAACCACACATAAACAAGTTGTTATTTTAACTTTAATTTAATAATAAATAATAAATATGATGGGTACAAAGGGGAGAATATACATGATAAACTTTAACAGTGCCATCAGTTTCAGTCTTGTTAATGATACGTAGTAGAAAATTCAAAGAGTCTAGCTACGAGTGAAATCCTTCGCTTTGTGGACCAAAAGCTGCAGTGAAGATTTATAATCATTTAGGTTTCACTAATCGTTTCTTTAATTATATATATATATATATATATATATATATTTATAAAAGTTCAGTCTGAAATAGGAATTAAAATAATATGATGTTGAACCAAATTGAATTTTATAATAATAATATAATTTTCCACGGGCCATAGACAAAGTCCTCTCTTTCGGCTTATTTTCCAAATTCACATTCTTCGTGGAAAGTGCTAGGCTGTTAGCGTTTCCTCCGTAACTTGGGACTAGGCTGGTATGAGGTTGGAAGGATTTTAAATAAAAAGGATTCTGAAATACTTTTTTTGTTTTCTACAATAATAGCGACATAGACAAATGAAATGGTCATCGCATGCAATGTCTTCCCTACGGCAAAAACAGTGCCATCAGTGTCAGTCTTGTTAATGATAGTAGAAAATTCAAAGAGTCTAGCTACGAGTGGAATCCTTTGCTTTGTGGACCAAAAGTTGCAGTGAAGATTTTTACAAGAGGAATGTTGAAAATATTCCAAAAAAATCGAATAAAAAATTGAAACTAATGAAATTTTTGAAAAACCAGCATCTTGCCACTTATTTCATTGGTTTGGTCATAGGTTTTACAAAATGGTTTTTCACTTTTCTTTTTTTAATATATCTTTCAAAGTTCGTTCTACAAATCTTCTATAGGGTTCTTAATGTTTTTATTTATGACATTCAAAATATATTTTTTAAAAAAATTAAAATAATATAGTTTCATTTAAAAAAAAAAAACTGTCTAATCATTTAGGTTTCACTAATCGTTTCTTTAATTTTATATATATATATTTTTATAAAAGTTCAGTCTGAAATATATATTAAAATAATATGATGTTGAGCCAAATTGAATTTAATAATAATAATAATATAATCAGCTAGTTAATATTGTATTTTAATATAAAATGCATGTTTGATATTATGATGTAAATGTTTTTTACTTAAAAATATATTAAAATATTTTTTATATTTTTTATATTTTTAATATTAACTTATCAAATAAAAAAAAACAATAAAAATTAAAATAATATGATCTTGAGTCAAATTGAATTTAATATAATGGTATAATTAGTTAATTAACATTGTATTTTAATATAAAATAAATGTATGATATTATGGTATAAAATTTTTTACTTGAAAATATATTAAAATATTTTTAACATTAACTTATAAAATAATAAAAAAGCAATAAATTTTTTTCAATTTAACTAGACTGCAACTTTGTCCTTGCAGCGAAGCTCTGCTTTTTTTCTTTATAACGTTTCTACCGAGCAAAGTTGTAATAGAACGAGTCATTTCTTTTCATTTATGCTTTGTAGATTAGTTCCTTTACTAGTCATATAGTCCCATTATATTAGTGTTAGATTTGTTATTGGAAACATTAGATCTGTTAAACTTGCAATGATTTATAATAAAAATTTTAAAAAGCATTGACCGCCACTATTAAAAACATGTTTGTTTTTGCATTTTTAAGAAGAAAAAAAACAGAGAAACCAATTTGCCAACAAGCTATAATAATATAACCCACAAGTTGATTGATGAAACCCTGACCCCAAGATCTGGGGACCGCTGAAGAACACCTTGAAAAATCTTGCATTTTACACTTACTTTTTACAAGAGACAGATGAACTGGTCATCGTGCGCGACGTGTTCTCTACGGCCGAAAATAATGCAGTGGCTGTCAGCCTTGGTTGTGGAAAATTACACGCTATGACGAAGAAGAAGGTTGCGATGACCTGATGATGGCTCGATGGGCCACCTGCTAAAACAAAAGAAAAGAAAGCTGTTAACAGTGGTCGAAATTGCCAGCCACGATGTGCCCGCAAGGTTGAAATATAAGTATATAATTTTTCAATATTCAATCATCAGAAAATCAATTGTATAAAACATTATGGCTTCCTTCTGATGAAGAATTAGAAAAGCTGAATTACGAGAAACCAATTACGCAAATGATGCGAGCATGAGATGCAAAAGTGTAGCAATCATACCACATATCCCTCATCTTTACCATGCCTATTACTAATATTCCCCTCTCTTCCTTTCAGAAAATGAAGGCAGTACGAATAGAAACTTCAACTTCATTTTACAAATATACTGTGATATCAGTGATTAGCACACAAAACATGTCTGCTGCCTGATTTTGAAGGCACTGTCATTCATATTTAGCTTGGAAACAAAGAGTATTCACAACTTGTTACCAGGCTTCTATTTGTCACCTTAGGTTGAATATATAAACAAAATACTCAAAGAGCAATGATATTCATGAATTTCCTCTTGGCAAATGCCAACCACCATTTGTTTGGAGTCCCATTGGGTCTATATGCGACACTCAGTAATCTCCCACTTGTTTCCTCCCTTGTCTGTTTAAGATACTTTCTGAAGAGCTCTGCATTTTAAGAATTCAAAAGTATAAATAAGCAAAAAATTTGGAATAAAAAATAGCAAAGCATTCACAATCATACTGCAAACAAACCAACATTGAAAACCGAAGAGCTTAAAAGTCCAAGATTTCAGAATTATGGCTCAAATCAACAATTCTGTAGAACAGTTAATAAAGTGAGCCGTAATGGAGAACTTGCAGCCAACTGAAACTATTATTGAATTTTATTTACTATGCAGTGTCTCAATTCAAAAACTTATATAGCTAAAGCCAATGGAATAATACAATATCACCAGGCTCGAGGATATTAAACTGCCCTAATGATATAGTATTGATATGGCAAAGAACTATGAGAGTAAAATGACAAAGTCTCCATGGTTTGAAATGTGAATAACAAAGTCTGTCACACAAAATTTTCATCAGCAGAACAGTAGTGAGGAACAAGAGTAAAAGGCAGTAATGCCCATGTCTTATTGATAGCTGAAAACAGAAACAAAATTGATTTCATGATCCCTCTAATCCAGTCACAAACTGAGACAAGAAGTTAATTCAGATTACTAGCAGGGTTATGGCAATCTGCTAGATAAACATCAGCCTGCAATCAAGCATCGATGCATTACTCCTCAGACTTGTAAGTCTAGAGGTTGAACATAATGCAGTTTGAAGAGAGTGCTAGTGCATTTCAATGCTTCATTGATATAATTATACTATAGCATGCAAATAAATTTGCTCATGGATTATTTAGGCTATCTAAAACTTGGTTCATAATTCATATAGTTTTACAAATTTGACCAAGTACACTTGCTCGTAACATGACATTACACAAATTTAACTCCAGGAAAAAAAAAAACATAAAAAGGAAGTTTACCTGCTTCCTTCTGAGATTGAGGATCGGCAAAAAGACCCGGGAAAGGAAAACCAGACTCTCCAGGCACAGAAACCTTCTCCAAACCCAAGTTAATTATTGCCTTAGTACCTTCAGCCAAAGTTCTACAACCCTCAAGCCTCTTCAAAGCCACATTGATGTAGAACGTTAAGTAAATAAGGAGCTTATCTGCTGGGCTCTGAATATTAAAATTTCTAAAGAAAACATTGGCACGAAAAAACGTGATTGCTTCATCAACTATATCAGTTCTATCTGCATAAAACACATCCCAGTTTCCACACAATCAAGACCAGAAAAAAAAAAAAAACCCATCTAACAGTCATTCAATCATAGAAACAAAGTATGATGCATGTGTTTATAACTTTATTACCTTGATCCGAAACTGGAGCAGGACCCTTTATATGACTTTTCAACGGAAGCAAAGGACAGCCACATGCTTTTTTCACTCCCTCCTCGTCCACGAAACTAGAGTGATGAACCTAAGCATGAAAAACCATCTTTCAAACTTCATCTATAAACAGAAACTCAATTCACATTTGGTTATTACCAAATATAATACACGAAATAAATAGAGCAAGAAAAATTCTAAGAGCACGGATACCTTCATTAGTTTCAAAGCAAACCCAATTATGATGACAACCAAGTTTTTCCCATTAAATGACTAAAGCCACAACCTTTTACCATATCTACTCTTTTGATTTCAACTAAACCTGCCTCTACCCCAATAGTACAAATAAATCTGACATATCCAATCGACAATTTATATCAATTTTTGAAAGTAAAAATACAGAGATGAAAAGTAATGAGGAAACAAGATTTCCAGATTTCATTCACATACCATTTTCAATCCCAAAGCTCAAACATTCAAACTTTTGCAGTATTTCAGTCAAATAAGAGTATCCCTGAAAACAATTAGAAGCAAGATATTAAATTTACAAATTTTGAGAGCTGAACTGATGCATTAGAGAGTGCTCAAATGGTAAATTATTGTAGAGACTCGGATATAAAAACAACCCTGTTTTCACTGGAAATGAAAACGAAAGGAGAAAAAAAAAAGTCACATGATTTAAAATCTTAAGAAAAGTAAAGGTAAGATAGAAGTAAAAAAAATTACCTGAAAATTTTCAGTCTCGCAGGAGAACGTTATCGGAGTTTGATTGACGTTGCTGTTGGCCTTCGATCTGCAGTATTAAGCAAACGAGGAGATCAAAACGCGCTGTCGTTTTTGTTTTTCTTTATTGCGTGGGCTGTCGTTTCTGTTCGGACTCCAAATGAGAGTTTTGAATCCCTTTTGGGAAAGCGTTTAAAAGATATCTTCTAAAATTTTGAGTTTTTTTTATGTTTTTTAATTTTTTATGAGATAATATTAAAAATAAATTTTAAAAAATATAAAATATTTTTTTAATATATTTTTTTTTTAAATTGTTTTTTGAAAAACAATGTTATTGCATTTTTAAACTCTCTCTAAAAATGGGTTTTCTGCTTTCTTTCTTTCCTCCCCCTTTTTTTCAAGTAAAAAGAAAATATCATGCATGTATTATTTATTTATTTTGTCTAAGAGTCTGAGAATTTATCTTGATTATTGATTCAGCCACGTAGAATTATATATAATTTCTTTTAGAACATGCTTCTCTTTGAATGCTCTGTCTTCGAGGACACAGAAAGATACAATCCGAGGTAGAAAAACATATGAATATTATAGACAACTGTCTCTTTTAGCTAAAACAGAAAAGTGATGTCACAGGTGCCCTGTAATTAACTTACACTGTAACTTTCTTTCATGTCGGTGCAAATTTTTTATCATAATTTTCTTACATCTCCACCCTCAAAATAATAATCATCAATCATCACGGGTTATTGTCATCATTCCACCGCTATCATCACTAATTATTTTATTATAATCATTATCAATAACATTATTATCATAACAACAATCATGACCAGTTAAAACTCATAATTAATATCAATTAATACCATAATTATTATTAATTACACATTAATTTAAATGTTTTTTAAATTTTCAACAAAACTCATAAATAACTAAAATTAATTGAGGATTATCTATTATTTTTTTAATTAAAACTCATTTAATTTAAATTAATATTTTTTAATTATTATAATTTTCACGCAAAATCAACTTTTCCTAAATTCTCAACTCATCCATAAAAAAAATTTTAAAAATTAATACTTATTAAATTACTTATCATAAAGATTATATTGTTTTGAAAAACATAAAAGGTGAAACCATATCACCTAGATCTATTGAGTTTGAACGAATCAACTCTCACCTAATTTGATACAAAACTCAACCTTGACTAAATCCTAGATAGATAAATCCTAGATAGATAAATTATCATTTAACTCACCAGGTCAGGTTTAATAATATTGATTGAACTTATCTTAATCTGGCAGATTAATTTGAAAAACTTGAGATCTAGAGCTTCATCTAATTAAGGTTTTAAATGAATTAGATAAGACATTAAACTTGCAAAATTTAGTTGATTTGATAAGATTTTTTATAGCTCTAAACCTAAGAAGATTAAGATGAAGATTAAAAAATAATAATAATAATAATAAAATGTCATCATTTTAATAAAAATAATTGTTCAGGTTGATTAGCAACTCAAACATTTTTTCGATGTCACTAATTTGGGCCCGCAACCAACAAACACAGCATAGTAAAAGTGTGTTGGACAGTGTGGTAGCGGTTGCTTTTCAAATAGTTTTTCGTGCCAAAATACATGCCAATGATATTTTTTTATTTTTTAAAAATTATTTTAAACATCAGCACATCAAAACGATCCAAAAAGTATAAACCGAACTCAATTTTAACAAAAAATAAATCAAAATTTCAGCAAACACAGATTCAAACTCAGTACCAAACGGTCTCTAAGAAACTTAGAATTAATATTCTATGCCAGGAATCTTAACTTGCAAGTTACAACCTGCTTCGTGGCTTATTCAAGATTCTCCTCGATGCTGTCATCAATTTCCAAAGATATTACGAAATGATGTTTTTTTCCTTTAACAGTGTGAGTATCTTGTGAGCTGTATACACAGAGATTAAATGGTACGTTCATCTGAGATCTTATTTCCGTGACTTTCTTTAAAACTATAAAGGCAAAATGACAAGAAAGAAAACAAAACCAGTTACCGTCAGAACCTACCAACCATTCCTCCAACAGTGTATATAGTATAGGATCCATTGTTCAAGCCCTCAAGTCATCTCTCTTCCTAAGCTAGGAGGGTTATTTGCTTGAAAGATGACGAAAATATTAAGTTTAATTTATGGTCATGGCTTGCTCTAATTACCAATCACTTGTCTGTCCCCCAATTCACACGTCAAAGGTTGTAATTGTACACAATCCACCACTTTACTATCAGATCGCTTCAGATTGATTGTTTTCTGTTGGAAACATTCAGTAACTGTCAAAAACACAGCAGTAAGATACAATAAAATTGAAAGGACATCAAACAGGTTGTTTTCAATCTTTTGCTTGGGGATCAATTTTGTTCTTCCATTCTCCCAAAGTTATCACAATGTGGTTATTTCGTTAGAAAATTGTAATTGAATAATTTATTCTGTGAAGTTGTAGCAGAGATTTCTTGGTTTTTTCCAACAGTGACATGAAGTCAGAGCAACTAGCGTGCCTTAATTATTCAGATTATCAGTATCAATGTACAAGTCGGTCTTCTTCTATATAGTTTAAGCTTGAAGTAAATTTATAGCAGGGGCTATATTCAAAGCCAAGCAAACTAGACTTCTTTGTTGTAAAGAAAAACCATCCTAGTCAAGCATATATATTTAGATTGAAGATTACAGGACTAAAATTTCAAGCAATCAATGCCAGGGTTAAACTGAAGAGGGAAGCATGACTCATATCCTAAGGAACTTTTA
The DNA here is from genome assembly GCA_033617975.1 of Populus alba x Populus glandulosa. Classification (NCBI taxonomy): domain Eukaryota; kingdom Viridiplantae; phylum Streptophyta; class Magnoliopsida; order Malpighiales; family Salicaceae; genus Populus; species Populus alba x Populus glandulosa. The sequence continues at coordinate 5,670,423 of CM066148.1, read as the reverse complement.
AGAAAAAGATTATACAACACAGTCAAGTTTCACCAGACCACTAACTCCTTCCAAAAAATACCCTAAAAGAATCACAACCTGTACAAACATCAGAACATGTTCTTAGAAGAATTCACTCTCCCATTAGTTGGCACTCGTTGACTCTTAAGGACAAAGAATGGCACTATTAGAACTAGCTATACATTTCATTCTAGTACTGACAAACCTTGGTCATGGTTGATGGTGCACACTGGACGATGATGGTTTCATTGATCAGATTATGCTTGTGAAAGATGCTGTCAATACATAAGGGATATTCACAAGAGGACCGCGTGCTTGTGCGAGTTCATGAATGTCCTTTATGATGTCAAATACAGCCTCCGGTTGGGCTAGTTTGAGTGCATTCTCTGACATTCTTTCAAGTTCATCTGTTTTCGTGCAAAACCATTCTGTCACAATTTTTGCTGTTTCTTTAGGACTTCTGGTGAAGACACCAGCACCATTGTCTACCACATAAGGAACATTTCCCTTTTCCTGCGGTTGCCAAATGAAGATAAAAAAATGAGATGAAATAAGAACTAAATCTTGACTGTTAGCTTGTTAAGTTAAGCAAATGTGCAGAACGCCATTAATCGCTTACTTGTCCAGGAATGTAGTCGTTGAGAATGATAGGTAGCGCCCTTATCAATGCTTCTGCAATGGTGCCAGGTCCAGCCTGTGAAACATTGAGGTCAGTAAAATCAATTAGATTAAGTTGATAAACAAAAAGGATTCATTTAGCATCTAAAGCTAAGATATCTTTAGCATATATACTTTTGTAATTATGCAGTCACAAGCTCCCATCCATTTCTCCATCTGTGTCTCAAATCCTCTAACCTGCAATTAGGCAAATAAAAAGACCAATATTCAACAAATAATTTTGTGAATGCATGAAGTATATCATACGCTTCACATACTACACGGACGGGAAGTAAAATCCAATACCTTAACTGGGATTGTCCATTCATGAGATTCCAAAGTAGATTTAAGAACCTTATTACGGCCACAAATGATGATCAATTGCCCAAGTGGTTTCCCAAGTTCTTTATCAAACAATGATTCTCCAAGAGCCAACGCAGTTTTCTTAACAGGACCCATACCTTCACCACCTCCCATCAGTAAAACCGCAGGCAAACTAGGGTCCAGTTCAAGCTCTTCTCTTAACTCGTCCTTTATGACAAGAAGCCAAAAAAAACAAGCGCACGGTTAAGTGAGAAAACCATCCTAATAGAGCATAAGTGTGCTTTTAATTGTGTGATCACAGTTGTGCACCTTTGAAAGAACTGCACGAGCAAAAGATGGCCGGATAGGCAAACCAAAAACACGAATTTGAGAATCTTCTAGGCCATCTAATGCAGCCCTCTTGGCAACCTCCTCTGATGGGCAGTAGCATCTATTCACCCCAGGATGAAACCTGAAAATACTTTCATTGTTACAATAGATAACCAGTTATGATACAGGGAAACAATGAGCCATATATCTTCAAAATGACTGAATTAACTTACCATGTAGGATGGCAGCTATTGAGGTCGGTGATGACTGTAACAAAAATCACTTTCTTTTGTAAGCCTTGCCATTTCAGAACCCACAAAGGAATATGCTGCATCATGGGATGAACACTGATAATTATATCCGGTTTGTACTCCATTAGACCAGCCTCCACCTCCCTACAATCACACACACAACAGAACAAGATTAAACAAGTTCCACTTAACTTATGAACACAAACATTGGATTCACTTTCTTTCCGACATCCAATCACATTTCCAGCTCAAGAAACAGATGATTTTAGCTTTAACAGTAATCAACATTGTGTGCTGATACGTGGGGTGAGAAAGAATCATTTTCAAGAAGAAACTACAAGTGCATAATCAATAGTGGAAGAGGAGAAAGAATTAAAAAAGTCCTCAAAAGCTCTGACATTTATCAATCAAAAGATTCAGGGCCTCTCTATTATACTGTGGTGACCAAATTGATGTACTAATCCATAAAATAAAAAGACAGCTGTAAATAAAACTATAAAGTACAATCCACTTGCCAGCAATAAATTATCATAAAATGAAGAAATATCTCCGAGGAAAAAACTGAAAGATTGAGGGAATTAAATTACTTGGCATAGTAGGCAGCGATAGCGGCAAGATAGCAGGAGTGTATCCATCTTGGAGAAGTACTGTGAAATGCCACCTTCCATAGCTGTACGTGTTTCACCATGAATTTGTATTGCCTCTCCATATCATTCAATGGCCAGCCTGTGTACTCTTTCCAAACATCCTTCACAATTATCTGAAAGCAATGACATGCAGTAGAGGCCTTGTTTAGCAGATGAATTCTTCAAGTCCAGAAACAAAATTTCACGAGTAAAACAGAGGAGGAGAGATGGGAAAAAGTCCTTGAAAAGAGGCGGAATTGATTGAATGTGAAAATAACAGAATTGATTATTTGCCGTGAAAAAAAAGGTTTAGCAAATTAGAGAAGAAAACAGCAAACAAATAAATCCAAGAAGAACAAAATGGCTACTACCATATTGACAAAATCGGCACTTTCCTTATCCACCTTACATGTATAGAAAAACAAAACAAAACACCTCTAACAAGATAATCAGAAGATCAAAATCAGAGGCAACAAAAAACAAAAAAAAAGATCATGTTCTACACAGAAGGAAACTCAAAGCCTAAATCACACACCCTGTATTCATCACCATATTCAAGCTTGAAAGCATCACGAATGGCTTCAGCAGAAGCACGATGACCACCACCTGTATCACTCATAAGGATCAAAACATTCTTGGCTCTCTCAGCACCAATTTGAACAAGTTCCATGGTCCCATCTTCCTCTTCAAAATCATCGTCACTCTCTTGGATATAATACTTAAGCTTTTGTAGATTGCTGCAATTATAGCTGTCGCTGCTGCTGCTGCTATCACTATTACTGCTAACGGACCCAAGATTACTATAAACTCTTTGTAAAACCTCAGTAAATGACGCTTTCCTCGGAGGAGCCTGCACCTTCATCATTATAACCAACTTTCAAGTATTTGAAAAGTCGGTAAAAGAAAAGGCAAGAAAAACCAAGTAAAACCGAACGGTCAAACTTCCTTCCCGCCACCGGAAAATGGGGTTTTCCTGGCTGAGAGAGGGAGAGAAAGTGGTGGTTTTGAGAGAGACCGAGGGAGGGGCAAAGGAGAGAGGGAGTGGAGAGGGGGATGAAGGTTATATTGTTGGTGTTTAAGGTTGTGTGTGTTGGCAAGAAAATGTTTTTGTAAGTTTTAAAATTGTAGTGAAAGGTTGCTAATAATGTGCTTAGCTGCTAAAGAATTATGCCTTTTTTGCATTAGGATTAGTGGCTTTTTGTGGGGAGAGTTTATTAGCCGTCGGATTCGCATTTTATTTTGGAATGTTCGTCTGGGGAGATTTAGATTCGAATCTTCTAAAATAGTGCTTGCCGCTTGGATGGTCATGGTTAGTTTTGGGTTTTGCTTTTGTGCCCTTTTCTTTTTGGGAATTTGCTCGTGTCGGCCAAGAAAAAGGGAAGAAGATGGTGTTGTTAGCGAGGGTGGAAGGGGAAGACAAGTTCGGCCCTTGATGATGGTTCCAATTGGCTGTTGTGTTGAATTATGAGTGTAGGATGGCGTAATTAATTTATGATAATTGAAAATGGTGATGTGATTAAGTAGAGGAGAGGGACAAGAAAGAGAGAAAAAACAAATGATTGGGTTTTACTTGAATTAATCAAATCTTGCCATGATTTTAAGATGTTCTTGGCGTCATTCAACTAAGTTAGGCTCTCATAACGAATTGAAAACGATTCATGCATGAATTTCTTTTTCATAGACTTCGTTTTTGCGTTCTCATCAATGTAATGATTTTTTAGTTTTGTTTTTTTCTCATCATTATCTCATCTCTTAATTACTTGGTATTTTGCATTCATTATCCATAATCATTCCTATTTCACCAAGTTTTTATAATTCATTTCTTAACAGTATCATATATATATATATATATGAATTAATTAATTTTTCTAAATATTATTTTTCTTAAGAAAAAAAAAACCCAATTCTTCTCTTGAAGTTAATGTAGCCCCTCTCGATAATCATTAATCCACAATGATTTGTTTTTGTACTTTGGTGTTTTACATTTTGATTTTTTAATATTTTTTATTTAATTTTTTAACATTTTAATAATATTGGTTTGGGCTTGGCCAATTGTTTTGTTTGTCTACTGATAAGAATATTAAAGTATAAAAAAATATTTTGTTGCTTGATTAATATTTATTTTAAAAAGTTAAAATTTAATTTTATTGACTTAGAACAATTAAGGCTGACCGAACTTGAAGCTTTGGAGAATATTCAACCTCTTTAATTTTTTCCTATTAGGAATTGGGTTGCATGAGTAAAGAAAGATTATTATGAGTATTTCTTTTTGTTAGTGATTATTATGTTAGTTAAGGATTAAACTTTATTTTTATTTTTTTTTGAAAAATATTCTTTTTGCACATATTATCATGACCACTTCTTTTGATTTAATTAGGTTGCTTTATTGTTGATACTTGTTTTTTTATTATATAATTAAATAAAATAAAATTATTTTACTCGGTCAAGTCTATGAATTGAGTCGCAAATTTTTTTTACTTTTTTAAAACATACTTGCAGAGCCTAGACATTCTTTATACGTTTTTTTATTATTATTATTTACGTGGGTGTCCGAGCCAGCTTGCGCGCACCACGACTAATCTCACGGCTCACTAAACATCCTGCAAACCCAATGAACATGTAAGGCACCGCGGGGGTGACAAGCGTACACGCTGAGGCTTGAACCCAAGATGCAGAGGCAAGGAAACTCCTTGCCACCGCTGGGCTACAAGCCTTGGTGTTTTATACGTTATTTTTTTTAGTCCAACTTGTAGTGTAGTGCATGCCACCAATTTTTTATTTTTTTCTTTTTTGGCAAGCATTCTTTTTGTGCAAAATATTATGATCATTCCTTTTGATTTAATTTGGTTGACTTACTGCTGTTGTTTTATTAAACTCATCCTAGTCTTTAAGCATCATTTAATGTTTTTGTGTTGAAAATTCATCATCCCCTTTGCTGCTGCTACCGCTACCTTTATTGCAACCGTTACCCCAATTATTCTTGTAGTCCTATAAGTAAGGTAAACATTCTACATTGTTATTAATTTGTATTTAGTTTGGTTAAAATCAAATAATTGTTTAGATTGATTTTAGAGTTTATGGTGAATTTAGGGTTTATTGGATCAATGATAAATTTTGACAGGTTACATTTAATTAGAGTTTATTTGATATAGTTGAACATAAAAATAAGTTGAATTAATGATGAATTAATTGTTTCAATTAATTATGTGTTGCGTTTAATTTAGGTTAAGTTATCCAAATAGGAATTATGTGTATACTGTTGAAATCAGTTAATAATGAAGTTAAATACACATACACGTTCATGCAATAAAGCATAAATATGGTTGAATTATGATGAATTACATGTTTTATTGAATTGTTGATAAGTTGATGAATTTAGTATTTTTATATGAAATTAATTTGCTATAAATTTGCATTTGATTTAATGCAATCAAGCATGAAAAATATCAATTGATAATGTATCATGAATTATGTTTATTATTTGTTAAGTTTGCTTTAACGTTAAATTTTGGAAATTAAATTAAATTTGCTATGAATTTTGCCAATTAGAGTTGAGGTAATACAATTTAGTTAAATTAACTAAAATCTTTCTTTTTCACAGAATATCTAATAACATATTTATGATATGTCATTACGGTAGTAATATTATTTATGAAGTGAACAGTAATATCACATACAAAGTAAAATTAGTTTGTTGTTAATTGATAATTTAGGTAGAGAACAAAGCCACTCAGATAGGAGTAGAAGCTAAATACAATGGTGATACTGATGAACTCGGATCACCCAATAAATGATATAGACATAGATAAATAGATAAGTCATATTTATATACTTTGGGATTACTTGAATATTATATTATTGGATTATGTTATATTCATTTTGCATATATATATATATATATATATATATATATATATATATATTGTATTATTATGGCTACTTGTGATTATAGAATCTGATAATATGTTGAGTTTAGTTAAAATTTGTTGATTGTGGTTATTGTTAAATTTTACAGGTTTTTTGAAGTAAGATAAAATTTTGGATATAGTTCTTATATATAGGAAATTATATCCAAATTTTGATAAAATTATAAATATTTCAACTATCTAAAATCATAAAGTAAATAAAATTTTAGATTAATGAAAACTATAGTTTTATAAACTTGTTCATACTTAAAATATGAAAATGACCCAAAACCTTATAGTAGTTAAAACGATCCAACTATTTTGCTAATTATTTTATCAAATATTTAGTCATTTCTCAAAACAATCTCTTTAAAAATATCATGGTTTTAATCTGCAATATTGAATTAAATGTCGTTATTTAGAAACACAATATCTTATTAATGTCGTAGGTATGAACCACAACATTAGTTATAACGATATCTTTAAATTGTGTTATTTTACCAAAAGTTTTTTATCATATATTATTTCAGTATTTAATTATATTTTAGGTACTAATTACCCCATTTATCCCCAAATAAGATATAAAAACTCACTCAATCACTATTAAATATAATTTTATTTTTGTCTTTTATTATATTTTGTTTACTTTATCCTTTTTATCCTTACTATCTTCATCCCTTCTATTCTAAAACAATAATCGAACGAGATTGCATCCTTCATTTCATCTCATTCTTGTATCATTCTTAACAAAAATCCCAGGGAAAAAATGTATAAAATATACCCTGCAAACGACATCGTATAGGCAACCGGTTGGTAAAAACAAGCAAATACAGTCCTTGCACACCTCTTGTTCTTTTCTTAAATTTCCAAAACAACCCCTATAAATTCCACTCTCTTCCAAATTCAGCCCAACGTTTATAATTTAGTTTTCCAATACACCCTTCCCCCACCTTGCTTCGATAATTCACTCAAATTCCACAAAGCCCCCAATTCTAGGGTTTCCATCTATCACAAATCCCTGCCTCTCATCCTCTGGTAAAATCCGTTCTTTTTTACTCTTTGTAAATCAAAGATTTTATCTCTCTCTAAATATCAATAAAGTTTCACCTCTATAGTCTTCTTGTGCGTTTTTTTTATTAGTGACAATATTAAGCTCACGTGGCATGCTAATGTAGTGTCTTTCTTTCTGATTTTGTTTCTTCAATCTTGATTATCTGAGATTTGGGTTATTGGGTTTTTGTTAAATAGTGTTGGTTTTGTAGATTTTTCGTCGAGTTGATCATAGACTATGGTTTGGTTGACTTTTTTTTTGTGTGAGCTGTTTGGTTTGTTTGTGTTTTGACATTGCTGTTTAGTGATAGTTTTTGTGCTGTTTCGTTGCTGGGAGTTGTAAAGTCTTGTGCTTTTTTGCTGTTTTACTTGTAATGTGGTTGTGTAATTGTTGGTTTTTGACAGTTCTGGTTGTGTTTGTGTCTGTTAGTGGTTTATCCCTTGGATAGTTAGCTTGGGTGCAGTGATTGGGCAGTTTGTGACATTGTTATGCTATGTTTGAAAGGCAATGACTGTGTTAGTAACCAAAATGGATTAGTTTCCTGTTGTGGTGGAATTGGTTGATGGGGCTGGACCAATAAGTCGGGGGCTAATTGAAAGTTTGCTCTTAAAGTGTCTTGTAAGTTGGGACAAGGATAGGGAGAGAACATCTGATTCGCTGGCCTATCAGTCTTTTCAGGAGTTAGTTTCGTGTGTTTTAGTGTTTACTCGTGATTTGCTTTCAGTGGCTGGTTTGTTCATATGTTTGAGCTTTGCTTTGCATGTCCCTTGAAAATGGGAACTTTAATAACTGTATTCAAGTTGTAAAATTCAAGCCAATTTGGTTTTGATTTGCCCTTGCCCTTGATTTACGGCACATGCTACGCAGCACTGTGTGCACTCATGTACTTGATCTGCTAAGATCAAACGATGTCTCTGCATATAATCACCAACTTGTGTTTCGTTGTGCTGTATTGAAAAGATATTCAGTAATCCAACTTTTACAGGCATGCTCCTTAACTTCCTTATAGATTGTAAATCAGAGCATTGTTCCATCAAGATATACCAAGGAAACTTCTTCTCAAATTGGTTGTAACCAGATGTGCTTGCATTCTTCTAAAACCATGATCAGCGCCCCTGTAACATGTTTTTGTATGCTTTTACAGTTTCTTGATAGCTTTTGAACATACTTGCTAATTGTAAACATATGAAACAATCTTTTATCTCAGAATTTGTTTGTCATACAGAAGTATAGACTGTTTTGGAGATTAAAAAGATGCATGAGATGTGTGTGTGTGTGTCTCTGGGTATAATAACATATTTTGATTGTCAATTTGAACCACAGAAGTGATTTCTGATGCCAAGGGAAAAGCTTATACTAATCTGCCAGTCTGGTGGTGAATTTGTGACGAATGATGATGGGAGCTTATCATATAATGGAGGAGAGGCACATGCCCTAGATATCAATATTGAAACTGTGTTTGATGATCTGAAATTAAAATTGGCGGAAATGTGTGACTTGGAATATGAATCTTTGTCAATGAAGTATTTTATCCCTGGAAACAAGCGAACTCTAATTACTGTATCTAGTGACAAAGACCTGAAAAGGGTGTTTGATTTTCATGGGAACTCGATCACAGCAGATGTATTTGTCATGGGAAGAGAAGGTTTTAAACATGAAGACTACATGCATACTAGCAGGTATATTTTTCTGCCTTTCAGCTGCCTCATGTCTCTAAGAGCATGGATTATTGATTTTCATTTTTGAACAAGTCTTATAATTCTTACTTTACTAAAAATCAGTAATTGTCAAGTTGTTGTATTGAGAGATTTCAATGCCATAGCATTGCTCCCCAAACTGGGTTCTTTGATGAATGACCCCATGTTCTTCCACAGTAACCCTTAGTTTTTAATTTGGTACATCGTGATTGGTGGAATTCTTTTGGTTGCAGCAGTCATGGGGTTTTCTCTCTTTCTGACATTGATTAATAGTAGTTTTAAAAATTACAGAGGAAGTGGGATCCAACTAGCTGAAACTGTGCTGTCTCCAGTTCCTATCACAGTCGCTCCTGCTGTGGCCGCCTTTGGCGGCCGTCGTGTATTGTCATCTAAATCGAAAAGAGCTGCCAAGGATAAAGCCCAAAGCCGTGCACCATCCTGTCTTGCTGCCACTACTCCAACAGTCACTCCTGCTACTGTTGCCTCTGGTAGTCGTCGTGTATTGTCTTCTAAAACCGGAAATGCTGCCAATGCAGAAGCTAAAAGCCCTGCTAGTGTGGCACTGGCCATTATCTCAAAAAAAACTCCTGCCACCATTACCAAGGATCCTGGTGTTGCTAGTTTGATTCCAACAGATCTTGTCACTGTTCCTGTTGATACAACTCTCCATGACTCAGTTACAGTTGATATGAATACTTCCCCTGCTGACACTGTTAAGAAGCGAAGGCGCATTGCATCCTGGAATATCAGTGCCAATGGTCCCAGCATTGTTCTTGATGACAATGACGACAACAATGACAATACTGATGATGTTAATGGAGAGACCAGAAGCACGTCACGAAAGACGAACACGAGGAAAAGAAAAAGTACATCAAGGAAGAAGAACGCCTGGGACCATGATAATGCCTTTGTAGATGTGGAAATAGAATGGCAATCAGACAATGAAGATAGTGAACTATGTGTACATGGTGTGAACTCTAAGGATGTTTCAGTGGAAAGGATGGTTGCCTCTTGGAAAAAGAGAATTACTGGGGTAGGCCAGGACTTCAAAGATGTAGCTGAATTTCGTGATGCCCTGCAGAAATATTCCATTGCACGCCGTTTCGCATACAGATTGAAAAAGAATGACACTAATCGAGCAAGTGGCAGATGTGTGGTTGAAGGCTGTTCTTGGAGGATTCATGCATCTTGGGTCGAATCTGAACAAGTATTTAGGATAAAAAAGATGAATAAGTCACATACTTGTGAAGGAGAATCATGGAAGCGTGCTACTCCAAATAAAAATTGGCTGGTCAGTATCATAAAAGACAGGTTAAGACAGACACCGCAGCAAAAACCAAAGGACATTGCCAATGGCCTTTTCCAAGACTTTGGGGTGGCGTTGAACTATTCTCAAGTGTGGCGTGGAATTGAGGATGCAAAGGAGCAACTTCAGGGTTCCAAGAAAGAGGCATATAATATGTTGCCTTGGTTTTGTGATAAGATAGTGGAGGCAAATCCTGGCAGTTTTGTGAAGCTTTCTGTTGATGATGACAGCAAATTTCAGCGTCTTTTTGTATCCTTTCATGCCTCAATATATGGTTTTCAGAATGGTTGTCGCCCAATTCTCTTTCTTGACTCTACAACTTTAAAATCAAAATACCATGAGAGTTTGCTGACGGCTACTGCATTAGATGGAGATGACGGGCTTTTTCCAGTTTCCATTGCTATAGTGGACATTGAAAATGGTGATAATTGGAAATGGTTTTTGAAGCAGTTGAAAGCTGCAATTTCAACTTCACAATCTGTAACTTTTGTCTCTGATAAAGAGAAGGGGTTGATGAAATCAGTGCTTGAAGTATTTGAGAATGCTCACCATGGTTACTCTATATACCATCTGCTGGAAAACTTGAGGAGAAATTGGAAGGGGCCATTCCATGGAGACGGGAAAGTTTCTTTGCCTGGAAGTTTAGTGGCAGCTGCCCACGCAGTCCGACTTGATGGTTTTAGAATGCACACAGAGCAAATTAAACGGATTTCTTCAAAAGTTTATGATTGGCTTATGCAGATCGAACCAGAATGTTGGACGAATGCACTATTCAAGGGAGAGCGTTATAATCATATTACAGTTGATGTTGCAGCAACATACACTGACTGGATTGAAGAAGTGCGGGAGCTACCTATAATACAGAAGCTGGAAGCACTTACATGCCAGATAATGGGGTTGATCCGCACATGTCAAATGGATTCAAATGGCTGGACTGCAAAACTTACTCCATCCAAGGAGAAAAAGCTACAAGAAGATGCTCTGAGAGCTCAATTTTTAAAAGTATTATTCTCATCCGATACCTTATTTGAGGTTCATGATGACTCTATTCATGTCGTGGATACTGAAAAAAGGGACTGCACTTGTCTCGAGTGGAAACTGACTGGGCTCCCTTGTCGCCATGCTATTGCTGTCTTTAAATGCAAAGGCATTAGCATGTATGATTATTGTTCAAAATACTACACTGTTGATAGCTTTCGCATGACGTATTCAAAGTCAATACACCCTGTTTTAGACGATTTCAAGGATCTGGCTGAAGAAAAAGAAGTCTCCGGGTCGGTGCAGGTGCTTCCTCCTAATACCCCAAGGCCTCCAATCCAGCCAGAGGAAAAACGATATTACTACAGAAAGGGAGAACCCACAAGGGTAATGTCTTGCAGCAGATGCAAGGGAGAAGGGCACAATAAGGCTACATGCAAGCAACCCACCCTACCCCTGGAACATGCCCCAGCACTAGCCCTTGATGCCCCAGCTCCAGCTCTAGCTCTTGATGCCCCAACTCCAGCTCTGGCTCTGGCTCATGATGCCCCAGCTCCAGCTCTGGCTCTTGATGCCCCAGCTCCAGCTCTGGCTCTTGATGCCCCAGCTCCAACTCTAGCTCTTGATGCCCCTGCTCCAGTTCTAGCTCTTGATGCTCCAGCTCTAGCCCTTGATGCCCCAGCCCCAGGTGGCAGAGAGCTGGCATTCATAGCCCAACCCTTGGAACATGCTACCGCCTCAGGTGGTGAAGAGCTGACATTGATAGAGCCCTGTCCTGGTAGTCCAAGCCCAGCTCAAGTTTCTTAATGTGCTCAATTTACTACTGGTTCAAAACGGGACCTTGATGAGTCTGCCTTTCCTGTATCAACAATAATGTACAGTTATATGAGCAATAATGCTACGGAAGTGATCTGCACTTGATATAAAGAATGAAATAGTGCTGTGTCGGTGTGACACTGCCTTACTTTTTGTGCCTGAACAGCATGAATTCTTGTAAGATTTGAGTTTGCACTTTCCAAGAATCGTTTTTGCTAAAATTGGATTGTAAGATGCTGAAAGTTCTACATTATCTGGTTGTGGAAACGCAATCAATTTGGAACTCCTAACAAGTGAGAAAAAATTTTCCTTCGGTGAGCTGATGAGATCTTTAATTTTCCTTTCCTATGCCTTACAGTTGAAGTAGGGCAGCTTCCATAAACGTAGGGCATCGGGGAATTTCCCACCTACAGCCGAACTGCAGTTTACTTTCCAAGTACCATTTCACTTTATTCCACAAGGAATTGATTCTTTTGACATTTCTTCATGAAGCTACATTTCCTTTCAAAACAGAAATTCATGTTAGGAATTTTAGCAGGTCAATCTTTGCAAGGATTGAAGTTTGCTTTGTTTGCGTAGAGCTTAACTGATGATACAGGAAAATTTAAGAGCAAAGGTTCTTGTAGGTATATAGTGCAGCAGGTATTTCAGACGTCCTTGTGTAACTGTTCCTCTACCAACAGGGAAGTAGCGGCCATCCTCAATGCTGAAATGAGTAACCAATCCGAGCGGTCATTTTTGCTGGCCCTCTAAAATCCGATTACCAATGCACAATCTTCCCTTGTTGGCAACGTCTTAAGCAGCAAGAGGTAGGGTGAACATGGTTTTTCATCTTTTCTGGCAGAGGATTTTATGACCTTTTGGCTCATACTTGACAATAGCATGTTTCTTGAAACTCCTGTCCTAGTTTTTGAACTACCAGCATTATGTAATTGATAACACGAAGGGAAACAGATTATATGTTACTCTGGGCAATCAGTCGTGCAAATCCCTGTTCAAAGCTTCCAGGCAGGAACAAATTAAAACATTTTCATATATGAACGTGTACTGCCACTTCTTACACCAATACAATTACAATATTGTCAACTCATACCAAAATACTAAGATAGTCATTTACTGATATTTTGAATTTGTTGTACCGCCACTTCATACACCAATACAAACGTGTGTACAATATTGTCAACTCGTACAACAAAACTAAAATTGTCATTTACTAATATATTCTCCTAAATATGCCACCTTAACTGGTGTCCATATCTTGACAAAAACTGCGTTGTCTCTCTCTAGGCCTAGCACTAATGAGAGATGACTGCAGTTCATACTTCTTTTCAACATTCTCGACAGCAATGAGACTGAAGAACTGCCGATCAAAATCCTTTAGTCCTAATGACACCTCGCTAAGTCTATTTCAACCACCTATACTTCTTTCCATGTTCCCTGTCTTAAGTATGTTACGTCTGTCCTAGATAATCAATAGCATAGATGTAAGTCAACATCACATTACTCTTCTTCTCTAGAGGCATCTGCTTCAGAGAGCAAGCCCGAGCACAATGGGCAGGGAGGGTCACGCATATCTTCAATACTTGTTTTCTGCTCCAAACATTCTGAATGATAAACATGACCGCAAACTAGAATGGCCACAACAGAGAATTCACCAGTAGTTAATGCATTTCCTAGAAAATAATTTTTCCTTCTCACTAGTTTCTGACAGATTCCACATACCATCTTCACTGCATCAGATGAAACTGCATTCATTACCAAGGAACTGAATCTAACCCTGTCTGGCCTGCTAAATTCTATTTCCTTGTTTTCTGAAAAAGTGGAAAAATAAAGTCAATGCAAGTAAATGTAAATAGGTGATGTGTTGAATCTTAAAGATGCATTGAAAAACTCTTTCATCTTGTGTGCATAAGAATTTTAGCTCTGAACTTGTAGAAAATGATACCACCTCTGATATTTTCGGAAATAATATAGAAATTATTTAGGTGCCCCATTTGTATACAAGCGTGAATGAAGCAGCTAGATGCTAGATTATTTCCATGGGGAAGGGAAAAACATTGTCTTCAACACCATGCAACTACGAATATCTCACCTGTATGGCACCCAGGCTTGGAGCCTGGTTGGCTGATAAGCTTGAAGGTAAGCCTCTCATTACGTGAAAGGGCAGTCTTCCCATGAGAAGTTGATGCATCAGCATGGCTCCCCAAGTTTCTCCGGGAGTACTGATGACCATAGTAGTGTCGTGATCGTTTCAAGACTATTGAACGGCCAAGGTTGTGATTCTGATGTGCATGAGAATGTTGCGCATTCAATACCTTTACAGTGTTATCTGAAGTATCCACCATGGGTATGAGAGGCCTTGATTCACTAGACTCTAGCAAATAAGATTTCTGCAAAAGGAAAATTAAAAACAATTATTTTTTTCTTTTTTTGTTCATCGTGAAGACATTTAAATTTCTATTTGGTCACAATGTGAATAAAAAGAAATATGAAAAAATGTCTCATCCTGCACCAAGTATTCTGATCCAGACATAAGTTTTCAAGTTTTCAGTTTAACCCCTCATCATCATCCATGTAGGAAAGATAAAGTGCGAGCAAAGCAGCACACGCAAGAAGAAATTACAGTATCTCATAATTAAGGAAAAAACATGACTAACCTCTCTAGACAACAATTCTGTTCCAGAAGAGCATGGCAAGTCATCTGCAACATAAGATACAACGATCATTTTCAGCCCAATCATTTCCTCTTAGAGTAAGAATGAGCTAAAATGGAACTATTTCTAACCATTTACTTGACACAAAAGGTCCCGATCCTTTTTCTCTAACCAGGACTCATGCACTTTCAATGTCACTACTTATTTATTTACCACATTGTAGGAACCACTGTTAAGCAGACATGACCATAAAGTTGAAGCGAAGGAAGAAAGTGCAACTAATGAATCACCACAGAGCAGGGCAATTAACATGACAGAAAAGGTTCAACAGCTATGCAAGCAGGTCAGCAGCCACAAATGTGAAGGATGTAGAATAGGTAAATGTGGAAATCCGTTAACTCAAGGATTCCAAAGATCAGCAATCAAAAATCTCTGGAGTAAATACAATGACATTTACATTGATGGATAAGAGGATAGATTCGAAGATTAAGAAAAAAACCCATATCATTGCATCGACTACTTCTCAGTATTAAATAGGTAGGCATGTGGCGAAATAATGATCGTGAGTCAAATTCCTGGGATGACAAATAAAGAATGCAGGATGTAAATGAGTGGACAATGTTGATAAAGGCAATCCATCAAATAAATTTATCAATCAAGAAATTAAAATAATCCAAAGTTCAATTGCCAATAAAGATGTATTGACAGTTCCATTAGCTAGAAAAAATATTTCATTGAGGCAAATTTGAAAATCCTAAAACAACAACAACAACAACAATAATAATAATAAAACCATGCTGGAATGTAAAAGGTAACAATCACTGGGAATGGCATCCATGATCATCAATGTGAACACATGATAATGATCCCAGCAGGGCTCAGAAAGCCATGCACAGCAAATTTTTATAAGCCAAATTAAGAACTTGACACAGTTTTCTTTCCTTTATCTTGGGCTTGGCCAATTAATTTTCACAAACCCACACTCGAAATCCAACCCCACAAACTTAATCCCAGAGAAATTAATCACTTTTCTCCTCGAAATTCATGTTGCAGCTGCGCACATTCTCTGCTAGGATCCCAAAGACCCCATTTTCCATCAGATCAAACAATAATCAAATTACTTTATCAGACAAAAGGTAGCCCTGATCATTCAATCCAGCCTTGATCAAGGAGCAAAAAGTAACCCCAACGCATTTCACAGTGAGAAAATCAGAAAGATCAGGAACTAGTAGCAACCAGAGCAACAAACAATTTAAAGAAAAAGGAAGACAATTAAACCCTAACACTCAATTTTACTGCTAAGAATTCAAAAAAGAAAGAGGAAAAGACTCCTTTCTTAAGAAATAAAGAAAATCAAGTCTTCAATCTTTATAGCTTCATCCGTAATAGATTATCATAAAACACAAAATCCCACCATAATCGCTTCTCTTCACTAAAGTAAAATCCCATTTCCATTCAATCATCAAGATTCAAAACTCCCTTCATCTCCCACCATTTTCTCAACAACCCCAAAATCATTTAAAGAAGCAAGAGAACTGATACATTACCCGAAGAAGAAGTGCACTTGGTCTTGTCATGATCACCACTACTTCTCTTTCTCTTCCCCATAACAAAAAAAGAAACTTTGATGGTCCCTTTGGTGGTGGCTGATGGTATTTACTGTTAAAAGGGTCTGAATTTGCGGTGATAAGAACTTTTATGTGTTACGAAGTGAACCTACGGTCATCAAAACACATAGGAAGGGAAAGAGAAGTGCTTTTAAAAAGTTTCGAGATAGTTTGTCTGAAAAAAACCAAAAAGAAAGAAAAAACGTGCGAAACGGTGGGTGAGGGAATTTGGAGTGGCTGTTTTTCTTGTTGAAAAAAAATTTAATGTATTGATAATAAGAAAGAATTAAAATATATATATATATATATATATATATTATTTTAACATATATTTAAAAAAAAAAAAAAACTTTAAAAAATAAAGTTAACACAATCTTAAACGCTACTTCTTCTTCAACTTCCCTCCATGTCTTCGTTATTTCCCCATTTATTCTTGCCCCTACACGTGCAAACCGCCTCAAACCGTCCATTTTTTTTTTATATAAGTGGCTTCTCTCTCCTTCTCCCAATGGCTAATCGTTAGATATTTTCTTGTCTGCTCACAACCATTTTTAACTCAGAGATTGGTTTTGGTAATTAAAGAGATTTGTCCTTTTTTTAATTTTTATTTTAATATTAAAGTTAGTATTTAAAAGAAATTATTAAATTTGCATCCCAACAGGGTGTTTCTAAAATTAAAAAAAAAATACTTGATAATCATTTTTTTAGAAAATCATGAAGCTGTTATGAAGGTTTACATAATAAATGCTTAATTTAATCAATTTTTTCATCATTTATTTTTTTTATAAATTTTAACTTTACATAATATAGGCCTTTCAATTCAGTCTCAATATCAGAAATAATGAAAGTTTGAAAATAGAATGGTAGTTGTTTTTAAAAATATTTTTTATTTTAAAATATATTAAAATAATATTTTTTTATTTTTAAAAATTATTTTTAATATTAGTATATAAAAATAATCTAACAACATAAAAAATTAATTTATAATAAAAAAAACAAACTTAAATTTAATTTTTAAAATACAAAAACAAACTTTCCTACACAAGATTCTTTCACCTTCATCTAGATTTTCCAATTTATTTCACCTTTACCACGCAAGATTCTAATGTTCACCTCTTTCTAGATTTTCCAATTTATTTCAACGCCCACCCCAGGACAATTAATGAAGGGAGGCTGCCTTTTAGATATTTAAAAAATATATTTAATTTTTTTATATTAATTTAATTTTTTAAATATTTTATTGTATTAATATCAAAAATAAATTTTTTAAAAAAATAAATTTTAATACCTTTCAAAGCAAAAAAAAACGTTTAAAAAAGTAATCGCTACTGTACCTAAAACCTTGTTTGTTTTTGTGGTATAAAGTTGTTTTCAAAAACATTAAAAGTTTTTTTTTTTGCTTAAAATTAATTTCTTTAGAGATTTTGGATAGTTTTAATGTATTGATATCAAAAATAAATTTTAAAAAATAAAAAATATATTATTTTAATGTATTTTCAAGAAAAAAACACTTTGAAAAACAATCGCTACCGTAATATAAAACATGTTCTTTGACAGAGTTTGTGATTGTGATAAAAGTTTCTTTTTAAAGTGATTTTTACTTGAAAATGCATTAAAATAATATCTTTTTATTTTAAAATTTATTTATTATATCAACACATCAAAATGATTAAAAAACACTAAAAAATTATTAATTAAAAACAAGAAAAAATTAAAAATATAGCTGAACCACAAAAACAAATATCACCTTATTTTATTTCTCCTTTTTCTTTTTACTATTCATTCCAATAACACTTGTAAAATAATAAATTGATCAAGTTGAAACAACATGACCTTTATGAAAATTACAATCATCGATGGAAAAAAATATAAAAAATATATATTTTTATTTTTATTACTTTTTTTTGTTTTAAAAATGATATTTTAATTATACATGAGTAATTACAATGCAAGAGTTTAATTTTAAAAAGTAAATTTTCTCTTAGTTAATTTTATTTTTTTATCCTTTTTTCTAGTTTTTTTTCATATATAAAGAAAATAGTTTTCCTAATTTATTTTTCTTGTTCAGTATTACTAAGATTTCCTAGTTTTTTTTATATATAAAGGATTGCAATAATCTCTTAACAAGTGAGACATTGATGAATAAAAAGTAAATATTTTAGGCGTCTCTATATGATTATGGTATTTTGGTTTTAAAGAGTTTTAACTTATAACAAATTATATTATCCCTCACTTCTTGACTACTTGTTTGGTATTAGAAACCACTAATTCCTATTGATTTTTATTGTGTGTTGTCAAATCACTAGTTAGAGGTATAAGAGGATGTTTATCAGAGTTCAACAATTCTCGGTGGTTAGTTGTTCTGTAAAGTTGAATATCCATGGTCAAAAGATATTCTAGAACATTATATACTAGTGTGAAAAGGTTCGGGAAAAAAGATGTTTAACAATTAATGTGTTGTTTTCATTTACATGGTTGATGTTGTTAAAAAAAAATTTGGTAACACCCGTGATGAGGTGGTGCACACAAAAGTATCGTGTCAAGGACCTATAATAGAACGATTCGCACAAAGATATTATGTTCAGAACCTATGATAGGATAGTCCACGTAAAAGTATTAGGAATCCAATTGGGATGGCCCACACATTGAATGATGTTCATGGTGGAGGATAGTTTCTGATTGTGGTTTGAACACGATGATGAGTTAATTCCAACCCATGGAGATTTATACATGAGATTTTTGGAAAAATAGATATTTTGCTTATTAATTTTCTATTTTCACATTTCTATCATGTATTATTATACTTTTCTAGTTTTTTATTTTTATTTGAAGGGAATAGTTATTTTATTTTATTTTTGTATTCATTATTATTAAGGTTTCTAGTTTCTTCTACGGATTGCAATAGCATTTTGGCAAGTAAGACATGGATAAATAAAAATTAAATATTTTGGATGTCTACATTATGGTGTTCTTGTTTTTTATGACTTTTAACTTATAAGAATCCCTCTTTTTTTTTCACTTTCCATCTGCCTTAGATTACTACTAGACGTGGGCCCACACTACACCACGAGTCCACCTTTTTTCCTGTAAAAAATAATGTTCGGGCAACATAATTGCATTTTAATTAAAGAAGAAATATCAGCGACTCGAGTTATAGATCCGACCGGGTCTAATAAGTTGATTTTATTTTAATTAGACCATAAAAAAAGGCATTGATAGTAAAAAAAAAAAATCAAAAAAAGTGATCACAACAACTTGAAAAAAAACACCAAAATGATGAAATTGGAAAAAAAAAAATATCCTAGGTCAATCCAATATAGCATGATAAACACGATACCTAAGTAATAAAAGCTGAGTCAGCCCGAGTTAACCTATCAAATCCACGATCAACGTCATGAGATCAGGATAATCAAATATAGAAAAAACAGAAGGAAACCACAAAGCTATTTTTAAAAAAAAATGCCGAACAATGAAGTTGGAAGAGAAAACAATAAAAAAAGATATCGACCTGCGTTAACTTTTCAAACCCGTGATCTAGATTATTAGATCGAGAGCAACATACATGAAAAAACCGTGAAACTCAATATCTAACAAATCAAATGTTGAATGATAAAATTGAAAAAAAAATCAATAACACAAAAGGATCAAAAACCAAAAAGATAAAAAAACAAATTAGAGGACACATGTAATTTTTTGATTGATTGGTGAAATTGAAAAGAAAAAAACTTGTATAAAAGGAGGAAAAAAAGAATAAGGATAAAACTAAAAAAAAATATACCTTAAATTTGAATTGAGGGATGAAATTAAAAACCAGCAAAAATTGCACAAAAAAGTTAAGGAAAAAAAATCAAGATATCAAAAAAATAAAGACCAAAATAAAAAAACAACACATGACAAATTGAGATTGAAGATTGTAAAAAGTATCATAACTCTACAAAATAACCAAAGATAAAAAATTAGAAATCAAAATAACAAAAGCCAAATTCAAAGAAAAAAAATGAAGGAGTAGTTGCTTTGAAAATTTAGAGGTTATGTGCAGAAACCTCAAAGGAAGGAAAGAGAAAAAAAAAATATATTGTTGATGTCAAATTAGATGTTCATCAACAATACACGTCAACCAAACCATTAACAAAAAGAATGCTAAGATAAATTAGACAATATTTTGAAATTCATTATTTGGCTATGGAGCGATGCCGCATAAATCAAATCCACCGTAGAAAGTGCACAAAAAAGTTTTTAATGGAAAAATATTGAATTTTTTAATACAAAAAAAACACTAAAAAATTTAATTTTTTTTTTTAAAATCTGACTTTCCACAAAACAAACAAATCCTACCCTACATGACATATCATAACTCTTGGTTTATGCTAGCAAAATTATAGGAATATCGGAAGGAAAGAAAGATGTTGACAAAAAATGTCATGAAGAATTGGATCAAGAGAAGGCCCAACATGATTTTATCACTTGAATGAAGAGCAACCAATAATAAGAAAAGAATTGGTCGGGGAGAAGTCCCCATCCAGAGCTTCTAGACAAACCATTTTTTCATTACTAAAGTCACTTTTCACCTCAAATTATTGGTTACAAGACACGATATCACCTCCAAAGTGTCGTTTCGTTGCATGTATATAGTTATTTATTTTTTAAAATATTTTTTTATTTAAAAATATATTAAAATATTTTTATATTTTTAAAATATTATTGTTGATAACAACCTATTAAAATAATTTTAAAATATAAAAAAATTATTTATTTTTTAAAATTTAAAGAAACAGTGTTGCACCGACTAGCGGAACACTGTAAAATGTTAGAAAGCAACTGATGTTCTTGCAGTACGAAAGTAAATGCCCAATAACTCCCTGTCTCTGTCTGTCCTGGTTTTAAGACAGCACAAGGGCATGATGACCTCCTTGCCCTTTTTTATTTATTGAGAGGAATTATTTTCTCCTGTCCTCTCATGGAAAAGAAAATATTCATGTGTCTCTGTAGAATTAAACAAGATGTATAATAAACTAGATTAATAATAATAATAATAAAAATGCCGGTGATGATAAACCACACAAAACACATGGAAGAATCATTGTTGAATAGATTCATGAACAAGGACTGTAGAGACATGAATAAATTTGCATATCATTATTATATTGGAATCGTTCATTTTTATTTCTTTTTTAATGATTATGATATCTTTAGTTGTTTTTATGCACTATTTTTTTTCCTGATCGTCCTAAACAGGTCATCCAGATTCAGATTGCAGATTTATGAGAGTTTTTTCTTAAATCTCATCTAAAATAATTAATAATATGAAAGACAAACAACATTTACCAACCAGATTAAACTCGGATTATTATATATATATATGCTTGCGTGCATTTAAAGCTGGCCATGCCTTGCTGAAATTTCAATAAACAAGCTGGCTTTGCCCAGTCATGTGCCGTAGCCCATAAACTACCAACCTGGTCCATAAAAATCCAACTCAGCTCCTGTCACCTCCACTCATTTTTAACTGTTTAAAAGTATAATTATAGTTATTTTTTAAAATATTATTTATATTAAAATAATATATTTTTTATTTTTTAAAAATTATTTTTGAAATCAGCATAATTAAAATAATCCAAAAATATATAAAAAATATTTTTTAGCACATTTTTTTTTAAATTTTTGAAAACACGGGTTGGCCCACATTTCTAAATGCTATATGTGTTGGTGCCACATGTCTATATTTTCTAAATTGTAAAAAAATATAAAAAATATTAATATTAAAAAAAATCTAAGATTTTGTTCATTAAAATTAAAAAATTTGATAACAATAAAAATAAATAAATAAATAAATAAAAATAATTCAATATAAAAAATGAATGCTTGCTAATATTATGAAAATATATCTTTATAATATTTCTAAAAGGTATTAATGATCTTATATGTTAATAAAGTCAAAATTTAATTAAAATGATATAATTGCATGGAAAGAAAAATAAAGAAAATATAAATCTTAATTTTGAGAAAATAAAATGATGAATAACAAAATAAAAAATAAAAAAACAAAAAAAAATATTTACATGAATGTGTTTAGGCTATGACACAGATGAATTCTAAAAAAATCTGGAAAAACTCAAAAAATTCCTTGACCCAGGAAAAACGGTTTTTTCCCTTCCTTTGAGGGTGATTAAATAATTACATTGTGGGTAAACATTTTAAAAATATCGATTAAACCTCTCCTTTCATGTAATGATCAACGAGTCCATAGAAAATGCTTGCCTACCTCTAAACCCAAGCTTTGGTTTGGCTGCTTGGTTTTTAATTTTCTTAAATATATTTTTTTGTAAATTTCATTTTTATTATTTCTTGAAAATAATAATTGAAAAAAAAATTTTATTATTAGGTTTTCAAACCAAACCGAACCTGATAAATAAAAAACACAAACCGAACTGAATGAACTGAATTATAAATGTTTGGTTTTTTTACCTGGTTCGGTTTTTCTCACCCCAGATTAGAGCACCATCAAAATGTATAGAAGGTGAGATCTAGCAAATGGGCTTAGGGTCCCACGTGACTACCATACCTTACCTCACACAACACAAGTCCCAGTACTTTCTGTTTCTCTGTATTGTTTGTCGACGTGGCATGGACTGCTATGTTTTGCTAATTGTAATTGGTTTGAAGTGTAAACTAATACACGATGCCCCAACTGTACATTCTTGTCTCTGTGCTATTCAGGAGTCTCATGACAGAACTCGGATTTGCAATAAATCAAAACATGTATGGCCCATACAAGGAAAGAAAGAGAAATAGGTGACCGAGTGTTTTTATTAACATAATAATCATCCAAAAGCTTATATAATTATTAATTTTAAAATTTATAAAATTAGTTAAAATATATATAAATTTGACCAACATTTAAATTAATAATAATTAAAAAAAACTGAATCCAAGAGCAGCACATCTTTTATTCGACAACAGAACAAAAATCAAAACAAAAAATTGACCATTTATCCATAACCGAGCCATGGACACCATTTAATTTCATTCCCATCAACCATTTCTTAGCTGTCAGCGGGTGTTGTTTTTTATTGTTTAAATATTTTAATATTGAAATTAATTTTTTTTTTTTTAAAAAAATTTATTTCAATCTCATTCTCCTCGTAATTGAACTGCATAACCACTACCATGAAATAATTGAAGGTTAAAACAGCCAGAGATCTTGACGGTGCTAGAGGAGACCCGGTCTTGCTCTGTAAATCTGGGCTGAAACTCAACTCAAAATTAAAAAAAAAAAAAAAGGAAAAATAGGAAAGACAATTGTGTATGATCGAGCCTGGAATCCGATGTTTAAAGGCAAGGGTAAATGATGATGCTTCCTTGGAGCCATCACCATTTTTATAGGATTCTAATTCTAAAGAGAATAATAAAGAATTTATCCGTTATGCTCTCCGATTACTTTATTCTGATGCTTCCAGGTGGCATGTCTTGATCAGGCAACAAATAACGTGGATCGGATTATAAAACAAGGAACTTGTAATAAAATAATCATTATTGATTTATCAAAGAAGGCGGTCCAATATTGAAGGAGATATGGGATCGTTATGGTATAGATTCCATCCGTGGGTCCACGTGTCTTGCTTGTTGGCTGCTGGGCTCTTGTCAGATTCTGGGTAAATGGTCCTCCTCTCTCGACGGGCCAATCTAGGCACACCCATGATTAGGTGCCTCACGCGGTCAGTTGATAATGACAAGGAAACCCTCTCAATTGCTTGTGGTTCGAGGGTGTTTTCGTCTCGCCGTAAATTTCTCCCTTCGTTTTATAATTCTTGATCCATACTTAAAAATTAATCATCGTTTAATCACCTGTATTATCATCAATAATTCAATAAACATCATTAATTTGCCACCAACACGCCATAACTACTCGTCGTAATAGCCATTAAAATCATAAGTTATTTTATCAGTTCTCACCATCTCCTAATACCATCATCAGCATGGCAACAAGTGTCATTCATTTGCTGCCGTCACATCATAATTACTCGCCCTAGTTACCATTAAAATCATAAGTTACGTAATCAATTTTCACTGCTATTACAATGACATTAAAAAATATTCTTTTACAAAAAACATGTATTTCATAATAATTCAAATAGTAATTAATTTTTCAAGGAAAATGTTGTGTGAAAAAGACTCGTGTTTAAAAAAACATTGTGTTCTTTCATATTTACAATTTTTAGGACTCTCACATGCTATACCAAAGGTTAGAGTTCAAAATACCTCCAATAACAAGAATAATAAAGTTAGTGACGGGACAAAAACTAAGAATCTATTTTCTCTGTAACCTATACCAGCCTTTAAAGGAACATTTATATACAAAGTGTCAAAAAATAAGAAGACATAAAGTGAGAAATAAAAAGGAGAGTTTTTGGACTTTAGTATAGTAAAAAAAAATTAATTAGACAACAGGGTACAAAAACTATCTTGAGAATTAACATAGTTTATGACACTTTTAGTATTATTAGATTCGTGTTGTTGAATTTTTTTTTAATGATATAGATAATGTCATAATCAAAATTTTAATATACCTCTAAATTTTTTATTTTTTTCTTTATTTTTTCTTTCTCCTCTCTTTTCTTTATAATTTACAAAAAGAGATGAGAGATAAGAGAGTTAAAAAAATAGAAAGACTTTAGAAATATATCAAAAGTCTAATAATAACATAAATAGTATCACTAAAAAAATCTCGACGATATAAATATAATAACAGCAAAAAATATCATAAATAGAGAATAAAATGAGCTATACAAATCATTTAAAGATGTTAAAGCTACTTTGTTTTTGACCGCTTGAATGATTTACTCTGATTATTATTGATGATTTTTTATAATATTATTGGATTTATTTTATCAAAATTTTTTAATAAAACTATTAGTGTTATTATTGGAGATTTAATATAACTCTAATATATTGTTTCTACCGTGGTAGAAAGAAAAAAAAGTCGAAAAAAAGTGGGATAGATTCTGGCAAAAGATAACGCAGGAAAGCGTCTTAAAATACGCGGCTCTTGCTAGAGTTATCCGGAAGCCACCTCGTGATGACTCACCAAAGCCTGGAAAATAGAGACCAAACCCTTAAGCAGGACAAAAGGAGAAAAAAAAAGAAGAAACTTTCCCATTAAAGGCAAATCAAATTCTTAAATTCTCTCATCTCACTACTACATCACCAGAATTTCATACATTGAACCTGTTGTGGTGGAGTTGATGATGATAAGGTTTGTTCTGTTGTTTTCAAAAAATCTGTCCGTGTTCTTTTCAAGAAATTTCCCTGGTCTAGAGAAGCCCTCCGTATGGATAAACATCTCTTCCATTCTTTTGGCCCTTTCTTCCATAATATTATCTCTTTTCTTTGTAATATCTAGCCTTTTTTTTTTTTTTTCACTTGTTTAAAGGGAATCTCAACCGAGTCCATGTATTTTCAAGAAGCTGGTAAATTGGAACTTGTTTGTTTTTTTATTTTAAAAATATTTAATTTTTTTATTGTTTTAATTTTTTTTGATATTTCTGGCCGTTTTGAAATGTTCATATTAAAAATAAATTTTAATAAAATAAAAAAATATATTATCTCAATATATTTTTAAATTAAAAATATTTTGAAAAGTATATCGGTATATAAAATTATAAGTTAATACATCAATTTTGAGTATCTACTTAAAGGGTGTTTGGGAGTGTGGTAGCTGTTGCTTTTCAAATAGCTTTTCGTGCCGAAAAGTATGCCAATAATGTTTTTTTATTTTTTAAAAATTATTTTTGATATCAGCACATCAAAACGATCCAGAAAGTACAAACCGAGCTCAATTTTAGTAAAAAAAAAAAAAAATTTGAAATTGTGCAAAAAACCGTTTGGACCGCAGTACCAAACGGCCCCTTATTAATTGATGTACTAACTAACAAGGACATTGTGCTGTACAGGACCACGAAAATATAGGACTTGAAGCACGAAACTTGTTTTTCTTTTTATTAAAGGAGTCGATTTATTAATCTTCAATTAAGATCTACTAAAAAAATATGGACGATCTATTTAAGATTCGACTAAATAAATTATCTTGAATGGAAGCCGCTAATTTATTTCTAGTTCTAGTCACATCTGATAAAAAGTGCGGATTACTTGTTTAAAATCCGATTAAAATGAAATCTATTTTTAAAATATAAAAGCTACCACGAAAAGGTTCTTGATATTAAAACCAGAATAAAAAATAAAAAAACGTAATGAAGAAGTGTGTACGGTTGCTGCCTTCCCCAGATAATATTATGTTCGAGTGTTTAATATGGTAATTAAACTAATAATCATGCTGGCCTTCGAGAAGAGTAGGGCCAAGTCAGCAAACTCAATAATATATATTATTGTTGATGGGATGCTCATCGAATAACACACAATCTTGCTCAAGTGTTCACACTTTATAGATTTTTTTTCATATAATATGCTAATTTTATACTTCAATTCTTAGTTTTTGAATTCTATCTTGGCAAGTGATTTTTCAAACTAACAAATCAAATCCAATCCCCCGTCTGCTTATTTTTACGTTTCTTGTAATTTTTTTTGATTTTTTTTTATAATTAGTGATGTGTTTTTTTATGAGTGATGTGTGTTTAATATTATAATATAAGATGGTTTTTAATTAAAAATATATTAAAATAGTATATATATTTTTTATATAAGCATATTAAAATCATTTAAGAACATCTAAAAATTAATTGATTGAATATTTTTTAAATAAAAAATAATTTAAAAAACATATTATAATGAAAAACAAACATTCACCCATATCAATTCTCACGGTAAAAACTCGTTTCTCAATCCTTAAAAGTTTCAATATACTCAATACATTTAATAAGAGTTTATAATATTATTTTTTTAAATGATAATTAAAAATATTCTTATTTTAATTTTCACACCAGCTAAATGACATCCTGCTTGCCATTAGTATCGTAATACACAAATACGACCATAATTCCCAGAATTTGAGCATAAATAATCCTAAAATAACCATTAAAACCCAAAAAATAGTAAAACAATTATTCTAACTACATGAGGTGTTTTTACCCTTTACCGATCGCCAACAAGTCGGATCTGACTGTCACTCACTATAAATAACTGCGCTATTCTCTCTCTCTCTTCCACTCTATCAGGCATTCCTCATTTCTTTCTACAGTAACTTCTCTTTCTTTTCTGTCATTGGAGAAATTAATAAAGAAATCAATTAGGGTTTGGAGCCATGGTTTCGGTGATTTTGCCAGATCTGGGAACGGAGATTCTGATTCCGGTATGTGCCATTATTGGAATCGGATTCTCTCTCCTTCAGTGGCTGTTGGTTTCCAAGGTCAAGCTTGTACCGGGTCCTGCGGCGTCGAATAACAGTGGTGCTGCTGGGAAGAATGGGTACGGTGACTACCTGATTGAGGAAGAAGAAGGTCTTAATGAGCATAATGTTGTTCTTAAATGTGCTGAGATTCAAAATGCCATCTCTGAAGGTATAATATTATCAGTATTTTGGTTGTTTTCTTGAGTTGGTTCTTGAAGTTGTGATTTTTGGGATTGTTGAGTTTAGATCTCTCGTTGATTTGGTGTTTTGGTTTTGAAATGGAAGGAAATGAGCTGTTTTTGTTGGTAAAGTTTTGTTGTGGTATTGCATTTACTGTGTTTTTTGTGAAGGATTCTGTATGAGTTTCTGATATTGTTTCTGGTTATGGACTTTGAACTGACTGTGGAAGGTTTTTTTTTTTTTTTTTTTTTAATTTGTGTTTTTATTTGATTTAGTTTATTTTTTCAGCTTAAAGAAAAAAAAATCCAGTTTGTATATGAATATTTTTAAAAATATTCCTTTTACGCATGAGCTGGTGGCTAGTTCTGGAACTTGGTCTGAGGAGGTGTAGTTCCATTTATTTCCGGTGGTAACATGTATTTTTTGCTTAGACCGAAGGAATGCTATTTGAGATCTAGCCAAGCTTTTGTTGTTTTATTCTGTTGGAATTATGGTAATGGTTATTTAGTTAAAACACACGAAGACTATAGACGTCTGGTCATGACAAGAATGTTAAATGCGGTATTTTCTGGCATGTGGGTGCTAGTATTGATATGCTACTACCAACCTGTCAACCCTGATGCTTACTGGCTGGGAATGGTACCTTTTGCGGTTTTAAGTTGATGGTTTGATGAAATTTTGCTGGATCTACAGGCTTTGATGAAGTTATTGTAAACCTTCAATAGATCTAAGCATTTTAGGCATAATTCTTCACCTGGTATTGTTAATTAAGTTGATTAGTTTCTCTTGACATCTTTTAAGGTTATCTGTGGTGAATCTCTTTTTGTTAGTTATCATTTGCATTAATGATTGTGAGGACTTCACTTCATTTTTTCATGTGCCGAGAGATTGTTTGGAATTATAACTAGGATGTGAAAACCAGATGCCTGGGGCATCATACAAATTTTGTGTCACCTCCATCTGTCTTTGACAGATGCTTTATAGGTCTGGAGTCCCCTTATTTAACTTCATACTTTATTGTTGAATGGTAAAATATGAAGTATAAATAAACTTGTTGGAGAGGCCAAATCCAGGATTCTATTTGATAGCTTGTTATATGTTCTCACAGTCCAATATTAGTGATTTGTTGCCTAAGCATGTAAATAACTGAAGACATAATTTGCATCAACATGCTCTGCTTGTATTGGAGTGTTTCTGCAATGTAGTGGTGGTATTTTTACTTCATTTACACATCAATATGTTGTGGTGATAATGTTTTGTCAATATCATTTTTTATACTAATTATGGATGTGGATATTTTTACTTTGCAGGTGCAACTTCTTTCCTTTTCACTGAATATCAATATGTTGGAATTTTCATGGTTGCTTTTGCAATCTTGATTTTCGTTTTCCTTGGCTCTGTTGAGGGATTCAGCACTAAGAGTCAGCCTTGCACCTATGACCCCTTGAAGATGTGCAAGCCTGCTCTTGCCACTGCTGGCTTCAGCACCATATCCTTTGTGCTTGGTGCTGTCACTTCAGTGGTTTCTGGCTTTCTTGGGATGAAAATTGCAACCTATGCTAATGCCAGAACCACGCTGGAGGCAAGAAAAGGAGTTGGGAAGGCTTTTATCATTGCATTTAGATCTGGGGCAGTCATGGGTTTTCTCCTTGCTGCCAATGGACTCTTGGTTCTTTACATTACCATCAACCTCTTCAAGATTTACTACGGTGATGATTGGGAAGGTCTTTTTGAGTCCATCACTGGTTATGGTCTTGGTGGATCTTCCATGGCGCTTTTTGGTAGAGTTGGTGGTGGGATCTACACTAAGGCTGCTGATGTTGGTGCTGACCTTGTGGGAAAAGTCGAAAGGAATATTCCGGAAGATGATCCAAGAAACCCAGCTGTAATTAATCCTGCTCTATAGAAATAACCTTTTTTCTTGAACATTGACATGGTTTCTGGTTTGGGTTGTGTCTGATTTCCTTCTGTGATTGCAGGTGATCGCTGACAATGTAGGTGATAATGTTGGTGATATAGCTGGCATGGGATCCGATCTTTTTGGCTCGTACGCCGAGTCCTCTTGTGCTGCCCTAGTTGTTGCTTCCATCTCTTCTTTTGGAATCAATCATGAATTTACTCCAATGCTCTATCCTCTCATTGTCAGTTCTGTGGGAATCATTATTTGTCTGATAACCACCTTATTTGCAACTGATTTCTTTGAGATCAAGGCTGTGAAGGAAATTGAGCCAGCACTAAAGAATCAACTCATCATCTCAACTATTCTGATGACTATTGGGGTTGCCATTGTTAGTTGGGTAGCTCTCCCATCTTCCTTTACCATCTTCAATTTTGGAACCCAGAAAGTTGTCAAGAATTGGTAAGATCTATTATTGATGTTCTTTTGAGAAAAACTTAGCGCCATTCTAGTTGGGTCATACTGTCTTAGCTTATAACATTGAATTCTACACGCAGGCAACTCTTCTTGTGTGTTGCTGTTGGTCTCTGGGCCGGTCTTATTATTGGATTTGTAACTGAGTACTATACTAGCAATGCATACAGGTAAGCTTTTGTCCGTTTATTTCTAGTAACTGTTCCCTGAATAACAGTTAGTTTAACACTTAATTTACAAAAACCTGCAGCCCTGTTCAAGATGTTGCTGATTCCTGCCGAACTGGAGCTGCCACTAATGTTATATTTGGGCTTGCATTGGGATACAAATCTGTCATCATTCCTATCTTTGCTATCGCAGTCAGCATTTTTGTTAGTTTCTCTTTTGCTGCTATGTATGGTATTGCTGTAGCTGCCCTTGGAATGTTGAGCACCATTGCCACTGGGTTGGCAATAGATGCATATGGTCCCATTAGTGACAATGCCGGAGGTATTGCTGAGATGGCAGGCATGAGCCACAGGATCCGAGAAAGAACTGATGCTCTTGATGCTGCTGGAAACACCACTGCTGCTATTGGGAAGGTCTGAAAAACTCTGCTTAAGCTTTAACCACTTCCTTTTTAATTGCAGTCGATGTAAGCAACTGTAGTTGCTTTTACATGTCATGTTAGAATGCAGGTTTGCATATTTTTGTTTTTCATGCATTGATGTGTTTAGTCAGTGGTTTTACTGATTTTTTGTAATGGGATCACATTGAAGTGGTGCACACAGCACACAACCAAGGAAATAGGCAACTTGCCCCAGCTGTAGTTTTGGTGTTCTCTGTGTTTTCTTCCTTTTAAAAATGAAACTTTAGATTTTTTATTTTATGATTAGACAAGTTGGGTGTTACCATCTCATTGCAATTTCCTAGGACCATTATCATGGAATTGCCTTTCCCTTCTCCAAATGAAAAGGAGAAATGAGAGTGCTTTGTTCCATGTGCTTTTCATTTTGGACACATGATTTCGTTTTTAGTAGGGAACAAGGCTTCTGTAGGGGCCTTAATCTTTCTGGCAATTTATAATTTGTTGGGAGTTTGAGTCTTTTTTGCAGTGAAGTTGTATTTACATCATTAGTTGTAGAACACATCATTAATTCTGTTTTTGATTGAAAAGAAGCATCCGACAATGACCTGTTGAACTCACAGACCATAAGGTTTTATTCACACTTCTAATTGATCAATGTGCTGCCTTTTTCAGGGATTTGCCATTGGCTCTGCAGCTCTTGTCTCCCTGGCCCTCTTTGGTGCCTTTGTCAGCCGTGCATCTATCTCAACAGTCGATGTATTGACTCCAAAAGTTTTCATTGGTTTGATTGTGGGTGCAATGCTTCCTTACTGGTTCTCGGCTATGACGATGAAGAGCGTGGGAAGTGCGGCGCTTAAGATGGTTGAAGAAGTTCGCAGGCAGTTCAACACTATTCCTGGACTCATGGAAGGTACCGCGAAGCCTGACTACGCCACTTGTGTCAAGATCTCCACTGATGCTTCTATTAAGGAGATGATCCCACCTGGTGCACTTGTCATGCTCACACCCCTCATTGTTGGGATCTTTTTCGGAGTTGAAACTCTATCTGGTGTCCTTGCTGGATCCCTTGTGTCTGGTGTCCAGGTAAATGCTAAGGCTTCTGGTCAGCAGAATGTTCTTAGTCAACATAAAGTTGAGATCATACTTGTTCAGGTTATAGATTTCCTGTTACCGTATGTCTGATCATTTGTTTCTGTTGTTCAGATTGCCATCTCTGCCTCCAACACTGGTGGTGCATGGGATAATGCCAAGAAATATATTGAGGTATAGATCGAGTGAGCTTTATCACTTCTTTATTTGTAATTTGGTGTGCGTGCTGAAATAAAGGTTTTTTTAATGCGAATATGCCCCTGTATTTGTTCTGTTGGAAACAGGCTGGTGCTTCAGAGCATGCAAGATCTCTTGGCCCTAAAGGATCAGATCCACATAAGGCAGCTGTTATTGGTGACACCATTGGGGATCCATTGAAGGATACATCTGGACCATCACTTAACATCCTCATCAAACTGATGGCTGTTGAGTCACTCGTCTTTGCTCCATTCTTTGCCACGCACGGTGGCCTACTCTTCAAGATATTCTGAGAATTAGAACCAGACAAGCAGAAGAAATGGTTGGTCCCACCAGTCCCATCTCTCTTGTTTTGCCCTGCTATTCATCTTTACCTCAATATATGTAGTTTGTAGTTCGTGATGACTTTAAATTTCTCTCCTCGTGTTGAGTGGTGGAGAAAATCTTCCCTGTTAGGGGGTTGATTGATGATGACAACGATGACGACGACGATGATAATCAATCTAGTGAAGAGCTGGACCAAAGTTGTCATTTTGTTTTCTAGTAAGAACAGTTAATTTTGCACATTTAACGCAATTTTGATTGTATGTTCTCTTCTTTTGCGCTGTCTTTTCATTTTCATTTTTCTTTTCTGTGCTCCCCGCCAAATATTTTAATCAGCTGTTGTGTGAAATGCACAAAACATGCCCCAGCTGCCTAATTAAAATTAAAAAAAAAAACTTGTCCTCAGTGGATTTGCATGATGATTTTTTCTCCTTGGATTTCTTACACTTTGGTCCTTCAATTTTCTTTTTTCTAATTTGATTCTCAAAAACTGAATTAATTTAATGCGTGCATGTATTGATTTCTTACACTTTAGTTTTTATTGTCATGTTGTTTAAAAGAAGAGAAACATGTTATTGTAAAATGAAAAAAACGAGAATGGGAGAGAACAGTTTTTACTAAATGAATACATTTTCCACCAGTGCCTTTTTCTACACATTTATTTTAATTTTTATATAAATAAATTTCGCAAAGTGCTCCGTGACAACGACTGAGTTTCTGTGTGTTACTGTTCAATAACTGATAAAAGTTTTCCCCAGCGGGCATCAAACTAGCTGGAAACAAAAAGAAAAACACACGCCGTCTCATGCCAGAGGGGAAGAAGCACCAAATGGGACGTTATTAATTCGAGACTGTATAACATATATCCATAGAATTAATACGGAGACAGTGGGATTATTAATCCAACAACGTAAAATATTAGCTTTCCATAATGGTTTAGCGTTTTACCAAAAAAATATATCACATTTTCAACTTTTTTATAAGCTCTACTCGTTTTGAAATCAACCCTCTTAAAGAAACTCTTGTTGGAAATTGTTGGAAATCTGTTTTAATTAACATAATTTAAACAAATTACAAGTACGAGTAAATGAGAAATTAATTTAAAAGAGTTCTTAGTTTTTCTACTTAAAAAATTATTGATTTTTCTAGATTTAATTCTTGATTTACAGTGTCAGCTAAGAAGAAGACCCTGATTTTAATTAACAATAATTAGTCGTTTGATTAACAGGATTTTCGGACCATTGTTGTTTGATTATCAAATTATGTGATAATTAATGAAGTCGGTGCTAGAATGAACTAATTATTAAAAAAGAAAAAAAATTGAGACAGATGAGTTTATTGCATAATTTTAACGTCGAACCAACGGATGAGAAAATATTAGCGTTGGTTGAGTAAAAAGAATAAGGACCATTTGTAAACATGCCAAATAAATGGAGGGCATATTTCTATTTGTCCTCCCGTCATTTCCTCATATCTTTCACTTCAGCGTTGGGATTACTTCCTCTGCACTCAAATATTTTTCCAGATCGAGGCAAGTCTCTTGATCGAGGCAAGCTATTTATGGATAGAGATCACAGAATTATCAAAAACATGGCGCTGCTATAGTTCTTAATACTGCTGTCATTTCTGCATTCGCTTTCCTGCTTTGGATTATGCTGCTATATATGATTTTCTATGACCGTTCTGGTTTTTCGTTCCTGCAAAAGTGTTCTTCAACTGGTTGGAATACTTGAGCATCATGGAAGTTTTGACTTTTTTTTTTTTTTTCAATTAGAATTCGTAATGAATATAATAGTAGGTGACGAATTTTTAAGCAAGGTCTTTTCTATAAAAACACAAGATACTAAAAATTTATTCTTTTATTTTGAAATTATTTTTAAGATGACTGCAATGTCGGTTGGGACATATTGTGTAAATCATTAATTAAAATTTTTTTTTATTATTATAAAAAGCTTTTAATCAACATGAAAATTCTACTTTTTTTTATCTTTAAGTTTTATAAAGTAGAATAAAACTACAAAAAAATATGATTGATTGTAATATTTTTATTTTTAAAGACTATATTAAGATTCTCAATAAATATTTCAATATAATTCTGTTAATAATTAAAAAATAATATCATTACTTCTTTTAATATTTTGAAAGAATAAAAAGAGCATGCGAAGAAAAAAGGGTAAAGAATGAATTTTTTTTTTTTTTTTGGATGAGGAGGCGAGCTTGGTTTGCGTGCTGGGAATGCAAGTGTAGAGTCGCGAGTGCCTGAGTTTTCAACGGTAGCAAACTCCCCTAGTTTTAGTTTTATAAAATTACATCCCACGTTGTTTTTCTTTATAATAGTTTAGGGTCAATTATATTGTATTCCTTGTAGTTTATTGAAACTAATTAATTAGTCCTTGTATTATAGGACAAAAATGAGTAATTAGTTCATTGACAAACATTGACCATTTCAATTTTTTAGTGTTTTTTTTTGTTGTTTTAGAAAATATCATTTTTTATCAACTCTTTCTACCTTATTTGGATCTCTGTTTCTTCTTTATTTGTTTATTTATATATAAAAAAAAAGTATAGGAAATTAAAAATATGATTAAACTATAAATGAATTTAAGAAAATATAAAAAATAATATATAATTTCTGAAAAAGTGTGTACTTTTCTTATCAGTCCATAGACTGCGGATGTGCCCACTCTTTTCGATCTTCTCTAAAGTATTTTATACATAAATAAGACTTTTCCTTTATCAATATCATAACCCTTTTTTCTTAATTATCAATATTCAGAGCTTGTTTAAAAGTAAATATTTTATTTTATTTTTTTAATAAAATATATTAAAATAAAATATATTTTTTATTTTTTAAAAAATTATTTTTAACACAAATGATCAAAATAATAAAAAAAAAATTAAAAAATATTATTATTTTTTTTTAAAAAAATCAAATTTAAAACAAATAATATTCTAACCACGAACTGACAAACACAATTGACGAAGACAAGTCTATTATTGTTATTGTTATGTCAACTTACCGAGGAACACTTTACAATACACAAGTTGAGCTAGACGAGGTTTCTTTAGTTCCTTGAGGTCTTTTTTTATTGAGGACAAACTACAAATACATCCTCCATTTATTTTTTGGGTTTCGATTATGTTGTTCTCCTCTTAATTGCACCAATTTTACCCTTAACCTACCCAAAGCAATCCCATTTCTTCCCTCTTCCCTCTTCCCTCTTCCCTTGTATCACATATGAAACTCATGCATGTTAACTTTTCTTGTAGTGTCAACTTCATTACTTCATAACCTTGAAAGGATTATTCTTGTGATTAAAAAAGTTAACTCATTTTCTTCTCTCTTTTTTTGACTATTCAGGTTTGAATATTAAGATCAACATCTAAAATTTTTTATTAAATTTATCTTAATATATTAGATTGATATGAAAAATATATATCTAAAATTTCAAAGAGAACAACATTTTTTTTTTATATAACTCACAAGCTAATCTAAAACACCTCTTATAATCAAATAAAATAAACCTTTATATCACAATTAAATTTATTTGTATAAAACTTATTTATTTCTGTTTTTATAATCATAAGTTTTATGAGTTTTAATTTTAGATCATCGTGACAAATATGAATTTTAAGATGAGTATGGTGTGATGAAGAAGTTGGTTTTAAGAATATATATATTGGGGGGGGGGGGTGTTATGGGATAAGAAACGATGAGCACTATGCGGACTGGTTGAGGGTAGCATTGGCTCAATTAGAAGAAGAAGAATCAAATCAAAACCCGTCAGATAAATGAAGGGCACATTTGTAGTTTGTCGCTTGACGAAAAGGAAGTTCAGCTGTAGAAAACGGAATTCTTTTCCATGCTGTTTCAGAGCCATTTCTTCGTGGCTTCCTCTCTGTAGCCAAACATTTTCCCAGCTCGAGGTAAGTCCTTGAGATATGTTGGATCATTAAGCTATATTGCTACCCGGGTCATCTTTTCTGATTACAAAATACATGCTTTTGGGTTGTTTTTCTTAGGCTGATCAAGACCTTGTATTTGGGAAACATGGCAGCAGTGGAGATGACAGATGACGTTAACATTAATGCAGCTATAGCTAGTGTCCAGGATGGACGGCATCACCATAATATCGAGCTCGTAGTAGTCCCTCAACAACTACCTCCTACTGGTGATGGAGGTAATTTATTAAGCTGGATGTTTAATTATAGTTCTTGTTAGCTTTATATTTTGGGAGTCTGCATTTTGCAATGGCCCAGTAGAGAGAAAAAAAAGTTTCTCCTGTTACGTTTTCAATGATTGAAAACATTGGTGGGAATTTCATGTGATTTTAACAAAAGAAGGGAAACAACAAGAATTGTAATCATAGTGACCTAAAAGGGTATGATGCAGTGAAAATTTCATTTCTCCATTTCTACTATTCGATTTCCTGCATCTGACTGTATGAAATCTAGAAGTTCTATTCAATAATTGAAGTTGATGATGTTTAATGTAAACCATTAGTCTTCTATAAAATCAATACTTTTTTAATTATTTCTTCCTGACAGTGGAAAGAAAAAGGCATTTGCAA
This sequence comes from Populus alba x Populus glandulosa, assembly GCA_033617975.1. Classification (NCBI taxonomy): domain Eukaryota; kingdom Viridiplantae; phylum Streptophyta; class Magnoliopsida; order Malpighiales; family Salicaceae; genus Populus; species Populus alba x Populus glandulosa. The sequence continues at coordinate 5,633,600 of CM066148.1, read as the reverse complement.
TTGTATCAAGCCGCTCTGAGTGGTGATTGGGACACAGCTGAAGGCATTTATGATTCATTTCCAGGAGAAGTTAATGCTAGAATAACTAAGCGAGGGGAGACTGCTCTCCATATTGCAGCAGCAGCGGAGCACACTCATTTTGTGAAACAGCTTGTTGGAAAGATGAGCATGGAGGCTTTAACTTATAAAAACGAGGCGGGCAATACAGCATTTTGCTTTGCTGCTATATCTGGAGTTGAGGCACTTGCCAAAGTCATGATGGACAAAAAAAGCGGTTTGGCGATGACTCGAGGCAGAGGAAACCTGTTACCAATTTACATGGCAACTCTATTGGGGCATAGAGGGATGGTATCATATCTTTTTGATGAAACAAACGAGCAGTTAACCGATGATGATCGCATAAAGTTACTTGTTGCTTTGATCAACAGTGACATATATGGTGAGCAATCTTTTCTATGTTTGATAATTTGCTATCATTTAGATGGTAAATTTATTTTCGTAAATGAAATCAATCTGTTTTAGTTTGTGATTGCTACTACCCAGACGAGAAATTCAACATTCAACCCTCAGACAACTTATTCGTAAGCCTTTGAAAATCCAACTTGTTTTCATATTTTTGAATCTTTTTGTTCCCAGATGTAGCATGGAAAATGCTAAAAGAACATCGCGGGTTGGCCTATGCTCGTGATGAACATCAGCTGACGGCATTGCATGCATTTGCCCAAAAGTCTTGTATGCCTTCAAACGTTGTCGATCAAAGTCCTCCAGGATTTTGGAACAAATGCCTCAACCCCTGTTAGTTCTCTGATGCTCCAAATCTCTGTTTCCTTGGAAAGAAAACCAGTCCAAAAATTTCAGCTAGTTATAGAATGCAAAAGATTAACTTTATATCTTTATCATATTCATGAGCACTTTATACATCTTTTCATGGATGCATATATTCAAGCTTGCAAACTTGCTAACTACATTTATGTTTTACATCTTTGATTTAGAACATTAACCCCATTTCCCACAATTCAATTTTGTTATATTTAATCCTCAGTTTCAGGTTTCAAATTGGCTCGGATGAAGAAACTTATGCACAAAGAAGCACTTGACATAATCCAGTACCTTTGGGAACAAGTTGTATTGTTGGATGATGCAACAATTTCTCGTCAGATTGGAGAACCCTGGCCATTGATATTCACTGCTGCAGAAAGAGGGAATCTTGACTTTCTAACAATACTCATTCGCTTGTATCCTGAGTTGATCTTCAAAGTTGAGCACAACACGTATAGCATATTTCATATTTCTATCTTGAATCGTCACGAGGACATCTTCAAGATTATATACCAGATTGGTTCTATCAAGAATTTGATAACAACATACAAAGATAGAGATGGAAATAATATGTTGCATTTGGCTGCAAAAGTACTGGAATCACCAAGTCGACTTAATGTTATACCAGGAGCAGCTTTACAACTGCAACGCGAATTGCTGTGGTTTGAGGTGACCATTCTCACTCTTTCCATCAACAAAACACATTTGATTGTAGGTCATATGCGTTAAGCCAACCTAATTCTTCCATCAAATGTGGATAAGATGTTCATACGCACACGCGATTAACTAATGCTATACTCTCCTTCTATATATGAATCTCACAGTCTCTCAACATGATCATGATTTCTAGGAAGTGAAAAAAGTCGTTCAACCACGGCACATTGAAGAAAAAAATATTCACGGGAAAACTCCAGGAGCTTTATTTATAGAACAGCACAAGGACTTGATGAAAGAAGGGGAGCAATGGATGAGAGACACTGCCGATTCATGCATGCTTGTAGCAACACTTATTGCTACTGTGGTTTTTGCAGCAGCTTTTACCGTACCCGGAGGTAATTTGCAAGATAAAGGGACTCCTGTTTTCCTTCATGAAATTGCATTCAAATTCTTTGCCATATCAGATGCAATATCTCTAGTAAGCTCTGCCTCATCCTTGTTAACCTTCTTGTCAATTCGCACTTCTCGGTACGCAGAACAAAATTTTCTTTGGTCATTGCCTAACAGGTTGATTATCGGACTCACAACACTTTTCATATCAATTGGGGCAATGATGGTAGCCTTTATGGCAACATTTTTCCTTGTTTTCGGCAATAAATTACTTCCATATTCTATCCCCATTGCTGTCGTTGCTTCTTTGCCAGTCATGTTCTTCATTTGGCAGCATTTCCGCTTATTCGTTGACATGATTCATTCAACTTATACGTCTCGGTCACTTTTCAAGCCAAATAAATCTCCTCTCTTTTCCAAGAAACTCAAGACAAAGGTTGCTTAGCATCTGTAAGAAAATGCTGGTGTTAAAGAAGTCATCCTGTAGCCTGGTGCAAAGACTGGAAGGCATGTAAGCCAGGCTTGATTCGAATGAATCGCTATAAATGTACTTGATTTGAAGCTACTTGTACTTGGTGCTTTGCCAAACATAGAAAGGCATTGCCTTTTCCATTGTTTAACCTGTAATATCCTTTATGCTATCAATGAACCTGCCCTGAAAAAGTAGAACTTCTGCTGCTAGTGCAGGTATTCGGTCTTTCCTTTTTTTTTTTTACTGTTTTCTTCTTTCATTTTTCAATTGATCATGATTAAGCCTAAAGCTCCGCGTGTTAAGTAATTTCATTTTCTTGGTGATAAATTACAATAATTTTCTTTAAACCTGAATCGAAATCTACATGAAACAAGGACTAAATCACGGAATAGGAAAGTAAATCCAAGTTAACCTAAATTGAAAATAAAAATAAAAATAAAAATCAAAGTATCATTGTTTTGACTAAAAACAATTCAAAAAAAGTCAATGGATTTTTAACTCGTATTTTGTCATGGGTAGGCCAGGTCACAAAGTTAACCCAAGTTTTTGATTGTGTTAGGTTGGATCAATTCTTCGTTTTCCCTTTCTTTTAACTCGAATTGGTCAAAGCATTGAGTTAGTCGGATCCCATCTATTATCTTAAAACAAATTGTTGAGTCTAGTTCAAAGCATGTTAAACACAAGACAAGATAATTGTTTGTTTAGTCATGTCCTATCCACTCTAGTCCAATTAATAATGTCCAACATACCAAAACCTACCTAATAAAACCTGGCTTATAAAATACGCTTGCGAAATTTCAACTAGATTCAATGATTGAATTAAAAATTATATATGTTTTTTTAGCAAGCTCATTTGACTCGTCCTAATTTGTTTTTAAGTCCAAACCCTATAGAAAAAAAGAGTTAAGAAATCATGAAGCTCAACTTTCAACAAATACATAATTAAAAGATAAAATTAAAAAGGAAAATTCATGTAAAAAAAAAAGAAGAAAACCGATGTCAAGCTATGTTAACCTTTTAAATTTATGACCGGGTCATGATACCAGGACCACCCCATCCAAAAAATTATGAAGCTCAACTTACAACAAATCCAATGTTTAAGGATGAAATAGATTTTTTTTAAAAAAAAACACAACAAAAAATTACAATTAAAAGAATGAGGATCAAATTTGATACAAAAATAAAATAACAAGACACCTAATAATTTTGGTAGACCAAAAATAAAATTACAGCATCCATACTAAATAGATATTAAAACTTGAACATTGGAAATATATGAGTGGCTTGGGATTATGAACCCAATGATGAGTAATCTATTTGGCCTTTCAATCTAATATTTTTAAATATTTGCCCTTCCTCAAACAAAGTTATAATGCTGTAAATTATGATGGTATTTAAAAATGTATTAATGATTATTTTTTAAAATATTTTTTATTTAAAAATGTATTATAATAATATATATTTTTTATATCAATATATCAAAATAATCTAAAAATACACAAAATGCTTTCTTTCTTTATTGTTTCTCGTAAAATGCTCCATATATAATCCTTATAATGTGCATATCTCTAATTATATTTGTGAAAGATTGGATTTCAATAAATATCTTCCCCTATATATAATAGTAATAGTAATAACAACAACTAAAACATATTTGACATTTACTATTTTAAAAAATAGTTATTATGGATTGCGTTGTTTATTTTGAACAATGATTCTTTTTCATCATCAAACTTTTAATATTTTCAATTTTATCCTTGCCATATTATTTTCTGTTTACATTTCTTTTAATTTGCCGTATCAAGCATGTTTTGAGTTTTGAGAGGAACTTAATGATCAATTAGTCAACTAGGGCTAAAAATTAAAATTGAAAGAACAAGGACCATAGTTAACAAAAAAAACTTTAGTCTACCTAATTTGAAGTACATACGAATCGTTTCAAAGCTTCAGTCCAACTAACAATTCCAGAGCATTCACACAAAATAAATTCCAGAGCTACTCTGTTCCAGTTGACATTTCCTCGAATTATAACACGGGGTAAATGAAAACTTTGCCATTTTCTGCCTTATTCAACAGATACTCCTACAAATAAACTACACCGAGTTGCATGCATTGGGTTTGTCTTAGGTAATATCCATTGCTTGTTCTTACGATTTGAAGGAAGATATATGAGAAAGAACTTGCTGAAGAAATGATTTTCTTCATTACATTTGTATAAAGAACACAACTTTTCAGACATTATTTATACTACTGAGATGAGATAAGATTGACCATCTAAATCTTCCCTTTGAAATATAGAAACAATATACAGTTGAGATTTATTTATACCAAAGGCTTCCAAACTCTGATTCTGAATGGCTTAAGAAGATTGTCCGCAACAAAGTAGTAGCAAGTATTGATGCTCTTCTCAATGAAATAAAACCATGCTCGCCGCCAATCTGGGTTTATGTACAAAACTGCAGCTATTCCCAATAGCACCATGATGTACGTCACAACAAAGCTCACACAGAAAACTTGTGCATCAATGATGCCGCTACTCTCTTCTTTCTCATCAGTAGAAGGCCTAGGTGGTGGTGGTGGTACTTCTTTGGTGCAACTGTTAAGCAGTGGCGGTCCACAAAGTAAGGGATTTCCCTCGTAGCTGCTCTTATTGAATGTTGAGAATTGTGTAGCCATCTCAGGAGTCTTACCAGACAGGTTATTGTGGGCTACACTAAAATAGGCAAGAGAATGCAATTGTAGAAGTTGGGGAGGGATTTCCCCATTCAATCTATTATTGGAAAGGTCCATGCTCTCAACATCACTCAAATTTGAAAGAGTTTGTGGGATTGAGCCTCTTAAATGATTGTTGGACAGGTTCAATACATGAATGTGGTTGAGATTCCCAATTTCAAGAGGAATCGCACCTGACAAATTGTTGCAGGAGAGATCCATTCCGGTCATGTAGTGCAAAATACTTGGCGGATAAGAATAAGACAGACTCTTTGTTGCAATAACCAATGGTTCTCGAAGATCAATCTCATAAAGATTTGCTCCGCGGCGGATGAACCGAATAATACTTATAAATCTTAGGCAAGGTAGAATATGACCAGAAAAATTATTATGAGAAAGATCAATGAACATTAATTTGTTCAACTTGCACAATTGCGAGAGTATACTGCCATCAAGATTATTATAACCCAAGAGAAGAAAGCTCAGTTGGGAAAACTCACCAATCCATTTTGGAATGCTACCAGTTAAATGATTATGGCTAAGATCCAACGTTATTAGCTCAAAGGATTTCTGAAATGCATGTTCTAGGGATCCTTGTAGCATATTTCGTGACAGATAAACATGCAGGAGGTTTGAAGAGTTAAAGAAATATGGTAAGGTTCCAGAGATGTTGTTATTTGAGAGGTCCAAAACTTGAAGATTCAACAGAAAGTCAAATGAAGAGGGAACGCGACCACTGAAGTGGTTATCAGACATGGATAAAAATGTTAAACTTGGAAAAAATGATCCTATTTCTCTAGGAATGTGGCTTTCGAAGTTATTGTTAGAAATATCTAATTCAATCAAATTCTGATGAGGATGAATTGGCAATTGAAAAGTCCCTGAAAAAGAATTGTTGACCAAATAGAGTTCATTTAGGTTTGTGTTGTTCTCTAACAACCAAACAGGAAACCCTCTCCTCAATTTCAGGTTAGAAAAATCAATTTCTTGGAGGCTGTATTGATGGAGGAGGAATTTGGGAAAGGAAAATGTTCCACCATATCTATTGCCAGATAAATCAAGACGCTCTAATTGGAACTTTGGGGCCAAATTATGCTCCTTCAATTCTTTAACATATATTTCGTTATTCCTACCATCGAAATACTTGAGTTGTGAATGGTTGAGAAATGAGCTCAATGAGATGGGGATCTTAAAGTGGTTGTCTGAAAGTGATAACTCTCGGATGGATGTGAGACTTGTAAGAGGAGAGAAGGAAATGTCTCCAATAAAGTTATTGTAAGACAAATCTAATTATTGAAGGGATGTCAAATTTGCCAAACACCAAGGCAAAGCATCACTGAGATCATTCCGCCTGATAACTAGATTTTGGAGATGCTTTAACTGACATAGGCCTGAGAATTTATTGATTCATAAAAATTTTAGTCAGAGAAGAAGCAGAACGCCTAAGGAGGGGAAAGGTGGTCAGACTTACCTTGGGCTTTAGGGATGGAGCCATTGAGTCGACAGTCATCCAATCTTAAACTCTTTAAAGTAGTAATCTTCCCGATTGTTTGCAGAAAGCTATTATCGACAGTGGGGAAACTCAAATCCAACTCTTCTAAATTCTTGAGAGAAGCCAAGTCTACAATAATCAAACCCACAAGAAATTATGCTCGGTATTCAAGAGCCGGATAATGATATGGAAACAAGATGATGAAACCAACAAGAAGCTCCATTATAATATCCCCACTACAATCAATTAAATTCCTATACTAGGAAAATATGATTTAAAGCACGTTTACAAAGAAAAAAAGAACAATTAACTGATATTCAGGATCGCTTTTAGGCATCAATACCACAAATTACCTTTATCTAATGTTGTTCCGAAGCTTCCTTCAAGATTATTCTCATCCAAATAAAGGGTCCTGAGGTTTGGGAATTTCATCAATGATTGCAGTAATGTAAATGGAAGAGCTCTTCCATTTGAGGTGCTATTAGATAATGAAATGAGGCTTACATTTCCAAAACCTCTAGTATCTGCAGGGGACAACAGAAGTAAAACAAGTTTTAAAACCTTCTGAGCTTTTATTCCAGAGCAAAATCATCCGTGAAAATACAATTCAATTAATGAGATTTTAGGTTGATCAAGCGGTAAAGCTACAATCAATCAGTGTGGAAAGCAATCAATACCTTTGGATAACACAAATTTGTCAATCTCGTTTCCATCTAGATACACTTCCTCTAAGTTGATCAAAGCATCTAGCTCTAGGTTGTCGAAAAACAGAAATTTAATATTACGTCACAGCAAAAATCACAGATTGGTTTCTAGGAATCGAAAAAGGTGAGGTTACCAGTCACATTCAATGATCCTTTCAGTTGGTTGTACCCTATATCCAAGTAATTGAGAGATGAAAGACCCTTGAGGCATGATAAGGCACTGTCATTGAAGCGATTAAAATTCAAAACAAGGTATTTTAGATTTCTTAACCTCAGTAAGTCGTCACCAGTACCTATAAAAATACCATAAGCTTTCATGTAACCTGAAAGGATAAAGGAGTATTTATGTGTGAAAACAAATGCTCAATCAACTCACAACTCTTTCATACCATGAATGGATTTAAAGCTTTCAATTTCATTGCCACCAAACTCCAACCACCGCAAGCTTGTTAGATTATTCAGTTCTGGCCACATATAATTGTACCAAGTACAACAATTAAAAAAAGGGCAGTAATTAACTTGGTTTTATTTGGGAAAGAAAAGGAGAGAAGTGATCAAGCTTAATTACCATCAACACTAATTGCTCCTTTGAGTTGGTTACCAGATAGAGACAGGGTTCTCAAAGAGGAAAGCCCACCAAGGGATGAAAGGATGCTGTTATCGAATTTGTTATCGTCTAAATAGAGACCCACCAAGCTGTCAAGTCCTGATAGTCTTTCAAAACCTGCATAGGCATTTCAATCAGTAGCTTGAAAAATATAGAATCTATTCTTTTTTTTTTCCTGTTGAAATTGCAGTAGCACGCAAACAAGAGATAAACCTTCATTCTCAACACAGCCAACTATAAAATTTCCACTTAAATCAAGAGATTGCAGTTCTTGGAAGGGACGAAACAAAGAGACATTTAGGTACAAATCTCCCAATCCCTCTTCCCTTATGCTTGGAAGATAAAGTCCGACAACTCGTCCTGTAGTGAGATTGCAGTAAACGCGTTTCCAAGAACAACAGTCGGCTACTTTTCCCCAAGATTGAAGGAATGGGTAATTAAAGGAGCTTTGAATCCGCAAGAGAGCACTTCTCTCTTCGTCTAAACAACCGTGACATGACCACCAGCTTTCTGACAAAACCATAACATAAATCATCAGTGTCCCTGCTAAAGAAGAGAACCTGTTTAAACCCATTTGGACTCCTCGATGAAATTATGTATCGAAAAACAACGGTCAGAGGCTCTTTATAAATAAGATCGTTGGATTGCAATTTGCAATATCACAATCAAATGTCATAATTTTCCATAGACAAAGTCCTCTCTTTCGGCTTATTTTCCAAATTCACATTCTTCGTGGAAAGTGCAAGGCTGTTAGCGTTTCCTCCGTAAAATGGTATTGGCTTTTTGTGTATTCTGTTTAGTGTCTACATTTCAAAATCATGATTGATCAATAAATTAGTCTTAATAAACGGAGTAAATAAATGTTCAAAACACTTTGCTCTTGCAGGAAAGCTCTGCTTTTTTTTTTCTTCTAACGTTTCTACCAAGCAAAGTTGCAACAGAACGAATCATTTCTTTTCATTATGCTTTGTAGATTAGTTCCTTTACTAGTCATATAGTCCCCACCTTCCTTAGAATTGAGGATTTGTTAAAACTACTTACTTTCTGATGTTTGAAAGAGAAACGAGTTCCAGGACCCAAAGGCATGGACAAGACAACAATGGTTGATTTTTGTTGTGTGCTTTGATGAACCTTGTGGGGCCCAGTAGCAACTAGCAGCTATATTTGCAAGAAAAATAGAGTTTTGTACCTTTCCAATGGTGCAATTCTCTTGTGCAATTTGGAGATTTCTGTTGCAGATGTGTGGAATTTGCAGACATATGGGTGATTGACAAGCTGAAATTCATGGGACAATGTTAAATCTCCAGAATATTTTGCTTCCGAGACTTATTTGCCAGTTGTTATTTTGAAATTTATGCTAGCTTATATTTCTTTCAATTTTTTATTTGAATCAAAACAGAATAGATTCCATCTGTTTTTTGAATTCAAATTAAACATAATGCTACCTATATTTACCACTAGAAGAATGTGTGCAATTCTCATCATTTTCCTGATTTTAAAACCTATAGCTATTATACAATTATCTCTGCCACTCGACTGTATATGGAGCTAGGAATGAAAGAAACAGCAGAGTTCATGATGAGACTAGCTCCAGAAGCTCAGGTCAAATCGTGGGAGATTCAAATGGTTAAATACACACTTCAAGATTTCAGATTTCCACTCTTATGAAGAAAGCTTGTTCTAAGTACTCTAAACATGATCTAGTCAGCAGGAACTAATCAGTTATTTGTTTATTTATTTATAGTTTTTGTGAATTTTCTTAGTAGGTTATTTTTCATAGATGTGAAACCTAGTTTGATCTGATATATATATTCACTTTGAAGTCCCATTATATTAGTGTTAGATTTGTTATTGGACGGTATGAAACATTAGTTTAGTCAAACTTGAACCCATTCATAATAAAAATTTAAAAAAGCATTCACCGTGGCTATCAAGAGCATGTTTGTTTTTGCATTTAAAAAAAATAACAGAGAGACCAATTTGCCGAGAAGCTATAATAATACAACCCACAGGTTGATTGATCAAACCCTGACACCAATATCTGGGGACTGCTGAAGAACACCTTTAAAAATCTTGCATTTTACTCTTACTTTTTACAAGAGACAGATGAACTGGTCATCGCGCGCGACGTGTTCCCTACGGCCGAAAATAATGCAGTGGCTGTCAGTCTTGTTAGTGGTTGACGAAGAATTGTTAGTGGTTGACGAAGAAGAAGGTTGCTGCATTCATTCATCGCTTGACCTGATGATGGCTCGATGGGCCACCTGCTAAGACAAAAGAAAAGAAAGCTGTTAACAGTGGTCAAAATTGCCAGCCACGATGTGCCCGCAAGCTTTTTTCCTCCTATATATGGAAAACACATTTTACTATCTTGGCGTTTATAAACGGATGAATGCGTGTTCTTCGTCATGTGTATCAAGAGCCATCTAAAAAGTCTGCTGAAAAAAAGATGGTTTAGATTTCCTCAGCTGACTTCGAGTCAAGGCGTAGAGCTTCAATCATAGATGAGAAAAGGATGCTCCAGGATTGACTTTGCACAGGGGGTTTGGGCCCTCCATAAGGAAGCACCGGATCTGTTTGTCAATTATTCCAGTGGAGCAATTCTCTCTTCCTCCAAACACAAATGACACCACCACCCTAGTAATAAAACCATGAAGATCAGCTTTATCACTACTATAGAGAACCTGCTTAACCCATTTGAAATACTTGATGAATTAAGTTGTATACCAGTGGCTTTGTACAAGCTGCTCTTTATACTACAAGACGAATCAACACACTCGATCTTATGATTGTTGTTGCTGTGGTAGCAGATCGATTTTATTTACTGTTGTCTTTTACAATGAAAAAGTTGAGAAAGTGTTCGTTCATGAATTGTATTAAACAGCCCACTTATATGGCACTGGAATTCAATTCCACGCTATCGACCCTGTGGTTTGGATGGAATTGGTCGTCGTCATCACATGATTTTCCATATGTAATAAAGTCTTCTTTATTTGGCTTATTGTCCCATTGATTCTTCGAGGAAATTCCCAAGTTTTTGCTTTACATCAATATTAAATCAATGGCTGGTAACACCCATGACTCTCGTCTCTCTGTTACGTTCCTTTTACTTTTCACCATGGTTTTTGAACCCTATCCAAGGAGCTCTTATTGTACTCGGATTATATGTCCTAACAACCACTATTTTGATGCCTAATTGATTTACATGCTCTACATTTAAAAGGTTAAAAAAACCAAATCATCTAAACCATGCAAGTCTTGGCTTAGAGCCAGTGACTTTATAAACAAAATATAAAACACAGAAAAACCAAATCAAAGGATGCCAAGATGATTTTCATTCTCAAATTGTGTCATGATGGGGCTTAGTTCTAGGAATAGTACTGTCACTCCATCTATTGAACATTGCGAGCGTCCTCTGAGAATTAAGTTGCATCGGTTTTTCATCTGTTATATGCTCCAGATATTGATGCTCGTAGACGGAGAAAACATATGCATAAGAAGCATAGCTCATGTTCTGCCAAAATGTCATATGAATGTTACTTGTCATATTTCCATGAGCTTTTGTCTTTGGCACGTCCTCAAATTTCGTTATCAGTCCATTGTAATTGTCTGACTGTCGTTTCCAAAAGAATACAGACTGCACAGGCTACAATATTTTTGTGGTGTTGTATTACTTTGATGTGTTGGACATTTATTCCTTGCAGATCAAAAACAACCCCTCGGACAATATGGATGACGTGCACTCAAGTAATGATGATTATAACGTACCTGTTGTTTGCTTCTGCAATTGATGGTATCCTTTACGCCGCAACAGCATTACTTGGGATCTGCTATGGAGTTCAGTTCTCGATAATGATACCGACAGTCTCTGAGCTTTGCGGCTTGAAGCATTTTGGTTTATTTTACAACTTCATGTCACTAGGAAATCCTCTCGGTGCGTTCCTTTTCTCAGGTCTCCTGGCAGGCTATGTATATGATAACGAGGCAGCAAAGCAGCAGATACCAAATTTGCTGTCCAGTTCAAGCATCTCCTGCTTGGGTCCAAATTGCTTCAGGCTCACCTTTTTGGTTCTGGCTGGTGCCTGCGGCCTGGGTTCCATCTTGAGCATTATTCTAACTATGAGGATAAGGCCTGTCTATGAGATGCTTTATGCTGGGGGTTCTTTCAGGCTTCCTCAAACTTCAAATCACTAAGCTGCTCGAAGTGGAATATGATAAGTTGAGGCCATGGGAAGCCATTCTCATGAAGCACATGACATTGTAGATATTCCGGCTATGTAAATTCACTTTTTTAGAATTTGCACAATGCGTTGCAAGTTTGAGTGCCAACCCAGGAAATCAACAGTCATCTAATTCATGTTAATACTAGTTATGATGATAAAGTTTTCCTCTCCATATGACAGCTAAAATGCAATCGAGGAGGATAGTTATCGATGATTGATATCCTGTTTTAGCTAGAAGTATACCGAACAAGTTTCATGTATCCATTATTTTTGGTTTCCTTGAAAATGCATTTCTAAATTTCTTTGATGAATAATTTTGCTTAGTGTAATGGTTCAGCTCAAATCTTTGAGTGGTTTTTTTGAATTGGATAACTGCTGTTTTCGATCTATAATTTAGTTTAGATTGCATATATTTTTATATAATTAAGTTCATGACTCTATATTTGAGTAATTATACTTCATGACTCTTAGAAGCACCAAATGGACCTGAAAGTAGCTAGGATATGAAACTTGGTTCGAGCTCTATCAAACAGGACTGAACCAAATAAAAAATGTATTTGCAAACATCTTGATGAGATCAATAAATCTTATGAAAAACTTGATTATTTCTCTCACACTAAATGAAGTAAATTGAGGTAGAAAAGGCTAGCCAAGTAAGTAAATGCATAAAGTTCTTTTTTCTCTTCTTCAAGTGCTTGTATGCCTACTAAAGTAGATGATGTCATGTCAAAGAAGGCCAACCCATAAGGATCATATTCGTTATAGCACCCTAAACTGTAGCAGAGAAAGGACACTAAAAGAATAAATGTTCATCTATTTCAACCTATAACCCACAAATGATACATATCGAAGAGGGAATGATCTAAAAAGCATGTAGTCTATTCATGATATTGAGACGACCTATAAAGGTAAACAACATGATAAAAGAGAGTCTCATGATGAAACTTGTAAACCAGAGAAGATGGTGTATAGAGTCTATGGGTCTGGAATCTTTAAGAACCTCCCATGCCGAGTCAATAGAGAACCTCCCCCAATGAGTTACCGTTCCAGACATAATGATTTGGTAAGGCACTCTTGGGTTAAAAGTAATTAAGTACCCAATGGAAAAACCCAAGTATCCCTCTTAATGATGTATGGGACCTTAACATTCTATGACAACCCAGTATAAGTGAGCACCCTAAAAGACACTAGGTCGCATAACCGTTGTGCATCTGGTAACCAAATAGTCTAACCACATAGAGGTAGCAGTTTCATTACCAATTGTTGCTACCCAATTTTTGACCAATGTTTTTGATATATTTTTAAAAAATCCAAAAAAATAAAGAAAAACAATGAAAATCCAAAAAATATGTTTTTTTAATATATTCTCGTCATTTTAGCATTTTCAGCGTCGTCTAAAAAGAATTTAATTTTTTTAAAAAAATTTCAAACGCGTTTGACTTTTCACGCGTCGTTTTTAAAATCATTGATTTTCCTCATCGAGTCGACGTTGATTTTTCTCGTTTTCAAAAAAATACAAAAAAAACAAGAAAAATCAAATTTTACAAAAAAAGAAAGTTAAGGGACTAATTTTGAAAGCTTGACAATATTTTTTGCCTATAAATACTGGTTTCCAACACTTGCAAGTGGGGGTAATTTTGTAAAGGGAGAGAAACAAAAAAAAAACCTTGACCTAAACCTAACTCTCCCTTTCCTTTGATTTTTCTGAACAGCCGCCGCCCCAATTTTTTTTTCCCCACAGAAACACAGTCGTTTCCTTCCCCCCGGTTTTGAATTTTTTTTTCTCCACCCCCACCGGATTCCAGCCTCTTCTTCCCCGGCCTTTCCTTTCTCCCTCACCCAAACAGCCACATCGCCAGCCCCCACACACCCGATCTCTCCAACACGCAGCCGCCTACACATAGACCCCCCCTCCCCGGCCATTTTCGTTTCTCTTCTCCCCAACATTAGCCACGAATCAGCTCCCTCCTCCACATATCCTCCCTCTCAGCTGCTCCTTTTGCTCTTCGCAGCTCCTGAGCCGGCCACCCTTGGCCACAAAAGAAAAAGCAGCCGCCACCCGAAGACCAGTCTCCGGTGTCCCTCCTCTTCTGTTCCCAGACCGTCCACTGCAACGAACCGCCGACCACAGCAGCCGTCCACAGACCCGAACTCCTCAGCACCGCCACCGGGTTCCTGCTTCAATCGACCACCGACAGCTCCTCCTCCACGACGATCTGCCACCGGAGAAGAAGAAGAAACCCATAACAGACTGATCTGGGAAAGAAGTAGAACCGGAACTGAGAAGAAGAGAAACCGAAGCATGATTTCAAAAAAACAAAGGAAATAATAAATAAAATCAACTGGTGGTTGCGTTATTGTTATTGCTGCAGGTCACCGCCGGCGCAAGGAGGCAGAGAAGAGCAAAAGGTTCCCGATCCACCGGTTTCTGCCATCTTCGTCGGCGGCGACGCGTGACCCACGCGCCGCCAGTGACGGTGGCGCGGGGAACAACGCGCCACCGTCGCCCAACAACTCCAGAATTCATCCTGACAGTGTTCCGGGTTGTTTTGGGGTCATTTTTTTTAATTTTCAAATTGTTTAATGTAATATTTATTTAGTTTTGATTTTTTTTGTATTTTGTAAATATGGAAGAAAAAGGAAAAGAAAGAAAAGAAAAGAAAAGAGAAAGTGATAAATAACAAAAAAAAGAAATGTTTGTGTGTGCTTGTATGTTTGTTTTTTATTTATTTATTGATGTTATTGAATTAAAAATAAAAAAGGACAAAAAGAATTAATTGTTAATTTAAATATGGTTAAATATCTCAAGGACAAATAAAATCAAGTTGTATTTTTCACGAAAATGTGAGAACAAGTTTCTACATATATTCGGGGATTTAATAACTAATTTATTCAAGCCTTAGAATTTAATTAATATTTTAAATTTTCAAATCACATCAGAACACGAAGCAGCTTACCTCAGGTAGGGTGTGTTAGGGGTGCTAATATCTTCCCTAACCACAACTAGTCCTTTACTCGCTATCTCTGACAAGACCAGTGCATCAGGTTTCCTAATAGCCCTTAATGAATTACTAGGTGGCGACTTGAACGAACAAATTCAAAGCAAACACAACATACGAGAAAAATTGCCAGCCGATGCCGTGCGCCGGATTTTTTTTTGGGTGCGACACCAATATTGAAGACAAACTTCCTTTTACACCAATCTTTGATATCAGAGCATATGGTTTGAAGTGGTGTTTGATTTTTGCTCAAAAATAAAAGTTTTCAAAATGGTGTTTTGACCATACCACCGTGTAGAGGAGGAAGAAACGAAGCCACTATTGAAAACCGTGTTGAAATCGGACGTCAGAAACGTCCTCACGCGCCGATGAGGTGACTGTCCAAGCGCACAGACGCGCGCCACGCATAACATGCTTCTTCTTTGCCCGGATAGGTTGACCCGACTCGAATACCAGATGACCCGACCCATGTGGCTGACCTGCGTCAGCATGACGTAGCTATGACGTCATCATGCATAGTCAGCAGACACGTCAACACAGTGGGACCCACATGACGCGTCATTAGCCTCGAGCCGAGCCGCGAGCCGAGGGATAGGATTCTGTGCAGCAGAGTCTACGTGTAACCGAATCTAAGATTGAATATGAGTCGTTGATCAGGCCAGAATTGTTTTAATCAAATCTTAGCCATCTGAAATGCGATTTGGATGATTTCAGACTTGTTTTCAGCTAATTTGATCGTTCCGAATGTAATGGTACGGTCCGATCATTGAGATTTGAGACCAAAAATGGCGATGGTGAATTATTAAGAGAGATTGCCTTATTAGGAGGCATCTGGTGGTTATCATGGTGGTCGATGGAGATGATGAAGAAGAAGGTGCACATGTTTGCCCAATTACATGTGTTGTACTGTTAAGTGGGGAAATTTTTAATTGCCTTGATGGAAGGCAAAATTGGAACACTCTAGACACCCGGTTATGTGGACAATTAGAGGTGTAGAGTGAAAATTGATGAAGACCAATTTTGACGAATCTAAGCACTGGTAGTCTCGCCAGATGTTGAGAAATCAAGTATAAAACCAGGATACCCAGTTCACTTGTAAAGAAAAGCTACAACAAAGCTAGCAAATGGTTGTATATATGGAAATGCAGAACGATGGATAGATATGGCCTAAGAAGTCTGGCTAGGAGATTGGGTTTTAAGTGGGACCAGTGTGACCCCTCCAATCTTTCTTGGGAACTTGCTTAGTGGAAGGATTATCCATACGGTACTATTTTCATATATATAGCAGTTTGTAATGAAACTGATGAAGACTAGCAGGATAACAGCACAAGGGGAACAATTGGGTTCCGTATGATCAAGGATCTGATGGAGTGGTGATTTCTCAAAGAAGTTAGATTCGGTGACTGTGATTTCTCGAAGGGGAGAGTTGATGAAGACCCTGATAATGGAAGAGAAATATAACAAGGGGATAAAGATTGACACCCTATTTTGACTTGGATAGGTGTTGTGACAAGATGAGCTGCTGTCAAACATAAGCAAGAAATAGGGAGAAATCTGGAGAACAGAAATTGCACGAGGGCACAAATAGATTATGCAAGAGTACTCGAAGGAGCCAACGAGGTATTGTAATGAGGCAACAGGTGCAAGGAGAAGAAGTGTTCCCAGATGAAGCTCAAAGCAGAGACTATGTAGAAGTTGTATAACATGAAGTCTCTTGTGCTCTTGATAAAAGCAACATGCGAGTACCTTTCCAATGCATACAAGGATGGAAAGATGAGCTGTTGCAGAGGCACCTAATTGAGGGGGTGCAAATGCCTGTGATAAAAGGCAACCACCTATGAAAGGCGAAGACACCAAAGAGAGGTGGTGTAGGTGGAGCTGTCAAGCAGAAAGGTGTAGAAGCTCCAAACATAAAAATCGAGGTGGAGGATTGCGAGGAGTATACCATAACTTTCTCTTTCTATGTAATCAGTGGCAGTAATCTCTCCCAAGTCCACATGGTGGTAGAGAATCTTGGAGCCACTGGAGTCATCTCGATGAAGGAGGATGAGACCGTTCCACGACGAGCGGAGACACCTCGGATGGAAGGTGTGAGGGCTATGAAATGAGCCTAAGATCAGGTCGCCCAAAATAACAGGCATAGACACCTCAGATGGAAGGTGAGGACCATGATATGAGTCCCAGATTCAGACCGTCGCATGATGACGAGCGAAGACACCTCAGATGGAAGGTGTGTGGGCCACGATATGAGCCCAAGATCAAACCGCCCCATGACAACGGGCAAAGACACCTTAGGAGAAGGTGTAAGGGCCATGATAGGAGCCCCAATTTAGTTCAAAACGGCCTAGAGCCAATGTGATGGCTAGATATAAGTGGATAGGTGTATAGTTAATGAAGTGGCTATGATGAGTATGAAGACAAATACAGGATTGACTTTCATGGATATTGCCCCCATGCTAAAGATCAATGAGTTAGAAGACATTTGCCTTAGAAAATAAGTGGGTGACTTATGGAGCATTAAGACTCGACTACTATGAAGGAGCATAGGGCATGCGCAGGTTCTTGGAACAAGTTGACTCTTGTCAAGGTGGTGAGCTCGGTAATGACATTGTAATACTCAGAGTATGAAGACAGATATGGATCAACCTTTAATGGGCTGCCCCCATGGTTAAAGGTGGAGAGCTACCTGGACTCTTGAGACTAAAAGCAGGAGACTCACGGAGAAGTAAGGCGTGGTTCTTAGGGTGGAACAGAGAGCAGACACAACTCTTGGATGAGTAGACTCTTGAAAGAGTGGTGAGCTCGTGATCATATTGAGATACTCAGATAATGACTGTCGCACTTGGAAATAGAAATTTCCGTTTGAGGGGGTGTTGTAAGCCTTAGTGTGAGGCTTGATAAATCATTCCAGACCGAGCATGGTTGATACGCTCGAAGGGGAATGTTGTGTCCCAGAAACAAGCGTTAACACTCTTCAGATGTGATGTGGGAGACCATCTGGTTGTAGGGATCCTTTTGTGTGAGAAAAGATGTGCTTTGGTAACTCTGGTGATTAAAAGGTTTGGCAAGTACCTGTAAACTTGGCCACAGGCGCTCTCGGAATGGTAAGCTTGGAAGAGCTGTAGGATGCAAGCTTGTGCTGAAGAAGCAAGAGGACAATTGCCCATATAAATATCAAAGGGGGTGATTGTTGGGATTTGCCATTAATGGGCAACCTACCCTAAGAAGTAGGGTTACCATTTGTCAATGGTAGCTGCACCCACCATTGACAAATGCATCAACCCATGTGCAGCTGTTGTTGTTGAAGAAGATGAGCTGCCATTGAAGCCTATAAATAGGCACCAAGAAAGAGAGCAAAATGAGAGAGAGAGGTGGTGAGTGTGTAAGAGAGTAGAGAGAAAGAGAGAGCTGCAAGGGCAACAATGAGAGATGGGAGTAGAGTAGAGTGAAGTGATCCTCTTCCTCCATGTATTTGTTTTGTATTCTTTCTCTATCTCTAATAATATTGACTCTCCCGTGTATGTAGGCGATTTGCCGAACCACGTTAAATATTATGTCAGTGTGCTTA
Source organism: Populus alba x Populus glandulosa (assembly GCA_033617975.1). Lineage (NCBI taxonomy): Eukaryota > Viridiplantae > Streptophyta > Magnoliopsida > Malpighiales > Salicaceae > Populus > Populus alba x Populus glandulosa. Next base: position 5,614,957 of record CM066148.1, on the reverse strand, counting down.
CCCTTCTATGAGCAATTATCAGTACATCACCGGTCGGGATTTCCCCAACACCTGCAATTTGGGCTCCATCTTGAGCATTATTCTAACCATGAGGATAAGGCTTGTCTATGAGATGCTTTATGATGGGGTTTCTTTTATGCACGAAGTGGAATATGATAAGTTGAGGCATGGGAAGCCATTCTCCTGAAGCACATGACATAATAGATATTCCGGCTATGTAAATTCACTTTTTTAGAATTTGCACAATGCGTTGCAAGTTTGAGTGCCAACCCAGGAAATCAACAGTCATCTAATTCATGTTAATACTAGTTATGATGATAAAGTTTTCCTCTCCATATGACAGCTAAAATGCAATTGAGGAGGATAGTTATCGATGATTGATATCCTGTTTTAGCTAAAAGTATACCGAACAAGGTTCATGTATCCATTATTTTTTGTTTCCTTGAAAATGCACTTCTAAATTTCTTTGATGAATAATTTTGCATTAGTGTAATGGTTCATCTCAAATCTTTGAGTGGTTTTTTATGAATTGGATAACTGTTGTTTTTTATCTATAATTTAGTTTAGATTGCTTGCATTTTTATATAATTAAGTTCATCTTCATCAAAATAAAATCATAGCATACATATTAAATAGACATTAAAACTTGCAATGCATAGCAAAACAAAATTCTTTTTTTTTTTATTTTTTTTTTATTTTCAGATAAAAGTTATTGTATTAAAGGGAAGAAACTATATAGAGCACGAGGAGCATACCTCAAGAAGTATAAATGCTTGTTACCTAGTCTATTTGACAAAAAATAACAAGAAAAAGAAGCAAAAGCTAAAAAAAAAAAACTAAAAAAGGATAAAAGCATATTGTGAAGATAAACAATAGATGAATCAGTCGACTGGTTGATTACATATAAAACTGTGCTAAATAGAATCTCGAAATTAGCAAGAGTATTTATATTTCATGACTTTCAGGGGCACCAAATAGACTTGGAAGTATTTCTGCTTATTCGTTGACATGATTCATTCAACTTATACGTCTCGGTCGCTTTTCAAGCCAAATAAATCTCCTCTCTTTTCCAAGAAACTCAAGACAAAGGTTGCTTAGCATCCATGTATTATAATTCTACAGAATGCCTTAACATTTGTAAGAAAATGCTGGCGTTCATGTTATAAAAGTCATCATATAGCCTGGTGCTAAGACTGGAAGGCATGTAAGCCAGGCTTGATTCGAATGAATAGCTATAAATGTACTTGATTTGAAGCTACTTGTATTTGGTGCTTTGCCAAACTTAGAAAGGCATCGCCTTTTCCATTGTTTAACCTGTAATATCCTTTATGCTATCAATGAACCTGCCCTGAAAAAGTAGAACTTCTGCTGCTAGTGCAGGTATTCGGTCATTCCTTCTCTTTTAACTGTTTTCTTCTTTCATTTTTCAATTCATCATGTTTAAGCCTAAAGCGCCGCGTGTTAAGAAATTTCATTTTCTTGGTGATAAATTACAATAATTTTTTTTAAAACTTGAATCGGAATCTACTTAAACAAGGCCTAGATTACGGGTGAGAAAAATAAATCCAAGTTGACCTAAATTGAAAGAAATAATCAAAGGATCATTGTTTTGACCAAAAACAATTCAAAAAAAAAAAATCAATGGATTTTTAACTCATATTTTGTCATGGGTAGGCCAGGTGGCAAGGTTAACCCAAGTTTTTAATTGTATTAGGTCAAATCAATCATTCATTTTCCTTTTCTTTTAACTCGACTTGGTCAAAGCATTGAGTTGGTCAGATCCCCTCTATTATCTTTCAAACACATAATAAGACAAATTGTTCAGTCTGGTTCAGAGCATGCTACACACAAGACTTGTTTGTTTAGTCATGTCATATCCACTCTAGTCCAATTAATAATGTCCAACATACCAAACGCTAACTAATAAAACCTGACCTATAAAATGCGCTTGCAAAATTTCAACTAGATTCAATGATTGAATTAAAAATTATATATATTTTTAGCAAGCTCATTTGACTTATCCTCATTTGTTTTTAAGTCTAAACCCTATAGAAAAAAAGAGTTAAGAAATAATGAAGCTCACCTTTCAACAAATACATAATTGAAAGATAAAATTAAAAAAAAAATTCATGTAAAAAAAGAACTAAGAAAACCGATGTCAAACTAGGTTAACCTTTCAAATTTATGACTTGAGTCATGATTTCAGAACCACCCCATCCAAAAAATTATTAAGCCCAACTTACAACAAATCCAATGTTTAAAGATGAAATTGATTTTTTTTAAAAAAAAAAAACACAAAACAAAAATTTACAATTAAAAGAATGAGGATCAAATTTGACACAAAAATAAAATGACAAGACACCTAGTAATTTTGGTGGACCAACTCAAATCCCAAGAGAGGAGAAAGAAAAAAAAAAGGAGAAAAAAGAAAAGGTTGCTAACGCCTCTCTCTCAACACACACCACACCATTGGTAAGAGCTTGCTACGTTGCTTTAAATAGAATTGTGGACGACAATGTTCCAACACCTGAAGAAGTTGCACACGCCGCTAGAGCGTGGAGGCTTCACCCCACACATTGTCATATGCATTTCACATGGCAACCAAAATATCTTGCTCGTCCTTTTCAATTCTTAAAAGTATTTTTTTTGTTTCAAAGTTGATCTTTCAAGCCTTAATTGTTTCAGATAAATAAATTAAATTTTATCCTGCAAAACTGAGAATCAAACACATATAAAAAATTTCCCTCGACACCATGGAATCCTAGCATCTAGGCAATAAAACAAAATCAAATCCAATCACAAGTAAACTCAATTTAAAAGAATCAAATGAAAATAAAATGAGGGAAAAAAAAAGGGGTTGAATTTCTCCTTTGCTCATGCAATTTAGTACTGGATGTTTGCAAGAAAAAAGAGCTTAATACTTGTCTAATGCTTAAATTTGGTTTCTTAGCTTTAATTTTTTTAATTCAATTTATTTTCATTTAATCTTTCCAAATCAAAGCATTATTCAAGAGTCCATTTTGTTTCTTGACACCACAAGTAGCCAATACCAAGCCAAGCAAAACGAAACAAATAACAAAATTCAATTTCAAGTTAATCTAATATAAAAAGAATCAAATAAAAAGCTTCTAGTGATGAAAAAAAAACTAAATAAAGAAAGAAAACATTTAGCGAATTCATAATGTTTCCTCTCATAATGCATATGAAAAGTCCGATCTTTTTTTTATTTTCTTGATGCATAATCATTTGATGATAAAGAAAAATTGGTGTCTTGAATTGATGACCAATAGATTCACTCTAGGATTTTATTTTTCGAGTTGGAATTTATGACTTATTATTTGAATTTTTTGAGTTGATGTAAGTTAATTTTATGAACTCGTGATTCAATCATCACAAAAGGTTTTCAATTTAATAACAATGCCATTTAATTCTAGTGATTTATTTTATCACCAAGTAATTATTACTTCATAAAATTAATATTATTGATGAATATAAATAGATTTGGAATTGTAATTAATGGAAGATTACTTTTGCTAAAACAAAAGAATAAAAATAAAAGCTTGCTTAGATATTTGAAGGATTTCTCGATTTCAAGTGGCACTAAATTAAAGTTTATTTAATAAAGAATTAAATTTATTTTTGAAAGTACATGATTGTAAAAGACATGCAAATGCATGCCTACCATGTTCAATATTTTTCTACATAATTGCCATATTTCTCCACAGTAGAAAAAAACTTGCGAATGAATTGCAAAAAAGAAAGCATGAAAATGTTGATTGCCCACATGACTGTTTATCCTCAATTTATATGTTCATGATAGCTACTCCATGGACGCCTTGTTCTTTAATATCACAGGATAATGATCGATTCTTCAACATTCATTCTCATGAATTCAAGAAATTATCTCATCTAATCTCTAAGCTTGACGGTAAAATAAATATTATTGTCTTATATCTCATTTAATTTCTTAAAATTGAACCATAAAAATTAAAAGAAATTATCTAGTCATAAAAAACAAAATAAATATTAACTTGAAGTTTGGGAGTTTGATTTTAATTTTTTAAAATATTTTTCATTCGAAAATATATTAAAATAATTTTTTTTTCAAATTATTTTTAATATCAACACAGGATTTGAAACACAAAAACAAACATGGTTTTAACATATTGTAACCAAGATATTATTTGTTTAGTATTGTTACGCATGATGTTTTTTAAATATTTTTTTTTAAAAATATATTAAAATATTTTTTTCTATATATTTTTTAAAAATTTATATCAAAACATCACAATCATAAAAAATACTAAAAAAAAAGTGATTTGATATTTTTAGTAGTAAAATATACTTTTAAAATACATTAAAAAAAATAAAAGTTACTTCCTTTTCAAATGATGACGTGATTAAAAAATTATAAAAATTTACTCTTAAAAATCAAATTATACCAGTATACCAAACATATAATAAAAGGTGTCTGACCCAATCAATAAGAAAGAAAAAAGATACTTCGGTTGTCTTATTAAATTAACGGAATCCAAACAACCTTTATTTCATCCAATCGTACATTGGCACCTGATCTTAATCCAACGGCCTAAAGTTATCGTAACTATATATTTACAGAAACGTCACCCACAACTGTCGTGGCGTGGCCTCCGATTCGAGACGGAAGTTATAATGCCCAGGGCAGGTTAGGTGATGATGTCGTGAAATAGGCCCTGTCCAGTTGAAACCTTAAACTGACAAAGGGGCCCACAAGAATTGCTTAAATGTCCAAATTCCAAAAAGGTCCCAAATCATGCGGGGATTGTTGCCATCAACAAGGTTGGTTTCGTACTTTGGAAACTGGAAATTAACACACGCTTAGATTTTAGGGAAACCCTCAAATCAGACCCATAATATATTATTCTATCACTAATGGAGTCCTAATAAAAATACTTTATCAATTAAGTCCTCCGTGCTTAAGAAGTTTCTCATTAGGTGCTTCTTTCCGAGCCTGTTAATTTACTGGTCCATTTTTCTTCAAATTAAAGACATCATTTTATTGCGTAGAATCATAAATATAAGACTACATTTGATATGCTTATGCTGATAGAATTTTTGAAAAAAAAAATGTTAAGAGAGTAAAAATCAAATAATAAAATGTTTTTTTTTATTTGTATGTATATACACTTTTTCAATGAAAAATTGTCGAATGTTAATGAAATACTCACCTTTTTTTTTTGAAATCACAACTGCATCATCTTTACAGCTAAATATTATACATGTCACATCATTGGTATTTAATAATTATATTAGCTCTTTATTAATTTTTGTATATAATTTTATTTATTTATTTATAATATTTTATTACATTTATATATAAATTTTAAACATAGAATTTATATACATTCTAAAGTTACAAATCATAACCAATTCATTTCTTGTTAGCTTTATTTTTTTTTACCGAGTTGAGTTGATAATATATCTAAGAACTGATCAAATATCTTTATTTTTTTTTTCAGAAAGGAAAAGAGGAAAGAAATTGGTAATAAAATTCAAGAAAGTAAGAGAAGCGAAATATAAGACTAATTTCCTCACATAACAAACGTATTGTAACAAATATTGATAGAAGGATCAAATTGAGAAATGTGTAAAACATTAGGGATACTACTAATAAATTGTTCTGTTTCGGGACAGGATTAGAATGAAGTGACTTTGATTTTATCCCTAAGCCCAAGCCTTAATTATTTCCACTACTATTCGATTTCGATCACCTCTCTCTCCAACTCTCTTCAAGCCTAAGCCTTAATTAGAAGATTTGGTTTTTGTTCTGTAAAACAGAAGCAAAAGTCTTCTTATTTATTTCAGTCTTTTCTCGATTAGTTTTGTTTCCAATCTGTTTGGAGATCTCTGATTGTATGTAGAATCTCTTCTTCATTTGAAAAAAAAAGACTTCTGCAGTATTTTCTCTGTCGATTTATCTGACTTTATGGGGTCTGATCCGACCGTCAGTATTCATGACTTTTCTTTTTGTCTCTCTATTTTCTCCTTTTCGATTCCATCATAAATTGATTTGTTTCCTTTTTTAGTTTTTTTTTTCTCTTTTTAAAAAAGTAGAATTAAAAAAGAAGAAGCGAATATGAGTGTAGCCAAGTCTCAGGTATGGCAACCATGCAAGAAGAAGAGATCTTGATAGATAGAAAATAAAAACAGGAACTTCAGTTTTAGAGAGAGAAAGAGAGGGAAAGGAAAGGAGTTTTGATTGATTCCAGAGAATGTCGTCTTCTAGAAGTGGTGGAAGCGGAAGCAGGACACGCGTGGGGAGGTATGAGCTCGGAAGGACTCTCGGAGAAGGAACTTTTGCGAAGGTGAAATTTGCTAGGAACGTTGAGACGGGAGAGAATGTTGCTATTAAAATTCTCGATAAAGAGAAAGTTCTTAAACACAAAATGATCGGTCAGGTATTTCTTTCTGATTTTTTTTATTTCATAAAATTCTGTGGATTCTTAAGTTTTATTTCATCAAATTCAACTTATTTTTGTGTTAATTTTAGCTCATGATTTTTCTCGTTGTTAGTTGTTATGTTTGGTCACCGAGAAAATCGAACTGAAAATTTAGAGCTGTTAGTTGTAGACAATTAAAGAAGAAAGAAAAGTCAATTTGAATAGGGAGACTAGTCGTTTGCTATGCTATATTTTTGTTTTTTTTTTTTCATTGCAGATTAAACGGGAGATTTCAACAATGAAATTAATTAGACACCCGAATGTCGTCCGCATGTATGAGGTTGGAAGTTTTTTTTTTAATTAGCAAGTTGTTATTATTCTTTTTATGTTATTGTCGGGACTGTTTTAATAACTTGCAGCAGTATTGGTGTTGTAGGTGATGGCGAGCAAGACCAAAATATACATTGTTTTAGAATTTGTGACGGGTGGTGAACTTTTCGACAAGATTGTAAGATGAATATGTCTGAAATTGACGTGTTGGATTATTCTGCATGTTAATGTTAATGAAAAGTCTAATTTTTTCTGTGTTTTTTTTGCTATTTTTCTTGAGTTAGGCAAGTAAAGGGAGGTTGAAGGAGGATGAAGCGAGAAAGTATTTTCAGCAACTTATCAATGCCGTGGACTACTGCCATAGCAGAGGTGTATACCACAGAGATCTAAAGGTGCGAGTTTGTTGCTTTTATTCTTATTTTAATGTAAAAATGACAATGACCCTCACAAATCTCTTTAGTTGAGCTGACTGATCAATCTCTTATTAGTATAGGTAATGAACTAAGTTTTTTACATCTGGTTGTAAAACTACAGCCTGAGAATCTGCTATTGGATGCTAGTGGGGCTCTTAAAGTTTCGGATTTTGGATTGAGTGCACTACCTCAGCAAGTTAGAGTATGTTAACCTCTGACCCGAGAACTCTGCCCAAACATTGATTATTTTCGCTTCATTCCAGAAGATTTCCTGACTGTTTATCTTTTATTTCTCTTTTTAGGAAGATGGGTTACTTCACACAACGTGTGGAACACCAAATTATGTTGCTCCAGAGGTGTGGTAACTTTTCGTGCCATCAATATTTCTTAATGCTCCAACCATACATGTTATTCATTGCTTGGTGTTTCACTTTTCTAGGTGATCAACAATAAAGGCTATGATGGCGCCAAGGCAGATTTGTGGTCATGTGGTGTGATTCTTTTTGTCTTGATGGCTGGGTACTTGCCTTTTGAAGAATCCAACCTTATGGCACTATACAAAAAGGTGATTGTTTTCATTCTTTCTCATTGCATTGTTGTAGTCACCCATCTTCATGTTTGTTGGTTATAGTTGTATAAAATGCTAGAGTTGGGGAAATGAAGCTCCCTCTATAGAGAAAGACTGCATCAAGTTTCATTTTTTTTGCCTATTAATTCTATCATGTTTACCTGAAAACAGCTGAGTAGAAAAGATCCTCTAGATCTCTAATGTCCTCTCAGAAACTACTCTATGAAAACATTTAACAATTATCAACTTTTATGATTGGAAAGTTAACCATAATTTCACAAGCTCATTAATCAATTTTGTACCGGGTGGAGCTACTCCATGGAAAGTATGATTGGAAAATGACCCAAAGTTCTGCTTGAGTTTGGCTCATTCAATGTACACATGAGCTTGAGGGAGCTTTCAGAAAACCGGCCCGGTCATGAGCAGGCTTTGATTGTTTTGCAAAATGTCATGATCAACAGTGCTGTTTATGCCATTGACATCGTCTTACAAGCTATTTGCTACATCTGAGAGCATGTGCTAAAAAATTAAATAGGGAATCAAGTGGCAGCTTGATATCTTATTCTGGTTTGTAAAATCATGGACCCATGGTTTGAAATCAGAGCCTTTGTGCATATCTGCTTTGGTAAACCTGTTCAGTTGCTGTGTAAAATAAGTGAAATGTGGTCATTGTGCATTGCCTGAATGGAAGGTGCTTTATTGTATTTTACCTAGGTTAAATGTGGTTTTTGTGCGACTGCAGATATTCAAGGCTGACTTCACATGTCCTCCATGGTTCTCCTCAAGTGCAAAGAAACTGATCAAAAGAATTCTGGACCCTAATCCCTCAACAGTTTGTTCCCTCTCTTCTCTTTGTATAAATTTATTGTACACCTTTCCTTCTCTAGAAAGGATGCCGTATAATAGTAGGTATTTGTCTTACTGTACAAGCTAATTGTATGAAACAGCGTATTACCATTTCCGAGCTTATTGAAAATGAATGGTTTAAGAAAGGATATAAGCCACCTACTTTTGAAAAGGCTAATGTTAGTCTCGACGATGTGGACTCTATCTTCAATGAATCAATGGTAATTCTTGTGTTTCATTTGTGCATCCTGCTTTCAAACTTAGTACACCATCTGTGGGTTTGTAATTGATGTTTCTCATGGTTAACAGGATTCTCAAAACCTTGTTGTGGAGAGGCGAGAAGAAGGGTTTATAGGGCCTATGGCTCCTGTAACCATGAATGCGTTTGAACTTATCTCTACCTCTCAGGGTCTCAACCTTAGTAGTCTTTTTGAGAAACAAATGGTAAGTTTTAAACTCGTTGTTCTATGTAAAAGAAACCAAAATCTGGAAAATGTTGGAATTTGAGAGAGCCTGACAGTTTGGTACATTTGTTTATGCTGAAATCTTCTCAAATTATAATTATACCAAAGATTAATGGTTGAATACTCCAACTGTAGCATTATACTCTTCAATTTTCTATCATTTAAAAGCATGTTTTAGTTGATATTCCAACTTTGTTCTGATATTTAGCATTATCAATTTTATGAAATAATTGCCAAGCAAAAATCAGATAACTGTTTTCCCAGTGTGTGTTTTTTGAAATATCAGAGTTTAACGAGCCACTACCACCTCCTTGGATGTGTATCTTTGAGTTTCACAACCATGAACCTAAGAGACTTTCTTTTCCTTTGGCAACCAGGGGCTTGTGAAACGGGAAACGAGATTCACTTCCAAACATTCTGCTAGTGAGATAATCTCGAAAATTGAAGCAGCAGCAGCGCCTCTGGGTTTTGATGTAAAGAAAAATAACTTTAAGGTCAGATAATTTTCTCCTTTTTTATGAATGAGAGTTTTTGGTGGAATGTTTAGTTCATGTTTAGCAAGATTCCTGTGGTTTTCCGGCATCCAACTTCTTGTGATGTCTGTATGGCTTTCAAGAGCTACCACCAAACTGGAATCCTTAATATACCTGAATGAAATCTGCATTCTTTTTTTTTTCCTTGTCCTTTCACCTTCATAAGGAAATTGATTTATCATTATTGAGCTTTTTCTATATGGTTCAGTGGACTCCTGATTTTGTGTGTGAGGAAACAGGATTCCTTCAGAAATTTGATTTTGTTATCAGTCAACTGTTAAATTATTGTTTCTGCTGAAACAACTCTTCTATTTCAAATCACAGATGAAGCTTCAAGGGGAGAAGGACGGACGCAAGGGTCGTTTATCTGTTTCAACAGAGGTATGTATCTAGGAAATCTGTACTGATAGACTTGTCTGTAGTGGTTTGAACTGGGTCCTAACATAATTCTCTTTCTTTCAGGTCTTTGAAGTGGCCCCTTCTCTTTATATGGTTGAGGTTCGCAAGTCTGATGGTGATACCCTGGAATTTCATAAGGTAATTTAAATATTGGTGCTCTTGTGGCAATTAAAACAGTAATGAAGAATTTCTCCTCCCTCAAAAACATTTCTGGTCTTTGTATTCTTTTTTGTCAATCAGGTTGATGCCTGTGTAGTTAGGTCTTGTGTGTGACCCTTGGTTTGGCTGCAAATTGAATGGATCTGTTCTTGAAAAGTATTTAGTCAGCTGGTTTGCTTATTTCATTTTTCATGCAAAAAAAAATTATGACAAGTGACCTTTTTGGTAAATAGGGAGGGTGGACTGGGAGGGCTTTGTGAGATACCCAACCACAGTTGATGGCTTAGCCAATAAGTATATCATGTGTGATTCAGCTTTTTTCATGGACTGGGAGGGGTATGTGAGATACCCAACCATGGTTGATGGTATACACATTGATGCCAAGAACTTGTCAATAACTGCAACATATGATCCAGCTTCACCAATTTAATCCTCCAGTTGTTGTTGTTGTTATTATTATTACTGAAAAAATGCTTATGATATTAAACATTCTAGGCCAAGTTGAATTTTAAATTTTTCCCAGGCACAAGGCAAAGTTAAAAAAGTTAACTATAGCATTGTTAGCTCAAGAATAAGGTGAAGCTAAATTGGTTTGCTTGCTTTCTGGGTCTTATAATCTCATGGAGTGAGCGGAAGGCTAGATTTGTGTCTGGTCTTGTTGGGTGGACCCAACAGGCCATAAAATATGTAGCTCCCTCCACTGGCATTGTTGTCCCAAAACTATGTTACCAGTTAATTCTTTCTTTTATCTTTAATTGTTGTAAGGTGTAATTTTGAAATCATCTGGCTTGAATGACAGTTTTACAAGAACCTTTCAACTGGGCTGAAAGACATCGTATGGAAGACGATTGATGAAGAAGAGGAAGAAGAGGCAGCGACAAATGGTTAGTAGTTATTACCTGTGGAGTGTTATAATGAGAAGTAAGAAATTATTTTGAGGAAAAAAGTGTAACTAAATAAAAAGTAGAGGGGAAATGACATTAGATGTTTTAGGCTGATGGTATGTGTATGAGAGAAGTATATTAAAGTTATTGCAGTTAGAATTTATATGGGTGCGATGAAATGGAAGTAGGTTTTTTAGCATTTGGGTTTTAGGTAGCGATTGGTTAACGTTTCAGGATGGGTTGAGGAGACCAAGATATAGACAAAAATAAATCTGTTCTTGAGATAATTTTGGAGTAAATTTCTGTACTTAGAAAACAAGAGGCATATAAGGGTCAACTTGAGTTAACCTCATTTTTTTTTAATAAAAAAAGATCGTAACAACATTGTTTTGACTATTTTTTTTAATCAATGGGTTCTTACTGGGTTTTATCTTGGGTTGATCAGGTTGTGGGTCGACTTAGTTTTTTACTAGGTTGGGCTCGGTCAATCCCTTATATTTTCATAAACCTGGACCAGTACAGGCTCTAAGCTGGTCGGGTCCTAGGTCGACCTGCAAGCAAGTCCGGGTTTATAGCTATGTTATTATACTATTATTAATTTCAATATTCAATAGAAGCTAAGAAAAAAAAAATATAATTATTTTTTTACATGTTTGTAACTTTGACAATAATATATATATATTAAGGGTAATACACACAAGCACCATCAACTACAAAGGATACGAAGATACTAACTTTATCTTGCATATCACTACTAAATACAAATTTCTTTCTTTCTTATTTTCTGCGTTGTTTCTGTTTCATTCATCCCGGGACACTAATCAAATGCGATGTTAATGTTGCAAATAACAACAACATTAACAACAACTAGTGTTAACTATAGGCTGGTCAAGTTTCAGTATGCATTTGCTCCTGCACCTCATATTATGTATGGGCATCATACTAGTTCTATTTTGGATATCTTTCTCTGCAGGTGTTGCTCGGGTTACTGCACATTAATTGGCTTCCTTCCTTGAAATCAAGAATCGTCAAGTGGTTTTCCTGTAAAAATCCAAATGTCGATTATTCATATGAATGTTGTCTGGTTTGTATGTATTTTTTCCTCCCTCAATGTTATGAAGTTTAATGGGGGGAACATACTGTAGGTTTCAAGGACATGTTCCTTGTGACCCTGAACAAACTCAAACTCTTGGCCTGGTTTTTTTCCAAACTGTGAATGTATCGTAACATGTTTGCACAGTTCGGTTTTATTCTGAATGTATCATAGACCCCTTTAAAGAAAGTTCTCTGTAATGTTTGCTTCTGCAGATGGGGGTGGGAGGCCACTTGATGTCTGAAGAGAGGTAGTGGGTCAAGTATAATACCTATGGAGATTAAATTAGAAATTAATGAGTTTATGTTAGAGATTAAATTTCAACAAAGTTTTAATACAAAAGTGAGTTGAATTTTTTTGAAATTTAACCTCAAATATACTCTTGTTTTACAAATTTTACTACTCTTTTAGGCACTTTCATTATCTCGACAGAAAACATTATCAAGCTGATGCCAGTCCAGAGATCGAAGAGAACTTTGTTGATGTACTTTCAGTGAAAGAGTTTCCCAAGGAATCTATTTCTTTAACATTTGCCATTATATTTTGATATTCTTTGTGCTCGTCCATGTTTGGGCCGGAAAGTGGTAAAAATGGGTGGAATCAACCGACCTTTGTTTTTTATAAGGTAGGGATTGGAATTGATGGTTCAAAAGTATCACTATGTAATAAGTTGATATTTTTTACGTAGAAGGATGCAGAATAGTTGACAGGTCCCGTGCTGAACATGATTGGCATGCTGTAGGTTCACAACAGTTCATCACATTCACCATGAGATGGATTTTGGAGAAGTTAAGAATGAAATCAACTCCAACTAACTTTATTGGCTATCAAACACTCAATCTAAAATATTATAATGTTGTTATTAGATAAGGTTTCAAAAATAATTTTATATTACTTTTTAATATACTTTTTTAAGTGAAAGGAGATTTAAACTTGAAACATGTATATGTTTGTATTATTTTGTGCTTATTTTTTTTATTAATTATAATAAGAGTAATGGGATTTGAATCCTGATCATTTAGTTAAAATAATTTTATATTATTCTCCAATAAAATATAATCTAAAATACAGTTAGGGACATCTTTTATCTTTATTACGATATGTTCATGAACAATGCAATGAGCCAGCTAGCTAGAGGTTGGATTTTGTATTTGAATATGATGGACCAAGATTTTATTTGTATTATTTTGTGTGTAGATTTTTTTCAAATAATTACTTGGAACAAGGAACGTGCGTGATTCGAAACCCTAATAAATCAAAAGAAGAAGTTTTGCAAAGAAAATGGAGCTGCAAATATTGATGAAAAACTTTACAAAATCTTAATAGGTTGCTTGATGTACCTAATTGCAACTAACTATATATTATGAATGTTATAAATCTACTCTCAAGGTACATGTATTTTGCTAGTGAAATTCATTTTCAAGTAGCAAAAACAATTGTTAGATATATCAAGCTCAAGGGTATGATTAATTATGGTTTGAGGTTCTGTCAAGTTAAAAAATTTACCCTCCATGTTTATCCAGATAATGATTAGAATGGTTGTGTTGATGACATGATAAATATTTCATATTGTTTTTTTCATGATGTTTTAAAAAGCAAGAAGTCATAGCTCACAACGGAAACAGAATACGTAGATGTTGCTGCTGCTATGAACCAAGCTCTCTAGATTAGGAAATTAATGGCAGACCTGCATATGGAGAAAAAGGAAAGCACGTAGATACTTGTAGACAGCCAAGCTACAATTTTAATTGTGTTTCATGGCAAAACAAAACATTTGAGAAGAAAACATTTAATGCTCTTTCTCTTTTGACAAGTTATATAAATAAGTACTTTGATAATCAATAAAAAATATTCATAAAGAGAAGTTTCAAAATTAAGTTTGTTTTGCCAGCCTTGCTTTATTCTGTCAAAAAAATCTACAGAGTTTTATTGTATGATTAATTTTAATAAATGTTATGGATCTCCATTTTTGGTCATCGGAGGAGCTCTTTTGACATATTTTGTCTCCATTTCCTTCTGATATTTTCATTAATAAAAAGAAAATAGAAAATAGAAAATAATTCTTTGGCTATATATTTCATCTTTTTTCTGGCAAGTAAACACAAATTAATTACCAGTTTTGATTTCCTCCAAGGAACTGCTTCTTTTTCAACAATTCTCAAGCACTTGTTATTCTCTTGTGAACGATTTCTTTATCTTGCACCTGGCTTTTTTTTTTTTAGAGCCATTTCCTTTTTCCCGGTGCCTTTTCAACAGGTGTAACAAGCTTTGATGTTCATGAGTCGACAACTTTTCCTTCAATTGAGGTATCATTCTAGCCGACTGCTAATCTTCTAATGCCAATCCGCTATCCCTCTTCAGTATAATAGATTGCAACTTGAGCACAGATTTGGAGGATTTGAAAAGTGATCTCTTATCAATCTTGGAAAATTATAATAATGCGATTTACTTTCCATTTCTGTACTAATACCATTTAAAGACTTTAGTGTGGTATATATATCATACAATAAACTCATCAACTATTTGGTGAGCGCAGTAAATTACACCACCTTTTATTTACATAATGAAAAGTAGAACGTGCAAGGCACACAATCAATTCAACTTGAATATTTGAAGTATGCTAAGAAACCTTTGGCTTGACTCGTTTAGAAAAGAGAGGAGATTTATGTGGCTTGGAAAGTGACCGAGACGTGCAAGTTTGACAAGAAGGTTATCAAGGATGAAGCAGAGGTTACTAGAGATATTGCATCTGATATGACAAAGAATTTGAATGCAGGATTCTTAAGGAAAACAGGAGTCCCTGTATCTTGTATACTACCTCCTGGCAAGGCAAAAGCTGCTGCAAAAACCACAGTGGCAATAAGTGTTGCTACAAGCATGCATGAATCGGCAATGTCTCTCATCGATCGATGTAGTAATTATTAAAAAATGTAGTAATTAGCAACGGACTACTCCGTTGCAAATAATACTAAAATCCGTTGCTAAAACAATTTAGCAACGAAATCAGCAACGATAAATATCAGATGCAGATTTGTGGTTGCTGATTTTTTAGCAACGAATTTATCCGTTACTGATTTCACAGTAATGAAATTCTCCGTTGCTTACAATTAGCAATGGATAATCCGATGCTAACAACTAGCAACGGATTTTTCATCAAGCATGCATGAATTAGCAGTATCTCTCACATTCAATGCTCACCTTCTTTCATCAAGCCACATTCATGCTCACCTTCTTTCATCAAGCCCTTATGTTGTTCTATAAATAAAGCTGATGGAGTTTTCCCATGAATATGTTTTTCTTCAATGTGTCGTGGTTGAACGACTTTTTTCACTTCCTATAAATCATGATCATGTAGATATTAGACTGGGAGATATTCATATATAGAAGTAGAATATTATAGCAATATTTAATCACACATGCATATGAACATCGTGTTAGGATTGTTGCCATTAATATGCAGCAATCATACAGCATATGCAGCCTATCTTCTAGAAAAAGATGGTTGTCATTGTCAAAGAAAAAAGGCTATAAACGGTGGGAAATAAATAGGCCAACCTTTAAGAGTCAAAGAGGGCTACTGGTGCAGTCACTATTGTTAACTAAAGAGCAAGAAAAGCTGTCATAGATGCCTATAAATAAAAGCATATGTTAGAGAGCAAAATAAGAGAGATAGTGCAACCAAAGATGTGAAAAATATTGGAGAGAGTGGGTTGTCAAGGACAGTCAGTAGTAGCTGCCATTGCAGTACTAAAAAGAGAGAAATAGAGTGAGGTTGAGAGTTGCTAAAGAGGGAATGATTCATTTTCCTTTATTGTTGTAAATCTTGTTCTCTCTATATATAATTAAATAGCTTCTCCCGTGGATATAAGTGTTTCGCCGAACCACATTAAATATTATGTCAGTGTGCTTAGCTTCCAATGAATAAATATCAGAACATCGTCGGTTGGAATTCCCTACACCTTGATCTTATATCCGCCTATCATATGATGGACGAATACAGTTGGCTTAACGCATATGACCTACAATCAAATGTATTTTTTTGATGGAAAGAGAGAGAGAATAGTCACCTCGAACCACAGCAATTCGCGTTGCAGTTGTAAAGCTGCTCCTGGTATAACATTAAGTCGACTTGGTGATTCGAGTACTTTTGCGGCCAAATGCAACATATTATTTCCTTCTCTATCTTTGTATATTGTCATCACATTCTTAATAGAACCAATCTGGTATATCATCTTGAAGATGTCCTCGTGACGGTTCAACATAGCAATATGAAATATGCTATACGTCTTTTGATCAACTTTGAAGATCAACTCCGGATACAAGCGAATAAGTATTGTTAGTAAGTCAAGGTTCCCTCTTTCTGCAGCAGTGAATATCAATGGCCAGGGTTTTCCAATCTGGCTAGAGATTGTTGAATCATCCAACAAGACAACTTGTTCCCAAAGGTACTGGATTAGGTCAAGTGCTTGTTTGTGCATAAGTTTCTTTATCTGTGCCAATTTGAAACCTGAAACTGAGAAAATGAATTGAGGGAAACGGGGCTAAGTTCTAAATCGAAGATGTAAAATATAAAAGTAGTTCACCAACGGGGTTAAGTTAAAAATGTGATAAACTTTCTTTCTGCATTGTTTATTTGGATACAATTAATTTTATATTGTGATGATAGAATGATCAATGCTAATTCCTTATAATACACAAGTTTGCAAGCTTGAATATATGCATGCATGCATCCATGAAAATGGTGTATAAAGTGATCATGTATATATATGATAAAGATGTAAAGTTGATCTTTGGCATTCTCTAGCCGGCTGAGATTTTTGGATTGGTTTCTTTCTCAAGAAATATAGATTTGGAGCATCAGAGAACTAACATGGGTCGAGGCATTTGTTCCAAAATCCTGGAGGACTTTGATCGACAACGTTTGAAGGCATACAAGACTTCTGGGCAAGTGCATGCAATGCCGTCAGCTGATGTTCATCACGAGCATAGGCCAACCCGGGATGTGCTTTTAGAATTCTCAACGCACCATATGGCAATAAAACATTCAAAAATATGAAAACAAGTTAGATCTTGAAAGGCTTACGAATAAGATGTTTCAGAGTTGAATGTTAAATTTCTCTTCCAGATAGTAGCAATCACAAACTCGAACAGTTTGATTTCATTTGAAAGATAAATTCAATATCTAAATGGTTTCAATCTATCAAACATTGCATGTTCATCCATACATTTAAAACGTAGAAAAGATTTAATTCTCACCATATATGTCACTGTTGATCAAAGCAACAAGTAACGTTATGCGATCGCTATCTGTTAACTGCTCCTTCGTTTCATCATAAAGATATGACACCATCCCTCTATGCCCCAACAGAGCTGCCATATAAATTGGTAACAGGTTTTCTCTACCTCGAGTCATTGCCAAATCACGTCCTGTCTTCATCATGACTTTGGCAAGTGCCTCAACTCCAGATATAGCAGCAAAGCAAAATGCTGTATTGAACGCCTCGTTTTTACAAGTTAAAGCCTCTATGGTCATCTTTCCAACAAGCTGTTTCACAAAATGAGTGTGCTCCGCTGCGGCTGCAATATGGAGAGCAGTCTCCCCTCGCTTAGTTATTCTGGCGTTAACTTCTCCTGGAAATGACTCATAAATGCCTTCATCTGTCTCCCAATCACCACTCAGAGCGGCATGATACAACTGCAAGTGTCTTCTTCTTTCCACTGTCGAGAAGAAATAGTGGTGGACAAGTTAGAATAGTTTTGATTTTAGCCAATTTCTCCTCTTCAAAACCTTACGTATTTTCTGTAGAATTTCTAAAATCACTCACAAGTCATTTTTGTTGCAGGGACATAACATGAACATGAATTACATAGAAAGTTGACTATAACTAATGAGTATAACAGTGTGTTTAATCATTGAAAAAGTTACAGGATATACTTTTTTTCTCTACTGGCAGCCATGGCAAAAAGCAAACCCTCACAATATTAAGTTAACAAGAGCAATAATTAAACATCCAACTTAATTATTTACCTCCATCACCAGTAGGAAGTGGTTGTCCTGGCCGGACACTATCTGTAGCTGCATTAATGTTATTGCCACTTGTAATCTCCGCTGCTGCCACCATGCTTCCGGTTACAAGGCCGCCTTGACTTCCAGCCTAATAAAAATAACCCTAAAGCATCTATGTAATGACCAGAAAAGATTAATCAGGTAGCAAAATATAGTTTAATGATCAAATATCTCAATGACGTACCTCGACCTGGGAAAATGTTTGACTATAGAGAGGAAGGTGCCAAGAAATGACTCTGCAAGAGCATGGAAAAGGAGACGTGAGAAACTTTTTTTTTTTAGTTTAACGTGGGTGTCCGGGTCAGCTTGCGCGTACCTCGATTAATCCCACGAGCCCTGAAGTTAACGACCATATAAACCTCCAGTGGCCATCATATGAGCAATTCAGGGCTCGAACCTGAGACCACAGAGGGAACAAGCCTCTTGATCCCAAGCTCTTACCACTGGGCTACCACCTAGATGGTTACATGAGAAACTTCTTTGTTTTGTGTAGTTGATGAGCTCTCTTTTTTAAATGAAACGGAAACTATAAATGTGCCCTTCATCTATCTGATAGCTTTTGATTTGGTCCTTTTTCTCTTAATTCAACCAATTCTACCCTCAACCTGTCCAGATTGTGCTCATCTCCTTCTTCCCCAAAACACACACACGCAGACACACTGTGAAATTTCACAAGAAAGTTGTCGTGTCTCGACTTTTCTCCCTTTAACCTTGTCGATTTTAATAATTCTAATTCATCTTTAACACCAACTTTATTATCACACAACAATTTGTCTCGAAGTGCATATCTTTTATCACGAGCATCTAGTTAAAGAGAAAAAACTTCAAAAAAAACTCACGATTATAGAGAAAAATAAAGAAATAATTGTATTCATATCTTTTATCATAATAATTCGTTCTTTTATTCCACGATAAATGATATTTTATACCAATTTTCATGTCAAACAAAACTAAGTTTCGCTTCCTACATTAGTACATTCAGAAAATTTTAATAAAATATTCTCAATATATATATTAACCTCATGCAAGATTTGAATTCAAAAGGTAAGGAAAAAAAAAAAACACTAACCTTCCTTCTTGATCACTAAACTAACCACTAGAGGTTATGAGATAATGAAGTTAGCACTGAGATCACATACATGAGTTTCATAAGTAATGTGGGAAGATTAACGTGGAGGGAAGGGATTGGACTACGTACTTTGGGTAGGTTGAGGGTAATATTGGTGGAGGATATATCTGTAGTTTGCCCTAATTAATTGAACAAGAAATTATATAAATAATTAATAGACCCGGTCTTGACACGTTAAGGTGTTGACAATTTGAGAGAATTCCTCGTCAGTTTAAGTATTTCATAATTACAAAATAATAAAAAAAGAAAATTATGATATTTTGACAAAAGGAAATTTCTTTTCCTTTTATGAAAAAATTTGTTTGGAGAATATAAAAGAAAAAAAAGAGAGAGAGAGAAAAGTGACTCTAATTAAAATGAATAGTGAATATTCCCTAAAAAACCCTGCCTTATGTATGATGAAACGTTGTTTTTATCAAGTTTCACTTTGATGCTCTTATTTGAAACTCTCATCTTCGATTCTCTTAATAAAATGGTTAATTTTTGAAAAAGACTTGAGACAGTTGGTCAGAGAAAAACAAAAAATAATCGAAACTTTGATTTTTTGATGAAAATCGAGCATTCATAATTTCCATATATATAAATTTATATGAAATGATAAAATAAAAAAAGATTAAAAATCCAAAGAAAATAAAAATCTCATACTAAAAAATTAAATTGAAAAATAAAAAAATAAAAATAAAAAAGGAGGCCAAAAAATTCAAATGACCAATACAAAAATCCAAAGGGTTTGTCACTACAAAACCCAAGTGCTTGGGTCCGAGGGAGGCCCGCAAACCAGAGCTTTTTTTTCTGTGTTTTAATAAAAACAAGTAACAAGTCATTTGTCTTCTCAAAATAAATAATCCACACCTCCCACTTTCGAACCCTCGAACTCTACATTATACACGCGCGCGCTGTTTGCTTATGAATTTTATTTTTTTAGAAAAATAAAGACAGGCAAGAGGTCATATGTATCCTCAGAATTAATAATATCTTATAGGTGGTTTAATAGTAAAATTTTAATATTAAAAAATTTATTTTTTATGTGATTTCATGTTCAAGTCCTATAATTACTAATATAATGATTATTAATTTTAAAACTCGTAGTTAATCGAGGTACACACAAATTAATCCAGACAATCATATTAATAATAATAAAAAAAAATTCATGTCTTTCAATCTCAAACCCGTGAATTCTATATAATATACCCGTGCTTAACCACTGAGTTATTGTGAATTTTCTATGGTTTAATTTTAATATTGGAAGAAATTATTGTAAATTTTCTATCGTTTAGTTATTTTTTTAGGAATCATATTTTACATACAAAATCAAAAACAATTTTTAAAGTTACATTTTATGTCATAACAAAAAAAAAATCAATTAAAATTTTTTAATTATCTATGAATTATCACTATATTTTAATTATAGTTCAGGTTGAGGAATTGGAAGGATTGGCTTTCTGCTCTCCCAATTCTAAAAGCTTTGTGGGAAAATTGTTGGGTCTGTCCTGGTTGGATCATTGTTGGTGGTAATTTTTGTCATTCATAGCTTTGTGGGCACAGAAGGTGAAACAGAGGAAGAAAACGTAGGAGATAAAGAGGGTGTTTGGAAATGTTTTTTAAAAATATTTTTGATAAAATTTGAAAAAAAAAATTTAAATTAATATGTTTTTAATATTTTTAAATTATTTTGATGTGTTGATCTAAATATTATTTTTAAAAATAAAAAAATATTATTGACATGTTTTTTAAAATAAAAATTATTTTAAAAAATAATAGCTTTTATTCACTTGGAGAGGGCAGTAGAGGTGGGGGAACAATCCTTCCTTACAGATGAAATCAATTGAGGAAACGAAGCAAATTTAATTTAATCCAACCACCATTAAATCCGAACACAAAGAAATTACAGAGAATTTATTAAATTTAATAGGATGGGTGGTGGTTGCATAGTTTTCACGGAGTCACTTGCCGACACTTCATTCTGGGATGATGACCCAACAAGAAAGGGCCAGACGCTTGCAATGGGTCAGAGGCTTGACATACGAGGCTCCCACAGCTATAACGTAAGAGGGGCCTCAAGCATGAGAAAGTTGGTAATGGAGATGGGCAATGTGCTCCGTCTGAGTCCTAGCAACTGTGTGCAGAAACACAGTATAAAGAACGTGCCGAACAAAGCTGCCACAGCTGTCTTTTTAGACCCGAGCAAGAACTTCAAACTCAAACTCCATTGTTTCTCAGGACAAGAGAGGGACAATTATCTCTTTCTGAAGCCAAAAAAATGCTCTCTTTCTCTTCTCTCCACCTTCCACCTCCAAAACCTTCTCTTCTCGCTCTCCCCCCTGTCCCTCTCTGTTTACCACCGTCAAAATCTCTCATTTTCACTCCCAGGATCAAACCCATGACCACCACAACCCTCTCTCCCCTCCTCCAATCCTCCTGTTCCCCCTCCACCACCAAAGCGAACCCAAAAAACCAAACCCAAAATCCCTCTTCGTACGATTTAAAAATAGCTATAATTGGCTTTGGCAACTATGGCCAATTCCTCGCCAAGACCCTCATTTCTCAGGGCCACACAGTCCTTGCTCACTCAAGATCAGACCATTCTCTTGCAGCCAAATCCCTTGGTGTCTCTTTCTTTTTGGACCCTCATGATCTCTGTGAGCGACACCCAGATGTCATTTTACTTTGCACTTCAATTATTTCAACTGAAGAAGTGCTAAAGTCTTTGCCTTTACAAAGACTAAAGAGAAACACATTGTTTGTTGATGTGTTATCCGTGAAAGAATTTGCTAAGAATGTATTGCTTGATGTATTGCCTCATGATTTTGATATCATTTGTAGCCACCCCATGTTTGGTCCCCAGAGTGCAAAACATGGGTGGGATGGTCTTTATTTTGTTTACGAGAATGTGAGGATCGGTAATGAGGAAAATAGAGTTGATAGGTGTAAAAAGTTTCTGGAAATTTTTGAAAGAGAAGGGTGTAAAATGGTGGAAATGAGTTGTCAAGAACATGATAAGTATGCCGCGGAATCACAGTTTTTAACGCATACTGTGGGGAGAGTGTTGGAGATGTTGAAATTGGAGTCCACGCCGATTAATACTAAAGGGTATGAGAGTTTGTTGGATTTGGTGGAGAATACTTCAGGGGATAGTTTTGATTTGTATTACGGGTTGTTTATGTATAATAGGAATGTGCTTGAGATGTTGGAGAGGTTAGACTTGGCCTTTGACGATTTGAGGAAGCAGCTCTTTGGAAGGTTACATGAGGTTGTGAGGAAGCAGCTGTTTGGGAATGCGGAGAGCCGTAAAGTCGTGCAAGAGAATTACAGTAAAGGGCACCTCAATGGTGCTGCTGCATTATCATCCAGTTCAAAATCTGTGAGGTAAGTGTTTAGGCAAATTCTTGGGTTTTTAGTTTTAGTAAGTGATGTGGGTGTTCTTGTGCATTTCCCATCCTGTTGTTTTATCATGGAATTGATATGCTTTCTTAGTGCTGATTACCATTCTAGTTTCCCATCTCAAGATTGAAAAGCGAAAGGTACTTGTAATTAGGTATAGGATCTCCTATAGTTTTGTGCCTATCATAGATGCTACCTATTAACAATTTAGGTGATCTGTGCTATACTTGTTTAAAGATATGAATTAAATTTTGCTGTTTGACTATTGTGAAGATCACCTTGTAAAGGCTTGTATATTCTGGAGTGAAGAGATCCCACAAAAAATGTTTGATACATTATGAAAAACTTGAGGAATGATTTCTTTTACTTTATTCACTTAATTAAAGGTTGAATCCATCAGTTCAAGTAGCTCTCATGTTATACCAGAGATGCAAAAGTTATGCCAAAATAACAAGAAAATTAATGGTATTGGAGAATGTGTTAAATTGCTAATAGAGAAAAAGCAGGTGTCACTTATTTGTCTGGAAAACTTGTGTCCGTTGAGTGCACATATGCCAAATGATAGGGTAGTTTTCACAATTTACCAGGGGGGAAAAAAGAAAAAAAAAAGGGAGCAAGAAGTCCTCAGTTGGTGGTTGGTGTTAGGGTAGGGATGGGAAATTGCACTCTCTGGGATAGTTTTGACTGCTGAAATCAAATGAATGATCATTGACATAATTTTATCTGAACCTTTCAGATTTCAGGGCTCTGCCCAGACATACAAGTACGAGGCAGAGAACTCAAGGTGCTCTGATGACAGCTCCAAGCTCAAGATTGCTATTGTTGGATTTGGAAACTTTGGTCAGTTCCTTGCAAAAACCTTTGTTCAACAAGGTCACTCAGTTTTAGCCTATTCTCGAGCAAACTACTCTGATGCGGCTCAAAAGCTTGGGGTCTCTTATTTCTCTAATGCAGATGACCTCTGTGAAGAGCATCCAGAAGTGATTGTTCTTTGTACTTCTATTCTCTCGACAGAAAAGGTTCTCAAGTCATTACCATTTCAGAGACTGAAGAGAAGTACTCTTTTTGTTGATGTGCTTTCGGTGAAAGAGTTTCCAAGGAATCTGTTTCTTCAACATTTACCATCGCATTTTGATATTCTCTGTACTCATCCTATGTTTGGACCTGAAAGTGGTAAAAATGGGTGGAACCAGCTGGCGTTTGTTTTTGAGAAGGTCAGGATTGGAAGTGAAGGTTCAAGAGTATCAAGATGCGATAAGTTTCTTGATATTTTTGCTCGAGAAGGATGCAGAATGGTGGAGATGTCTTGTGCAGAGCATGATTGGTATGCTGCGGGATCACAGTTCATTACACACACCATGGGACGGGTTTTGGAAAGGTTAGGAATGGAGTCAACTCCAGTTAACACTAAAGGCTATGAAACTTTGTTGAATTTGGTGGAAAATACAGCTGGGGATAGCTTTGATCTGTACTATGGTTTGTTCATGTACAATGTAAATGCAATGGAGCAGTTAGAGAGGTTGGATTTGGCTTTTGAATCATTGAAGGATCAGCTGTTTGGACGGTTGCACGGAGTTCTCAGGAAGCAATTGTTTGGGAGTTCAGACAACTCTCAAGATTTGAGTGAGGAACCTTCGGATGCAAAATTCTCTCAAAATAGTGCTGCACTGGTGTCTTCTTCTTTGGAGACTCGTAATGGTGAAAATAATTAACATCTATGTACCTTTGCATTATTGGTAAGTGGCAAAGGCATTTCATTGCTTATCATTTCCAAGTTTAATTCTTCTTTCGCACCATCTAAAATTGATGCTGCATCTATATTACTGCCCTCAAGAAATATCAAACTTGAAATCCTAGAAGTAGAGCTATTAAAAGGGAAAAGTCCTTCATAGTTGTTCTAGTTTTTCTATGTCTAAAACCTTGAACATCAATATTATTTTTTGTAAAATCTTTGATGGGTCTTTCTCATTATATCAGGTCTTTGTCACCATGTTATGTTGATTTTTAAACAAATTTGTCAATCATTGTTCAGGGAAACGATGTTTCCACTCCCCCGGCTTAATTCCACTCCCCTAGCAGTGCTATTATAAGCTTTGTGGGAGTGATGAAATACACTGTTGAGTGGTGATATCAGCACCGCACCCTGTTGTACAATGTATCATTGAGTACCTTTTATTCTCAACAATCTCTCAGATTTCTCTTGTGAAAGTTGGTTGTTAAATGTTGATTAATAAAATATAGGTCCTCCATCAGTGGCTCTCTCTTGTTTTTGAGTGTCATGTTGAATCATTTATAAAGACAACTCGGAAATGTGTAACACTGTCATACTGTCACATCACTGTTCAATCATATCGTTCAATTTCTCTTCTTGTTTCTTCTCTAGATGTTTGCAAGCGTAATTTTTAATAATGTGTTATCTCTGTCATAGGAGTTTTGTGCTGCTGGGTAAGTTGGTAATTCCAGCTAAACAGAATCAGCAGTAGAGAAAGTCATCCTCGAAACATTGTATTTAAGCCACTAGCTGAAAATATTTTTGCAACTTGCTGGAGGCAATGAGTGATGGTGAGATGAGGCGTATATGAAGATGCTTCCAAGACGTGTGATGTAGATGGGGAATAAAATTGATCCAGTGTGACAGTATCTCAAGGACAAGCAGAAAATCAAGTATGTGAGAAGATCCTGGGCTCGGTCCAGTTTAGTAACAAACTGATTCTCTTTCTCTGGTGTTAAGAAAAGGGTTTTTGCACAAGCCATGCTTAATATGAAGTTCGTTAAGTTCATTCTCCTGCAATTTTTAGGTTTTTTCTCCTTCTCTGGTTTCACAGCCTGTTATTTGTTATATCTTTTTCCTTTTGTAGGTAGGTGAGTTTGTCACTTTGTTGTATCATTTGTTTCGAGTAATTGTTAGGGAGCTCCATTTTTGTTCATCAGAGCTCCTTTGACAGATTTTGTTTCCAGTTCCTTTTGATGTTTACATGAATAAAAAGAGCCAGAAAAATTCTTTGGCTATTTGTCACTTTACCAGCTTTGTGCTCCTCTTTTCAACAATTTTCAAGCATGTACTAGCCTTGAGTCTGTATGGCGAGAGATGTGTCCAATGGAATATTGAGGAGCCAAGGTTTGCATAGGTTTGAGCAATACAGCAGGTCTTGACTCAGGTTGGCACGCAGCGTCTTTATTCTATACCTGGGTGGAATCATTAATTCGATTTTCTTGTCTGTCTCGTATTTGTTTACGTTTTTTTGGCTTGCCATGATCTAGGCAACATATTTTAGGCTTGCAGCAGGATTCCCTGCACTTTGTATCATTTTGCGCGTGGAAAAGGCCTCATTAAGTGAATTGCTAGTTTTTTAATTCGGATTGGAATGTTAGCGCTCATTAACAAGCTGGCATGTGTTGACCAGTTTTAAAGCGGTGAAATGTTCGATGATTGGTCAACTTTCTCCAAGCATCTCTTTGAGATCGTTTATTTTGACGTCCTTTGCGCTTTCTTCTTCTTCTTCTTCTTGATAAATGAGAATTATCTTTCATGAAAAAAAAAACTCCCGGTTTTTGCTTACAATCAGAATACTTGGGGGATTGTTCATAGCCTCTTGCAGAGTATTGGACTTTTGCAAAGTAGTTTTTGCAATTACATATATTTTCTTTTTTTAGTCTTCCCCATGAAAAATCTTTTTATAATCAACTTGAAGCCTAACTAATTCTGGGAGTTTTTAGGTTTTGGGTTTCTTTGGTTAAAAGATTTGTGAACAAAGAAAATTTTTGCACATTTCTGAACTCTCGCAAAGATTCCAATGGCTAGAACAGTATGTATTATTGTTATTAATAAAAATAATAATAACTCTAGACAGTGATTTCACCATATATAAAATACCGTGCTTTTCATATTTTACTATAAAATCACTCATTATGTATTTTTTTATTTTAAGTGATTTCATCCTTTTATTTTTAAATTAAAGACCAATTACTTCAAATTTATTGAAGAACGACAAGATTGAAATAAAAAGATCAACATGAAAATGATGGATAAAATAAGTGGCAAGTTCCTAATTTGGTTAAAAAATTCACTTTAGTTTTTTAACTTTTCAAATTATAAACTTCTAGCACCTCAATTTTTTTAAAAAATTAATTTTATTATGAAACTTTATTTTCTTTATTTTTCAGTTCCTAGTTTAAGACATGAGAAAGAAAGAGGCTGAATTTTAATAATAAAAAGGATCAATTTTAGTGTTAATAAATTTTATTTGATGAAAGAATTTTACCTTGAGTGTTATTTGCCCTGCATGAGATTGTACATCTTAGCTCAGAAAATGTTTTGATTTTGGGTTAATTTTAGTTTTTTGGATTGTTTGACTGTATTGATGTGTTTGTCAAGATGTATTAGTTAAAACAAAGTTAAAAATTTAGATTTTTAGCATAAAAAATTCATGGTGTGAATTTCCGGTGATCCTCTAATCACCTAGAATTGGGTTACCAGGCAAGCCGCCACCTATTTATTTTTTTTCAAAAAATTAAAAGGCGACATCCCTTAATCAAAAAAGAAGAGAAAGTCAGCTTGGGCCTACACGTCTGGACTGAAAGGCTCATATACGCTGCTACCTAGGCCAAGATTTGCACACCTAGGTTTTTTTTTGCATTTGTTTACCGAGGCTAAGATTGTCTCGTATAAATAGTGTAAGAATAAATCATCAAGATAAATTTCAAAAACAAACATATTTTTAAAGGATTAAATTAAAAAATAAAAAACAAAAAAAATAAATTAAAAGCCGGAAAAAATAGAAAATACTATTGCAATGAAAAGTATTTTATGACTCAGGAATGCAGAACACAGCCAGAGTGTTCCTCTCCTTTTCTGTGTTTGTCACCACCCTGTGTACTGGGCTCTTGAATATTCCATTGCTCATTATCTGTGTGTATCATTGCATACCAGTTACGTAAGTCTGTCAATTGTGAACTTATATTATAGGTTCAATTGCTTGAAATATTTCAAGCACAAGCTAAACCTATTCCGTAATGGAGATTAGTTGCCTATATCTTGTGAAGTGAAATATGAATAATTAAAGCTGAATTTGGGGAGAGAGTTTACAGTGTAATGCCATTCGCTCCTGCTAACAAGAAATATAAGCACTTGAAAGTAATAGAATTTACCTCTACTTGATCTCCGACATTGATTAGAAGAGCATGTGGAATGATGGGAACTCTAAACCACTGGTTGTCTTTCAGGAATTGCAGACCTTCCACTTTGTCCTGCAAGAGGAAGGTAATTGCCGATGCATCTGCATGTGGCTTAACGCCAAGAATTCGATCAGGCCTTGGACATGGAGGATAGAAGTTAAACCTTGCAGCCACAAGTGGTCGTTCTCCATACTGGTCTAAAAAGCTGCTTTCCTCCAAATTCAATGACATTGCCATGGCTCTAAGGAGAATTTCATTTATCTCTTGTAACTTCACGGTGTATTCATTTAGGGTTTCCCTGCAGAAATGGTTAGGAACAAAGTTAGCTTGTTCTTCTCTCGAAATCTTAACCATGCATTGGATGGAAATTGCCTCACTATCAACTGTAAGTTTTACTAACTTCATCGTGCTGAAACTCAGTAGATATGTCATTTTTTCTCCTAACACTGAAAATCCAGTGAATAATTTGGTAGTAGTGTGACTCAATTACCTAAAATCTTTAGGATTTTCGGGCTAAAATTTGATCTTTCTCTGGTCTTTTGGGCTAATAGTAAGATACAATCGATCAGACCAGTCGATCGTTTGGTGGTCTGAAAGAATCTTGTCATTTCCATACCCTTCAATGCTGTCAGCTTCTCTGGAGTATTTCTGCTTATCTTCCATCGACAATGCGAAGAATCGCTTGCTTACATCACGAATTTTGTCTAAAAAGGAACTTGTCATCCCATGATTTACTACCTGAAACATTGAAATTAATCAATTCTGATTATGAAGCAACTGTAAGAGTAAGCCAGTTCTACATGCTCGATTTTATTTACACAATGAAGCATGTAATTTAGATGGAAGAGGATATATAAAATCCGGGTTGTCTTCATAACTATCCAGTTGTTTTGTTAAATCTTGTTATCAGATAAAAACCTGAAATGCAGATAGACCTAAACTTGCTTGGCTAAAATACTCAATTCAGATAACGTAAATTAGAGAATAATATCACTTCATCAATCCAGTTAACCAGTATCGATTATATCCTACAAATCTTGTGCTATCTTATGTGACTCCTTATTCACGCTCCAACTATCCTTCTGATGCTGAAATCATATTGAATAGACATTGTATCAAGAGTGAGTTCAGAAAAGAAAGGACCTGAAAGCAGCCCCGTGAGCTGACAGCTAAGTGAAGTTTCTAGAGTTGCTGTGCACTGGTTGATGGAGATGTAAGGAGACCAAGATCAACAACTGGAATATCGATTAACGGAACAGAAGCATCAAGGAATCCAACATCATTTCCTTTACAGAAATACTTCACTGGTGGTTCTTTCCCGTTGAGAGCCATTTCTTGGACTGAATTTGATATCAACTCTGCCTTGGCAGCCATGTTATCTCACCAGCAGCTGCAGAAAACTACTTGCTTCGGTCGCAGTAAAGGTGGTTTTATCAAAACGGGTGTGAAAACTTCAGCTGTTCCAGTGGATTGTACAGCAAAGGAAGATCTTGGATTTATCTGCGGTTTAGGATCTATTTAATTCAAACTTGATCTGTTGTTATGGTGCTGATCTTTTTTTTTTTCTTTTTTTTTGGGAGCTGTGGTCAAAGAATGGGGAATGGCACTCACATTTGCAGCCCCTTCAATTTTGTCTGCCTTCATCCACTATTCTATTCTTGGAGTCAACATGATTTTGTAGTCCCAGTTCACCATGTGATCTAACGCAGTTATGCATGGATGAAGATGTTTGGTTTTGATAAAAAATATTCTAACTGATTGGTTTTTTTTTTCTTTTTTAAAAAATGTAAACCAGATCAAATCAAATCAAAGAACTAAACTGATTATTCGGATTGGTTTTACATTTGTTAAAATCAAATAAATTTAAATTAATGAACGTTTAGTTAAGTTATTTTCATAAATTTTGATATGATGGACTTTATTTTATAATAAGTTTTTTTTATTGTTTATTACTTTTTGGTTCAGTTTATCTCGAAAAACTAAAACCGAATTAAATTGTTTTTTAAAAAGAAAAAATTCCCAAATTATCCAACAAATTAGAAAAATTGTTCAATTTGTTTAATTTTAAATCAATTTTTATGGATATTTTGGATAATTTTCTAACCCCTTTACGTTTTTGTTTTTCATCAGAGAATACAAATGCTAGTTAAACTATAAGTTCATCACCTCTTATTCTGTTTATTAGAAGAAGAAAAAAAAAAGTAGAAAGATGATATTGCTTTCAATTGGACATTTGTAATTGCTTAGGAAAATATTAGTTTGCATGTTCACACTTGAGAAGACCAAAATATATTTTAGACCATCAATATAATTTATTGGTCAGATCTCATCTGATTTGTGTCAAATCTTTTTTTTAATACTCAGAATCTTCAGTTTCTACATTAGAATAACGAAATATCAGTCAGCATTCGTATTTGGTAAGATCTCAAACAAGAATATAGAGTTAACCTGAAATCATTTGGATTTTCTGGACACATATTAATCTGGAGTAGTTTGAAGAAAACTCTTCTTGGATGGCTATAATAAGATGATAGAATGGACGATAGCACTCCAAGGTATCACAGCAGAGTAATTTCCTGATAAAAAGAAGATGAAGAACCAGATCATGTATGCTTCTCTTTCCTTTTAGTATTGTGATTTTTAAGGGAGTTAGGGTCTCACCTCACCATTGATTCAAATTTGTGTGTATCCAGGATAGTACCAAGCTTCTCTTTGTGGACAGGTAATTTCAGAGCCATCTTTGCTCATCTTTAAGCCACAACTGGTTCAAGCTTCTCTAGTTCGGTTTGAAATTTTGAAAAACAAGTCATAGCACCGTGTTAAGGCGTCGACAACTTACAAACACCATCCGAGAAATTTTTTTTAATTATATTTAATAAATATAATTTACAACAATGTTTCTGAATATTCTTGAAAATTACAAGAAAAACAATGTAAAATGTAAAATGAGAAGAAAAAAAATTTAATTTTATCTTTAAAAGCATCAAGATAATTACATTATTTTAAAACAAATTAAAAATATCATTAAGTAGTGTTGGCATTATGTTATTTAATTCCAAGATTAAACGAGTAATTTTATTGCATGTTAAAAAAACTAAAATTGCCAACCTAACATTAAATAATTTGTAAGAAACAATTCGAGTTCAAAATTTTAATATTCAAGTAACAATATAATAATTACATTATTACAATGAATATACTTTGTCCTTGGGCATAATAACTTGCCTTTCCCTTTATTTTTTATTTTAATTGACAAAATTTTGTAAATATAAGGTAAGTAGCAACCGAACCGAAGCCCACAAAACTTGGTGTTGGTCCCTCTAACTAACAACAGCCACAAGCCATCTTCTCCGTGGCCCCCTCAGGTCCTTGCAAATGATATGCCAAAGGTATCTCCCATGGCTTCCATTCACTTACGTATCACATAAACTCGACACATTACATGCTGCTGCTAACATTTATATCTCTTTATATCCACTTCACTTCCAGAAATTATAGTTCCTTTTCGTCCATCGAGAAAAAAAATGGCAAATTTGACCTTTAAAGCAGAGAACTTTTCCTTTCTCTCACACCACACAAACACACAAACCTCACTCTTGAACACGACCAACTCATTCAAGGCCAATTCTTTACGTTTATTCCACTCTAAAAACAGCTTGACGTTCAGGGTTTGGTGTAGTATTAAAGAGAAAGAGAATGTGACAGAAAGTGAGAGGGTCCCTGATGTACTCACTGGACTAAAAAGAGCTGATGAGTTGGACCCCAAGAGGGTTTCAAGTTTGGATTTTGAGCAAAATTTGGGGAATGATAGTGGGTCTAGCGAAGTGGGTTTTGATTGGAATTGGCCTCCATGGAAGAATATTCCTCAGAGATATAAGCTTATTGGCACCACGTCACTTGCCTTCGTTATTTGCAATATGGACAAGGTAAGTGTATTTGGTCTAATTTGTTGTGTTCATAGGCCTTGGTAATTTTTCTTGTCGGATTGAAACAAAAAAGGAGTGATTTTTAAGGTGCTGCTAATATTAGCTACTTGGTCATGTGTTTGTGGCTAAAGTTGTTAATTTTGATCAATTTGCTAAATTGGGTAGGTGAACTTGAGTGTTGCTATAATTCCTATGTCACACCAATTTGGGTGGAATTCATCAACGGCCGGGCTAGTGCAGTCATCCTTCTTTTGGGGTTATGCTTTGAGTCAATTACCAGGAGGTTGGCTTGCCAAGATTTTTGGTGGGAGGTTAGTTCCTCATTGCTCGCTGTATTTACATGGTCTTTCATGTTAGAAGACTGTGTCATTTCCATTAATAAACTACTTTTTTCTAAACTCCAGCAGCGAGAAACCTCTTGTTTAAGCTCCGGTAATGGATATAATCCTTTGATGCATGAGGAGGGCTATATTAGTATCTTCCTGTGCAGATTTGACCTTGAGCTATTTTTCTTCCTCCTATATACTAACTTAAACTGGTATAAGTACGGCTAACTCTTGATTAAGATCTAGTTGAATGATCTTCTATGTTTGGTTACTGGCCGAAGGATGTTTTCGATCACAGTAAGTTTATCCGATGATTGAACATAGCAGGAAAGAAGAAGAGATTTATATGGTTAATTTAACTTGTTGTCATTGATGTGTTGGCTTGAATTGAGGTGTTAGATGTTGGAGTTGAGTGCTATATTTACTTTTACGAGCTCAAATTCCCTTAAGAAAGGTGGAGCTACTTCTGATTTAACAAAAATCAATATTAGGTCATTGCAATCTATCAATTTATCTGCTTTATTCGAGTAGCCCCTCCATTAAGATTGAGAAAATTATTCTTTTTGTTTGATCGTGATCCTAACTTTCTGCTCATTGATGCTGATACATCCCATTTTCATTGATGTTCATTGATGTACTTCATTTCCATTTGACTTTCTAAACTCTAAATGTGACACCTCAACTATAGCAGTTTTGGGCAATAAGAACAGCAAACAGTTCCATTATAACCATGGATTTCATACTTAATCCATCCCCTCTAGAGCTTAAATGTACAAGTTGTAAACAGTTTATGTTCTTGCACAAGTTATTGTGTCAGCTCAATGTAATTGAATGATTGCTCTATGATTATCCTATCTATTAAAGCAGTAAAAAAGGTAAATGTTTATGGAATTATGGCTGACTCCACTTGGGCAGTTCATGGTTTTAATGGATGTACAGGGTCTCTTTAAAGATTGAGGATAATGCCATAATAGACACCCAACTCTTTCTAGCATTCTAATTCAGAAAGAGAGGACTCCAGAAACCAATTGTTTTATGGAGTAAAATTAATTTTCTAGAGATCCAATGCACTGCAAGCGTTTCACCTGTCTTCTGGGTTTGGTGCAAATTGTATGATACAGGCCTAATGCCTTCCTTTTTATTTGTATTTATTTTTCAGAAAAGTTCTTAAGTTTGGAGTTTTGACATGGTCAGTGGCCACTGCACTTCTTCCTTTTCTTGCTGGATATATGCCCGGACTTATGTTGTCAAGGGTTTTGGTATGTGCAGCTTCTCCCGTACTCCATGTGTTGAACTAGTATTTCAGTCCAACTTGTGTACATCTTTTCATGAAGCTGCAATTGTTTAGTACTTATGCATGTTTCATAAGCATTTGATAATACTTTAGAGATTCTCCCTTTCTTAATTAGTCTGTGTCTCTCTGTCTTTCATAATACTCTTGTGAATTTTGCTTTGATGTTCCTTTACTCAATGTTAAATTGCTTAAATTTGTTTCTTGTCTTATTGAGCTTTTCTCTTACGTGTTCCATATCTAGGTTGGAATAGGAGAAGGAGTTTCGCCATCGGCAGCAACTGACCTCATTGCCAGGCATGTATGACTTCCAAAGCTCTATAGGAGCATGTTTTGGTGAACCTTTTAGATAATATTTGCTGAAACACAATCAACCACGGCTATGTTTTTGTGTCGGGTTTTTGGTTGGTTATTTTCATGTGTTTCATTAGAGTAGTATTCCTTTGCACTTTTCTTGATTTTTCTTATGCTCATGCTCATGTCCAGATTGCGTTCTTTTACATTATTGAGTAAAATTGGTAGTCTCGTGAAAAACATCAAAGAGATTTCAATGTGGAATATTTGGAAGTTAATTTTGTTATGTGGAACATTATGACTCTTCTGTGGTTTATAGAGTTCCCTGCCCACCTCTAACAATTTATATATGTACAATAATAATCTCTTAATTGTATATATTAATTCATGTTTACACTTAGACACTGATGTCTCCCATCTCTGCCTTTTGAGGTTCTTCTTGGCTTTCTTCTGTTTCATATTAACTTGTTATCTGTATGAGACTTGTCTTGCCTATTTTGTGGTAGGCTCTGTCCTGTTCTCTTATTCTCTGCTACTGAACTTGTGCTCTTTGGCTTGTTATAACCTGTTATATTTTGCATCCTCATTGACTGATAGTGCCCCATAGATTGCTTTCTTATGTTGCTTGTATTGTAGAAAGCCAATCTCTGTTGAAGGGATAATGTGGAGTTATTTTCTCCTTTTGATTGGTATTGACCAACATTGCATGCAGGTCAATACCTTTGGAAGAGCGATCACGAGCTGTAGCATTCGTCTTTGGGGGACTGAGTGTAGGAAGTGTTATAGGGTATGTTTTCCTAAATTTGGTCTGTGATAGCAACAATTCTTTTCTACTGATCAGGAAACTGCTTACCACTTTATTTACAGAATGTTAACTGTAAAAATTGACCATAGAGTATATTCAACCCATTGGCATATGTGATTGTCAATTATTAGAGAAACTAACACAGCTTTTCATCTTCCTGGTGTTAAATTGCAACTGATAGAATTAAGTGTGTTAGGTCTGTGAAACACATTTAATAGACAAATTCATGTTATGCTTAATGTTTTTCTTTTTTCTGAGTCTTTTTTTTTAGTTAAAGTGAGCACCTGGCTTCAATTGCTAGTCATTTCTAACAGTTTTAAAGTTCATGCAGGCTTCTTTTAGCTCCACCCCTTATTCAGAATTTTGGTTGGGCATCTGTATTTTATATATTTGGCTTTCTTGGGTTAGCCTGGTAAGTATCTGTCACTAATCTTTTGGATTCCAATGCTTACCTGCTTCTGCCTTGAACAGAAGGAATTTCACACTTTGGTGATGCATAAAAAGGCTTTTCGCTCAATGTTAAATAAAAAGATAATATTTCATGGCTTTTTGGTTCACTGTGATTCTGAACTGACTGTTTAATACTTGCATTTGTTTATTTGATTATATTCAGTTTTTTAAGTTGCTAATCCTAACAACTGAATGAAAGTTAACTTCATACTTGTGGCAACACCAAAAATTATGAAGGTTTTTGGGGTTTCAATATCTTGAAGAGGGGCAAGCTTCACACGCTACCAAGCCTGCTTCACGTAAGCATTAACTTCTATTGTTTTTTTTTTTTTCTTTTCTTTTCTTGATTTGATGAATAAAGCTTCTTAGTTTATTGATAAGTAGGTAGTGATTGGTTGACTACTTTTATATAATTGCCAAAATCATATGGTGTCTTCTTTTGCATCTCTTTTCATGTACTGGTAATACCTTATTCTACACTGCCTTTCTGATGTAAATTATTTGGTTAGTCTACCTGATGTTGCATGTATGATAAATATTTTCCCTAATTTATACAAATTTAGCAATTTCACAGCAGAAGATACAGATTATTTAAGCTAAAGGAGTGGCATATCTGAAACACCCTATTGTATGGGTAGCCTCGAACAATAGTTCACATATTGTCATATTGAGTTGCTAGAGAATAACCCACTT
The DNA here is from genome assembly GCA_033617975.1 of Populus alba x Populus glandulosa. Classification (NCBI taxonomy): domain Eukaryota; kingdom Viridiplantae; phylum Streptophyta; class Magnoliopsida; order Malpighiales; family Salicaceae; genus Populus; species Populus alba x Populus glandulosa. Next base: position 5,579,312 of record CM066148.1, on the reverse strand, counting down.
TATATGCCAAATATCAGCTTTGTCATAAAAATATGTCCTCCGTATTATTCAAAGCATACTCTGTATCTCTTTTCAACTGGGTACACTTGAACTGATCAATTTTGTTGCCTCGGAGACAATCCACTAGGATTTATCTCGTCTTCTAAATGGAGTTAGCATATTACTTTTACACCAGTAGCATGTTTTCTCGAGTCTTCAGATGACTTTCTATGCTCAACTGCAGTATTGACCTCTCATTGGAGGGTCATCCTAGGAAAGGCTCAATTCTTAGGTGGTGTACTGATATGATCTACATAAAAATGATTGGTAGTGAAAATGTTGTTTTTCCGTGAGATCCTTTCTGCATAGTCATGAGTGGACTTTTCCTTGATATGTTTGACAGGGCCCCAATCTATCCATATGGAAAAATCATTTAGTAATTCTCTTGCAGCATTGGGTGGCTCACTGAAGGTACAATGCTTTCTCCTTTTCTTTATTCGGCTATATAAGATTGGAAACTTGAAGGATGGAAAAGGTACTGATTAAGCTATTGATTGTATCTTAAACGCAATACTTCTTGAAAAGTGGCATGTTTCACTGATTAGTCAAGTTAAACCCAAGTAACTAGGCTTAGGGGTCATTCAATACTCTTATAGTCAATAGCAATAGCCAATAAGTCTGCCTGAATTCAATGTACTATTGTTGACTGTTCTTTGTAACAAAATGGTTTGAAACATTGTTCACTAGGAATGCCATTACCATCACTCTCATATTATTGATTGTTCTTACATGAGTTTAAACATGTTGGGTTTTTTTATTTCTTTTCCTATTTTTGTGAACTGTATGATACCTGATAACGAAATTAAAAGAACCTTCCTAAAACTTTTGTGTTACCTTTTGCCCTCACTTTCCTTACTGGCTCTATTGTGGCAGGATGTGCCATGGAAGGCTTTTTTCCGAACCCCATCTGTATGGGCAATGATATATGCTCACTTTTGTGGAAGTTGGGGTCACTATAACTGTTTATCTTGGCTTCCTTCTTATTTCAGGTATCTTTGCAGTTCTACTCTCTGAATTTCTTTTCTCATCGTTCTGGAAGAAAAGCATTTATAATCTTCTATATCAATATCTTCAATGTGCTTGTCATTATGGCTGTAATGGAAAAGAAACTTAACTTTCAATCGATATGCCATGCAGTGAGGAGCTGAGCCTGAATTTGACAGAAGCTGCATGGGTAAGTTTGAAGATGTACGATTGTCTTACAAATTATAGTCCTTCTCATACTTTAGTCATTTATAGTACATGTATTGTAAATATAAAGAATAATTCTGTAGCTTAAAATTTGACAAATTAAATTCTCACGTCCTGAAATGAATTAGGGGAGTCTTGCATTCCAAAAAGAAAAAGAGCGTTGTTGTACAAGAAATTGCTTGTTTCAACTTCTCATGCTTTGGTCTTGGTATCCTATATACGATTTAATTGAAATATAAGTTCTGGTTTGAAATCATCCATCTACATGCATCTTTTGATGTCAAACACTGCTACAGTGAAAGGCAGGTCCAATAACATATCAGAAGCTTTGGTGATATCAAGACAGCATGCTTTTTTTTATCTGAGAGGAATTAATCTTCCTTGCAGTAATTTGGCCAAATTTTGTACTCTGAAAGTGAGTACAATATGAATGCTTTCTGCTAAATTATCCTGGTAAAATGATTAGTTAGTACCCTAAATACCTGGGAGCTTAACATGTAAAGCATTGGTGATAACACTTGACAAACTTGAGAATGCCTTGCCATTCCAAAAAGTCTGAATATTGGATAGTCATCCGTCATTTGATTGTTTAAATGCATTTGAACATTTTTTATATATTTTATTTTCCTATGAAGTAACTTTTAACCATTTCAGGTTTCCATCCTTCCTCCCTTGGCTTCAGTTTTTGTGACTAGCTTTGCCGCACAGCTTGCTGACAACTTAATTGCTAATGGAGTTGAAACCACTACGGTCTGTAAAACCAGACATCTAATATAGTTCTGCACATTTATAATCATCACCTTGAAGCTTGACCTTGCAGGTGCGAAAGATTTGCCAAACAATTGCCTTCTTGTCTCCTGCTCTTTGCATGACGCTCTCCTCTGTTGATCTAGGACTTCCACCCTGGGAGATTGTGGGGATTCTCACTGGTGGCTTGGCCCTCTCAAGCTTTGCCTTGTCAGGTACTGGACTATTTAAGAACCTATTTAATTCATTTTGTGAATTGGAACAAATTGACTTGTGCTAGGTTAATTTCTATTTCAATGATCTATCTTGCAGGACTTTACTGTACACATCAAGACATGTCTCCTGAATATGCAAGTATACTGTTGGTATGTGGCCTGCAAATCATAATTTTGTTGCATATGCTATGCATTTTCTGATCAGTCTCCTGGTGAGATTGATCTTAGGTGTCATAAACATGGATTATTAGCTTATTTCTCACATGTTCCTCACTTTATGACTACTTCAAATCAACTCAGCACATGGTTCCTGAATCTTGTGCATCATTATTTATGACATGGATCTGTAGAACCCACATATCCAATACTATACCTCTTGCAAAGTGGAGTTGGGTTTTCAGGTGAAAAATTGGAAACTGAAAGATAAAAATCCATGTTGATTCACTTCATTTAGTGGGTTTTTCTCAGTGATCTGTTATCTTGTTTTTCCAGCTAGCCACTTGTCTTAATAAAATTGATCGTGAGTCTAGCATTCTAAATTATCTAATAAAACCATTATTGGCGTGGATTTTGCTCCTATCACCAATGAGCATTCCGGTCTGCCTGTAGATTCTTCATGCTGTTATGCAAAATTGTATTGAACTGGAAGTTCTAGACTAAACTTCCGTGAAACATTCCTGTGGTAGTGTTTCTAATTCTAGCTCCAGGTCAAGCGCATAATTTATTCATTTGGATCCATGATCAATTGACTCCTGTAAGCTTGCCGCCAGTTCAAGGTCGACCCTTGAATTTGTAAAGAAAAAGACCTTCCTTTAACCATTATATTCATTCTATCTGTCTAATTTTCCTACGCAGGGCATTACCAACACCGTTGGAGCAATACCTGGAATTGTAGGTGTTGCCTTGACTGGTTATCTTCTTGATACAACTCATTCGTGGAGTGTAAGTTGCCTCTACCTCGTAAGGAATATTTGGTTGAATGTAATGGATCATGGTCCATTATATACTTATGTTTGTTTTTTGTAATTTTTAAAACTGTAATAAAATGGATCATTATAATTTATATTTAAAAAAAAAAAAAGCTATGTAATGAACCTTTACATATTAAGAGTAATCATGCAAAGATGTAATTATAAAGGAATTTATTAAAGACTAAACTGTAGTTTTTCTTATAAAAAAAAAATTATAAGAACCAAAAAATTTTCAAATAAAGACCAATTTGTTAAAAAAAAAAATGAAATAGAGGGACTAAATTAATTTATTTGAAAACTTTAGGGACTGAAAATGAAATTTAGTATTAATTACATTACATTACATCTATTTTCAAGTAAATAATCTCTGGATAAGCTGTTATTAACTTCTTCCTTTAACTGTTTGTTTCTCATATTTGTGCTCCGCAGATTTCTTTATTCGCACCATCAATTTTCTTCTACTTGACTGGTACGATTGTATGGTTGGCATTTGCCAGCAGCAAGCCTCAAAACTTCTCCAACACAGATTGACTTCGATTGTCTTTGGATCAGTTTTCTTGAATGAAGCATCCAAATTAGAGAGAAAGAGAGAGCACACCATTCATTATGTTATACATTTTACTCCTTTTTCCATAGCGTTTGGTGGGAATTGCCTCATCTACCAATAGTTAGTGTCATTTGTATATCTCTGTACACAGAAAATACCTTATGTATACTGACTTCAAGTGCAATCCACCAAGCAAAATGCATAGTTGACTTTGTAGTCTTGGTTGGCCACCAAAAACATTTACTTAAACATGTTTGTCGTGTAGCTGTGTTTTAGCCTTTAGGGCTTGCATTTTACGTTATGCCTTTAAACCTCAAGAACTCTGTTCCACCAATATTTCTCTGCATTTTACGTTATACATCAAAGGAAATGTCCAAAGGCAGTTCATTGCGGGACCAGCTGCCACAAAGAAGTAAAGAGATTTATGTTGTATTCTGGTCCATAACATGGGCACTGGTTATAAAAATTAAACCATGGCATAATAATTTACCAAAAACATTTGTCATTGTATTCTTCGCCAAGAAAGAATGTAACATGTGCTTGTATTCTGTCTTATTTGGCGGATCACTAATTACTACGTGGAACCAAATTTCAGTTCCGTGTAGTGCTACTACCTAGCTGCAAGCAGGGAGAACATATGGCATTCGAACGAATACAATAGAGAAAGGAGCAACCATTATTGGCTTGGATGAATTTACATGTAAAGGCTCCAAGAAAGGGATGTCCCCAGATGAATTAACAGTTAAAATGTTCCCATTAAGTAGCATTGTTTGGCTGTGTAAATCTCCATCTTTAGCTGTTAGATGGTATTCCTCTCTTGTTATCCTACTTGTGGACCGTTGAGGTAGCCGAGTGACCTTTGATTTATGGGACTTATGAGACCTGTGAGGTTTGTGGAGCTTGTGAGACCTGTGAGGCTTGTGTTTCTGGTGCAATCTCCAAGTACTGTTGAATGTTACAGTGACTTCAGCAGTTGTGCTATTGTCAAGGTTGATTAGTAGTAATGTGATCCCTTTCTGCAAAGATTATTAATCAAATTAGATAATAAAGGCCTCCACTTGTGTGATGATTGTGTTATGGAATTAACTTACGGATTGTTTCGCGCAATGAGTATAAGCACGTATCTTTTTCGTTCCAGAAAAGCTGGTTGATAGAACGTTTCTTCCCATTAATCGGTGCCAAAGAAGAGCACTGCATCGAAGATAGTGAACATTAGAATTTCTTAGAGACCTTGTAAGACCGAGTTATAATAGATATTCCATAATGGGAGTCAAGAGATTTCATCTTTGGCCTGTTCTGACTGCTGATGAAGCCAGGGTTGATCAAATTATTTTCATAATCAGCATAAATTTGGAATATCGTTCCTAATTTAGTATGCCTATTTTAAAACTTCATCTTCATTCTTTTTGCAGACAAAGGAATTTCTTAAAAAATCATAATAATAATAAAAAGAGAATTCACTGCACTCTTTGATTCTATCCTAATATCTAACTTTTTCAGACCACCTGCCAGCATAAGAACACCAGTATTGGAATACCTGTAGTAATCCGGATTTGGAACAAAAGTAGTAGTGTTAAGTAGACCATAGTTGCCACCAATCAATGACTGTCTGCAGTATGTTTTTGTATCATAAGCTGATGCCATCCCAAGCTGATCCAAGTACCTGTTTTGACATCCCTGGACTTAGAAATCCACACAAGAAAAGCTGAAGATTTTTGTTATAAATTTTGTCCTCACTTACCAGAAACTAAACACGAACGCATTGGTAACAAGGTTACGGCCACTGTTGTAAGCCCCACCTGATTCACCAACCCATGCAACTGCTGAAGTTGCAGAACTCTTGATGGTGCTTTGGAGGCTATTGAATGTATCAGCCTCGCCATCAAGATAGGATGGATCAAGGATCTTTTCGATGAGATGTGTATCAACCCCTGCACAAGAAAAGGATATAATCATGTCAGATTAGACCTACTGTACAAGGTGTAAGGCTACAGAAGTAGAATCATTTTCTTCGAAGAGATACCTGGACCAAGATTGTATATGTGGTGGGTGATCGCATTTACAGAATTGCCTGTTTTATCTACAAACTCTTTGAACCAATTTGCATCAAAGAATCCTCCAGGTGCTATAACTAGTGGTTTCGGTTCAATACTGCTGTAAATCTTTTTCACTGTGTTATACAGGGAAATTGTATCAGAAGCATACTGAGCCGCTGCAACTCTTGTTCCAACACCACTTCCACACAATTCATTTCCTGTTCAGCAAAAATTACTTACAGTTGGTTTAGATAAATTAATCTTAGCAATGTAAATTGATCATAGTCAGTTCCCACTTCCCATATGGTCAATAATCAATGATACTTCTATGGATTTCATGAAACATTAAGCATTAGCATTAATCAGGAGAAAGCAATGGAGAGTGTTGTTACCGAGCTCCCAGCCATAAATAGAGTAGTTCTTTTTGACAGTATAGCTTATAAACGATTCTGCATTGGTGTAGTTCCAAGCTCCTACTGCAGAACCATCAGATTTTATGGACCGGCCAGCGAGAGCATTTAACCCAAATATAATATCAGCCCTGAATTTGCAAAAGTAAGATGTGGTTTAACTCCTAGAAATTGTAAAGTATGGTCAACAAGAAACAGGAGAGAGTATTGTTCTTAGTTGTTACCCAGATTTCTTGAAAAAGGCATTTAGTTCATCCCATCTATACATGGGCAAGCAACCTTGAGTGAAACCAAACATCTCACTGGTGTTTTTAGCAAATTGAACACAAGGTTGCTTATTATCTTCAGTGTCGTAAATGACCTTATCTTGCAAAGTGCCTCCTAATCTGATTTTCAATGGTGAAAAAGCTGGACCGTTGCGCCAAGAAAAAGTAATTAGAATCCTAAAAAGCATTAAAAAGAGTTCTTGCTAAATAAAACATGAAATTGAAGAAGAAAAAGTTGCTTTGCTTCAAAGGACTCTTACCCTTTATGGCATTTAACAAGATGTTGTTGTTGATATCCTGCATAAGAGAAAATATAAAACAAATTTCAAAAAGAAAAATGTTTAGAGAATAATTTCCTAAGAACTCAGATGCAATAGTATAATGCCAGTGAAGTTTGGAGAAGTACAGGACAGGAAAGGACAAGCATTTCAAGCTCAGTTTCAATTATCAAACATCATAATCAGATATCTAAAACAACTTCAAAAGCAGAAAAGCAGACTAAAATGGATCATTACCAGATTAATGAGAGAAGCCTGGTCCCAGCTGCATGTCCCATAATCACATTTCTCAGGTGGCCACCAATCCAAGGTGGCACAAATGAAATCTTCATCAATCTTTCCAATGGAAGTTTTTCCATCAATGAAAACAGTTCCTGCACTAACACTGATATTATCGTTTCCAGCCACAGCACTTTGTGAACTCACATAAATGAAGCTGCAGCTAATGATGCACACCAGTAAGCACAACCCCATTTCCCGGTTCTGCAAAGAACTCATCTTTTTGTAAGCAAATACAAGTTCAAGATCTAAGGCTTTCTGTATAAATGGGTAAGGTAGCCATGAAAGTGGCAGAGGATGTGGGGTTACCAGAAGGTTTTGCCACAGCAGGCTACAGAATTTAATAAGGGATATAAAAAAATTAGATTACGTTTACAAGTAAGATATAAATATGATTGATGATATTATAAAAGAAAATAAATTTATTGGTAATTATTGAAGCTTTGTTTGATAGGCAAATACTTAGCAACTTGTAATCACATTCAAGCTGTGGTTCTCTTTTCTTTAAATCTTTTGCCTTTGGAACCTTGCAGGTCAGAATAATGAGAGGTTTGTTGCAAAGTGGGACATGGCTTTTCATGAAAGCTGCTAGTTGCCGATCAATTTTCAAGGGCCTTTGTGCCTTGCTTCTCTATGAATGTGTGTGATCTTGAGACCCACTCGTTTGGTTAGTTCTTAAGTTTTTGTGACACTCTCTGTAGTTTTCGAATTAAAAAGATGCACTTTTAAAATACTTTTTAGTTAAAAATATATTAAAAGTAATATTTTTAGTATTATTTTAACATGACATATCAAAATAATTTGTAAAAAAACTAATTTAATATTTTTTCAAATAAAATACATTTTAAAATTAAACCACGTTAACCAACACACTTTTAATTATTAATTATGTTGGAACTTGAGAAGAGAGGGTAATAATTAATCTTTTATTTAAAAACTATTAATCAAGGTGGAAATTACTAAAATAACCCCTCTCTCTTTCTTATTACTCTCTGCCGTTCATACTTTTTTTTACCACTATAACCAATGGCTCTAATCTACACATTCTTGCACGAAAAATTATACCAATGTAAGAAGGTCAAAAAAACAAAACCATGGCGTGCAAATTATTGTAAAAAAAGGAAGAAGAAGAAGACACGCAGGGAAAAAGATAAACATGAGGAAGCATAGAACAAGGTGGAGGTGCATGTGATGTGATCTTAAAAGTTGCAAATATGGCATCTACTTGTACTTTGGTATTTCGAATTTTCAATTGGCTACTCAATCCCTTATGCCATTTCCCTTTATGTTTTATGGGATGGGCAAAGCATTTGTCAAAACTTGTTGTCAAATGTCAAAGGACACCTAAATGTATAGAATCCAATTTTATAAAAAATCTAAAAAAAAAAAAAGAGCACAACCCAATTCATTAAGTGCTTGATTCAGGTTGCAATTCAATCTGTTTTTTTATAAAAATTTAATTTTTTTAAATTATTTTAATGTATTAATATTAAAAATAAATTAAAAAATAAAATAAATATTATTTTAATATATTTCTGTAAAACAAGTTTCCTCACTTACCAATCATAGAAGGTGTCTTGGATAAGAAACAAAACATCAGAATATGTGATGATAAGTTACACCTAATTTTTGCAAACTCACAACACAATCTAAAGGCATGTGTCCTAAGACTACTCTAGCTGGATATTTGTCGAGTATGCTATAAACCCAAGGCTTGTATTTCCCTTTCACAGAGCTGGGTCCATTGCTGCATTTTCTTCTAACTACTAGTTTGGCTTTGAAGCATCCTCCCCACCTTTTCTTGTTTCCATGGGGATCGGTTTCTGCATGCAAAAGGGGATCCACCCAGACCTAATCCATTCAATGTTAGTTAAAGGGAGAAATCTAGGTTTGGTGGCATTAAGTTTTATTCCATACCTAATACCATTGGAAATATGACTCTGTGAAGCTGTTGCCCACTACACTGCCTCTCATGGCCCATTTCTAATCCCCCAATACAAGGAAATGACTGCTGTTTATAGGATCAAGATCTCCTCTTCTCCGAGGGCGCTGCCACCGCGCTGCCGCCCCTTGCTTTTGACTGAAAAGGGAAAAGCGTGGAAATAAAGTATACCATAAAGTGAACACGCTTCCCACTCGCCACTCTCTCCTCTGGCCCTAAATCTGGCTGGGGATGGCTTAAATTTCGTTGAGAAAAAAAAATGATTTCGATATGTGTGAAAACTGGTAAGAATATTATGACCATTGACAAAAAAGCTTCGTGTGTAGAAAGATATTCTTTCAAGATTCTATCCATGTCGGGTTTTTTTTAGTTATTATTTTGAAATAAAAAAAACACAGCGAATAGAAGCATGTTATCTTTGTTCTTTTGTTCTTTTTTTTTTAATCTCCATCAGAATATACCCATCTCGAGATAGGAAGCAATCACTACATGGTTTGATATGATGCTTAAAATACAGAAGTAATAATTAATCCAAGATAATTTGGCTGATTCTGGTATATGATGACGAACTATTTTATTTTATATTTGGGTTATTGAGAGATCTACTGAATTAAATTACATGGTGGCAACATTAATTTCCACCACTTTTTATTGTTAATTTATCAAGTATCTTGAGAATTAATCCAATTTTGCCTCTATCGTAGTCTTGAACCCAAGAAAACAAAAGGGACCTGTCGATTTTGTGATCTATTGTTCTTGAACTAGAAGAAGGGACTTGAATAATTTTCTTGCATGTCATAATTATGATGAAGAATTTGTCTTAATTCCAACTTTCTTTTACAAGTTTTAGCCTTATGGAAACTTTAGATTAACTCATCTTCATCCTTGAGGGTGAGAGTAATTGTAATGTATCATTCACTAAAAGTCCATTTCATGGCATGTCTCCATCTAATCCTCGCCCACAGCCATGATGCAAGACAAACTGGGGCTTCAAGAGGAGATAAACATTATTAATGTCGGTCTATTATTGCATTGAAAATGAACCTTATTTCTTGGATTTATTAATACCTAATCTTCGTTTCTTTTGGTTGGATATACATCTGTGTATCCATTGAAAGATTTGACCAGATTATTTACGGGCACTCAAGCAAGAGTCGAGAGGCAAACAGGTCGTTTTGGACAAACAACGCAAACGTCTAATTAGGGCAATGGGGAGTTGAAAATGTGTTGGAAATTACAAGAGAAACAAAACAAAGAGAGAGATCCGATCGAGAAACCACAGAGAGCCCAAAGCTTGATGAAGAGACTGCAAGTTCAAACATAGAACCAAAGCCCATTTGGTGAATCAACCTGAATATATATTTTCCGATAACAGGCTCATCTTATAGTATCGGTATTTTCAGTTCGGCAATATTAAATTATTTTTTATTTAAAAATATATTTTTAAATAAAGTGCTGATGGTTCAATTAGATTCTATCCTAAAATAATATTATTTTAAAATAAAAATAAAAAATTAAAATAAAATTGTTTTGAACAAAAAAAAATTTTAAAAAAAATCCTTGAAATTAAACTTACTGAAATTTACTCAAATTTGATCGGATTAACTAGATTATAAATTAACTCTTTAGGTCATCCAGGCCAACGTCCATTTTTATTAAAAAAATCCACCTCGGGCAAGATTAGGTTAGAGATCAACGAATCATTAAAAATAATTTAAAAAGCCGGGTTTAAAAATTATGATTTTTTATTTTTAACAACCTCTAATTTCATTTACAGCTCATTCAAAGCCCCTCATCAAGTTTATCGATCGGTTTTGATAAGCAGGAAACAAAAGGAGATCGATAGAACATCCGGTAAGGCACTGTTGGGACACAAATAAGCTATACATTCTAAAAACTAAAATTGCAAAAGATTGAAGAGCAATATTCTATTGGAAATTATCAATTTAACATTAAATAAGTGCTATACTATTATTCATTAAGGTAATTATTTCCCTGCAAAATCAGAGGCATAAATGCATCCAATATAGAAATCTCACAAAACTGTTTTTAATCCAATATTTATATAGCTAGCAGCTGGTTTGTCACAAGGAACCAGACCCTTTATTTTAGACATTAATTTGCTACGAACAAGGTCTCATAAATCTGACCCTTTATTTAATATCGACAAAATCTCCATCGCCGGAAAGAGCTGCGTTGATTGAATCAAGAACCCTACTACACTTTCGAAAGGTGCCAAGCAGTCAGGAATGCTTGCATTCTTCGGTTCATTTGTAAGGGTTTCAGGTGGATTGTCTCTAGCAAACCCATACAAAACCAAAGCCTCAATGCATGCCAATGCCAAAAGAACTCCATGGGCCTGCGTAGATATTCTTGCCATGGATACAACGCAAAATTTGGAATGTTTTGGCTGAACATATTAATACAAGGTCTAACGTGTTTTATTTACCATAATAATTTGAACCTTCTATATATGGAATGAAAAGCTTATTGCATAGGTATCTGGACCTTTGATTCTGCTTCTTCTTCTTCTTTAAATTATAGGTATTATAGGTGTTTAGGTCAGTGTATACGTATCTCGATTAATCTTTCGAAGCTTTGAAATTATCAATCATGTAAACCTGCAGTAGTCCTAAACCTCTAAGATTTGTGACACTCGAACTAATGATTTTTGAAAAGCAAATTCAGAACATGATCAGTTGAGTTATACCCCTCAAAAAAAAAATTATTATTGAAGGCGATGGAGGTGATATAGTTTGAATTTGAGATGGGTAGTTTATGAGAATATTTACTACTTTACCTATATTAATTAGTTGAGCTGTAGATTAATTTTCATTGCTGTTATAAACCAAGTTATTTTCAAGTCAAGTAGCATGGTTCATATTCTTAATTATAATTCAAAGAAAATCTGAAAAAGAAAGTTAGAAATAGTGAAATACCAATACAGCAGTTGAAAATATACATGACCAATATTTTCAAGATTTTATTAACTTAAGGAAGTACATATCATATAACATTTCTTAATGAAGATCGATCATCTAAGATCCAGCTGATTATCATCACCATCGTTAATCAGCCTGTTATTATATATTACACGCATTTGTTAATAGCTAGGATGTTGTACTCACTCGAAGATGCAAGTGTATACTTATTTTAGAAAGCCACATATGCTATATGCTGCTCATCCAATCAACGCGATGTAGGTGCCGGCGCCGGAGCAGGGCTGATTCCACTACGAGAACAGATGCCTCTAAGAAACTTACCGGTGGCAGTCATGGAAGGAAACAGTCGAGGCCAACAGACATCGGAAAGCTCATTGATGACTTTGCAACAAGCAGGACCGATACGGCCAGTGCCACCGGAATTAATGGCCACAAAAATTTCCTTAGAGCACCCTTGTATAATTGTGAGAGGTAAAAAGCATGGAAGTTTTGGAATATTCTGGGCTAACCCAGATGGGATCAACGTTCCCATGCACAAAAATCCCAACAGAATTGCTATGGTCTGTGTTGACATTGTATACAAGGCAAATCGGAATTTTTTTCTGGGAGTGTTATTGCTTCTGTTTTTGAAATGTTTAACTATATTGTGGATTGTGTAGAAAACATGGTGTTGCTTAAGGGGGATTTATACTAGTTTCGGGTGCTTGTGGTAGAGGCTATTAAAAAATTAATTCAACATAAAAACTTGAGATTTTATTATATGATTTATATTATTTTTTAATACATTATTTTAAATAAAAGATTTTTTAGTATGAAACTTGTATAAACTCACACTATATGTTTTATGTTTAATTTTATCAAATAAATAGGAATGATATAATTTAAATTCATGATTATTTGATCATCAAGATTCTAATATCATGTCAAATAATCAATTCAACTTAAAAATTTAGACCGTTATTTAAGATTTCATAATATAATTTATATTATTTTAACATAAAAGATATTGTTTACAAAGGATATATATATATATATATATATATATATATATATATATATATATATATATAAGATTACAAGGGGCTAATATTGTTTTTTGATATGCATGTATATCAATTAATATGCCTCCCATGAGCTCTTTAATTGATCACGGAGTTACAAAGTGCCTTTTAACATTTTAGACTTCAATATCCTCCCATCCAATCTAATATCTAAAGCTCTAATCTAGTGTCTAATTCTACGACGATCCCACACTATCTGCGGTGTAGAAATCATAACCATGTATAGGATTGGCATATATAGAATTAGATATGAAGGTAATATAGATAAAGAATCCCTAAACTTGTCATATATAAAATCAAATAAAGTAAGATTATATTGAAAAATCGATACTGTTTATCATTTCCTTGAATTTTAACTTTCTTTATGAATGGATATTACATCCGAAATTGGGTTGTTAAATTAATGTCATTTTATTTTTATTTATGTTTTTTTTTATAAATTCTTATCTATCTATGTTTTCGTGGATATGTACATTTTGTTATTGGATATTATTGATGTATTCTATATATATATATATATATATATATATATATATATATATATATATATATAGAATAGAATATTTATTTATATTGAGAATATGCTTAGAATAAAAACTAATACTTAGTCGTTTATGATGTGTCAAATATAATGAGATTTAATGGTAGATTTGTGAAGGAAAAACACTCTTAAAGAGGGTTAATTTCATCACTCAACAATTCTATGGAATTGAAATAACAATAGAGGAAGCGTGGAAATAGCGTCACTCTTTAATATAATATCGAAAATCATTGTTCTAAAGCAATCTCTCTACTATCATTTACATTGTAATAATCAATAAACATTTATTTTTATTTTTTATTTTACACTACATTTTATTCTTATTATACATATATAAAAAATATATATATATATTGTAGCAATCCACAATAATATGTGAGGAAAATTACAGTGCTTTTCTCATATATTTTAGTTATTTTTATTTTTACACAAGACCCTTTGGGTCATTTTCTTAACACATTTTAAATATATTTTTTATTCAACCATACATATGACTAAATATTTTTTAATTTAATTTAATTTTTTTGGCTGAACATGCTTTTTAACTCTATAATTATAAAAACTATTACAAAATAAAATACATTAAATGAAATTAAATGGTTTGATTTTGTTTTTAAAATTATGTTGAGTCCAAGGAAAACGAAAGTTAAGATTTAATATTTTACCATTTTTAATTGTCTCCCATCCATCATTACTAATAATATAATTATATTTTCTCTCTGTTTCTACTAACATTTAATCTTTCATTTATAAATACATCAAACATCCTTAAAAATCATTTTTATACACTTAAAAATGTTCTTATAATTAATAATTTACCTTGACTTTTTCCAACCCCATGCTAAATGCCGCGTAAGAGTTGACAACCTTGCTAGCATTGTAGCTAGTTACGGCCCAAAATTAGAAGGATTCAAGCATACGTCGACGCATAAGTCCTCGAAACAAGTTGACATAGAGTAGCAATCCCGCAAGGGACGCCATATTTATGAATAGACTTTTTTCATAAACTTAATTATAATTTAGTTAGTTATTATTGTTTAATATAACTAATAGTTAATTCTTGTGATTTTATAAAAATATATATTTAATCCTTATGTTTTTAAATCTGTTAGTAAATTAGTCTTTTTATAAATTCATTGTTGATTTTAATTAATTCTTTTTTATTAAGATAGAGAAAAGAGATTTGGTAAGACTTACTCTCCATAATTATAGGAACTAATTATTAATTAGGTTTTCCAAGCTAATAGACAGTTATAATTCAGTCTGATTTCTTAAGACTTACTCTCAATATATATATATATATATATAATTCCTTTTTTTAGGCAGTCTCGTGCCAATTCAGATCTCTCGGGGGTCGGAGCAAGCCATGCACCTGAATCTGTAAAACTTCCTTGAAGTATTGTTTGAATCTGAGACGGGCGATTTATGAGAATTAAAAGACAAATTGATTAGAAATATCAATATATAACAGTACTTGAAAATATAGCTATTATTCTCAATATTCAATCAGATCAGTAAATGCATATATATTATATAATAATATATGTTAATTAAGATCACTTCTATACAAGATCCAGCTGATTATCACCATATGCCGTTAATCAGCCTATTATTATTGGAGTTTGTCAGTAATTATAAGATATTTTTATTAATTTAATCAACAGCATAATTTATTTATTTTTATGTTTTAAAAATATATATATTTTTTTCAAATGATTTTGATGTTATGATATCAAAAATATTTTTTAATAAATAAATAAATAAAATGTTATTTTAATATATTACACACACTTATACTTTTTTTATATTAGTTCTTAAGCTTGTGGCGGAGGTGGTAGATATCAGTGGCAAGGGCTATTCATCAAAAAGAAAAATCACAAGGGACACTGCTTCTTCTTTTTATTTATCTGCATGTATATTATTTAATATGTCTACCATAAAGCTATTTTAATTGATTATGGGTATAGAGGAGTTAGGAAGGGACCTTAACTTTCTTCCTATTTAATATAACCTAATCAGCTCTAATTTCAAACTAGTATTCTACCAATGAGCTGTTGATAGAGCTTTTAATGAATGTTTAGGGTTCTGTAAGTGGTAGTGGTTTAAAATATTTTTTGTTTAAAAATATATTAAAATAATTTTTTTTTATTTTTTTAAAATTATTTTTGATATTAGCATATAAAAAAAATTAAAAAAATATATAAAAAATATTTTAACAAAAAAACAAAATTTACGGGAATGCGATTTGCACCACGTTTCTAAACACTGCCTTAATATCAAAAGTCTTAAACTATGAGATTTTTGGTATTATAATAGCAATTGATTTTTAAAGTGTTTTTATTTAGAAATATATATAAATAATATTTTTTAAAAAAATTTAAAATTTATATTTGACATCAGCACATCAAAATAATATGAAAATACCCCCAAAAAATTTAATTTAAAGCAATTAATCATGATGAGTTTTAAATGAAGATAAGATGGAGAATTTAGATTATAAATGGACATTTGAAAGAAAGAAGAATTAATCATCATGATGAATTACCAACAGAAGGATCAAGTTACAATCAAATATTACTTAATATTAGGTTTTTCAAAATAAAAGGATCGGCTAATTATTTCATTAAAGAGACATGGATGAGATAATAACTTCGTATTTACCCTTGTTTAGCCTTATTAAACACATTCTAAAATCAATTACAATTAATTAATCTTTTTCAAACAAATGGCATTGTGCATGAAATCTACCTAGGATTAAAATTAAACTCTCTAAAGACTTGTCTTTCATTTGTATAGAACATAGATAGATTAAGAATACACAATAAAAAGATTTTCCTGCATTAATCTTTGTTAGAATTCAAATCTAGAATAATAATAATTAATGGCAAAGTCAATATATATATATATATATATCCCCGATCTTTAAGTCTATATTGCATTAGGTTTTAATGCAAGGCTTCAAACTCATGTAGTAGGATGCGAGCAGGGGTGGAACAAAATAAAATTAAGAAGGGTTGAAATTTTAGTTATTATATTATTTAGACTAAAAATATAGATATTATTAAAAAAGGGGCTGGAAAAATAATTTTCTTGTAAAAGACGCCCTGCCATCCCCTCTGTTTCCATGTGAGGAATTACATTTTTAATTTGTTTGTTTTTGTATTTTAAAAATATTTTTGAAGAAAAATATTTTTTTGTTTTAAATTAATATTTTTTTAGTGTTTTCAAATTATCTTGTTGTACTAAAATTAAAAATAAAATTTAAAAAATAAAAAAATATATTGAAAAACACAATAAAACATTCTAGACATTAAAAAAATCTGGTTCGTTGACCTTGTTAAGGTTTTCTAGCTTTTTCCCCCTTAATTTGGGTAATTTATTATGCTCTCCAGTTTCTAAGTTATTTAAATTTTGTAGTTTAGTCCCATTTGAAACCTTAATAACTTTTGCTAACCAAAATTTTTAAGTCTCTGGTTATTGAATGTAAGCATCAATTAGTAGGATCCAGTACTGTTACGATCCCCCTTTCTCATTGTTTTGGAAACAAAAATCCACCATACTCATGCTAATAATACAAAAAATAAAAACCAATCACGAATCAGAACAAGGAAAATAATCTGAGCAGATCATATTTGATTTCAAGATTTTGACAGCAAGTGGTCTTGAGTTCGGTGCGAGCTCAGCATTGAGTTAAAGAACATGCAGTAGTGATGAGATTAGGGAGTGGAATCTTCATCCTGGGCAAGCAATTACCACTTACCAGTTAACAACGATTTTTTCTCATCATGGGGTACCCACCTATTTCCATGAACCAAAAAATGCCACGACGAAAAACATCAAAAGTCCAAGTCAAAATTGAAGACAAGTTCCAAGAATCCCGAAAAACCACCATCACCACAACAACTACCTTCTCCTCCTCAACCTCTTTGAGCCCTCCAAGTCCCACCATATTGGTCTCTCCCCATAACCAAAACCCCACAAAAAACCACTAAAAAGATCAAAACGTTTTTACAAAAAATCCACAGAGCAATTGAATTCCTTATGGAGGTGGAGGTGAAATTGCGCCTGCTTGATGCAGCAAATCACAGCCTGTTGAAAGAAATCCTTTCACCATTTCACTTAAGAAAACTCAACCAAAAAAATGTATTTTATGATTCTGCTAATGGCGTTCTTGCTTCTCAAAGGGCAGTGCTTCGCTTGCGTTCATTCAATGATAACAACGATGAAATCACGCGATGCGTTTTGTCACTCAAGGCAAAGGCAGTACTGATTAATGGGGTGAGTCGTGTCGAGGAGGATGAGGAGGAAATAGAGCCATTGATTGGAAAGCAATGCGTGGAGGAAGCTAGCAAGTTGGGGTCGATTGAGTCGAGGGTTATTAAGAGGTGTAAAGACGAGTTTGGGATTGATGGGGAAGTGGGTTTTGTGTGTTTAGGCGGGTTCGAAAATGTGAGAGAGGTTTATGATTGGAGAGGTTTGAAGTTGGAGGTTGATGAGAGTAAGTTTAGTTTTGGAGTTTGTTACGAGGTTGAGTGTGAGAGCGATGATCCTGAAAGAGTTAAGAGAGAGCTTGAAGGGTTTTTGAAGGAGAATGGGATTGATTACAACTACTCTGAGATGTCAAAGTTTGCGATCTTTCGAGCTGGGAAATTGCCTTAGTAAGTGAAAGATTAATTTTCGGACTTGTGTTTTATTTTTCCTTTTGATTTCTGAATGATTCTTCATGTGAAAATTGCTTGTTGGTGAATGATTGTCATTCATTGTTATTTTTTATATATTGTTGTTGGTGCTTTAGAAAATTGCACTCTTTACTTGTTCTGTTGTTATTGAGTAGTGACTAGATGATTGTGGATGTTTTGTGAGGACTGTTGTTTGCTGAATGATGATGTTTCTATTGTTAATGTGATCTAGCACTATAGCTTTCTCCTGGATAAATGTCAAAGTCTGGGAAATGACAACGGTCAAGGAAACCATTTATATGTTTTCTCTTTTATTCTTTCATGAAACCTGGCCAATTCTTTTGAGGCTAGATGCCTAGTAACTGATTGTTCGACATTTGTTCATTATATTCGTTGTCTGAGATTCAGTTGCCAGTTGCTTAATACATCTTCTACAAAGTTCTAAGTTTTTCTTGTTTAACATGTGGGTGCGTTCTTTTCTGTACGATTGATAATTGATTCTGTTTTGCAATTGCTAACACTCATTTTGATCGCTTAGGTGGGCACTGTAAATAAATCTTCAATTTAATCTCAGTTGTTGAATTTTTTTGGGAGCATCCTATTTGCCGCAAAATGCTTCTTTAATAACAGATGAGATGTAGTCACCAGAGAACTATAGTGATTTAGTATTTTTTGCTCTTGAAAACCAATATGTTTACGTATCCTCGGAATGAGTTGTGTCCAGATGCCTGTCAGCTCATCCATATTTACAATAACTAAGAAGTCTTCACAAACTACTAAATAATTTGATCAGCTGGCTTAGCCACTCACTTGCCTCAAAGGAAGTTTATTTGCACTGTTCACTACTTTTACCAAGTCTGTTTATCAAAAATTCAATTCAGTTCTTACCTTGGGTTGTTTAGTTGTTCCTCGTGGCTCTTGAAAGAGTTCATTGAGTTTCTTAGCATGCATTCTTGATCAACTGTTATTAGGTAACCAGGCTATGAGCTTACAAGCGTACCTATTCTCTTTGATAGCTTTCCTCATACAGGAACTTGCAGATTTTTCATGTCTATCACTTTGCATCACATGTTTCTTAAATGGCAAGGAGAAGAATTGCAGTAGCGATGCATATTTTATTTACTTGGTTATGAGGCAAAAGAAAGGCAGTTTTTTTTCATTCTGCTCTAGCCATGTCTGCAAGTCCTCTGCATGTCGTTAATTATGCCGTACTTTCACTTATAAAGGGACAACAAATTCATACCATCGTTTGAAAAGTTCACGATATGGCATGTTCTTTTGAGTGAACGAGGATGTCATTCTCAAACTGCAACTATGATTAATCTGACAATAAGATTTCCGTTGGCATTGCTATGGTGATTTATCCATTCATTCATCCTTTTGCAGGTTATCTCAGCACATGCTTATGTTGTGGAAGTGGTTCTAGCACTGGAACCCAGTTCGAAGACAATTCTGAAGAGCACTAAATTTTCTTCTCTTGAATGCATCTTGCTGTCCTGATGCAGCTGCACTCTCCTGTAGGCATCTATCTGGGCAGTGAATTCTATTTTTCTTGGCAGCGCTAGTTTGAACTCTAACAGTAAATTATTTCTGTTCTGCAAGGCTGTTATACTATAACCTTGGAACATTGCAGTTATACTGTAACCTTGAGATGTTTTCGTGTCCTACAATTGTTCATCCTTCACATGCAGATGATCCTTTTTTATTGTGATTTTTTTTGTGTTGTCTGTTTGTTGGTGGTTATCTGCATGCCCCTAGAAGGAACTGAGTCGCAAGATAGCACTATTGTATTCATCTCCTGGAATATCCTCGAGATTCAAGAAGGGTTTATAAAACTTACAGGATCAATCACCAGAAAATGCTTGAGTTTGAAGGTGGTTATTGTGAAGTTTGGGCTCTTAAAAAAGAATCGAGTCTCTACCAAATATTTTAATAGAATTCAACGCAAAACTATGAGGAAAAGTTCGAAGAAAATTCCAACGAGGGAATTCGATTCCTAAGCTAAACATGAAAAAAAAAAAAAACACCCTTAAGGCACCAACATGAATCTCACAAGGTAAAATCCTGAAGGCACCAGAGATGCACAGTGACCATAAAAAAACAAAAAAAACCTGATAAAACCCCACTAAAAACATTTTGCCAATCTAACAATGGGACCATAATTTAGCCTTTCTTGCAATGCTGTTGGAGATTGAGAGGGAGTATCAAGTTGATACAAGGAACCCATGCTTGTGCCAAGCAGTTCTCCTCCACCACTTTAACCACACTGCAACAGTCAGCACTAATCTCAAATTTTGGATTTGATAGTGATGATACAAGCTCGAATGCACACCTCAGGATGCCTGGTACAGCTTCATGACATTTCTGCACTTGGTCACCAGAATTTGGTGGCACATATGGATTCTGGCCTGGTGGGGTTGGGGGAGATCTTTGGCTGGTGGAGGGAGATGAAAATGGGGCGGTGGGCATACGCATTGACGGAGGCAAAACTTGGAAACTGGGCCAAACTGATACCAATGTGTTTGTGATTTACAACCTTGAGCACAGGAGCATGCGCAATTAGCATCTCCTAAGCAAATCATTAACGAGAAATGCTAAGCAAACAAAAAGGATTACGAAAACTTGAAACCTCATTCTGCCTTCTCTGCTCTCTTCCCTCTTTTTTACTTCTTTCTTGTACAGTCTGCTAGGTTTGCTTAGACTTTTTATAGAGTGTTGTGATTATCCTTTGAGAGTTTCTTTCCCCCTTGAAATCCCAACTAGAGATTGTTGCTATCTGGATATGGTATGAGTAAGTTTAAAAAAAACTGATTGATTTTATTTTTTTCAACACTTTGCTTTTGGCTTCGAATTCTCGTTCTTAATTGCTGGACTTCTCATTGGTATTTAGTTGACCATGTCAATCTCACTTTAACTAAACAATAAAAATAAGTTTAAAATTGAAAATTGAAAAAGCAAGAGCTCGTATGTCTCTTGGAATTTTCCTTGAGCCTGCTGCACTGGTCTCTCCTAATTCTAAATCTCGATTTTGGTAATGTCAATATTAAAATTAATTGATGAAAACATTGGTGTTCACCATTTGATGGAGTATCTGGCATGTTATTAATGGAGTGATTGATGAAAGTCAAGGACACGTCAGCTAAAAATAATTATTGATAAAGAAATTAGGTATTTAATTGCATAGAATATAGTATGTTTTTGCATTATCAATTATTTGCTAGAAAATATGGTCACAATCTTATATAAAAATGTATATCTATAAAAAATATATCGTTCAATCATATATTTTTTTTTTGTTGTAGGGGCGTTTTCATCATTAAATGCTAACTTATCTTAACTTGAAAAATATGATTACATTTTTTTATTTTTTTAAAATTATTCTTAATATTAATACATTAAAATAATTTGTTTAAAAAATACAAAATAAATATATTAATTTGACTAAATTGGCCTGCCATGTACTGCATTCTAAAAAAAAAAAACTATAAAAAACAAAGAAAAAAGATGAAAATATCCAAAGAAACAAATGAATTATCGAGGGGAAAAAAAGGGGAATATTCATAATCGTAAGCAGACTGGCTCTAGACCTATGGCATCCTCCTGACTCTCTCTCTCTAGCTACAATCCTAAGGTCCCAGTCAACGCGGACGGCCAAATAACCCCACTCATAACTTTTCAGGAAAAAGCTCCCAAACAAACACAAAGCAAAGCATCCTCTTTCCTTTCCTTTCCTTTTTGATCTCATCAGCACAAATACTTAAAACCCAAATCTTCATTTAAATAAATCTTTCAATAAATTCACATCTCCAAAGATGTCATCAGAGATTGAGATAGTAGAGGAAGATGTGGTGGCCCAATCCAACGATCGAGAATCAGCAGCTGTTAATGGAGGCAATAGTAATAATGGGGTTGCTGTTGCTGGAGAAGACAGCTTGAGAAATGATGTTTACACAGCAGCTGCTTATGGAGATTTAGAGAAGCTTCAGAGATTGGTTGAGAGTGAAGGATGTTCTGTTTCTGTACCTGATAACCTTGGTTATTATGCTTTACAGTGGGCTGCTTTGAATAATCGCACGGCTGCTGCTCAGTATATTATCGAGGTTTGTTTCAATTCTGGGTGGATTTTGTTTTTTTGATTGGTTTCTTGAAATGGGTTCTTTTGTTTTTTGTGTTCTTCAATGGATTTGTTCTCCTTGCTTGTTTGATTAGTTTTGACTGATGGGTTTGATTTTGATGTATTGAAGGGTTTATTGATGTTTTTAAGTGTTTATTGTTAGTTCATTTCTCGATCAAAAGTGATGATTTTGATCTGGGTAGTTAGATTTTGTGGTCAAGTTTGTATCTTTTAGTTTGAATGTTTTGAACGAAGTTCAAGTTGTTTGGTTTAGGTTTGATGCATTGATGGAGTTTTTTTAAGTGCTTTTGTGTATTGATAGTGGCCCTGGGTTTGCTTGTTGGTTCATTTTTATTTATTTTTTTGGTAAAAAAGTGATAATTTGATTTTGGGAACTTGGTATTGTGGCAAAGTTTCTGTCTTTTAGTTTGTTTGTGTTGATAGAAGAGAGTTCAATTAATGATATGTGATGTATCTGATTTGGATTTGATGATATAAGATGATCGACTGATTTGTTACTGGATGTTTTTCTGATTGCCAGCATGGAGGAGATGTAAATGCGGTAGATCATACAGGCCAGACAGCATTGCATTGGACTGCAGTCCGGGGTGCAATTCAAGTTGCTGAGCTGTTGCTACAAGAGGGTGCGGGGGTAAATGCCGCCGATATGTATGGCTATCAGGTTAGTGTAATCTTTGTTGTGCAAATATGCGTTCACTTTGTTTAAGGGAGAGATAAGATCTGTTTTATCAATTGTGTTTGAAGTTATATATGTGTTGTGAAATTATTACCTGTTTTTTAATTGGTACCTCTAGCGCCTGGTCATGAATGCTATTGGCATGACAACTCTCTGGTGCATGTACTTCTACTGTTTTTTCTCTCAGTGGTTTATCATTCAGGATAAACATATATAGGAAGGATGGATATCTAAAAAATTTGGGACACCTTCATGCAATCTGTTTGCCTGTTAATACACAGTGTTAAGTAATGTCACAATGATTGTTTACATCATTTTTCATGGAAAACTGCCTGAACTAGTTGTGTTGATTCCCACCTTAGAGATGTTTGCGAGGGTATCTTCAGTTGTAACGATAAAAGTCTTGGGCTAGCAACCATGAAGGTTGAAGTTTGATTGGTTATTTTATGCACAAATGATAAAAATATAGGATCATTTGAGGAGCTCTTCACCTCCCCTTCAAGGGTACTCTTTTTTTTTTGTTGAATAGTACTGATTTTCCCCCTCTGATTGACACTTGGATATGGTTATAAGTAGGTCAGCTTAGTACTCTTTGGTTAATTGATTTTTACTATAATTTAAGGAGGTTGAATTGAGTTTTCGGATCCCTTGGCTACTGTCTCTTTCTTCGCCTATTTTTTTCATTCTTCTTCAAGGGATTTTGTATCCAGGGCGCAAGAGTTTCAATGCAAGAGATCATGTATTAATCAAGCAAAAAATTTATCGCTTGTAGCTGCTTGAACACAGTATAACTGGAGTCGGTGGCTATGCTTAGACATTCTGTAATATGTATAAGAGGACCTTTTCTCACATGTAAACGGAATCCAAAACATTGATCATACATAGAAATGGTTTAGTTTGCATATTTCCCTTGAAGGAAGCTTATCGTTCTAGTAAAGCTTCCAAGGTCAGCTTTGCAAATCAGTATTTGGACACGCAATTTGATCATTGGTTTCCATTTTAATAACTTCATCCATTTAATAGGTTCTTTAGCGATGGAAAACTTCCAGATATATCAAGAGAAAATACATTTAAAATGGGACGAAATTTTCCATATTTAAGGGAGCAATTCTACAGTAATCCACTAAATGGGATCTGTCAAAGGGGTTTCAGATTTTTCTGTTTGAATGTTGAAGTGATTGGAACTTGAACTTAAGAAGTATAATAAAACTATTTTCGTCCCTGCATTTTTTAGTCTTGAGTGTTTAAGGGTTCGGTGACCTTGTTGGTGCCGTCTCTATTTATAAACTCAGGTTGCTTGTTTACCTTCTAAATATTCCCTTAAATTTGTGCTGCTCTAAGAAAGGCACCTAGTAAGTGAATTGTTGCAATTTATTCCTACTATTTGAAACATTTTTAAAACTGATGCTGAAACTCAATAAAATAATGAAAGCAAATCAGGTTTTCAGCTTAAAATTGATAAAAAAAATGTGGCTCAAACTGGTTACGATATAGGAGCATGAGATTGGTTATAACAGATGGTTTAGGGGCCTGTTATTGATTGAATGAGGGTTAGGTAAAGAAGAGAGCCAGGAATGAAATCCCTGAGCTGCAATGCTGACTGAAATATATAGGAGGTGAGCAATAGTTTCTGTAACTGGCATGACCTTTGGCTTAAAATCCTAAATTCAAATTTTCATAATTCTGTCCTAGTTAAAAATGTTACCGATGCTTAAAACTCTGTGCTATCAAAGCACAGGCAATCATATTTTTGCTGTGCCTTTTTTTTTTTAGTTGTGAAGATGCCCTCTCAAGATTACCAATAACTATTCTCTATCCATGAACTTGGACTGTCTTAATCATGTTTGATGTGAAAATGAAAACGGAAGGTTTCTAGATGCTGTGCTCTGGCTATCCTGACCTGAATTGCTGGTTATTAATTCCTCTAACCAGTACTTATCTGTGAAATCTGAGGATAGTGACACATTGGTTGTTAATTGGACATCAATGCAGACAACTCATGTTGCAGCTCAATATGGTCAGACAGCTTTTCTCTATCACATTGTCTCAAAATGGAATGCTGACCCCGATGTTCCTGACTTTGATGGAAGAAGCCCTTTACACTGGTATATAAGAACTTCTACTTCCCTTTTATTGTTGAAAAGGTTATTTTTTTTCTTGAAACACTTTTTTTATCTAAAAATATTTCAATGTTTTCTTGCTTGGGCTACACCATTGTGGTTTGTTCGCTATAATGTAACAGCTTGCTTAGCCTTTGTTTTGAGAATATCAGCTTATGCTTTTGGTTTTGTTGACAAATATCTGTGGGTCATATGCTTAAAATCAGCAAGTTAGCTTCCATATTAAATGTTAAGCCAGTCTCAATTCCTTTATTGGTCATTATTTTGTTGTATCAAATAGCTCCTTTACCAAGAATTACGTGCCATAGTTTCCTTTTTATCAGTAATTGGTAGTGTTTTGATTTTTTTGTTCATTTGTTTCTTTCTTGGAGTATTTTAGGGCTGCTTATAAAGGTTTTGCTGATTCTATACGCCTTCTATTGTTTCTGGATTCTTATAGAGGACGCCAAGATAGAGAGGGTAAATCAGCTTCCCAAATGTTTGAACTTCCGTTTTGTCAACATATAAATAATTAGTGAAATATACATGTGTTAATCTGTATGGATAAGTGTTTCTATTCCCTTAACATTTTTCACTTATACATTAGGATGCACTCCTCTCCATTGGGCTGCTATTAGGGGTAACTTGGAGGCATGCACAGTGCTAGTACAGGCTGGAAAGAAGGAGGACTTGATGGTGACTGATAACACTGGCCTTACTCCAGCGCAGCTTGCTTCTGACAAAAATCATCGACAAGTTGCTTTTTTCCTTGTATGTGTCCGCCAACAAAAAATAATTTAAATTGGTTAGCAATGTTACTTTTTTGAGGGATTTATTGTTTTTTCCATATGTTCTTATGTGAGGCTCAAGTGCTTTTTGTGGCTGGTGATTTGCCATTGAAATGATGTCTTCAAGACTGAATTAAAATAATATTGCCACAAGCAAGAAAGGATAACAATAAAAGAAGTGTATGCTAGAACTGTTGCAAGAGGCACCTGGAACTTGGGAAGTCACAAAGACAACATAATGGTAGGATTCCACAGAAAAAAGGAAGCTTGTATCTGGTCTTGTTGATTTTGGATGTTGTGTTGCATCTAGTTATATGAAGTGTGCTATCTCAAAGCGTTTTTTTCTTTTTGGATCTCCCCCACATTCACTTATTTGGCTCTCATATCGGTAAAGCCCCTCCTCCCCAATGTGAACTATAGTTGCCAAATGGTGTGTGGTTCTAGGTTGATAGTTGCTTGATTTGATTCTATAATTGTAAAAACCCTTTTCTGACAGAATCCCTTCCATCTCAATAAAGGTCTTCAATCTCATTTGAAAGTCTATATGCAGAGTCTGGTGTTTCCTTCTAGGTGTCTCCATTTGTATGGCCATCCTATCTCAATGCAAACATGCAATAGACCTTCTCTCTTGGACTGGTCTAACTGTTTGCAAGCCAGCTGAGATTCCTATAGGATCATTAGTTCTCAGTTGATGAAGGAGAACTACAGGAGGATCTTTCAATGTATAGATGTTTGGATGGAAACCTAATCTACCTGAATGTGACTAGACCTGATATGCATAGCATATGCTTTTTCTCCCATTTAATTTTCATTTTCCTTTCAGGTGTGGCTTGGTGTTCTGTTTGCATTCGAATCTTTAATTTTCCTAAGAATTTTGAAAATGCTGATGAGTTTTCTGTTTATTTTCCCAAGTTTCCTAGTGTTCTATTCTAATTTGAAAGTCTCTGAAGTTTTTCTTCAAGTTATATTTTCTGATAGAATCCCGTTCTGCAGGGAAATGCTAGAAGGTTGCTTGACAAACAATGTGATGGGAACAACCGCCTGGGACGCCTCTCAAAGTTGGGGCTTGCACCTGTGTTGTGGTTCATAATTATACTTCTCCTGTTGATCTATGTTCATTCTGTCATCCTGGGTATCCTCCATTATCTTTTTGATACAATGTATTTTTATTCCTATCATCAAGACTATCTACAATGTCACTTTCTTACATTTTCATTTGATAACTTTGGGTGCAGCTTCAAATCTGCCAAAGTTAACAGCTGGCTTTGGCCTTCTTGCCTGGCTTGCTGTTTTCCTGGCTACTGCTGGACTAGTTATGTTTTATAGATGTAGCAGGTATGCTCTATTTTGCATTTCTAGTGACTTGTTGAATAGTTGAATTAAATCCATGCTAGAACTGTTGTCTAAGTGTGCTATCACTTCTCTTTTTTGTTGCGAAAGAAATCATTAATAAGTAGAGAAATATGTGAAGGAAGAGATGTAGTTCCTATATGCATTTGAGGCCTCCATCAATGGCTCAGGGGGTTTTGCTATCATGCAATGCTCAAATTCAGATATTTATGGAGTGAGCGATTTGATATATTGAGATACAGTAGGAGCACTGTTTGTGAATTGATTAAAGGGACCATTTAAATTATGAGCAAATGGAAAAATTTCTTTGCATGTCTAGCCGTGACTGTTTGTGGACTGTTCCGTGTGATATAAATCATGCAATGCCTTTAATTTGTTTTATTGGAGCAGCATTCTGAGACAGTTCTGTCCTGTTGAAATTTATGGTCAGAATGTTTCAATAGACACGGAACCCTTTGGAGTCTTAGCAGATCTGCTTCGGTTGGCTATTGCCATGTTCGTCTGTTGTCATAAAGACACCTGTGTCTGTTGAGAATTTTTTTTTTCTTTTCTTTTTAATTTTTGGGAATTATGTATATTCTATTTTACCTTTTCCTTTCCCAAGATATGGTAATCACCTAAAGTTAACTTTTTAATGTGTTTTTTTGGTACATAATTAATGCTTCTCTCTTTGCATATTAATCTCCAATCGATTACATACTTGCATCCACACCTGTGCATATATTACAGTTGATGATAAAACATCTGATTCTTTTTTGTTCATTCTACAATGTGAATCTTTTGTGTACATGAAAATTTATGATTTAACATCTTACTTGAACACTGTAATCTCAATTGATTTTGGCTTTCTTTTTTCTCGGTGTTATTTCTTTGCAGGAAGGATCCAGGTTACATTAGAATGAATGTGCATGATCCACAGAATATGAAAGATGATGTACATTTCATCCCTTATACGTTAAGCATGTTTATATTATTACCATTCATGGCTCTTTGGAATGTAGAAAGATAGGTTTCTAATCAGTTCTTTCATTGAAGGCATACAGGGTTTCTATTTTCTTTCTTTTTGGCGCAGGCCCTGTATATTCTCTGATTGCTTTTGTATCTATATTGTCCCTTTATTCTAGGAGCCACTTTTGAAGATTGAGATAAACAACCCTGCTTTGCTAGCTGGGAATTGGTCTCAGCTCTGTGCAACGTGCAAGGTACTGATTTTTGTCAGCCTATATGTATCTTGCTCGATGAGTGTTATGTCTACCTTTTTCTGATTAATGCTTGTTTAATATCAATCCAATTTCATATAATAATCAGATTGTCAGACCTCTCCGTGCAAAGCACTGTTCCACCTGTGATCGATGTGTTGAACAATTTGATCATCATTGCCCTTGGGTATCTAACTGCATTGGCAAGGTGCGTAGATACAGTTTGATGCCTTTTCTTTCAATTCATATTTCTACTTGGTATTTTACTAGCAAGGAAAATATAGTTGACATCTTGCATTCGAAATAGAATTCAGTTGATTGCCCTGGCAATTTGTTTGATAACATTCAGCCATATAAATTGACCTTCGACAGTTTATAGTCCATGTGACTGTTTGGAATGCATGTCCGAGTGACAGACTTAAATAGATTGGCTTAATACTCACATTTAGTTTATATAATATGACTTGAGATTTCCTTAGTGGGACCATGCCATTTACATTTTCATGGTTTACCTTGCACAGATGATCAAAATCACTATTATTTTTCAATGTATTTACCTGTGTAAAATAATGTGATGTGCTTCTGATGCAGAAAAACAAATGGGAATTCTTTGCATTTCTTGTTCTAGAAGTTTCAGCAATGTTGATAACCGGTGCAGTGACTCTCACAAGTATGTGAATGATTAGCCTTTCAGATTCAAGCTATTTCTAAACATATTTCTAGCTCTTTTTTTGGGAGGGGGTTTTCTGATTGAGAATAATTGCTGTATGTAGGAGTTCTGACCGATCCATTTGCTCCGTCTTCACTGGGAGCATGGGTAAACCATGCTGGCTCTCATCATATTGGTGCTATATCATTTCTGATTATGGACTTCTTCCTCTTCTTTGGCGTGGCAGTATTAACTATTGTACAAGCTTCTCAGGTAACTCCTGTAAACATTTGCTAGTGCTGAATATCAGAGTCTGTTGGTGTTAGGTGATCTGTTCTGTAGCAGCTGTTACTGAACAGTTGAATTCATGAACTTGAGTTGCGCGCTTATATTTTCACTTGACGTGCTGTTGTGATGCATTTTATAGTTGTCTATCTTTAGACTTTATGAAGTGGTAAGTGTAGTTTCTTGCTATTGCTGTGTGCTTGTCCGAAGAAAAAAAGTATTTTCTTTGGAGTTCACTTAATTTGCTATTCTATACCAAGCGATGGTCTTAGATAGGATAGCATGCGTTAACTAGATTTACACAGCAAGAGGATATTATATGGTGTATTTGTAATCCAACTTTACTTGTTGTGAATGTTTTATGTGTTGCCAAGCTGTGCTTTGCCATTTAACTCTAGTGTTTCGGGCTGTCACTTCTAACAGTTTAGATGAATAGTTCTGAATCATTTTTTCTCCTGTCACAGATATCTCGCAATATAACAACCAATGAAATGGCAAATGTACTGCGGTATAGCTACCTTAGGGGCCCAGGGGGGCGCTTCAGAAACCCATATGATCGTGGCTGTAAAAAGAATTGCTCGGATTTCTTGATCAATGGTTACAATGAAGATGTGGATTATAATGAAGATTCTCCGCATTCTGAGGGGATTGGAATGATGCACATGTCGAGGAATTCAAACTTGCAAAATGGGGATGCTCATTCTCATCACATGAATGGCAATGGCCATGTGGCTATCAATGTGAATTCAGAAAATAAAATCCATCAGGGTCATGTCCATTCTTCCCATTGCAGCCATGATCACCAAGGGAAGCCAAGAACAGATAGCGCACCCTTGGGTTTGGGTGGTCTTGGTCTTGGAAAAAGCAGTGCCCGAACAGTTGAAGCTTCATGATGGTGTGATACTAGCTGAAATTGATATGTTTTGTATCATAAACGCATATGATATACCATTTGTAATTTGATTGATTGCTGCTCTTTTTTGCCCCCCAAAGGTGTTCATTTTTTGTACAAATTTGGCCTCTTAAATATTTGTAGCGGCTGTTAGTGAGTGTCAGATCTAGCATGTAATCCTCTTGAAAGTTAAAAGACTTGGGCACAGTACTACAGATAGAGAACAATTGCTCAAGGTACCTTACCATGTAACTCGCTGTTTTTACATATTGTTAACCCTTAACAATCATGCAAGTCCCTGTCCATGTTTTCAATTTTTATATTGCAGATCTTCATTTTCCAGAGCTTTTTTGGGGTTTTATCCTTTCCGAAAAGCAGCAGTTCTGTATGTACCACTAGCCATCTAATTTTTGTTACCTCTTTGACTTCATGTGGTTCCCCACAAACAGTCCCCAATTGGTGAGTAATTAGAGGCATCCTATTCCCATGGATTTAGTCAAAACTGTTGTTGATATTTTGAAATAAGCTTGTCAGATACTGCTTTCTTGAATTATTTGGAAGCGAAGAGTTTCAAACTTGCACTCCATTTTACTTCCATCCAAGGCAAATTATTTGTATTGGATTTGATGGACAGTGTTGCTGACACTTCTCATCAAAACAAGGTGTTATTTTCGGATTACTTTATATACATGGATTAATTTATAAACTCTCTTTTTTATTTTATTAAAAATGAACTATTCATATTGAGGTTAAGCAAACGTGAAATCCTTTTTATGTGATGAAATCCAATTCTTTATTCAATATTTGTAGATAACATAGGTATAAAATTTAGATAATATTTGGTATTACAATAATGGTTATTTTTCAAAGTATTTTTTATATAAATATAATTAGTCCTATAATGAGAGAGTCTATGTAGTTTAAGGTAGGGCAGGAGTGTATTTCGTTTAAGGTAGGTGAGGTGCAATTAGCTAAAAAAAAAAAAACTCTGAAATAACTTTGTTTTTTTTTTTTCGCTTAAAAGAAAAGTAAGAAGTTTGATTATTCGACTTGAATTAAATCCTAAAGCAGCTAATTAATCCACCTAGATGGAGTTAATTCCACCAAAGTCGAGTTAAGTCTTGCAAGGAACTTCCTAATCATTCAATCCACCACCTGTGAATTAAAAATAACGAGATTCCCGTCTAATACAAGCAATCAATCAAGGCTTTTATGGAAGTTGTCTCATGTTTCTCAAGAATAATGATGAAAGTGCAACCACTACTTTAAAAATAAATTCTTTGTCAATGAATCTGCCATTGCTTCTCCTCCTCCCTTCAAATAAATGGAAATTTATACAGAGGAAAGAACATTGCCGTCTATCCCATTATGTTGCTCTCATAAAATACCCTTTCGTGCACTTAAGCTTGGTATCATTAGCGCACTTTTATGATTAATTATTTCATAGTTATCCCTAACTAATAAATTCTATAAAATACTCCTATCCACAGCATCCTTCCTCTCGTCGTCGTCTCCCGGCCAGCCGGCCCCACAGTGAGTGTCTCAGGTGGATAACATAAATAAATCTATGGGCGAAACAGTGGGCCATGAATGCCCTCTTCGAAAATATCTCGATACATTTATTAGCATTGCCGTAGAGATTAGTGAAAGTCACGGATTCAAAGATAAGAATAGTCCCTCGATTTTACAATAAATACTAGGTCAGTTCATGTTATGATAATTCAACTTTTTACCTATTAATTGCTTTCGTTGACTCGTGAACTGAGTTCAAGATTTACTAAAGAAATTCACCTACTAGATATACGAGAATGGAGATTTTTTGACGAGTGGATTCATGAAAAAAAATTGATACTTGGGTTTCCATCCAGTTCATTGAAATTTTTGAGATGTAAGTTGGAGTGAAATACTCAATTAAATTAAATATGTGATTTATTTAATGATACAATGATTCATAATTTCTGTGCATGTTTAAGAGTAAAAATTGATTTTCAAAAATGTTTTTCACTTATAAATATATCAAAATAAATTTTTATTTTTATAAAAAATATTTTTCATATTAGTACATTAAAATAATAAAAAACACAAAAAATTAATTTAAAATTAAAAAAATTCAAAAGTTTTTAGCCATATACCATCTTGAACGAATGAGTAAGAATAGAGTTTCCTATCTAGTATGTCTCCATCATTTCTTAGAAGCACAAGTATGGAAAGAAGGAGAAAAGAAGACTAAACATTAATTAAATACCAAATTTGTGTATTTATTCTTGATTGAGACTCAAATATAATGATTTATCAATTAAATCTTTAAATGTTTCCCACATTAATGAAGGGTCTTTTTGTCAATTGTTGCAAGCATTTCTTAGAATATTAACAAAAGAACCTGATTTGAATATTGTCTGAAAAGTGTGGGACGAAATTGATAAAATTTAGTTTGGGACTAAATTTAGATTAAGTACATAGGTCACGGACGAAATTGAGGTTTCCAAAAAAAGTTATATGTATAGTAGGGATACGAGATACGATTTGTGTACGTACAGTACAGAAAAGAAGAAGGAAAAAGTTAATAATAAAAATAATTGCACTACCCATTATTTCTCTTCTCCCGCCGGATAAAGCAGAAAGGACGCAAAGTGGGACCCATCAAAGCCAAACACTTATCACCTCATCAACCACCAATTTCCACGTGTCTTTCATCGAACGGTTCCAGCCCCAGTTCCTTCACCCCTCACTCTAACTTTCTCTCCTCCCCACTGTTTTTTGCTTTCAGGTTCGGTGCTCTATCTCTCTCTAAAATCCTCTCTTTCCCTCTCCAAAGCTAGACCCTTTTAGTTCAGAAAATCGGTTTTGTTATTTGATCACTTTCACTTGATCACATCAAAGTTTGGCTTTTCTAAGGTTGTTTCTTTCTACTAACTTTGATGATGTTTTGTTTCCTTAACTGTAACTTTGATGATCATTAACTGATATTAAAGGGGCACGATCATGTAAAGTTTTGGTTTTTGTTGGTGTAAATCTTGATTTTGTAGCATAAATCTTTGTACTTTTCTTTAGAACTTGATACAGTGAAGCGGGTTATCATTTGATTGTGATTGAAGTTGTGATTTTTGTTGGAAATGAATATTTACATGTGCCCCCTTTTGTTGTTCTGGGAAGTTGGATTGGTTTGGTTTTTTTGAATTGAGAGATGAGACTTGCTTATTTATAACGGATGATTTCTCTGTCAATTCATTTCAAGCTTGCCTGTGGAATAAGAAAAAAATTAAGAATTTTATCTGTGATCACCCTCTTTGCATTTTGGAAATGGAAGTTGGCCCGTATTTCTTAATTTATAATGTTGTTTTGGCTTACTTTGATTCCAGTTGGTTTCTTAAAAGAGCTGATGATTTGTGTTTTGAGGTTCTGAAGTACGCGCATGGCACGCCTACCTAGGAAAGCTGAACTTCTGGTGTTTTCTTAAGTTGATACAAGGAATTTTATCTTTGTTGTTTTTAATCCATAAGGTTTCTTTGTCTCAACTGGGGAAATGTTAATAGTGCATTAGAGTTTTTTTATAGCTTTCATATTTTCCTTGCTATACCAGTCAAAAAAATTCTAATGTGATACTTTTTTTTAACCATACAGGATATATTAGGCATATTGCCCTATGCTTTGGCTTTGAAATGGGAAACAACACCGATCTTCTGCTTGTTTGATGACATCAATAGATAACCAGCGAGATCACAAGACAATGGGTGGAATTTGTTCTAGGAAGAGAGACCAGCAGGTTTGTGAGGGTAGAGTACGAAGAGGGGTTTCTGGAAACTATTGTAAAAGTTCAAGTTCAAAATGGCTGGGGACCACATTTTCTCGACCCAATGCTGATCTTCAGCCAGGATGCAGTTTCCCATCTCTCCTGGAATCATGCATCTACAGAATACGCGAGGTTACTTTATTTCTTAGCCTTGTGTTGCCGTAGGATTGTTCTTTTTGACAGTTCGCTCAAACTTTTATTCTTGATTGTAACAGGACATCAGCAGATATAAATCATTTTCTATGCTGCCAAGGGATATAAGTCAGCAAATCTTTAATGAATTGGTAATCTCACATTGTCTTACAGCTGCTTCTCTTGAAGCTTTTAGAGACTGTGCTCTTCAGGTAATTTCTCAATGTATTTCAAATAGAAACACTTTTATGTTGTTGAGCATGGGCCAATTATCAGTTTTTCATGCAGGATGGAACTAATTAGTTTGCCTTTTTTTGTTAACAGGATGTCCTTTTGGGTGAATATCCTGGAGTTATGGATAGTTGGATGGATGTCATCTCTTCACAGGGTTCATCTTTGCTTTCTGTTGACCTTTCTGATTCTGATGTCACAGATGCTGGGTTGGGTCTCCTCAAGGACTGTTCAAACCTCCAAGCAATTGCTCTAAATTATTGCAACAACATTTCTGACCATGGTCTGAAACACTTAAGTGGTACATCTCAATCGACTCCCTTATTTTAGCTATGTTGGTGCAAAATCTGATTTCATTCTTTTTAACTCTTATTGCTATAGTAATAATTGTTACATGGGGCATGGTTTGTTGCTAAGTTGATGACTGTTTTTATTTTCTGCCATGTGCTTTATGGAAATAACCTTCTTAATTATACATGCTGCCATAACCCAAGTCTGTGTGTGTAAAATCAATGTGTTGCAGATTCTATATTCTGGGTGGAAATTTAACCTGCTATGTTATATGAAATATAGTAGTGGGTACATTCAAATATAAAGCTGATTCTTTAGCACAATTGGACCACCAAAGATTAATGGAATGATCTTTTTATGTTTAGGGTTTACATTAACCATATGAAGTTGAAATTTGGAGTTCAAAGGAAGATGCTTATTTTGTTTGGAAAATTTAATAGGTCAAGTCATTTATAGTTGTTGTTTTTAATCTGTTTAATTTTGATTAGTAATTGACGATCTGCATGCATTCATTCTTAGTGAAACCATGCTGAATGTTATGAGGATAACAAAATCGTGTCTCTGGTAAAAAATGTCGAGTAAGTTATCTTGCAATGCTGCATGTTGCTTTGGTTGGTCATGAGTTGACGGTACTTATTTTGCATAGCATTCAATGGAAAAGGTCAACTTCCCAAGAAAGATTTAATATGCACTCGGAAATAAGTCATACTTGGAGGAATTTTTGGAGCATTTTGAAGAGATCTGTTTGTTTGTTTATTTATAATAGATCTCACAGATTTTATTTTGCCATGTGCCCATTTAGAAAAAAATGGCTTAAGTAAGCTCTGAGCTGCAATGGGTATGATCTGAAAAAAAAAAAAATTTGACTATCTGAATGTTACTTGCCTAATGTGCCATTTGTAGCACGTGTAGCACGTGAACAGATGTTTTCCAATTTGATGTCTGAAATTGATGGCTGTTCTCTATACCATTCACCATATTGTTTAAATTTTTCTCTTGCATGTCCAAGTAATTACCTATTTAATAATCATTCTGGCACTCCACTAATAAACACCAATCACTTGCTGGGTATTCTTAAGGTCTTACAAATGTTACATCCTTGAGTTTGAAAAAGAGCTGCTCTGTAACTGCTGAAGGAATGCGTGCATTTTCTACCTTACTCAACTTGGAAAATTTAGATATGGAGAGGTGTTCTGGGATTCATGGTGGACTAGTTCATCTTAAAGGTTTGTCTTTTTGTTTGATAAATGCTTCAGGTTTCTTTGGTGTATTCTTCAGAGAACGTTGCAATTTTGCTTTAAATTGCATGCTTCCTAGAGGTGTGAACAGAGTAGTTCAGCCTACTTATGACTTCATAGAGTTTCAATGTTAGCCTTTATGCCTAGCACTTCTATATCCTATCATGTGGGATTTGGTTGCAAATCTGCTGATCTGGCTCTCACTCTTCAATGCTGCTTTTTTTCTTTTCTTTTCACAGGATTAAAAAAACTTGAGTCCCTTAATATCAGTTGTTGTAAGTGCATCACAGATATGGACATTAAGGCTATATCAGGTACTTGTTCATTTACTTTCTTGTTTAATTTTGCCTGTAGGTGTACCTTTATATGTCTGTTTTTGTGAACATGCTTATCTTTCCAAATACCTGTTTCTTTGACTGTAATTTGAGGGTACTTGAATTGAATGACTCGTGAATGCACTGTTTGCCATCCTTGGCTGGCAGGAATACCAATGGCCCAGCTTCAGTTTTTAGCACTAAAGATGGGATTGTTAAAGAGTATTAAAAAAGTAGGTCTTCATTGACCACATTTAAGATAAAAAAGAAAAAGAAAAGAAAGAAAGGATGCAGGCTTAAGAATGTTTACTGGATGATGATCAAAATTTGTTGTGATTTCCTTTTCCAGATTTTGGTTGATATCTAAAGTCTCATTTTTCTCATGTTCCAGGTCTTACTAACTTGAAGGAGTTACAGATTTCTAATAGTAACGTTACTGACGTTGGAGTCTCTTATTTAAGAGGTACTTTGCTTCTCAGTTTTCTTCTAATAACATGGCTGCTTTGCTTCTCGTGGTCCATTTGCTTTGTTCAATTGTAAACAATTTTCATAAGAGATATGGGCAGTATAAATTGCAGAAGTGCGTAGCACAAGAAAAAACAGAAAGCCACTAACAAATAGCTGTTTTTAATGGTACATTTCCAGAGTCAGAGAAAATTGCAGAGCCTCTCATTATTTTTGACCTCTTAGTTCATATGCTTTGGAAGAGATTCAAATATATTAATACTTAGACACAATCTTTAGACTAGATTGAGCTTGAGATATCACCATACCAACTTATATTGCAAACTCCATAACCGACTATAGGAACACCTGTGGTGCGCATGTAAACAATTCCAGATATCAGGTTCCACTGAGTTCTCAATACAAAAAAGAAAGAAAGAGGTTCCACTATGTTTCTTTTCTGTTCTTTTTCATAAGCAAAGATTTACTATTTTTCCCAAAGGGATGCAATCCATATACCCCACATGGTGTTGCATAATGCAGAATGATATTTTTATGATCTGTGAAATGTGAAAGGGGAATGTGGCTTGACATCTGCTTATACCAGTGAATTTTCTCCCATATCCCCCATCTCACCCCCATGCCCCAAATTTTATGATTATATAGTTGCTTTGCTTTTAAGATTGGATGGCTATTAACAAAGGGTGATCACCTAAAGGCCTTTCCATATATGAAATTTTATTGTATGGACTATTTCTTCAGCTAGTATCTGTTATTACTAAATTAAATTGCTTTGGCTCCCAAATATTTGAAATGGTCTACAATGATCCCACTAATCTGGCAAACGTGTGCCTTTTTAGCTAATGGTCATTGCACACTGTTTCCAATGTTTAGGGTAGATATGTAACAACATTTGTTTGTTATTGGCAGGCTTGCAGAAGCTTATTTTGTTGAACTTGGAGGGGTGCAATATTACCACTGCATGTTTAGATTCCATTTCAGGTTTACTCATTGTTTAGTTATTGGGTTTTCAACCAATACTTAATATATTGCTGCTTACTAATGGGAAATCAAGTAGGTGTTTCTCTGAACTTGTCTTTGCAGCTCTTGCAACCCTTGCCTACTTGAATTTAAACAGATGTCATCTACCTGATGATGGATGTGATAAGTTCTCTGGTGAGTGAATTAAGTTTACTTGTGACCTTACTATGTCCTTCATAAGTTTAGTGGAGCATATTTATTTAATCTTGATTTTACGGCATAAACATGTACAGGATTGAAAAAATTGAAGGTGTTGAGCTTGGCATTCAACGATGTAACAGATGCATGTTTGGTGCATCTAAAAGGTTTGCAATGCCTCCCTCCCTCCCTCCCTCTCCCCTCACAGAAGATACAGTGAACCTCTTTATAGTTGTACATTTCTTTGATGTTGTCTCTTAAGATTTATATGATTTCATTTATTCATGGTCATACAACAGACCAATTATGTTTCAGTCACCTATTTTTTCTATGTTCTTGCTCTTTCTCCCATAAAATGATGGTTCTTGCACTTATCATCTTCTCTGATTTCACTTCTATCAAGGCTTGAAAAATTTGGAGAGCTTGAACTTGGATTCTTGTAGGATTGGTGATGAAGGCATTGCTAATTTGGCAGGTATGCTGTTCTATCTTGAATATTTTGGCTGCTTAATAATGTCAGCGGGTGTGCCACCTTTCCACAGTGACTCTTGCTACCCAGGGCAAAAGAAACTCCTGATGAGATAAAAGAGCATCTGTTTTAACCAGCTATCCTGCATTTGGCCTTCTCAAGCATTTTAATTGAATCTGTGAGATCAGATATCATTCTGTTTCTAGAACTCTATTCTGTGTCCTGACTAGCAAAAGTTAGGTAGTTCCTAGCTCCTGTAACTGACAGTCCATGGAATGAAATTCCTTGCTAGCATTGGTTGAAATCTATGAGAGTATGCCTGGCTACCAGGTAATTCATCTCCATTTGAACAGGGAATAAAAATAAAGATTTTTATAGGCTGCCCTAATTAGCTTAGGATCAGGGCTTACATCAGATGAGGATTTGTAGTTCAAGATACTTTGCTGAAGATGTGCACAGATCCCTGGCAACTCATTCATGAGGAGCAGAGATAGCATCCTCGTTAGATCTCACAAATTTTGAAATCTTTGTATATCTTTTGGTAGTTAGAGAGGAAAAAGAACCCAGGGTTACATAAACCATGTTGTTTTATGTTATTTCAGATGGTCATAGCTTTGTTCTTGGTGTCTAATAGCTGTCGGTGCTGCTTTCCCCATTCAAGAATCTCCATCTGCTCTAAGGGTGTTTATAACCATGCATCTTGATAACTGAGAGCTCGTACTAGTTGTATTTTGGAAAATATAGAATATGCTGGCTACTTTCTAAAGCAATTACTCAGCTTATTGCTGATGTTCCAAAGGAACCATTCATTGTTCATTGTTGTGTAGCAATGGCAACTACATGCAACTAGTGCTGTGTTTTTATTGGCTCTTTAATTTGTGAGCTTGTTGCATTTCTGGGAAAAAAATTTGTCGCGACAATGGTGCTCTAATGATTTTTGATTGAGGGGCAAACAGGTCTATGCTGTACTTGTGTTAAAGCATGCTTCTGATATCTGTTGGGTTCTCTCTTCAGGCCTTCCACTTAAAAGTTTGGAGTTGTCTGATACTATAGTTGGAAGTAGCGGGCTGCGGCATCTTTCTGGTTAGGATTCTATCCACTTACTATCTAGCATTTGTCTTGTGTGGCTCATGATACTTCGTCCCATTCTGGTTTTAGCTGCAGAATATTCTGGAACTTCATTTCCACCTTTTTTCTCTCTCCAGAACCATTTCTTCCTTTTCTTAATTCTCTTTTGGTGCTTGCATCTCACCATGATTAATTCTCCCTTTCATGTTATTTGTTTCTCTAACTTTCAAGAGATTTTAATGACTAGATGATTGTGGTTTACAGTGCTTCCAAAGAGAATATAATCTAGTTTTTGATTAGGTCTTGAATTGAAAATATAGATGAAGTGGGGAGTTGAAAAGCATGCTCATGTGTAATGCATATGCATGTTTACGTTGCTTTATATTTTAGAT
The DNA here is from genome assembly GCA_033617975.1 of Populus alba x Populus glandulosa. Classification (NCBI taxonomy): domain Eukaryota; kingdom Viridiplantae; phylum Streptophyta; class Magnoliopsida; order Malpighiales; family Salicaceae; genus Populus; species Populus alba x Populus glandulosa. The sequence continues at coordinate 5,539,547 of CM066148.1, read as the reverse complement.
GTCCACTTATTTGACAAAAAAAACTTAAGCTTACCTTGCTTGAAGATTCCGTGCTTGGAACATATGATACACCATGGCTATATTTGAAAGTGTCATTTATTGGCATGGTTGGCAGTGAATGAAGCTGAGTGCAGGTCCATATTCAAGAGCACTGGAATATTTCTACAGACCATCTTTGTTTCTCCTTTTTTATTCTTTCTTTTTTTAATCTTTTCTCCTTTCAGTTGGATTCCGAAGATTCACTCGCTGGTACTCATGCTTTGTTAATTCTGTTGAGGCATTGAAAACAGGACCCTAAATTCATTTGTAGTTTTTTCACATAAAAATGTTCAGAAAAATGTGGGCTAGCTGAAACACTAGAAAAGCAAATGCACGTTTAGCATAAAATTTGCTTGTTTGGTGATCCTCCCTTTAGTAGGCTTATTTAATTATCCCTTTCTTATGTTAGGATTTGATTTTGGAGATGAAATTGATGGGGGTTTGTTGCATTAACCATTATTTGTGTTCTGTCTGATGTGAATACAGCTTTTTACCCCATGCATCTCTCTGTGTATTTATCAAATGGAAGGGCTGTCTTACAATTTTGTCCCATTGTTTTAGGAATAACTCATCTGGAGAACTTAAATCTATCATTCACCTTAGTAACAGACGGTGGTTTAAGGAAGTTATCTGGACTGACATCTCTTAGATCACTCAACTTGGATGCTCGCCAAATTACAGATGCTGGACTTACAGCTCTTACGAGTAAGCATTAACCCACATCTGATTTGCCTATGAATATGAATGCAAGTATTCGGTTATGCAACTATTAGAAACCTTATGGTATTCTTGTGCTGAGTCATGGTTTGTTGAAATAATGTGGTTCTTGTGTCTTTTGAGTTGATGCCGGGAACCACCAAAACAATGGATAAGTGAACTTAATTACATTTATGAGCTCTTTCACAGTGTTATTGGGATAAATCTGTTGGAAGCTTAAACTCGGATGAGAAACTAGGAATTCGGAAATGAAGATTTTTTTTTTTTTGAGGTTACCTTCGTATTTGAAGCATAAGTTTCCAAATAGTAAACTGATGCAAAATACTGAAAAAAACCCTAATCTAGAAACCACAGAAAGAGAGAGAACTTTGAATCCAGAAGACAAGTCTTCAAAATCATACAGGATAATCTTCCATTTCTCTGTTTAATCATGTTTTGCCCTTGCTAATGCTTTTGTTGATGCAGGTCTGACTGGATTGACACGTCTGGATCTTTTTGGTGCTCGCATTACAGATTCTGGAACAAACTGTTTGAAATGTATGGATATACTTTATCATTGCATAAGTTGTTTCAATCCCAAGTTGCTTCCCTTTGTGCTATTGAAATTTGTGGATATAAGTAATTTGACTCCAGACTGTCCACAATCATTTTTTTGGCATAAAATTCCAAACTTCACCAGGAGTATTTTCGTGCTCTGATTCTGCCAATTGTTCTTGTTCCTAATATTTTTATGCCAAGCAGGCTTCAAAAATCTCAAATCACTTGAAATCTGTGGTGGAGGACTAACTGATGCTGGGGTGAAGAATATCAAAGATCTTGTACACCTGACAGTTCTGAACCTGTCACAGAATACCAATCTGACAGACAAGACCTTGGAGTTGATTTCTGGTATCATCTGCTTTTTTTTGCTCATAAGTTTATTCTTTACTGCATAGCACCTGGCAAATAAAATCATGTCATTATAGATGATGCACAAGGATACGTGTGCTTGTAGAGTTTGGTTTTGTCATGTTTCTTTGTTTTGATAGTGTGATGAAAGTATGAGACAACTTGTGCCATGTTTCTTGTTATTTGCACTCAATTGAGAAATTGGATTTGACTAAAATTTCTTTCTCATCTGACACTTGTTCACTATCTTCCTTGTGAACACAGGGTTGACAGAATTGGTATCATTGAATGTTTCAAATTCTCTCATAACCAACGAAGGATTATGCTATTTGAAGCCTTTGAAGAATTTACGTGCATTATCTTTGGAATCCTGCAAGGTAACTGCATCTGAAATCAAGAAGCTTCAGTCAACTGAACTCCCCAATCTGGCAAGCTTTCGGCCAGAATAGCAAGAGCCTGGTTATGTAACACCATGTATATAGACTGTTATCAACCTGATAGCATTGTGTACAGTTTAATTGTTGTATAAAGTAGGCCGGTAAGAAATAGAAAATTATTGGACCGGCAATGGGCATTGGCGGCGGAACTTGCAATGCATTTGCAGAAAGCTGAAGTTACATGTAAATATTGCTTGCTGGCTGCTACAGAATGAATCTGTATATAAGTTGTCTATGTTGGCTGCGAACAACTACTATCTGCCCTGCTTTGGAAACTCCATTTTGCAGTGTGCAAGTCCCAGTTAATGGTATTAATTAACCGTGCTGGAAATAATATAATGTTTACTTTTGGAATTATTCTTGCCATTTTTTTTGGTGCCCATCCAACGGCGGTGTGCTTTATGTTAGTGTGCTTAACAGTAGAACGATTATTTTTCTTTTCGTGGTTCCAGATATTTTTCTGATTTATCATGCAGGAATTGTGGATGTGCTTGCTGTTCTTTCCCCGTCCATCCCATTTGGTGGAAGATAGATTCTCAAAATCGTGATTAAGAAAATAGGATATCCAATGTCACACCTCCTTAAGGCTTCTCCAAGCTTGTACTGTTAAATGTACCGTGCATGGGGTGGCCTAATTTGTTTTCACATCCAACTCCGTATCGGTTAGATCTTCGGTTGTCCAGTCTATTATCTTTTCCGTATCGTGAGTACTTGGATTTTCACAATCTTGTACCGGTAGCGTTAGTTTCAATCGGGATCGGTTCTCTGGGTGTTATGTAGGGGTTTGAGTTGGACATAATTTTGGATGTGGCGGTACACCTAACTAGCCGGTTCTTAACGAGATGTTATGGTGCAGCTAGTCTTCTTGTCTTGGTTAAAACTGTGGTTCATACTGCAACTTACCCCTGTAGAAGTCTCGTCGGAGCAACAGTGTCACCTGACCTTACCACTGGCCATCACCAAAGAGGCCCGCTGAAGGATCTGTTAGATAAGAATTTTGGCGTTGCAATAAGAAATTATTGCACCGAATCTGCCTCTTATGAGTTACACGCCATGAGTGAATCTGTCATCATATTACACCGGGTTCCACCTAGTTTACACGAATGAGTGCTTTATGCTAATGTGGGGTTATCTAATATTTCATCTGAACAAGACACCATCTTAGATTCTTCAGATACACTGTACCAAGGATGTCACCTTTTTGACCTAGTTAATGCTGTCCTGTGGTTTCCACTGGACTGGATTTACTTACGTTTCCAGCCAACAAGTGTTTCATGGATTAGAATAATATGAGCTCCAAGTTTTGCTCACATGTTATGATCTTAGTGAGTTCTGATGGTCTATATAATTATGATAAAGTTAAATCCAACTAGAGATGCCATATTTTACATGATGTAGTCGTGAAATGCTTCAGAATGAATTTTGGGCTTTCCAATGCTACAACTTTGGGATCATTCGTGACTTTTTTTGCGAAACAAGTATCTTACAGATATATGTACACTTCAATGCTCAAACTAGTAAAATATTGGAGGAAAAAAAATAATATGCTAAAAAATAAATGAAATTATATTGAGTGTATCTATATGTTGTGTTTTTACTTTATTGAATGACTTGTAGTTCTTGGAATTGGTGAATACTTGATGAAAGTTTTAAAAATTGTTGAATGGTTAACTGTGATGTATGAGATTGCTTGGCTTGATGACCGGGTGTATTTATACACCTAGTCCTTGAACTTACTGGAAAAGAAAAATAATTTTCTAGAAAGCTAGTTTGTGCCAAGCTCGTCATTTGTCAAAATGTTGGTGGCAATATTTTTCTAAAAGTTTTGTCATGCATACATTAGTAGAGATGTTGGGAAGTGACAGTGCTAGAAAATAACCACTAGCATAGAAAAAACAATGCTTATACATTATAGAAATGTATTGCATGCATAAAAAAATGTGCTGCATATTCCGAGAACTTGAAAAATGCTTAAAGGTGTCGGGCTCCAACCTTTTGGGCTTGTACTAATGGTTGTGTTTTTGTTTTTTTTTTTAGTATGCACAATCATTTTCATCCTAGTCTTTTAAACATTCATATTCGAAAGACTTAACTAATAAAAAAATAGGAGTAAAGAAAATACTTATTGTATAAATATTAACTTTTGTGGCTTTTGTTAACATGTTTGCTTGATAATTCTTTGTAATTTTTAACATTTCTATAAAAAAGAGTTTGCTTGTAGAAGAGATAAGGGTTTGATAACTTTGTTTTTTTCCACTCACAGCAGATAATATTATTATTTAGAAAATAAATAATGCTTTAATATTGAGTTAAAACATGGTGCAAGGAGGCGTAATATAAGGATGTGAAGATTTCAATGGAGATCTTGCCATGGAAGTTTTTGTTAGAGACATTTGAAACAAGTTTGAAGACATAAATAATTTGTTTGGAGACCTGAAGATCTCAATGAAGATCTAGTTGTGGAGATTTTTCATTGCAGACATGGAGAAACACTACTGCTTTTATTAAAAAAAAATCAAAATATAGTGGATGCATAATTTCTAAAAATTATTTAATCTCAAGTAATGTATCATGTGGATTTTTCCCTGTTTGTTCATGTTAAAATTCCTTCTTCACAAATTGTTAAAAGTATCCCTTGGAGATTAATCTTTCAATCTTCTTTTTTAGAACATAACATTCCTTGGTGTCATGGCTATAGTCATGGTGCAAGTGACAAAACTTGTTAAAGTTCTTTATGTTCGTGTCATTTTTTATTAGAGATGGGTATGACAAAAAATTCTTTCTCTGAATGGAAATAAACACCTTAACACATGTAGCGGTGAAAAGTTGGGTCAAAAGCTTAGGGGATGTCAAGTGACTACGAAAGGGTCTCTTAGTGCTTCTCTTGAATGCCCTAATAGGAAATCAATGGTGGTGTGGAGTTTTCTTCTTTCTAGAAATGAGGGTGTCCATGTCTGATCACACTTTTCTTCTTTCTTACTCGAATATAGTTTCTTCATTGCACATTTTAAGTTAAGGAGAGTCATGTTAAGGAGAGTATATAAGTGTTCTCATAAATATTAGTCATGAACTCCATCGATTAGGGCTTCAACATTAACGAGTTCAAGTATGTCTTCAACATTTAGTGTTTTCACATCAAATATCTTAAGATATGCTTTAGTGTTTTCATTTTCTCCTTAATGATGACAAAGAGCTCAATTATGCTTTTTTTAGCTGAAATACTAGTTTTGAAATAAGAGATGAGCTTAATGTAAAGATTATGATGGTCAAGGATGAAGCTAGGCTCGAGAAGATTTATGAAATGTCATTGGAAGAATTTTGCATATAGCATCACTTTTTTAAATTACAAGATTTAGGATGTTTTTGACATTTTATATGAGCTCTCTAAGATCTATAAGATCATCAAGTTATCTAGGTTGGCTTCATGGAAACACAATATTTTGAGAGATGAGTAACATTCGATAACATAGTGAAGAGTTTTCCACTTGGTGGTGGTGATGTTTATTAGTTTATTTAGTAATTAATCTCATCTTGCGTCTAAATTTTTTTTTCGAACAAGGAGCATGCGAGTGAAATTCACAAGAAAATTGATAGCAATAACTAAGCTTGTGGCTAGGGTATATTGAGGAGTGCTTTTTATAGCGACAACGACTCATTTGTAAAGTTAGATTATCGTGCCTAATTTGCATGTTGTTTTATAGTTCCTTGTTAGATATGGAGTTGTCTTTATGTAATTGATGTATGTAATGAAGCCATGTGTTGTATTTCATGTTGATGGAATGAAAGAGTGTGAAACTCTCCTTATATAGAACAACATTATTTAACACTTGCACTTGATTAGAGAATTGATAGGGATTTAGAGGGGTTCTTGTAGTGAGGAGTTCGATTATTCTTTCTTGTCTAGAGTTTCTTCAGCCATGAAAAAAATTTTAGTAAAGAGAAAGGAAATGAACTAGATTTTCTTTTTTTAAGATCCTCGAAGATGATATTATTGATTAAGTTGTGAAAAACTTTAGACTGGATTTGAGATTTCTAGGATTTTGATTTTGGGTTGGTTTGTGATTTTTTTAATAAAAAAGTTCCCACGACATTGACACTTAAATCAGTAAAGTATATATATAAAAATAATATACTAGAAAATAAATGAAACTAGAGGGAGTATATTTGTATGTTATGTGTTTTTATTTATGATTTTGTTGAATGATAGCTTGTAATTTTAAAAATTATTAGGTGATTGATGATTATTACAGAAATTGATGGGTGGTTAATAAAATTTTTAAAAATAGTTGAATATTTAGAATTTGTTTGTACGTTTTAAGAACACTTTAAAAAAAATTTAAAATTTATTTATTTATTTATGTCAAATTAATATGTTTTTAGTGTTTTCAAATTATTTTGATATGCTAATGTTAAAAATAATTTTTTAAAAATAAAAATTTTTATTAACATTTATTTTAACACAAAAAATTATTTAAAAAACACCTATAACTATATCAAAAAAGCTTTTAATGATGATGTAGGAAATTGTTCTGCCTGATTTATACCCTGTTCATGGACTTCCCTCGTGATTAAGATGGTGGTAACTTTTTTTTATAAAAAGTTGTGCCAAGCATGCATTGGTGGAGATGCATTGTACGCATAAAAGAGATTGTGTTGCATAGTTCTAGCTGCAATGAGCAAAAAAGAATAAATTTTAAAAATCCGTGCACCATCACCACACAAATGCACTAGCTGCAATGAGCAAAAAACAGTTCATGCACATGAAGCCAGGAATGATTTTCTTTTTATCAAGAAAAAAGAATAGATGAACGATTTTCTTCCAAACAACGTGTGTAAGAAAACATAGTAATTGACAGTAAACTCAATCGAGTACAAAAGCAGGCTTGTTTCCTTGAAAACTAACTAGACATGACAGTTAACAGTTACAAAAGCTAAATCAAACCCACGATTATAAACCAACGGGGCAAACAAGCAATGCATTATTGCTGGCTCCTTGACAAATGAATAGCAGATACCATCTCCTGTTGACTGTCGGTATAACAATTGAGTCTAGGCAGAGATTAACAAAAAGAAGAGAAATCCCTGCAGCTTTATCTTGTCCCCGCCAGGGTAAACAAATGGCAGTACCGGTTTCTGATAATATTATGCAACGCATTTCCAGTGCTACAAATACATCTCCGATGTTTCTAAAAACACAAGGCTGAAAACAGAACTTTAAGGGGAGGATACCTGCAGAACATGCAACCAAGGTTATTTTGGAGCAAAAAAGGCATTTAACTTCAGATGGAAACAGAGAAATAAATTCATTAAGAAAGATTAAAATATGATGCGAGAAGCATGCATTAATAAGGTGACAGAGACGATGCAAAGCCTATCACTGGTCTGAACAGTGTTCATAACATGATGATGTGAAACAAGAAATCATATTGGATTCTTGAGAGCCATTTTCATCATCACAAACGATGATGTCCCTTCCTGAGAACGAACTCTTTAAGAAGTTGGATCTACCGACTCTAGGAAGCGCGCACTTTCCGAACTGATTAATGCCCAACATGAAGCTACTTGTGAAGTGGTCGTCAACAGATACGTGAAAAGAGAGAAAGGGTCACACTTTAGGTACATCTAATTATATACATTATCTGCTAATATGAACTTTCCATATAGCATTATGGTAGCTAGCAGACAAGGTGTCACGGAGCTTTTTCCATCTTATGCAAAAGAGCTTGATAATGAGGGAGTTCTTGGCATGCGTGGACATACCTAATTAAGCCAAAAATCACCTATTCAATATAAAGTATTAAAGTTTTGTTGTATGCAACTCATAAAACCTCCAAGGCATGATATATTTCAGGCACCCCACGTCGAAGTAATGGTTCTAGCCGGAATGTGGGAACCCCATTCCGCCACATCTTAGCTTCATGCATCTCATTCCATGCTTGTACTATCTCATCATTTCTAAACCCTAAACCTGCAATGGTGAATATTGAGCATATATATTTGTCAGCACTCAGCATCTCAGATATAATTTCTTCTTAAACAAAATTTCTAACAAGTAATTACAAGTTATACCTTCCAGAGCACTATCATTTGAAACATGGTTCTTTATCATAACAGCCATATCCGTGGAGGAAACTCCAGCAAGATGAAACTTCTCGACGGCAGCTTCCAAACATTCTTGCCAGACTGGTAGGTCTAATTTGAATTCCATGAGTGATCGCTCATATAATATGGTGCCCCATAGGAGGTTAATCTGGGACATCATGTTCCTAGCCTGCTCAGTAGCTTCTTGATCTGTGGACACATCTTTCAATAGCGTGTCCCAACCAGTTTTCTGGGACTGGGATTTAACCTTCGCTGAGTTGGAAAGGTTCAGGTGTTGAGCTACAAATGCTTCCCACATTTCCATGCCCCTTTCCATGTTGTCCTCGGCCATGTTATAGAGCTGTAAAATCTCTTCAGAAGGCCATGTTCCCAAGTCAACATTGTTTCCAATTGCATAATACCAGGAAAGTTTTGCCCGTTCAAACTGCTGCTGCGCTTGAGCTAGAAGACCTTCATAGAAGTCTGGTTTGATTCTCAATGCTTCTTCATATCTCTGCCCCGCTTTTATATATTCTTTTTGTGCCCAATCATATGAAGTTCTAATCTTTCTAAGTATTGATTCTCTTGAAGCATCTTCTAGGAAACCAAGCCTCTTCCTTGCCCTGGACATTTGAACGTTTCCCCAGTTGAACAGTGCCAAAGCTGCCATCTCTTGGAACTTCGTAGCTGCTGTGTTGAAAAGCTCTTGCGCTTCTACACTCGTAACTGTCTCCTCCATAGCCTCTGAATATACCTTCATACCGAGTTCATGAAGACCCAAATAAGCATCTGAGTCAAACCCAGCATGGTTCTTGAACAGCTTAGCAAACTTTATTATCCATTCATCAATGAAAGACGATCTGTTTTCAGACAGCTTGCCATTTTCCATGTTCCCATTCTCAGTGGCAAGCTTTTGTTTGACATCCAGTTTGTGCACCTCCTCCTGCCCAAGCCTATCAAAGGAAGGATCTCTCTTAGGATTGACTTTGACCAGATACAGCCGGATAGAAACCTGGGACTCTGCTGATGCTTCTGCCCACCTCAATTCTTCATCAGTGGTTATTGTAACCAAATCACCTTCATTGTCCCTGTATTTGATATGAAGCTCTTCTGAGCCTGGAAACCGATCAGCTATAACTTCCCTAAGTTGCAGGAGTTTGCAATTAAGAGGCAACTGAACCCATCTTCTGTCCTCCCCGAAAACTAATTTTATGGTCTTCTTAGGTGTTTCTGTTTTGCTCCTGATTTTCTCCTCCACAACCACCTTATCCTCGGCCATCTTCTCCTCAAGTTGGCTATCAACTCGCTTGTATTTGATTTCATTGCCAGCATTCTTTTCCTCAAATTCACCCCCGGCCATCTTTTCCTCAATTTCATCTGCAGTATTATTTTCTATGTTTTTGACCTTCTTCTTCCTCGTCTTCTGTTTCACTAGTCTAGGTGACGCAACAGGGGATTCAACATATTCTGGAGGCAGTTCAATTACTGTGTCGTTCACTGTTAGCCCCTTCTGCTCAATTGTTTTTTTCACTCTTTCTGAAATCTCTGATGCCATGAAATTATTTGGTTCCATTTTCAAAACCGTACTGACATCTCTCAAAGCCAAATCCAGCCTATTCAAAGCCTCATAACACCTTGCTCTCTTCAACAGTGCCTTACTATACTTTGGTGTGACCTCTAACGACAAATTACACTCATGAATTGCCCTGGGGTATTTACTCAGACCCATCTGCATATAACATGCAGCCATATTACTCCGAAGATTGGATACATCTATATGATTCCTTGGAAGCAACTTGATGGCCTTTTCATATTTCAACATGGCACCTTCATGGTCTCTCTTCTGAAACAACTTGTTCCCTTCCTCCTTCAATTCTTGTGACATGGCAATGAAGACTGCAATGTCCTTATCAAGAGCTTTAGGGCTATCATTCCCACCCTTAGGTTGCTTCATATCATTCTCACTGGATTGTCTTACTACCTGTTTCTTATTCTGTCCACTCTCCTTTGCCATTGCGAATCCAACAATCCAAAATCCAAGAATTACAACTCAATCAACTGTATTATAATAACCCAAACCAAAACCTCAAAGTCCAACCCAATCCAATCAAACAGTTCACAAACTAACAACCAAGCTCACCAACAAGATAAACAATTCAAACCCAACAACCACTTTTGTGCGAAAAGCTTCAAAATTACAAGAATAAGATAGGCTACAACTTCAAAGCATTAACTATACAGATCTTCACAACCCAATCCAAGAATATACTAACATACAACAGACCGCATACACAAGCAAACCAAAACCAAGCTCTAACACAGCAGAACCGACAAATCAAATTCAAATTATCCTCAAAAAATGTCCCAATTTCCACAAACTAACCTTAAAAATCTCAATTTCTTGAATCTCAAATGGATTCTTTTCTTTCCAAGCACACAATGACTTCAAAACCAGAAAATCAAATTACACAAACGCAATGCACTTTGTCCATCTCTCCAAACCAGGAAAAAATATTTCTCCTCCAGCCAAAAAACAAATCCAAAATTCAGAGAGGGAAAAAACCAAAACAAAAAGAAAAGAAACCTTATTTCAGCTAAAGACAGCAACTTGACATTTTGCTTGAACAACAGAAATAAAAAACTTATATGGGAATTGAATTCTTGAAAGAAAGCTTGTAATGGAGATTTCCTTTCCTTTCCTTTTCTTTTTTCTTTTTTTCAGGAAATTGCAGAGAGAAGGTTGAAGAAAGCTTGTAAGCGTGTGCTAAAACAAAGATGAGAAACAGAAAAGAAACCGACCACAGTTACTTTGGTAACGTGTAAGATCTTCACAAGCTCAACGTAAACGCCACAAAAAAAAAAAAAAAAGATCACGTATTTTAATTTTTTATTTAGCTTTCGAAGCTTTTAATGTACTTTTGTTTAATATAAGCTTTGGAGCTTTCGACGTGATTTTGTTTTTGGTCAATAACAATTAGAATATTTGGATCACATTGTTACTACTCAATATGTAAAGGTGGATCAAGGCAAGCTTAAGACCAAGTTTAATTGGCCTCAAGCTACGAACATTTTGAAGTTGCGTGGTTTCATAGGTTCCGCAGGTTATTATAGGGAATTTGTTCGCGACTATGGAATACTAGCTCGTCCTCTCACCAATCTATTGAAGAAGGGAAACATTTGAGTGGACGGATGAAGTGGAGACTACATTTCATGTTCTCAAACAAGCTATGACTTCCACTCTTATCCTTGTCATGTCTAATTTTAATGAGCCTTTTGTTATCGAATCTGATGCTTCAGTTACTGGTATTGGGGCGATTTTAAATCAACAAAGGAGGCCTTCGTTGGAGGCCGATTCTTGGAGTAAGATGAGGAACAGCAACGACATCTCTATTTATGTACGAAAAGAAAAATGCCCCATAACTATTCCTATTGTATAAGGTAGTTTTGTCAGCAGATTGTATAAGCTTTGTCTTTCCAATCTACACGAAACTACTTTGATTGGGGTTTAAATGAAGGGATAATGTGTTTAATACGACACTTTAAGTAATAAACTACTGCAGGAAACGCAAGATTTCAGTCTGGTGTTCTTCATATTCGAATAACAAGACTCAAGAGAAACTGCAAGTTGCAACATTAAGCTTCCAGAAATATTCCAAGACCCGAAAACATGAGAGGCCAGGCCGTCATCTCTGGCTTTGCAAATGATTGATTAATTGAATGGAACAAGGCCTCGTTATTTTAATTAACATAAGCTATGGCCATGGTTCAGTTTCTTAGCAAATGTTCCATAGGATAAAGAAACAATTTGGGATATAACAAGCAAATATATGTGAATGCAACAGTGGATTTGTTTGCTGAATTACTTGCTTAAACCTAGATGAGAGGAAATTTTAGTTTCAGTGTTGGAAAGCAAGCATGCATAGGAAATTTTTATGGTATCGGAGTAGTTAATGATATTTTATTAGTTATTTTATTGTTCATTTTAAAAAAAGAGATAAATTCAAGAAAAAGAAAGAAAATTAAATCCATGACCCTTAAAAAATAATAAAAATATTTCTATAATTTCTATCTCATACTTGCATCTAATTATTTTATTTAAAATGAATCTCGAAAAGTAACTAACAGGATATCATTATTCTTTAAGCATTATAACATCTCTCGTTCGGTAATATTTTAATATTAAAAAAAAACTAAAAAATTAGAGTTTAACAAAAATAAGGAGTTAGTCCTCATGTTTTATAAGCTATTTATTTGATTTTTATATTCTTAATTCCATTTATAACTTAACCCTCTGATTAATTTCATGCTTTTTATTATGTTTTTTTTTTTGAAAATTAAAAAAAAAAAGAGAAGGTAAGATGATAAAACTTGATCAGGAGAGAATTAATTTTGAAACAAAATTTTATTAAATTGAGGATGATAAATTGAGGATGATAAATTGTAATCAAGATACCACATGATTATTTTTATAATAAAAGGATTAATTAAATAATTTTGATGAAGTATGATAATTATTAAATTATAGTAGTAAACTCAGCAAATTATGAAATTATAATATGATTATAACCCAAAATAAACCCATTAGATAAAAGCCCAATCATCACGAGCCCACTACAGTCATGAGACCACAAGACCGCCAGAATTACACGTCATTATTCTATGACGTGGCAAACTTTCATTGGCCAATCAACGCAACAACAACGCTGCTTCCTCCTCTTCAATTCTCAACACAAAACCCAAAATCTGCATTTTTTTGGATGTTCTTAGATTATTAGGTATACAAATAAAAGAAAGAAAAATAAAACACTCAAAAGGAGTTTGAAAGATGAGATTTTTATTGTTAACAGTGGTGTTATACACTGTATGCAACCATGTTTTAGCTGATCAGATCTATCCTACTCATGCAGGTAATCAAAGATTTCTGCTTTCATTGTAAATTTGTTAGCTTCATCTATATAAGAGTAACGGGTCTTTGAGATTTTATTGTTTTTGACATGGGTTTTTCTTGTTTCTATTTGGTTCTCAATTTGAGGGTGAGTTTTTGAAGAACTTGGTTTGTTATGATTAATAAATGGGTAATGAGTTTCGTGAGCTGTTTTATTGTTCATGCAATGTTTGTTATTTAAAGCTTATTATGTTTTTGTGTTGAAGACGTTGGAGTGTTTTTTTAAGGGTTTCTTTTTTAGGGAGAGAATTCAGAGGGGTTAGTAATAGTTTGAAATATGCTAGGAAGCTGAATTGGCTTGACCTTTTTTATTGTTTAGTTGTTTTAGATCAAAGTATGCGGTGCTTAACTGTGTGTGAGCCTTTGAAAGGAACAAATAGATGAACAACTAAATGGTGGGCTGTAATGTAGCCATTACTGATGTTGGCAGTGATCAATCAATTACAAAGGTGGTTTGTGTTTTACATGTTAAGCAAGTCAGTCAAATCAACGTTATTAAGTTGTATCCTTCTCCTGTTTGTTTTGTTTTGTATGTGCTTTGACTTTCTACTAATTAACAGGTGGTACGTTCAGTCGTAGTTCTCGTGAACCAAAATATCAGATTGAATTTCATTCAGAAGAGTCTCCTTTTCATCCCGTAAGTAAGCTTAGGATTATTGGCATCTATTTACTTCCGGCCTGCATATATCTTTGTATTATGCTAGTCTGTTCATTGCCATGGTCATCGACAAGCATGCATGCTATATTTTGAAAATGCCTCCTTAACAGTGCTCTCACCACATGTTCTTGTACTGCTTAAAATTACAATAAGATGGTAGCCTGGGACTTGGGGATGGTGCTTCACTGTACTTTTGGCTTGAAAAAATGAAAATCTATCATTAGCATAAGTCTTGGAAGATGAATGCTTCTCAAAAAGTTTGTATGCAAAGAGAGTTGGTATTATTTGATAGTCAAGGAGAGTTTCCTAGTTCATTTTCTGCAGCAGATGGGTATTGGGTATTGAGGGATTGAAAAGTGACACAGTGACATGACGTTGCAAGATGCTTAACTCTGTTGTAATATTAAATAGCTGCAGGTTCTGTCTGTGTAATCTATTTTAAGCCAGTTTCTAAATGCTCAGACCAGGACTGATGTATCAACTTTCTTCCTTTTTAGCCTCTCCACATCCCATGAGGCGGTTAGTTTTTGTTTTGTGAAAAGCATTTCCCTGAAGCAACCTAATGACAACTTGTTGGGTTTCTGATGTGATAGACCATAATTTGTTTCCCTTCTAGTTCCCTCTATGTTGAATATGGCTTCTTTATCTTAATTGCAGAAAAAAAGTGTGTTTTTGTTTTAATCCAACATTCTTGCAGGATGATGACCAGGAGTCAATGGTCATGCCCAACAAAAATGGTGAGAATTACTTATGCTTCTTGCCCAAGGTGGTGAAAGCTAAGAGTGAAATGCCACTTACTCTGCTGAATGTAAGCAGCTTGATTGTGGAAACTGAGAAACGGGTTAAATTGAAGACACCTGATGAGCTGCTTGAAGTACTGAAAGGCTCATGCTTTGTCAGAGTCAGTATCTGTTACCAAAAACCTTCTTGTACATGTTCATGCTAAATAATACTCTTATATTTGTTGATCAAAATTGCTACAGATTTGCTGCTAGTTGCGCTTTTTTGTTTTCCAATATCAAGATTTTTTGAATAAATTTGTATCAGTCTCAAGACATTTGTCTTATACTGTTGTATCTTAATGCAGCAAGAGGGTTGGTGGTCCTACGAGTTATGCTATCAGAAGAAGTTGAGGCAATTCCATGTGGAGGACGAGAAAGAAAAGGTAGCCACTTGAGCATGTATGAGTTGTTCTCATGTTTGATTTTTCAATTTCTTTTGTTTTGCTTTCAGGTTTGATGTTTTCTTGCTTTTATAAGTGGAAGCATGCTATTGAGGGCAAAATTTATTCATTTTCAATTTTGTGATTTTTTGTGGTGATGGGTTAATAACTTTGAAGTTTAAGTGGATTGGATGTCTTATATAGATATTTCTTTGTGGCTTGTTGTAGTAATAGCAATTGTACCAGCCAGTTACTTTATCATTATTGTATTGAAAATTTTGGTTTATTTTCCAATTATAGACCGGCAGCATAGCGGCTTCTCTTTGTGTATTGCACACCTGCAACATGTATTCTATTACCTTAACGATACATGTATTTCCCATTATAGGCTGTCCAAGAATTTATCTTGGGTGTGTATGATGAAGAAGCCACAGCTGCATTCAACCAGAATCTTTCTGACATTTCTACATTGAAAGATCCTCGTTCAAAAGATGCATCTCAAAGGTATGATTGTGAACCCTTGCAACAAAGTTTGTGTGAGAGAGACTTCAAATGTGGTTAAAGTAAAGCAAAGAAAAGGTAGTAATCACCACATTTCTTTTCTGTTTGTTGTGTTTGAGCAGGTATCATGCTCATCAGTATACAAATGGAACTATATGCGATCTTACAAATGAGCCCCGAGAAACTGAGGTATGGTAAAGGAGTAGCATTTTGGAATCTTTGACTCTCTCTCTCTCTCTCTCTCTCATGTGGTGTCCATGTTTTCCTTGTGTGCAGGTGAGATTCGTTTGCTCAGAGCCCAGAGCTATGATTAGTTCAATCACTGAGCTATCCACTTGCAAGTATGCACTTACAGTACACTCTCCATTGCTTTGCAAGCACCCGTAAGTCTCTCTCTCTCTGAGGTCAAAATCACAGATGTGATAAAATCATGCAACCTTTAAATTGCTTACAGTTCAAATGCTGCTAACGAATAAAATATACAATGGCATGTTTCAGCCTTCCTGATCAACCTTTCTCTAATAAAAGTGTGTTGCTAGTTGTTTAAGTTATAATTTATAAAAGAAAATTTGTCTCAAGTTTTAGACTAAACTTGATGGTCTAGGGCAATGAATTGTCCTGCTCGGGTACTAAACTTGATGGCCTAGGGCAATGAACTGTCCTGCTCGGGTAGAAAAACAAGCCAATCATACTGCGATGGCAAAAAATCATCTCTTGTTATGTTAATTGTTATCTGAAAAAGGGCCATGTTGCTACTACACAAAATGGGGTATTTATCTATCTTCTGTTCATTGCAAAATGAAGCTCAAAATTTTGATATGAATGACACAGATGGAGAATCTACAGTTTTTAAGTTCCTTGAAAATTCACAACGTAAAATGGAAAATACTCTCTCATACAAAGTAGTAATATATCTATATTCAATCTGTTTTTACTTGTTTCTTGTGTAAAAATGCACTTATTTTATCTGTTGAGTTGATGATTGGACTTGTTTTGAACATGAAGTTCACTTCTATCTGGCTTCAAATGGACCATAAGTTTCCTTAGGAAACATACCATTTTCTCCCACTGAATCTTGTGTGTTTACTTGCATGCACAATGCATTGCATCCACTTTTGATTTGCAGATTGTTTCAAGAAGAGAGACCAGTGTGGCACACCATTAATTGCAATCTTCTTCCCAAGGATTACAAGGAAGCTAAACCAGATAAGGTCGAAGCCGATGATAAGCAGATCTTTATGGTACCTGACATTGATTCATCTAATCATGATTCGGATGAATAAGCAACGCATTGCAGAGGGACCTTTGTCAATACAAATCAAATTAAACGAGCTAATGGAGTGTATTCTTCATGTTTTATATGGGTCTTCCCTTGCAAGTACAAAACAGTCAATCAATCGCTCTCATGCCATCTGCCCAATGACCGGCTTTTTCTGGACTCAGAAAACATACAGCAAATAGTGCTTGACAGTGTTATTGTAACTTTGGAAAAATCGAAGTCGCTGAAACTAATGGGAGAACGTATGTAAATTCTATGAAAAAAGACATTCCTTAACGGTCTTACCTAAATTTTCTTCCTTTTCTTTCATGGATGGTTCATTTGTTGCTTTCTAATATGTCAAGTTATGCTCTGGCATTTAATGTCGTTTATGATGTTGGTTCTGAGATAAAAAGTTTGCTTCCTGCAAGAAGGTAAAATAAGATTTGAGGAATGTAATTTGGACCATCCCTCTCTATTTGATTCTTTATTAAGTATTTCGTCCTTTCCATATCGTGTATTTTCACCACAAAACAAAATATTATATCAGTGACAAAAATGATAACTCCACCTCCAAGAATTCTAATAAAATTTGAAGATTTATGCTCCTCTCCCATCGCTATGAATCCTTTAATAAATCCTGAAAACCAACAATAGATGAACGAAAACAAAAATATACTCGAGAAACAAATAATCAAGTAAAAACAGCAAGTGTTTTTCATTTGGTGTAAATTTCACTCATTAATGAATATCGTTTGCTCTTCTATCAAAAATAATAATAAAAATTTTGTATGGAAATTTCAAATATTATTGCTCTGTTTCTCGTAATAGCTATCTAACAATTAACATAAGAAACCTGAGATTAGCCTAGGATTTTATTCGACTCTTTATGCATTCGGCTCAATCATTGACAAGATCGCATTCCTAAGATTACAATAGCCCGGATTAAATTGAATATATTCGGGGAGACGATGGCATTTCAGAAATAAATAATTTTTTTTAATAAAACAGGGGAGTTAATATGAATTTCTTCCCTTTGTCGGGGCAACCTTTCGTCTCAGAGAAATCTATAAAACAAGAAGACTTCTTGTGCCTTTGTGGCATCCATCTCCAAAGTGCATTCATTTGAACCAGGAGGTAGGATAAAAAAATTCAAAATGAAAAGGATAGATGCCTGCACCACAACTCTCAAGATGGATGCTGCACAGTCTACTGCAATTACGTTTGCTTTCTGTAATGCTGGTCAGTACAACGATGCAACTTATGCTAGTTCAACCCCTAACTCCTAAAGGCTCCCCATCCTATCATTATAATTGCAATTAACATCATTCACATTATATTCACAGATATGCTTCGTTTCATTGTTCCAGTCAGCTTTCCTCTTAGTGGGACAACTGGGAAGACGAAGCTTTTCCATTGCCACCCCCTGAATCCAGCAAAGCGAGGTACGCATTTATGGAATCGCCTTCCTGTGTCACATCAATGTTATAATCTGACAATGCATCGCCTCTTGTGAGTTCATCAGCAATTTCATCCTCCATCTCCAAGTCCCGCTGTTCAGCTGAAGGACCTTCATTACTATTATCAATGCCCAAAGTATCTGGACTAAGATTCTCCACAGCAGGGTTGGTAGGAGTTGAACCAGGAGCACAAGCATTATCGTTAGCATTTAAGTCAGTACTTGCATTATTGTTCCCAGAGAAATCATGAGCATTGGAGCTGTCATCAGCTGCAGCTGTGGTGTCTGCTTGGGGATGCGTGAGCAGTTGATGCATGACTTGCTCTAAAGAGCCACCAGCTTGGACAGCAGCAATCACTGCAGAATGCAGGCAAAAAAACTGTCAGTAGCCAGTAAAGTAATCCAAATGCCTAAAATTAGTGGCGCCACAAGGCATAGGTGTGTGTATGAGTACCTCTAGATCTTTCAAAGCCCATGGACACAAGCTGTTCAACTGTGGCATCAGTGGCTCGTTGCTGTCTTTTCCTTTTTCTTGATTCTATAGCACGCTGCAGGTCTATCAAAGTTAGTAATGGTAAAAAGTTTAAAATGAAATTCAGACAAAAATATTTGAACTTTCAGGACCTGGAGTTCAGTATTAGCTTCTGGGTTTGTCAAGTCATCCAATGCCTCCTGAGTACCATTCTCATTTTTCCGAAGAGCTTCAGCAGCAAGCTCCTTCTCAAATCTGCCAAGTTGAGGAGCTCTTAGCTTTTATCAGGGATGATAAATGCTAAATGGATGAAATAGGCAACTATGATTGAGCTAGTAAGTGCCAACCTCATATTTACAGAATGTGATTGAAAACATTGAAGAACTGGATAGTCTATATGTCAAAATATTCACGAAGTAAATAGAAATTTCTCATCCAACTGAATATTAAGGTCAGTTACCAAGAATGTGCATGGGAATTTGTAAAACAAATGTTAAAAGAGTACCAAAGGTACAAGCTCAAACATCAGAACTCCTAAAGTAAAAACCACGTTTCCTCAGTCACACCATTAACAAAAGTATTCCAGTGCTTGCTTACCCTATGGAGACCAACTCTGTCAGTTTCTGGAGATCCACAGCTTTCTTTAAGGGTGTAACTCCATACCGTTTCTGCTCCCTGGAAATCAGCAGAGAAATGAAGGTTACAAACAGAGGGAAATTCCATATAAAACAGAGATCAATTTTATGATACTTGCTTGATTTCTTTTCTTCGACGAATGTCATCTTCCCGTTTCTTTTCTCTCTTTTCCCTTTCCAGTACAAGAAAATTAATGGCACTCTGAACATCCTGATTGCTCATTCTCAATGCTCTTTTTGCATCTTGTTCCCCAAATCCAATGCTCATGACAACTGATAAGGCTTCATCTGGCACTTGTAGCTGGAATCCACAACAGGAGATTGTATTCAGAATGAATAAAAATGGAAGGTAGCTATATAACTTTACAGGAAATGAAAGAGTGAGATGAAAAAGAAGATCAAAGACAAAGTAAATGAAGAGTCCAGAATTACTCACTACTGATAATAATTCTGAAACAGTATAAGCAATATACAAGTGTTCAATTTTGAGATTCATAAATTTGATTGTTAATGTTTAGACAAAAGCAATAGGCAAAGTTCAGGCCACTTCAAGCACAAAGTCTAAAAATTAGATTTTATTTGCAGACGCATAGGTTTCAATTTTGGTACAAGGTTGCAAACAACATACAGCATTAGCATAGAAAGTGAAAAAATCAGATAACATTCAATACCATCATCCACTATTCTGGAAATTATCAACCAAGATGAGATAAAGTAGTGAAATTAATATGTTTACCCAAACAATTTCATGTTTATATACACACTCATAGGGAAAAAAACTTGTTTGACCTTGAAGAATTTTGCTTGTGCAGAGGTCAAGAACTTCCTAGATTTGTCAAACTGGCCACTGTGATATGCCACCACTCCTTCCAACAATTCCAATCGCAAATATCTAACAAAGAAGTAACAGAGCGGGATTAGCTTCAAAGTGCCAACCAAGACTTTCTATCCAGCTATCAGTAAACATGCTGAAAGTTTACAATAGATACTCACAATGCAAGCTCTGAAGAACAACCAGCTTGAAGCAGTCTGAATCGGGAGGAGTCCTTTCCGTGAGCACGTTCAAGTCCTTCTCTAGCCTTTTCGAGGCGTAATCCTGCCACTGAGAGCCAGGCAATATCTTGGAGCATGAAGTAACACCACACCATGTCTATTTGCAGTATTGGGATATTGTCGACAAGCTGGAAGCAACACATAGCCAAAAGGAAAAAAAGAAAAGGACACGATATTAATCACTTAAGCATAAAAGATACGAGAAACGAGATATAGCATTAACGATCTTAGTTAAAGAAAAAGAATAGCTCACTCACTTCAATAGACTTGGGATTGCATAGAGAGAAAGCCTCCTGCAACAAAGAAATCATTTCATATGTATGAGAAAAAGTTTTAAAATGAACTAAGCCATATAGAAGCAATGCAATGCCAACAGCAATAGACAAGCAGAGGAAATATGGCAAATACAGGGAATTGTGATCAGCTAATTAAAGAAAAACTATAAAAAAGTATAGGATGTCGATCCAAAAGTTGTACCGTTGAGGGCGCCCTCAGAAATTGAAATCAAAATATATCTTAACAGAAGCACCACTAACTTCAAAATAATTGATGAGATCATAGAAGCTAAGTATGCAAATCAATTGAAATGAATTAACCATTTAAATAAATGCAAAAACAAACCTCTCCCATAGTAAGAACTTCAAGTGCATCACTAAACATTTGCTTTCTGAGAAACCGCTTTCCACTTGTATGAAGCATCAGACCTGTCATTATTGCCCTGCCAAATAGTGGCTCAGATCTCACATCTTATAAAGATGGATGATAGACCCTTAAACTCCTAACTAAGGGAATTAGTTTGTCAGGTATTAAAACAATCTAGAAAAGTTCAGAATTTACTAAAGTATCTTACTGTCTATCGGTCTCAGAAAAGTGCACTTTCTTCCCACTCTGATCTTCGAGTTCGATATCGAAGTCTTCTATTGGTAATGCACCATCTGCATGTCTCTTGGACAATGCAGTGACTGCTGCCCTGCCAAGTTAAATGAAACCAACAAGTGAAATGCAACAATTAGCGATGATAGTCAAGCAAGCAAATAATAAAGACCCGTAAAATAATACATAAAGAGACCAAATTCCTTACAAACATCTTAAGAAACTTAACACTTCAACTTTATTCACTAAATTCAAATAAGAAAAAACCTATAGAAAACTCACAAACCCATCACCAGCAACCATCCAATTAAGTCAATAACAAGTCAATATTACAAACAAATTAAAACACACACACACACATATATAAATAATCAAAGATGATAATTGTGACTGAAAGAAACAAGAAAAATAAAACTCACTTGATACGAGCAAGTCTACGGTTTCTTTCATCATCAGCCAACAACTCATTCTTTAAAGTTTTACCCTCTTCCACAGAGACACGACAAGCAAGAATTTTAGAGTTATTTTTAATACCCAATTGAGAAAGACTGTTTTTTTCCTCACTGGTACAGTCTTTCAAGACTTTGCCAGCAAAAATTAGATTGATCGACTCAGTGCCCATGTTTGATCTCTTTGCAATCTCCTCTCTCAACATGAGCACTGTCCAATTCTCTGGTTCTACCTCTAACACTCCAGCCCATGTTCCTGCTACCTTCAGTTTTGCCATTGAAGGAGAAGACATTGTGTTTTGTCTTGTGGGCTTTGTGACTGTCTGTGTGAGGAGGGAATAAAAGTTAGTTTCTTTCGGGTTTTTACAAGGTTGAGTGACTATGAAAGTTTTGTTCTTTTTTGTTTTTGTTTGGCTTTTGTGTAATTTCCTTCCCTGGAGAAGACGCTGTTTCGGGTTTTCTGATTGGTTTGGCAATTGTGTTCTGCTTTCTGTGCCGTGATAGATTGGCATGGTATTCATTCGTTTGGATAGGTGTTAATTGTTATTTTTTAAAATATATTTTATATGAAAGTATTTTAAAATAATATTTTTTTTAAATAGTTTTTAATATTAATATATCAAAATAATTTAAAAAAATAATAAATTTAATTTTAAATTAAATTTCATTGAAACTTTGATGATGACGTAGCCCCGAACGAGTTTAAAAACATGTTTAAAAGTGTAATAAAGATTGTTTTTCAAAATCTTTTTTACTTTGAAATGTATTAAAATAATATTTTTTATTTTAAAAATTTATTTTTAATATTAGCATATCAAAACAATTACAAATATTAAAAAAAAATTAATTTGAAACAAAATAAATAAATAAAAATTAATTTTTATAAAAATTCTTTTAAAAAACATAAATAAACAGTATTTAAGTTAAGAATGGGACCTATGATTAATTTACATTTAAGTTCTTGATCTTTAGTGTATTTAAATATGGTATATGCTTATTTTAGGATAGCTTAATTTAGTACTATCCAAGTAAATATAATTTTTCGGATTATTAGCACTTTATTTTATCCATGAGAGGGCAATTTTAGTTATTTGTTATATACTATGGTGGATGATAGAGTCATATTGAAAGGATAATGATAGGTGCACGTCATGGATGAACACACACACTGGTTACGTGTTAGTTTATCACTCAAATAATTAACCATTAAATAAAATCTCAAAACTTCTTTCTTCAGTGAGAAGGGGTGTATCTATGAAGTCAAAAGCTCCAGAATATGTAAAAGGATTCCGATGAATTTGCTTTTTTTACCGACAGCTCCGCCGATATTTTCACTATTTTATTTTTTTGTTTGTTGTTATAATACCTAAGCTAACAATTACCATCACCATCGCTATTGTCGCCGCCGCCGCGCCGAGCATGTGAAAGATTTACATACCCAAAGATGAACAATTTATTTTTAATGGGAGGAAGAAGAGCATCATTCGACACCCAAGCTGCATCGTCTGAAATAATTATCAATCACTACTTTTTACAGCTTCATCGTTGGGGTGCTCTGAACTGGACCCTAATTATATATCATCATGGCATCTCACTCAGCTTGAGGAAGATCATGAATATTTGTCTGATGTTTTTGTATCAGATCATCCTCGTTGTGTTTTCATTGACAGAGGTAAAGCTCCAACCTTGTGGCCTTGGTAGAATATAATTTCTCCTCGTATCATCTAATTGAAAAAGGTGTTGAACTTCAATAACATCAATGAACTATATTAGGGATAGTTCATCACTAAGCCTTGCAATCTTTTTCAAGGAAAGAGCTCGAATTTGGAAGAGGCTCTTCAAGGCAAACCTTCAAAATCTATAACATATGCGGTTTGATTCAAAGCTGACCTAGCTATAGCGTGGGCCCATTGCATTGAAAGTCCTAGTACCATATCCTAAAGCCTGGTTTCTAGGTTGGGTTGAAGGTCCAGAATGCCTTTCCAAATCAGGCCTGGACCAAAAATATCCTATTTTTGCCCATTGATCAATAATATTTCATGTATGCTTGAAATTGAAAGCGTGGTAGATAGTGATTTTTTTATTTTTTAAAATTTATTTTTATATTAAAATGATTAAAAAAATTAATTTCTTGGCGAAAAGCATTTTTGCCGCCAAACGCCACCAAAGGATCTTTGAATCGGGGTTGTTAATACTTCTGTGATGAGTATTGTGTTGGGCTGTGCTGCATTATATATTAGAAGTAATGTTAGTAAAAAAAATCATAATTGATTGTTATGCATTTAAATAATAAATCTCACTATAAAAATATTGTATTTTTACTTAAGAAAATAGTCCATCCAATAAATAAATAAAAAAAACATGTAACATGATGTTGTTACATGTTTAAAGTGACACTCTCTTTAAAGTTCAAGCAACCACTTGTCTTTGATCATTAAAGTGTAACAGCTTTCAGGAACTCAATATCAGAAAAAAAAAAAAAAAAAAAACAAAAAAAACGAGGACCTCTTTAGTTTTTACGGACTGCAGATTCCACGAAGGAACGCATGCAGAGATCAAATGGGGTTGACTACAAGAAATGAAGAGTGACAGAACCATTTGCTTCGACTCCATTGATCATAAGTTGCTGCTTTCGATGGCTTGTCTTCCATTTGCTTCGACTCCATTGATCAAAATTTGTTGCTTTCGATGGTTTTAATTTCTTCTTTTTTACAGATTGATACATGGAGTGTGCTAAGGCCATTGAAGGTGGTAACTGGGATGTTGCAGATTCACTTTTGGCAGAAATTCGATCTCCAGCTCCTAAAGAAGAGAGCATATCGACGAGGAAAGTTGTCAATTAATACTGTGCTGAGGCTCTTGCCCGGCGTGCGTGTCTGTATATGGAGTTCGTCCTCCATGGATCCTTCACCCTTGCTACCTCCATGCGATCCATCCGATATTTACATATATTATCCATTCGACCGGTTTGCTGAAATCACTAGATATTTCGTTGCTGATGCCTTGAGTTCGGGAAATAAAGGACTCCACATTATTGACTTCTCCTCCATCATGTTCGATCCTGGGCGGTGGATTTATTAATTAATTGAAGAGCTCGAAGGGCAATATGCACGGTGGCCTGCAATCAGTCATAATCAAATAAAGGTTTGTATCCCATTAGTATTGGCTCAAACATGTAATTAACATATACACAAGTGATCCTTGCATTTTTAACCTTTAAAAGTGGATGAAATCTGGAGAGAAAAAAGAACCATGCCTCTCTTCTCCATAGATATGAGGGTAACGTGGGAGGGTGATGGTGGAAGAAGAGGTCTGCCTGGTTGCTTGCGATGTGGAATGCAACCACCATAGTTAAGGCTCAAGAGTGAGGACTGTCACGCTGTCTATGTCTACAAATGCAGCATCCAATTAATGCTTTTTAGATCAAAGTTAAATATCCTTGATCATTACAGATTATCAAAATAAAATGGTGTTACAGTTCAAGTCACTAGTAGAAATCAGGAAATTTACACGAATGTCATTTATATGCTAACAGATCATCACATCATGCATTGAGCACAAATAATAAGAAAGTTGTTAATAAAATAAAATAAAATAAAAAAAACTTTTGGACTTTCACGTGATGATTGGGATTTTGCATGATACTGAATTTAATACAATTGATTAAAAATCCCGTTGTCGGCCACTGCTCTCGTTAACCAACACGTACCTACCCTTGCATGTTGTGGCCCTTGCGTTTTACCAGCTCCTTCCAATGATTTATTAGCCTCATCCATAATCCCGAAAGAAATTAAAAGAAATTATTTTAATTCAAATTGTTTTTTAACTAGATCTACCAGACTTAATTGAATCAACTTACTTTGTTTAACTTAAGTATAATAATAACACTGCATATAATACTTAGATTGAGTGATTTACCCAGCCTATAAATGTGTATCCGTACGTGGAGTTACCACTAACCCTTCATTGTTAATGAAAGAAAGGGCCTCCGCATGCACCGAAATATTGGTGCCTGAAGTCAAAAGTGATAGGCACCAGTTTAGTGAAAAGGCTACATCATTATTTATTTTTATGTTTTAAAATTATTTTTTATTTTATTTTATTTATTTTAAATTAATATTTTTTTATGTTTTCATATCATTTTAATACGTTGATATTAAAAATATTTTTTAAAAAAATATAATATATATATATATATATATATATTATTTTGATGCATTTCTGAATGGAAAACATTTTAAAACACAATCACTACCACACTCTTAAACACACATACTCCACCACAAAGAAGAGAGAGCAATCCCATAGTGAGGGACACTTTTATAAGGTGTTTGTATGATAGAGCATGTGAGATGTTTACTCTTATTAGAAGAGAGATTGCTAACTGTTGTTTTATTAATAGACAGTGGTTGTAATTTTAATATTTCATAGTGAAATTTTTCTATACTTGCATGTGGGCGTAGTCTAATTGAGTGAACCATATAAATTTTTATATGTTTTATTTCTCATTTTACTCTATTCTATACAGCTGCATATTGTTGCTTTTATATATCGTAACCCTAAAATTAGTATTAGATTCATTTGGTTAAACTCTTGTTCATATGTGATATTGTTCACGTATACAATATTGTTCACGTATACAATATATGGAAAGTCAATAGATATGGTCTAGGAAGTTATATCTAAGAATATTAGATTTTAAACGGGTCCATTGTGACCTCTCCATTCTTTTTATAGAAACTTACTTAATAAAAGTAGTGTTCACACGATACTATTTTAATATATGTTATAGTTTTTAAGTGAAATAATGATAGTTGAACAAATTATAATGAGTAAAATGACAACAAAATATGAGATTAAGAGTTTTAATAAGAGCAATGTCTCACAATGACAGATAAGAATGATGGCAATTTTAAGGGAAAAAAAATTGCTTGACAACAATTGGAGAAATGAGCAAAGAGATCATTGATAATGCTGAGTGGATTGAAATGGATATCAATGTTATTACTAATATCCATTTAGCATTAGCCAATAATGTATTATCAAGTCCGGTGAAGAAGAAAACAAAAAAATAATATTAGATACTCTGATAAAGTTATATGAGTCTAAGTCTA
This sequence comes from Populus alba x Populus glandulosa, assembly GCA_033617975.1. Lineage (NCBI taxonomy): Eukaryota > Viridiplantae > Streptophyta > Magnoliopsida > Malpighiales > Salicaceae > Populus > Populus alba x Populus glandulosa. Next base: position 5,512,806 of record CM066148.1, on the reverse strand, counting down.
TATACAAAATGATTTTATTAAAAATAAGACTTTATACCCTTCAAAGGAAAGATACCACATTGGTGATTAACCACATCAACACAATAAGAACTTAATTTTCTTAACTCACTATGTTGGGTCAACAAATAAAGAAAAATAAACATAAAAAACTTCTACTTCAAAATCTTTCTGATTTGCATGATCAACTCATTATCAATTTGTATGATGAATAAATATGGTCTAAGAAGCTTTGTATAAAGAGATTGAGCTTTAAATAAGACTATTTATATCCCCTCCAATCTTTCATTAAAACTTAGTGAAAGTATTGTTCATGCGATATTATTTTTATATACATTACAGTTTGTAAGTACAAAAATGATAGTTGAACAAATTACAGTAAACAAAATAAAAGCAAAATATAAATTGAGATGTTCAATTAGAGCAATTTCTCACTATAAAAGATGAGAGTGAAGGAAAATTTAAGAAAAGATAATTGTTTGGTAGCAATTAGAGATAAAGCCATGGAGATCACTGATATTGCCAAGTAGATCAAAGTTGATAGCAATGTTATTGCTGATACACATTTAACATTAGCCAATGAAGTATTATCAAATGTATAGGAGAAGAAAACTACAAGAGAGATATGTGAGACTCTGATAAAGTTATATGAATCCAAGTGTTTACATAATAAGATTTTTTTAAAAATGAGACTTTATACCCTTTAAATGACAGAAATCATGTCGATGACTAGCCACATCAACATATAAGAACATGCAGAGCTTCTACTTCAAAGTCCTTTTGATTCATATGATTAATTCATTATCAACTTGACCAATAACATCTTATGACTATCTAGTTTTTGATGATATTGCAATTATCTTTGAAGAAAAAAATAGGTGTAAGAACAAATGAGATAGAATTAATACTTCACAAAAAGTAAAGGCATTATTGATGTAAAAAAAAAAATCAATGAAGTGTGGCTCCAATAGGAGTCAAAGACAAGGAAATTCCAAACCAAGAAGTAAGAATACCATGAAATGCTACAACCATGGCAAAAAATGCACTCTTGGTATGTAAAATGTATAAAGAATACCTTGAAGTCATCAAAACCTTATGGATGTGTTGCAAACACTTTGAATGATGGGGAAATTTTATATAGCAAAGCATTAATAATCTCTATAAACAAAAATAAGCTCACAGAGATTTGTTTAATGGATTCGGGAGCAACATGACACATGAATAATAAAGTAGTTTGTTATTATAATAACAATAACAAAAATAATAACAACGATGATAATAGTAATAATGTTAGTGATAGTGATAGTGATTATGATAATAATACTAATACTAATAATAATAACAATGATGATAATGATGATGATGATGGTATTACTTATTAATAATAATAGTGATAACTATAATTATAGTAATAATAGTAGCAATGATAATAATAAAGATAATAATAACAACAATAATAATGATAATTCATTATTCGATGTTAGATTTGTTGGGGATTGAGTTTCATTATTTTTTTCATGAATGATATTTCTAGTCTAATAACATGAGTTATAAGTTTGAAAAGTTTATGTAACTCAACATCCTCTTTTATTTTATTGTTTTTTTTCTTGATTTCATCATTAAATATAAGTTTTTTTTTTAAATAAAAACTAGTCATTTAGATTTTCTTTGAATTTATTAAATAAATCAATTCATATTGATCAGTTAGCTATTATATACTTTTATTGGAAACTCGCCTTATGCAAAGATTTAAGTCAAGGAATTTTAAAATTTATCCTTTTTTTTCCAAGTTTAATAGTATTGTAAAAAAAATAAAAATCTCAGCACTCTTAGTTTTTTTTTTTTTTTTTAAATAATTCAGCTTCCGGTAGAGCGCGGGAAAGTAAACTAGTCTAATTTAATCAACATGCACCCCTCTTAATTTTGGGCCCTCATGATCTTAAAGCCCTGTATTTAGTGTTCATCTGTCTTCTGTCTCATTGTAACTGTAGCCGAGACCCTGGTTGGTAGATTTGGTGCTAATTCAATGGTCCTAAGTTTTAATGCATTAGGTTTGAATTAAACTTCTTGAGTTTGAGTAGGTTTCCGACAAATTTCATCAATGATGGTACTAAGTACTAACTGGTTTTCATTTAATTCTCCATCAATTAGTTTGTATTGTACCTTAATGATTATATTAATGAAATTAAATTTAAATTTAATGCTGCATAATTTGTTTGAAGGAAAATGTTTTTCTTTTTCATATTTTAGTTCAACTAAAAAAAATAATTTGATTCAGGAATATTTAAAAATATAATATTCAAGATATTTTTCACTCAAAAATATATTAAAATAATATTTTTTATATAACATTAGTCTATCAAAAATAATTTAAAAATATAAAAAAATAATTTCAAATATATATATATTTTTTTTAAATTCCGCTTGAGCCGTGTTTCCAGAAAGCGACTTCCTTTAAACATAAAACTAGAGCAGCTTAGAAATTTTTGTTTTTCCATGGCTTGGTCTTAAATTATTAAGCAAGGACAAAGCAATCGGATTAGGTAACCACTGGAAGTGTGCAAATCTAGTTGCTGATAGGTAAGGGCAAATTTATGAACCATTTTTCTTGTTAGGATTACAGGTAAAATATTGTATTCTTGAACGGAGGATTCTGGTATAATTACCATTTTTCTTGATAGGTAAGCTTTTCAAGTGTTTTTGGCCATGGAAATTGACATTCTAGAGGGTTTCAAAGTTCATGTCCGCTGCCTGTTCCTAGAGGGCATCCCAAAATTAATGATGTTCTTAACCACTAATTATTGAGACACAAATTAAGGCTGATTTTTTTGACGAAGCTCAACCTCCACATTACTGTCATTGTCAATTTCAACTGCCATCCAAATTTCATAAAAAGACAACACTTTTCCTTCCCCACTAACCCGATTCATTTACTTGGCCTTCTTATCTGTTTATATATGTGTATCTCAAGGACCACTCTTCACATGCAGGCATATCTCATATAGCACCACCACACCTTGCATTTTTGCATCATGTAACACAGCCAAAACTTTGTTATCTTCGGCTATGGACTGGTTCTCTTGGTTGTCAAAAAGCAGCCTCGAGCCCTCACTGATCTATGAGTATGGTCTTGCCTTTGCTCGTAATGAGCTCCAAGAAGAGGACTTGACGTACTTGAACCATGAGTTTCTTCAAAGTATGGGTATTTCAGTAGCCAAGCATAGGCTAGAAATACTCAAGCTTGCCAGGAAGGATGTTGCGGGAGGTCCACATGGCCTCTCTAAGTTCATTATGGCAATCAACAAGACCAAGAAGAGCATCCAGAAGTGCATCAATAAGTTGGTTTTTCATCGGGATTCTGCAGCATTTAAGGCTGAACTAGAGCCAGAACTAGCTAGATATCAAGGACAGTGGAGAAGAGGAGCATTGACAAGGAAGTACAGGAGTGAGAAGGAGTTGATCAAAGTAGAGCAGCCTCAAATACTCAAAATCAGGAGACAAGCAAAATCTGGTCCTTTGGATACTAGGATGCAAGAGAATTTGATGCATGCCAATAGATGCTTGAAGCTGTCTGGTCCTCTGGATGGGAAAGTGCAGGAGAGATTGGTGTTTGCTTACAGGAGCCCAAAATTATATGGGACTCCAGATGGAAGGGTGCCACAAAGTTTGATGATGACTAATAGGAGCCCGCAAGTACGTAGCCCCTTGGATGCAAGATCCACAAGCCCAAAAGTTCATTGTGATTACAGCAAGGAAAGAAGAGAACTGAACGGTGATTTTGACGATCAGTCACTTTGGTCTGCACTATTTCAAGACATGAAACCCACTTAATCGAATGATTGTTTTCTTGGTGTGTCTTCCCTTATTTTTTTTTGTTCCCAATGTGGAAACAAACTCTTGTATGTTTATGTGCTTTTGCTTGCATCTCTTTTTCAGCGTGATTTGGAGGTTTACCTTCAGACATCAAAACATAGTATGGCATTCTTCGGTTTTTTTCAATAATTTGGTATTCATTTGGCACAGTTGCTTCCACCAAGTCATTCTTCAGCTCTAATCCTGCTTGTCCCTTTTTTGCGTTGGAGCTGAAATATTTAAGTTGAAGGACAAAAGTTTAGATAGGTTAGAGATTCATGGACCCAGTGACGAGGATATTGTCCTATTCTGGTCAGTTTGGCCACCCAATCAATTGCTCTACCAGCAGTTCTAGCTATTTTTCAAACCCAACAATGAACAAAATTATGCATGAGAGCTCTGTTTTTTATTTTTTTTCTTTTCTTTTTTAGAGCTCTGTTTTTTAAATCTGTGAGTGATGGGTCTAGACAAAACAGTCCTTGTACATTTCACAGCCCAGGTGTTGGGTTAAAGATACGGCATAGGGCTCTCCTCACTTCTAAGCATGCTCCACGAGGCTTTCCTCCTGGTAGAGCTAGGACGAAGCGTACCCAAACCCAAGGCCAACTCTTAGCTTTTTTTCTGATTGGCCTAGGACAAGCTATGCCCGAATCCAAGATCATCTCTTAGCCTTCTCTTAATTAAACTCAATCACTTTTACATCTTTAATTGACGATCCCCTACATTATGCATAGGATTTGTTTTGCAGGAGATCATGACTCTCATGTCAAACTGTTCTCTAACAATTTCAAAGCTCGTCAACTAGTCTTGAAAAAGCTTAGCATCGTTTACTCCAGACTTTGTCGATAAGCAATCAAGATTGTATGAGAATCAAACACATTCAACTGCCACTTCTTCTGCAACTGCGGCTGAGGAAACTTTAGCCATTTGAATACTACAAATGGTCCCTATACCAGCCAACTATTTGCATATGTAAATGATGCATCGAAATTGATCTTAATCTAGCTTTTTTGAGGAAGGACCCATCTGCTCTGTATCTGATGAGCTGCCACGGTTGGAGGCCTTGGTTCAGGGTCAGAATGGGAGAAGCTCTGTATTTACTCTGCTTGGGCTGCTGCCTTTTCTGGCTACAAGTTCCTCTTGTTGAAAACAAACTAATTTCTCGCCTTCCATATTGCTCAACAGAGCTTCTAACTGCTACCCTGGCCTACAATATTCAAGCTGCATCTCATCAAAGAATCAATGGTGTCTTGTCCCATTTGGTGTTAAAGACCTTTTCTTACCTGATTCTAAACTCTACTACTTCAAATCAGTTACAATGACCAAGTTGGGCGCGGCGCCTTGGGTGTAAATTTAGAGCTTCTATCAAATCCAATTCTATCGTAGACGGAAAGTATATCGATAGAGGAACTTATTGGTTGCTGAAAAAAAATGAAAAGAATGATTTCTTCTTCACAAATTTGCTATGTCCATTCAAGGAAAAGAAAAAGAAAAGGAAACGCTTGTATAAAGAGCACAACACAAGTTTTCAGACATAACTTGTACTAATACGATAAGATTGAATTCAGTCTTGAATTTGAAAAGTAGAAACACCACACATGCTAAAAATATCTACACAAAAGGTTTCGGACCTCTAACCAGGATGGCATATGAAGATTGTCCACAAAAAAGTAGTAGCAATTATTAATGTCCAGTTGGGGTTTATGTACAAAATTGCAGCTGTTACCAACAGCATCACGATGTATGTCACAACAAAGCTCACATAGAAAACATCTGCATCCATGAAGCCACTTTCTTCTATATCATCCGTTGAAGTCCTTATCGGTAATGGCGAAGCTGCTTCTTCTGGGGTGCAATTTCTTGAGAGTGGTGGTCCACAAAGGAGAGGATTTCCCTCATAGCTACTCTTGTTGAATGTTGAAAATTGTGGAACCATATCAGGTGTTCTACCAGATAGGTTATTGTGGGCTACACTAAAAACTTCCAGAGAATGCAATTGTACAAGTCCAGGAGGGATAGCCCCAGTCAAGCTGTTATTGGAAAGATCCAAGCTCTCAACTTCCCTTAAATTTGAAAAAGTTTGTGGGATAGGACCTATCAAAAAATTATTTGACAGGTTCAGTACATGGATATGATTAAGGTTTCCAATTTCCGGAGGAATCTCACCTGTCAAATTGTTGCAAGAGAGATCCATTCCAGACATGATGGGCAAAATGCTTATCGGGTAAGAATAGGATACACTCTTTGTTGTAATCTCTAAAGGCTCTCGAATCAAATACCTATCAGGATATATTCTAAGATAGCTGTACCAAATACTGCTTCTAAATCTTAGACAAGGGAGGATATGACCAGAAAACTTATTATGAGAAAGATCAATGAAACTCAATTTGTCCAACTGGCACAACTGGATGGGTATTCTGCCTTCAAGTTTATTATAACCTAAGAGAAGAAAGCTCATGTGGGAAAACTTACCAATCCATTCCGAAATGTTGCCAGTCAATTGATTATGGCTAAGATCCAATGTAATTAGCTCAAAGGAGTTATGAAATGCATCCTCCAAAGACCCCTGTAATTTATTTTGTGACAAATAAACATGAACTAGTGGCAAAGAGCTAAAACAAGATGGCAGCTTTCCGGAGATGTTGTTTCCTGAGAGATCCAAAACTTGAAGAGAAGACATACTGCCAAACGAAGAGGGAATGCTACCGTTAAAGTGGTTTTTAGACATGGATAAAAATGTCAAACTTGGGAAATACGCTCCAATTTCTGTTGGGATGTAGCTGTCCAAGTGATTGTCAGAAATATCTAATTGTGACAAACTCACATGGGGATGAATTGGCAACTGGAAAGGTCCTGAAAGAGAATTGTTGACCAGGAAAAGTTCGTGTAGGTTTGTGTTGTTCTCTAGCAACCAATTTGGAACCCCTCCCCTCATTTTCATGTTAGAAAAATAAATTTCCTGCAAGTTGTGTTGATAGAAGAGGAATTTGGGAAAGGGCAATGCTCCAGTACCATATGCTTGACCAGATAAATGAAGTCTCTCTAGTTGGAACTTTGGGATCAAATTGTGCTCCTCTAGCTCTGCACAGATTTCATTATTATAACCCAAGAAGAATTTGAGTTCTGAATGGTTGAAAAATGACCTCAATGAGATGGGGATTTGAAAGCGATTGTCCGAAAGTCTTAATTCTCGGATGGATGTCAGATTTGTAAGAGGAGACGAGGAAATATCTCCCACCAAGTGATTGGAAGAGAGATCTATTTGTTTCAGGGATGTCAAATTTGCCAAACAATTAGGCAAGACACCGCTGAGATTATTATTGCTGATATCAAGACTTTGAAGATACTTCAACTCGCATAGACCTGAGAATTATCAATTTACAAAATATTTAACATGAGAAAAAAAACAGAGAGAGAGATCAGAAAGGACCATCAGACTTACCCTCGGCTATAGGTATGTTGCCACTGAGTCTACAACCATTCAACTTTAAACTCTTCAGAGTGGTAATCATTCCTATTGTTTGCAGAAAGCTATTATCGAGAGTAGAGGAACTCAAATCCAACTTTTGCAAATTCTTGAGAGAAGGCAAGGCTACGATAAAACAAACCGACAAGAAGTGATTAGTATATTTTGAAGAGGATAAAATAAGGGATACCAATTAGGAGAAGCTCAAGTCTCTATAGCCAAATTAGACATCAGTGCATATTGCAACTCACCTTGAGCTAATATTGTTCCTTCGAAATTATTGTTCCCCAGATCAAGTGTCTTGAGGTTTGGGAGTTTTGCCAATGATTGCAGTAATGGAAGTGAAATTCTTCTTCCATTTGCGGTGATATTAAGTAAACAAACTCTGCTTAGATTTCCGAAACCTCTAATACCTGCAAGAGAGAAGAGAAACAAAACAAGATTCACACCTTACGAGCAAATCAAAATCGTCCTTACTGCATGGAATCTTGGGTAAAAAAGTTAGGTGGGTCGATCGATCCGTGAAGCCACCATCGTTCATGTGGAATATTTAAGTAATACCTTCTGAGAACACAAACTCGTCAATCTCATTTCCGCTGAGATACAGCTTCCTCAAGTTGCTCAAAGCTTCCAATTCTAGGTTGCAGGAAAACAGAACTGATTAGGTCACAGCAAAGCCTTGCAACTCATTTTTTGAAATGGAATAACGTGTGAGCAATAATTGGTTTATAAACCTTTCATATTGAATGTTCCTTTCAGATGGTTCTTTGTCAGATCGAGATTCTTGAGAGATGAAAGACCCTTGAAGGATGATAAGATACTGTTATCAAAGCGATTACCTCCCAAATCAAGATACTCCAAATTGCTCAGTGTCAGCACTTCATCCTCACCACCTGTAAGAAATAATTGTACAAGGTTTGATGTAAAAATAGCGAAACAGTGAAAAGATAATGCATAACTCAAAAATCTTTCGTACCATGAAGGGATTTAAACCCTTCAATGTGATTGCTCTCAATACGCAGATTCCTTAAGTTTGTCAGATTATTCAATCCTGGCAATACGTAGAACATAAATTAATGCTATATATAATTGCTTTGGAATCATGATTGTGTTTGAGACAATTAGTTTAAAAACTGAGATGAGAAGAGCCAGGCTCACCTTCCACGCTAATTGTTCCTTCGATTTCATTATTGTGTAGAGATAAATTTTTCAAAGATGAAAGACCACCTAAGGATGAAAAGATGCTGCTGTTGAATTTGTTTTGCCCTAACTGGAGTATCTCCAAATTGCCAAGGACTGATAGTCTTTCAAAACCTGCATGAGAGTGCATGGTTAGCGTTTAAGCATTAAAGTTATAAAACTTGTATCAATTTCTAAAATTGCAGCTAAGAGGCAAACCTTCATTCTCAACACATCCTGCAATACGATTTCCATACAAGTAAAGAGCGTTCAGCTCTGGGAATGGAAGAAACAAAGACGCATTCAGGAGCCAGTCTCCCAGCTCCCAACCCCTTGAGAAAGAAAGGTCTATTTCGACAACTCGAAGTGTGCTGGAGTTGCAGTGGACTTGTTTCCATTCGCAGCAGTTAGCATCTCTTCCCCAGGAGAGCAGGAATCCGCCATTTGGGTTACTAAAGGCATCTTTGATTTGCAAGAGAGCAACTCTTTCTTCCTTCAAGCAACCATGGCACTGCCACCCTTGTATTAAAACCACCACATTTATAATCATTATCACTGCTAAACACAGCCTGTTCAACTCCATTTGAAGAACTTTGCTATTAGTAAATTCTCAGAAAAAAAATACAAAATACACCTCTGTCGCCATAGAAAGTAACTGTCAGAGGTTCTCTTATAGGATAGGATAGCGCAAAGCTTACGTTTTTACAAGACCACGGTGTAGAGAAATTAACGAGAATCACTCCGCGTAATGTTCAACAGATTTTCTTTTTATTGTTTATTTTTTATTTTTACTTTCAAGTACGTATGCATAAGATCTACTTTGTTTGACTTCTCATTTATTGGTTTCAGACTTGGCACGCGTTTTCTTTAAGAAAAAGAGGAAAAATTAGATATATGCCCTGTTACTGCTGCATTTACTGTGGTGCGTGCCTCAACTGCACTGTACATAGTTAAATAAAAAATAAATTCTAGAAAGTTCTCTGTTGTATGTAGCATCATGGGTAATATTTCTTGAAAGAAATAGTAAAACAAAATGGTATTTTATTGTTTTTACAAGTTATGATGTATTCATGATATAAAAAATCATCTCATTATTAAATTGATATTTGATATTTCACAATATAATTTAATTTCATCAATTAATTACAAAAATTGAAACAAAAGGGGCAAGATTTTAACACTTAACAAAAAAAACAGCTTTTTCTATTGTTCATCGAACCTGAAAAATTAATTATAGTTTTATCCTTGAAATTTTTATTATTTGTTTTTTATGTTTTTAATGTTTCATTTGTGAATTGTATTTATTTTATGTTTCAGACCCTAAAATTTTTTCAAAAAAGAAAGAAAATCATTGAAAAAAAAATTGATTAGCCATATTTTAGCTATTAAAAAAATAATTTTGGTGTTAATAAATTCGTATTGAATAAAAGAGTTTAATGAAGATAATATTGTTTTTATTTGAACATGTCATAATCAGAAGATCAGAACCTGTAAAGTTTTACTTAAAATTAAAACAATGCTTCTTATTAAAAAATAAACATGATTTCATCAAAATAAAAATAAAATGCATGAATAAAAAATTAGATTTTGATTAAAAATATGTTTTTTTTAGTTAAAATCAACGTTGTTTTTCTGAATATTTCCTTGATTGTTGTCTCTTTTTATTTAATAAACTATACCGCTAATAAAAGATTATTTTGTTGTAAAAAAATCATTTGAATAAAAAAATAATAATCTTGACAAAGAGATCTGGTGCTTCCTTATGGAGGGCCCAAACCCCCTGTGCAAAGTCAATCCTGGAGCATCCTTCTCTTATCTATGATTGAAGCTCTACGCCTTGACTCGAAGTCAGCTGAGGAAATCTAAACCATCTTTTTTTCAGCAGTCTTCTTAGATGGCTTTACTGGGTTCTTGATACACATGACGAAGAACACGCAATCATCCGTTTATAAACGCCAAGATGGTAAAATGTGTTTTTCATAGGAGGAAAAAAGCTTGCGGGCACATCGTGGCTGGCAATTTTGACCTCTTTTAACAGCTTTCTTTTCTTTTTGTCTTAGCAGGTGGCCCATCGAGCCATCATCAGATCAAGCAATGAATGAATGCAGCAACCTTCTTCTTCGTCATAGCATGTCATTTTCCACAACCACTAACAACACTGACAGCCACTGCATTATTCTCGCCCGTAGGGAACACGTCGCGCGTGATGACCAGTTCATCTGTCTCCAAATTGCACAAGAGAATTGCACCATTGGAAAGGTACAAAACTCTATTTTTCTTGCAAATTATAGCTGCTAGTTGCTACTGTGCCCCACAACGCTCACCAAAGCACACAACAAAAATCAACCATTGTTGTCTTGTCCATGCCTTTGGGTCCTGGAACTCGTTTCTCTTTCAAACATCAGAAAGTAAGTAGTTTTAACAAATCCTCAATTCTAAGGAAGGTGGGGACTTTATGACTAGTAAAGGAACTAATCTACAAAGCATAAATGAAAAGAAATGATTCGTTCTGTTGCAACTTTGCTCTGTAGAAACGTTAGAAGAAAAAAAAAAAGCAGAGCTTTGCTGCAAGTACAAAGTGTTTTGAACATTTATTTACTCCGTTTATTAAGACTAATTTATTGATCAATCATGATTTTGAAATGTAGACACTAAACGGAATACACACAAAGCCAATACCATTTTACACACAAGGCTGAAATCCTTTGAACCTGGCTGACACCAGAGAGGTAAGTGAGAATCATTCCCGTGAAGGAGTAGTTTTGTTACCTATTTTTGGGTTCTATACAAAAAATAAAAAAATATAAAAAAAATATTCGGAAGGAATAAAAATAATAATAATAATAATAAGAGTGAAAAAAGAATGCTGGAATGCCTATAAAATAGCTAGGAATTGGTTGAGGAGGTTCAGAAATACAAAAATTGAAATTTGACGTTATATTTTCAACTGATGAGACCCCTATTGACAAAGAAAACTCAAGTTAAAAAAGAAAAGTCCAAAATAAAATGTTTATGGACTCAATTAAATTTTATCCAAGGTTTAATTGAATTTATGGAGGATTTAATTGCAAGAAAATTGATTTTTTTAAGTCAATTTAGGTTTTTATTGGAAGTAATTAAAGTTATGGGGTCCAATTATAATTATTGAAGTTTGATGGCCAATTAGGGATTTGGTTGAAACAATCCGAAACCAAGGATTAAACCGGAAAAGGCGCTAAAATCAAGGAATCCAATTACAATTTATCCAGGGGCTTGATTACAAAATTTCAAAAAACATCCAAGGACCAAATAAAAAATAAGCATTTTGAATTAGCAAACGGCGTCGCTTCCTTGACAACTGTTGATCACCTTCTTCATCCGCAACGGTTTCAACAGTGCGCTATCAATGGAGCCATTTCAGCCACAAAAACAGCAGATTGCTTCAGTTATAGGGAATGTTTTACGGCTACTATTCAGACATGCCGTTACCAAGTTAGACGTTGCACCGCAGGCCATTCCTTGGCTTATAAAAGCCAGAGAAAGACGATGAAAGGAGGAGGAGAACGTGATAAAAACAGAGAGAAGACAGAGGGGGGAAAAGAAGAACAGGGAGGAGAACGACAGAAAAAAAAAAGAGAAACAAAGGGAAGGGGAAAAAGAGGGGGAGTGTCAGAAACGAAACAAGGCAGGGAAGGGGAGAACTGGGCAACACAGGGAGACGGAAACAGAGGAGAGGGTGAGCATAAGAAACGAAAAAGCACAGAAAAAGAAAAGAAAGAAAGACGAAACAGAGATCAGCACAGGAAAAAAACCAGAGGGGAACGACAGGGGGAGAAAAAAAGGGGAGAGATCCGCACCAGCACTGCCCACGCCATCGTCAACTCATCATCTTCTTCGTCCAGCAGCCACTGCCATTCTCCATCACCACCGCTAGCTCTGCAGAGAGGCAGGAACACCGTTGACAGGAGGGAACAAAAAAAAACAGAGTAAGAAGACAGCATAACCGAAATACGGGGAAGAAGAAGAAAAACTGCAGCAAACACTGCCCGCCACCGTCATAACCACCGTGAGCCATCGTCGGCTTCCACTCCACCGCCACCAGCATCACTGTGAGCGTAAGCCGTTACCATCGTCTTCGATATCGTTTCCGCCACCAGGTTTCTTCTCTTCGTCGCTGTGTATGCAAATTTCATTTTTTTCATTTTTACTATTCAAGTGAATTATAATTTACTTGAACAATTAGATGCAAATGTTCCAGGTCATTGGCTTGGGCCAGTAACCCAGTTAGGGCTGCTGGCCCAGCTCAAAAAAAATATCAAAAACTTATTTAAAAAATTCTGTGATTTTGAGCAATTTTTTTTACTGCATTTTAATTAATATCGGTTTGTATTTTTGTACAATAAAGATACAAATATGATATTAAAATACTTGGTTTTCATCAAGACATTAAAAAATAAAAAATAAAAAAAAATATTTTTTATGCATATGGCCAAGTCTCTCTAAAAAAACAAAAAAAAACATATTGTATTGTATCTTCATAAACAAAAAGGGTTTTAGCATGCATGTTGAGCTTTAATAACCAGTTTATTAAAGTTACGAGAACTAGGTTAATATTTCAAAAATTAAAAAAAATAAATTATTTTGTTTTTAGATTCAAAAACTAGGGTTATGATCTTATACGTAAGACGTACTCCGAATATTAAATTCTTTTGTTGAGGTTATAACGGTTAGTTTTTCCCCCCCCCAATAAAATAAGGATCTCCTTACCGAGGATAATTTTTCTTAAATCACAGATGGACCAACAACTAGAAAGCACGACAAGACTTTAGATTTATCAGACAATAAAACAATTCAGCTTACCTTAGGTAGGGCGTATTTGGGGTGTTAATACCTTCCCTTTGCGCAACCAGTCCCCGTACCCGATCTCTAAGATCAGTTAGGGTTCCTAATTACCAAAATACTAGGTGGCGACTCTCATTCTATTTTTCCACTAATAAAAAACAAGAATTCCTTATCTCCTCACATTTGCCACATTAGATAATGATTTGAGAGTGGATGTTCTCACTGCGACGCCGCACACGTGCGACAAGTAACATATACTCTTTGTTTTAAAATCTAAAGATGTATGAAGAGAAGGCTCTTCCATGGGGATGAGATTAACGATTCAGCTGCTGAAGCAATTCCAGAAGGACTTGAAATTGCTTTATGTTCCCTCTGCCAATTACTGCTAGCTGCTAGATTTTAGGCATGGAAGAATATGACCATATAAATTATTATGAGACGGATCAATCAAACTCAATTCCTCTAACTTGCACGACTGGATTGGGATTTCATCTTCTACATTATTATAATTGGTGTCTTTTTTTCTTTTTCTTTTTAAAGAACCAACACATATATTATAAAAATTGCCTATACATTTTGTCACTAGCAAATCAAATATACTCTTTTTTATCAATTTTGTCATTAAAATCTTGAACAAGAATTTTGAAACAAGAAAATTGTCAAAGAACCAATTCAACTCAAAAACTTAAGCTGTTAGGTGAGGCTACAAGATATGATTTATATTATTCTCTAATACATCCCCTCAAATGAAAACCCTTTGAGCTTGAAACTTGCACATGCCCACATTACCTTGTGCTTAATTTTATCAAATAAATGGGGATGGTGAGATTTGAACTCGTGACCGCTTCGTCATTAAAGCTCTGATACTATGTCAAAGAACCAATTCAACCCAAAAGCTTAAACTGTTAGATAAGACCCTAAGATATGATTTATATTATTCTCTAACAAAAATTAAAATCCTATATGAATGGAATTGTTGATTTGTAGGATAATTTTGATATCTCCAAGAGCATGATTATTTGTACTTTTGCTATTTGATAACAATATCAAAGAAGGGAGACATGATAGCTGAGAAGGATTAGAATGGTGAAGGTTTTGAAAAAAAAATGAAAGAAAGAGTTAAATTAATTGAAATCTTGATTTTCATTTAACTATATTATTTAAATTAATTTGAATCTTGATTTTTATTTAAATATATTATTAACAAATAAAAAGACGATGTTGCTAAGTTAGAATTGACATTGGTAGGATTTGAGAATTTCTTGATAAATAACCTTCTCAAGTTTCACCTGACCCACAATCCAAGATTTGCTCCAGATCAACCTTGGATAGGGTTCATAAACCACAGCGAAAAGTAAAAGGAACGTAACAGAGAGACGAGAGTCATGTGTGTTACCGGCCATTGAATTAATATTGATGTAAAGCAAAAACTTGGGAATTTCCTCGAAGAATCAATGGGACAATAAGCATAATAAAGAAGACTTTATTACATATGGAAAATCATGAGATGACGACGACCAATTCCATCCAAACCACAGGGTAGATAGCGTGGAATTGAATTCCAGTGCCATACAATTCACTAACGAACACTTTCTCAACTTTTTCATTGTAAAAGACAACATTCATTGCAACAACAATCATAAGATCGAGCTTGTACAAAGCCAGCGGTATACAATTTAATTCATCAAGTATTTCAAATGGGTTAAGCAGGTTCTCTGTAGTAGTGATAAAGCTGATCTTCATCGTTTTATTACCAGGGTGGTGGTGCCATTTGTGTTTGGAGGAAGAGAGAATTGCTCCATTGGAAATAAAAAATTTCCTTTTACCTACCCCTTCCAATCCCCATGACGCATTTATGCACAAATCTTCCAATTCCCAACCCCTTATTAACGAAAGATCGAGTGTGTTGATTCGTCTTGTAGTTTAAAGAGCCGGCGGTATATTTGCATACAACCAAAATTCTGCATAGGGCTCATCATTTATTTTAGCATTTGGGTTTTAGGTAGCGGTTGGTTAATGTTTCAGGTTAGGTTGAGGAGACCAAGATATAGACAAAAATAAATCTATTCTTGAGATAATTTTAGAGTAAATTTTTGTACTTATAGAACAAGAGATATAATAGGGTTAACTTGAGTTAACCTCATTTTTTTTAATAAAAAAAGAAGTAACGACTTTGTTTGGACCATTTTTTTTAATTAATGGGTTCGTACTAGGTTTTATCCTGGGTTGATCAGGTTGTGGGTCGATCTAGTTTTTTACTGGATTGGGCTTGGTCAATCCCTTATATTTTCATAAACCTAGACCAGTAATAGGTCCTAGGCTGGCCGGGTCCTAAGTCGACCTGCAGGTAATTCGGGTTTGTAACTAGGTTATTATACTATTATTAATTTCAATACTTAATATAAGCTAAGAAAAAAAAAATATAATTAATTTTTTACATGTTTGTAACTTTGACAATATATATATATATAAATATATATGTTAAGGTAATACACGCATGCACACACCATCAACTACAAGGGATAGAAAGATGGTAACTTTATCTTGTATATCATTATTAAATATAAATTTTTTTTTTGTCTTCTTTTCTGTCTTGTCTCTTGTCTGCATTGTTTATGTTTTTTTCATCCCAGGACACTAACCAAATACGATGTTAATGTTACAAAGAATAACAATAACAACAATAAGAACCAGTTTGAACTGCAGGTTGGTCAAGTTTCAGTATGCATTTTCTCCTGCACCTCATATTATGTATGGGCATTGTCGCACCTCGAAAAAATCCGCGCGCGACATCGGCTGGCGATTTTTCTCGTTATTGCGTTTGCTTGAATTGGTTCGTTGGAGTTGTCACACCCCACAAAAAATATGGTGCGCGGCATCGACTGGCGATTTTCGTTGTGTTCTAATGATTTGGTTCTTTGGAGTCGCCACCTAGTATTTGGTCACTAGGAACCCTAACTGGTCTTTCAGAGATTCTAAGGCAAGGGACTGGTTGCGTAAAGGGAAGGTACTAGCACCCCTAGTACACCCTACCTAAGGTAAGCTGCTTGGTGTTTGGTTTGCTCTATAGTCTATGGTGTTGGTGTCTTCTAAACCCATCAATTTATTTTGGATAGAAACCGAAGGAGATTCCATGTGCTTTGAAAGCTCATTTTTCCCTTAGTATTTCAGGAGTTGGCGACTCGTAAATCGCAAGGAAAAGGAAAAAAAGAACGAAGAAAATTTCACAATTCTTAAAAAAAATAATTTTATACTTTCACGACTCGTAAACCGTGAAAAAAAATTAAAATTTTTTGAAATGTCCTCGATTACAATCAAAACTTCTTTCAAACATGTGTACAAATTTATTACTCCCAATAATATTTTGGATGTTCATCCTTTTAAAGATTTCTTCATCCAAACATTAGCGGTGAATAATAAATACAAATTCTCCTCCCAAAAATAAAATTTTTATAGTTTTTGGAATATTGGCCAATACCCTTTGGAGTTTAACAAACATGTTGTAAAATCCACAAATGCAAGAAAATAAATTTGTGTTTAAGAAATCTATGCGAAAACACACCTTCAAAGCTTCCAATATTTTTTTTATATATAAAAAGAAAATTCAAAACATGTTAGAGTATTGGCCGTATGCAACACGCAAGAAAACAATTTTTTTTTATCGACGAAAACGGGTATTTTTAAACACTGAAATTATATCCCCACAGTATAAAAAAAATACAAATCAAAGTATATATATAAAATATATATATATATATATATATATATATATATATATATGTGAAAAGCAAACAACAATATATATATTTTTTGATTTTTCGGAAATATTGTTTTTTATTATTTTATTATTTTTTTTTAAAAATAAATATATATATATACATGCATAATATAATAATATAATATTAATATATTAAGTGGGCTGGGCCGGCCCAATTAATTGGGCCGGACTCCAGCCCCAAAAACGTTGGGCCGGACTCGGCCCAACAGTATCTCGTCTTCTGGGCCGGACCGGCCCAGACCCGCAATCTGGGCCAGACCGGCCCAGACCCATATCATTGGGCCAGACCCTGTCTGGCCCAAAAGAAGAACATAAATGAACGGGGGGAATTATTTCCCCCCCGTGCCTCCTGCATGCAGAAACGATTCTGCATGTAGGAGGGCAAACTACGCCAGTCTTGAAGAAAAATGCAGGGGGGGTAGGGATAGCGTACATGGCGCAGCGGAGACGGCGGGGGCTGCGATGGCGGCGGTGGCAGTGGCTTAGCTCACGGTGGTTTCCAAGTGGACCGAGACCACCTTCGGTTCGCTCGCTTCTGCTTCAACTTCTGGATGTCCCCTCTCGGTTTCAACTATCCCAAGCTTTTCAAAACTGGGTTTTCGGTTGCTGTTTCGTAAGTTTTGTGGTTTCTCTCTCTTTCGGTTTCTCTCTCTCTCACTGTCTCGGTTTTTTTCCTTTCGGGTCTCTCTTTTCGTTCGTCTTCCTCCTCCTCTTCTCACTCTGCTTCTTCTCTATTTATAGGCATATCGGGGCATGCATGGGGGAACGAGGCGTGCTGGTCGGTCGGTTGGCAGGCGCCGCTGCCGAGGTGCTTCTCTCGGTTTCGGTGGCGCGGCGGGCGGTCGGCCAGGGGCTTCGGTTTCGGGGGTTCCAAGGTGTGGAGAGTTGGGCCATGGCACGTGAGGAGAGAGGCGGGGGACAAAAACCCTGGTTTTCCTCTTATCTGCTACGCCTGCGAGGGGGGGGGGAAGAAGAAGAGAAACAGTGCCGTTCAAAACGGCACCGTTTGGTCTCTTTTTTTTTTTTTTTTTTTTTTAAAAATGCATGAAACGGCGTCGTTTTGGAGAAAACGCGCCATTTCATTCAAATGTGGCGCCAGAAACGCGCCAACGTTCACATCAGTCCCCCAATTAGTTTTGTTCCTTTCAATTGCATCCTTGCTAATTTCGGTCTCGTCCGCCTAGTTGGCCGCCTTTTCCACTTTAGTCCTTGGCCTCTAATTTATGCAATTAAGCCCTCAATTGATCAATAAACTTCCAATTTCTTCAATTAGGCCCCTCAATCAATTCCAAACAGCCCCCCTATCTTTGCGCCTTTTTCAAATTAGTCCCTGGTTTCGGATTTTCAACAATTACACCCCTAATTGGCCATTAAACTTCAATATTTATGCAATTAAGCCCCTGATTGGACTTAATAAAATCCTAAAAAATATAATTTAGCCCCAGAACTTAAATTTCTTCTATTTAAAACTCAAATTGACTTAAAAATTAATTTTTCTTGCAATCAAATCCCCTATAAATCCAAATAAAAATTCAACTAAGTCCATAAACATCCAAATTTGGGCTTTTCTCCTCAAAATTCAAAATTTCCTTCTAAACATGGCCCTCATCCTTCAAGAATATACTGCAAAAAAAAATCCAATCTTTGTATTTTTATCCAATCTTTGTATTTTTATATTCCTTGACTAATTTTCTGATCATTTTCCGAGCGCTTCTGCCTCCTGTTATTTTTCTAACCTTCTTTGGCTATTTATTTTATTTTTTTGCGGGGACCCAAAAATGGGTTACAACAGATGCCCCCTCTTTATAGAGCTTACGGAGCAAAGGTTTTGCGCAGTAAGTTTTATAAAGATAATCCAAACTAAACTCCCGAAAACTGATCTGGTTGAAGCTTGATCGAACTGAAACTCTTTCTTTACAACAATCCTCTTCGGCCATCGGAATCCCATCTGGCAATTCCCTTTAACGAAAATAAAATATGAGGTCCCTTCTGGCGACCCCTTTTGACAAATATCGAAATACGAGATCCCTTCTGGCGATCTCCTTTAATCAAACTTGGAATCCCATCTGGCGATTCCTATTAACAAACATGAAGTACGAGGTCCCATCCGGCGCCCTTCCAAATAGTGAAACACGAAATCCCTTCTGGCGATTTCAAACAACCTGGAATCCCATCTGGCGATTCCTTTTAACCAACATGAAGTGTGAGGTCCCATCTGGCGACCTTCACAATAGTGAAACACGAGATCCCTTCTGGCGATCTCAAGCAACCTGGAATCCCATCTGGCGATTCCTTTTAACCAAATGGAATACGAGGTCCCATCTGGCGACCTCCAAATAGTGAAACACGAGATCCCTTCTGGCGATCTCAAACAACCTGGAATCCCATCTGGCGATTCCTTTTAACCAACATGAAGTGTGAGGTCCCATCTGGCGACCTTCACAATAGTGAAACACGAGATCCCTTCTGGCGATCTCAAGCAACCTGGAATCCCATCTGGCGATTCCTTTTAACCAAATGAAATACGAGGTCCCATCTGGTGACCTCCAAATAGTGAAACACGAGATCCCTTCTAGCGATCTCAAACAACTTGGAATCCCATCTGACGATTCCTTTTATTCAAAGCTGAAATATGAAGTACCTTCTGGCGATCTTCATCGAAATACGAGATCCCTTCTGGCGATCTCTTTTAACCAAACAACTTGGAATCCCATCTGACGATTCCCTTTTACCGATTGTTATCGCTGTCGTTCTTCCTGCTGGCAGGATTTGAAAAATATTATCTTCTCTTCTTGTTGTTCTAGACTCAACTCAATGATTCTTTCTTCGTCCACAATCTTGTTGGAATGCGTTAAGATCTCCTCCTGTAACGATCCAAAAAACATATATGCAATGATTTATGATTAGATGCAATGCATGCATTCGTACCTGGTTTTGAAACATAGGCCCCATCCTCTTCTTCTAATTCATGAGACTCTCTCTTAACATGAACTTTGCTTTTGAAGTCGTATGTTGGATTCATCTCTCGTGTTGCCTTTTTACTTATCATATTCTTGGAGAAGAAGTATTTGACTTTCCTTAAGTAGTCCTTTTCTCAAAATGTAAGACTTGTTATTGCCTTTATGTCATGCTTTTGTCAAATGCTTTAGCTTGGTTTTCAAATCTATAGGCTTCCGTAAAGCTTTATATATAAAACAAAAGAAAATCTTGTATTGCCCCCAGTGTAGGGGTGTGATCCTTGTTTGAGCTTTTATATAGAGAAGAAAATAGTTCAGTCGATGCTAAAATGAGTGATGAGATGCACTGTTAGGATTAATGCAAAAAATGATTGTTGTGAGATCAATGCACAAAAGGAATGAAATCAATGGCCAAACTTTGCTTTATTGATTTAGGGAACTACATCAAGCGTAATATCTTTTTACAGAGTCAGAATTCATAGGTCGAGCTAGGTCTTCTCCATCCATTCTAGCTAACTTCAACGCTCCTCCTGAGAATGCCTTTGTTACTACATAAGGACCCTCATAATTTGGTGCCCATTTGCTTTGATCATCTCCGGGTAATGACAATATTTTCTTCAATACTAGATCCTCTTCTTGAAACAACCGTGGTCTAACCTTCTTATCATACGCCTTAGCCATTCGTTTCTGGTAAAGTTGGTGATGACATATTGCGGCCATCCTCTTTTCACTGATCAAGTTCAGTTGCTCGTGTCTCACTCTGGCCCACTCGGCCTCTTCTAACTCAGAATCTATTAACACTCTTAACAACGGGATTTCCACTTCCAAAGGCATCACTGCCTCCATACCGTACACCAACGAATATGGGGTAGTCCCTGTCGAGGTTCGAACTGCGGTGCGATATGCATGAAGGGCAAATGGCAACATCTCATGCCAATCCTTATAGGTGACTACCATCTTCTGAATAATCTTTTTGACATTCTTGTTAGCAGCTTCTACCGCCCCATTCATCTTTGGTCTATATGGCGAAGAATTGGAATGCTTGATTTTCCATTTAGTGCAGTGCTCTATTATCATCTTGCCGTTGAAATTCTGGGCATTATCAGTTATAATCTTTTCTGGTGGACCATACCGACATATCAAATCTCTCTCAATAAATTTCTTTACCACTTTTTGTGTCACATGAGCGAATGACCCGGCTTCTACCCATTTTGTGAAGTAGTCAATAGCCACGAGGATAAATCTATGACCATTGCTCGCTTTTGGGTTTACAGGTCCAATCACATCAATTCCCCACATTGCGAAGGGCCATGGAGATGTTAAGTTAAACAGAGGAACTGGTGGCATATTGACCTTGTCACTGTAAATTTGACATTTGTGACATTTTCTGACATAGTCGATACAATCTTTTTCTAGTGTCATCCAAAAATAACCAGCCCTTTGGATTTTCCTTGCCATCATATGCCCGCTAGCATGGGTTGAGCAAATCCCCTCATGGACCTCTCTTAATGCCTTTCTAGCATCTGCCTCATCCAAACACCTTAACAGGGTTCCATCAAATGATCTTTTATACAAAATCTCTCCATCTAAATAGAAGCCTATAGCCAACCTTCTCAAGGTTTTCTTATCCGTTTTAGAAGCTCCCACCGGATATTCCTGATTCTGCACAAGATTCTTGATATCGTAATACCAAGGTTGTCCGTCCATCTCTCCTTCCACTAAACAACAATGCGCTGGATCGTTTCTAATATCAATGTGTACCGGTTGTACCTTGCTCTTGAGGTCAATGGTAGTCATAGCCGCTAGTGTGGCCAAAGCATCCGCAAAATGGTTCCCCTCCCTTCCCAGATGGGTGAATCTAATTTCTTCAAATTCCTTTGCTAGCACGGATAGGTATTCCTGGTACGACCTCAACTTTTCTTCTTTGGTTTGCCATTCCCCTTTGACCTGGCAGATGATCAACATTGAATCCCCATATACATCTATCTTCTTTATCTTTAACTCCAATGCCGCTTCTAAACCGAGTATACAAGCTTCATACTCAGCTGTATTGTTGGTGCACTCGAAATGTAGTTTGACCGAAACTGGGTATTGTTTCTTATTAGGAGAGATTATTACCGCCCCTGCCTCGTTACCATATACATTTACTGCCCCGTCAAAAAACATGGTCCACCAATCTGTCTTCTCCTCTTCCTTTTCTATTGACAATATATCTTCATCAGGGAAATCAAAATCCAAAGGTTCGTAATCTTCAATAGCATTATCGGCCAGATGGTCCGCGATTGCACTCCCTTTTACGGCTTTCCTTGTCATGTACACTATGTCATATTCTGCTAATAAAACCTGCCACCTCGCAATTCGACTTGAGAGAAAAGGCTTGTTACAAATATACCTCAGGGGATCCAATTTTGAAATCAACCAAGTGGTATAGTATAACATGTAATGTCGCAACCTCTTTGCCGCCCACACCAACGCACAACAAAGTTTTTCTATCTCCGTGTATCTGGACTCACATTCAGTGAATTTCTTACTCAAGTAATAAATAGCTCTTTCCTTCCTTCTGGTTTCATCATGCTGACTCAATACACATCCCATGGCTACTTCAGTTACGGTTAGATATAATACTAGAAGTTTCCCTGATACAGGAGGCACCAGTAAAGGTGGATTTTGTAAATAATGCTTGATTTTATTGAATGCCTCCTCACACTCCTCATTCCAGGTTCCAGGATTCTTTTTCCTTAGTAGTCGGAATATAGGCTCGCATGTTGTTGTTAGCTGAGCTATAAATCGAGCAATGTAATTTAACCTTCCCAAGAATCCTCTTACTTCTTTCTCCGTCTTAGGGGATGACATAGCTTGAATGGCCCTTACTTTATCTGGATCCACCTCTATACCCCTATCACTTACCACAAATCCCAACAGCTTGCCCGATTTAACTCCGAATGAACATTTTACAGGATTAAGCCTTAGTTCATACTTCCTCAACCTCTCGAATAACTTCCTCAAAACTTCCACATGATCCTATCCTTTTTTAGACTTGGCAATCATATCATCTACATACACCTCAATTTCTTTGTGCATCATGTCGTGGAATAGAGTCACCATTGCTCTTTGATATATTGCACCGGCGTTCTTTAACCCAAATGGCATGACCTTGTAGCAGTAGGTCCCCCAAGGTGTGACAAAAGTCGTTTTTGCCTTATCCTCTAGAGCCATTTTTATTTGATTGTATCCTGAAAAACCGTCCATAAAGGAATAAGTGGAACTTCGGGCTGCATTATCCACTAAAACATCTATGTGTGGTAGAGGAAAATCATCCTTAGGGCTAGCTCTATTCAAATTCCGAAAATCCACACAAACTCTAATCTTCCCTTCTTTCTTAGGCACCGCAACAATGTTAGATACCCATTGTGGATATCTAACTACTTCTAGAAAACCAGCATCCCATTGCTTTTCGAGTTCTGCCTTGACCTTGATCCAAACATCCGGGTGGGCCCTCCTCAGTTTCTGCTTGACTGGCTTATAACCTTCTTCCAACGGTATCTTGTGTTCTACAATACTTGTATCCAAACTGGGCATATCTTCATATGACCAAGCAAAGACATCTGAATATTCTTGTAATAAGGTGATCATTTTTATCCTTTGTTCAGAAGTAATTAGGGTACCTATTTTCAATTCTTTCTTGAGCTGACCATTGCCCACATTGATGGTTTCGAGTTCCTCGGCGACAGGCTTCCAAGTCTGTTCCTGTTGTTCTACTAGCCTGGTGAATTCACTGATATTGCTTTCATCCCACTCTTCTTCTTCCATAGATATTACATGCTCGTTCCAGTTTGGCCATTTATTCTTGATGCTAGATGTATGTGATGTTGTAGGAGATCCGCTTTCAGGATTCCTGAAAGCGGGAAGTGCTTGGTGTAAATGCATATATATAAAAACAATTTTTGGAAAAAAAGTGCATGATCTCATATTCATTCAAAGGAAAAGGTGGGCTCCAAGACAAACATAGAATCTAGCTGACATCATGAGCCTTGATTGTCAACTAGAGAAAATAAAGCAAACATAAGCAAATGACAAAAACATTTTAAGGCGAACAAAGTTGGTTTACATTTTGAAAACCACTGGAGCTTCTTGGGTCACCCAATTCTGGAACTTTTCTCCTTGAGCCAACTTGCGCACAAAGGTCTTGGCGGAGACTTCTTCTAGCGTATGGATCGTCAGTTGTGGCAGCACTTCATCTTCTTTTCCTGCTATTTCTTTCGCTTCACCTTTTTCCTTCTCCTTTCCTTCCAAGGTGTTTATGCTCATACCTGCCAGCTCTAGATCCAGGCTTTCAGCTCCCTTATCATGTTGCACTATGTATGCAGCTCTTGGGAATGATACACAAAGGGGAGGGATTTCCAGCTGTTCTTCTTCAAGATCTCTTCCTTTAATTCTAGCCATCCTTCTTGTTCTTCTCCGATCAGCAGCCCAACGATAATCCTCTTGGTTAGGTTGATATCCTAGCCCAAATCTTTGATCAGCCTTTCTCTTCCTTGTTGGATTAGCCCCTTCTAGTATTCCACAAGCGAGGTTATATCGACATGGGACCCCACGGTTCAAGAAACATAGACTTGCCATCCTTGCTACTTTTGAGATCCTTGGCCTTCTTAGCACGGTGTTCTCTGGTACCCAGTCGGTGTTCATGATCTCAAAAGCATGGATATTGTTATCCTTGCAATCCTCTGCTTCGATGAAAGGCACAACCACATTCTTTGTCATGGCTATTGCCTCCTCAGCCCTGACGGTTACTAACATCCCATTCATGATGTACTTCAAACATTGGTGCAATGATGAAGCTACTGCCCCCGCTGCATGGATCCAAGGTCTTCCCAACAACATGCTATAGGAAGGGTGGATATCCATAACCTGAAGTGTGACTAGGAACATTTGCGGTCCCACATATAGCTCCACTTCTAAAGTCCCAAGTATTGGCCTAGGTGAGCCATCATATGCTCTGGCTATCATAGTACTTGGCTTCATATGGGATTCATCAATTGGCATTTCCTCCAGAATGTGCTTTGGCAACACGTTGAGGGACGAGCCATTATCGACGAGCACCTTCCCTATGAGGCAGTATTTGCACCTAACAGTAATGTATAAAGGCTTGTTGTGTCCGGTACCTTCAGCATCAAGCTCATCAGCCGTGAAGTAAAGGTAATTAGTTGCATGGATCCTCCCCACTAAATGCTCCATGGTTTTGTGCTCAATGTCCTGGGGTACATATGCCTCATTCAATACCTTTTGCAAGGCATTTCGATGCGGCTCAGAGCTGAGTATCAGAGACATAAGGGAGATCCGAGCTGGAGTCTTTTTTAGTTGATTCACTATGCAATATTCGCTATGCTTGATCAATTTTAAAAACTCATTCGACTCCTCTTTTGTTACCGGCTTATTAACTTCTGGTGCTTTGTCCAGATCGACCACTTCCTTACCCTTTTCCTTCCTCCATTCTTCAGGCGTAAAGCAACGACCACTCCTGGTCAAACCACCTATCTCTGTCTGGCACAAAGGAAGAGGCGCTCGAATGTTAGATGCATACCCATAATTATACGGCATGGCATTGTGATTCTCTTTTGTGCAAGACGGTTTAATCATGATAAGCCTTGGGGGCCCATTAGCAGTCTGTTGGACCCTGCAAACTCCTGCCATCTCATCTTCACCTTCCATCATGCTCACCTCACACTTGCTCTCCATGGGTTCAATCCTCAAAATTCCCATCTTCAACATTTTTGCGATCTTTTCGCAAAACTCGGCGCAATCCTCAATGTGATGTCCATCTCTTCCGTGAAACTCACAGTAGTCATCTCTCTCCGATTGCCTTACCACCTTTGCCTTTAGAAATCCTGATTGTACTAACATGTCGTACAACCTTTTCTTCGGCACCTTCAACACCTTGCCTTGATTTCCCACTTCGATCATGCCTATTCCACCACTATTTAGAGCATGTTTAGGCAATGGGTTTGAATTAACATTGGGCTTGTCTTCGAAGGATACCCAACCCAACTTAATAAGCTCCAATAACCTCTTCTTGAATGCATAGCAGGTTTCAATCCCATGCCCGGGATTACCCCCATGGTAAGTCAAATCGGGCTTGTACCAAATTGGGAATGGTGGTTGTAGTGGTAGTGTAGGGATAGGAGCTACTTGCCCAATGCTCAAAAGTTTGGCATACATGTCCTTCAAAGGCATGGGTAACGGCGGTAGTTGTTCTGGAGTGTATCCTGAGTGGGGTCTTTGGTAGTGATTTTGGTAGTTTGGTTGGTTATTTGTTCGGTTAGGTGAAAAAGATTGGTTAAAGTTTACGCGTGGGAATTGAGAGGTAGGTGCTTGTGGGCTGTGGAAATTTACTTTTTTGCCTTTGTACCCGCCTTTCAAATTGTTAACGTCCCCTTCTCTTTTCCTTCCCATAAAACCTTTCTTCTCTAAAGGCTCCGCTATGCGCTCTGCTTTAATTCCTTGCTCTATTCTTTCCGCCACACGTACAACATCATAGAAATGTTGAGATGAGCTACCCATTAAATGCTCATAGTAGGGTGCCTTGAATGTATTGGCGAACAAAGTCACCATCTCCGTTTCTATCAAAGGGGGTTGCATGTGCGTGGCCTCGTCCCTCCATCTTTGCGCATAAGCCCTCACTGACTCTTGGCTTCTCTTTTCCATTGACATGAGGCTCGTTCGATCTGGAGCAATTTCCAAATTGAACTTGTATTGCTTTAGGAAAGCCTCCACTAAGTCCTTCCATTTCTTAATCTTGACATTATCCAGCCTCATGTACCAACTTAGCGCAGATCCCGATAGACTGTCTTGGAAAAAGTAGATCATTAACTTATCGTCATGAATCACTTCAGCCATCTTATTGCAATAAGATCGAAGGTGAGTGTTTGGGCATTCCAACCCAGTGTACCTTATAAACTCTGGTATCCTAAAATCTTTTGGTACCGAGAGGTTAGGTACCAAGCATATTTCCGACGCTCGCATGGGGTCAAACCAATCATTTCCCTCGACTGCTCTTAACCTTTCTTCTAATGCTGATATCTTGTCATCATTCACAAAACCAGTGGACCTATTATCGGAAGGCCCCTCGGTTGTTAAATCTACAGTGATATGAGCTTGAGGGGGCTGAATGGGAATAACAGGTGTAAAGTGCTGCCCCGTCGCTGAATCTGCCCCCAAGTTCTGAGATAACCCCGGGACATGGACTGATGATGCTCCTATAGGTGGTTGGGTAGATGTTCCCTCCCCGTTCTTGGCTCTTAAAAGTTGCTCAAGCAGATTGGTTAGCCGAGAAACTTCATTTTTCACAGATTCCAACTCGGTCTGGTAGTGTGGCTCTAATTGAGCTCTTTCTTCGTTTTCCATTCTTGATCTGGAACGGGTTTAGTGGACTCGGGATGTGGGACCTATGTTTCACGATCTGCAGATGCATGCATAGATGTATGAGAAAAATGTATGATTGTGATGGATGCATGATTGTGATCTATGGTTGTGAACGAAACAAACAAACATCCCATTATAAGTATTCTCTTGTCACATTGCTTTGATAGGAGTTCTGCCTTTCGAGTCGTTTGCTTGAATCATGTTCACCAAGAGACAGATTTTGCATAAGAAGATGGGTCAACGCCCTTTTCATTAACGCTTGGATAAAAATACATTAGAAATAAAAGAAATACAACATTGCTAATCCCTCTCCTCCCTAAACTCTTTAGCCAACGGTAAGAAAGCAAAACCGCGGTTCTCAATCTTCCCTAGAAAGGCATCGGTTTCAGCTAGGCTTCGGCGATAGCGAATGATGTCTCCTCCCACATTACGTGTATTGATTCTAATAATTCGAGCGTGTGCGGCAGCCTCGTCCATTTGCTCATCTGTTTTGGTCATTTTTTCTATGAGCAACATGTTGGTTCTGTTCAAAGCCGTGTTGTTGGCGTCGATTTGATCTTTGTGCTTTTCCATTGCTACTAGCTTCTCGTCTAGATACTTCACCTTTTCGCGTTCTTTGTCAAGTTTTATCCTCATGACTTTTATCTCATTCTTCTTCACCACTAACTCTGCTTTAACATCCTCGAAATCTCCTCTTTCATTTTCCAACTCCATATATCTCTTATTCAAATCCTCGTACTTCCCAATCCTATCCATTAGTTCGAATTGTACTTGCGCAAATCCTCTTGGTAATATTCTGCACTTTCTTGGCAATCGCTGAAGTCCATCTCCATTGCTTCAAGTTCAGAGCAACCTTGCATCCAATCCAAACTCACCCCTTTTAGCTCCTTCTCGCTTCTTTCCCTAGCAATCTTCTCCTCACCCAGTTTTGACTCCAGCTTTGTTATTTTCATGTCTCTAGACTGTATATGCTCATCTAGAAATGTTCTCATTTTATCCTGTTCTATCATCATTTCTTCCAACATTGCTTTGTCTTTTCTGCTCTTGCTCAATTCTATTCGTAGTTTCTCCACTTGCCTTCTCAAGTCTTCTTCATTGTTAACCCTCCTTCTCTTAATGGGTTCCTCTACAGTTTGAGGAGATTTGACTTCTACCCGAGGCATGGCTGAAGCAGCTGAATCATCTTCAACATTAACCTTTTTTCTCTTGATAGGCTCCTCTACAACTTGAGGAGATTTAGCCTCTACGCAAGGCACGGCTGAAGCAGCTGAGGCTCTCCATTTTACATATCCTTCGCTCATACTTGGATCTCTCAAACCTTCTGTCTCCACTAACACGAGATGCTTCCAATCTTGTTTGATGATCTCTAAAACTTCTTCTGCCATGGGATCTTTGAACAGACCAAAGAATTGAGCAATTCCCATAGTCCTGGGAACAAACTGCATGCCCCCAAGTTGTCTTACAACTAAAGCCGGGGCATAACTCACATAACCCGTAATCCCCACCAATGGTACCCAACGCCTTTGTCCACAACTCATTAGGACCTTCACTGTCGTTACCCATGGGGCTCTCCATTTAAAATCGCTATTAGGTAAACCTTCTAATTTATCAACCCAACCCTGGTTGTCTAGATCTCCCCATTCTTCTTCTTCTACTAACTTTAGGGGTTTTTGGGTGAACCACCAAAAATTATTGAAGACAGGTTTCTTTGTTTCGATATGGCTAACCATCCAAATATACAACAGTTGCGTGGAGCATCTCATTGCTCCTTTTCCAGCTCTCCTACAATGGTTAAGTGTCAAAAATGTTTCGGCTAAAATAGCAACCACTGGATTGATCTGTGTGTTCTCATACTCCACATAAGCAGCAACAGCCTCCAAACTTACTAAACCAGTCTGACTTGGGAACAACACAAGACCAAATATACCCAAGGCAATCAATCTCTCTTTTTCTACTCCTGACTTCTTTTCCAACTCTAGCATCCTCCATTTCAAACCGGTACCATTCTTTTCCAGAAACTTTTCCAAGTTGGAGATTCTGAGCAGTTTTGACAGCTCAGGGATGATCTTGTTGGACCTCAAAGGAGAATAAATCCGATACAAGTCGTTGGGAAACTCGGTCAACAATCCATATTCCTCAATCGTGGGGCACAAGTCTATGCTTCCAAAGGAGAAACATCGGTAGTCTGGATCCTAAAAATGAACTAAGGCTCGCACAGCTGGGCTTAAAACTTCTACCTTTGCGATTTCCATCAAACGTCCGTATTTCCTAAAAAATGCATCTTTATCCACATTCTGAAAATGAGTCGTTAATTTGTCCACCTCATTCACTATGCAATTCAGGTTCTTGATTGGTGACATCTTCTTAGCATCGCTTCTAAGGCAGTCTCCTTCAGTCAATTGTGACAGTTCAGAATTCTTTCCATACTCTACGATGGAAGATTTGATGATGGTCATTTCGTTCACAAATCCTGCAATTCAAAATGCATGGGGGGTTAGTCTTGTTTTGATGCAAAAGATATATCGGAACATACACCCTAAGGATAGGTTCTAGTTCTTTTACGTGAGTCATAGGGTAGGTTTACTACTAGGTCTCTAAAAGAGGGTCTCTTGCTGTTCCAGTGACCACCCTCGTAAAGGCGATATGGAGGTCCAACAGATAGTGGGATGGCACGTGTACCAATCACAATCAGTCTAAACACTCAACAAAGAGTTGGGGTTTACACAAACTTAAACCTTGACTCAAGTCATAAGGCAAGCTGCTAGTCCCCCACTTAACCTTAAAGTTACATGTGTGTGCCCTCAAAACAAAATAACAATAATAAAGTGATGTATGACCATGCCATGTACGATAGAATGTAAAGATGTATGCTAAAGCTTTTTAAACAAAGCAACGTAAGAAAACAAAAACCAATAACACATAGCATAAACAAACAAAAAACAAGCTTAGTCCAAGGATCCCCAGTGGAGTCGCCATTCTGTCACA
Organism: Populus alba x Populus glandulosa; assembly: GCA_033617975.1. Lineage (NCBI taxonomy): Eukaryota > Viridiplantae > Streptophyta > Magnoliopsida > Malpighiales > Salicaceae > Populus > Populus alba x Populus glandulosa. The sequence goes on along the minus strand of CM066148.1, from coordinate 5,482,352 downwards.
CCCCATAAAAAATATGGTGCGCGGCATCGGCTGGCGATTTTCGTTGTGTTCTAATGATTTGGTTCTTTGGAGTCGCCACCTAGTATTTGGTCACTAGGAACCCTAACTGGTCTTTCAGAGATTCTAAGGCAAGTGACTAGTTGCGTAAAGGGAAGGTACTAGCACCCCTAGTACGCCCTACCTAAGGTAAGCTGCTTGGTGTTTGGTTTGCTCTATAGTCTATGGTGTTGGTGTCTTCTAAACCCATCAATTTATTTTGGATAGAAACCGAAGGAGATTCCATGTGCTTTGAAAGCTCATTTTTCCCTTAGTATTTCAGGAGTTGGCGACTCGTAAATCGGAAGGAAAAGGAAAAAAAGAACGAAGAAAATTTCACAATTCTTAAAAAAAACAATTTTATACTTTCACGACTCGTAAACCGTGAAAAAAAATTAAAATTTTTTGAAATGTCCTCGATTACAATCAAAACTTCTTTCAAACATGTTGTTGTAACCCATTTTTGGGTCCCCATGAAAAAATAAAATAAATAGCCAAAAGAGTTTAGAAAAAATAACAGAAGGCAGAAGCGCTCAGGAAACAGTCAGAAAATTGGTCAAGAAATTCAAAAATACAAGGATTAAATTTTTGACAGTATATTCTTGAAGGATGAAAGCCCTATTGAGAAGGAAAATTTGAATTTTGAGGAGAAAAGCCCAAATTTGGATGTTTATGGACTTAATTGGATTTTTATGGACTTAATTGGATTTTTATTTGAATTTATAGAAGATTTGATTGCAAGAAAAATTGATTTTTAAGTCAATTTGGGCTTTAATTTGGAGAAATTTAAGTTCTGGGGCCAAAATATATTTTTTAGGAATTTATTGGGTCAAATCAGGGGCTCAATTGCATAAATATTGAAGTTTAAGGGCCAATTAGGGACTTAATTGTGAAAATCCGAAACCAGGGACCAATTTGGAAAAACCGGGTAAATAGAGGGGGCTGTTTGGATTTGTTTCAGGGGCTTAATTGAAGAAATTGGAAGTTTATTGATCAATTAGGGGCTCAATTGCATAAATCAGAGGCCAAGGACCAAAGTGAAAAAGGCGGCCAACAAGAGGGGCGGGGACCGAATTTGGGGGACTGATTTGAAGTTTGGCCATTTAAATGAAACGGCGCGTTTTATCCAAAACGACGCCGTTTCATATATTAAAAAAAAAAACAAAACAAAAAACCATCCCGCGCCAACAAGAGGTGTCGTTTTGTACGACACTGTTCCTCTTCTTCTTTTCCCCCCCGAACCTGCAACAGAAGAAGAAAACCGTTTTCAAAAACCATCCCGCGCCTCTCTCTCTCCTCGCCCCACCACCTTTAGATATTGGCCGACCAGCCGTTACACCCGATGGTCCCCCACGGTTCTGCCCCTATAAATAGAGAAGAAAACCGAAAGAAAGGCAGGAGACCCCGAGAGGAATAGAGAGAGAGAGACCCGAAGGGAGGAGAGAGAGAGAAAACCGCCTGACCCGCCGTCCGTAAGCCAAGCTGCCACCGCCTCCGCAGCAGCACCACCAGCAAGCCGTCGTCTCCGCCGTGCCAGGTAAGCTTCCCCCCCCCCTGCACATTTTTTTTCTTTTTATTTCGTCCCCTGCATGCAGAGGCGTTCTGCATGCAGGGGACGGGGGGGGGGAAATAATTCTTCTGGGCCAGATGGTGTCTGGCCCAGAACTATGTGGGCCAGGCTAGAGTGGTCTGGCCCGATCCGGTGGTCTGGGCCAGGTCCGGCCCAGATAGAGTTAATTAGTTTGTTGGGCCGAGATCGGCCCAGTACCCGATGGGCCGAGATCGGCCCAGTACCCGTTGGGCCGAGATCGGCCCAACGACTGTTGGGCTGGGTCCGGCCCAGTTTAGTTTGGGCCGGCCCAGCCCCTTTTTAATATATAAATATATTATAATTATATTATATTATTATTATTATTATATATGTGTATATATGTTATATATATATAAAATATTTATATATAAAAAAAAATATTTCGAAAAAAATCTAAAAAATATTGTTGAGATCGGCCCAGTACCCGATGGGCCGGACCGGCCCAGACCCATATCATTGGGCCAGACCCTGTCTGGCCCAAAAGAAGAACATAAATGAACGGGGGGAATTATTTTCCCCCCGTGCCTCTTGCATGCAGAAACGATTCTGCATGCAGGAGGCCAAAGTACGCCAGTCTTGAAGAAAAATGCAGGGGGGGTAGGGATAGCGTACCTGGCGCAGCGGAGACGGCGGCTTGCTGGCGGGGGCTGCGGTGGCAGCGGCTTAGCTCACGGTGGTTTCCAAGTGGACCGAGACCACCTTCGGTTCGCTCGCTTCTGCTTCAACTTCTGGATGTCCCCTCTCGGTTTCAACTATACCAAGCTTTTCAAAACTGGGTTTTCGGTTGCTGTTTCGTAAGTTTTGTGGTTTCTCTCTCTCTCACTGTCTCGGTTTTTTTCCTTTCAGGGTCTCTCTTTTCGTTCGTCTTCCTCCTCCTCTTCTCACTCTGCTTCTTTTCTATTTATAGGCATATCGGGGTATGCATGGGGGAACGAGGCGTGCTGGTCGGTCGGTCGGCAGGCGCCGCTGCCGAGGTGCTTCTCTCGGTTTCGGTGGCGCGGCGGGCGGTCGGCCAGGGGCTTCGGTTTCGGGGGTTCCAAGGTGTGGAGAGTTGGGCCATGGCACGTGAGGAGAGAGGCGGGGGACAAAAACCCCAGTTTTCCTCTTCTCTGCTACGCCTGCGGGGGGGGGGGGGGGGAAGAAGAAGAGAAACAGTGCCGTTCAAAACGGCACCGTTTGGTCTCTTTTTTTTTTTTTTTTTTTTAAAAACGCATGAAACGGCGTCGTTTTGGTGAAAACGCGCCATTTCATTCAAATGTGGCGCTAGAAACGCGCCAACGTTCACATTTGTCCCCCAATTATTTTTGTTCCTTTCAATTGCGTCCCTGCTAATTTCGGTCTCGTCCGCCTAGTTGGCCGCCTTTTCCACTTTAGTCCTTGGCCTCTGATTTATGCAATTAAGCCCTCAATTGATCAATAAACTTCCAATTTCTTCAATTAGGCCCCTCAATCAATTCCAAACAGCCCCCCCTATCTTTGCGCCTTTTTCAAATTAGTCCCTGGTTTCGGATTTTCAACAATTACACCCCTAATTGGCCATTAAACTTCAATATTTATGCAATTAAGCCCCTGATTGGACTTAATAAAATCCTAAAAAATATAATTTGACCCCAAAACTTAAATTTCTTCTATTTAAAACCCAAATTGACTTAAAAATCAATTTTTCTTGCAATCAAATCCCCTATAAATCCAAATAAAAATTCAATTAAGTCCATAAACATCCAAATTTGGGCTTTTCTCCTCAAAATTCAAAATTTCCTTCTAAACATGGCCCTCATCCTTCAAGAATATACTGCAAAAAAAAAAATCCAATCTTTGTATTTTTATCCAATCTTTGTATTTTTATATTCCTTGACCAATTTTCTGATCATTTTCCGAGCGCTTCTGCCTCCTGTTATTTTTCTAACCTTCTTTGGCTATTTATTTTATTTTTTTGCGGGGACCCAAAAATGGGTTACAACAGATGCCCCCTCTTTATAGAGCTTACGGAGCAAAGGTTTTGCGCAGTAAGTTTTATAAAGATAATCCAAACTAAACTCCCGAAAACTGATCTGGTCGAAGCTTGATCGAACTGAAATCTTTCTTTACAACAATCCTCTTCGGCCATCGGAATCGCATCTGGCAATTCCCTTTAACGAAAATAAAATATGAGGTCCCTTCTGGCGACCCCTTTTGACAAATATCGAAATACGAGATCCCTTCTGGCGATCTCCTTTAATCAAACTTGGAATCCCATCTGGCGATTCCTATTAACAAACATGAAGTACGAGGTCCCATCCCATCTGGCTATTTATTTTATTTTTTTACGGGGACCCAAAAATGGGTTACAACAGGAGTGACCACCTAGTAATTCATTGAGGGCTACTAGGAAACCTGATGTACTGGTCTTGTTAGAGATCGCGGGTAAGGGACTGGTTGTGATTAGGGAAGGTATTAGCACCCCTAACACACCCTACCTGAGGTAAGCTGTTTTATGTTCTGATGTGATTTGAAAATTTAAAATATTAATTAAATTCTAAGGCTTGAATAAATCAGTTATTAAATCCCCGAATATATGTAGAAATTTGTTCTTACATTTTCATGGAAAATACAACTTGATTTTATTTGTCCTTGTGATATTTAACCATATTTAAATTAACAATTAATTCTTTTTGTCCCCTTTTTTTATTTTTATAATTCAAAGACATAAATAAAAATACAAACACACACACAACTTTCTTTTTATTATTTATTTTTCTTTTCTTTTCTTTTCTTTTCTTTTTCTTGTTTTTGCTCCCACATTTACAAAATATAAATTACAACAAAAAAAACAACTAAACAAATATTACATTAAAATTACAAAATAAACCCTAAAAAAAATAGAATCAGGAAGAGTGCAGCCACGGGAACAGTGTTCGCAGGCTTCTGGGTTTGAAAATAGTGGCGGTGCGTCTCCTCCACGCGCCGCCGCCACTGGCGGCACGTGGGTTCACGCGCCGCCGTGAGAAACGCCGGAAAAATGGGTTGGCCTGACTCTGTTTCTTCTCCCTTTCCCCTCCCTACAACGGTGAGGAGCTACATCATCTGCAACAACAACAACAACACATAAACAATCGATTTTAGATTTTTGATTTCATTGGTTTTTGAAATCTGCTTCGGTTTTTTTTTTTGCTTCTTCTTGTCCGATGTGGCTTCTCCTTATTGTTCTCAAATCTGCTCTTTATTCTCCTTCTTTGGATCGGCTTCTTTCGGGTAAGTTGTTATGGGTTTCGTCTTCTTCTCCTTTGCTTAGGATGGTGTGAGTGAGGAGGCGGCGTTGCTGCTGTAGTCTGCGGCCGCTGGCGCTGCTGCGGAGATGAAGAAGGAATTGTTGATGCCTTAAAGGAGCGCCGCCGAGATGGGGAGGGTCTGGTGCTGGTCGGCAGAAGAAGGAGACCGTGGGTCTAAGGGAGAAGCTGCGGTTTCAGTCCGGCGTGCTGGGGAGAGTCTGTGGGCGGCCAGGAGAGGAAGGGGCCGATTGGGATTGAGCTGGTTGGGGTTATGTGGGAATGGGGGCTGCTTTGTGGTGCAAGCGAGACGATGGAGAGAAACGCTGAAGGCTGGTGATGGGGCTGTTAGGGTCGACTGTGAGAAGGAAAAAAAATGGCTTTGGGTCTGTGTGGGTGATGCTGGCTTTGATTTCAAAGATAGGGGAAAGCCGTGAAGATGGAGGCCGAACTGCAGGTTGAAGATGAGAAAAAAAAATGGCCGGCTGGTGGGGGAGAAACAAGTCAGGGGGTCCTTGGCTCTGTTCTGAAAACAACAACCAAGGACCCCGGGGAACGGAGGCTCTCTTTTTTTTTTTTTATCAGGAGCTGGCGGTTGGTCTTGTGTGGGTAGCGAGTTAAGTTTAGATTTAGGGTTTTTTGTGTTTCTCTTTTGATATTTCAAAATTGCCCCCCTCTCCTTGAATGTGTTGAGGAAACCAGTATTTATAGGTGGAAATATTGCTACGTTTTCAAATTGGTCCCTCAATTTCTTTCTTTTTGTAAATTTGATTTTTTCTTAATTTTTTTGTATTTTTTGAAAACGAGCAATATCAACGTCGACTCAATGAGGAAAATCAATGATTTTAAAAATGATGCGTGAAAAGTCGAACGCGTTCGAAAGACCCTTAAAAAATTAAATTCATTTTTTAGACGACGTTGAAAATGCTAAAATGACACGAATATATTAAAAAACATATTTTTTTTGGATTTTCATTGTTTTTCTCTATTTTTGGAATTTTTTGAAAATATATCAAAAACATGGGTCAAAAATGGGTAGCAACAGATGCCCCCTCTTTACAATGCTTACGAAGCAAAAATCCTCAATGTTTTGCATAGTAAGCTTTGTAAAGAAAAACTTGTCTTTTTGTCTGCTTAACACTGTTGAATCCACTCATCTAAAGTTTTTTTTTTTTTTGTCTTTCTTTCTTTCTCTCTCTTTTTTTTCGTTAACCTGAGATCCCATCTGGCGACCTCCTTTACCAAAACCAAAGAATGTGTGTAGCTCGGTCAACCTGAAACCCCATCTGGCGATTCCCTTTAACCAAAGCTACATGAGATCCCATCTGGCGACCTCATTCAAACAAAAGAATGTGTAAAAAGTGGTCTCATTATAATGGGTGACCTACCCAAGTGGAAAGGAGGAAGAGTGGTCTCATTCTTATGGGTGACCTACCCAGGGGGAAGAATGACCTCATTCTTATGGGTGACCTACCCAGGTAAAAAAAGATGGAGAATGGTCTCATTCTAATGGGTGACCTACACATAAAAAATGGTGGTCTCATTGTGATGGTGACCTACCCAAGTGGAAAGGGGAAAGAGTGGTCTCATTCTTATGGGTGACCTACCCAAAGGGAAGAATGACCTCATTCTTATGGGTGACCTACCCAGGTAAAAACAAAATCGAGAATGGTCTCATTCTAATGGGTGACCTACCCAGGGGGAAGAATGGCCTCATTCTTATGGGTGACCTACCCAGGTAAAAAAAAAAGACGGAGAATGGTCTCATTCTAATGGGTAACCTACCCAGAAAAAATGGTGGTCTCATTGTGATGGGTGACCTACCCAAGTGGAAAGGGGAAAGAGTGGTCTCATTCTTATGGGTGACCTACCCAAAGGGAAGAATGGCCTCATTCTTATGGGTGACCTACCCAGGTAAAAACAAAATCGAGAATGGTCTCATTCTAATGGGTGACCTACCCAGAAAAAATGGTGGTCTCATTGTGATGGGTGACCTACCCAAGTGGAAAAAATATGAAGTGTGGTCTCATTGTAATGGGTGACCTACCCAAGATGGAAAAAATATGATGAAGTGCGGTCTCATTGTCATGGGTGGCCTACCCAGATGGAAAAAATATGAAGTGTGGTCTCATTGTAATGGGTGACCTACCCAAGATGGAAAAAATATGAAGAAGTGCGGTCTCATTGTCATGGGTGACCTACCCAGATGGAAAAAATATAAAGTGCGGTCTCATTGTAATGGGTGACCTACCCAAGATGGAAAAAATATGAAGAAGTGCGGTCTCATTGTCATGGGTGACCTACCCAGATGGAAAAAATATGAAGTGTGGTCTCATTGTAATGGGTGACCTACCCAGATGGAAAGAATATGAAAAAGTGGTCTCGTTGTGATGGGCGACCTACCCAAATAGAAAGAATGTGAAGTGCGGTCTCATTGTAATGGGTGACCTACCTAAAAATGGAAAAAATATGAAGTGTGGTCTCATTGTAATGGGTGACCTACCCAAATGGAAAAAATGTGATATGACAACTGTGAAAAATAGGACTTACCTGGCGAAGTCTTGAGGGGATGACAGAGGAAGGGCTGGAAAACTTGGTGCTTCTTGATATTTCCCGATCATAGGATTTGAAAACTCGGTGTTTCCTGACTGCAAGGGTTGAAAACTGGAGGCTTCCCGATTGCAAGGTTGATCTTTTCATTTCTTTGGGATTTTCCTAATGGTAAGGTTTATCCCATCGTCCTTTTATTCCATGATCAAAACTGATTCTTTATTATCATCACCACAATGCTTCTTTCTCTTTCCAACATCTTGCTGGACCTCATTAAGGATTTTCCTGTAACAATTAAAAAATATATGCAAATGGTTTTTTTTTTTTGAGGTTAGATGATATGCATGCATCCTTACCTGATTTGAAATATAGGTCCCCCCCTCCTTGATGCTCCATCGTCATAGGGTGCCCTTGTTTGCATCCCAAAGCTTTCTTTCTTCTTCCAAGGCATTGAATCATTCATGTACTGGCCATTATTCAACTGTAAATGCAGTGCCCATCCCGGGCTGTCTTCGACAATTACTGCTCGCATCACTCATCAAGCTTGACAATGCCCTCAAGTGTGGTGGTGCTTGATTCATCATGAAGAATTTTCTCTCTTGGATTCTTCTGAGAATTATCCTTTGATTGATTGTGTGCATCATGTCAACACCCCATCAAGATTGTTAATCGGTCATGAACTTGCCTTCGGTTGAAACACCATTCAAGTATATGTGGTCACCAACCTTCATGGAACAACCAAGTCATCTAGATATGGATATCATGCTTTGCAGTAAAAAAAAACTCATCATTGTAAGCTCGATGTTCTTCTCTATGGATTCCTTCCAGCTTGTCAAATCAGATCGTGAAAAGAAATGCGTTGGCATCATCAATGATCCATTTTATCACCTGTATTCATGCGGTGAAGCGTGCATTTGAGCTTCAAAACAAATGGTCCCACTGTCAGTATTGGTGGGTGCATCCTTCCAGCATTCGTTCACATGCAACTTTGTGATAGCATCGATCCAAAGTCATAACCATGTTGAAGATGATAAACCAAAATGAAGATATGAAAATATCCTTCTAGTGCAGCGTTGCTCATCAATTGCTGCTGAAGTGCACTAGATCATGGATTGTCTTTGAACAACATTGCCCCTAATATGATCTGAAGGTTCGTTCATCGGTTTATACTCAAGAAGGTTTTTCTTTATCATTGTCAGATGTCAAAACTTTTCGGGACTTTGATGACTCATCATCTGATTCTTTCTTTGCCCCCAGCTGATCTGGATATTGTTTGTTTTCCTTCTTAAAGTCCACTGTATTGCCCCTAGCTGATCTGGATACTGTTTGTTTTCCTTCTTAAAGTCCACTGTATTGCCCCCAAGTGGTCAACATTTCAAGGAGTGTCGAGAAATTGATGTCATTTTTGTCAAGGTTTTTGCAAACTCCAACGATGTTCTTGTTTGAAAATTTTTCTTGTTCTGGAATCAAATCTCATATTTCAAAGATCATGTCTATTCAAGTCTAATTATTGAGATAAAATCAGAGATGTTGGTTTTTTTTTTTAAAGTCTTTTCAAAAATCAAGCTTCATTGGTCAAAGACCCAACATACACTATTCAATGCAGTCCTTCGATTGTCTTGTATTTTGAAAACAGAAATCGACCCGTTGTAAGATTAAAATGGTTTTTCATGGTTCTTTGTGTCCACTTTAAACTCTGATTTTGGGTATATCTTTTGATGGTCTGTGATGAGGTGACTTTTTTATGAATTTTAAAAACAAGATGCTCAGGCTTTATAAAGAATGGTTGTTTCTTTTCTTAGCATTTATTTTATCAACATGCATAATAACTAGTAGCTTAATTCATGAAGTCCCAGCCCTTATAGAAAAGTTCTTCCAGTTTCGAGAGCTTCATTTATCGGTTCAAGTTGCTTGCTTGATTAAAAAGGGCTTTTAAAAGCACGTAATGCAGGCTATGGTTTGTGACTATGAAAGAAAAGAATTTCAAAGGCTCAAAAGGTGTTTGAGGGTTTCAACGACTTAGGATCAACATTAACTATTCATCGATTCGTTTTCTATTGTCATCATTGTAGAGAAAGTGACATATAACCTTGTTAATCTCAAATATCAGAATTCTATTAACATAGGTCATAATGCAAATCCAACTTTTTCTTTGATGAATAACCAATCTAAAATTATTATTTTTTTGAAGACATTAGAGGCTTTATCCTAGACACGCCAAAAGATATGAAGCATCGATTTTTCTAGTGTTGACTTTTGGCATTTATTGTCTTTTCTCAACTGAAAACTGCCTTGCCTCTCTTAGAATTGATAGACATTCTTTTTCCATTTCTTTTTTAACTTGTCTTGAAGTGAAGGCAAATTCAACTCATAGCCTTCCTCAAAATTTTCTTATATGCCCCCAGTCTATGTGTTTTCTTTTAACTCTCTCAATCATTAGACTTTTGTTCTAAGCCTTCCCCTTTATCCATTAATTACATCAATGTCTTCAAAATATCTCCCATTTGCCCCCAGTGTGGGGTGTGATCCTAGTCAGGGTTTTTATGAAAAAAAGTATTCTATCCAGCTCAAAATGGGACTACAAGGGATATAATTTTTAGAAAGTGAAGGGATATCAAAGATTGCCTTTTCTCATTTCAAGCAAGGTCAGTTAAAACCGATAAATTTTGACCTCATCCAGTGTAATGATTTGGACTTGTAAGAGTCAATGATTCACGAGTCCATAACTACCAAATCCACTACATGTCATTATGCATACTGCTAAAACTTAGCTATATGATGTGTGGTTCAGTTTCAGAAGGTATGAGTTCAAAATTGTTTAGTCACCTCATGTCATTTTCAAGCATCGAGTCATTTCTGTAATCAAAACACTTTTAATCTTCCAGATTGATTAACCTTTATCGCATGTTGGAGTATGATCAAAATATTTTGTCAGAATAAAATGTTAAACATCTGTTGATTTCAAAACAACAAAGAGACAAAAGCAAGGCATGTTTCGTTGAAGGATGAGATGTGATCCCAAAACAAAATGTAGAATTCCAAAACAATATGATTGACTGTTCATCACCATTCTTGAATCAGCTTTTCTGGCAATATTTGCGTTTTTCCAAGCACTTTCGATCAACATGTCATTTTGAAGATGTTTGGGGGACAATATAGCCAATGACACCCTCCTTCACCGACTCCACTTGTCTCTTGCTCACCAACTTTTAGACTCAATTCTTGCAATTCTTGAAACTGTTCACTTGAAATGGTTGAGGACCCCACCATGACATCACATCTCTTATCTGGATTATACCACCTAGAAATTGGTGGTTGCATGAGATTTGTCGGAGTCAAGCAAAATTATGGAATCTGGCAAATGCTGGTCGACAAACTTAAACGGCAGAGGAATGTCCCATCTTGGGAAAGACATTTAAGCAATTGATGCTACCGTGAGACCTGGCTAGACAACATAATTAAGGTTTCACACTGTCAAAGTCATCTCCTGATTCACCTCTCATCATTGTTCTAGAATCCATGGCAGATCCTTCAATCTTTCCTCTCTTCATAACTTGTTCAATTCTTCGGCAAATCCTCACAACATTATTTCAATCTTCCAATGTTGCTATGGTTGGTTGAGGATTGTTAGAAAACTTTCCAACAGCTTGGTAATCTTGGCAGCGCCCAAAAACTTGTAGTATCGCCACTACCAACACGTGGAATCATGCCTTATCTCTTCTACGGGAGAAAACGATGAACATGAATCTCCTCTATTTCTTCTTCGATTTCTCTCGAACGGTGTAGCAAACAAGCACCAATAGAGGGAGTTCTGCTCTGTTGAAGTTTTAGTCTTCTTCATGTTTTTCAGTCTAGGCATGTCTCTTCTCTCTACTTTTACGTTTTAATACTGACACTGTTGGAGGAAAATCATAGATGATCTGAAACTACTGTATTCCTTCTTGGATTTCCCACTTGCGGATCCACAAACAGATTCCTGCCGAGAGAGCTCTGCTACGTTGAAGTTTGATGTCTGCTCATATTTTTCAGACCAGGTCTAGCTCTTCAACCTACTAAGATGTCTTCGTGCTGAAACTGATGAGAGAAATATTTGTAGCATATGCAACTTATAAATCCCCTCTTGCAATCCTAATTTGCAGAGCCATAAATGGATTTTTGTAGAGAGAGCTCTGTCACATTGAAGTTTGACGACTGCTAATATTTTCAGACCAGGTCTGACTCTCTGGCTATTACAATGTTTTGCTGGTGCCACTGGTGGAAATTTTTTTTCAAAGCATATGAAATTAATGCATCCCCTTTTGCATTTCCCATTGGCAGATCCACAAATAAATCTCTACAGAGAGAGCTCTACCACGTAGAAGTTCAGTGTCTAATCATGGTTTTTCAGACCAACATCTTGTGCTGCTGAAATGGAATTGAGCTCATAATTGGGGTAGCTTCAAAGAAGACTAATGCACCATGTACAGGAGACCGGTAGTTGTTTGGTTCCATTAGCTGATGTGGAGGCGATGAACACTTAACAGTGCAACTGGACAGGAATCAGAGTTGTCATTAGTTGATGACTGAAGGCATTGTTGCTGTTGTTCATGACTGAAAAGGAGAGATACAACTTCAATTGGACGTGAACAAGCAGTGTTCCCATAGAAGACTATGCAGACACTCTTTTTCCATTTAATGCTCAACACTTGTTCGAGCAAATCTAAGTCCAGCTACTTCACCTTTGATGCTCTCAACCTTAATGTGATAATGAGCCTCTATCTGACACCTTTCTTCACCTCCATCATTTTTCTTCAATCACGTGCAACACAGCTTGTGCGGGGGACCCACCTTTCAACCCGGTACATGCATGATAAATGTATGAACATGTAATCTATATGATGAACTCGCCCTTTGAGGGGTGACAATATGGTCGTAACTCTTGTATGATGGAACAAGAATCGTGATTTTTGCCCAAGCTCTACAATGAAAATTTTCGGAGTGACGACCATTGTGTCACCCACAAGTCTTGAGTTCAAGATGCTTCAAGAAGGGTTTGCTCAGATGCAAAACAAATATTTACGGAGCATACATCCTACAGGTAGGTTCTAATCTTTTTACGTGAGACAAAGGATAGGTTTACTACTTGGTCTCTAAAAAAGGGTCTCTTATTGTCCTAGTGATTACCCTTATAAAGGTAATATAGGGGCCTAATAGGTAATGGATTGGCACGTGTACCAATATTTACCAGTCTAAGCACTCAACAAAGAGTTGGGGTTTACACAAACTTAAACCTTGACTCAAGTCATAAGGTAATCTGCTAGTCCCCCACCTAACTTAAAGTTTAATGTGTGTGCTCTCAAAAATAAATACAGGTGATGCATGAGACAATTCTATAAAATGCATGGAAATAAATATTAACAAAGAGATAAAAATGCAAAAACTTAAACACATCAAATACACAAAGCTTAGTCCAATATTGTCAGAAAAAATACCATCCCCAGCGGAGTCGCCATTCTGTCGCACCTCGAAAAATCCACGCGCGACATCGGCTGGCGATTTTTCTCGTTATTGCGTTTGCTTGAATTGGTTCGTTGGAGTCGCCACCTAGTAATTCATTGAGGGCTACTAGGAAACCTGATGTACTGGTCTTGTCAGAGATCACGGGTAAGGGACTGGTTGTGGTTAGGGAAGGTATTACACCCCTAACACACCCTACCTGAGGTAAGCTGCTTTGTGTTCTGATGTGATTTGAAAATTTAAAATATTAATTAAATTCTAAGGCTTGAATAAATCAGTTATTAAATCCCCGAATATATGTAGAAACTTGTTCTTACATTTTCATGGAAAATACAACTTGATTTTATTTGTCCTTGAGATATTTAACCACATTTAAATTAACAATTAATTCTTTTTGTCCCCTTTTTTTATTTTTATAATTCAAAGACATAAATAAAAATACAAACACACACACAACTTTCTTTTTATTATTTATTTTTCTTTTTTTTTCTTTTTTTTTTCTTGTTTTTGCTCCCACATTTACAAAATATAAATTACAACAAAAAAAACAACTAAACAAATATTACATTAAAATTACAAAATAAACCCTAAAAAAAATAGAATCAGGAAGAGTGCAGCCACGGGAACAGTGTTCGCAGGCTTCTAGGTTTGAAAACAGTGGCGGCGCGTCTCCTCCACTAGCGGCGCGTGGGTTCACGCGCCGCTGTGAGAAACGCCGGAAAAATGGGCTGGCTTGACTCTGTTTCTTCTCCCTTTCCCCTCCCTGCAACGGTGAGGATCTACATCATCTACAGCAACAACAACAACAACAACGCATAAACAATCGATTTTAGAGTTTTGATTTCTTTGTTTTTTGAAATCTGCTTCGGTTTTTTTTGCTTCTTCTTGTCCGATGTGGCTTCTCCTTCTTCTCAAATATGCTATTTATTCTCCTTCTTCGGATCGGCTTCTTTTGGGTCAGTTGTTATGGGTTTCGTCTTCTTCTCCTTTGCTTAGGATGGTGTGAGTGAGGAGGCGGCGTTGCTGTTGTAGCCTGCAGCCGCTGGCGCTGCTGCGGAGATGAAGAAGGCGCTGTTGATGCCTTAAAGGAGCGCCGCCGAGATGGGGAGGGTCTGGTGCTGGTCGGCCGAAGAAGGAGACCGTGGGTCTAAGGGGAGAAGCTGCGGTTTTGGTCCGGCGTGCTGGGGAGAGTCTGTGGGCTGCCTGGAGAGGCAGGGGCCGGCTGGGATTGAGCTGGTTGGGGTTATGTGGGAATGGGGGCTTCTTTGTGGTGCAAGGGAGACGATGGAGAGAAACGGTGAAGGCCGACGATGGGGCTATTGGGGTTGGCTGTGAGAAGGAAAAAAAGAGGCTTTGGGTCTGTGTGGGTGATGCTGGCTTTGATTTCAAAGATAGGGGAAAGCCGTGAAGATGGAGGCCCGACTGCACGTTGAAGATGAGAAAAAAAAAATGGCCGGCTGGTGGGGGAGAAACAAGTCAGGGGGTCCTTGGCTCTATTCTGAAAACAACAACCAAGCACCCTGGGGAACGGAGGCTCTCTTTTTTTTGTCAGGAGCCGGCGGCTGGTCTTGTGTGGGTAGCGAGTTAAGTTTAGATTTAGGGTTTTTTGTGTTTCTCTTCTGATATTTCAAAATTGCCGTCCTCTCTTTGAATGTGTTGAGGAAACCAGTATTTATAGGTGGAAATTTTGCTAGGTTTTCAAATTGGTCCCTCAATTTCTTTCTTTTTGTAAATTTGATTTTTTCTTAATTTTTTTGTATTTTTTGAAAACGAGCAATATCAACGTCGACTCAATGAGGAAAATCAATGATTTTAAAAATGACGCGTGAAAAGTCGAACGCGTTCGAAAGACCCTTAAAAAATTAAATTCTTTTTTTTTAGACGACGTTGAAAATGCTAAAATGACACGAATATATTAAAAAACATATTTTTTTGGATTTTCATTGTTTTTCTCTATTTTTGGAATTTTTTGAAAATATATTAAAAACATGGGTCAAAAAATGGGTAACAACAGGCATCATACTAATTCTATTTTGGATATCTTTCTCTGGAGGAGTTGCTCGGGTTACTGCACAATAACTAGATTTTTTTTATATTTTGTTTTTATATATTACATGCAATACAACTCAGACTACACAGACTAACAATCTAGTGATTATCTATGGTGATAAAGAAAAGGATGCCACTGAATTGATAGATGATGCTTTTTCAAAAAATATATCTACCATTCTCCACTAGAGTATGCTGGCATGAAAAGGGATACATGTGATAAGAAAATCAGCTCAAATTTTCAAACGTGGTGAAGGAATATTTATTAATGGTTAATGGGACAATATGCACGTACGTGAAAAAGTTGCCGGTCGTTCTTGACTGAATTAATCTATTAGGAAATCACTTGAATTTGATTCTCTGGATTTCAATTTCTTTCTGCAAATATTGATTTGTTATTCAACTTTACATCTCCCTCTCACTCTTGTTTTGAAATTGATAGTTTTGTTTGACCTATTGAACTATACATTGCATGCACATTCTTTGGTTTTGATCTCTTGTTTTTCCTCTATTTTTGGCTTGGATTTTTACCTTTATCTCTCACATTTTTAGAAATGAGTGAAAGGTCTCGTCCTCTTTCGAAAAGGAAGCAACTTTTCTAGTTGAGATCTCCTCCTAGTAAGGTATATGATGATGAAAAGTGATGCATATATGACCTTCAAATTTGGCTTTTGCTAAGCCGAATAGGAAGTGGAAGTTTTAGTTTGCTTTTACTAAAAGGTAGTAAAAGCCGTCTTGCAAGTTAATACTCGAGAATTTTCAAGGCACCACAAGGAGACTTGAGAAAAGCTTTGTTACCTCGTTATCATATACATAGCCTGCCAGGAGACCTGAGAAAAGCTTATTGGCAAATTGGATGTTGTAATCATTACAGTTACTCATGTATCTATCAGAATAGAAAAATAATATAGGATGTTATAATCATTATAGGTACTGCAGTGTTCTGCTGCCTTTATATAAATAGGAAGGTTGGCTAAAGCACAACTCAACACATTCCATTATTCTCAACTCTATTGAACTATACATTGCATGCACATTCTTTGGTTTTGATCTCTTGTTTTTCCTCTATTTTTGGCTTGGATTTTTACCTTTATCTCTCACATTTTTAGAAATGAGTGAAAGGTCTCGTCCTCTTTCGAAAAGGAAGCAACTTTTCTAGTTGAGATCTCCTCCTAGTAAGGTATATGATGATGAAAAGTGATGCATATATGACCTTCAAATTTGGCTTTTGCTAAGCCGAATAGGAAGTGGAAGTTTTAGTTTGCTTTTACTAAAAGGTAGTAAAAGCCGTCTTGCAAGTTAATACTCGAGAATTTTCAAGGCACCACAAGGAGACCTGAGAAAAGCTTTGTTACCTCGTTATCATATACATAGCCTGCCAGGAGACCTGAGAAAAGCTTATTGTAAATTGGATGTTGTAATCATTACAGTTACTCATGTATCTATCAGAATAGGAAAATAATATAGGATGTTATAATCATTATAGGTATTGCAGTGTTCTGCTGCCTTTATATAAATAGGAAGGTTAGCTAAAGCACAACTCAACACATTCCATTATTCTCAACTCTATTGAACTATACATTGCATGCACATTCTTTGGTTTTGATCTCTTGTTTTTCCTCTATTTTTGGCTTGGATTTTTACCTTTATCTCTCACATTTTTAGAAATGAGTGAAAGGTCTCGTCCTCTTTCGAAAAGGAAGCAACTTTTCTAGTTGAGATCTCCTCCTAGTAAGGTATATGATGATGAAAAGTGATGCATATATGACCTTCAAATTTGGCTTTTGCTAAGCCGAATAGGAAGTGGAAGTTTTAATTTGCTTTTACTAAAGGTTAGTAAAAGCCGTCTTGCAAGTTAATACTCGAGAATTTTCAAGGCACCACAAGGAGACCTGAGAAAAGCTTTGCTGCCTCGTTATCATATACATAGCCTACCAGGAGACCTGAGAAAAGCTTGTTGGCAAATTGGATGTTGTAATCATTACAGTTACTCATGTATCTATCAGAATAGGAAAGTACTATAGGATGTTGTAATCATTACATTTACTGCAGTGTTCTGCTGCCTCTATATAAATAGGAAGGTTGGCTAAGACATAACCCAACACATTCCATTATTCTCAACTCTATTGAACTATACATTGCATGCACATTCTTTGGTTTTGATCTATTGTTTTTCCTCTATTTTTGGCTTGGATTTTTACCTTTATCTCTCACATTTTTAGAAATGAGTGGAAGGTCTCATCCTCTTTCGAAAAGGAAGCAACTTTTCTAGTTGAGATCTCCTCCTAGTAAGGTATATGATGATGAAAAGTGATGCATATATTGTCATAACCCAATTCTGGGTCATTCCCCAAAATTTCAAAATAAAAATAAAAAAATAAAATAAAGGTTGGCACTGTGGAGAAAGCGGATAAAAAAAGACTGCAAAAATACACAAAAATCAAAGGTCAAATTAAATGCAAATTCGAAGGTCAAATTAAATGATTATTGGACGAATTTGCATAAAAATTAAGTCCAATGACATAATTAAATTTTTAATGGGACAATTTGATTTAATCATGGGCCAAATTAAATTTTAATTATGTTTAAGAATTAATTTAGGTCCAATTGAAGGATTTAATTAAGTGTGTCGATACACGACGTCGGGCGACGGCTCCGCTCATTTTTGTTTATTTAACAAAAAAAGATTTGTTTAATTAGGGGAAATGAAAATTTTATTGGAGTCGCCATCTAGTAATTTGAAGGAACTAGAAATCCCAAATTAGACACTGGTCCCAGAGATTCGAGTACTGGGTTAGTTATGATTAAGGGAAGGTAGACACCACCCTTAAAACATCCTTTCAAAAGAAAGGTTACCCTTACTTGTGTGTTTTTTATTTGATTTAAATGCTATTATATTTCAAGCTTATTTGCAATTTTGTTTTTTTTTTTTTTAAATAGTTAACGTCGGTCCCTAAAAATAGGAGACACGTTAAAAATGACATCAGTCCCTAAAAATAGGAGACTTGTCTAAAATCTCGACGTTTATCCCTAAACAAGGATTTACGTCTGAATTACCAAGAGAAAAAAAAAATGGACATAATCCATATTTGGTATAAATCCTTGACATCGGTCCTTTTCTGTAAAAAGAGACATGTCGACAAACCACGTTCGTAGGAGACGCGTTTAAAAAAAATGACATCAGTTCCTAAAAATAGGAAACTTGTCTAAAAATTTGACGTTTAACCCTAAAAAGGAGAAGTACGTCCGAGTTATCAAAAAACTATGGACATAATCCATATTTAGTTTTTAACTTTTTGACATCGGTCCTTTTCTATAAAAAGAGACGTGTCGATGAACAATATTCATTTATAAAATAAAACTATTTTGATATCGTTGAGAAATGGGTATAATCATATTCGAGAATTGGGCTTTGGACCCACGAACGATAACATGATAAGATGGGTGTTGGACCCGCGTCGTTATTCTTTTTATACTTGTTTTTGTTTTTTTTTTTACAACATGCAATAAGAATTTACAAATATTTACATAAAAAATTAAAAAATGTTAGGAATTCAAGAAAAATTACATGAGTACCCCTGTATGGGTAAAAGACCGAAATACCCTCGGATTTCTCAGGAATTTACGAAAATGCCACTGGTGGCGCGTGTAGCTCACGCGCGGCTACTGTTGGCACTGGCGAAATTTTCCGGCGAGTTTTCTGGGAAACGAACCGTCGATCCTGGTAGATCTGAGGGAGAGGATTCTGATGGTTGTGGTCTCGACGTCCTTTGATGGCTGACGAGGGAGAATCGACGACTTGAAGCTTCGGTGGCCGGCGAGGATCGCGGCCTTTTTCCGGCCAGATGAGGCGGCGAAAACGGTTACAAACGCCGGGGTTTTGCTTTACACCAGTGGATCAACCTTTCTGCGGTGGTTCGGAGGCTGGAGGCGGCCGGAAAGTGGAGATCGGATGAGAGAGAGGACGTCGCCGGCGAGAGGAGAGAGAAGCTCTGAGTCACGCTATGGTGTGGACGCGTGCACGATACACCTGTACTGCCAAACTCTATACACCGTTGGATCTCGGATGAATAGATCGGATGGCTGTGATTGGCTTGATCCGAGGTCGATCGGACGGTCTGGATGAGTCTGGGTTTAGATCCGGTGTGACGCGGTGCACCGAAATCTCGGTACACCGGATGACGTGGCTTAACGGGATTAAATCTTGGATTATTTCAATGGCTGAGATGAGTTGGGATATATTTGGTATTTTTTAAATTGTTTTTTTTTTTTAACAATATCCTACTCGTGTGAATAAAAACTAAAAAAATGATTACAGTAACAATTTTTTCTCTTCTTCTCTGTATTTCTCCTCCCGTCCCTCTCTTTTTTTTTTCTTTTTTTTTTCTGCCCCCCTCTCGTGGCTATTTATAACCACGGGACAACAACCATTAAATTCTATTTTATTATATATAATAAGAAATAATGCACACAACTACCATAATTTTGTTTTATTATATATAATAATAAATATTGCACACAACTACCATAATTTTGTTTTATTATATATAATAATAAATATTTACATGGGTAAAACTAAAAATTCAAATCAGTATTAGAAAAATCCAGTTTCAACCGCCAAAAAATGAAATACCAAAAAAAACATTTGATGGGTATCGACCCGATGAACCGGGTTTTGGTCGAAAATGACGGTTTTGACCCAAGACAGCCCGAAACTCATTTTTTACCCTGGTCAACATGGTATGACCCGTATTGACCCGGTGAACCCGATTTTGGTTGAAAATGATGTTTTTGACCCGAAACAGCCCGAAACTCATTTTTTACCCTGGTCGACATGGTTTGAATGAAGAGATGCGGTTGACTCGAGAGAGAAAAAAAATATTTTTAAATTTTCAAATTTTTCTTAATGTTTTTTTTTGGATTTTTTGAAAATATATAAAAAACATGGGTCAAAAATTGGGTAACAACAGATGCCCCCTCTTTACAATGCTTACGAAGCAAAAATCCTCGATGTTTTGCATAGTAAGCTTTGTAAAGAAAAAAAAACTTGTCTTTCTGTCTCTCTTTTTTTCGTTAACCTGAGATCCCATCTGGCGACCTCCTTTACCAAAACCAAAGAATGTGTGTAGCTCGGTCAACCTGAAATCCCATATGGAGATTCCCTTTAACCCAAAGCTACATGAGATCCCATCAGGCAACCTCATTCAATCAAAACAAAAGAATGTGTAAAACGTGGTCTCATTGTATTGGGTAACCAACCCAGGTGGAAAGAATGTGAAAAAAAATGGTCTCATTATGATGGGTGACCTACCCAAATAGAAAAAAAATGTGAAAAAGCGGTCTCGTTGTGATGGGCGACCTACCCAAAATGGAAAAAAATGTGAAGTGTGGTCTCATTGTAATGGGTGACCTACCCAAAAAATGGAAAAAATATGAAGTGTGGTCTCATTGTAATGGGTGACCTACCCAGATGGAAAAAATATGATGAAGTGGTCTCGTTGTGATGGGCGACCTACCCAAATAGAAAGAATGTGAAGTGCGGTCTCATTGTAATGGGTGACCTACCCAAAAATGGAAAAAATATGAAGTGTGGTCTCATTGTAATGGGTGACCTACCCAGATGGAAAAAAATATGATGAAGTGGTCTCGTTGTGATGAGCGACCTACCCAAATAGAAAGAATGTGAAGTGCGGTCTCATTGTAATGGGTGACCTACCCAAAAATGGAAAAAATATGAAGTGTGGTCTCATTGTAATGGGTGACCTACCCAGATGGAAAAAATATGATGAAGTGGTCTCGTTGTGATGAGCGACCTACCCAAATAGAAAGAATGTGAAGTAAAGAATTTTGTGAGTGGTCTAATTGTTCCAGGCGACCTGCCCAATGATAAAATGCGAGGAAACTCGCAAGTGGTCTAATTGTTCCAGGCGACCTGCCCGATGATAAAATGCGATGAAAATCGCAAGTGGTCTAATTGTTCCAGGCGACCTGCCCGATAAATGAAAAAAAATGCGAGGAAACTCGCAAGTGGTCTAATTGTTCCAGGCGACCTGCCCAATGATAAAATGCGAGGAAACTCGCAAGTGGTCTAATTGTTCCAGGCGACCTGCCCGATGATAAAATGCGATGAAAATCGCAAGTGGTCTAATTGTTCCAGGCGACCTGCCCGATAAATGAAAAAAAATGCGAGGAAACTCGCAAGTGGTCTAATTGTTCCAGGCGACCTGCCCGATGATAAAATGCGAGGAAACTCGCAAGTGGTCTAATTGTTCCAGGCGACCTGCCTGATAAATGAAAAAAATGCGAGAAAACTCGCAAGTGGTCTAATTGTTCCAGGCGACCTGCCCGATGATAAAATGCGATGAAAATCGCAAGTGGTCTAATTGTTCCAGGCGACCTGCCCGATGATAAAATGCGATGAAAATCGCAAGTGGTCTAATTGTTCCAGGCGACCTGCCCGATGATAAAATGCGATGAAAATCGCAAGTGGTCTAATTGTTCCAGGCGACCTGCCCGATGATAAAATGCTTGAAAGTGAATGAGCTTCAGGGTTGATGAAAACTTCTAAAGGAAGTCATACCTGTACGGTTGAGATTTGATCTGTAAATCGATCTCAAAGATGATGTAAGCTTCTCACGAAAGTCGTATATGTAAAGCTGAGATCTGATTTGCAAATCAATCTCAAAGATAACACTCAAGAAAGTCTTACATGTACAGTTGAGACCTGATTTGCAAATCAATCTCAAAGACGACGCTCAAGAAAGTCTTACATGTACAGTTGAGATCTGAGTTGTGAATGGATCAGGAAAGCTTCTCAAGAAAGTCTTGTATGTACGGTTGGGATTTGATTTGTAAATGGATCAGGAAAGCTTCTCAAGAAAGTCTTATATGTACGGTTGGGATTTGATTTGTAAATGGATCAGAAAAGATGAGGAAAGCTTCCCAAGGAAGTCTTGTATCTACGGCTAAGATCTGATCTTCTATTGAAAATGATGGCCGGAGGAAATTCCCTATAAATCACGCAATATTGGGCAAAAGACATCATCCACTTCTCACATTTTCAATACTCTCAAAGTTCTTAACTTTTGAAGTTTTAACCATGTCTTCCTCTTCTTCCAATGCTAATCCAAACCTTGTTCCTGCGGCAGAGCCTGTAGTTTGGCGTACAACCTTTGAAGTGAATGGTCGTCCAGTTATAATAGAGGATACTGTAATGGACGATGAAGATACCGCTGTAGCCGTGGCTAGAGACATGATCCTTCCTCGTGATGAAATGATGCTGGCAGCGAGGACCGATATTGAAGCAGTGAATCAGTCACTTGCTCTTAGTATCAGAGCTACTTCGTCTTTGGTGAATGTTGCGGAGCGTCTTCATGCCAGAAGACTTGAGTTGAATACTCAAATTCCTGAGCTCCATAATCAGATTGAGAATTTAAGGAAAAGGCTCCATGATGAGAGACGTTACAGGAACGAATTGGAGAGGAGAAACCAAGAGCTCAATGCACGTGTTGACTTTTGGAGAGACTATGTTAACACTCGACACCTCGAGTTCGAGGAAGAGATGGAGC
Source organism: Populus alba x Populus glandulosa (assembly GCA_033617975.1). Taxonomy (NCBI): domain Eukaryota; kingdom Viridiplantae; phylum Streptophyta; class Magnoliopsida; order Malpighiales; family Salicaceae; genus Populus; species Populus alba x Populus glandulosa. The sequence goes on along the minus strand of CM066148.1, from coordinate 5,459,817 downwards.
GCATGCATAAGCATTTTGAGGAATTCCGAGGCATGATTGGCCATCAAGATGAAAATATCCCTAATCGTCCTCACAGTGTTTAACGTTTATACTTGTAAACCATTATGCCTATGAATAAAAATCCATCTTCTCGTCTTCATTCATGAATTTTGCCTTTGTGGAATTGCCATATATGATATGATTTAAAAAGAACTTCAATTCATCTTTGTCTCGTTGGATCCCATGAGGAGTTTTGTTTCCAGAGATATCTGCAAAACAAATATGCGATGCTTGTGAAGTGAGATGATATGCAATGCATCTTACCTGTTTTTGAAATATAGATCCCCGTTCATCTTGTTTGAGGGTTTTGACTTTGAATGAGCTCTTTTGATTTACACGTACTTCAAGTCTACTCAAGCTGACCCATGTTGTCCATTTTTTGAGTTTCCCAACAGTCACTGCACATTTCTCTATTGGTAACTTCACTAAGAGAATCAGCTTCTCCGTGGCCCGACATTGTCCTGAGATTTCATCTGCATTTCTCTTACTGAAGATGTATCAGTTATCTTGTTGTCTAACTGATCATATTGTAAGAGTCAACAATCTCCTTTCATAGATACTGAAAATCATACTATTTCAGTCCGCATGCTAGAAGAAGTCCACAGTTTTATCATGTGTATTTTCCACTAGGGAAGCAAATTTCTTTGCTGTTAAGGATCTGGTAACTGCTTCTCTGCCCCCTGGGAGAATTAACTGCCTCATTTCATTTCCTCCTTTGCTCTTGTTGTCATTAGAATCTCTGATTTTCTAATGGTGCCTCATAACGTGTTATATGCTCATTTTTCTTACAAAGAAAACCTTTTTTCAAAAATAATTTTTTAAAAGATCTGTTTTGTTCCAGAAAACTGAAACTCTCAATGTCTGTTTATAACAATGTTCATGCAATTCTGGGGCTTTATGTCAAATCACTTGGTAAAAGTAATCTAAGATGAAGGTAAGTGATGAGATGACCTTCTGCTTTGGTTTTCAAAGTGTTCAAGCGATTGCTTGAAGGTATTTTGAGAGAAAAGAAACAATTTGCCTTTTATCTTTAGAAACACTCTTTTTAACAGCATGAATAATAATGAGTAATTATTTGTTATGCTATGACTCTTTGTGGAAAAGTCTCTTACATTTTGAGAACGCCGTTTATTGATCCAGGTCGCTTACTTGATTAGAAAGGACTTCAAAGGCACGTAATGTATTTTATGGCTCAAGGCTATAAAAGAAAGAGTATTCCATAAGCTCAAAAAAAGTGTTTAAGGGCTTATAAACTATAGATCACTATTATCTTGTCTTAGCATTTTCTTTTGCTACCTTGACAACAAAAATGATGATGAATATTCCAAATGAGGAACTTCTATTTTCTTTTTGTTATTCCCATATTTGTTAGGAATTCTCTCAATTGTTTGGAGTTTTGTTAAATTCTTTGTTGTCAGACTTTCTTTAAGCTCACATGCATTCAAGACAATTTTCTTAATCATATTTCTATTTTTGCCCCCTAGTGTAGGGTGTGATCTTAGTCAAGGTTCTCATGAAAGAAAAGGCTTTAAATAGACTCAGCTCAAATTGGGACTGCAAAGGATAATTTTAAAGAAAGTGAAAGGAATATCAAATATGGCCTTTCCTCATTTCAAGTAAGATCAGTTAAAACCAATAAACTTTGTCCATATCCAACGTAATGCTTTGGATTTGTAAGATACCATGTTTTGCGAGTCCATGACAAACTAATGTACTACCAACCATTATTCATGCTAATAAAATGTGGATCCAAGACATAATTTGGGTGATAGTTGTTCCAATTGCATGTTTTTTTTTTTGGTCATCTCTTTCAAGGGAATTGCTCTGAACATTATTCCAAACAAATCATTGATTTATTTCATTGAAATCACAAACAAAATCAGTTCTTTTAAAACCTCATTTAAGAAGAATGGATTCTCCTAGTAAAAAAAGTTTGAAAGATCAAATTGTTGAGCAATTGAGATCATGCATGGGTTTTTTTTTTTTTTTTGTGATGTATATGCAAAGAGAATTTCCTGGCCAAAGCTTCATTGATTTGATTGGATGAAACACATCATACATAATACTTCTTCACAGAGTCAGAGTTCACAGGCCTAGGTAAATCATCTCCATCCATCCTAGTTAACAACAGAGCTCCTCCGGAGAATGCTTTCTTCACTACATATGGGCCTTCATAGTTTGGTGCCCACTTGCTTCGGTCTTCACTTGGCAATGGTAAGATTTTTCTCAGTACAAGATCCCCTTCTTTGAATTCTCTTGGTCGGACTTTCCGGTCATATGCTTTGGCCATCCTTCTTTGGTATAGCTGGTGATGACAAATTGCAGTCAACCTCTTCTCATTTATCATGTTTAGCTGCTCATATCTCACTTTAGCCCATTCAGCTTCTTCTAGTTCAAATTCTATTAGTACTCTCAAAGATGGAATTTCTACTTCCAAAGGCATCACTGCCTCCATCCCAAATACTAATGAGTAAGGTGTAGCTCCAGTGGATGTCCTTACTGCTGTACGATATGCATGCAGGGCAAAGGGAAGCATCTCATGCCAATCCTTATAAGTGACTACCATCTTCTGGATAATCTTCTTGATATTCTTGTTCGCAGCTTCAACAGCACCATTCATCTTTGGTCTGTAAGGAGATGAGTTTGAATGTTTAATTTTCCACTTCACACATAATTCTGTGATTATTTTCCCATTAAAGTTCTGGGCATTGTCGGTCACTATCTTCTCAGGTGAACCATACCAGCATATCAAATCTTTCTCAATGAAGCACTTGACCACTTTTTGAGTTACATGAGCATAAGAGCTGGCCTCCACCCACTTTATGAAGTAATCAATGGCTACCAAGATAAATTGATGCTTATTGCTGGCCTTTGGGTTAATTAGCCCAATCACATCTATTCCCCACATTGCAAATGGCCATGGTGATGTCATATTAAACAGAGGAGCTGGAGGTGCATTTATTTTATCACTATACACCTGACATTTATGGCATTTTCTAACATAATCAATGCAATCTTTCTCCATGGTCATCCAGAAGTATCCATATCGTTGCATTTGTCTAGCCATCATGTGCCCACTTGCATGAGTTGCACAAATTCCTTCGTGAATCTCCTGCAATGCTACCTTAGCTTCGATTTCGTCTAGACATCTTAGTAAAGTTCCATTGAATGATCTTTTATATAGAATTTCTCCATCCAGGTAAAATTCCATGGCTAACCTTCTCAAGGTCTTCATATCTGCTTAGATGCCCCCAAGGGATATTCTCGATATTGGATAAACTGCTTTATATCATAAAACCATGGGTTCCCATCTATTTCTCCTTCAAGTGAACAGCAATGAGCTGGAAAATTTTTAATCTCAATGTGGATTGGTTGTACCCTGATTCCGTAATCAATTTTAGCCATAGAAGCTAAGGTTGCCAAAGCATCAGCAAACTGGTTTTTGTCTCTTCCCATATGGGTAAAGTCTATCTCATCAAAGCCCTCAGTTAGTTTTGAGAGATATTGTTGATATGGGATCAATTTTTCTTCTTTGGTCTGCCATTCGCCTTTCACTTGACAGATTATTAACATTGAATCCCCATAAACATCAAGCTTCTTTATTTTCATCTCTAAAGCAGCTTCTAACCCAAGGATACAAGCCTCATATTCAGCAGTATTGTTGGTACATTCAAATTGTAGTTTGATTGAGATGGGATATTGCTTCTGGTCAGGTGAGATTATCACAGCCCCTGCTCCATTGCCAGATACATTCACCGCCCCATCAAAATACATAATCCACCAATCATTCTTCTCTTTGTCTTCTTCTACTATCAACACATCCTCATCCGGGAAGTCAAAGTTCAAAGGCTCATAATCTTTGATAGCATTATCTGCCAAATGATCAGCAATTACACTTCCTTTTACGGATTTTCTTGTCTTGTATACAATGTCATACTCGGCCAACATTACTTGCCACCTTGCTATTCGACTTGACAAGTAAGGTTTCTCAAAGATGTATTTAAGAGGATCCAATTTTGAGATCAACCAGGTGGTATAATACAACATATATTGTCGAAGACGCTTCGTACTCCATACAAGAGCACAACATAGCTTCTCAATCATAGTATATCTGGATTCATAATCGGTGAACTTCTTACTCAGATAATAAACGACTTGCTCCTTTCTTCCAGACCCATCATGTTGTCCCAACACACAACCCATTGCTTCCTCAGTTACTGTCAAATACAAGATCAAAGGTCTTCCAGGCACAGGTGGCACTAACAAAGGTGGATTCTGTAAGTATTGCTTGATTTTATCAAATGCTTCTTGACAATCTTTGTCCCAAGTACCAGGATTCTTTTTCCGAAGCAATCGGAAAATTGGCTCACATGTTGCTGTTAACTGAGATATGAATCGTGCAATGTAATTCAAACGTCCCAAGAAACCCCTTACTTCTTTTTCGGTTTTAGGAGCTGTCATAGCCTGAATTGCTTTCACTTTATCAGGATCAACCTCTATTCCTTTGTTGCTTATCACAAACCCTAGCAACTTTCCAGACTTCACCCCAAATGAGCATTTTGCAGGATTCAATTTCAACTGATACTTCCTTAGTCTATCAAATAATTTTCTTAGAATTTGTACGTGATCTTCTTCATTTGTAGACTTAGCAATCATGTCATCCACATACACTTCAATCTCTTTGTGTATCATATCATGAAAAAGTGTCACCATTGCCCTTTGATATGTGGCTCCCGCATTCTTTAACCCGAATGGCATCACTTTGTAGCAAAATGTTCCCCATGGTGTGACAAAAGTGGTCTTCTCTTTATCTTCTTCAGCCATTTTAATCTGGTTATACCCGGAGAACCCGTCCATGAAGGAATAAGTTGAGCTTCTAGCAGCATTGTCTACCAAAACGTCTATGTGAGGTAAAGGAAAATTATCCTTTGGACTAGCTTTGTTTAGATCCCTGTAGTCCACACATACTCTGATTTTGTCATCCTTCTTTGGTACTACCACTATGTTTGATACCCATTGAGGGTATTTAATGACTTCTAGAAAACCAGCATCCCATTGCTTCTTTATCTTTGCCTTGACCTTGAGTAGAATATCTGGGCGAGTTCTTCTCAATTTCTGCTTGACAGGTTTACATCCTTCTATCAAAGGTACTCTGTGCACTACAATATCAATGTCTAAACCAGGCATATCTGCATAAGACCAGGCAAACACATCCATATACTCTTGTAGTAATGAGGTTAAACTGCATCTTTCTTCTGTAGTAATCAGAGTTCCAATCTTTAACTCTCTTTTATCTTGCTCGGTGCCTACATTTATCACCTCTAATTCTTCTTTTGCAGGTTTCCAAGCATGTTCAGACTGTTCTACCTGTCTAGTAAACTCTTTCATATAATCTTCATTCCATTCTTCTTCATCCATTGCAATCATATCCTCATCAAAGTTTGGCCATTCATTTTCAATGCAATATGTTTGTGGATTTATGGAGGATTCGCTTTCAGAACTCCTGAAAGCGAGAGGTGTTTTTAGTGTAAATGCGTATCTTATGGCCAAACAAAATAAAAAAGTAACAATAGTTGAAGAAAATGCATGATCTCAATATTATTTGGAAAGCTGACTCAATAATTATGAAAAGACCTTATGTTGACATCTTGGACCAAGATTTCCAACTAGGTACAAAAACACAAAGCAAACTACAAAGCAAAGCACACAAAATACATAAAAGCGAATATAAACAGACGCTTATTCATTACTTCTTGAAAACAACTGGGGCTTCTTCAATCTCCCAATTATGGAATACTTCGTCAACCACAAGCTTTCGCACAAAGGCGTTGGTTGGAACCTCTTCTAGAGAGTGGACAGTTAACTGAGGCAACAATTCATCTTCTTTTGCTGTTTTTGGCTCGTCATCAGAATTCCAGCCTTTTCCTTCACCTTCCTCTACATTGTTGATATCCATGAAAGCAAGTTTCTGTCCCAAGACTTCCATCATGTTTTCAGGTTTTATCACATATGCTGACTTTGGGAAAGAAACATGGATGGGTGGGATTACAATGTCTTCTTCTTCTGGCTTTCTTCCTTCCATTCCGGCCAACCTTCTTTCTCGCTTAATCCTAGCAGCTCTCTGGTAATCATCTTTCTTAGGCTTAAAGCCAAGCCCAAACCTCTGATCAGCAGCCTTAATTTTCATTCTGTTGACTCTCTTGAGATTTCCAGCAATTGGATTATTCTGGAATGGTAGCCCATGTTTCAAAAAGCACTTAGCTATCATTCGGGCAGTATCGAAAATCATTGGTCTTCTTAACACCGTGTTCTCTGGTACCCATTCAGTATTCACAACCTCGAAGGCATGGAGATTTCCATCTTTGCAATCTTTTGTTTCAATATAAGGGACCGACACATTCCTCATCATGGACAAGGTTTCTTCTGCCTTAACTTTTACTAGAGTACCATTGATAATGTACTTCAAACATTGGTGTAGAGATGATGTCACAGCCCCAGCGGCATGTATCCATGGCCTTCCCAATAACATACTATACGAAGGATGGATGTCCATCACTTGTAAGGTTATCAAAAACATCTGAGGCCCTATAAACAATTCAATGTCAATGGCCCCTATCACCTGTCTAGGAGAACCATCATATGCTCTAGCTGTTATTGTGCTTGGTCTCATGTAAGTAGCATCAATTGGCATCTCATCTAATATATGCCTTGGCAGCACATTCAACGCTGAACCATTATCCACAAGCACTTTGCCGATCAAATAGTCTTTACATTTCATGGTGATGTACAAAGGCTTGTTATGCCCAGTCCCTTCCGAGTCTAGCTCATCTTCTGTGAAGTATAAGTAATTAGAGGCTTGAATTCTTCCCACCAAATGTTCCATTGTATCTTGAGTAATATCCTGTGGCACATATGCTTCATTCAACACCTTTTGCAATGCTTTACGGTGTAACTCAGAACTCAAGATAAGTGACATTAAAGAGATTCTAGCAGGAGTTTTCTTCAATTGATCCACCACACTATACTCACTATGCTTCATCAACTTCAGAAACTCATTAGACTCGTCTTCACTTATAGGCTTGTTCACTTCCATGCCTTTAAAAGCATCAACTATCTCTTTTCCTTTGGCTTTCCTCTGCCTTTCTAATTCTTCTGGTGTAAAACACCGACCACTTCGAGTTAAACCACCGATTTCAGGATGAAAGATGGGAGTAGGGTTCTTAATGTTGAAAGAATACCCATAATTGTAAGGCATTGAGCCATAACTTTCACTATTTGTGCATACAGGCTTGGTCAGGATTAGTTTTGGTGGACCACCCACAGTTGGTTGGAGTCTACAAACTTCCATTTTTGTCTCCTGACGGCCTATCATCCCAACTTCACTACTTTCTTCTTCACTCTCTATCCTTAACATGCCGAAAGTCAGCATCCTTTTCACTTCTTGGTGAAATTCTTCACAATCATCAATGTGATGTCCCACTTTGCCATGAAACTTACAGTAGTTATTTTCATTCATCACTGGTTCAAACTCAGATAAATAACCAGACTGTACCAACATACCATACAGTCTTTCCATGGAAACCTTCAAAATTCTTTCCTTCTTACCCTCCATTCCTACAGCATTCACTCCTCCACTACTTGTGGCATGATTGGGCAAAGGATTGGAATTTACATTTGGTGAATCATCAAAAGTTATCCATCCAGCTTTTATCAATTATAGAAGCTTGTTTTTAAATGCATTACAACTTTCAATGTTATGCCCTGCCACGCCAGCATGATACTCGCATTTCAGATCTGGCTTATACCAATTTGGGTATGGAGGTTGCAGTGGGGTTAAGGGAACGGGAGCTACTTGCCCAATACTCAACAACTTTGAGTACATTTCTCCCAAAGGAAGTGGTAATGGTGGCAGTCGTTCTTGGGTTCTTTGAAAATTCCTTCTTGGAGGATTAACGATCTGGTTACTTTGTTGGTCAAGTGGTTGGTTTTGTTGGTTGGTAGGGAAAGGTTTAGTGAAGTTTACACTTGCAACTTGTTGGGTAGGCATTTGGAAGTTATAATGGTGGTAATTTGTTTTCTTACCCTTATACACTCCTTCTACATTGTTCACCTCAGAATCCTTCTTTTTCCCAATAAAGCCTTTCTTCTCAGTAGGCTCTGACATTCTCCCCGCTCTTATCGCTTGTTCTATTCTCTTAGTGATAGTTACAGCATCATAGAAATGCTGAGCCGAACTACCCACCAGGTGTTCAAAGTAGGGAGATTTAAAAGTGTTAGAAAAAAGAGTGACCATTTCTTTTTCTAACAAAGAGGGTTGTACATGAGATGCTTTTTCACGCCATCTCAAAGCGTATTCTCTTACAGTCTCTTTGCTGCCCTTTTCCATGACTAACAAGCTTGACCTGTCCGGGGCTACCTCCATGTTGAATTTATACTGCTCCACAAAGGCTTTTACCAAATCTTTCCACTTTCTGATCTTGGTGTTATCCAGCCTTGTATACCAGCTTAATGCTGATCCAGAAAGACTGTCTTGAAAGAAATGGATGAGAAGTTTCTCATCATTCACTACTTCGGCCATCTTATTGCAATAAGATTTAAGATGAGTGACTGGACATTCAGTTCCAGTATACTTGATGAATTCTGGTACCCTAAATTTTCTAGGTACAACTACATTTGGAACTAAACACATTTCTGCAGCATAAACAGGATCATATAAGTCTGCCCCTTCTACTGCCTTCAATCTCTCTTCCAGAGTGGTCAATTTATCATAATCGACATTTTCAGAGAATTTCATCCTTTGTGAGTCATCAGTTGCCAGGTTTACATTAAGTGGCACTTGTGCTGGTGGAACATTGGCAGTGAACTGTTGTTCAAATGCAGAGGGATTTGCCCCTAAATTTTGAGGCGAGAATACAAAGGGAGCTGATGGCATAGATATAGATGGAGTTGCAACTGCCGGCTGAGTAGAGGTGCCTTCCCCAGACTTGGATACTAGGGCCTGCTCGAGTAGACTTGTAAGTCGTGCTATATCATTTTTCATGTTCTCCAACTCTCTTTGATAATGAGCCTCCAGGTGTGCCCTTTCTTCATTCTCCATTATCTTCTTTCGTTGTCGAGTGTAATGAATTTTACGGCCTTTTGGGGGATCTATATTTTAACCTGAGTGAATGCGAGTAAACTAAATGAAATGCACAAATGGATGTAAAATGCCATATGCTTTATGCATGTTTGTTATTGGTTTCAATATTTTTTTTTTAACTTATAACGAGGAATAGACCAGATCAGATTCTCTTAAGAAAGTTCTCACTGAGGACTCCAAACCTACAGGGACTTGAACCGATTTAGGGGAGAAATTTGAAGCCATAAATAAGAATCAAAATAAGCATTTCTCATAAAATTCTCTTTCATTATTTTACAATATTACAATCACAACAGACTCAATCTTTCCAAATCCTTGGACCATCATATGCTGAGATCTCATTAATTCCATCTCTGATCAACCCAAAAAACCGATGGAATTCGTTTCTAGTCATTGGCTCACCGTCTGCTATTTGTTGGGCTATGCCTCTTAATCCTAAAGCATAATTCTTGGCATCATCTGCTTGTACATGATAGCGCATAGCTTCAGAAGCCCAACATTCTGCTTCTCTTTCTGCATTTTCTTTTTCTAATGATAAGGTTTGCTCAATAGAAATCAGATGATCCACCCGCTCATCTAGATTGGCAATTATTATATCTTGACTTCGGCATTGCTCCTGTAGTGATTCATTTGTCTCTTCCAACTTCAATACCATTTTCTCAGCTTTTGATGCTCTTCCAACCCATTTCTTTATGCTAACATCTTGCCTTTTCTTCTCCTCTGACAAAAGTACATATTTTTCTTGTAGTTGTTGGAACTTAAGCTGTTGTTGTTGTTGTAGTTGGGCTGACAAATCATCCTTTTCTTTTCTTGTGGTAGCCAAAGCTTTTTCTTGAGTGATTAGATTAGATTCTAACCTTCTTCTTTTAGCCCCTAACTCTTCCACTTCAGCATTCAAACTTAGGTTGTAAGATTCTTGTTGGGCGCGGACTTCTTCGTATATGTCTTCAGCAGACTGAATCAAAGACCTGGGTGGCCCTTCAAAAGGAGGAACTTTGTACCCTTTCCCTCTCGTCTTTTGCCATATAGGATACCCTTTAGTTGTTTTTCCTTCTACTCTCTTAGCAGAAGCAACCCTACCAGGATATTTCCATGCCTTCTTCACTGGCTCTAGTAATTTCTTCGAGGTCTTGAAATCTTCATAAAATGTTGCCAGTTCGGTAGTCCTTGGAATAAACTGCTCAAATCCAAACTGTCGCAAAACCATGTTGGGACAATAACTAATACAGCAACGGGCTCCTATCAACGGAACCCATGGGTACTCACCACAGTATGCCAGATAAGAGTTGAAGTAAGAGTATCGACTCCTCCAATGAAACTGAGATTTACTTAAACTTCGAAACATTGATTCCCATATGGGTCTTCCTACTTCATGCAAATGTTTTTCAGCAAAATTCTCCAACTTAGAATAAAGATGCCATGGGGTACCAATCAAACCTGAAATCTTCCCCTCAATCATATGACTCACAGTCCAGACAAACAACAATTGCAAACAACATCTTAAACGACCCCTTCCAGCTTTTCTACAATAATTCAAGGATGAGAAGGTTTCTGCCAATATTGCTGCAGCAGGGTTGATTTTAAGGGTCACCACACTTTTAAAAACATTAATAGCCTCAAAATCGATCATCCCCTCGGCAGATGGGAAAAGAACCAAACCATATATGCCTAAGGCCAAAATTCTCAGTCGAATTTCGTTGCTTTCATCGTGTAGTCTCTTGTTGAATATGGCTTCTAGTATATTCCAAAACCAACCCTGGCTATTTCCTCGTTTAGTTGCCTGTGATTTTGCTAGTTGACAGTCTATCTGAGCAATCCAAGCAAAATTAGAAGGTGCATGCTCTGTATGTGTGTAAAAGTACACCTTTTCTGACTTGGGACAATCTAATAGGGAATCATACTCCTCGATGGTAGGAGTCATATCCACGGTATCAAAAGTGAAGCACCGATATTCTGGATCCCAGAACCCTATCATGGCTTGAAAACAAGCATGTTGGACTCTAATTTTCAGTAAATGTGATAGATCACCATATTGCTTCTGAAAATTGATTTGATCAGCAACTGTCCTGTACCAAGTGGTCTGTCATCTAATTTAACATGTTCTGGCAACTGAGACTCAAACTTTGATGGCAAACAATCCCCTTCATCATGTTGGTTCAATTCTGATCTGGTCAAAAATTCCTCAATAGCAATGGTTTTTTCCATCTCACACTTCCTATAAGGATCGGTGGAGATTTAATGAGAATATGAAATGTATATGAACATGTATGTTAATGCATTGATATTTGTTTGTGTCCTAAAAGGTATATCCTAATTGATAGGATCTAGCTCATAAGATTTGGCTTAGTTGATTCTAATCTTAAATCTTTGGTTCTTAGATTGCCCAAATTACCCAAAAGGGTAATCGGCCTCTTAACCTTATACAACATGAGTATGGGAAGAAAATTCCACAATACCCGTTGCATAGGGTGAGTTACAATCCAAGCGAAAGTCCAGATGAGCATCAGTGGACATAAGTCACACTTGCCACCTGAATCTTTCTTTTCTAATCTTAAAAAGGACGAGCTCGGGTCCAGAGCTTTCATGGGTTCACTGTGAAGTGTGTGAATACACAAATAAATAACATGCATGCAAGTGTAATTAAAAAAAATGAAATGATTTACAATTGATATTGCATAAAATAAATAGTGCAAATAAAATAAATACTCAAAAAAATAAATAGCAATAACAAAAAAATAAAAGGCACACACAAGCAGTTGGTTCAGCCCTAATTCCCCAGTGGAGTCGCCATTCTGTCGATACACGACGTCGAGCGACGGCTCCGCTCATTTTTGTTTATTTAACAAAAAAAGATTTGTTTAATTAGGGGAAATGAAAATTTTATTGGAGTCGCCATCTAGTAATTTGAAGGAACTAGAAATCCCAAATTAGACACTGGTCCCAGAGATTCGAGTACTGGGTTAGTTATGATTAAGGGAAGGTAGACACCACCCTTAAAACATCCTTTCAAAAGAAAGGTTACCCTTACTTGTGTGTTTTTTATTTGATTTAAATGCTATTATATTTCAAGCTTATTTGCAATTTTGTTTTGTTTTTTTTTAAATAGTTAACGTCGGTCCCTAAAAATAGGAGACACGTTAAAAATGACATCAGTCCCTAAAAATAGGAGACTTGTCTAAAATCTCGACGTTTATCCCTAAACAAGGATTTACGTCTGAATTACCAAGAGAAAAAAAAAATGGACATAATCCATATTTGGTATAAATCCTTGACATCGGTCCTTTTCTGTAAAAAGAGACATGTCGACAAACCACGTTCGTAGGAGACGCGTTTAAAAAAAATGACATCAGTTCCTAAAAATAGGAAACTTGTCTAAAAATTTGACGTTTAACCCTAAAAAGGAGAAGTACGTCCGAGTTATCAAAAAACTATGGACATAATCCATATTTAGTTTTTAACTTTTTGACATCGGTCCTTTTCTATAAAAAGAGACGTGTCGATGAACAATATTCATTTATAAAATAAAACTATTTTGATATCGTTGAGAAATGGGTATAATCATATTCGAGAATTGGGCTTTGGACCCACGAACGATAACATGATAAGATGGGTGTTGGACCCGCGTCGTTATTCTTTTTATACTTGTTTTTGTTTTTTTTTTTACAACATGCAATAAGAATTTACAAATATTTACATAAAAAATTAAAAAATGTTAGGAATTCAAGAAAAATTACATGAGTACCCCTGTATGGGTAAAAGACCGAAATACCCTCGGATTTCTCAGGAATTTACGAAAATGCCACTGGTGGCGCGTGTAGCTCACGCGCGGCTACTGTTGGCACTGGCGAAATTTTCCGGCGAGTTTTCTGGGAAACGAACCGTCGATCCTGGTAGATCTGAGGGAGAGGATTCTGATGGTTGTGGTCTCGACGTCCTTTGATGGCTGACGAGGGAGAATCGACGACTTGAAGCTTCGGTGGCCGGCGAGGATCGCGGCCTTTTTCCGGCCAGATGAGGCGGCGAAAACGGTTACAAACGCCGGGGTTTTGCTTTACACCAGTGGATCAACCTTTCTGCGGTGGTTCGGAGGCTGGAGGCGGCCGGAAAGTGGAGATCGGATGAGAGAGAGGACGTCGCCGGCGAGAGGAGAGAGAAGCTCTGAGTCACGCTATGGTGTGGACGCGTGCACGATACACCTGTACTGCCAAACTCTATACACCGTTGGATCTCGGATGAATAGATCGGATGGCTGTGATTGGCTTGATCCGAGGTCGATCGGACGGTCTGGATGAGTCTGGGTTTAGATCCGGTGTGACGCGGTGCACCGAAATCTCGGTACACCGGATGACGTGGCTTAACGGGATTAAATCTTGGATTATTTCAATGGTTGAGATGAGTTGGGATATATTTGGTATTTTTTAAATTGTTTTTTTTTTTAACAATATCCTACTCGTGTGAATAAAAACTAAAAAAATGATTACAGTAACAATTTTTTCTCTTCTTCTCTGTATTTCTCCTCCCGTCCCTCTCTTTTTTTTTTCTTTTTTTTTTCTGCCCCCCTCTCGTGGCTATTTATAACCACGGGACAACAACCATTAAATTCTATTTTATTATATATAATAAGAAATAATGCACACAACTACCATAATTTTGTTTTATTATATATAATAATAAATATTGCACACAACTACCATAATTTTGTTTTATTATATATAATAATAAATATTTACATGGGTAAAACTAAAAATTCAAATCAGTATTAGAAAAATCCCGTTTCAACCGCCAAAAAATGAAATACAAAAAAAAACATTTGATGGGTATCGACCCGATGAACCGGGTTTTGGTCGAAAATGACGGTTTTGACCCAAGACAGCCCGAAACTCATTTTTTACCCTGGTCAACATGGTATGACCCGTATTGACCCGGTGAACCCGATTTTGGATGAAAATGATGTTTTTGACCCGAAACTCATTTTTTACCCTGGTCGACATGGTTTGAATGAAGAGATGCGGTTGACTCGAGAGAGAAAAAAAATATTTTTAAATTTTCAAATTTTTCTTAATGTTTTTTTTTGGATTTTTTGAAAATATATAAAAAACATGGGTCAAAAATTGGGTAACAACAAAGTGCAAGGACTTAATTATACTTGAAATGGGTCAAATTAATTTGGGGGCTTAATTGGTGAAAAATTAAGTTTGAGAGCCTAATTTGGACTTAATTGAAAATATTGAAATTTTAAGACCAAATTTAATTTTTACCAAGTGAATTGATTGAAAAATTGAGGGACCAATTTGGAAGCCCAAAAAATGCTTTGCCTATAAATACCAGCTTTTAACTCAAAGAAAGGGGGGTGATTTTGTAATTTTGGGGACAACTCAAAAGAGGAGAACCCTAAAAAACTGAACTGCTTCTTCTCCCTCAAGAAGGGCCGGCCGCCGCCCCCCTTTTTCTGATTTTTCTTCTACTTCACCCGGAGTCACACACGGCATCCTGCTCCCCTTTGATTTTTCTCCAAGACAACCCCCTTTTGGTGTGGATTTTCTCTCCAGCCACCGGCCAAATAGCAGGACCCCCTGCTGAAATTTTTTTCTCTCATCTTCTCAACCCGACGAATCAAAGAGAGAAGCGGCGCTCCCCTGCGAACCAGCCTCTCATTTTTCTTCTCTTCCCTCACCTGGCCGAACTCCAGCTCCCCTAGCAGCCACACGCCGGACCGAAACAAGAGTCTTCCCCCTTCGGTCTCCATCTTTCCCGATCTCTCACAGCCTACCCAGCAGGCCCAGCATCTTCTTCTTCGATCTTCTCACAACAACCGAACAGGGACACAGCCGCCAGCCCCCCCCATCACGAGATCGTCTCCTCCTCTGGCTTCATCCACAACAACCAGCCCTCATACGGCGGCGCCCACAGAAACCAGCCGACGATCAGCCAACAACTTTTCCTCCTCCAACTCCGCCGGCCAAACACGACAGGAGCACAATCACCAACAGCTTTCCGGTCACCAGCAGCCGCTTGAAACAGAGAACACAGGGTGAAACGAAAAGAAACCGAGCAGAAAATTTTTAAAACAGATCTAAAACAAAAACTAAAACCGACTGCTTTTTGTGCGTTTTTCTTGTTGTTGCAGGTGATGGTGACCCTCACCGCCGGTAGAAAAAGGAAGGGGAGAAGAAGGCGCTCCAGATCCGCCCGTTTCCGGCATGGTTATAGATGACAACAAGGCTGTGCAACACTGTTCCTGAGGATGTTCCTTTTTTTTTTTTGTAATTTCCAAATGTTGTGTGTATTTAGATATTATTATATTTGATTTGTTTGAATTTTTGTTATTTGTTTTACATGTGAAAAAGGGGATGTATAAGGAAAAAAAAAGATGTGTGGGTGTGTGTTGGTGTTCTTTTTTTTTATTATTATTTTTATTGAATTATAAAAATAAAAAAGGACAAAAATAATTAAGTGTTTAATTTTACATGCACAAATATCTAAGGATAGATAAAGTCATGTTGTATTTTTCATGAAAATGTAAGAACATGTTCTTACATATATTCTGGGAATTAATAACTGATTTATCAAAGCCTTAGAATTGGGCTAAAAATTTTATTTTAAAAATTACATCAAGCTCACGAAGCTTGTGGTGTGTGTATTTTGTTTGTGAATTTTTTATGATAAAATTGCAGGAATAAAGAAGGATTTAATATTTTGATCGGATCACGGTGTAGAAGTACAAACTTGTACGGAAGTTGTATTTCTAAAATCCGATGAAAAGATAAAATTTTTAAAACTTCTTTAACACATCAAGTCCACGAAGCAACTTACCTCAGGTAGGGTGTGTTAGGGGTGCTAATATCTTCCCTAACCACAATCAGGCCCTTACCCGCGAATCTTTGACAAGACTAGTCTACCAGGGTTTCCTAGTAACCCCCAATAAATTACTAGGTGGCGACTCCTAACGAACCAATTCAAGCAAATAACAACAACGAGAGACAAATCGCCAACCGATTGCCGCGCGGGATTTTCCGACGTGCGACAGAATGGCGACTCCACTGGGGAGGTACTGTTTCTGACAATATTGGACTAAGCTTTGTGTATTTGATGTGTTTAAGTTTCACCATTTTTGTCTTGTTTTATTTTATGAATGCATTTTTTAGAATTGTTTCATGCATCACTTGTATTTATTTTTGAAAGCACACACAAGCCTCTAAGTTAGGTGGGGAGTAGCAGTCTACCTCATGACTTTCAGTCGGGGTTCAGATTTGTGAAACATCCAACTATGAGCTGAGTGTTTACTCGGTAATGGCGGTCACACGATGCCCCAACCATTCCTTGTAAACCCCTATACTGCCTTCACGTGAGGTGGTCACTGGGTAGTTCATAGACCCTTTTGAGACCAGGTAGAAAACCTACCCATGTTCACATAATGAATAGAACCTGTCCTTAGGTTGTATGTGCTATCATTTATTTGCATCGGGGCGAACCCTTCTTGAAGCATCTTGAACTCAAGATTTGTGGGTGACACAATGGTCGTCACTCAGAAAATTTTCATTGTAGAGTTTGGGCAAAAATCATGATTCTTGTTCCATCATACAAGAGTTACGACCATATTGTCACCCCTCGAAGGGCGAGTTCATCATATAGACTTCATGTTCATACATTTGTCATGCATGCTCCAGAATGACAAGTAGGTCCCCTATGAGCCTACAACACCCAATTTTGAGTGGAAAACACATTGGAGATAAAGAGCGTGCTCGCCGCAGCATCCATTTTCAAGAAGAGTTGGAGTCTCTGAACAAAAGCTTGACTCACCTCTAGCCTACTCGAGCATACACTGAGAAATGCCTCTGGTGAAGGTCCTTCCAATCGGCCATCTATTTTTGTTCAACCCCAACAAAGACTCAACCTGAAGAAATTGAGGGCCAACATGATCAAGAGCCTCAACACAATGTAAAGGGGAATTACATCACCATTGCAGAATAGAGCCTGCTCTTGTTCTGCCAAAAATAACTACCTCTGTTTGATCATGCCTCCAAAAACTTGATTTTTTGTTTCAACCTATACCAGTTTTTGTTGGTAATTTGGCTCAAAATTCCACAAGACTTTCCCTGTCCACTGAGCCTTTCTTGTTAATAAGATCATGTGTTTTCCTGTGTTCATCACATGCCTTTATTTTTGTTGTTGTTTCATGCAAATAACACATTGAGCATAACCTTTAAGCATGAAACCATCGCGCCCAAAATCTTGTGATGTGTTTCCCCTTTCTTCCAAAACTATGCATTGTTTCACAAGGATTTTTGGGAATTCAAAGTTTAGTACAAAAACAGAAATCATGTTGATGTTTGTCAGAAACAAACGAGTTATGGAAATTCAGGTGATTCCTTAGAGAGGTAACCATACACCTAGAAAACCCAAAAAAAAAACACCATGAAGTGACTCCAAAAGCTGAGTTTTGATTGCATGAATAATGAGAAATCACGCTGCATACTCGCATGAAAACAAGTTCTGGAAATTCAGGTGATTCCTTAGAGAGGTAACCATACACCTAGAAAACCCAAAAAAAAAAAACACCATGAAGTGACTCCAAAAGCTGAGTTTTGATTGCATGAATAATGAGAAATCACGTTGCATACTCGCATCAAAACAAGGCTTACCGATCCTAAATGCATGGATTTGAGATGAAGAAAGACCATATTTGATAATCCTTTCACAAGGCTGAAATATATCATTTGCAGTCCCCTTTTGAGCCTAATAATTTTTTCTTGAAAAATAACCTTGGCTAGGATCACACCCTACACTGGGGGGCAAGTGCAAAAAAAATCCATAATGATTGAAAGTGCCCAAATAACTATTGGGGCATGAAAAAGTCTTCAACAATGAAAGTGCCCAAACAATACTGGGGGCCATAAAAGAAAATTCTCAATCATTAAAGGTGCCCATACAAAGCTAGGGGGCATGAAGAAAAATCCAAAGGATCCAAAATTCTAAGCATAAAAAAACAAGGTCAATGCAATGATGCTCAAAATCAAATGAAGAAAACAAAAACAAAGAGAAAGAGCCTGAGCCCACCACTGGGGGGCACCATGGACCATTGTACAAATCAATCCCAAGGTCCAGAAATGTATGAACAAAAGAGTTTGGGATATAAGCACTTGTGATCCTTAGTCTTAAAGTCCCTTAAACACCTTTTGAGTGTACATATATCATTTTCTTCATAGCCAAAAGCCCAGGCCTACATTACGTGCCTAATCAAGCCCTTTTTTATCAAAGGCAAGCAATCTAGATTGATAGGCAGTGCTTTCTCATGCGAAATAAAATCATTATTCATGCAAATAAAATGAATGCTTTGAAAATGGTTCTCAATAACCCTCAAATTGAAATTTAAACCTTTTGTGACCAACTAGATGTCACCTTCGTGTTCATCATATTTTCACAAACGGTTCTCAATAACCCTCAAATTGAAATGTAAACCTTTTGTGACCAACCAGATGTCACCTTCGTGTTGTTCACACTTTCACCAATGATTCTCAATAACCTTCAAATTGAAATTTAAACCTTTTGTGACCAACCAGATGTCACTTCATATTCTTCACATTTTCACTAAAATCAAAACAAAAAGTTTTCATCACTTCTAAAAACCTCTCCATAGGAATCACTTGAATTTCTTTAGAATGAGTTTGCTTTGAATCGATGTTAAAATGATTTCCGTGTTTGGAATAGCTTTAAAATTTCAAAAATTCTGCATGAAAACAACTCCTTGTCAAACCTTCCTTCACATAGCCTCATCCCCAAACCCGAATTGAATACTTGGGGGCATGATCAAGCTAGGGGGTAATAAAAAACATCTGGTAGAGCTGGCTCCATGATTCCCTTTCTAAGAAACTATTGGGAAAAATTGGCAACCTTTGAGATAAAAGGGGCAGAGAACAAAGAGCTATGATGATATCAAGTCCTTCCAAGTGGTCAAGATCACAAGATGACTCGAGTAAGCAAGAGCGAAAAGAGCCATCGAAGCTTACAATCAGATACTCAAACTTTTAAGAAAAGGAGAACTTCATGAAGAAAAGGGGACCTATTCTTCTCAGGTAAGTATACATGCATATTGATCATGATGCATTACTTTCATCCTTGACAAATCGGTGTCTCACCATCACCTCCTTTTAAGTGCGCCTTAGGGCCATCACATCTTAGGTAGTGTGTTTTCTGACCCTACCTCTCCTTTTGAGTGCGCCTTAGAGCCTTCAACCACTTTAGGTATTGCGTTTTCCAACCCTATCTCCTTTTAAGTGCCCCTTAAGGCCATCAACCCCTTAGGTAGTGCGTTTTCCAACCCTATCTCTTTTTAAGTGCGCCTTAGGGCCATCAACCACCTTAGGTATTGCGTTTTCTAACCATATCTCCTTTTGAGTGCACTTTAGAGCCTTCAACCACTTTAGGTAGTGGGTTTTCTAACCCTACCTCCTTTTTATTGCTCCTTTGAGCCCTTACCTCTTAGGTAGTGCGTTTTCTAACCTTGCCTCTTTTTGAGAGCTCCTTCGAGCCCTAACCTCTTAGGTAGTGTGTTTTCTAACCATACCTCCTTTTAAGTGCGCTTTAAAGCCCTCAACCATCTTAGGTAGTGTGTTTTCTAACCCTACCTCCTTTTGAGAGCTCCTTCGAGCCCTCACCACCTTAGGTATTGTGTTTTCTAACCCTGCCTCCTTTTGAGAGCTCCTTCGAGCCCTCATATTTTAGGTAGTGTGTTTTCTAACCATACCTCTTTTTAAGTGCGCTTTAGAGCCCTTAACCATCTTAGGTAGTGTGTTTTCTGACCCTACCTCCCCTTTTAAGTGCGCCTTAGGGCCATCAACCTTTTAGGTACTGTGTTTTCCAACCCTGCCTCCTTTAGAGTGCGCCTTAGAGCACTCACCTCTTAGGTAGTGTGCTTTTCTAACCCTACCTCCTTTCGAGTGCGCTCTTCAGCCCTCATTCCCCATCGAGTCCTATCATGTAGTCCCTTTAAGACATTTTGCCTTTTGCCCGGGTAGGTCATCCATTATAATCAGACCTCTTTCAAAACTTTTTTCATCTTCCATTTGGGCCGGTTGCCCATAACAATGAAACCATTTTGAGAAATCTTTGCAATTCTCACCACCTCCAAAATTTTTCACCATTTTGAGAAATCCTTGCATTTCTCCCCACTTTCAAACTGTTTCCATTTGGGCCGGTTGCCCATAACAATAAAACCATTTTGAGAAATCTTTGCATTTCTCACCACCTCCAAAATTTTTCACCATTTTGAGAAATCTTCGCATTTCTCACCACTTTGAAAAATCTCTGCATTTTTCACCTATTTGAAAAATTCTTTGTATTTTTCAAAACCTTTCATCTTGGGCAGGTTGCCCATTACAATAATACCACCTTGAAAAATCTTTGTATTTTTCACCACCTTGAAAACTCTTTTCGTTTTCCATCTTGGGCCGGTTGCCCATTACAACAAAACAACTTTGAAAAATCTTTGCATTTTTCATCATTTTTTGAGAAATCTTTGCATTTCTCACCACTTTCAAAAATCTTTGCATTTTTCATCACTTTTCATTTGGGCAAGTCGCCCATTACAACAAGACCTCTTTGAAAAATCATTGCATTTTTCACCACTTTGAAAAATCGTTGCATTTTTCACCACTTTGAGAAATCTCTGTATTTCTCACCACTTTGGAAAATCTTCGTATTTTTCACAACTTGAAAAAAATCTTCGTGTTTTTCACCTGGGTAGGTCACCCATGACAATTCGACCATTTCAAAATCTCTAAGTTTTCAAAAGAAAAAACTTCCAGTTTTTACTCTAAGTGCGTGTTTTAGCCCTCAAGAGGATTCATCATTCCTCAACAAGATGAGTCAATCATATCTCATCCTTTTTTTCTTCTTTACAACACTTATTATGTAAAGTCCTACGAGACTTTCTATCATAAGCATTGTAAAGAGGGGGGCAACTGTTATAACCCAATTCTGGGTCATTCCTTAAATTTTCAAAATAAAAATAAAAAAATAAAATAAAGGTTGGCACTATGGAGAAAGTCGATAAAAAAAGACTGCAAAAATAAAAGGTCAAATTAAATGCAAATTCGAAGGTCAAATTAAATGATTATTGGACGAATTTGCATAAAAATTAAGTCCAATGACATAATTAAATTTTTAATGGGCCAATTTCATTTAATCATGGGTCAAATTAAATTTTAATTATGTTTAAGAATTAATTTACGTCCAATTGAAGGATTTAATTAAGTGCAAGGACTTAATTATACTTGAAATGGGTCAAATTAATTTGGGGGCTTAATTGGTGAAAAATTAAGTTTGAGAGCCTAATTTGGACTTAATTGAAAATATTGAAATTTTAAGACCAAATTTAATTTTTACCAAGTGAATTGATTGAAAAATTGAGGGACCAATTTGAAAGCCCAAAAAATGCTTTGCCTATAAATACCAGCTTTTAACTCAAAGAAAGGGGGGTGATTTTGTAATTTTGGGGACAACACAAAAGAGGAGAACCCTAAAAAACTGAACTGCTTCTTCTCCCTCAAGAAGAGCCGGCCGCCGCCCCCCTTTTTCTGATTTTTCTTCTACTTCACCCGGAGTCACACACGGCATCCTGCTCCCCTTTGATTTTTCTCCAAGACAGCCCCCTTTTAATGTGGATTTTCTCTCCAGCCACCGGCCAAACAGCAGGACCCCCCTCCTGAAATTTTTTTCTCTCATCTTCTCAACCCGACAAAGCAAAGAGAGAAGCAGCGCTCCCCTGCGAACAAGCCTCTCATTTTTCTTCTCTTCCCTCACCTGGCCGAACTCCAGCTCCCCTAGCAGCCACACGCCTGACCGAAACAAGAGTCTTTCCCCTTCGGTCTCCATCTTTCCCGATCTCTCACAGCCTCCCCAGCAGGCCCAACATCTTTTTCTTCGGTCTTCTCACAACAACCGAATAGGGACACAGCTGCCAGCCCCCCCCATCACCAGATCGTCTCCTCCACTGGCTTCATCCACAGCAACCAACCCTCATATGGCGGCGCCCACAGAAACTAGCCGACGATCAGCCAACACCTTTTCCTCCTCCAGCTCCGCCGGCCAGACACGACAGGAGCACAATCGCCAACAACTTTTCGGTCACCAGCAGCCGCTTGAAACAGAGAACACAGGGTGAAACAAAAAGAAACCGAGCAGAAAAATTTTAAAACAGATCTAAAACAAAAACTAAAACCGACTGCTTTTTGTGCGTTTTTCTTGTTGTTGCAGGTGACGGTGACCCTCACCGCCGGCAGGAAAAGGAAGGGGAGAAGAAGGCGCTCCAGATCCGCCCGTTTCTGGCATGGTCATAGGCGGCGCGTGGGTTCACGCGCTGCCAGTGGCGGCGGTGC
Organism: Populus alba x Populus glandulosa; assembly: GCA_033617975.1. NCBI lineage: Eukaryota > Viridiplantae > Streptophyta > Magnoliopsida > Malpighiales > Salicaceae > Populus > Populus alba x Populus glandulosa. The sequence goes on along the minus strand of CM066148.1, from coordinate 5,437,263 downwards.
GTGAGGTCCACGCGCCACCACTGTTCAGATGACACCAAGGCTGTGCAACACTGTTCTTGAGGATGTTCCTTTTTTTTTTTTTTGTAATTTCCAGATGTTGTGTGTATTTAGATATTATTATATTTGAGTTGTTTGAATTTTTGTTATTTGTTTTACATGTAAAAAGGGGATGTATAAGAAAAAAAAAAAGAGATGTGTGGGTGTGTGTTCGTGTTCTTTTTTTATATATATTTATTTTATTGAATTATAAAAACAAAAAAGGATAAAAAGAATTAAGTGTTTAATTTTACATGCACAAATATCTAAGGATAGATAAAGTCATGTTGTATTTTTCATGAAAATGTAAGAACACCCACTACATAAAGTCATGTTGTATCTAAGGATGAATTTCAGCTTGTCAATCACCCACATGTCTGCAAATTCCACACATCTGCAACGGAAATCTCCAAATTGCACAAGAGAATTGCACCCTCCAATGTACAAAACTCTATTTTTCTTGCAAATTATAGCTGCTACTGTGCCCTACAACGTTCACCAAAGCACTCAACAAAAAATCAATCATTGTTGTCTTGTCCATGCCTCGGGGTCCTGGAACTCGTTTCTCTTTCAAACATCAGAAAGTAAGTAGTTTTAACAAATCCTCAATTCTAAGGAAGGTGGGGACTATATGACTAGTAAAGGAACTAATCTACAAAGCATAATGAAAAGAAATGATTCGTTCTGTTGCAACTTTGCTTGGTAGAAACGTTAGAAAAAAAGCAGAGCTTTCCTGCAAGAGCAAAGTGTTTTGAACATTTATTTACTCCGTTTATTAAGACTAATTTATTGATCAATCATGATTTTGAAATGTAGACACCAAACAGAATACACATAAAGCCAATACCATTTTACACACAAGGCTGAAATCCTTTGAACCTGGCTGACACCAGAGAGGTAAGTGAGAATCATTTCCTTGAAGGAGTAGCATATACTCTTTGTTTTAAAATCTAAAGATGTCTGAACAGAAAGGTCTTCCATGGGGATAGGATTACCGATTCAAGTGCTGAAGCGATTCCAGAAGGATTTGAAATTGCTTCATGTTCCCTCTGCCAATTACAGCTAGATTTTAGGCATGGAAGAATATGACCATATAAATTATTATGAGACAGATCAATCAAACTCAATTCCTCTAACTTGCACAACTGGATTGGGATTTCATCTTCTAGATTATTATAATTTGTTTCTTTTTTTTTAAAGAACCAACATATATATTATAAAATTTGCCTATACATTTTGTCACTAGCATATCAAATATACACTTTTTTATCAATTTTGTCATTAAAATCTTGAACAAGAATTTTGAAACAAGAAAAATTAAAATCATATATGAATGGAATTGTTGATTTGTAGGATAATTTTGATATATCCAAGAGCATGATTATTTGCACTTTTGCTATTTGATAACAATATCGAAGAAGGCAGACATGATAGCTGAGAAGGATCAGAACGGTGAAGGTTTTGAAAAAAAAATGAAAGAAAGAGTGAAATTAATTGAAATCTTGATTTAACTATATCATTTAACTATATTATTTAAATTAATTTGAATCTTGATTTTTATTTAAATATATTATTAAGAAATAAAAAGACGATGCTGCTAAGTTAGAATTGACATTGGTAGGATTTGAGAATTTCTTGATAAATAACCTTCTCAAGTTTCACCCATGGTGAAAAGTAAAAGGAACGTAACAGAGAGACGAGAGTCATGTGTGTTACCAGCCATTGAATTAATATTGATGTAAAGCAAAAACTTGGGAATTTCCTCGAAGAATCAATGAGACAATAAGCCAAATAAAGAAGACTTTATTACATATGGAAAATCATGTGATGACGACGACCAATTCCATCCAAACCACAGGATTGATAATGTGGAATTAAATTCTACTAGTTTGTTTTTTATTTGAAAATATATTAAAATAATATATATTTTTAATTTTTTTTAATATTAATATATCAAAATAATTTAAAATTAAAAAAAAACATGAAACAAAATAAAATAAAATAAAAATATATTTTAAAAAAACATTTTTAAAATAAAAAATAAACATGCTCTTAATAGCCACCATCAATGCTTTTTTAAACTAACGTTTCAAACCGTCCAATAACAAATCTAACACTAATATAATGGGACTATATGACTAGTAAAGGAACTAATCTACAAAGCATAAATGAAAAGAAATGATTCATTCTGTTGCAACTTTGCTCGGTAGAAATGTTAGGAAAAAAAAAAAAAAGGAGCTTGGCTGCAAGGACAAAGTTGCAGTCTTATTAAATTGAAAAAAATTTATTGTTGTTTTTTTTTTTTGATAAGTTAATATTAAAAATTTTAAAAAATATTTTAATATATTTTCAAGTAAAAAATATTTACACCATAATATCATACATTTATTTTATATTAAAATACAATATTAATTAACTAATTATACCATTATTATTAAATTCAATTTGACTCAAGATCATATTATTTTAATTTTTTTTTATTTGATAAGTTAATATTGAAAATATAAAAAATATTTTAATATATTTTTAAGTAAAAAACATTTACATCATAATATCAAACATGCATTTTATATAAAAATACAATATTAACTAGCTGATTATATTATTATTATTATTATTAAATTCAATTTGGCTCAACTTCATATTATTTTACTACCTATTTCAGACTGAACGTTTATATATATATATATATAAAGAAACGATTAGTGAAACCTAAATGATTAGACAGTCTTTTTGTTTTTTTAAATAAAACTATATTATTTTAATTTTAAAAGAAATATTTTGAATATCATAAATAAAAACATTAAGAACCCTATAGAAGATTTGTAGAACGAACTTTGAAAGATATATTAAAAAAAGAAAAGTGAAAAACCATTTTGTAAAACCTATGACCAAGCCAAGGAAATAAGTGGCAATATGCTGGTTTTTCAAATATTTCATTAGTTTTCAATTTTTTATTCGATTTTTTTGGAATAGTTTCAACATTCCTCTTGTAAAAATCTTCACTTCAGCTTTTGGGGAGTGGTGGTCCACAAAGCAAAGGATTCCACTCGTAGCTAGACTCTTTGAATTTTCTACAACCATTAACAAGACTGACACTGATTGCACTGTTTTTGCCGTAGGGAAGACATTGCATGCGATGACTATTTCATTTGTCTATTTCTCTATTATTGTAGAAAACAAAAAAAGTTTATCTTTTTTTATCAGAGAGGTTGCACTCATTACTGAAAGCATTCATTTGTCTATTTCTCTTTGAATTTTAGTAGCGTCGTGTTACGTGCAAAGGATTCCACTCGTAGCTAGACTCTTTGAATTTTCTACAACCATTAACAAGACTGACACTGATTGCACTGTTTTTGCCGTAGGGAAGACATTGCATGCGATGACTATTTCATTTGTCTATTTCTCTATTATTGTAGAAAACAAAAAAAGTTTATCTTTTTTTATCAGAGAGGTTGCACTCATTACTGAAAGCATTCATTTGTCTATTTCTCTTTGAATTTTAGTTGCGTACGTGTTACGTGCAAAGGATTCCACTCGTAGCTAGACTCTTTGAATTTTCTACAACCATTAACAAGACTGACACTGATTGCACTGTTTTTGCCGTAGGGAAGACATTGCATGCGATGACTATTTCATTTGTCTATTTCTCTATTATTGTAGAAAACAAAAAAAGTTTATCTTTTTTTATCAGAGAGGTTGCACTCATTACTGAAAGCATTCATTTGTCTATTTCTCTTTGAATTTTAGTTGCGTACGTGTTACGTGCAAAGGATTCCACTCGTAGCTAGACTCTTTGAATTTTCTACAACCATTAACAAGACTGACACTGATTGCACTGTTTTTGCCGTAGGGAAGACATTGCATGCGATGACTATTTCATTTGTCTATTTCTCTATTATTGTAGAAAACAAAAAAAGTTTATCTTTTTTTATCAGAGAGGTTGCACTCATTACTGAAAGCATTCATTTGTCTATTTCTCTTTGAATTTTAGTTGCGTACGTGTTACGTGCAAGGGATTCCACTCGTAGCTAGACTCTTTGAATTTTCTACTACCATTAACAAGACTGACACTGATGGCACTGTTTTTGCGCATACGATGACCATTTTATTTGTCTATGTCTCTATTATTGTAGAAAACAAAAAAAGTTCATTTCTCTTTGAATTTTAGTTGCGTACGTGTTATGTCATTTTCAACTAGTTATTTTTTAAATAATTTTTTTTATTAAAATATATATTAATAATATTTTTTTATTTTTAAAAAATTATTTTTAATATTAGTATATCAAAATAATTTAAAAATATTAAAAATATATTAATTTCAAATAAATAAATAAAAAACAAAAAAAAGTTTATCATGTATATTCTCCCCTTTGTACCCATCATATTTATTATTTATTATTAAATTAAAGTTAAAATAGCAACTTGTTTATGTGGGGTTGAGATGTCATTTTCTACGACCACTAACTGGAAGACATTGCATGGAAAATTATGACATTTGATTGTGATATTGCAAATTGCAGTCCAACGATCTTATTTATAAAGAGCCTCTGACCGTTGTTTTTCGATACATAATTTCATCGAGGAGTCCAAATGGGTTTAAACAGGTTCTCTTCTTTAGCAGGGACACTGATGATTTATGCTATGGTTTTGTCAGAAAGCTGGTGGTCATGTCACGGGTGTTTAGACGAAGAGAGAAGTGCTCTCTTAAGGATTAAAAGCTCCTTTAATTACCCAACCGGCACATTCCTTCCATCTGGGGGAAAAGTAGCTAACTGCTGTTCTTGGGAAGGCGTTGACTGCAATTTCACTACAGGACGAGTTGTCGAACTTGATCTTTCACGCATAAGGGAAGAGGGATTGGGAGATTTGTACCTAAATGTCTCTTTGTTTCGTCCCTTCCAAGAACTGCAATATCTTGATTTAAGTGGAAATTTTATAGCTGGCTGTGTTGAGAATGAAGGTTTATCTCTTGTTTGCAATTTCAACAGGAAAAAAGAAAGAATAGATTCTATATTTTTCAAGCTACTGATTGAAATGCCCATGCAGGTTTTGAAAGATTATCAGGACTTGATAGCTTGGAGGCTCTTTGTTTAGACGAAAACAAATTCGACAACAGCATCCTTTCATCCCTTGGTGGGCTTTCCTCTTTGAGAATCCTGTCTCTATCTGGTAACCAACTCAAAGGAGCAATTAGTGTTGATGGTAATTAAGCTTGATCACTTCTCTCCTTTTCTTTCTCAAATAAAACCATGTTAATTACTGCCCTTTTTTTAATTGTTGTACTTGGTACAATTATATTTGGCCAGAACTGAATAATCTAACAAGGTTGCGGGCGTTGGATTTTGGTGTCAATGAAATTGAAAGCTTTAAATCCATTCATGGTATGAAAGAGTTGTCAGTTGATTGAGCATTTGTTTTCACACATAAGTACTCCATTATCCTTTCAGGTTACATGAAAGCTTATTGTATTTTTATAGGTACTGGTGACGACTTACTGAGGTTAAGAAATCTGGATTTCCTTGATTTGAATGGTAATCGCTTCAATGACAATATCTTATCATCCCTCAAGGGTCTTTCATCTCTCAAACACCTGAGTATAGGGTACAACCAACTGAAAGGATCATTCAATTTGACTGGTAACCTCATCTTTTTCGATTCCTAGAAACCAATCTGTGATTTTTGTTGTGATGTAATATTAAATTTTTTTTTTCGACAACCTAGAGCTGGATGCTTTGATCAACTTAGAGAGCCTGAATCTAGCGGGAAACGAGATTGACAAATTTGTGTTATCCAAAGGTATTGATTGCTTTCCACACTGATTGATGGTAGCTTTACCTCTTGATGAATCTAAAATCCCATTAATTGAATTGTATTTTCGAGGATGATTTTGCTCTGGAATAAAAGCTCAGAAGGTTTTAAAACTTGTTTTACTTCTGCTGTCCCCTGCAGATACTAGAGGTTTTGGAAATGTAAGCATCATTTCATTATCTAATAGCACCTCAAATGGAAGAGCTCTTCCATTTACATTACTGCAATCATTGACGAAATTCCCAAACCTCAATACCGTTTATTTGACTGAGAATAATCTTGAAGGAAGTTTCGAAACAACATTAGATAAAGGTAATTTGTGGTATTGATGCCTAAAAGTGATCCTGAATATCTGTTAATTGCTCTTTTTTTCTTTGGGAACATGCTTTAAATCATATTTTCCAAGTTATAGGAATTTAATTGATTGTAGCGGGGACATTATAATGGAGCTTCTTGTTGGTTTCATCATCTTGTTTCCTTATCATTATCTGGCTCTTGAATACCGAGCATAATTTCTTGTGGGTTTGATTATTGTAGACTTGGCTTCTCTCAAGAATTTAGAAGAGTTCGATTTGAGTTCCTCCACTGTCGATAATAGCTTTCTGCAAATAGTCGGGAAGATTACTACTCTAAAGAGTTTAAGATTGAATGGTTGTCGACTCAATGGCTCCATCCCTAAAGGCAAGTCTGACCACCTTTCCTCTCCTTAGGCGTTCTGCTTCTTCTCTGACTAAAATTTTTATGAATCAATAAATTCTCAGGCCTATGTCAATTCAAGCATCTCCAAAATCTAGATATCAGCAGGAATGATCTCAGTGCTTTGCCTTGGTGTTTGGCAAATTTGACATCCCTTCAACAATTAGATTTGTCTTACAATAACTTTATTGGAGACATTTCCTTCTCTCCTCTTACAAGTCTCACATCCATCCGTGCGTTATCACTTTCAGACAACCACTTTCAGATCCCCGTCTCATTGAGCTCATTTCTCAACCATTCACAACTCAAGGATTTCGATGGTAGCAATAACGAAATATATGTTGAAGAATTAGAGGAGCATAATTTGGCCCTAAAGTTCCAATTAGAGCGTCTTGATTTATCTGGCAATGTATATGGTGGAGTATTTTCCTTTCCCAAATTCCTCCTCCATCAATACAGCCTCCAAAAAATTGATTTTTCTAACCTGAAATTGAGGGGAGGGTTTCCTATTTGGTTGTTAGAGAACAACACAAACCTAAATGAACTCCATTTGGTCAACAATTCTCTTTCAGGGACTTTTCAATTGCCAATTCATCGTCATCAGACTTTGTCTGAATTAGATATTTCTAACAATAACTTCAAAAGCCACATTCCTAGAGAAATAGGATCATATTTTCCAAGTTTAACATTTTTATCCATCTCTGATAACCACTTCAGTGGTCGCGTTCCCTCTTCATTTGACTCTCTATTGTATCTTCAAGTTTTGGACCTCTCAAATAACAACATCTCTGGAACCTTACCATCTTTCTTTAACTCTTCAAACCTCCAACATGTTTATCTGTCACGAAATATGCTACAAGGATCCCTGGAACATGCATTTCAGAAATCCTTTGAGCTAAAAACGTTGGATCTTAGCCATAATCATTTGACTGGTAGCATTCCAAAATCGATTGGTGAGTTTTCCCAACTGAAGTTTCTTCTCTTGGGTTATAATAATCTTGATGGCAGTATACCCACACAATTGTGCAAGTTGAACACATTAAGTTTCATTGATCTTTCTCATAATAATTTTTCTGGTCATATTCTACCTTGCCTAAGAGTTAATAGCTTTGATTGGATCCTCTTCCGCGGTCGATTTTATCATTTTTATTTTCTTCGAGAACCATTGGTTATTGCAACAAAGAGTCTGTCCTATCCTTATCCGCCAAGTATTTTGTACTTCATGACCGGAATGGATCTCTCCTGCAACAGTTTGTCAGGTGCGATTTCTCCTGAAATTGGGAATCTCAACCACATTCGTGTATTGAACCTGTCCAACAATCATTTAATAGGCCCAATCCCACAAACTCTTTCAAATTTGAGTGAAGTTGAGAGCATGGACCTTTCCAATAACAGCTTGAATGGGGAAATCCCTCCTCAACTTGTACAATTGCATTTTCTTGCCTATTTTAGTGTAGCGAACAATAACCTGTCTGGTAAGGCTCCTGAGATGGTTGCACAATTCTCAACATTCGATAAGAGCAGCTACGAGGGAAATCCCTTACTTTGTGGACCACCACTGCTTAATAGTTGCACCAAAGAAGTACCCCCACCACCACCACCTGGGCCTTCTACTGATGAGAAAGAAGAGAGTAGCGGCATCATTGATGCACAAGTTTTTTGTGTGAGCTTTGTTGTGACGTACATCATGGTGCTGTTGGGAATAGCTGCAGTTTTGTACATAAACCCCGACTGGCGGCGAGCATGGTTTTATTTCATTGAGAAGAGCATCAACACTTGCTACTACTTTGTTGCGGACAATCTTCTTAAGCCATTCAGAATCAGAGTTTGGAAGCCTTTGGTATAAATAAATCTCAACTTTGCATTGTTTCTACATTTCAAAGGGAAGATTTAGATGGTCAATCTTATCTCATCTCAGTAGTATAAATAATGTCTGAAAAGCTGTGTTCTTTATAGCAATGTAATGAAGAAAATCATTTCTTCACAATTTTGCTTTCAACATTCAGCAAGTTCTTTCTCATATATCTTCCTTCAAATCGTAAGAACGAGTAATGGATATTACCTAAGACAAACCCAAGGCATGCACCTCAGTGTAGTTTATTTGTAGGAGTATCTGTTGAACAAGGTAGAAAATGGTAAAGTTTTCATTTACCCCCTGTTGAAATCCAATTTTTCAGAAATATAATTAGAGATACACATATTATAAGGATTATATATGGAGCATTTTATGAGAAACAATAAAGAAAGAAAATATTTTTGGTAATTTTAGATTATTTTGATATTCTAATACAAAATATATAAAAAATATATATTATTATAATACATTTTTAAATAAAAAATATTTTAAAAAATAATTATTACTACACTTTTAAATACCATCATAATTTACAGCATTATAACTTTGTTTGAAGGAGGGCAAATATTTAAAAATATTAGATTGAAAGGCAAAATAGATTACTCATCATTGGGTTCATGATCCCTGTCATAACCCAATTCTGGGTTATTCCCTAAAAATAACTTCTTTTTCAAAATAAAATAAAATAAAGGCTGGCAATATGGAGAAAGTAGGCCGGGGAATCAAGCTGTAATTTTTTGGAGGAAATTCAAGGCCTAATTGTACCCCATTATACCCAAAAATGGAGAAAAATGCAAATTCAAGGTCAAATTAAATGATTATTGGATGAATTTGCATAAAAATTAAGTGCAATGGCATAATTAAATTTTTAATAGGCCAATTTGACTTAATCATGGGCCAAATTGAATTTTAATTATGTTTGAGAGTTAATTTTGATTCAATTAAAGGATTTAATTAAGTGCAAGGACTTAATTATACTTTAAATGAGTCAAATTGATTTTATTTGGGGCTTAATTAGTGAAAAATTAAGTCCAAGGACATAATTAAATTTTTAATAGGCCAATTTGATTTAATCATGGGTCAAATTAAATTTTAATTATGTTTAAGAATTAATTTGGGTCCATTTGAAGAATTTAATTAAGTGCAAGGACTTAATTATACTTTAAATGGGTCAAACTAATTTTATTTTAGGCTTAATTGGTGAAAAATTAAGTTTGGAAGCTTAATTTGGGCTTAATTGAGAAGATTGGAATTTTCAGAGACCAAATTTAATTTTTACCAAGTTAATTGATTGAAATCAGGGGCAACATTGCAAGAAAATTGAATTTTTTGGGTCAATTAGGGGTTAAATTGACAAAATCCGAGATCAAGGACCATATTGCAAAAAGCGCGTAAATACGGGGCTGCAATTGAAGTTCATCAGGGGCTTAATTGCATTAAATCAAAAGTTTAGGGCCAATTAGGGGTTCCATTGCAATCAATTGAAAGCTGAAGGACTAAATTGAAAATAACTTTAAAATCCCTAATTCAGTCCAAAACGGCACCGTTTTACTTATATATAAAAAAAAAGAGGACCAGACGACGCGTCGTCTGGTCACTGTTCATTGTCTTCCCCGTTTTACCCAAAAGAAACAGCATGGGAGCCTACTTTGCAGGTGTATTTAATGCTTGATTTCTCCGTCAAATCGAGCCAAACTTGCACGAAACGGATCCCTTGCAGTTCCTCTACAACCCCATGTGAACAATTCAGAATTAGTGACAGCACGGCGATGGCGTGAAGAGGTCAACTCAGGCAGCCTTTTCCTGCAGATTTGACAACTCGGGGAGGCTACTTTGAACCAACGGTTGGGATCCTTCCCAAGACAATCAAGGGCTCAAATTTTACCCCGGTGAAGACGAGATTACCCTCTTCCACCGTCTATAAATAGAGGCGGAGTTAATGGCCTGAGGGAGGAGAAAACCGAGTTCAAATTTGATAAAAAACCAGCCTCCCACTACCCCGTTTTTGCAGTCTCTCTCTCCCTCTCTCTCCCCGCCGTTCCAGCCACCAACCGGAGCCACCACCAGCTTCTCCACCATCAGCTTTGTCGCACGTGTGCGGCATCGCGGCGATCGCCCACCACCACCCCTTCATCATTGGGTGTGGTATGTCTATCTATTGTGGAAAATATGGTGAGACAATGAATTCTTTGTCTTTTAGCGGTGAAAAATGGAATGGGAGTCGCCACCTAGTATTTTGGTCACTAGGAACCCTAACTGGTCTCAAAGATCGGGTACGGAGACTGGTTGCCTAAAGGGAAGGTATTAGCACCCCAAATACGCCCTACCTAAGGTAAGCTGCATTGTTTTATTGTCTAAAAAATTTTCTAAGGCCTTCTCATGTTGGTCCGTCTAAGGTTCAAGAAAAGCCCTCCTTAGTCAGGAGGTTCTTATCTTATATGGGAAAAAAACTACCCGATCTAATGTCTATAAAGAACTACCTTTTTCCAATATCGGGAAAAATGTTTTACGTATAAATACGCAATCCTAAACATGAACACAAAACAAAATATTTTTTTTTATTTTTTGAAATATTGGCCAAGTTCTCATGCCTTTAATAAACCGGTTATTAAAGCCAAAATGCATGATAAAATAGTTTTTGAAGTTTTCTTTTGTTAAAAAAAAATACAATGATTTTTTTTAGTTTTGAGAGACTTGGTCGTATGCATGAAAACTATTTTTTTTTTTAAAAAAAAAACCGGGTATTTTTAATACCGAATTTATATTTTTATGATATAATAATACAGATCAATATTAGCCAAAATGACAGCAGAAAAATACGTGTGAAAACACAATTTATCATTTAAAAAACAAAAAAATTATATGTACATGTAAATAAAAAAACACACATAAATATATATATATATATAAAATTAAAATGGAATGGGCTGGGCCTGTATTGGGTTGGGTTGGGCTGATGTTCCAGCCCTTAGTCAACAGGGCTGGACTCAGCCCAGCCGCGTGCGCACAGTAACTAGGTAATTAATTAGTCGGTTACTGTGCGCATGCACAGTAACCAGCTAATTAATTCCTTCTTGCATGCAGAACATGCACAGTGCACGTTCTGCAGGCAAAGAGATGAATTAAAACCGGCAGCTAAGGGGGAAAAAAGAAGTACCTGAGGTGTGGTGGGTGGTCAGCCAATGTCTTCGGTCGGTGGTCCAACGGCGTGGGGCCTCGATTGGTCGGTGGGCTAGAGGGACCGGTGACACTAAATAATGCATTCTTTTTCCTTCTTTTCCCGCTGTATGTTCGGGGGGAAGAAAGGGGAACAGTGCCGTTCAAAACGGCACCGTTCAGCCTTTCATTTATTTATTTTTAAGTATGAAACGACGTCGTTTTGGAGAAAATGCGCAGTTTCATTTAAATGTGGCGCCAGAATGCGCCAATTTTTAAATCAGCCCTTAATCATCTTTTTTCCTTTTCAATTGCATCCCTGCCAATTTTAGTCCCCACCCCTATAGTTGGCCGCGTTTTTCACTTTAGTCCTTGGTCTCTGATTTATGCAATTGAGCCCTCAATTGATTAATAAACTTTCAATTTCTTCAATTAGGCCCCTGAACCGAATAATTTGTAGCCCCTCCATTTACGCGCCTCTTCCAATTTGGTCCCTGGTTTTGGATTTTCTCAAATAAGTCCCTAATTGGCCATTAAACTTCAAAATTATGCAATTAAGCCCCTGATTTGACCTAATAAATTCCTAAAAAATATATTTTGGCCCCAAAACTTAAATTTCTTCTAATTAAAGCCCAAATTGACTTAAAAATCAATTTTTCTTGCAATCAAATCTCCTATAAATTCAATTAAAAATCCAATTAAGTCCATAAAAATCTAAATTTGGGCTTTTCTCTTCAAAAATTTAAATTTTCCTTCTCAACAAGGCTCTCATCCTTAAAGAATATACTGTCAAAAATCCAATCTTTGTATTATTAACCTCCTTGACCAATTTTACAACCATGTTCTGAGCGCTTCTGCCCCGTGTTATTTTTCTAACTTCCTTTGGTTATTTATTTTATTTTTTTGTGGGGACCCAAAAATGGGTTACAACAGATGCCCCCTCTTTACAATGCTTATAAAGAGGCTAAACTAAGATCCCTTCGCCGATCCCCTTTAACCATAACCAAGGTCTGTGTGGTTAGACTGAACTGAGATCCCTTCGCCGATCCCCTTCAACCAGAACCAAAATCCTTTCCAATTAGGTTAAACTGAGATCCCTTCGCCGGTCCCCTTTAACCATAACCAAGGTCTGTGTGGTTAGACTAAACTGAGATCCCTTCGCCGATCGCCTTCAACCAGAACCAAAATCCTTTCCATTTAGGTTAAACTGAGATCCCTTCGCCGGTCCCCTTTAACCATAACCAAGGTCTGTGTGGTTAGACTGAACTGAGATCCCTTCGCCGATCCCCTTCAACCAGAACCAAAATCCTTTGCAGTTAGGTTAAACTGAGATCCCTTCGCCGATCCCCTTTAACCATAACCAAGGTCTATGTGGTTAGACTGAACTGAGATCCCTTCGTCGATCCCCTTCAACCAGAACCAAAGTCCTTTCAAATTAGGTTAAACTGAGATCCCTTCGCCGATCCCCTTTAACCATAGCCAAGGTCTGTGTGGTTAGATGGAACTGAGATCCCTTCGTCGATCCCCTTCAACCAGAACCAAAATCTATGTGGTTAAGCTAAACTGAGATCTCTTCGCCGATCCCCTTTAACCATAACCAAGGTCTGTGTGGTTAGACTGAACTGAGATCCCTTCGCCAATCCCCTTCAACCAGAACCAAAATCCTTTCCAATTAGGTTAAACTGAGATCCCTTCGCCGGTCCCCTTTAACCATAACCAAGGTCTGTGTGGTTAGACTAAACTGAGATCCCTTCGCCGATCCCCTTCAACCAGAACCAAAATCCTTTGCAGTTAGGTTAAACTGAGATCCCTTCGTCGATCCCCTTTAACCATAACCAAGGTCTGTGTGGTTAGACTGAACTGAGATCCCTTCGCCGATCCCCTTTAACCAGAACCAAAATCCTTTCCAATTAGGTTAAACTAAGATCCCTTCGCCGATCCCCTTTAACCATAACCAAGGTCTGTGTGGTTAGATTGAACTGAGATCCCTTCGCTGATCCCCTTCAACCAGAACCAAAATCCTTTCCAATTAGGTTAAAATGAGATCCCTTCGCCGATCCCCTTTAACCATAGCCAAGATCTGTGTGGTTAGACTGAATTGAGATCCCTTCGTCGATCCCCTTCAACCAGAAATCTGTGTGGTTAAGCTAAACTGAGATCTCTTCGCCGATCCCCTTTAACCATAACCAAAATCCTTGTGTAGCTAGGTCAAACTGAAATCCCATCTAGGGACTCCCTTCAACCATAGCTAAAATCTTCATGTTTTGGTTAACCTGAGATTCCTTCTGGCAATCTCCTTTAACCAAAAATATGTTCCTTCTTCAAAATGATAGGGTTTGAATTGAAGATTGTTCTTCATTGATCTTCCTATTTCTTTGACATTTCCCTAATGTTAGGGTTTATCTCATCTTCCTCCCGTTCCAGGGTCAAAACCATGATTCTTTGTTGTTCTCCAAATCAACAATTCTTTCTTTGTCCCCAATCTTGCTGGACTACATTGAGGATTTTTTTTTTGTTTTGTAACCAGGTCAACAAAAATGTTTGATGCAATGCTTTGTGGTTGGATGCCATGCATCCATCCTTACCTATTTTGGAAACATAGGTCGCATCACTTCCTTCAATTTCTGACACTCTCTCTTGATACGACCTTGTTCACGTGCTCGAAATGGCATGCTGGATCCCTTTCCCATCGAGTCTCTTCTTTCCATCTCATCCTAGGGAAGAAAATCCCCAACCTTGTCATTAGGTGACCCTTTTTCTAAAATGCATGATTTGTCATTGCTTCTTATCATGCTCTTATCAGTGCTTTAATTTGTTTTTCTCGAATTAAAGGCTTTTTGGTTTTCGTTCCAACACGCAACAAAATCTTTTCCAAATAAAAAAAATCTTTCAAAAGACTTGAATTTGTACATGACAACTGGAACTTTCAAAATACGCATTGAAAACTCTTTTAAGCAAATCCTAATTATGTTTCTGGAATGCGGTTTGTCTTTAAGCCAGGGCTTTTATCCAAGGTGGCCTTCTCTTTAATCTTTAAGTATCTGTATCTATGTGAAGAGGCTGTGTAGAAAAGGGAAATGTTTCTTATCTAGTTCTTTTTTTTTTTCGTTCTTTTTTTGCATGGACAAAAGCGGATTATCACTCATTTGTTAAGTCATGTGAGTTATGAGACCACCATTTATTAACCCAAGTTATGTGCGCTTGATTAGAAAGGACTTCTGAATGCTTGTTGTTGTAACCCATTTTTGGGTCCCCGCAAAAAATAAAATAAATAGCCGAAAGAGGTTAGAAAAATAACAGGAGGCAGAAACGCTCAGAAAATGGGCAGAAAATTGATCAAGGAGTATAAAAATACAAAGATTGGATTTTTGACAGTATGTTCTTGAAGGATGAGGGCCTTGTTTAGAAGGAAAATTTAAATTTTAAGGAGAAAAGCCCAAATTTGGATGTTTATGGACTTAATTGATTTTTTTAATTGGATTTATAGGGGATTTGATTGCAAGAAAAATTGATTTTTAAGTCAATTTAGGCTTTAAATAGAAGAAATTTAAGTTCTGGGGCCAAATTATAATTTTTAGGATTTTATTAAGTCAAATCAGGGGCTTAATTGTATAAATATTGAAGTTTAATGGCCAATTAGGAGTTTAATTGTGAAAATCCGAAACCAGGGACCAATTTGGAAAAGGCGCAAAGATAGGGGGGCTGTTTGGAATTGATTGAGGGGCCTAATTGAAGAAATTGGAAGTTTATTGATCAATTGAGGGCTAAATTGCATAAATCAGAGGCCAAGGACCAAAGTGGAAAAAGCAGCCAACTAGGCGGACGAGACCGAAATTGGCAGGGACACAATTGAAAGGAACAAAAATAATTGGGGGGCTGATGTGAACGTTGGCGCGTTTCTGGCGCCACATTTGAATGAAACGACGTGTTTTCTCCAAAACGACGTCGTTTCATTCGTTTAAAAAAAAAAAAAAACAAAAGAGACCAAACGGTGCCGTTTTGAACGGCACTGTTTCTCTTCTTCTTCCCCCCCGCAGGCGTAGCAGAGAAGAGGAAAACCGAGGTTTTTGTCCCCGCCTCTCTCCTCACGTGCCATGGCCCGACGCTCCACGCCTTGGGACCCCCAAAACCGAAGTCACTAGCCGACCACCCGCTGCGCCACCGAAACCGAGAGAAACACCTTGGCAGCGGCGCTTGTCGACCGACCGACCAGCACGCCTCGCTCCCCATGTGGCCATGCCCCGATTCCCTATAAATAGAGAAGAAACAGAGTAAGAAGGAGGAAAAGGAGGGACGAAAAAAAGGAACCCGAAAGAAAACAAAAAAAACCAAGAGAAGAGTGAAATTTTGAAGCCGGGGAAATTTAGAATAGAAAACCAAGCAAAAAAAAGCGGGAGGACGTCGCCGATTAACTTGGAAACCACCGTGAGCTAAGCCGCTGCCACCGCCTCCACCGCAGCCCCGCCAGTAAGCCGCCATCTCCGCTGCGCCAGGTACACTATCCTTACCCCCGTGCATTTTCTCTGTTGAGGCTGGCATAGGTTGGCCTCCTGCATGCAAGAGGCACGGGGGGGGGGGGGGAAAAAATTCCCCCCCCCCCCCCCCGTTCATTCTTTTCTTCTGTTGGGCCAGACAGGGTCTGGCCCAGTGATATGGGTCTGGGCCGGTCCGGCCCAGATCAAGGCAAGATATTGTTGGGCCGAGTCCGGCCCAAAGCTTTCGGGGCTGTAGTCTGGCCCAGTTAGTTGGGCCGGCCCAGCCCACTTAATATATTAATATTATATTATATTATATTATTATATTATGCATGTATATATATATATATATATATTATTTTTTTCTTTTTTTAAAAAAAATAAAATAAAATAAAAAATTTCCGAAGAGTCTAAAAAAAAATATATAATATTGTTGTTTGGTTTTCATATATATATATATATATATATTGTTTTTTATATACATTGATTTGTATTTTTATGCTATGGGGATACAAATTCAGTGTTTAAAACACCCGTTTTCGTAAAAAAAAAATGTTTTCTTGCGTGTTGCATACGGCCAATACTCTAACATGTTTTGAATTTTCTTTTTATATATAAAACAAATATTGGAAGCTTTGAAGGTGTGTTTTCGCATAGATTTCTTAAACACAAATTATTTTCTTGCATTTTTGGATTTTACAACATGTTTGTAAAACTCCAAAGGGTATTGGCCAATATTCCAAAAACTATAAAAATCTTATTTTGGGAGGAGAAATTGCATTTATTATTCACCGCTAATGTTTGGATGAAGAAATCTTTAAAAGGATGAACATCCAAAATATTATTGGAAGTAATAAATCTGCACACATGTTTGAAAGAAGCTTTGATTGTAATCGAGGACATTTCAAAATTTTAATTTTTACTCCACGGTTTACGAGTCGTGAAAGTATAAAATTGTTTTTTTTAAGAGTTGTGAAATTTTCTTCGTTTTCTTTTTTCCTTTTCCTTGCGATTTACGAGTCGCTAACTCCTGAAATACTAAGGGAAAAATGAGCTTTCATAGCACATGGAATCTCCTTAGATTTCTATGCAAAATAAATTGACGGGTTTAGAAAACACCAACACACCATAGACTATAGAGCAAACCAAACACCAAGCAGCTTACCTTAGGTAGGGTGTACTAGGGGTGCTAGTACCTTCCCTTTACGCAACTAGTCCCTTGCCTTAGAATCTCTAAAAGACTAGTTAGGGTTCCTAGTGACCAAAATACTAGGTGGCGACTCCAAAGAACCAAATCATTAAAACACAACGAAAATCGCTAGCCGATGCCGCGCGCCAGATTGTTTTGGGGGTGCGACAGAATGGCGACTCCACTGGGGATCCTTGGACTAAGCTTGTTTTTTTTGTTTGTTTATGCTATGTGTTATTGGTTTTTGTTTTCTTACGTTGCTTTGTTTAAAAAGCTTTAGCATACATCTTTACATTCTAGCGTACATGGCATGGTCATGCATCACTTCATTATTGTTATTATGTTTTGAGGGCACACACATGTAACTTTAAGGTTAAGTGGGGGACTAGCAGCTTGCCTTATGACTTGAGTCAAGGTTTAAGTTTGTGTAAACCCCAACTCTTTGCTGAGTGTTTAGACTGATTGTGATTGGTACACGTTCCATCCCACTATCTGCTGGACCTCCATATCGCCTTTACGAGGGTGGTCACTGGAACAGCAAGAGACCCTCTTTTAGAGACCTAGTAGTAAACCTACCCTATGTCTCACGTAAAAGAACTAGAACCTATCCTTAGGGTGTATGTTCCGATATATCTTTTGCATCAAAACAAGACTAAACCCCCATGCATTTTGAATTGCAGGATTTGTGAACGAAATGACCATCATCAAATCTTCCATCGTAGAGTATGGAAAGAATTCTGAACTGTCACAATTGACTGAAGGAGACTGCCTTAGAAGCGATGCTAAGAAGATGTCACCAATCAAGAACCTGAATTGCATAGTGAAGGAGGTGGACAAGTTAACGACTCATTTTTAGAATGTGGATAAAGATGCATTTTTTAGGAAATACGGACGTTTGATGGAAATCGCAAAGGTAGAAGTTTTAAGCCCAGCTGTGCGAGCCTTAGTTCATTTTTGGGATCCAGACTACCGATGTTTCTCCTTTGGAAGCATAGACTTGTGCCCCACGATTGAGGAATATGGATTGTTGACCGAGTTTCCCAACGACCTGTATTGGATTTATTCTCCTTTGAGGTCCGACAAGATCATCCCTGAGCTGTCAAAACTGCTCAGAATCTCCAACTTGGAAAAGTTTCTGGAAAAGAATGGTACCAGTTTGAAATGGAGGATGCTAGAGTTGGAAAAGAAGTCAGGAGTAGAAAAAGAGAGATTGATTGCCTTAGGTATATTTGGTCTTGTGTTGTTCCCAAGTCAGACTGGTTTAGTAAGTTTGGAGGCCGCTGCTGCTTATGTGGAGTATGAGAACACACAGATCAATCCAGTGGTTGCTATTTTAGCCGAAACATTTTTGACACTTAACCATTGTAGGAGGGCTGGAAAAGGAGCAATGAGATGCTGCACGCAACTGTTGTATATTTGGATGGTTAGCCATATCGAAACAAAGAAACCTGTCTTCAATAATTTTTGGTGGTTCACCCAAAAACCCCTAAAGTTAATAGAAGAAGAAGAATGGGGAGATCTAGACAACTAGGGTTGGGTTGATAAATTAGAAGGTTTACCTAATAGCGAATTTAAATGGAGAGCCTCATGGGTAACGATAGTGAAGGTCCTAATGAGTTGTGGACAAATGCGTTGGGTACCATTGGTGGGGATTACGGGTTATGTGAGTTATGCTCCGACTTTAGTGGTAAGACAACTTGGGGGCATGCAGTTTGTTCCCATGACTATGGGAATTGCTCAATTCTTTGGTCTGTTCAAAGATCCCACGGCAGAAGAAGTTTTGGAGATCATCAAACAAGATTGGAAGCATCTAGTGTTGGTGGAGATAGAAGGTTTGAGAGATCCAAGTGTGAGCGAAGGATATGTAAAATGGAGAGCCTCAGCTGCTTCAGCCATGCCTTGCGTAGAAGCAAAATCTCCTCAAGCTGTAGAGGAGCCTATTAAGAGAAAAAGGGTTAATATTGAAGATGATTCAGCTGCTTCAGCCATGCCTCGTATAGAAGTCAAATCTCTTCAAACTGTAGAGGAACCCATTAAGAGAAAGAGGGTTAACAATGAAGAAGACTTGAGAAGGCAAGTGGAGAAACTACGAATAGAATTGAGCAAGAGAAGAAAAGACAAAGCAATGTTGGAAGAAATGATGCTAGAACAAGGATAAAATGAGAACATTTCTAGATGAGCAAATACAGTCTAAAGATATGAAAATAACAAAGCTTGAGTCAAAACTGGGGAGGAGAAGATTGCTAGGGAAAGAAGTGAGAAGGAGCTAAAAGGGGTGAGTTTGGATTGGATGCAAGGTTGCTCTGAACTTGAAGCAATGGAGATGGACTTTAGCGATTGCCAAGAAAGTGCAGAATATTACCAAGAAAAATTTGCACAAGTGCAATTCGAACTAATGGATAGGATTGGAAAGTACGAGGATTTGAATAAGAGATATATGGAGTTGGAAAACGAAAGGGGAGGTTTCGAGGATGTTAAAGCAGAGTTAGCAGTGAAGAAGAATGAGATAAAAGTTATGAGGATAAACCTTGACAAAGAACGCGAAAAGGTGAAGTATCAAATCGACGCCAACAACACGGCTTTGAACAGAACCAACATGTTGCTCATAGAAAAAATGACCAAAACAGATGAGCAAATGGACGAAGCTGCCGCACACGCTCGAATTATTAGAATCAATACACGTAATGTGGGAGGAGACATCATTCGCTATCGCCGAAGCCTAGCTGAAACCGATGCCTTTCTAGGGAAGATTGAGAACCGCGGTTTTGCTTTCTTACCGTTGGCTAAAGAGTTTAGGGAGGAGAGGGATTAGCAATGTTGTATTTCTTTTATTTCTAATGTATTTTTATCCAAGCGTTAATGAAAAGGGCGTTGACCCATCTTCTTATGCAAAATCTATCTCTTGGTGAACATGATTCAAGCAAACAACTCGAAAGGCAGAACTCCTATCAAAGCAATGTGACAAGAGAATGCTTATAATGGGATGGTTGTTTTTTTTCGTTCACAATCATACATCACAATCATACATTTTTCTCACACATCTATGCATGCATCTGCAGATCGTGAAACATAGGTCCCACATCCAGAATACACCAAACCCGGTCTAGATCAAGAATGGAAAACGAAGAAAGAGCTCAGTTAGAGTCACACTACCAGACCGAGTTGGAATCTATGAAAAATGAAGTTTCTCGGCTAACCAATCTGCTTGAGCAACTTTTAAGAGCCAAGAACGGGGAGGGAACATCTACCCACCACCTATAAGAGCACCGTCGGCTCCTGTCCCGGGGGTATCTCAGAACTTGAGGGTAGATTCAGTGACGGGGCATCACTTTGCACCTGCCATTCCCATTCAGCCCCCTCAAGCTCACATCACTGTAGATTTAACAGCTGAGGGGCCCTCCGATAATAGGTCCACTGGTTTTATGAAGGATGACAAGATATCAGCTTTGGAAGAAAGGTTAAGAGCAGTCGAGGGAAATGATTGGTTTGACCCCATGCGAGCGTCGAAAATATGCTTGGTACCAAACATCACGGTACCAAAAGATTTTAGGATACTAGAGTTTATAAGGTACACTGGGTTGGAATGCCCAAACACTCACCTTCTATCTTATTGCAATAAGATGGCTGAGGTGATTCATGACGATAAGTTCCTGATCTACTTTTTCCAAGACAGTCTATCGGGGTCTGCGCTAAGTTGGTACATGAGGCTGGATAATGCCAAGATTAAGAAATGGAAGGATTTAGTGGAAGCTTTCCTGAAGCAATATAAGTTCAATTTGAAAATTGCTCCAGATCGAACGAGCCTTATGTCAATGGAAAAGAGAAGCCAAGAGTCAGCGAGGGCTTATGCGCAAAGATGGAGGGACGAGGCCAAGCACGTGCAACCCCCTTTGATAGAAACGGAGATGGTGACTTTGTTCGCCAATACCTTCAAGGCACCCTACTATGAGCATTTAATGGGTAGCTCATCTCAACATTTCTATGATGTTGTACGTGTGGCGGAAAGGATAGAGCAAGGAATTAAAGCAGGGCGCATAGCGGAGCCTTTAGAGAAGAAAGGTTTTATGGGAAGGAAAAGAGAAGGGGACGTTAACAATTTGGAAGGCGGGTACAAAGGCAAAAAAGTAAATTTCCACAGTCCACAAGCACCTACCTCTCAATTCCCACGCATAAACTTTAACCAACCTTTTTCACCTAATCGAACAAATAACCAACCAAACTACCAAAATCATGACCAAAGACCCCACTCAGGATACACTTCAGAACAACTGCCACCATTACCCATGCCTTTGAAGGACATGTATGCCAAAATTTTGAGCATTGGACAAATAGCTCCTATCCCTACACTACCACTACAACCACCATTCCCAATTTGGTACAAGCCCGATTTGACTTGCGAGTACCATGGGGGTAATCCCGGGCATGGGATTGAAACCTGCTATGCATTCAATAAGAGGTTATTGGAGCTTATTAAGTTAGGATGGGTATCCTTCGAAGACAAGCCCAATGTTAATTCAAACCCATTGCCTGAGCATGCTCCAAATAGTGGTGGAATAGGCATGATCGAAGTGGGAAATCAATGCAAGGTGTTGAAGGTGCCGATGAAAAGGTTGTACGACATGTTAGTACAATCAGGATTTCTAGCGGTGAAGGTGGTAAGCCAATTGGAGAGAGGTGACTACTATGAGTTCCATGGAAGAGATGGACATCACATTGAGGATTGCACCGAGTTTTGCGAAAAGATCGCAAAAATGTTGAGGATGGGACAATTGAGGATTGAACCCATGGAGAGCGGGTGTGATGTAAGTATGATGGAAGGTCAAGATAAGATGGCAGGAGTTTGCAGGGTTCAACAGACTGCTAATGGGCCCCCAAGGCTGATCTTGGTTAAACCATCCTGCACAAAAGAGAATCACAATGCCATGCCATACAATTATGGGTATGCCTCCAGCGTTCAAGCTCCTCTTCCTTTGTTCCAGACGGAGATAAGTGGTTTGACCAGAAGTGGTTGTTGCTTTACGCTTGTAGAGTGGAGGAAGGAAAAGGGTAAAGAAGTGGTAGATCTAGACAAAGCACCAGAAGTTAATAAGCCGGTAACGGAAGAGGAGTCGAATGAATTTTTGAAGTTGATCAAGCATAGCGAATATTGCATAGTGGATCAACTAAAAAAGACCCTAGCTCGGATCTCCCTTATGTCCTTGATACTCAGCTCTGAGCCGCATCGAAATGCCTTGCAAAAGGTTTTGAATGAGGCGTATGTACCCCAAGATATTGAACATAAAACTATGGAGCATTTAGTGGGGAGGATCCATGCAACTAATTACCTCTACTTCACGGCTGATGAGCTTGATGCTGAAGGTACCGAACACAACAAGCCTTTATACATTACGATTAGGTGCAAAGACTGCCTCGTAGGGAAGGAGCTCGTCGATAATGGCTCGGCCCTCAACGTGTTGCCAAAGCACATTATGGAGGAAATGCCAATTGATGAATCTCATATGAAGCCAAGTACTATGATGGCTCACCTAGGCCAATACTTGGGACTTTAGAAGTGGAGCTATATGTGGGACCGCAAATGTTCCTAGTGACACTTCAGGTTATGGATATTCACCCTTCCTATAGTATGTTGTTGGGAAGACCTTGGATCCACGCAGCGAGGGCAGTAGCTTCGTCATTGCACCAATGCTTGAAGTACATCATGAATGGGATGTTGGTAACCGTCAAGGCTGAGGAGGCAATATCCATGATAAAGAATGTGGCTGTGCCTTTCATCGAAGCGGAGGATTGCAAGGATAACAATATCCATGCTTTCAAGATCGTGAACACCGACTGGGTGCCGGAGAACACCGTACTAAGAAGGCCAAGGATCTCAGAAGCAGCAAGGATGGCAAGTCTATGTTTCTTGAACCGTGGGGTCCCACGTCGATATAACCTCGCTTGCGGAATACCAGAAGGGGCTAATCCGACAAGGAAGAGAAAAGTTGATCAAAGATTTGGGTTAGGATATCAACCTAACCAAGAGGATTATCGTTGGGCTGCTGATCGGAGAAGGACAAGAAGGATGGCTAGAATTAAAGGAAGAGATCTTGAAGAAGAACAGCTGGAAATCCCTCCCCTTAGCGTATCATTCCCAAGAGCTGCATACATAGTGCAACATGATAAGGGAGCTGAAAGCCTGGGTCTAGAGCTGGCAAGTATGAGCATAAACACCTTGGAGGGAAAGGAGAAGGAAAAAGGTGACGCGAAAGAAATAGCGGGAAAAGAAGATGAAGTGCTGCCACAACTGACGATCCATACACTAGAAGAAGTCTCCGCCAAGACCTTTGTGCGCAAGTTGGCTCAAGGCGAAAAGTTCCAGAATTGGGTGACCCAAGAAGCTCCAGTGGTTTTCAAAATGTAAACCAACTTTGTTTGCCTTAAAATGTTTTTGTCATTTGCTTATGTTTGCTTTATTTTCTCTAGTTGACAATCGAGGCTCATGATGTCAGCTAGATTCTATGTTTGTCATGGAGCCCACCTTTTCCTTTGAATGAATATGAGATCATGCACTTTTTTTCAAAAATTGTTTTTTATATATGCATTTACACCAAGCACTTCCCGCTTTCAGGAATCCTGAAAGCGGATCTCCTACAACATCACATACATCTAGCATCAAGAATAAATGGCCAAACTTGAACGAGCATGTAATATCTATGGAAGAAGAAGAGTGGGATGAAAGCAATATCAGTGAATTCACCAGGCTAGTAGAACAACAGGAACAGACTTGGAAGCCTGCTGCCGAGGAACTCGAAACCATCAATGTGGGCAATGGTCAGCTCAAGAAAGAATTGAAAATAGGTACCCTAATTACTTCTGAACAAAGGATAAAAATGATCACCTTATTACAAGAATATTCAGATGTCTTTGCTTGGTCCTATGAAGATATGACCGGTTTGGATACAAGTATTGTAGAACACAAGATACCGTTGGAAGAAGGTTATAAGCCAGTCAAGCAGAAACTGAGGAGGGCCCACCCGGACGTCTGGATCAAGGTCAAGGCAGAACTCGAAAAGCAATGGGATGCTGGCTTTCTAGAAGTAGTTAGATATCCACAATGGGTATCTAACATTATTGTGGTGCCTAAGAAAGAAGGGAAGATTAGAGTTTGTGTGGATTTTCGGAATTTGAATAGAGCTAGCCCTAAGGATGATTTTCCTCTACCACACATAGATGTTTTAGTGGATAATGCGGCCCGAAGTTCCACTTATTCCTTTATGGACGGTTTTTCAGGATCCAATCAAATAAAAATGGCTCCAGAGGATAAGGCGAAAACAACTTTTATCACGCCTTGGGGGACCTACTACTACAAGGTCATGCTATTTGGGTTAAAGAACGCAGGTGCAACATATCAAAGAGCAATGGTGACTCTATTCCATGACATGATGCACAAAGAAATTGAGGTGTATGTAGATGATATGATTGCCAAGTCTAAAAAGGGACAGGATCATGTGTAAGTTTTGAGGAAGTTATTTGAGAGGTTGAGGAAGTATGAACTAAGGCTTAATCCTGCAAAATGTTTATTCGGAGTTAAATCGGGCAAGCTGTTGGGATTTGTGGTAAGCGATAGAGGTATAGAGGTTGATCTAGATAAAGTAAGGGCCATTCAAGCTATGTCATCCCCTAAGACGAAGAAAGAAGTAAGAGGATTCTTGGGAAGATTGAATTACATTGCTCGATTTATAGCTCAGCTAACAACAACATGCGAGCCTATATTCCGACTACTAAGGAAAAGGAATCCTGGAACCTGGAATGAGGAGTGTGAGGAGGCATTCAATAAAATCAAGCATTATTTACAAAATCCACCTTTACTGGTGCCTCCTGTATCAGGGAAACCTCTAGTATTATATCTAACCGTAACTGAAGTAGCCATGGGATGTGTATTGGGTCAGCATGATGAAACCGGAAGGAAGGAAAGAGTTATTTATTACTTGAGTAAGAAATTCACTGAATGTGAGTCTAGATACACGGAGATAGAAAAGCTTTGTTGTGCGTTGGTGTGGGCGGCAAAGAGGTTGCGACATTACATGTTATACTATACCACTTGGTTGATTTCAAAATTGGATCCCCTAAGGTATATTTGTAATAAGCCTTTTCTCTCAAGTCGAATTGCAAGGTGCCAAGTTTTATTAGCAGAATATGACATAGTGTACATGACAAGGAAAGCCGTAAAAGGGAGTGTAATCGCGGACCATCTGGCCGATAATGCTATTGAAGATTACGAACCTTTGGATTTTGATTTCCCTGATGAAGATATATTGTCAATAGAAAAGGAAGAAGAGAAGACAGATTGGTGGACCATGTTTTTTGACGGGGCAGTAAATGTATATGGTAACGGGGCAGGGGCGGTAATAATCTCTCCTAATAAGAAACAATACCCAGTTTCAGTCAAACTACATTTTGAGTGCACCAACAATACAGCTGAGTATGAAGCTTGTATACTCAGTTTAGAAGCGGCATTGGAGTTAAAGATAAAGAAGATAGATGTATATGGGGATTCAATGTTGATCATCTGCCAGGTCAAAGGGGAATGGCAAACCAAAGAAGAAAAGTTGAGGCCGTACCAGGAATACCTATCCATGCTAGCAAAGGAATTTGAAGAAATCAGATTCACCCATCTGGGAAGGGAGGGGAACCATTTCGCGGATGCTTTGGCCACACTAGCTGCTATGCCTACCATTGACCTCAAGTGCAAGGTACAACCGGTACACATTGATATTAGAAATGATCCAGCGCACTGTTGTTTAGTTGAAGAAGAGATGGACGGACAACCTTGGTATTACGATATCAAGAATCTTGTGCAGAATCAGGAATATCCAGTGGGAGCTTCTAAAACAGATAAGAAAACCTTGAGAAGGTTGGCTATAGACTTTTATTTAGATGGAGAGATTTTATATAAAATATCATTTGATGGAACCTTGTTAAGGTGTTTGGATGAGGCAGATCCTAGAAAGGCATTAAGAGAGGTCAATGAGGGGATTTGCTCAACCCATGCTAGCGGTCATATGATGGCAAGGAAAATCCAAAGGGCTGGTTACTTTTGGATGACACTAGAAAAAGATTGTATCGACTATGTCAGAAAATGTCACAAATGTCAAATTTACAGTGACAAGGTCAATATGCCACCAGCTCCTCTGTTTAACTTAACATCTCCATGGCCCTTCGCGATGTGGGGAATTGATGTGATTGGACCTGTAAACCCAAAAGCAAGCAATGGTCATAGATTTATCCTCGTGGCTATTGACTACTTCACAAAATGGGTAGAAGCCGGGTCATTCGCTCATGTGACACAAAAAGTGGTGAAGAAATTTATTGAGAGAGATTTGATATGTCGGTATGGTCCCCAGAAAAGATTATAACTGATAATGCCCAGAATTTCAACGACAAGATGATAATAGAGCTCTGCACTAAATGGAAAATCAAGCATTCCAATTCTTCGCCATATAGACCAAAGATGAATGGGGCGGTAGAAGCTGCTAACAAGAATGTCAAAAAGATTGTTCAGAAGATGGTAGTCACCTATAAGGATTGGCATGAGATGTTACCATTTGCCTTTCATGCATATCGCACCGTAGTTCGAACCTCGACAGGGACTACCCCATATTCTTTGGTGTACGGTATGGAGGCAGTGATGCCTTTAGAAGTGGAAATCCCGTCGTTAAGAATGTTAATCGATTCTAAGTTAGAAGAGGCCGAGTGGGCCAGAGTGAGACACGAGCAACTGAACCTGATCAGTGAAAAGAGGATGGCCGCAATATGTCATCACCAACTTTACCAGAAACGAATGGCTAAGGCGTATGATAAGAAGGTTAGACCGCGGTTGTTTCAAGAAGGGGATCTAGTATTGAAGAAAATATTGTCATTACCCGGAGATGATCAAAGCAAATGGGCACCAAATTATGAGGGTCCTTATGTAGTAACAAAGGCATTCTCAGGAGGAGCGTTGAAGTTAGCTAGAATGGATGGAGAAGACCTAGCTCGACCTGTGAATTCTGACTATGTAAAAAGATATTACGCTTGATGTAGTTCCCTAAATCAATAAAGCAAAGTTTGGCCATTGATTTCTTTCCTTTTGTGCATTGATCTCACAACAATCATTTTTGCATCAATCCCAACAGTGCATCTCATCACTCATTTAAAAAGTTTAGCATCGACTGAACGAATTTCTTCTCTATATAAAAGCTCAAACTAGGATCACACCCCTACACTGGGGGCAATACAAGATGTTTTTTATGAAAAGTTTTACGGAAGCCTATAGATTTGAAAACCAAGCTAAAGCATTTGACAAAAGCATGACATAAAGGCAATAACAAGTCTTACATTTTGAGAAAAGGACTACTTGAGGAAGGTCAAATACTTCTTCTCTAAGAATATGATAAGTAAAAAAGGCAACACGAGAGATGAATCCAGCATACGACTTCAAAAGCAAGCTCATGTTACGAGGGAGTCTCATGAACTAGAAAAGAGGATGGGGGCCTATGTTTCAAAACCTGGTACGAATGCATGCATTGCATCTAATCATAAAGTCATTGCATGTATGTTTTTTATCGTTACAAGAGGAGATCTTAGTGCATTCCAACGAGATTGTGGACGAAGAAAGAATCATTGAGTTGAGTCTAGAACAACAAGAAGAGAAGATAATATTTTTCAAATCCTGCCAGCAGGAAGAACGACATCGATAACAATTGGTAAAAGGGAATCGTCAGATGGGATTCCAAGTTGTTTGGTTAAAAGAGATCGCCAGAAGGGATCTCATTTTTCGATGAAGATCGCCAGAAGGGACTTCATATTTCAGCTTTGAATAAAAGGAATCGCTAGATGGGATTCCAAATTGTTTGATCGCCAGAAGGGATCTCGTGTTTCACTATTTGGAGGTCGCCAGATGGGACCTCGTATTTCATATTGGTTAAAAGGAAATGCCAGATGGGATTCCAAGTTGTTTGAGATTGCCAGAAGGGATCTCGTGTTTCACTATTTGGAGGTCGCCAGATGGGACCTCGTATTTCATGTTGGTTAAAAGGAATCGCCAGATGGGATTCCAGGTTGTTTGAGATCGCCATAAGGGATCTCGTGTTTCACTATTGTGGAGGTCGCCAGATGGGACCTCACATACACTTCATGTTGGTTAAAAGAAATCGCCAGATGGGATTCCAAATTGTTTGAGGTCGCCAGAAGGGATCTCGTGTTTCACTATTTTGGAGGTCGCCAGATGGGACCTCGTACTTCATGTTTGTTAATAGGAATCGCCAGATGGGATTCCAAGTTGATTAAAGGAGATCGCCAGAAGGGATCTCATATTTCGATATTTGTCAAAGGAGGTCGCCAGAAGGGACCTCATATTTCTTTTTCGTTAAAGGGAATTGCCAGATGGGATTCCGATGGGCGAAGAGGATTGTCGTAAAGAAAGAGTTTCAGATCGATCAAGCTTCGACCATGATCAGTTTCGGGAGTTTAGTTTGGATTTTCTTTATAAAACTTACTGCGCAAAACCTTTGCTCCGTAAGCTCTATAAAGAGGGGGCATCTGTTGTAACCCATTTTTGGGTCCCCGCAAAAAATAAAATAAATAGCCGAAAGAGGTTAGAAAAATAACAGGAGGCAGAAACACTCAGAAAATGGGCAGAAAATTGATCGAGTATAAAAATACAAAGATTGGATTTTTGACAGTATGTTCTTGAAGGATGAGGGCCTTGTTTAGAAGGAAAATTTAAATTTTGAGGAGAAAAGCCCAAATTTGGATGTTTATGGACTTAATTGATTTTTTTAATTGGATTTATAGGGGATTTGATTGCAAGAAAAATTGATTTTTAAGTCAATTTGGGCTTTAAATAGAAGAAATTTAAGTTCTGGGGCCAAATTATAATTTTTAGGATTTTATTAAGTCAAATCAGGGGCTTATTTGCATAAATATTGAAGTTTAATGGCCAATTAGGGGTTTAATTGTGAAAATCCGAAACCAGGGACCAATTTGGAAAAGGCGCAAAGATAGGGGGGCTGTTTGGAATTGATTGAGGGGCCTAATTGAAGAAATTGGAAGTTTATTGATCAATTGAGGGCTAAATTGCATAAATCAGAGGCCAAGGACCAAAGTGGAAAAGGCAGCCAACTAGGCAGACGAGACCGAAATTGGCAGGGACGCAATTGAAAGGAACAAAAATAATTGGGGGACTGATGTGAACGTTGGCGCGTTTCTAGCGCCACATTTGAATGAAACGGCGCGTTTTCTCCAAAACGACGTCGTATCATGCGTTTAAAAAAAAAAAAAAAAGACCAAACGGTGCCGTTTTGAACGGCACTGTTTCTCTTCTTCTTCCCCCCCACAGGCGTAGCAGAGAAGAGGAAAACCGGGGTTTTTGTCCCCGCCTCTCTCCTCACGTGCCATGGCCCAACACTCCACCGCTTGGGACCCCTGAAACCGAAGCCACTAGCCGACCACCCGCCGCGCCACCGAAACCGAGAAAAACACCTTGGCAGCGGCGCCTGCCGACCGACCAACCAGCACGCCTCGCTCCCCATGTGGCCATGCCCCGATATCCCTATAAATAGAGAAGAAACAGAGTAAGAAGGAGGAAAAGGAGGGACGAAAAAAAGGAACCCGAAAGAAAACAAAAAAAACGAAGAGAGAGAGGAAGAGAGAGAAACACCCAAACAAGGAGAGAGAGAGAGCCAACGAGAACCAAAAAAACCAAGAGAAGAGTGAAATTTTGAAGCCGGGGAAATTTAGAATAGAAAACCAAGCAAAAAAAAGCGAGAGGACGTCGCCGATTCACTTGGAAACCACCGTGAGCTAAGCCGCTGCCACCGCCTCCACCGTTAATTCAAATTCAGTGTTTAAAACACCCGTTTTCGTCAAAAAAAAAATGTTTTCTTGCGTGTTGCATACGGCCAATACTCTAACATGTTTTGAATTTTCTTTTTATATATAAAAAAAAATATTGGAAGCTTTGAAGGTGTGTTTTCGCATAGATTTCTTAAACATAAATTATTTTCTTGCATTTTTGGATTTTACAACATGTTTGTAAAACTCCAAAGGGTATTGGCCAATATTCCAAAAACTATAAAAATCTTATTTTGGGAGGAGAAATTGCATTTATTATTCACCGCTAATGTTTGGATGAAGAAATCTTTAAAAGGATGAACATCCAAAATATTATTGGGAGTAATAAATCTGCACACATGTTTGAAAGAAGCTTTGATTGTAATCGAGGACATTTCAAAATTTTAATTTTTACTCCACGGTTTACGAATCGTGAAAGTATAAAATTGTTTTTTTTAAGAGTTGTGAAATTTTCTTCGTTTTCTTTTTTCCTTTTCCTTGCGATTTACGAGTCGCCAACTCCTGAAATACTAAGGGAAAAATGAGCTTTCATAGCACATGGAATCTCCTTAGATTTCTATCCAAAATAAATTGACGGGTTTAGAAAACACCAACACACCATAGACTATAGAGCAAATCAAACACCAAGCAGCTTACCTTAGGTAGGGCGTACTTGGGGTGTTAGTTCCTTCCCTTTACGCAACCAGTCCCTTGCCTTAGAATCTCTAAAAGACTAGTTAGGGTTCCTAGTGACAAAAATACTAGGTGGCGACTCCAAAGAACCAAATCATTAAAACACAACGAAAATCGCCAGCCGATGCCGCGCGCCAGATTTTTTTAGGGGTGCGACACTTGTAATGTAGGCTACATCTATGGGATATGAAAGAAAAGGATGTTTTAAGGCTCAACAGTGTTTGAGGGTTTAAGGACTTAAGACCACTCTTTTTTTTTTTATAAACTGCCTCATAAGTTGCATTTGGAGAAGTCTGCTTAAGAATCCTCCTCTTAGTCTTCAAGCATTATCAAACCATCATCTTGTTTCTTTTTCTTTTCATGGGATTGCCCCCAATTATGGGGTTCTATACTTTCAAATATCTAAGTCCTCTTCTCTTTCTCTCCCTTTTTTTTTTTTCGTAATTTGCTCTAATTCCTTCTCCTTTTTCTTCTTATCCTCTTCTTAATTGTTGGGGCTTCCGTTCTTTACCCCTTTCTTTTTTTTCTACCATTGTTTTCATCCTTAACAAAAGATCTCTTATTGCCCCTAGTGTAGGGTGTGGTCTTAGTTGGGTTTTCATAAAGAAGAAACTCAATCCGGCTCAAATGGGGACTACAAAGGATAAAATCTTTAGAAAGTGAAGGGATGACAAAGATGGCCTTTCCTCATTTCAAAACGCACATTATTAGGATTGATAAACCTTGTTCTTATATGGTTAGCTTGAGGGTTTGCTTGGTTCGGTCACCTCTTTACTGGGAAGAGCTTAAATTTCATTTTTGAGCGTTTTATGATATATTCCTTGTAATCATGCACAAAACTGGTTCTTTCAAGATTTTTTTTTCGAAAATAAACAAATTACGCGCTGTGAGATCCATGCAATGAAAAAGGGGTTCTTTACATAAAGAAATCATGGCCAAACTTTGCTTTATTGATTTTAGGAGAAAGTTGAACACATTAGACATAATATCTCTTTATAGAATCAGAATTCACAGGTCTGGTTAGATCTTCTCCATCCATTCTGGACAACTTCAAAGCTCCTCCTGAGAAAGCCTTCTTCACTATATAAGGACCTTCATAATTTGGGGCCCATTTGCTTCGATCTTCTCTTGGTAAGGCCAATAGTTTCTTCAGCACTAGATCTCCTTCTTGGAACATGCGAGGGCGAACCTTCTTGTCATATGCCTTGGCCATCCTCTTCTGGTACAGTTGGTGGTGATAGATTGCAGCCAACCTCTTTTCACTGATCAGGTTTAACTGTTTATATCTTACTTTGGCCCATTCAGCTTCTTCTAATCCTGAATCCATTAACACCCTCAACGAAGGTATTTCTACTTCTAAAGGCATCACCGCCTCCATTCCATATACCAGAGCATACAGAGTAGTTCCCGTCGAGGTCCTTATGGTAGTGCGATATGCATGGAGAGCGAACGACAACATCTCATGCCAATCCTTGTAAGTGATTACCATCTTCTGAATAATTTTCTTGATGTTCTTGTTGGCTGCTTCCACGGCACCATTCATCTTGGGCCTATATGGTGAGGAATTTGAATGCTTGATTTTCCATTTGGTGCAAAGCTCCACGATCATTTTGTTGTTGAAATTCTGTGCATTATCGGTCACTATCTTTTATGGCGGACCATAGCGACAAATCAAGTCTTTTTCTATAAACTTCTTCACCACTTTATGTGTTACATGAGCATATGAACTGGCTTCTACCCATTTCGTGAAGTAGTCAATAGCTACGAGGATGAATCTATGCCCATTGCTGGCTTTTAGGTTAACTAGTCCAATCACATCAATTCTCCACATCGCAAATGGCCAAGGAGATGCTAGGTTAATCAGAGGAGTTGAAGGTGCATTGACCTTATCACTATGCACCTGACACTTGTGACATTTCCTGACATAGTCGATGCAGTCTTTTTCTAATGTCATCCAGAAGTAACCGGCCCTTTGTATCTTCCTTGCTACCATATGCTCGTTAGCATGAGTTGAGCAAATCCCTTCATGCACCTCCCGTAAAGCATTTTTAGCATCTGTCTCATTCAAACACCTTAGAAAAGTTCCATCAAATGATCTTTTATACAAAATTTCTCCGTCCAGGTAGAAATCCATGGCCAACCTTCTTAGGGTTTTCTTATCCATATTCGAAGCTCCCACTGGATATTCCTGATTTTGCACCAAATTCTTGATATCGTAGTACCAAGGCTTTCCATCTACCTCTCCTTCAACTGAGCAGCAATGAGCCGGGTTATTTCTTATGTATGTGTACGCGATGTACCTTATGCCCGAGATCAATTGTAGCCATAGCAGCCAACGTGCCCAAAGCATCCGCAAAATGGTTCCCTTCTCTTCCTAGAGGGGTGAACCTTATCTCTTCAAATTCTTCTGACAGCGTAGATAAATATTCCTGGTACGGCCTCAATTTTTCATCCGTTGTTTGCCACTCTCCTTTCACCTGACAGATAATCAACATTGAGTCCCCATATACATCTATCTTTCTGATCTTCAACTCTAATGCAGCTTCTAAACCCAAGATACAAGCCTCATATTCTGCAGTATTGTTGGTGCATTCAAAATACAATTTAACTGAAACCGGATACTGTTTCTGGTCAGGAGAGATGATCACCGCACCGGCCCCATTGCCATAAACATTTACTGCTCCGTCAAAAAACATGGTCCACCAATCTGTCTTCTCTTCTTCTCCCGCTACTGATAATACATTTTCATCAGGGAAATCAAAATCTAATGGCTCATAACCTTCCATAGCATTATCAGCCAAGTGGTCTGCAATGGCGCTCCCTTTCACGGCTTTCCTTGTCATATATACTATGTCATATTCTGACAACAGAACTTGCCACCTTGCAATTCGGCTTGAGAGATAGGGCTTGTCACAGATGTACCTTAGTGGATCCACTTTTTAAATCAACAAAGTGGTGTGATACAACATGTAATGTCGTAATCTTTTTGTTGCCCATACCAATGCACAACAGAGTTTCTCTATCACCGTGTATCTAGACTCACATTCGGTGAACTTCTTACTAAGGTAATAAATGGCCCTTTCTTTCCTTGCGGTTTCATCATGCTGACCCAATACACACCCCATAGCTGTTTCAGTCACTGTCAAATACAATAATAAAGGCCTTCCTGATACAGGAGGAACAAGAAAAGGCGGACTTTGTAAATATTGCTTGATTTTATTGAATGCCTCCTCGCACTCCTCATTCCAAATCCCAAGATTCTTTTTCCTCAATAGCCGGAAGACAGGTTCACACGTTGTGGTTAGCTGAGCTATAAATCTGGCATTATAGTTCAATCTTCCCAAGAATCCCCTCACCTCCTTCTCCGTCTTTGGGGATGGCATGGATTGGATGGCTTTCACCTTATCAGGATCTACCTCTATACCTTTATCACTTACCACGAATCCGAGCAACTTTCCAGACTTAACTCCAAACGAACATTTGGCAGGGTTGAGCTTCAGTTCATATTTCCTCAAATGCTCAAATAACTTCCTCAAAACCTTTACATGGTCGTCTTCCCTCTTGGACTTGGCAATCATATCATATACATACACCTCAATTTCCTTATGCATCATATCATGGAATAAAGTCACCATGGCTCTTTGATAAGTGGCTCCTGCATTCTTCAGACCAAATGGCATAACCTTGTAGCAATAAGTTCCCCACGGTGTAACAAATGTTGTTTTTTCCTTATCTTCTAGAGCCATCTTTATCTGGTTGTATCCCGAGAAACCATCTATGAAGGAATATGTGGAACTACGTGCAACATTGTCCACCAAAACATCTATATGTGGCAGCGGAAAATCATCCTTGGGGCTAGCTTTATTCAAATTTCGGAAGTCCACACAAACTCTAATCTTTCCCTCTTTCTTTGGTACGACAACAATGTTGGATACCCATTGTGGATACTTGACTACTTCTAGAAAGCCTACATTCCATTGTTTTTCGAGTTCTGTCTTAACTTTGATCCAAACATCCGGGTGAGCTCTCCTCAACTTCTGCTTGATTGGCTTACAACCTTCATCCAGTGGTATCTTATGCACGATGATATTTCTATCCAAACCAGGCATATCCTCGTAGGACCAAGCAAAAACATCTACATATTCTTGTAAGAGGGCCGTTATCTTTACTCTTTCCTCAAGAGTGATTAAGGTCCCTATTTTCAATTCTCTTTTAATCTGATCATTACCCACGTTTATGGTTTCTAGTTCTTCCGTAGCTGGTTCCCAGGTTTGTTCATATTGCTCTACTAACTTTGTAAATTCCTTAACATTGCTTTCATCCCATTCTTCTTCTTCCATAGTGATAACATGTTCGTTAAAGTTTGGCCATTCATTCTCGATGCTAAGTGTATGTGATGTTGTAGATCCGCTTTGAGGGTTCCTGAAAGTGGAAAGTGTTTGGTGTAAATGCACAGATAAAGGGACAAATTTGGAAAACGCATGATCTCATTACTTCAAACAAAAGATGGGCTCAATGACAACGACAAAATCTAATTGACATCATGAGCCTTGATTGTCAACTAGGGAGAATAAAGCAAACAAAAGCAATGACAAAAGCATGTTAAAGCAGACAAAGTTGGTTTACATTTTAAACACTACTAGGCTTCTTGAGTCACCCAGTTTTGAAACTTCTCACCATCGGCTAGCTTTCGGATGAAGGTCTTAGCAGAGACTTCTTCCAGGGTATGGATAGTCAGTTGTGGCAGTGCTTCATCCTTCCTTCCCGCTACCGTCTTCATGTCACCTCCTTCCACTTCATCCACCTCCAAGGTGTTTATGCTCATATTTGATAGTTGTTGACCAAGGCTTTTTGCTCCTTTATCGGGTTGCATTACATATGCAACTTTTGGGAATGTCACTCTAAGGGGAGGGATTTCAAGCTTCTCTTCTTCAAGCTCTCTCCCTTCAATCCTAGCCATTCTTCTTTCCCTTCTCCGACTGGCAGCCCATTGATGATCCTCTTTTTTAGGTTTATACCCCAACCTAAATCTTTGATTGCTCATTTCATCTTTGTCGGGTTACCCCCTTTTGGTGCCTTAGTGATAGGATCATACTGAAAGGGGATCCCACATTCCAAAAAGCATTGAGCTGCCATCCTTGCTGCTTATGAGATCTTTGGCCTTTTTAGTATTGTGTTTTCAGGTACCCAGTCAGTGTTTACAATCTCAAAAGCATGGATATTATTATCCTTACAATCTTCCGCTTCAATGAAGGGTATGGCCACATTCTTTATCATGGATACCGTCTCCTCAGCTTTGACAATCACCAACATCCCGTTCATGAAATACTTCAAGCATTGGTGTAATGATGAAGTTACCGCCCCAGCCGCATGGATCCAAGGTCTCCCTAACAACATACTATAGGAAGGGTGGATATCTAAAACTTGAAATGTTATTAAGAACATTTGCGGCCCCACATATAGCTCCACTTCTAGAGTCCCAATTATTAGTCGAGGTGAGTCATCATATGCTCTTGCCATCATGGTACTTGGCTTCATATGAGATTCATCGATCGGCATTTCTTCCAGAATATGCTTTGGCAACACATTAAGAGCCGAGCCATTATCGACGAACACCTTCCCTACGAGGCAATCTTTGCACCTAATAGTAATGTATAAAGGCTTGTTGTGTCCGGTACCTTCAGCATTAAGCTCATCAGCCGTGAAATACAGGTAATTAGTTACATGGATTCTCCCCACCAAATGCTCCATGGTTTTCTGTTCAATGTCTTGGGGTACATACGCCTCATTCAAAACCTTTTGCAAAGCGCTTCGATGCGGCTCAGAGCTGAGTATCAAGGACATAAGGGAGATCCTAGCTGGAGTCTTTTTTAGTTGATCCACTATGCAATATTCACTATGTTTTATCAACTTCAAAAATTCATTTGACTCCTCTTCAGTTACTGGCTTATTAACTTTTGTTGCTTTGTCAAGATCTACCGCTTCTTTGCCTTTTGCCTTCCTCAACTCTTCGGGAGTGAAGCACCGGCCACTCCGAGTTAACCCACTGATTTCAGTTTGGAACAAAGAAAGAGGGGCTTGAATATTGGCAGCAAAACCATAATTATAAGGCATGGCATTGTGATTTCCTTTGGTGTGGGAAGGTTTAACCAAGATTAACTTTGGTGGTCCATTAGCCGTCGGTTGAACCCTACATACTCTTGACATCTTATCTTGGCCTTCCATCATACTAACGTCGCGACTGTCTTTCATGGGTTCGATCCTCAACTCTCCCAATGTCATCATTTTTGCAACCTTCTCGCGAAACTCGATACAATCCTCAATATGATGTCCCTCTCTCCCATGGAACTCACAATAGTCACATCCCTCCAAATGGCCTTCAACATTTATCTTAAGAAATCCTGATTTTAACAATCTCCTTTTACAGGCGTAGCAGGTTTCAATTCCATACCTTAGATTGCCAGCATGGTATGCTTGTACCATATAGGAAAGGGTGGTTGGATTGGCGGTAGAAGGATCGGAGCTATCTGTCCAATGCTCAACAAGTTAGCATACAAGTCTTTTAAAGGCATGGGTAGTGGAGGTAGCTGTTCTGAAGTGTATCTTGTGGATGGCCTTTGGTGGTTGTTTTGGTTGTTTGATTGATGATCGGGGTTAAAAGGTTTGGTAAAATTTATGTTGGCGAATTGAAGGGTAGACATTTGTGGGTTTTGGTGATTTACTTTTTTGCCTTTGTACCCGCATTCCAAATTGTTAACGTCACCTTCTCTTTTCCTTTCAATAAAACCTTTCTTCTCTAAAGGCTCCGCTATGCGCCCAGCTTTAATTCCTTGCTCTATTCTTTCTGCCACACGTACAGCATCATAGAAATGTTGAGATGAGCTACCCATTAAATGCTCATAGTAGGGTGCCTTGAATGTATTGGCGAACAAAGTCACCATCTATGTTTCTATCAAAGGGGGTTGCACATGCGTGGCCTCGTCCCTCCATCTTTGCGCATAAGCCCTTACTGGCTCTTGGCTTCTCTTTTCCATTAACATAAGGCTTGTTCGATCTGGAGAAATTTCCAAATTGAACTTGTATTGCTTAAGGAAAGCCTCCATTAAATCCTTACATTTCTTAATCTTGGCATTATCCAGCCTCATGTACCAGCTTAGCGCAAACCCCAATAGATTGTCTTGGAAAAAGTAGATCAGCAACTTATCCTTATGAATCACCTCCGCCATCTTGTTGCAATAAGATCGAAGGTGAGTGTTTGGGCATTCCAACCCAGTGTACCTTATAAACTCTGGTATCCTAAAATCTTTTGGTACCGTGATGTTTGGTACCAAGCATACTTCAGACGCTCGCATGGGGTCAAACCAGTCACTTCCCTCGACTGCTCTTAACCTTTCTTCCAAAGCTGATATCTTGTCATCATTCATAAAACCAGTGGACCTATTATCGGAAGGCCCATCTGCTGTTAAATCTACAGTGATGTGAGCTTGAGGGGGCTGAATGGGAATGGCAGGTGCAAAGTGCTGCTCCGTCACTAAATCTGCCCCCAAGTTCTGAGATATCCTCGGGGCATGAGCTGGCGGTGCTCCTATAGGTGGTTGGGTAGATGTTCCCTCCCCGTTCTTGGCTCTTAAAAGTTGCTCAAGCAGATTGGTCATTCGAGAAACTTCATTCCTTATGGATTCCAATTCACTTTGGTAGCGGGATCCTAGGATGGCCCTCTCTTCATTCTCCATTCTTGATCTTAGCCTAGTGTAGTGGACTTTGGAAGGGGGACCTATGTTTCACGATCTGAGGCGGAGAAAAATGTAAATGAATGTATGGTAAAGAACAATGCATGATGCATATGTAATGTGAGCTTGCTTTTTTTTTTAAATCGATTGATGGCCGACATTTCTTCTTGTGTAATGGGTATGGACTCTTTTTGTCACATTCCTTATCAGGAGTAGTTTTGCTCATGTTGCTGCTTTGGTAGGCTTATCCCTACTCTATATAGGAGATTTTCTTTCACAAAAGATGGGTCAAGGCCCCTTTTCATTCATAATTTTGGCTAATACAATCTCTTGAAAAGAGGATACACAAAAAAAGGAACAAAATACAGCAATCTTCCTCTTCATCCATATCTCTAGCCACTGGTAGGAAAGCAAGGCCTCGATTCTCAATTTTTTCTAAGAAGGCATCTGTCTCAGCCAAGCTTTGTCGATAACGAAAGATGTCTCTCCCTACCCTTCGAGCATTGGCTCTAATGATCCGTGCATGAATGGCAGCTTCATCCATTTGTTCATCTACTTTGGCCATCTTCTCCATAAGCAACATGTTGTTCAGATTCAATGTATTGTTGTTGGTGTCGATCTGTTCTTTATGTTTTTCTAAAGCTTCCAACTTTTCAGTCAACTGCTTTACCTTTTCTTGTTCTTTGTCAAACTTCACCTTCAGCATCCTAATTTCATTTTTCTTAGCTACCAAATCTACCTTAACAAGCTCCTCTTCCTTCCCCTTTCTTTCAAACTCTTGCAATTCAGCTAGCCTACTTTCCATCATCATATATTTATTGTTTAACTCATCATACTTCTCAATTTGGTCTAACAACTCTGCTTGAACATGCAAGAATTTGTCTTGATTGAACTCAACATTCTCTTGATAGTCGTTAAAGTCGACTTTCAATGCTTCCAATTCAGAGCTGCTTTGCATCCAATCCAAAATCAGTCTTCCTCTTTCTTTCTCGGACTCTTTTATTACATCCTTTGCTTTGCTCAGTTGCAGCTCCAATATTACTATCTTCGCATCTCTAGATTCGAGTTGTTCATTTAGACACACCCTGCTTTTATCTCCTTCCATCATCATCCTTTCTAATGCTGCTTTATCTCCCTTACTCTATCCCAATTCTATTTGGAGCCTTTCTAATTGCTTCGTAAGGTCTTCCTCATTACTGACCTTTTTCTTTTCAATGACCCTTCTATAATTCGCGAAGGCCTGTCTTCAGAACATGACTTTTTAGGAGCGGCAGTTGGGGTCAAATTCCTCCACTTTTCATATCCTTCACTTGAGCTAGGGTCTCTCATCTTTTCAGACTCCTTTTGAATTAGAGTTAAATGGCTCTAATCTTGTTTGATGGTTTCAAGCACTTCTCGCGCGGATTGATCCTTGTAAAACCTGGAAAATTCAGCAAGTCCCACAGTTCTTGGGATGTGTTATATCCCGCCTAATTGTCTTATTACCAGAACCGGAGCATAGCTGACATAACCTGTGATCCCAATTAAAGGTACCCAACATTTTTGTCCACAACTTACTATGACATCAACCGACTTAACCCAAGGAGCCTTCCAACTAAAGTTGCTACTAGGTAACTCTTGTAGTTTTTTCATCCAACCTTGGTCACCTAGGTTTCCCCATTCTTCTTCCTCCACTATCTTCAAGGGTTTTTGGTTAAACCACCAAAAATTATTAAAGATCGGCTTATTGGTTTCAACATGGCTTACCATCCAGATGTATAATAGCTGAGTACAACATCTCACTGTGCCTTTCCCCGTCTTCCTAAAATGGTTGAGGGTCAGAAAGGTCTCAGCCAATATGGCGGTTGTAGGGTTGACATGAGTATTTTCATATTCCACAAATGCAGTAGCAGCTTCTAGACTTATAACCCCTATTAAGCTTGGAAATAACACGAGACCATATATTCCCAAAGCAATTAACCTGTCTCTTTCTAGCGTGGACCCGTATTGCTTTTTTTTCCTTTCTAGTTCAACCTCTAGAAATTTCCACTTTAAACCGCTGCCATTCTTCTCTAAAAATCTGCTCAAATGTGGAATCTTCAGCAACTTTGACAACTCGGGAATCACCTTGTCATTTCTCAAAGGAAAATAAACCCTGTGCAGATGTTTGGGAAACTCTGTCAACATTCCATACTCCTCGACAGTGGGACACAAATCCACATTTCCAAAGGAAAAACATCTGTAATCAGGATCCCAAAAGTTAATCAGGGTTTTGATTGCTGGGTTCAATACTTTTATCCTTGCAATTTCTAACAATCGCCCATACTTCCCGGAAAATGCCGTCTTATCAATGTTCTGACTATGGACCAATATTCTCTTCATCTCATATACTACGCAATTCAGGTCTTTGACTACTGGAAGCTTCCTTGCATCACCTCTAGAGCAATCTCCCTCTGATAATTGTGACAATTCAGAATTCTGCCCATATTCCACAGTAGTAAATTTGGTAATGATGGCCATCTTATCGTTTTTAGTATTATGGTCACTAGGAACCTATGGTCTGCGAGAGTCTGAGTAAGGGACTGGTTGTGCAAGGGGAAGACGCATCACCCCAGTGCACCCTACCTAAGGCAAGCTGCATTGTTGTTTAATTAGTTTTTCTAAGTCGGGTTGGTCTTTTCGAAGGTTCAAGCAGATCTCTCTTCATGAGAGAGTCTCTACCTTATCGGGTTACATCTTAACCGTTCTAAAGTCTAAATTTTAGCATCGCATTTACACCTTGTATCTTTATGATGGCGACTCCAGACATTAATCATAATTTTATGATTAAATCTAAAAACCTTTCCTAACATACAACACACCTCACCATAGGAGGCACGACAAAGAGCCTTCGCTGTCGCCAGACGACGTCGCGACCCCCCGCGACAATCCCCAAGCCACTCATATATTTCCAATGTTTTGGTGGACTTGCATCCTTTTGGAACTTCAATGAATGAAAGGACCCTTTCTGTCACAATCGTCATGGCATGTAATTTTCCACAACCACTAACAAGACTGACAACCACTGCATTATTCTCGGCCGTAGGGAACACGTCGCGCGCGATGACCAGTTCATCTGTCTCTTGTAAAAAGTAAGAGTAAAATACAAGATTTTTCAAGGTGTTCTTCAGCAGTCCCCAGATCTTGGTGTCAGGGTTTGATCAATCAACCTGTCGGTTGTATTATTATAGCTTTTTGACAAATTGGTCTCTCAGTTATTTTTTTTAAATGCAAAAACAAACATGCTCTTGATAGCCACAGTGAATGCTTTTTTAAATTTTTATTATGAATGGGTTCAAGTTTGACTAAACTAATGTTTCATACCGTCCAATAACAAATCTAACACTAATATAATGGGACTTCAAAGTGAATATATCAGATCAAACTAGGTTTCACATCTATTAAAAATAACCTGCTAAGAAAATTCACAAAAACTATAAATAAATAAACAAATAACTGATTAGTTTCTGCTGACTGGATCATGTTTAGACTACTAGGAACAAGCTTTCTTCATAAGAGTGGAAATCTGAAATCTTAAAGTGTGTATTTAACCATTTGAATCTCCCACAATTTTTCCTGAGCTTCTGGAGCGAGTCCCATTATGAACTTTGTTGTTTCTTTCATTCCTAGCTCCATATACAGTTGAGTGGCAGAGATAATTGTATAATAGCTGTAGATTTTAAAATCAGGAAAATGATGAGAATTGCACACATTCTTCTAGTGGTATATATAGGTAGCATTATGTTTAATTTGAATTAAAAAAACAGATAGAATCTATTCTGTTTTGATTCAAATAAAAAATTGAAAGAAATATAATCTAGCATAAATTTCAAAATAACAACTGGCAAATAAGTCTCGGAAGCAAAATATTCTGGAGATTTAACATTGTCCCATGAATTTTAGCTTGTCAATCACCCACATGTCTGCAAATTCCACACATCTGCAACGGAAATCTCCAAATTGCACAAGAGAATTGCACCATTGGAAAGGTACAAAACTCTATTTTTCTTGCAAATTATAGCTGCTAATTGCTACTATGCCCCACAACGCTCACCAAAGCACACAACAAAAATCAACCATTGTTGTCTTCTCCATGCCTTTGGGTCCTGGAACTCGTTTCTCTTTCAAACATCAGAAAGTAAGTAGTTTTTGTGAAGATATCAACGATCCTAATGCTGCCAAGTGTCAGAAGATTAGGAATTAATATTGTTACAAAGTTGTTAGCATTATTTGTTAAAGGAGAATCTGTTAGCATGCATATTTCTCCGTATAGTATCTTCTTATGCTGCATATATAAATAGAGAATAATGAATGTAATAGTTAAGCAAAAGCAAATATACATCAGTGCAAGAATTCGTCTTCTGCTTCTATACTAACAGTTTGATTCTCTGATCTTCTTCCTATATACTCTTTGCTCTTCTTCATTTCTATTACATTTCTATATAAATTGATAATTCCATCATGGTATCAGAGCTGTGTAACTCTTGATCTTGTGGCCATTGACGTCCGAATTCTTCTGGCTTTATTCTCATCCCCTTCATAAAACAACTTGTGTACTTATTGATGTGCCCATCAGGTATTTGATATATTGCCTAAAATAGATTCTCTTCTTCTAGAAAAACTCCAGTTTTTCTATTACTTCACCGAACATTATATTCTTCAAATTTCTACTTCTCCTACATTCTACATTCAAAAATGGTGACTAGCTCTCAACTTCATATTATTCAATCTCCTATCACTTCTCTGCTTCCTGCAATCTCTACTGCTATAACAGTAAAACTTGATGATACAAACTATCTCGTCTGGCAATTTCAAATGAAAATTCTTCTTGAGAGTCATGGAATTCTAGGATTTGTTGATGATCATCAGATTTGGAAAATGCATGACAGAGCACTTATGCAGCTACTTATTGCTACTCTTTCTTCTACTGCCATTTCTTATATCATTGGCTGCATCAGCTCTCAGGATATGTGGATTCAATTGCAGGATCGTTTTTCTACAATAACCAAGGCACGTATCTTTCAGATGAAAAGTGAACTTCAAACTATCAAGAAAGGTTCAGAACCGGTGTCTCAGTATCTGCAGAAAATCAAAGATGCCCGTGATCATCTCTCTGCTGCAGGAGTTTATTTTGAAGATGAGGATATTGTGATCCTGGCTCTCAATGGCCTCTCCTCTGACTATAACACATTTCGATGTATGGTTCGAGGTAGAGATAATGTGTTATCTCTTAAAGATTTTCGGTCTCAGTTGCTTACTGAAGAAGCTGCTATTGAGCAGACTCATTCATCTTCTTCATTTGTCTCTGCTATGCATGTTCAGAATCAAGTCTCTCAAGGCAAGGCACTGGTTCTTGATGAAG
Organism: Populus alba x Populus glandulosa; assembly: GCA_033617975.1. NCBI lineage: Eukaryota > Viridiplantae > Streptophyta > Magnoliopsida > Malpighiales > Salicaceae > Populus > Populus alba x Populus glandulosa. The sequence continues at coordinate 5,393,390 of CM066148.1, read as the reverse complement.
GGAATTCTAATCCTCTTTCTTCCACCTTCAAGTCAGCTCCTACTTCTCAATTTTCCTCTGGCTTCCATGGAGGTTTTAATGGCTATCCAAATGGTTTTAACAGTCATAACACTAGTGGTTATTTTCATCACCGAGGCTCTTAGTTTCGTGGTCGCGGTAGAGGCCGTCATACTTTCCCATCTGGCCAACGATATTATCCTGCTCAACACAATCCTGCTCCACCAAGCTCTAATCCTGGTATTCTTGGTTCTGGAACTGATATTACTACTTGCCAAATCTGTGGTAAGAGAGGTCATGTTGATGCCGATTGTTATCAACGTCACAACCAAACCTCAACCCCAACCTCCTCTATTCAATGTCAAATCTGCTGGAAGTTTGGACATTCTGCCATTCCATGTTATCATCGAGGCAACTTCTCCTATCAAGGTCGTTCTCCTTCCAACAATCTTAGTGCTATGGCTGCCACCTTTCCTCCACCTCCTGAACCATTTTGGGTGGCTGATACTGGCGCCACAGCTCACATGACATCTGATTTCTCTCAACTTCAGGAGGCTACTCCTTACTCTGGTCCTGATGCTATTACCACTGCTGGAGGTTCAGGTTTGAGCATTTCTAGTACTGGCTCTTCTGTTTTGCCTATTCCGCAATGCTCATTACAATTACACCAAGTCTTGCATGTTCCTAAGCTATCTCAGCATCTACTGTCAGTTTATAGACTGTGTAAAGATAATCATTGTCGATTTATTTGTGATGACTTTGGTTTTTGGATTCAGGACAAATTCACGGGGAATGTCCTCCTCAAGGGACTGTGTAGTCACGGTTTATATCCTATTCCTTTTTCTGTTTCCTCTAGTTCCCACACACCTTTTCAACTTGCCTCTGCTACCCATCATAAACAGTCTTGCTATCTTGGTCAATAGGTTCAAACAGGTCTTTGGCACAAGAGATTTGGTCATCCCTCTAATAGCATCAAGTCCACTCTTCTCACTCAGTCTCAGATTCCCTTCACTACAGATCCTACCACGTCAGTTTGCACCACTTGTTTAGAGGGCAAAATTACCAAGCTTCCTTTTCCATATCCAGTAGTTAAGTCACTTCACCCTTTAGAAATCATACATAGTGATGTTTGGGGTCCTGCACCCGTAATGTCTATTGATGGCTTTAGATATTATGTTAGTTTTGTTGATGAATGTACACGGTACACTTGGATTTTTCCAATGATCAATAAAGGAGAGGTTTATTCTATTTTTGTCCATTTCCATACATTTTTAGTTGCTCAATTTTCTACCACACTTCGGGTCTTCCAAAGTGATGGAGGTGGTGAATATATTAGCACCAACTTCAAAAACTATCTTCTTACCAAGGGCATTGTTCATCAAATGTCATGTCCCTATACCCCTGAACAAAATGGTCTCGCTGAAAGAAAGCATCGCCATATTGTGGAAACTGCCATCACTTTGTTACAAACTGCCCATCTCCCTCTTAAATTTTGGTTTCATGCTTGTGCTACTTCCATCTACTTGATTAATAGATTGCCTTGTAAAATTCTCCAGCTGCAATCTCCTTTTTTCTTGTTGTATGGTTCCTCTCTTGTCATCCATCACTTGCGTATCTTTGGTTGTGCTTGTTTCCCTTTACTTCGGCCTTATAACACTCATAAACTACAGCCCAAAACTTCCACATGCATCTTTTTAGGCTATGCCGGCCAATATAAAGGTTACATTTGTTTTTCTCTTCATACCAATCGCATCTTTGTCTCTCGCCATGTACTCTTTGATGAATCAGTATTTCCTTATATTTCTGTGCCTCTGCCAGCAGTATCTCCCTCTCTGCATATGCCTGTTGTCTCTTCTTCTTCCCTATCTGTATCTCTTACTAACTCTGTTTTGCCTCTTGTTTCTCCTCATTCTGCATCCTTACCTTCTTTATCCACTGGTATGTCTTCACAGCCCTCATCTGACTTGCCCTCCCCTGCCCTTTCTCCTCTTCCCTTGGATCCAGATTTCTACCCTGAGCGACTGTGTGTTGTTCTGCCTCTATCCCCTATTAATATTCATCCCATGACTACAAGGTCTAAGCATGGCATTTCCAAGAAAAAGGCATATTCTGCCACTGTTCAGTCTCTTGATCTTTCGCAGGTTGAACCTCGATCATTCAAAATTGCTTCTGCCACTATTGCATGGCAATCAGCCATGCAGGAAGAAATTGAGGCCCTTCATGCCCAAGGTACTTGGGACCTTATTGCTTTGCCACCTGACAAAAATCTTATTGGTTGTAAATGGGTCTACCGGCTGAAGAAACATGCTGATGGTTCTATTGCTCGTCATAAGGCTCGGTTAGTGGCTAAAGGGTTTAGTCAAGAGGAGGGTATTGACTATGGAGAAACCTTCAGCCCTGTGGTGAAACCCACCACTGTTCGCCTGGTTCTTGCCCTTGCAGCTCACTTTCATTGGTCCTTGCGGCAGCTTGATGTGAAGAATGCATTCTTGCATGGCATTCTTCATGAGGAGGTTTATATGACACAACCTCAGGGCTTTGTTAGTAAGGCTCATCCCTTTGATTTTGTTTGCCGGCTGAAGAAGTCTTTGTATGGTCTTAAGCAGGCTCCTCGTGCCTGGAATGAGCGCTTCACAAGTTTTTTGCCCAGCTTGGGGTTTCAAGCATCTCTTGCTGATTCCTCTTTGTTTGTTCAGCACTCTTCTCATGGCACTCTGCTCTTACTCCTCTATGTTGACGATATCATTCTAACTGGCAGCCATTCCTCCCTTATTTCATCTGTTATTACTGCTCTGTCTCATGAATTTGACCTCACAGACTTGGGTCCCTTGCATCACTTTTTGGGGCTGCAGATTTCCTATCTACCTACTGGTTTATTTGTATCTCAAACCAGCTATGTCATTGACTTACTTGCCAGGGTTGATTTGCAGAATTCCAAGTCTTGTGGTACTCCTTGTCTTCCTCATCATCACTTGCTCAAAGATGATGGCCAGCCCTATTCTAATCCGCAGCAATACAAGAGCATTGTGGGAGCCTTGCAATATCTCACTTTCACCAGGCCTGATATTGCCTTTTCAGTGAATCAAGCTTGCCAGTTCATGCATAATCCGATGGTTTCTCATGTTGTCGTCGTCAAACATATTTTACGATATCTCAAAGGTACCCTACATCTTGGCCTTCACTTTCGTCCTGGTCCTCTTCATTTGCAGGCCTACAGTGATGCCGACTGGGCTGGAGATCCTAATGATCGTCGGTCTATCTCTGGCTCTCTTGTGTATTTTGGTTCCAGCCCTATTTCTTGGGCTTCTAAGAAACAACATACTGTTTCTCGTTCATCAACGGAGGCTGAATATCGCGCTCTCGCAATCACTGCTGCTGAACTTGCCTGGATTCGTCAGCTCCTATGTGACATTCATATTCCTTTACTTCTTCCACCTTTAATTCATTGTGATAATATTTCTGCTATCTCCCTTGCTTCCAATCCAGTGTTCCATTCCAGGATGAAGCATCTTCAGATTGATTATCATTTTGTGAGAGAGCGGGTTATCATGGGTGATTTACTGGTTCAACATGTCTCCTTTTGTGATCAGTTTGCTGATATCCTCACCAAAGGCCTTTCCATTTCTCTATTTCAGCATCATTGTTCCAATCTCATGCTTGGTTCCTCCCAGCATGTGATTGAGGGAGCATGTGAAGATATCAACGATCCTAATGCTGCCAAGTGTCAGAAGATTAGGAATTAATATTGTTACAAAGTTGTTAGCATTATTTGTTAAAGGAGAATCTGTTAGCATGCATATTTCTCCGTATAGTATCTTCTTATGCTGCATATATAAACAGAGAATAATGAATGTAATAGTTAAGCAAAAGCAAATATACATCAGTGCAAGAATTCATCTTCTGCTTCTATACTAACAGTTTGATTCTCTATTCTTCTTCCTATATACTCTTTGCTCTTCTTCATTTCTATTACATTTCTATATAAATTGATAATTCCATCAGTTTTAACAAATCCTCAATTCTAAGGAAGGTGGGACTATATGACTAGTAAAGGAACTAATCTACAAAGCATAAACGAAAAGAAATGATTCGTTCTGTTGCAACTTTGCTCGGTAGAAACGTTAGAAAAAAAAGCAGAGTTTTGCTGCAAGTACAAAGTGTTTTGAACATTTATTTACTCCGTTTATTAAGACTAATTTATTTATCAATCATGAGTTTGAAATGTAGACACTAAACGGAATACACACAAAGCCAATACCATTTTACACACAAGGCTGAAATCCTTTGAACCTGGCTGACACCAGAGAGGTAAGTGGATTGGGATTTCATCTTCTAGATTATTATAATTGGTGTCTTTTTTCTTTTTCTTTTTAAAGAACCAACATATATGTTATAAAAATTGCCTATACATTTTGTCACTAGCAAATCAAATATACACTTTTTTATCAATTTTGTCATTAAAATCTTGAACAAGAATTTTGAAACAAGAAAATTAAAATCCTATATGAAAGGAATTGTTGATTTGTAGGATAATTTTGATATCTCCAAGAGCATGATTATTTGCACTTTTTCTATTTGATAACAATATCAACGAAGGGAGACATGATAGCTGAGAAGGATGAGAATGGTGAAGGTTTTGAAAAAAAATGAAAGAAAGAGTGAAATTAATTGAAATCTTGATTTCATTTAACTATATTATTTAAATTAATTTGAATCTTGATTTTTATTCAAATATATTATTAACAAATAAAAAGATGATGTTACTAAGTTAGAATTGACATTGGTAGGATTTGAGAATTTCTTGATAAATAACCTTCTCAAGTTTCACCTAACCCACAATCCAGGATTTGCTCCAGATCAACCTTGGATAGGGTTTAAAAACCATGGTGAAAAGTAAAAGGTGTTGGTGGGAGAAACCACTAGTGGTGGCTTTGAAACATTCAGAGGGGATAAAACACAAAGTTTTATTTCAAGAACAAAAAGGCTATAATTACACAAAAGCTTAATACAATACACATCCTCTCTTTCTCTCTTTCTAGTATTTCTCTCTATTCTCTCCACACAAAATAACATAAGCTTAGCAGTTTATTTATACACCAATTCAAAATAAGAAAATTCAACCTTCAAGTGTGAAGGCGGCTGGCAGCTGTGGCAGCTGGCGGTTGGCGGCTGCGGTTGGTGGCTGGCGGCTGGTCAGTGATAGCTAGTGGCTGGCTGGGCGGTGGTTGCCTTCCTTGACCTTCTAAATTGAGTTTAAGTTCAACAAATCTCCTCTTTAAACTCAATATCGAGGGATGTCATGCCAAGCATGAACTTTAATCTGATAAATACTTCTCCCTTCAATGGCTTTTCTCTGTTTGTAGCCTTTAGCCACTAATGTGGCTTTGTATCTTTGCACTTCTCCTTTTGCATGCTTCTTCGTCTTGTAGACCCATTTGACACCTATTGCTTTCTTGTTTTCTAGTAGATAAGTCAGCTTCCAGGTATCATTCTTCTCAATGGCATGTATTTCTTCATCCATTGCTTTTATCAACTTCTCTTCTGTGATAGCTTCATTGAAGCTTAGTGGGTCACTATCTGCAAAGAAACAAAATAAAGTTGTATCTTCCATGACTTGAGTGGCATCGTACAGCTCTTCAAGATTTCTCATCCTTCTTGGTCCTTCTGATGAGGATGTTGATGGTGGTGTTGATGATGATGACTCTGGTGTGTTCCTCCTGTTCAATACAAGGAATCTATGTACCGGACTTTGTGGTTCATCTGCTGGCACAATCGGTTCTTCTACAAGTACTGTTGGTACTTCTTCACCTCCAAGGATCAAATCAGTGTTGATCCATTTGACTGCTTCTTGGTCATCATTCCATTGCCAAGATTTATCTTCTTCAAAGATAACATCTCTACTCATAATTACCTTCTTTTTTATGGGATTATACAGCTTGTATCCCATCCTTTTATCACCATATCCGACAAAGATGCATTTCTCGCTTTTATCATCGAATTTGGTCCTTCTTGCATCTGGGATCTTTGCATATGCCACACAACCAAAGACTCGTAGATGAGTAACACTTGGTTTGTGACCACTCCATGCTTCTTCTAGAGTGACACTTTGCAAACTTCTGGTTGGGCACCGATTCAGTAGATACACTGCACATGATACAGCTTCAGCCTAGTATTTCTTGGGCAACTTCTTTGCTTTGAGCAGACTTCTTGCCATGTCAAGAATCGTTCGATTCTTCCTCTCAACTACATCGTTCAGCTATGGTGTATAAGCTGGTGTTGTATGATGTCTGATGCCTTGTTGTGTATAAAAGGCTTCAAAGTCATTTGCTGTATATTCTCCACCTTAATCAGATCTCACGGTTCTGATCGTGTAACTACTTTGCTTCTCCACAATTGCTTTAAAATCTTTAAAACAATTGAATACTTCTGACTTCCTCTTCAGAAAGTATATCCACGTTTTTCTGCTAAAATCATCAATAAAAGTGAGGAAGTACCTATTTTGTCTAGTCGACATAGGCTTTATTAGGCCACACACATCTGTGTGCACTAACTCCAGTGGCCTCTTTGCTTTCCAGCTGACTTCTTTAGCAAAATTGGATCTGTGATGTTTGCTGAGGACACAACTCTCACAGACTTCATCTGGATGATCAATGTGAGGCAAACCTTTGACCATCTTCTTGCTTGCTAGCATCTTCAGACTTGTGAAATTCAGATGTCCAAGCCTCAAGTGCCAAAGCCATTCTTCACTGTTGGTGATGGCACTCAAACACCTTGCTACATCATACTGGATGTTTAAAGGAAACATCCTATTCTTGGACATTTTCACATAGGCAATTATTCTCCAATTGTAGTCTCTAATTGTCAAATTACAATTCTTCATGAAAAGAGTATAACCTCTCTCCATAAGTTGACCTATGCTGATCCAATTCTGCTTTATGGCTGGGACATAATAAACATCGGCGATGTAGCTGTGATCGTCGTTCTTTAACTTGATTGGGATGTTGCCTTTACCTTTGAATGGAACCTTTGAGGTATCTCCAAAAGTAAATAGACCTTGAATGGTCTCATCTAGATCACCAAATATCTCTCGGTGGCCACACATGTGATTGCTGGCTCCAGAATCTAGATACCATATATTCTCCTGTTTCTCAACAAGTTCTTGTTGGACAAGTAATGCAGCTGCTCCTCTGTCATCCTTCTCTGCATAGTTGACTTGCTCTCGTATCTCTAACTGAGCTTTCCTTCGACATTCAGTGCTATAATGCCCAAATTGATTGCAACTATAACACTGGATATTCCTCTTGTCACGGTTATTGTAACCGCCTCTTCTTCCTCTAGGAGTGAATGCTTGTTGTCCTCGACCTCCTCTGGTGGTGTTTCTACCACCTCTTCCTCTAAAGCCTGTATTCCAAGATCCTCTTCCTTGGAATCGTTGTAATCCTCCTCTGGATTGTTGACTTCTTGCTTGAGTGGTATATCCACTTATTGAAGTCTCCCTTTGCTCATATCTGTCTTTGAGAGACAGCTTTGCTTGTAAGGCATGCTCAATTTCCTTATCTCCATTTCTCTTTACGATCTTTTGCTCATGAGCTTGCAAAGAACTCATAAGTTCATCCACTGTCAACTTGTCTACTTCTTTGGACTCTTCAATGGCGACAACAACAAAATCAAATTTTGGATCTAGGGATCTCAAAATTTTCTCAGTAATTCGAGAATCGATGATGGCTTCTCCATTTCTTCTCATCTGATTGACTATCACCATAATTCTTGTGTGATAATCAGAAATAGATTCCGAGGACTTCATTTGCAATAACTAAAATTCACCTTGCAAAGATTAAAGACGAATCTTCTTGATTCTGTCAGCACCTTTGTATTTTTGTTGGAGAGCCTCTCATATGTCTTTTGATGTTTCAACGGAAGCAATGATCTCGAATGTATCTTCATCAAGACCTTGATAGATGATGGTCTTTGCTTTGTTGTCTTTCTTTCTGTTGACTTTCAGGGCTTGCTTTTGTGCCTCTTGTAGAGCATCTTCTGCTTCTTTAGACTCTAGTTCATCATAACCATATTGTACAATATCTAAACACTCTTGTGAACCAAGGAATGCCTTCAATCTGATGCACCAACTATCATAGTTGTCTTTGGTAAGCTTCGGGATGAGTGTTTGTGTACTTTCTATAGTCATTTTGCTCTTTGAATGACTATATCACCTTCTGGGAGCTGAATTTGGCAAAACAGACATTGTAGATCGATCCGGAATGCTCAAAATAGTAGGGAACCGGTCTGACCTTGTTGAAAATGGGTCAAAAATGGGGTGAACCGGTCGAAAAACTGATTCTGTATGGCGAGCGGTTCGCTGGGGTTGAACCGGGAATATTCTGGGGAATATTCGGTCGGCTCGGATACAGCTGTAAAGAGGCTCATCATTCTCATTCAAGTGGGAAGTTCCAATTAAAAGAGACTGATGATCTTAATGCTAGATTAGCCTCGTTGGCTAGGAAAGTAGAGTCTCTTGAGATTAAAAAAGTGCATGTCATGAGTGAACAACAAGAGGAAAGTTGTGTTGTTTGTGAGAGCAAAGGGCATAGGACAACTGAGTGTCCTACCATTCCAGCCTTCAAGGAAGTGCTATATGGCCAAACTTCTGATTCAAGTAATGTTAGAAAGCCATTTTCAAACCAAGTAGGCAATCCCTACTCTGAGACCTATAATCCTGGATGGAAGAACCATCCAAATTTTGGATGGAGAAATGAGGGCTCTTCAGTACCTCAAACATTTCAACCTCCACCCCAACCATTTCATACTCCCACACATAACACGTACCAACCACCTCATAAGAGATCCCTAGAGGATACTCTTCAACAATTCATGCAAACACAAGGAGGAATCAACAACCAAGCTTACAAATTTCAAGACCAGACCAATAGGACCTTAGATGACATTCGAAGTCAACTAACCAAGTTGACTCAATCACTAAGCATTCAAGAGAAGGGAAAGATCCCAGCTCAACCAATGCCAAATCCTAGAGGTCAGGTACACATGAGTGAATCTTCACTTGGTGAACCTTCAAACCATGAACAAGTCCAAGCCATCACTACCCTTAGAAGTGGAAAGATTGTTGACAAAGCTATAGGTTTTGGGATTCCTAAAGGTATTGTGGAGGAGAAATCTAGGGAGAGTGAAGAGGGAATCAAAACACAAGTGACAAATGAGAGTTTGAGTGACAAAGAAGGCGAGATAAATGAGAAAGAGATGAGTGAGAAAGGAGATGATTCAAGAAAAATTGGAGTCAAAGTGAGTGATTTAGAATTTGTTCCTAGAGCACCATTTCCACAGAGGTTAGGGAAACCTAAACATGATCTTGTGAACTCGAAAATCTATGAATTGTTCAAACAAGTGAAAGTCAACATTCCACTCCTTGATGCAATTAAACAAGTCCCATCTTATGCAAAGTTCCTTAAGGACTTATGCACAGTCAAAAGGAGATTGAATGTGAAAGAAAGAGCCTTTCTAACTGAGCATGCTAGTGCCATCATCCAGTTTAAGACCCCTCCCAAATACAAAGATCCTGGTTGTCCTACCATTTCATGCATTATTGGAAGTCATAAGATAGACCAAGCTTTGTTGGATTTAGAAGCAAGTGTGAATTTGATACCCTACACTATTTACGAACAGTTAGGTTTAGGAGAAATCAAGCCTACTCGAATCACCCTTCAATTAGCTGATAGGTCAATCAAGATTCCTAGGGGTATTGTTGAGGATGTGTTGGTCCAAGTAGATAAATTCTACTTTCCTGTTGATTTTGTAGTGTTAGACACTGCACCTATTCAAGGTTCTAATGCTCCCAACCCAGTCATCTTAGGTAGACCTTTCCTAGCTACATCCAATGCTTTAATTAACTGTAGGAATGGGGTGATGAAATTGTCTTTTGGGAATATGACTGTGGAGATGAACATATTCAATGTCTCCAAACAAATTGGTGAACATGAGGACATTAGAGAGGTAGATTTGATCCAAACAATTTGTCAAGAACACTTTGAGAGAGAATGGGTAAAGGATCCATTGGAAAGAACTTTAATTCATGATGAAAGACTTTATTCTTTGGAATGTGTTGATGAGGAAGTAAAAGAACTCGAGACTTATCTGGATCCAATGCCTATTATGTCAATAGGTCAATGGACCCCATCGTTTGAGCCTTTGATTTCACCCCAAGTGAAAGTGGAGGCATCTCTTGTCCGACCTTATAAACCAGAAAGGAAGCCTTTACCGAGTGATCTTAAGTATGCATTTCTAGGGGAAAATGAATCATATCCTATTGTGATTTCATCAAAACTTAGCATAGAGCAGGAACAAGAACTTTTGAGAGTGGTGAGAAAACACAAGAAAGCAATTGGGTGGACAATCACTGACTTGAAAGGAATTAGCCCTCTTTTATGTACACATAGAATTTATCTTGAAGAAGAGGCTAAATCTGTGAGGCAAATGCAAAGACAACTGAACCCAAACATGAAGGAAGTAGTGAGAGGTGAAGTGCTTAAACTGCTTGATGCGGGTATCATTTACCCCATTGCAAACTCAAAATGGGTTAGTCCAACCCAAGTTGTTCCTAAAAAATCTGGAGTCACGGTAGTGAAGAATGAAAATAATGAGCTAGTACCAACTAGAATCCAAACTGGATGGCGTATGTGCATTGATTATCGTAAGTTGAACATGGTGACTAGGAAGGACCATTTTCCGCTTCCATTTTTAGACCAAGTGCTTGAAAGAGTAGCCGGAAGAGCTTTCTATTGTTTTCTTGATGGATACTCAGGTTACAACCAAATTGAGATTTCTTTAGAAGACCAAGAAAAAACCACTTTCACTTGTCCTTTTGGTACCTATGCTTATAGAAGAATGCCTTTTGGCTTGTGTAATGCACCAGCCACTTTTCAAAGGTGTATGATGAGTATCTTTAGTGACATGGTGGAAATTTTTTTGGAAGTTTTCATGGATGATTTTTTAGTTTATGGGGATTCTTATGAGTTGTGTCTAATGCATTTAGAAAAAGTTCTTAAAAGATGTGAAGAGAGCAATCTTGTACTTAATTGGGAGAAGTGTCATTTTATGGTGACACATGGCATTGTCTTAGGTCACATTGTCTCTTCAAAAGGGATAGAGGTGGATAAGTCAAAAGTTGAAGTCATTCAAAAATTACCTGCCCCTAGGACTGTGAAAGATGTGAGATCCTTTTTAGGACACGCTGGTTTTTACCGAAGATTCATTCATTCTTTTAGTACCATTGCCAAACCATTGTGTAACTTGTTGTCACAAGATGTCCAATTTGATTGGACATCAAAATGTCAAGAAGCTTTTGAAAATCTTAAAGGGTTGTTGACCACTGCACCAATCATGCAAGCTCCTGATTGGTCTTTACCATTTGAACTGATGTGTGATGCTAGTGATTTTACGGTAGGGGCTGTTTTAGGGCAAAGAAAAGATAAGAAGCCTCATGTCGTTTATTATGCTAGCAAGACTTTGAATGATGCTCAATTGAATTACACTACAACCGAAAAAGAACTCTTAGTTGTGGTCTTTGCATTAGACAAGTTTAGGTCTTATTTGGTTGGATCTCTTGTTATTGTTTTCACTGATCATGCAGCATTGAAATACTTGCTCACAAAACAGGATGCCAAGCCACGTTTGATTCGATGGATCCTCCTACTCCAAGAGTTTAACCTTGAAATTCGAGATAAAAAGGGAGTAGAGAATGTAGTGGCTGATCATTTGTCCCGTCTTTCAAACTATGAGACCATAACTGATGAATCTCCAATAAATGAATTCTTTGTTGATGAAAATTTATTTTGTGAAGGTACTGTTTCCTACATTGGCTCTCCATGGTATGCTGACATAGCAAATTACCTAGCCACAAGTCAGATTCCTTCTCATTGGTCTAAACTTGATAAACAAAAATTCTTGCGCAACGTGCGTACTTTTTTTTGGGATGACCCCTACCTATTTAAATATTGCCCTGACCAAATTGTTAGGCGGTGCATCCCTGATCATGAAATTCCAAGTGTCATTAATTTTTGTCATGCATTAGCCTGTGGTGGGCATTTCTCTTCCAAGAAAACCACTGCCAAGATCTTGCAGTGTGGTTTTTATTGGCCCACTATGTTCAAAGATGTCCATGCCTTCTGTGTTGCATGTGACCGATGCCAACGACTAGGTAACCTCACTAGGCGTAACATGATGCCCCTTAACCCCATTCTTGTTTTGGAAATATTTGATTGTTGGGGGATTGATTTCATGGGACCTTTTCCAAGTTCATTTGGCTACCACTTCATCCTTGTAGCTGTTGATTATGTGTCTAAATGGGTGGAGGCCATTGCATCTCGCACCAATGACCATCGAGTTGTTGTCAAATTCTTGAAAGAAAATATTTTCTCTCGTTTTGGCATGCCCCGGGCTATGATTAGTGATGGGGGAAAGCATTTTTGTAACAAGCCCGTTGGGATGTTGATGAGAAAATATGGTGTAATTCACAAGGTCAGTACCCCATATCACCCACAGACTAGTGGCCAAGCTGAGTTGGCAAATAGGGAGATCAAGAACATTTTAGAGAAAACAGTCAATCCAAACCATAAGGATTGGTCCCTACGACTAGTTGATGCTTTGTGGGCATATCGCACTGCTTACAAGACCTCTTTAGGAATGTCTCCTTATAGGCTAGTTTATGGAAAACCTTGTCATCTCCCTGTTGAGATTGAGCATCGTGCATATTGGGCCATCCGGCAATTCAATGACAATGAAAACGAGGTTGAAAAAAATAGAAAGCTTCAATTGGATGAATTAGAGGAGCTGAGAAATGATGCATTTGAAAATGCAAAAATTTCAAAACATAAGATGAAAGCTTTGCATGATAAACATATTTTTAGAAAATCCTTTCATGTTGGTCAAAAGGTTCTCTTGTATAATTCACGATTACATCTCTTTCCTGGGAAGTTGAGGACAAAATGGATTGGTCCATTTGTGATTAAATCCATCTCTGAGCATGGTGCATTTGAGGTAGAAAATCCTAAGAATGGAAATGTTTTCAAAGTAAATGGTCATCGATTGAAACCTTATCTTGAAAACGTTGTGGCTGAAGTTGAGACATTGGATCTTGAAGATCCAATACCATTGTAGTATCAGAAGTAATGAGTTTTTATTTTTATTTTATTTTTCATTTTCATTTTTATTTTTATTTTTATTTTCTTTCTTCCATCTCTTATATTTTCTTGTTCATGCATTAGGGACAATGCATAATTTTCAGTTGGGGGGTGTGAGGTTCTTTATTTTCACAAAAAAAAAAAAATCAATGTTTTCTTTTAGTTGTGATATGCAGGTTAAAAAAAAAATCAAGCAAGAAGTCAGCTCATGTCCAAGTCAATCAGACATTCATCCTTGAAAACAAAAGGGGAGTAACAGTTTTCTAATCGTTATACTTTTCTTCTCTTTCTTTTTTTTATTGAGGATAATGTAAAACTTAATTTTAGATATTTGATTATGTTGAATGCTTGAGATAACCATGCTTGTTTAAAAAAAAAAAAAATTGCATTCGAATGTGAATGAGACTTGTTTAGGATCAACATTACATTTTTGGATTTATTATTGTGTTGAACATTGCATGCTTTAATTTGGGATAGATAATATCTTATAAAGCAAGATATAGCATACTTTTTTTTAAAGATTATTGAAGTACATCTTTCCTTGTAAAAGTTGTGTGAGTTGTGCGATTATGCATGAAAGATGAGTGTGATGCTTTACTTGTGATTATCCCTTTTGATCTAGTCCTAAACAAGGTTTAAGTAAATAAAGTAATAATTATTACACAAATAAATAAATAAATGTGTACAAAGTTCTATCTACTCCAATGTTTTGAGTTGCTCAGTAACTAGGGGTATTCATCACAAATGTTTATCTTTACGTCAAAAGGCAGCTTGAAATATGAGTATGCAAAGCACTTTAAGTTTGTGACTTTGTGAGTAACCGGGTGCATTCATCACAAATGTTTGTATTCGCGTCAAAAGGGAAGTGACCACTTAAAGAAAAAGAATAAATAATATCTTCAAAAAAAAAAAAAAAAAGAAGAAGAAAAAAAGGGAAAAAATATATATAGATATTTCTTTAGTTTGCTACCTTGTTTGTAGTAGTGAAAAGGGAAGATTACAAGTTGAGTTTTCGCGTGAATCAATTATGTTGGTTGCATGATAAATACGATTGAATTTGGAATTTTGTATGGATGTTTGATTTAGAGAATGTGAGTATGCTTATTTTTCTTTATTTGGTATTGTGTACACTAAGTTAAAGATACCAATGTTTGCATGATAGGTCCTTTAAGTGTGATGAGTCGAGCCTAATTATGTTATTATTATTCTTTTTATTTCAAAGGTTTTATGTTTTGTTTTGCTTGAGGACTAGCAAAATCTAAGTTGGGGGGTGTGATTGTGCATCAAAAGTATCATTAAGTCTTTTATTTTACATATGTATTTATTGTTTTTATTTGAATTTTTTATAATAAGTGATGTGCTTTTTAGTAATGAAGTTTCTTTTAATGTTTCGATAGGTTTTTGGAGCTTAAATGAATTATTTTAGAAAATTCAACGTCGGAATTCGGAACAAAGAATTGAAGAGAAATTTAGTTGAAGATTGAAGCAAATCTTGGCTCAAATAAGTGCTCCAAATTTGCCCAAAAAATCAATTATTTTCCAATTCTAGAAAAGAATATCATATGATCCATTTCAAGCCCAAACTTACCTTATGTTGTGTGCAAACTTCAACCATCAAACACTCAAGGTTTCAATGTCAATCTTAGCCCAAATAATAGGTACAATTGTATACTTATTTGATGTTTAAATCCAGCCCCAAATCAGCCCCCAAATCAGCCTCCAAATCAGCCCAAGCACAATCCATGATCTTACATGTCCACACAACAAATAATATTTGATTTATTTTGGGCAATTAATTGATTCAAGAGGGCAAGCACATGGATGGAAAGCTGAAGGGGACATTGTGACATTATTTTGGGTCAACAAGAAGAAAGAAACAGCTCATAAAGGAGGAAGAAAATCGTGCACCAAAGTGTTCTCCAAGCTGGCCTGATTTAATTTTCCAGAACATCTTTCGGTGTTTTGCCCATAACTTTTGACTCAGATGTCCAAATGCGCTGTTCTTTAATGATCTGGAAAGCGCATAGAATTTCCTATAAATATGTCTCTAATAGCCATCTCCAGGAGAGGCTTATAAGAGGGTCTAATTGCTGTCCAAAGTTAGAGTCAGATTTGTGTCCGAATTTTTACTGAAATTCTGTTGTGTTCTTCTTTGTAGATTTCGGTTCTTTAGTTTGTAAAACTTATTATTTCAGTTTGATTCAAGTTATTTCATGTTTATTAAAGTGTTCTTATATATAATCATGGTTGGCTAATCTCTTTCTTGGATCCAAATCAAGGATGATGGTGATTGAGGTGAGTTCTTTAAGATATGAATGAATGTTAATGATTATCTTCTCATCTTCTTCATGAATGTTTTATTATTGCAAAGAAATTTTAGAAATCATTTAGGTAATGTTATAATCTTGAATTTTTATGCACAAACCTTAGTTTTGGTATAGAGATTGCTTGATTCAATGTCTTACTTAATTTGAAAGTACTTGTTCATTCTTAAGCAATAATTAATCTTCATCTTTTTAAACTTCATTGTAATATCTTCCGATCTAATATCACCATCGTTGATATTAGGTTGAGTTATCTTATATATGTTGAAGAAATCACCAATACATCACCATTAAAATTGATTTGGACCAAGACTTACTTTTTCTTGTCTTTTAAAATCTATTTACACTTTTTCATCTTTGAAAACAAATCCATCAATTATTTTCAACCAAGTTATTGTTAATTTAATTTCTCTTGAGTTTTTTTTGTTGTTACCTAGCTTAATTTCCAGATCTAGCTCTCTGTGGATATGACCTCGATCTTACCGAGTTAATTGCTACATCGCACACTCGTGCACTTGCGAGTTAAAACAAGCCGATCACAAAAAGCGGTCAAGCAATCTTGATGGTGTAAAAGTGCATGTTTATCAAGGTTTTATATCATCATTTTGCACTTGAAGTATCAATAACTCCTTAACTAAAGCATGTTTTATAATAACAAGTTTGATACTATAAGATACCTTAATTTATGGTAAATGCTCATCTTAAATGCAGGCCTATCACATAAATGAAAGGACTGATTGATGAGTTTAAGTATTGAAAGTGAAAGGACAAAGAGATGGCCAAACTTAGAAAAGAGATGCCGGTGCAGTCCAAACTGGAACATTGCTCGGTAATTGGATCATATCTAAAGCTCTAGATCTCGGATTTAGGTCCATTTTATATGGATGGAAAGGTAAGATAAAGGCCTACAACTTTCATGGGAGCCCAAGATTTAAAAAGGTCGTTTTGAAGTCCAAATTGAAGGAACAACGAAGAAGTCCGAAGCTGTCCTGCAACCCAGACACTATTTAGTGTTCAGCCCATATCTTGAGTTCTAGAAGTCCAAATGACCTCATCTTTTTTTTGTTGGAAAGCTGAGACAATTTCCTAGAAGATTCTTGAGGATTCTGGGAAAATTATAATGTTATAAATGACTTCTTGTTCAGACAAGAAGATAAGGATTGTTATCAAGTCAAGATGTAGCCACCCACTCATCAATTAGTCAACAAATCAATAGTTCCAAATTTTGGCCTATTAAAGGAGGCACTTACCATGTATTGAGGCATCTTGGTTTCCAGATCAAGATCATGCTCTTGCTTTCTCTCTTTGTATTGCTTATGTTTTGCTTTCATTAATATCAAGTTTATGCACTTCATTTCCTTTCCTTTACTTAGTTAACTTCTTTCTCATTTATGTTCTTATCTTGTTCATTTATGTTTCTTTCTTTCATTATGTTTAGCTACGTTAATTATGTCAAGGTGAAAAGGGTACACTAATGGTGTAAGAATAAGTATAATATAAACTTAACATGGACCTTAACGTTGGATACTAACATGTTTTATATTTGTTATCTTGTTCACTTTTAATACGTTGCTTGTTAAATGGTTAATCTAGATTTATGTTGTATAACACTTGATACAACAAATACTTGGTACTTTCATAGCCCATACTGTATGGTATAACCGACACCTGAGCTATGAAAGGAACTTGATTTGTTGTTAACATAAGTTATAATCATGAATGCCTGCCAACATTTACAAGTATTAGCTTTATTCGAATAAGATAACTAATATAATCATGTTAACAATTTATAATCTGATTGGAACCTCCTTTATGTGTGGTTTCCAATTGAATAATAAGAGTTTATACTATACTTGTTTGAAGTACCATTAGTGGATCCTCTAACCTTGACATTTATCTTTATCGTTGTGTAATCCTTACATTAATCTTTCATCTCAAAGTTCTCATTAATTTCTTCATCTTCTTCTTCTTTTATTACTACTACTACTTTTACTACTACTACTACTACTACTACTACTACTACTACTACTACTATTATTACTATTAGTATTATTATTATTATTATTTACATTCTGTTTATATTATATAATATATCTCTTTGATCTTTTCATAAACTCGGTATATAGGCTGGACACATGTGACCCGATCTTTTAGATCATTCTCAGGTGTAACAACGCCACGTACTGAGTATTATTGTTATTATTATTGTTGTTGTTGTTATTATTGTTGTTGTTGTTGTTATTATTGTTGTTGTTGTTGTTGTTGTTGTTGTCTTGTTATTTATAATTTATACAATTAACCTCTCTGTAGTTCGACCCCGGTCTTGCCGGGTTATTTATTACTTCAACACTCCTGCACTTGGGAGAAGACATCAAGCTTTTGGTCGTGTTAGCAGCTTTCCAGAGATGATGTTTTCTGAGAGATCCAAAACTTGAAGAGAAGACATAATGCCAAACGAAGAGGGAATGCTACCGTTGAAGTGGTTTTTAGACATGGATAAAATTGTCAAACTTGGGAAATACGCTCTAATTTCTGTTGGGATGTGGTTGTCCAAGTGATTGTCAGAAATATCTAATTGTGACAAACTCACATGTGGATGAATTGGCAACTAGAAAGGTCCTGAAAGAGAATTGTTGACCAGGAAAAGTTCATATATGTTTGTGTTGTTCTCTAGCAACCAATTTGGAACCCCTCCCCTCATTTTCATGTTAAAAAAATAAATTTCCCGCAAGTTGTGTTGATAGAAGAGGAATTTGGGAAAGGGCAATGCTCCACCATATGCTTGACCAGATAAATGAAGCCTCTCTAGTTGGAACTTTGGGATCAAATTGTCCTCTAGCTCTGCACAGATTTCATTATTATAACCAAAGAAGAATTTGAGTTCCGAATGCTTGAAAAATGACCTCAATGAGATGGGGATTTGAAAGGGATTGTCCGAAAGTCTTAATTCTTTGATGGATGTCAGATTTGTAAGAGGAGACAAGGAAATATCTCCCACTAAGTAATTGGAAGAGAGATCTATTTGTTTCAGGGATGTCAAATTTGCCAAACAATTAGGCAAGACACCGCTGAGATTATTATTGCTGATATCAAGACTTTAAAGATACTTCAACTTGCATAGACCTGAGAATTATCAATTTACAAAATATTTAACATGAGAAAAAGAGAGAGAGAGAGATCAGAAAGGACCATCAGACTTACCCTCGGCTATAGGTATGTTGCCACTGAGTCTACAACCATTTAACTTTAAACTCTTCAGAGTGGTAATCCTTCCTATTGTTTGCAGAAAGCTATTATCGAGAGTAGAGGAACTCAAATCCAACTTTTGCAAATTCTTGAGAGAAGGCAAGGCTACGATAAAACAAATCGACAAGAAATGATTAGTATTTTTGAAGAGGATAAAGTAAGGGATACCAATTAGGAGAAGCTCAAGTCTCTATAGCCAAATTAGACATCAGTACATATTGCAACTCACCTTGAGCTAATATTGTTCCTTCGAAATTATTGTTCCCCAGATCAAGTGTCTTGAGGTTTGGGAGTTTTGCCAATGATTGCAGTAATGGAAGTGAAATTCTTCTTCCATTTGCGGTGATATTAAGTAAACAAACCCTGCTTAGATTTCCGAAACCTCTAAGACCTGCAAGATGATAGAAAGTAATATTTGTATAGAAATGAAACAGAAATGAAGAAAGAGCAAAGAGTATAAAGGAAGAAAAACAGAGAATCAATCTATTAACATAGATGCAGAAGACGAATTATAGCATAGTTTTATTATTTGCTTTTGCTTACCTTTTACATTCGTCATTCTCAGTTTATATATGCAGTATAGGAAGATACTATACGGAGAATATTCTTCCTTTTACACTCAGTATGCATGCTAACAGATTCTCCTTTAACAAAATAATACTAACAGCTTTGTAACAATATTAATTGCTAATCTTCTGACACTTGGCATCATTAGGACCGTTGATATCTTTACATGCCCCCTCAATCGCAGGCTGGGAGGAGCCAAGCATGAGATTGGAACAATGATGCTGAAATAAAGAAATGGAAAGGCCTTTGGTGAGGATATCAGCAAACTGATCACAAGAGGAGACATGTTGAACCAGTAAATCACCCATGATAACCCGCTCTCTCACAAAATGATAATCGATCTGAAGATGTTTCATCCTGGAATGGAACACTGGATTGGAAGCAAGGGAGATAGCAGAAATATTATCACAATGAATTAAAGGAGGAAGAAGTAAGGGAATATGAATGTCACATAGCAGCTGACGAATCCAGGCAAGCGCGGCAGCAGTGATTGCTAGAGCGCGATATTCAGCCTCCGTAGATGAACGAGAAATAGTATGTTGTTTCTTAGAAGCCTAAGAAATAGGACTGGAACTAAAATACACAAGAAAACCAAAGACAGATCGGCGGTCATTAGGATCTCCAGCCCAGTCGGCATCACTATAGGCCTGCAAATGAAGAGGACCAGGATGAAAGTGAAGGCCAAGATGTAGGGCACCTTTGAGATATCGTAAAATATGTTTGACGGCGACAACATGAGAAACCATTGGATTATGCATGAACTGGCAAGCTTGATTCATCGAAAAAGCAATATCAGGCCTGGTGACAGTGAGATACTGCAAGGCTCCCACAATGCTCCTGTATTGCTGCGGATTAGAATAGGGTTGGCCATCATCCTTGAGCAAGTGATGATGAGGAAGACAAGGAGTAGCACAAGATTTTGAATTCTGCAAATCAACCCTGGAAAGTAAGTCAGTGACATAGCTAGTTTGAGACACAAATAAACCTGTAGGTAGATAGGAAATCTGCAGCCCTAAAAAATGATGCAATGGACCCAAATCTATGAGGTCAAATTCTTGAGACAGAGCAGTAATAATAGATGAAAAAAGAGAGGAATAGCTGCCAGTTAGAATGATATCGTCAACATAGAGGAGTAAGAGCAGAGTGTCATGAGAAGAGTGCTGAACAAATAAAGAGGAATCAACAAGAGATGCTTGAAACCCCAAGCTGGGCAAAAAACTTGTGAACCGCTCATTCCAGGCACGAGGAGCGTGCTTAAGACCATACAAAGACTTCCTCAGCCGGCAAACAAAATCAGAGGGATGAGCCTTACTAACAAAGCCCTGAGGTTGTGTCATATAAACCTCCTCATGAAGAATGCCATGCAAGAATGCATTCTTCACATCAAGCTGCTGCAAGGACCAATGAAAGTGAACTGCAAGGGCAAGAACGAGGCGAACAGTGGTGGGTTTCACCACAGGGCTGAAGGTTTCTCCATAGTCAATACCCTCCTCTTGACTAAACCCCTTAGCCACTAACCGAGCCTTATGGCAAGCAATAGAACCATCATCATGCTTCTTCAGCTGGTAGACCCACTTACAGCCAACAAGATTTCTGTCAGGTGGCAAAGCAACAAGGTCCCAAGTACCTTGGGCATGAAGGGCCTCAATTTCTTCCTGCATGGCTAATTGCCATTCAACAGTTGCATAAGCAATCTTGAAGGAACGAGGTTCAACCTGAGAAAGATCAAGAGACCAAACAGTGGCAGAATATGCCTTTTTCTTGGAAATGCCATTTTTAGACCTTGTAGTCATGGGATGAATATTAATAGGGGAGAGAGGCAGAACGACACACAGTCGCTCAAGGTGGAAGTCTGGATCCACGGGGAGAGGAGAATGGGCAGGGGAGTGCAAGTAAAATAAGGGTTGTGAAGACATACCAGTTGACAAAGAAGGTAATGATGCAGAATGAGGAGAAACAAGAGGCAAAACAGAGTTATGAAGAGAGACAGATGGGGAAGAAGGAGAGACATCAGGCATATGCAGAGAAGGAGATACTGCTGGCAGAGGCACAAAAATATAAGGAAACAATGATTCATCAAAGAGGACATGGCGAGATATAAAGATGCGATTGGTATGAAGAGAAAAACAAATATACCCTTTATATTGGTCGGCATAGCCCAAAAGGATGCATGTGGAAGTTTTAGGTTGTAGTTTATGAGTGTTGTAAGGCCGAAGTTAAGGGAAACAAGCACAACCAAAGACGCGCAAGTGATGGATGACAGGGGATGAACCATACAGCAAGAAAAAAGGAAATTGCAGCTGGAGAATTTGACAAGGCAATCTATTAATCAAGTAGATGGAAGTAGCACAAGCATGAAACCAAAATGTAAGAGGTAGATGGGCAGTTTGTAACAAAGTGATGGCAGTTTCCACAATATGTCGATGCTTTCTTTCAGCAAGACCATTTTGTTTAGGGGTATGGGGACATTATATTTGATGAACAATGCCCTTGGTAAGAAGATAGTTTTTAAAGTTGGTGCTAATATATTCACCACCTCCATCACTTTGAAAGACCCTAAGTGTGGCAGAAAATTGAGTAACTAAAAATGTATGGAAATGGACAAAAATAGAGTAAACCTCTCCTTTATTGATCATGGGAAAAATCCAAGAGTACCGTATACATTCATCAACAAAACTAACATAATATCTAAAGCCATTAATAGACATTACGGGTGCAGGGCCCCAAACATCACTATGTATGATTTCTAAAGGATGAAGCGACTTAACTGCTGAATATGGAAAAGGAAGCTTGGTAATTTTGCCCTCTAAACAAGTGGTACAAACTGACGTGGTAGGATCTGAAGTGAAGGGAATCTAAGATTGAGTGAGAAGAGTGGACGTGATGCTATTAGAGGGATGACCAAATCGCTTGTGCCAAAGACTGGTTTGAACTTGTTGACCAAGATAGCAAGACTGATTATGATGGGAAGCGGAGGCAAGTTGAAAAGGTGTGTGCGAACTAGAAGAAACAGAAAAAAGAATAGGATATAAACTGTGACTACACAGTCCCTTGAGAAGGACATTCCCCATGATTTTGTCCTGAATCCAAAAACCAAAGTCATCACAAATAAATCGACAATGATTATCTTTACACAGCTTATAAATTGACAGTAGATGTTGAGATAGCTTAGGAACATGCAACACTTGGTGTAATTGTAAGGAGCATTGTGGAATAGGCAAAATAGAAGAGCCAGTACTAGAAATGCTCAAACCTGAACCTCCTGCAGTGGTAATAGCATCAGGACCAGAGTAAGGAGTAGCCTCCTGAAGTTGAGAGAAATCAGATGTCATATGAGCTGTGGCGCCAGTATCAGCCACCCAAAATGGTTCAAGAGGTGGAGGAAAGGTGGCAGCCATAGCACTAAGATTGTTGGAAGGAGGACGACCTTGATAGGAGAAGTTGCCTCGATGATAACATTGAATGGCAGAATGCCTATACTTCCAACAAATTTGACATTGAACAGAAGAGGTTGGGGCTGAGGTTTGGTTGTGACGTTGATAACAATCGACAGCAACATGACCTCTCTTACCACATATTTGGCAAGTAGTAATATCAGTTCCAGGACCAAGAATACAAGGATTAGAGCTTGGTGGAGCAGGATGGTGTTGAGCAGGATGGTGTTGTTGGCCAGATGGGAAAGTATGGCGGCCTCTACCGCGACCCCTAAACTGAGAGCCTCGGTGATGAAAATAACCACCAGTGTTATGACTATTAAAACCACTCTGATAGCCGTTAAAACCTCCAGAGGAAAATTGAGAAGTAGGAGCTGACTTGAAGGTGGAAGAAAGAGGATTAGAATTACCTTCATCGAGAACCAGAGCCTTGCCTTGAGAGACTTCATTATGAACATGCATAGCAGAGACAAATGGAGAAGATGAATGGGTCTGCTCAATAGCAGCTTCTTCAGCAAGCAACTAAGAGCGAAAATCTTTAAGAGATAACACATTATCTCTGCCTCGAACCATACATCGGAATGTGTTATAGTCAGAGGAAAGGCCATTGAGAGCCAAGATCACAATATCCTCATCTTCATAATAAACTCCTGCAGCAGAGAGATGATCACGGGCATCTTTGATTCTCTGCAGATACTGAGACACCGGTTCTGAACCTTTCTTGATAGTTTGAAGTTCACTTTTCATCTGAAAGATTCGTGCCTTGGTTACTGTAGAAAAACGATCCTGCAATTGAATCCACATATCATGAGAGCTGATGCAGCCAATGACATAAGAAATGGCAGTAGAAGAAAGAGTGGCAATAAGTAGCTACATAAGTGCTCTGTCATGCATTTTCCAAATCTGATGATCATCAGATTCAACACCCTTAATATCGGAATCTGTATCAAATCGACTTGGACATTTTCTGGAACCATCAACAAATCCTAGAATTCCATGACTCTCAAGAAGAATTTTCATTTGAAATTGCTAGACGAGGTAGTTTGTATCGTCAAGTTTCACTATTATAGCAGTAGAGATTGCAGGAAGCAGAGAAGTGATAGGAGATTGAATAATATGAAGTTGAGAGCTAGTCACCATTTTAGAATGTAGGAGAAAGAAGAAAATTGAATATTATAATGTTCGGTGAAGTAATAGAAAAACTGGAGTTTTGAAGAAGAGAATCAGTTAGGCAATATATCAAATAGTTGATAGGCACATCAACAAGTATACAAGAATTTTATGAAGAGGATGAGAATAAAGCCAGAATTCAGAAGTTAATGGCCACAAGATCAAGAGTTACACAGCTCTGATATCATGATAGAAAGTAATATTTGTATAGAAATGATACAGAAATGAAGAAAGAGCAAAGAATATAAAGGAAGAAGAACAGAGAATCAATCTGTTAACATAGAAGCAGAAGACGAATTATAGCACTGTTTTATTATTTGCTTTTGCTTACCTTTTACATTCGTCATTCTCAGTTTATATATGCAGTATAGGAAGATACTATACGGAGAATATTCTTCTTTTTACACTCAGTATGCATGCTAAGAGATTCTCCTTTAACAAAATAATACTAACAGCTTTGTAACAATATTAATTGTTAATCTTCTGACACTTGGCATCATTAGGACCGTTGATATCTTTACACAAGAGAGAAGAGAAACAAAACAAGTTTCACGCCTTACGAGCAAATCAAAATCGTCCTTACTGCATGGAATCTCGGGTAAAAAGTTAGGTGGGTCGATCGATCTGTGAAGCCACCATCGTTCATGTGGAATATTTAAGTAATACCTTCTGAGAACACAAACTCGTCAATCTCATTTCCGCTGAGATAAAGCTTCCTCAAGTTGCTCAAAGCTTCCAATTCTAGGTTGCAGGAAAACAGAACTGATTAGGTCACATCAAAGCCTTGGAACTCATTTTTTGAAATGGAATAACGTGTGAGCAATAATTGGTTTATAAACCTTTCATATTGAATGTTCCTTTCAGATGGTTCTTTGCCAGATCGAGATTCTTGAGAGATGAAAGACCCTTGAAGGATGATAAGATACTGTTATCAAAGCGATTACCTCCCAAATCAAGATACTCCAAATTGCTCAGTTTCAGCACTTCATCCTCACCACCTGTAAGAAATAATTGTACAAGGTTTGATGTAAAAATAGCGAAACAGTGAAAAGATAATGCATAACTCAAAAATCTTTCGAACCATGAAGGGATTTAAACCCTTCAATGTGATTGCTCGCAATACGCAGATTCCTTAAGTTAATTTGTCAGATTATTCAATCCTGGCAATACGTAGAACATAAATTAATGCTATATATAATTGCTTTGGAATCATGATTGTGTTTGAGACAATTAGTTTAAAAACTGAGATGAGAAGAGCCAGGCTCACCTTCCACGCTAATTGTTCCTTCGATTTCATTATCGTGTAGAGATAAATATTTCAAAGATGAAAGACCACCTAAGGATGAAAAGATGCTGCTGTTGAATTTGTTTTCTCCTAACTGGAGTATCTCCAAATTGCCAAGGACTGATAGTCTTTCAAAACCTACATGAGAGTGCATGGTTAGCGTTTAAGCATTAAAGTTATAAAACTTGTATCAATTTCTAAAATTGCAGCTAAGAGGCAAACCTTCATTCTCAAGACATCCTGCAATACGATTTCCATACAAGTAAAGAGCGTTTAGCTCTGGGAATGGAAGAAACAAAGACGCATTCAGGAGCCAGTCTCCCAGCTCCCAACCCCTTGAGAAAGAAAGGTCTATTTCGACAACTCGATGTGTGCTGGAGTTGCAGTGGACTTGTTTCCATTCGCAGCAGTTAGCATCTCTTCCCCAGGAGAGCAGGAATCCGCCATTTGGGTTACTAAAGGCTTCTTTGATTTGCAAGAGAGCAACTCTTTCTTCCTCCAAGTAACCATGGCACCGCCACCCTTGTATTAAGACCACCACATTTATAATCATTATCACTGCTAAACACAGCCTGTTCAACTCCATTTGAAGAACTTTGCTATTAGTAAATTCTCAGAAAAAAATACAAAGTACACCTCTGTCACCATAGAAAGTAACTGTCAGAGGTTCTCTTATAGGATAGGATAGCGCAAAGCTTACGTTTTTACAAGACCACGGTGTAGAGAAATTAACGAGAATCACTCCGCGTAATGTTCAACAGATTTTCTTTTTATTTTTTATTTTTTATTTTTACTTTCAAGTACGTATACATAAGATCTACTTTGTTTGACTTCTCATTTGGTGGTTTCAGACTTGGCATGCGTTTTCTTTAAGAAAAAAAAAAAGGAAAAATTAGATTTATGCCCTATTACTGCTGCATTTACTGTGGTGCGGCCTCAACTGCACTGTACCTAGTTCAATTAATTAAAAACATTGAAACAAAAGGGACAGGATTTTAACCCTTCAAAGAAAAAACAGCTTTTTTCTATTGTTCATTGTACATGGAAAACTATAGTTTTATACTTGAAATTTTTATTATTTGTTTTCTATGTTTTGTATGTTTCATTTGTAAATTTTATTTGTTTTATTTTCAGACCCTAAACTATACCGCTAATAAAAGATTATTTTGTTGTAAAAAAATCATTTGAATAAAAAATAAAAATTTTGACAAAGAGATCCGGTGCTTCCTTATGGAGGGCCCAAACCCCCTGTGCAAAGTCGATCCTGGAGCACCCTTTTATTATCTATGATTGAAGCTCTACGCCTTGACTCGAAGTCAACTGAGGAAATCTAAACCATCTTTTTTTCAGAAGACTTTTTAGATGGTTTTACTGGGTTCTTGATACACATGAAGAAGAACACGCAATCATCCGTTTATAAACGCCAAGATAGTAAAATGCGTTTTTCATAGGAGGAAAAAAGCTTGCGGGCACATCGTGGCTGGCAATTTGGACCACTATTAACAGCTTTCTTTTCTTCTGTCTTAGCAGGTGGCCCATCGAGCCATCATCAGGTCAAGCGATGAATGAATGCAGCAACCTTCTTCTTCGTCATAGCGTGTCATTTTCCACAACCACTAACAAGACTGGCAGCCACTGCATTATTCTCAGCCGTAGGGAACACGTCGCGCGCGATGACCAGTTCATCTGTCTCTTGTAAAAAGTAGGAGTAAAATGCAAGGTTTTTCAAGGTGTTCTTCAGCGGTCCCCATGGGGTCAGGGTTTCATCAATCAACCTGCAAATTGGTCTCTCTGTTCTTTTTTTTTAAATCCAAAATCAAACATGCTCATAATAGCCACGGTAAATGCTTTTTTAAATTTTTATTATGAATGGGTTCAAGTTTGACTAAACTAATGTTTCATACCGTCCAATAACAAATCTAACACTAATATAATGGGACTTCAAAGTGAATATATCAGATCAAACTAGGTTTCACATCTATGAAAAATAACCTACTAAGAAAATTCACAAAAACTATAAATAAATAAACAAATAACTGATTAGTTCCTGCTGACTGGATCATGTTTAGAGTACTTAGAACAAGCTTTCTTCATAAGAGTGGAAATCTGAAATCTTGAAGTGTGTATTTAACCATTTGAATCTCCCACGATTTGACCTGAGCTTCTGGAGCCAGTCCCATCATGAACTCTGCTGTTTCTTTCATCCCTAACTCCATAAATAGTTGAGTGGCAGAGATAATTGTATAATAGCTGTATATTTTAAAATCAGGAAAATGGTGAGAATTGCACACATTCTTCTAGTGGTATATATAGGTAGCATTATGTTTAATTTGAAATCAAAAAACAGATAGAATCTATTCTGTTTCGATTAAGATAAAAAATTGAAAGAAATATAAGCTAGCATAAATTTCAAAATAACAACGGGCAAATAAGTGTCGGAAGCAAAACATTCTGGAGATTTAACTTTGTCCCATGAATTTTAGCTTGTCAATCACCCACATGTCTGCATATTCCACACATCTGCAACAGAAATCTCCAAATTGTACAAGAGAATTGCACCATTGGAAAGGTACAAAACTCTATTTTTCTTGCGAATATAGCTGCTAGTTGATACTAGGACCCACAAGGTTCATCAAATCACACAACAAGAATCAACCTTTCTCAACAAAAATCAACCAGTGGTGGCACAATGATAAGAAACTGGAACTAATAGGTCTGCATCAGGCGAACATTTATTTACTCCGTTTATTAAGACTAATTTATTGATCAATCATGATTTTGAAATGTAGACACTAAACAGAATACACAAAAAGCCAATACCATTTTACACACAAGGCTGAAATCCTTTGAACCTGGCTGACACATGTAGATTGTCTTGATTTTCATTTAACTATATTATTTAAATTAATTTGAGTCTTGATTTTTATTTAAATATATTATTAACAAATAAAAAGACGATGTTGCTAAGTTAGAATTGACACTGGTAGGATTTGATAATTTCTTGATAAATAACCTTCTCAAGTTTCACCTAACCCATAATCCAGGATTTGCTCCAGATCAACCTTGGATAGGGTTCAAAAACCATGGTGAAAAGTAAAAGGAACGTAACAGAGAGACGAGAGTCATGGGTGTTACCAGCCATTGAATTAATATTGATGTAAAGCAAAAACTTGGGAATTTCCTCGAAGAATCAATGGGACAATAAGCCAAATAAAGAAGACTTTATTACATATGGAAAATCATGTGATGACGACGACCAATTCCATCCAAACCACAGGATCGATAGCGTGGTATTGAATTCCAGTGTCATACAAGTGGGTTGTTTATTACAATTCATGAACGAACACTTTCTCAACTTTTTCATTGTAAAAGACAACAGTAAATTAAATCGATCCGCTACTACAGCAACAACAATCATAAGATCGAGTGTGTTGATTCGTCTTATAGTATAAAGAGCAGCTTGTACAAAGCCAGTGGTAAACAATTTAATTCATCAAGTATTTCAAATGCGTTAAGCAGGTTCTCTGCAGTAGTGATAAAGCTGATCTTCATGGTTTTATTACCAGGGTGATGGTTTCATTTGTGTTTGGAGGAAGAGAGAATTGCTCCATTGGAAATAAAAAATTTCCTTTTACCTACCCCTACCGATCCCAACCCCTTGTTAACGAAAGATCGAGCGTGTTGATTCGTCTTGTAGTATAAAGAGCAGCTTGAACAAAGCCAGCCTGTATATTTGTATACAACCAAAATTCCTCTAACTACCCAAACGGCGGCGAACACCTGCAATCTTGGGGAAAAGAAGCCGGCAGTTGTAATTGGGAAGGTATTTCCAATGGAGCAATTCTCTCTTCCACCAAACACAAATGAAACCTGGTAATAAAACCATGAAGATCAGCTTCATCACTACTACAGAGAACCTGCTTAACCCATTTGAAATACTTGATGAATTAAATTGTATACCGCTGGCTTTGTGCACTGCAGGGCTGCTCTTTATAGGAGGAGAGCGCAGTACTGTACCCTACAACCAGCGACGCTGCGCGTTCATCATTTAATTCCAAGCTATCGACCATGTGGTTTGGATGGAATTGGTCGTCGTCATCGCATGATTTTCCACACATAATAAAGTCTTCTTTATTTGGCTTATTATCCCATTGATGCTTCGAGGAAATTCCCAAGTTCTATAGCATTACATCATGCATGGTGCCAGCAGAAAGATCATCAATTCAATGGTCGGTAACACAGGGGTCTCGCCCCCCTCTGTTACGTTCCTTTTACTTTTCACTTTGCCTTGGAATGACAATAAAAAATATAGGAATATCGAGATTTAATCTTGTATTACTATCTTTTTTTTTATTAGATCATAAAATAACTTTCTTAAATTACTTATAAGAACTAGAAATAATTAAGAATTATTTCTCAAACAAAAGAAAAGGTAGTGGCACCGTAAATACACCATGCCTAGTTTAGAAATTTACACAAGGATTTATGCATATTCAAGGTTGATAATGCAGTTTAACAAGACAAAATTAAGAATTTTGAGGGTTTATTTTCATCGACTAAACTAATAGAAAGAGTCGAAATCTAGACGGAGGAGATCACAAAGTCACAAAACTTAAAAGACAAGTGAAAATCAATGACCCAACCAAAGTCAAGTCAACCGTGAAAACAACCTTTAATCATGTGACTTTTTACCTTTTCGATGGTTTTAATGGGCTTCTCATATGCGCATTAAAAATTGAAATAGAACATCTTAGAAACTGTGAAAAATAATATTTTTTTAATTTGATCGAATAATTTATTAATATCAAGCTGTTTTGTCTACTAATTTAAAATAAAATTTAAATTTTCATATTACTGAAAATATTTTTATTGATATTGATATTGATGTTAACGTTGAGGAATTAAATAATGCTTTGAGAACCAATGGACAAAAATACCAAGAAAAATGTTAAAAATATTGATATTTAATTATCTATCAATAAAACTTTCAATAAAAAAAACCCCAAATAAAGACCAGATTCTCTAATTTCATAAAAGACAAGCATTTCTTCTTATTATCTCTTCCTCTTTTGTAAAAAAACAAAAATGTTTCTCTCTCATTTTCTCATTCTTAACTCCTTCTCTTTTCTTTTTCTTATTTGTCTTTCATCCCTAACGGGTAAGTCATTATCTTCTCTGATTTTTTTTTTTTTTGCTTAGTTTTACTCTCTTTTTTCAACATATCATGTGAATTTGTTTTTTCTCTCTGCTCAACTTCACTCACAACAAAATTAAAGTTGGATTTTTCTTTTTTTTTATGTTTATTTTGCATTATATTTGTTTTTCTTATTTTTTTGTTGAATTTTTCTGTTTAATTTTGTAGTTGGAATGTTGTTGTTGGAATTGTTTTCATACAAGAATAGTTTTTTTTTAATGAAGAGAGTCGTGGTTTCTTTCCATCTTCCAAGGTTCTTTAATACGATGATCTTTTGTCCCCTTATTTATTTATCCTGACTATGGAGAACTTAAGAGCTATTTTTAAAGAGGCCTCACGGAACTCGATGTTTCATTATCACTGGCAGTGCCAACATAATATCATTACTCACTTGTGCTTTACTAATAACCTTATGATCTATTGTCAAGCAGATAGAACTCAGTCAAGATTGTGAGGAAGGCTTTGGATGATTTTGCAAGGTTGTTTGGTCTTGTTATAAATCCAAAGAAGAGCCCAATTTTTTTATCATGAGTTAATGATGAGCTTAGGACATCTTTACAAGATCTTTTGGGTTTCAGGTTAGGTTCTCTGCCAATAAGATACTTGGTTGTTCTATTGATATCTATTAAACTAACTCACTCTGATTATAAGCCTTTAGTAGAGTGGGTTCTCTCTAAGATTAAGCTGTGGACCTCAGTTTTTTTTTTTTTACTTGTATTGGGCGTCTTCAACTAATCAAATCATTTCTCTTCTCCATCCAGGTTTATTGGTCCTCCATGTTTATTCTCTCTTGCTCTATTATTAAGAGGAATAAGGGTATCTTGGTTGACTTTCTTTATAAAGGTTGCTCTATCTCCCACTTAGGGGCTAAGGTAGCTCGGGTCTATTTTTGATATCCCTTAAAAAAGGTGACCTAAGAATAAGGAGGATTCAAACTTGGAATGAAACAGTTATTTTCAAGTATGTCTAGCGACTACTATCAGATAGATCATCAGTTTGGTCGGGATGGGTCCATAATGTTTTGCTCGAAGGCAGATCTTTTGGGCATGTCATGCCTCCTTCAATGTCTTCTTAGTCATGAAGGAAGGTTTTATTCATCCAAGGTTGGTTTAAAAGGAAGTTTGTTTTCAATATTGATAGTAAAACTACTACCTCTATGTGGTTAAACTATTGGTTACCAGATGGGCAACGGTTATGCGACCTAGTGTATTTTAGGGTGCTCGCTTATACTAAGTTGTCATGGAATGCTAAAGTCTCATACATCATTAAGAGGGAAACTTGGGTTTTTCCATTTGGTAGTATGGAGCTCCAGCCTATATGGGACTCGATTACTTTTAACCCAAGAGTGCCTTACCAAACCATTATGTTTGGAACGGTAACTCATTGGGGGAGGTTCTCTATTGACTCGGCATGGGAGGTTCTTAAAGATTCCACACCCACAGACTATATACACCATCTTCTCTGGTTTTCAGGTTTCATCCTGAGACTCTCTTTTATCATGTTGTTTACCTTTATAGGTCATCTCAATATCATGAATAGACTACATGCTTTTTAGATCATTCCCTCTTTGACATGTATCCTTTGTGGGTTACAGGTTGAAACACATGAACATTTATTCTTTTAGTATCCTTTCTCTGCTACAGCTTAGGGTGCTATCACGAATATGACCTTTATGGATTGACCTTCTTTGACATGACATCATCTACTTTAGTAGGCATACAAGTACTTCAAGAAAAAAGAAAAAAAGGACTTTACGCATTTACTTACTTAGCTAGCCTTCTCTACCTCAATTTATTTCATTTAGTGTGAGAGAAATAATCAAGTTTTTCATAAGATTTATTGATCTCATCAGGATGTTTGCAAAGATATTTTTTATTTGGTTCAGTCCCATTTGATAGAGCTCGAACCAGGTTTCATATCCCAACTACTTTTAGGTTCATTTGGTACCTCTAAGAGTTATGAAATATAAGTACCCTTGCTAATTTCAAGACTATGTTTAGCACAGTTTTATATGTAATTAACTGGTCGACTGACTCATCTATTGTTTATCTTCACAATCTGCTTTTGTCTTTTTTCAGTTTTTTTTTTTTTTTTTTATCTTTTGCTTCTTGTTCTTGTTAATTTTTGTCAAATAGACTAGGTAACAAGCATTTATACCTCTTGAGGTATGCTCCTCGTGCTCTATATAGTTTCTTCCCCTTAATACAATAACTTTTATTCGGAAAAAAAAAAAATTGTTTTGCTATACATTGCAAGTTTTAATGTCTATTTAATATGTATGCTATGATTTTATTTTGATCAAGATGAACTTAATTATATAAAAATGCATGCAATCTAAACTAAATTATAGATCGAAAACAACAGTTATCCAATTCAAAAAAACCACTCAAAGATTTGAGCTGAACCATTACACTAATGCAAAATTATTCATCAAAGAAATTTAGAAGTGCATTTTCAAGGAAGCCAAAAATAAGGGATACATGAACCTTGTTCGGTATACTTCTAGCTAAAACAGGATATCAATCATCGATAACTATCCTCCTCGATTGCATTTTATCTGTCATATGGATAGGAAAACTTTATCATCATAACTAGTATTAACATGAATTAGATGACTGTTGATTTCCTGGATTGGCACTCAAACTTGCAACGCATTGTGCAAATTCTAAAAAAGTGAATTTACATAGCCGGAATATCTACTATGTCATGTGCTTCAGGAGAACGGCTTCCCATGGCCTCAACTTATCATATTCCACTTCGAGCAGCTTAGTGATTTGAAGTTTGAGGAAGCCTGAAAGAACCCCCAGCATAAAGCATCTCATAGACAGGCCTTATCCTCATAGTTAGAATAATGCTCAAGATGGAGCCCAAACCGCAGGCACCAGCCAGAACCAAGAAGGTGAGCCTGAAGCAATTTGGACCCAAGCAGGAGATGCTTGAACTGGACAGCAAATTTGGTACCTGCTGCTTTGCTGCCTCGTTATCATATACATAGCCTGCCAGGAGACCTGAGAAAAGGAACGCACCGAGAGGATTTCCTAGTGACATGAAGTTGTAAAATAAACCAAAATGCTTCAAGCCGAAAAGCTCAGAGACAGTCGGTATCATTATCGAGAACTGAACTCCATAGCAGATCCCGAGTAATGCTGTTGCAGCAAAAAGGGTACCATCAATTGCAGAAGCAAACAACAGGTATGTTATGATCATCATTACTTGAGTGCATGTCATCCATATTGTCCGAGGGATTGTTTTTGATCTGCAAGGAATAAATGTCCAGCACATCAAAGTAATACAACACCACAAAAATATTGTAGCCTGTGCAGTCTGTATTCGTTTGGAACCGAAAGTCAGACAATTACAATGGACTGATAAAGAAATTTTAGGATGTGCCAAAGACAAAAGCTCATGGAAATATGACAAGTAACATTCATATGACATTTTGGCAGAACATGAGCTATGCTTCTTATGCATATGTTTTCTCCGTCTACAAGCATCAATATCTGGAGCATATAACAGAAGAAAAACCGATGCAACTTAATTCTCAGAGGACGCTCGCAATGTCCAATAGATGGAGTGACAGTACTATTCCTAGAACTAAGCCCCATCATGACACAATTTGAGAATGAAAATCATCTTGGCATCCTTTGATTTGGTTTTTCTGTGTTTTATATTTTGTTTATAAAGTCACTGGCTCTAAGCCAAGACTTGCATGGTTTAGATGATTTGGTTTTTTTAACCTTTTAAATGTAGAGCATGTAAATCAATTAGGCATCAAAATGCAGAAAACTTCAATGTAATGAACTTAATGATTAGCCAAGAAGGGAAGAGTGTAGTAACCTGACAAAATGTTCAGACACAGTACCCCCACCAAGACGCCCCACAAAATTGCAAAAGCTGAAGAGCGACAACAAGATGGTAGTATCATGCACGCCTTGTGCAATTCCTATCTGGGCCAGATTATTGAGCACCGTTACCCCAGATCCAACACCCACAAAGTACACAAAGAAAAGAAGCCAGAAATCAGCCTTTATTAGGGCTTCAGTAAATCTGAAATCCTCCCCTCTTTTCGGTCTCCTCTTCTTCTTCACAGCCCCTTCACCCTCAGCTAGAAGCATAGCCACCTCAGATGCCTCAACATTTTCCCGAAAACTTCCGAGGGCTGTTGTTGATGAAGATGATTTCAGCAGTGGTTCGGTTTTGTCTGCGTTGTCTTCTTGTATCACACTGTCTGGAGTCTCAACTGGCTGGTGATGCATCTCTGGTTTACTGACTCTCATGCGGTGAAATGTCATTTTTATGGGTATTGCAAATGGAGCCATGAGAAGGACAACCATTATAACAAGAAAGGTATTAGATACCGGGGCACTGAAATGAAATATGTGATTCAATATGGTGGTTGTTAGGACATATAAGCCGAGTACAATAAGAGCTCCTTGAGTGAAAAGAAAATGGGCGTGTTCTGAAGAGTCTTCACCTGATGCAGGGGTACAAGCTCTTACAAAATACATGACTATGAAACACAGAACAGGAATTCCAAGTGCAAGAAACATCAGAAGCTTAGATGAGGAATTGCGGAGCAGAGTACTATAAATTTCAGTAAATACTGCAGCACTGATTCCACCGTAACCTTTAAGAACACCAGCAACAGTGCCTCTACTAAGAGGAAAGTTTCTCATGTTGGTTACAAGAACAGCTGTGCTCAACCAAGCACTACTATTGGTGGCAACACAGAGAGCAAGGCATAGCTGCAATATCGTAAAGTGAAAACAAAAAATGTGACTTTAGTCCTTTTGCTGGAAAATTTTAAGAACGAGCACAATGAACATATATGCCACTCAACCAAATAAAAATGATGAAGAATTTGAGAAATTAAACATGCATTAAAGTATCTGAGCACAGGATATTTTCCACAAATCACAAAGTAAACCACATGAAGCAGCAACTATATCCATATTTGCAGAAAATCTCACTCCTATGCATACAACAACGAAAAAAACTTGTGAGTTTCTACAGCATAACAGTGATTCGCCATCCTCTAACACTGTAGTTTATCATATCTGTCATGAGCAATAATATGGAAGCTGATTTTACTAGACAAAAAGGTAGACAACCTTGAACTCAAATGACAAAAGTGCGGGGGGTGGAGTTGCAGCAGATTGTGAGTTCAAATCTAGTATTGAACTCATTTTTTACCATTTTTACATTAGCCATAAAAAGAGGACAGTCTGGTGGTGCTCTTTCAGCAGGAAATGGAATCCTTGCTTGTGCGTACATGCTTGTTTTCAATCAAATAAAGCATGTATGGCCATTCATTGTTTGCATTTTGTCCATGCAAATAGGACAATGATGCAGTTAATAATTTATACCGAGATTACACCTGAAACATCTCCTTGAACATTATGCATCCGAGATTACACCTGAAACATTCTTCTCTAACCTTATTGCTTAATGATGCAGTTAATCATTTATACCCAGTAACCATATATCAATGACGAGAAGTGCTTTTAGTATTTCCAGACATGATTGCAGAATGAAACTCTATCTTTCTCCAATACTTATGATTATTTTAATGGTGTTATACTTTTCATGGTGCCTGGTTATTTCTTTTCATTTAGTTTCTTTGCTGTCCCTCTAAGCTTACCAGGCTATTCATCCTGATTCGGCATAATAGTATTAGATTGCGTGGAGTTCTCTTTAATCGTCCATTTACTTGTAATTAAGTCTCGTTTAAGCTTTTCCCTCGCAAGCTTCACGAACATTTCCTCCCACTTCCAAGAAACCGGAAAAGCCAAATCTATTGGAAATTTACCAGATTATATCCACTAAATTCATCAAAAATTCTCTCCAAAACAACTTTAGAATGTAAAAGCATTCCATTCATTGATCATAAAAAAAAAATTAAAAAAACATTGCAATACGAATCCAAGATCAGTGTAATTCACATTAATCACATCAATTTGATAGCCCCTAAACCATGTAAACAATGACCACTCTACCTTCAACCTAATCCCACAATCATATGACAGAGAAGATCACAGGAAATAATTCACTAAAATCTTAATTCAATGAAACAGAAAATGGGCGTCAATTATTTTCACAAAAGGTCTTTCTAAACATTAGAAATAAGCAATAGCTCAGAGAACTCACCAGCCAATAAGGCAAGGATTGTACTTTACTGCTAAGAGCAAGCCAAAGAACACCATAACCAAAGAAGCAAGCAAGAGCACCAATCAAGAGAATCACCCAAGGAGGGAACTTGTTGCAAGCAATACCAGGAATGAGTCCAACATTCTCACCAACATCATTAGCAACACCAAGCATGGTAAGCTGGTGCTGGTTAAATCCCAGAACAGATTTTAAAGAATGGGAATAAAGAGGGAAGTTGTAAGCATTCCCTGATGCTATTTGCACCCAAACTGCTGCTCCAAGTCCAACCCATGGCGGCCTTGTCCCAGCTTTCAGGTTCACCATGGTTGGCTGGTGTTGAGGCCGAATAGGGTAGTGGGTTAATTCTCTGTTTTGCTTATGAAGTCAGGAGACGGAGAGAGGGGAGGAGGGGGGTGGAGGGAGAAGGACAAGAGAGTGTCTTAAAGTGGGGTTTGAGTGAGTTTGTCTGTACATGTAATGTAATGTAATGACTTGAAATTTGGACAAAGAGCTGTACTACATGACTTTCCTCCATAGCTACTGAATTTCCTTTTTCGTTTTTTATTATGTTTTCTCTGTAGCAATTTTTGGACAGAACAAAATGAACTGCAGTGTAGTCTTAAGGATGTTGTTAGATTCACGTGCATTAACCCATATAACTGCTAGATTGATTGATATATTTATTAAGATATTTTTTTGTTTAAAAATATTTTTTTATTTTTAAAAAAAATCTAGTGACATAACAAATCAAAACAATATAAAAATATAAAAAAATTAATTTTTTAAAAAACATTATTTTAACTGTATTCCTAAATATTTTCTTAATCAAGTGTGTATATATAGCTTAAGAATCACTGTATACGTTAATTAAATGGTAATGCATGCAGTTTGTATTACCACCACAAAAACTTATTTCCATGATTTTATTTTATAATAGTTCAGGTTTTTTTGAATGGCCACTATAATAGTTGAAGCATGGAAAGATAAAATCATTGGTAGCACCGGATATTTTCTATATATTGAATTGACGATTTTGGGTAGAAATAAATCGAAAAATATATAAAAAAAAATGGTAAGTTCTATTTCTCAATTTGATTTTTTTATATCAAAATTAAAATTATTTTTAATTAATTATTAAATAAATCATCTATATTAAACAGAACAATAATAATATCATTCGATATTATTATAATATTATTATTCAATTGCATATACCACTTAAATTTTTAAAGACATTATTATAATTCAAGAGTGTAAATATTATTTCTCACTTCAAATTAGCATACTCTTAAGAATATTTTTTTTTTTTTACAATTTCGTTCGTTCGAGTTTCCAATTCAAAACAACTAAGAGCAAATATGCTTACCATGTGAACAAACTGTATTTAATTGAGAAAAAATATTTAAAAAATTATATTTAAAATAATTTATAAACAAATTTTTATTATTTTAAAAAATAAAAAATATATATCTTATTCATTTTCACTATGTTCGTTATCTCATCTCAAAACAACAATTAAATATATCACTTGATGCACAAAACTCGTGGGTGAAGAAGGAGCGGAGCGTGAGCAGCACACGTGACATATTGGGAGTGACACGTGACCAAAGCATTTTGTATCTTGTCATTTGGGCCCACTTGGATTTTTTGTCGCGGGTAGGTCG
The DNA here is from genome assembly GCA_033617975.1 of Populus alba x Populus glandulosa. Lineage (NCBI taxonomy): Eukaryota > Viridiplantae > Streptophyta > Magnoliopsida > Malpighiales > Salicaceae > Populus > Populus alba x Populus glandulosa. The sequence goes on along the minus strand of CM066148.1, from coordinate 5,355,175 downwards.
CCCAGATCCAATATTTGGAGCTAGGGTCGACTAGGTTAGGCATATGTCACCCAAGCCTAAATATTTAGTGACACGTGTGTGGCGTTAGATTTTATTTAGTTTTGTGTTTTTGTCGGATCAAGCCTCCTCTCCCTTATAATATTCTTTATAAGCTTTCACTATATCATAATTAATTACTTTTTGTTTTAATTTAATGATGAGAGTATTATAGTGTTAGTTCTTACGTTCTTGAAGTAAGCTTTTTATATTTAAGCTTTGTTTTTCTATATTATTATTAACAATATACTAAAACGCGTAGGTAAAATACTGTAGCTAAAACGTTTGGTTTTTTTTTTTTTTTTGCAGATTTTTTTTCCCTTTTTTTTTTCGTTTTTGTCCTGTGACAGTTCTTTTTTCCTGTTTTTTTTTTATGCCTATGGGTTTTTTTTTTTAGTTTTTTCTTTGTGTTTTTTTTTCTTTTAATGAATTTTTTTTGTTTAATTTAATTTGTTAATGTGGAAATTTTTTTTTTATTTAGTTAGTATACTTTCATGACACGGATCTCGGGTTTGATGGGTTAACTTGGTTTGACGAGTTAACCCAATTTTTTTTTTTCCTTTTTAATCAAATTTTTTTGTTTAGTTTAGTTTGTTAATTTTTTTTCGTTTAGCCCATCAATTTTTTTTCCTATTTAGTTATCAAACTTTCATAACGCGAATCTCAGGTTTGACGGGTTAACCTGATTTGAAGGGTTAACTTAGTTGCTTCAGATTTTTTTTCTTTTTCCTCATTAGTAACAGACTTATATCTTTTGTTTTGTTTGTGTTTTTTTTTTAATTAATTTTTTTCATTTAGTTTAGGTTGTTAATGTTCAATTTGTTTGCTATTTAGTTATCAAACTTTCATGACACGCATCCTAAGTTTGATAGGCAACCTGGTTTGACGGGTTAGTCCGGTTAATTCTGGGTTAACCCGTCAATTTTTTTTTTCTATTTAGTTATCAAACTTTCATGACACGTATCCTAGGTTTGACGGGTTAACTTGGTTTGATGGGTTAACCCGGTTAATTCTGGGTAAACCCATTATTTTTTTTTTCTATTTAGTTATCAAACTTTCATGATGCAAATCCCAAGTTTTACGGGATAACCTGGTTTAAAGGGTTAACCCAATTAATTCAATTTCTTTTTCTTCATTAGTTTTTTCTTTTCTGTTGATTTTTTTTCTTTGTTTTTTTTTTTAATTAATCTATTTAATTATCATACTTTTATGACACGACCTTATAGCCAGACTCACATCCAATATTCTTGGGTCCGGTGTTACAGTCAGGCTCACTTAAACTTGAGTCATGCAAGTTTAATTTTATTATTAATAATATAAATATTACTCTTAGATCAGGCGTTGCAGTCAAACCCAAGATTCTTGGGTATAACTTTGCAGAAAAATCCAAGATTTTTATATTTTTATTATTTTTAATATTATATATATATAAAAAAATAACCCGCGGCATCGCGCGGGTATCAAAGCTAGTATATTTGAATTGACGTCTTTTTACGAAAATCATCTTTAAAATATCGAGTTCAAATTAAGCTGATTCTTTAAAATTATTATAATTGATTTTTCCAATCGAGTAATCAATTTGTGTATGGATTTTTTCAATATGAAATGACATATTTTGGTTTTTTAAATTTTGATAAGAGAAAAGTAGTATCAAATTATAATCTTAACCTTATTGATTATTTGATTAAGTAAAAATTAATTAAGTTATTAATTTTATTTTGCTTATGTTCTATATTTTTATTGGAACAATAATTTTGATTCTCAAACATTTTAAAATGATAATTTAAATTCATGCAAACTTAACAAATAATTAACACATTTAAATCATAATAATTATCAAAATTTTATATAAAAGAAAATTTGATCAAAATTAAATATAATTCATGATATCAAATCTAATTGATATTTTCATGCTCAATTGCATTAAATCAAACCTAAATTCATAGCAAATTAAAATAATTCAAAAAAATATCAAACTCGTCAACTTATTAAAAATTCAATGCGACGTGTAATTCATCCTAATTTTACCACATCCATGCTTTATTGCATGAAATTATCAAGCATGGATAATTATATTATTAGTTGATTCCAATAATTTACACAGAATTCTTAAATTGACAACTTATCCAAAATTAAATGCAACACATAATTAATGCATGATTAATTTAACTTATTTTCATGTTCAATTATATCAAATCAACCATAATTGATGATGTTCATAACTAATTTATTATTAATTCAACAAACCCTAAATTCACCCTAAACTATAAATTCATCATAAACAATTATTTTATTGTAACTAAACCAAACACAAATCCATAGTAATGTAATATATTTATCTTACCTGTAGGACTAGAAAAGGGGTTGGGGCAGTGATGGAAATGGCGGCAACAAAGGCAGCGGTGGATTTTGAACACAAAAACATTCAAGTGGGTTTTTAGAGCGATAAGGGTTGAGGGCATTAGTTTGGAAAGAGAAAAGAGTTGTTGTGTACATGTATTCTTTAATATGAGGAGGCACTTATTATTTTAATTAATATCACAATTGAGAAGCTCGACATGTTAAGTAATCGCATTTTAGAAGTGCGATAAGATGAAATTATGTTATTTTACCAAAAAAAAAAATTTAAATGATGATATTCTGTCAAAACTTTTAACTTACCATGTTAATTTTTTTAAAAGAAATATTATATATAATATTATTGGAATGCTTGAATTAATCTTTTCAATTGATGAGCATCCTCGAGAAACACTTCAAACTCTCTCCTACTAAAAATCTGATTGTCTAAATTGTTTTTTTTTTCTTTTTTGCTTTTTAGGTTGAGAATTATGTTAAAATTAAAGTATTTTTTTACATGATTTACAATCTAAAAGGCATAAATTGAGATAAACAACTTGAAATAATTCTTTGAAAATGACATGACATAGATAACAATCAATTATTTTTTGAAAAATAAAAATAAATAAATAAAATCTAGTCTAATATAATCTAAGAAATAAAAACGCTCTTTGATCACTTTGAAACTTCCTCAAATTACTATTAGAATGCCACTTTATCATTGTCTAGCATGTAATGGACAAAGTAAACCCAGGACATCTCGACTAAAATTTGAACATGAGAAATCCAAAATGACCCGAGATTTTGGATGAGATAAATTTATTTTATTTTGTTTTTTAAAATGGTTTTAGTTATATGAGTAATTCTAACTGGAATTGACATGCTTACTAACCAGACAATAGACATGACAGTTACTATTTATGAAGATTTTTAGAAACTATGATATTTGTGAATTATCGTATTTAATAACATCCTAACAAAAAATGAAATAATTAATAAACTGTCGCTTGCAGGCCATCACATTAATTAGAAAGATTAAAGTCTAACATTTACACCCTTTTTGGAGTGTTTTCTTTATCATTACTTGATTTGAGGATTCTCTTGTTTGAACACTCAAAAACCGTTGTTATAACGGTGGGTGCCTATAAACTAAACATTTATAAGCAAGGCCCAACCTTATTTCCAAAAAGAAAAACCCTACTTCAAGTTTTGTTGCGAATAAACCATATAGATCCCAGATCCATGCCAGAAATTCTGGTTGCTTTGTTATTTTCTTGGACCCACAAAACAAGTGCTCTGTGTTTGTAGATGATTTCTTGCGTTTCTCCTACGGAAATCAAGTTCTGGGGTCAAGAACTCTGAAGTTAATGGGCACCAGCATTATGGCAATGCCACCAAGTTATGCTTCCTTATATGCTCCAACGCAAATCTTTTCCGGTGGAAAGCATGTCGAGAAAAAAGAAAAAGAAAGGACCCATGATCTCCACCAAACTCTCCATTCCTTGAGTGAGATATATATATATATATATATATATATATATATATATATATATATATATATATGAAATCCAACTTCAGTTATTTCACTTATTTGGGATGCAGCAAGTGATTTTAGCAAATAAAGCTGTATGCAGTTTTTTGGTTATTAATTATGGATCCTTATCTACCGTTTGCCATCTTCTTTTTTTATTTATTTATTTTGCCAAACCCATTGTTGACTCCTGACAGTATCATATATAATATAGTATGGAATCATTTTCCTGATCGCTCGTCCTCCTGAAAGGCCCATTTGCAGAAATAATTGTTTGCCAGGTGGTTTTTACTTTTTAAGAGTAGTTTATGGGCCATGAATAGTTATTCCATCAAATTTAATAGTTTCTTGAGCACATATATATTTATTTAGAATTTTATACTCTCATATGTAGGCCAGATAGAGGACAAAAAAAAGAAACAAAAGGAAATGGCAAATGATGCTGACACCATATTCAAAACTAAAGGGAAAATTAAAGGTTGAGCATGTCCTCGAGAGCACTCATGGAAGAAACGAAAGGTACCCGCCATAAATTTAAAATAGAGAGAACTTTTACGCAAGAAACTAGAGATATAGCCAGATCAGGTTCTTCCTAAATCTTGTGCTTACTCTTGCTGCTTTGCTTCCTCTCCTTACGGTTAGAATTTAGAAAACGACCACCCTAATTCATTGGATAAGTTCATCAATCAAAACTAAAGGATGATCGAGTAGGTTTTATATATAGGTCATATATACGTGGAAGTAAATTTTTTTTGTTAAAAAGAAGAGAAAATATTTGAAATTCAGACCTCCTAGAAGAGGAGACATGAGGGCAAGTCGAGTTACAAGTTCATTAGCAGTAGTAAACGTTTTCAATTAAATTTCGAATTATCTAAGCAGCAAAAACTTTTTTTAGATCCTACATTTCTTGTTTTCTTTTTAGTGTAAGAAATTAGGGTTGACTCTCCTTTAGAGAACCGAAACCCACAACCTCTCTTCAAATGGAGAGTTTTGCTAGCAATGGAGCTAGGGCTTTATTGGTTCGACCTCTATTTCTTATTGCAACTCAAAAACTTATGTTCCGCTTTCTCCGAGTTTACTCTTCGATCAAAACAATGGAGGTCTCCTTTCCATGTAGTCAGTTTTACTTTGCAATCATATATCAAGGCTTGTTTCTTTCTTTCTTCATCATAATTAACTTTACGAGTGTATACAATATATTTGGACAAAGTTCACAAAAATTTTGATGTTTAAGTAACCAAAATAGAACCTGAGGTAAGCTGTGGGAGCAAATTACTACTTTGTTTTATGATTTCGAACAGCATCGAAAAAGAAGTAAGGAAGAGAGCATTTCTTCTCGAAAAGGCGTTTTGGCCTCCACCCAGTTGCTGGTCTATCAAAGCACGAACCCATGCAAATTGATTTTCCACCGACCAATTACGTCTTCTGACTTTGGAATATGTTGATCATATTCTTTGAGCGTTATTTCTGTTAGTTGGCTTCTTTTGATGTTCTAAAAATTGGTCCAATATATGCTTTCCTGGAGCATATAGTTTATTGAAGATCAGAATAGAACAAATTTCATCAGAAGCCCAACCGGAAGGAACATATATAACGAAGCCCTCCCCAGAAATCCGGTTTAGCCCAATGACTAAAAAGTTAGAACAGACAGGAGAGTACCCAAAAACCAGCAACACCCAATGCAATATTATTTTATATATATAGAAAACGCAAGGCTTCTTGTCAAGAACTGCTGGATTATTCTTGGAGTAGAGTTTTATAACTACGTTCTTAATAACTTTATCTATAGACACCATGCCAATCATTTGCAAGCAAGCATTGCACACCACTTAATTAGGGCAAAAACAAAGGATTTGACAGCTTTTCTTTTCAACTTAAACTAAAGGAGAACATCTTTCTGTAATCCAAGATGCTACTGTTTACCGTCATTCAAGTTTAATCATCGTGGTTTTGGCCCATAAAAATTGGATAGAACTATTGACACGGTGCATGCTGCCACCCGAGGTAGGTTAGTTAGAAATTGCTGGTCTCCTGTGGCCCACTCACGGCAAGCCTACAACCAAGAGTTAAAGGCCACTTCGATCCCAAGTCCTAACTGCTGTTTCTTGACGACCTGCTATTGACAGAACTTCTTTACTCTCTTTTTTTACTTCTTGTATTTATTGTTTAAGTTATATCATTGCAGTAGCTTTCTTTTCCTCATATCTTTTTTGTGTTATAACTTGCTAGATTTATAAGCATCATTTGACATTTTAATTCACATAGTTTTTAAAATGCGTTTATCTGTGCAGTGCTTTGGATAATTTTTATAGTTTTAATATGAGTATATTATCTATAAAACGGTGAATATTTCCAATTATATGCTCGAGTATCCATGTGGAAATTACTGCAATGGTGGCTGTTATTAGTACAAGGGAAAAAGAAGAAGAGAAACTGATTAAACTAAGAAAACTAAATCATAAAAAAAGAAAGGGTTAAATCGACTAGACAATTTTTAACAAAAAATCAGTTCGGCTCAGGTTCAATTTCAAAAGGTTAAAATGGAATGAGCCGCACCAAATCAGAGCGGTGCATTTAGCATAACATTTCGGTGTGGTCTCGGTTTAATTTTTAAGAAACAAATAAATCTAGTTTGGTTATTTTTTTAGTTTAAAATCAAAGCGAAAATGCTCACTCTCATCTCCCAGCTTGCCAAACCCGCTACAATGTGCTGTTATTAATTAATATTTTAAAACGTGAGGATAAGTACTTAGCTTTTCTCACACACACACACACACACACACACACATATATATATATATATATATATATATATATATATATATATATATATTTTGTATTTGTTTTGTTTTTTTTCCACATGTTTATTTTTTTGCTTTTTCTTTTTCTTTTTCATTTCCCATGTTTTTTTTCCTTTTTTTTTAATTTTTTCCCAACATTATCTCTTTTTTAATTTTTTTGTTTTTGTGTTGTTTTTTTTTAAAATTATCTTTATCAATTTTATTTTTTTTTATTGAATTGTTTAAAAATTAAGCTTTATAGTTTTTTTCTTTGAACGTATTTATCTACATGGTTTTTATTTTGCTATAATGTTTTTCAGTATGTTTTTTTTTCTAAAATTATCTTTGTCGAATTTTTTTTTTTAATATTGAGATAGTTAAGAATTTAGCTTTGTAGTTTTTTTCTGTAAAACATTTTGAATTGCTACAGTGTTTCTCCACATATTTTTTTTTTATAATTTTTTTCAAAATTATCTTTGTCAATTTTATTTTTTTAATATTGAATTGATTGAGAATTACAACTGTAACTTTCCTTACAAAACATTGTGGATTGTTATAGTGTTTCTTTACGTGGGTCTTTTGTCTTTTTTTTTTATATGATTTTTTTTAAAATTATCTTTGTTGCTTCTATTTTTTTATATCAAGCTAATTGAGAATTTAGTTTTGTATTTTTTTTTCTTTAAAACACTAGATTGCTACAGTCATTCCTCACATGGTTTTTTTTAATAAATTTTTTTAAAATTTTATTTATCAATTTTTTTTTTAATATTGAGTTGGTTGAGATTTACAACGGTATATTTCCTCACAAAACACTATAAATTGCTACAATGTTTTTATATATGATTTTTTTTCCTTTCGTTTTTTTAATGTTTTTTTTCTAAAATTATTTTTGTAGTTTTTTTCTTGAAAACATTATAAATTACAATAATCTTTTTCTATATAATTTTTTTTAAAATCCACAACAATACACAAACATATCACAAACCCTCAGCAGCACACAAGCATAGCATCCAGTTATTATCTATAGCATGATACAGCGATGAGCCACCGGCAGCTGCTGATTTCGATGACATCGGGGATTTTTGCCTTTTTATTGTTATCCTTAAGGTGACGTTGAATTTTTTCGCTGTTCTTTTTTTTTTTTTTTTTTAAAGGAGTGCCGTTATATTAGACGCCATTTGGTGTTAGAATAAGTAGGAGCCAAACTTCTTTAAATAAAAAAAAAAGTAGAGTAGAAACCAATCTTCCCTAAGAAATAAAAAAATAAAAATAAGAAGCCTTAGCCTTGGTGAAAGTGTGCCAAACTATCACTTAACTATATATATACAAATGCCTTTTTTTAATTGAAAAGAAATTAAAAACTGTATTATGCACATGTGCTTTGGAACATAAGCTGCTTTTTTAGTAAAAAAGGAGTGTACATTGTATTTACGTGTTTGGTACCATATTGCAAAACGCATCCAAATACGGTTTCAAATGCAAAAATAAATTGTGGCTCAAACATGTCATCAAATAATATGATCAAGTCATAGTTTAGTTTGAGGATTAGAAATCTCTAATTAAATTACACCATACTTTAGATTTTAAATTAGAGATTAAATTAAAAAAAAAATCCTGAAAACTCAATGGTCATGCAAAGAGACAAAGCACATCAACTAGTTAAGAATTTGGCTTCAGTTGTCAAACCAAGATAAAGTATTGCATAAGCACAAGAAATGTTAGAATCCTTATCCTCTCCTACAGAGAAAAACACCATCACAGCAGCAACATCTCTTAGGCTGCTACATGCACATGGGCTGTCAACCATAGCAATACCTAAGACTACAAGCAAGGGCCCACCACCTCTGATGGAGCCCACATGTCAAAATCATCTCCGAGGGAGATCGATTCTCAGTTCTTCCACCGTCTCTCTTTTGTTTTGTCATGTAAACAAACACAAGTACCTGAGTCAGCGATTCGGGTTTCTGACTCATCCCTTCCCTTTCGGTAGATCTCTGGGCACCCAGTTTGATTGAAAGCACACAAGATTACACGCTGGGTTTTGTTCGTGAGATCAAGAATTAGGTCTTTGTCTCTGTAGGTATATAATGGTGGTGGCAAGCTTCCATGTGTCACTTTTAAAAATTAACTTGCTAGAGGCTCTCTCTCTCTCTCTCTCTCCTCTCTGTGTGCTATATTTAAATCCATGGAAGGGTCCTTGGTGCTGGCGTGACCCCTCACAGCTATAACCCATTAAATATTCTCTCTGTCCATTCATGTGGGCTGCTTTTGTTCTTTCCATTTTGAGGGTTTAGGTCTGTGAAGAGGCCCACTGTAGGTGCCTCGAATAAATGGAACAGATAAACGGTTAAAATTTTACTCTCTTCATTTGTAATTCTTCTAAAAGAAAATAGGTTTTTTTTATAAAAAAATAAATTACTTATTATCTTACATGTTTTTATTAATATATATATATATATTATTATATTTTATTATATATAAACATCAACTTTTCAATTTATAGTTTTTTTCTTTATACTTAGTATTTATATCATTTTACACTTGGCACATTTATCGTCAATTTTTTTCTTATTTTTATTTTTTTTGTCATATTTTTTTAGTTTTTAATTTATTTTTTCCTTACACTTTTTTAAAAAAACATTAAAAACAAAATTAAAATAGCAATGAAAAAAATAAAAAATAAAAATAAAGTTTATTGTTCATTATAAGGTGAAATTAAAAAGAATAATCAATTTAACAAAACAACCCAAAACAATAAGAATAATAAAAATCGAGATTAAAATAAAAAATACAAGTAAATTTTTGATTAAAAATAAGAGGCGTCACATATCTTGTTGGAATGGTGCTAGTGCCTCTCACACATTATAATATGCATTGCACGCTGCGGGAATTTTTTTAAATATTTAATCAAATATTAAATTATACATTAGCTGATATGATAATAAAAAATATATATTTTAAGAAGATAAAAAAAATTCTTGATATCAATTTTAATTTTTTTCACTTTAAGAATACTTTGATTATTTTACTATGCTTTTTATTTTTTATATTTATTTAAATATCAAATTATATCTTAGCTAAATAAATAATAACAAAATACTTATTGTAAAAATATAAAAATCTTGATCTCGGTTGTAAATGTTTTGATTTTAAAGATATTTCAGTTCCGTTGATAAATTTAATAAAATATAATAATTAATTTAATAAGATATCTACGCAGCTAATTTTAAGTTTTATAATGGAAAGGAGGAAACCAAGAGTACGTACATTTTTCCAGGAAGCGGTATTTGTTTTTAACATTACCAACTCAGCTTTTCGACAATTAAGATGAGGATTAGAGCTAAATGTAACACTAAACCTAGAGCCAAACACATTTACACTTTAAAGCTCTCTTCCCCCTCTCACTGTCATCTGTCTTCCATTCTCTTTCAGTTGACATCATCTCCTCATCATCATCGACCTCACTACACCTATGAACCCTTCTTCTCTAATTGCGTTTTTTTATTCTTCCTGGTTAAGATCACAAGTTAGAACCTCATCTGCAAAGACTTCTTGATCAGATGACATCAGTGCAGTTGTTTTACAGAGACATACGTATTTTTATAACATGTTTCTTTGATTTCCAGCTTCAAAAACAGGAAGGAATCTCATTTCTTTTAGTTTGATCTCTTATCTACTACGAGTCTTGTGACAACGACAAGCACTCAGAAACTGCCAATACCTTCCTTGCACCCACACCCATCCCTTTCAGAGCCTTATCTTTTTCCCAAGAGCTGTTTTCTAGCTAGTCCTGCAAATGGTGTTCGATAGGTATGGGGTACTGTCATCTACACAGATAGAGACGACTCGAAAATAGCTTTTTATCTTTTTAAATTTTGTAAATAGAGACGTGTCTGTGTCATAATTTTATCCCTAAAAGTCCAAGCGGTTTGTGTATATCTTGATAATGCAATGGGAGGTGATAGTAATGAGTCCCGCTGTAAATATCCTTTTGTCGTGTGAGAGGCTCTAAGATGAATGATCACTCTTGAACTAATTAAATAATTGTATTTATATATCTTGTAAAGACGAAATAAAAATAAAGGTTATAATACTCCTTGTGGGTAATGATGTGGTGGTTGGTGACTCCCAGAAAAAAAAATATGTATATATATATATATATATGGTATGGGGTTTGAAACAGGCTCGAGCAAGATATAAATTTATAAGACAATAACTACAAACCATGTCCCTTGGTGGTGAGATGATCTCCAGCTGCAGCAGAGCGTGGGTGATAAAGAGGAGGAGCATATATAGGAAAATGCCTGCAGACAGAGCCTGACTTATGAGCCTGAATTAGCAAATTAAATACAAGCAAACCTCAATTATATGGTTCTGTCGACGTAATTATGGAATCTGATGACTCGAGGAATAATGCAGGCATGATTTAATAGATAAATGCAATAAAAACAAGGGGTTTGGTTATGTACAGACCCTGCAGAGTCGTGGAAAGGTTTTCTTTTTATCATTAATATTAATATTTGGATAAGATTACACATATATCAATTAATTTTATAATTTTTAAAATTAATAATTATATAAATTTTAAGTTATAATTATTAAAAAATAAATTTAAAATCCAACTAGTTTAGCTATTCTAAATTAGATGAAAAGGTTTTTAATAGTGATGAATAGGGTAATGTGAGACGTAATTATGGAAATAATGAATAATAAGGGCAGCCTCTAATTTAATTAGCCGAATAAGGATTCTCTTGCCTTGCTTTTTCAGGATCATAAGGGTTTAATAAAGATTATGTACTTGCTCGCTGTATTCCCGCGGAAATCAAATTTTTCTGTCCTTTTTTTTTCTTTTCTTTTTTCCTGTCATGGTGTCACGATCAACTTACTGTTTTGGCCGAAGTCCAACTTTCACAATTATCCCTTAGGCAGTAAATCTCAATTTCAATGTAGTTTTTAATATAATATAAAGTTCTCTTCCCAAAATGATAATACATCTTCCTCGCAATAACCTCAATATTAATCCTCCTCATAAATTCATTAATATCTTGATTTAGTTATAATTATTTGTTTTAGATTTCTCCAATTAGGTGACCAAATCAATGGCCTTCAATTATCTGGTGATTTCCATCCATTGAGTATCCCTCCTCATTTTATTTTGTTTTTGTTTTTTTTTTAATTTCTGTCTGTAAATTCCCCTTGATCAGTCTTAAGAACGTCCTCCCTTCCAGGCAGAGCATGAAGGAACATACCCTGCAAATATATATATATATATATATATATATAAACAGCAGATATAAGTAAATAAAAACACACAAGAAGAGGGAGAGAACCCCTTACCTCTCAAGAAGAAACATAGACCACGCAAACGGACACGGTGAACGGGTGGATCACAACACGCACACAACACAGAAGCCCTACAAACGGAATGAACAGAAAACACGTGAAACCAAACGGAAAAGAAGCCACACACAACTGGGAAATGGTGATGGAGGAAAAAGAAAATTAAAGGGGAAAATGGCCTTGATGGAAAATTGATGGATGTCACTGATGATTAATGGAATTCAATTAGTTTAATTTGCCAGAGTTAGTTTTGGTGATTAGAAATTTAATTTGAAGTCCTTAAAAACTCCTTAATTTTGCAGATGAATAATATAGCTTTGATAACTATATACACTCAACAGCCATGTGTATTATATCTATAATAAAAAAAAGTCATGTCGTCGGATTTTGTGTTTCGGTCACCGGAGTCCGTAAAAATCAATTCCGTCCCGAAGCCCACCACAATCTGAGTCTAGTACTCTCGTCGGGTGATTCAAGGAAAAAACACTACCCATCAATCCTCATATTTGGACATCAAGGAGAGTCGGCTTGGTCGTGGCTGGAAAGCAGAACGCCTCCGTTGCTGGTGTGAAGAAGGCCGAATCAAAGAAGCAAGAGCTCTCCTCACCAAATCACCTTCGACACCGCCGATTCTCACTAGAGAATTTGTCATTGCAGATCTGCGCGCATTCAACCGATTGTTGTTTGAAGAGTAGTTGGATGATGAAGACGAACTCCCAAACCCTACGCCTTTATGGAGACTACAACGGAAAGAGCCTGGATGAGTCGTCGGTGAGCACATACAGGTACGCTTAGGAGTGCTCTGTTTTTTAACGACCTGATGGTGATGGCTCCGAGAGGGATTGATGGTGGAGATTGAACGGTTAGGAGATATGGCATTTAAACGGACGGATGGAGAAGACGACTGTGAGGTGTGTCCGTACATGTTGACACGTGTGGGAGAGGCGGATCTGGTGAAGAAAGTTGATGAGCGAGAGGTGAAACTAGAGCTTGAAGAAGCGAAAGCGGTGGAGGAAGCGTAGGACGTCGGAGATCTGGTTAAGTGCTGGTGAAATCTGCCGGAAGGAGAGACCGAGCGGAGAGCTGGTCCGCTTGACGTTCTTCTAGAAGATCCAGTGGCTGTGGCTGCCATTTTGGTGGTGGTGGAGTTGATTTTTAGGGTTTAAAAGCACAGAGAGAGAAAGGGGAAATCTAGGCAGAGAAAGAAAGTGTGAGCTTTTTTTTTTTTTTTTTCTAGTCAGAGGCGTTCGGCTAGTTGATTTGGCAAACATAGCTTTATTCGAGCGAGTTTTTTATAGGGAAGGGAAGGGGGTGGGGTGTTCGATATCTCACGATATCTTGAGGGGTTCGGAATCTTTTAATTTGGGTTTTCTTTTGGAGTCCTTGGAGGTTTAAGTATTTACACGTCGATAAGGATTCTTAAGATTTCCTTTGTTTGGGTATTTTGGTGTATTTATGGAATCACCTTTGTATATAAAATTTTAAATTGGTTGAGTATTGTCATTTTATTAAAATTTTCATAAATATATATATATATGATGACTTTTTTCATGGTATATTAATTATTCAAAATTCATAATACTCACATTTTACCATTAATAAATTGACATATCATTTAACAATTTCATATATATATATATATATATATATCATTGAAAAAGAACCATTCAAATTCTCTCTTGGTTTGGAACATTGAATTTGTTACTATATAGTGTACAATGACAAAAATCCCTTAAATGCATTGATTTTTTTTTTTAATATCAATACCCATTTATGGAATCAACACGAGTATTTTCCTTATTTTGGATATCCACACCAAGTGAATTGATTCCCTAAATTATATTCCCTCCAAATCTTAAGAGCAGATACAAAGAATGTAGAACATGGCAACATGCAATCACATGATAATAAAAGTAGAAAACCCATCAATAATTGTTTTTACGGAAATGGCAAGAGTATGCGGACACGAATGCAAAAGTAATTGTATTTTAAAAGTATTTTTAAAAGAATTAATTTTTTGATAAAAAAAATAGTTCAAATAGCAACGGAAATTACAGTAACAAGTGGGGGGCTCCACAGCTTTTTGAGAGTTGAAAACGTAGGAGAACCAAACCAGGACCTCTGGTTGAGTTAGAGCACAAGCAATCCAAAGTGGATCCAACGGTTTTCAGAAAATAAGAAACCTATGGGCTCTCTTCTCTCTCGAAAGAAACCAATGGATTTTGATCCGTTTCACTGACAGCTTTTGTCTCCTATGGTGACACTCTCACACGCTCTTTACATTCCACGTAACACTGACATCTATCCACTCCCAACAGACCCCAATACTTCTTATTATTTTATTTAATAACACAGTATCCTCAGATTACTTTTTAAATATTAAACCCCTTAAGAGCTGTCGGGTTGGGTCTAATTTTAGTATATACTAGTTACATTACCCGCGCGATTCCGCGGGTTAATTTATTTTTGCTTAAAAAATATATAAAAAAAACTAAGGACTAAAAGTGTTACATCTTTCTGTAAAGTTATACCCAAAAGTCTTGGATTTTGCTGCAACAACTGACCCAAGAGTAATATTTATAATATTAATAATAACATTAAACTTGCATGACCCAAGTTTAAGTGGGTTTAACTGCAATACCGGATCCAATAGCCTTGGATGTGGGTGTAGCTGCAAGATCATGTCATAAAAATATGATAATCAAATAGATTAATTAAACAGGAAAAAAAACCAACAGGAAGAAAAAAACTAACGAAGAAAAAGAAATTTTTTTCAAACCAGATTAACCCGTCAAACCTTGGATTCGTGCCGTGAAAGTTTGATAACTAAATAGGAAAAAAAATTGATGGGTTACCTAGAATTAATTGGGCTAATTTGTGAAACCAGGTTAATCCATCAAATCCGGGATCCGTATCATGAAAGTTTAATAACTAAATATAAAAATATTTAACAATAACAAACTAAATTAAACGAAAAAAATTAACTAAAAAAAATAAAAATAAAAAACAAAAGGCATCAACCTTTTCATTGTGAACTGCATTGTGCAGTCCACAGTCAAAGGTATAAAAACGAAAAAAGAAACAAAAGGAAAAACTAAAGGCATCAAATGATAACTAAATAGAAAAAAATTTAATATTAATGAACTAAAATAAATAAAAAAATATTAATTAAAAAGAAAAAATAAAGAAAAAAAACATATAAGAGGAAAAAAGTTAATGAAGAAAGAGAAAACAATTCTTAATTAACTATGAATCAACTGGGTTAACCCATCAAATTTGGAATCCGTGTCATAAAAGTCTGATAATTAAATAGAAAAAAAATTAATATTAAAAAAAGAAATTAAAAAATAAAAAAACAAAGAAAAAAGAAAAAAACTAAAGGCATAATTTTTTTCACTGTAGATTGCACTGTGCGGTCCACGGTAAAGGGCTTAAAAAGGAAAAGAAAAAAAAAAAAAAAACAAAGGCACATGCCACGTGTAAATTTTTTTTTCTTGCATAAAAAATATCAAAAAATATTAAGATCTAAGAGTGTTAGGTTTTTCTGCAAAGATATACCCAAAAGCCTTGGGTTTAGCTACAACGCTTGACCCAAAAGTAATATTTATAATATTAATAATAATATTAAACTTACATGACTCAAGTTTAAATGAGTCTGACTGCAACATTAGACCAATAGCCTTGGATGTGGGTTTGGCTGCAAGATTGTGTCATAAAAGTGTGATAATTAAATAAATTAACTAAAAAGAAAAAAAAACCAACATGAAGAAAAAAAACTAATGAAAAAAAAAATCTGAATTAACTGGGTTAACCCGTCAAACTTGGAATTCGCGTTAAGAAAGTTTGATAACTGCGTAGAAAAAAAAATTGACAGCTTAACCCATAATTAATTTGGTTAACCCATTAAACCAGGTTAACCCATAATTAATTTAACAAAATAAATTAAACGAAAAAATTAATTAAAAAGAAAAACCAGAAAAAAAATCGGGGTTAACCAATTAAACCCGGAATGTGTGTTATAAAAGTTTGAGATAGAAAAAAATTTAACATTAACAAAAAAAATTTAAAAAAAAATCCATTAAAAAAAAAAAACGACAGCAAAATCCATTAAAAAAACAAAGAAAAACTGAAGAAACTTAAAAAAAAAAAACCGGAAAAAGCATGACAGCTCAGCTTTTACTGTGGACTGCACAGTGCAGTCCACAGTAAAAGTCTGAGCTCTTTTAGCTATATATAATAATTTGGCATCAAAGGAGTAAAGTCATTGTTATTGCAGTTTAAAAAAGAATAAGTTTGAATATATATTTTTTATTAAACTATGTTAAGATATGTTTTTTAATATAAAATAAATAAAAAGTAAGTCCCTATAAATCAAGAACAAATTATTTTAATTTCTAAAAAATCAAAATTCAAAACACATTTATAAGTAAATTTCAGTGTAAAAAACAATAATTATTTAATTAATCATACAATCTCTTCATCGTCGATGTCATATTCAACTCTCTCCTATTATCCATTTTCTACAGTAAACAAATTCCATTATCAATAAAATTAAATTATGTATGCTGATCAGAAATAATTCTTATTATTAAAATTAAAAAAAAGGCAACACATGTACGTTTAATCTACTAATTATATATCAAATATATAAAATTCAATTTTTTAATTATAATATAACAAGGGGGGCTTTTTTATGCAGCATAGTATATTAGGAGTTAATTAATATTATATTTGGTACTTTAGTCAAAACATTATCTGTCAAGAATTTTTTTAAAAATTATTTAAAATATTTTTTGTATTTTTAAATAGTTTTGATACGCTAATGTAAAAAAATAAAAAAAAATCATTTTAATATATTATTTAATAAAAAAATATTTTAAAAAATTATCGCTATTATGATACCCAACACGCTTTAAGTGGTAGTTTAGCTTGAATTTTAAGATTAACAAGAAAAATTATTAAATTTTTTAAATTGTTATACTGTTATAAAAAATACACACACACATATATATATATATATATATATATATATATATTCTCAAAATTTTATAAAACAATTAATCTTAATCAACATATAAACCAACTTAAGAACATCTCGTGCATTTATATGAATAAATAATTAAGAGTAGAAGCAAGGCTCGCGCTGCTCCCTTGGTGACCACTAGCAGCCCGTTGTTTGTTTGTAGAAATTCTATGGGCAACGGAAGATATACAGGTGTCTATGTCGTTATAAGAAGGGCTGGCACACGGTGGAGGGTCATGGTCCCTCGTCGACGATCTTAACTAAAGCAGGAATAGAATTCTTTTATTGTTTTTTTAGAATAAATTTATTTATTGCTGTTAGCTAGCCCAATAAATACATTTAATTCGTGAAGTTGTGCCATAATAATGAAGCAGAAATGGAGTTCTACTGTCACTGTTTTATTTTACAAATTTCTTGACAAATACAGCGTCTGTGTTTTGTTTCTTTCTTTCCTTTTCTTTTTTAACGGCATGGGTCGATTATTATTATTATTATTATTATTATTATTATTATTATTATTATTATTATTTGAACAATTCAGGACGTCATTTTTCAAACAAATGGCAATGGAGGGGTCACAAATTCACATCGTTTGCTTGTTCGCAATTGTCAACATCTATAACACCGTACTGACAAAAAATACTACAAGTTTAATAATATTAAAAAAAAATAAAGATAAAATAACACTATAAATATTCAAAAATAACTTTATTTTTTTAAATATTTAAAATATAAAACAAGTAGTTTATTTATAAAAAATTAAAAATAAAAATATTAAAGGAAATTAAAAAAATTCAAGTGTTATGCGAAACCAAACAAAAAATTAAACTCAATAATTATAAAATCTAAAAGAATTTAATGCGCGTTTAATATATATAGTTATAGATTTTATAATAAATAATAAATAGTTTGCAAACTTTTCTTTTCTCTCTTTTATTGACACCTCAGTTAACCAGGAAGGGTGGATTTAATTTCTTCCGTAATTACCAACTGACCACACAATTTTTTTATTTTTTTTAAATAACATCAACTTATGCTGCCTTTTTATTGCAAATTAAGATTTTAAATTTTTTTTTAAAAAAAAATTACTTACAAATGACATTAAAATAAACTTATAAAAGACATGACATTATTTTTTATTTTTTTTATTAATATAAATATACGGGTCAGCTTATATATACCTCAACTAATCTCACGAGTTCTAAAATTAATGACCATTTAAACCTTTAATAACTATCATATTAATAATTATAAATCCTTTACGACTGTGATCAAGATTTGAAACTTGGACTGCGCCAATTATTCCTTCTGATTTTGCACTATGATGAGTGTAGATCCATTTACTCGGGGTTAAGATTAATCATGGTTCGTGCTCAATAACAGTAAAAATTAATCATGGTTGTCTGACTAACCAACGACATCGGATAACTTCACAAGCCAATCACATCATGAGATGATGTTTATCTAATCTCCACTAAGCACAGCATGAAACTTATAGCTAGCAAATTTATGCAAAATAGTTGCAACTATATCGCAAGAACTTCTCACCTGCTTAGATATGGGTTATCTGTGTAACTGTCTCCAGGCTTTTATAAATAAATTAGGCGTTATTATCTCAGATAACCCATATACATAAAATCTTGCTTTTATGTATACGGTACATATCTAAGCTTAGATATGGGTTATCTGTATACCGTATACATAAAATCTTCCTCAGTTTTGGTTAGTGTTATTATCTCAGTGTATTCTGGTTTATCAACCTAGTTAATCGATATTAAATTTTTAGTTCTGACCGGCCAGGTTTTAAAATAATTCAAGTAGGACTCGGTATGATCAATCGACATGAGAGGTTTACTTTACGACTCGATTAAAACCTGGTTTCACTTTTTATTTTATTTTTCAAAATAAAACTGTTTTAATAATAAAAAAAACTTTAAACAATTCTATGTTTTATGTTAACATACCTTGCTTGGGCTGTTTACTGGCCGGTTTAATGACTTTGGTTTAGGTTCAAACCACCATTTGAAATTTGACATCAGAAATAGAAATTTAGATCAATTTTTCCAACATAGAAAAATATCTAGGTGATGCTAATATTTTTTCTAGTAAAAAAAAATTAAATAATATGTGAATTTATTTGATGTAACTTGGCTTTTTTAGCAGGTCTAAGAGTAATCTGGATAATCGACAAAAAAATAATTTGACTTAAAATAAATACTTAAAATGAGATTTTTTTTTATAAACATTAAAATAATAATATAGTAGATCGATTTGGATAAATCTGAGTTAACCTATTAATTTATATATCAATTAAAAAATATCCAAAAAAATAACTCGAATTATCGTGTTTTAAAAAAATAACAAAATGTTATGAGAACAAAAAATCTTTGATAAGATAATATTTTTAAGATGTTATGTTTTAGAATTGTGATATTGAATTAATGTCACGATTAAAAAAACAAGATATTTAACTAAATATGACAGTAATTATAATTTTGTCATGGCATTTGATGAAATGTCTACGTAATGAACAACTCTTTTGCCACTTTTCATCGTCGCATCTTTAGCTGTTTCTACCTTCTCTGCAACATGCTCTGAAGTTTTCTTAGCTCCTTCAACAATGGAGTCTTTTGCTAGCTTGTGCTCCCTTCTCTGATACATACTGGGTAGATTTCTTAGCCCCTTCAACTAGAGTACTGTCATTTACCTGTGCTCCCTTCTCTGCAGCATACTGGGTGGGTTTTCAATTTTCATCGATTTTTTTTTCAAACAGTGCTTCAAAACTTCAGTTTATTGTTCTAATTTAAAAGAAAAACAACCAATAACTCCTCCCCCTTCTCTTTTAGTTTTTTTTCTGAATTAATAAATGGCTGATGGTACCTTTCTAAAACTGCAAAGCGTTCAAAGCTTGCTTGCTTACATGGGTAAATTTCTTATTAAATGAATAAAGAAAGGTTATCTTGGTGGTTTTTTCCGGAAGAACACCATCTTTTTCGCCGTAGGAAGTCAGGCAAAGCACTACACGCCGCTTTTACATTTGATTGGCTTGGGAACATTCTCAGATCCACAAAGGAAAAGAGGAGGACAACAAACAATATGACACGTATCACCCACGTGGAATCCGCTCATGGCACTGGTGGCTTCACTGACCGGACTCGTGTCAACAAATTAACCCTCTCTTATTATTTTTTTATATAATATTCTTTTCTTGTATTAAAAATTTAAAATCATGATTTTGGCAGCTACGTGGTGTTTATTTTAATTAATTAAACTCATAGAAAGGCAGAACGTGTTAGGCACCCTGTGGATTTTGGAAATCAAACCCCAAGACTTTTTGCTTTGTTTTCTGGCAGCGGTAGCTGATGATTTACGTTTTGAGTGCTTGATTTGTTGTTGGGTATATGATATTTTTTAAAGTATTTTTTATATTAAAATATTATTTTTTATTTTTTAAAATAAATATATTAAAATCATCTAAAACATAAAATTTTTTTTTAACAAAAATAAAATTAATTTTTTAAAAAATACAGGTTAGTTCATGTTTTCAAATAATCTCGATTGTCTTGTTGTATAATTGTTGTAGTGATTATTTTTTATATTATTATAAAAATTAATGAAAAAAAATTATTTAATTTTTTAAAAAAATTAAAATAAAAAGACAAACAAGCTCTGTATATAAAAACACAGCAAGAAGAAATAGCATGGATATGTCAATTTTGTGTAAAAAGTCGGTAATGGGCAATTCTAATTAATTAGAACTAATCAATGGTTTTTTTTTAATCGTTTGTTTATGTTAATTGTGTAGTCACTGACTCACAAAGAAGGTTTTTCTTGTCATTTTTGCTTGCTTGGCGGAATCAATAAAATAATAAACTAATGGAAATGTAGGACAGTACTGATCACCACTCAATGCATGCCATGCTCTCTTTTTTTTCTTTTTTTTTTTTCTTTTTCTTCTTTTAATTTGTTCTCTGAATTTTATGGTATGCATGCATAAGATGTCCCAACCTCCATGTCGTAGTGCGTAGCATATTATATATTCTCAAAATAACAAATAATATTATTGAGTTTAATATAGTGCCCATCTTGTATTCAATGTTCTTGCATATATAGTCGCTTGGAAACTGGTCTTTGATAGTTAGATTATTGAAACAAGAACAAAAAAAATAAAAATAAAAATTTCTCGCTATTTGTTATAGAATTAAGGAATTTCTACTGTGAATATCATTTAAGTAAGTGATTCAATGGTAAAAGTTTCAAATCAAGATATTTATTTTTCTTGTAGTCTCAAGTTCGAGTCCTACGATTGATAATATAATAATCACTGGAAGCTTACATGATCGTTAATTTCAGGATTTGTAGAATTAGTTGAGGTATGGATAAATTGGTCCGGACACCCACATTAATAATAAAAAAAAAAACAAAGAATTTCTATTGAAAGTTTTTCATGTAATTAAATTAATTGCTTATAACTTTTTAGCTAACAAAAATCTCTTATTTTATCATTATTCGATCACTTCAACCTCATTACTTGATGTCCAAAAACAAAATTTCTTGTTTTGTTACACGGATTAATTTTGATCGTTGATCATTCCCTCGACAATACAGGTCTTTCTTAGTACTTCGAGTCATTATATATTGATACAATTATAGCGAATATTTAATGTAATTTAAAGACAACTTTGAAGAGCTTAAGCCTTAAGATTTCAGTGAAAAGAGGGAGGAACCTTCGTTATATATATATATATATGGGCCATTTGGTAGCATATCCGTCGCTTTGGTTAGATTAGATGGTTAGGAAGATCCAATCAAGAATTAAAGTGAAAGAAAATCTTATCTCCTGGATTCATCAAACGCTCCATCACAACTTATGATGCATGTCTTTCTCCAAGATTACGTCAAAAGAATAATATTGAAGGAATCGTCGATCAAAAGGAAAAGGAACTTCATGGAGAAGGAAACTTTAAAGTATACAAGTAAAACTTATCTCCATCCCACAATTGGGGACCATCCAGAAGATATGATGGGATTTCCTGAGGTTTAAAGAAGCACAATTATAACTTTTTATATGAAAAGAATCGATACGAATGAAAAAATAATTAAAAAACAACAGTAGTGCTGCTCTATATGATTTCAATTTATAAAACATTAATTTGATTGTATTTTTTACCCTTTAAATATTAGGATTGTGGTTTATCGAGACCTATATTATCATGTTTTGGATAAATACTGTACGTCCCTTCGTTTGAACTCGCCATTATCATGGAAAAAAATCCTATAAAAATAAACTCATACTTTGGCATCTTCAAATCAAAATTCTCCTAGATACTAATGAAAATTTTCAGAGCTTCCAACAAAATCCGGGTTCATTCCTAATTATTTTCTAATTTTCGTATTCAATATCTAAGAAAAAATTTAAAAAATGCTTCTTGAATTCAATTTTCTCTTAAAATTATGGTTGAAACTATTGGATTTTTTATTAAAAATGTGAAAGATTCAGTACAAAATACTAAAAAAATACTTTTTCTTGAAGGGGAGAGACAATATTTGTCCAAAACATAATAGTTGAAGGATAATATTGATCAAATTGATAGTTCATGCCTCGATATGCTACAATCCTAATAGTTAAGGGGCAAGAAATTTCCATTAAACAAAATAATTGCTTTATCGCATGCGAGTCTTGACTACATATAATGTCAATATGGAACCATCCGTCGTGGGTGGACCGAGAGGACCAGCCATAAAACTACAGCCCCACAGCAGCTAGCCAAATAAGACCATATTGGCTTGATGAGAGGAACCATGCGTATAAGACCACTAGAGCCGTTAAAGACTTGATGAGAGGAACCATGCGTATAAAAACCAGAAAAGGGTCAGCCATATGCACCTGTTTCTCTGGTATACTTTTCTTTCCCTTCCAATTCAACCTGTTTGAAAAAGGATCCATAAATGAATGCAAGATTTTAAATTGCAAAAACGCGTTCAGAACGTCCTTTATTGACAAGATTCTCTAATCATGCCATATAAATTAGTTTAATCACTTGGTGCTTGCTGTTGTAACTTCAGGTAATAAAAATGAAAAGCGAACTAAGACGGCAAGATCATGGCTTCAACTTGAAGATTTATAACAATAATTCTAGTACGAATATTGCTTCTTAATTTCTTGTCATTCGTAGACCTTGTTCTTCATAGCATGTGTTAAGACAAATTGGAAATAATGTTTAATACACATATATACATCATTAATTAATAATCAAATATGTTGTTCATGTATTTATTAGATTTTTATTTACAACGTAAAGTATAAAGAAATTATTTATGCCGATCTGATCCGATTTTGACAGTATTGAAAATCCCAACTGAGTTAACGTATAGCACTTGCTACTCAAGAAAATGTTAGGTTTGTTGCCATTACATGTGCAACAAATGGTGGCTACAACCATTGACTTTGGTAGCCACCATTGTTGAAGAAGAGAAGAAGTTGGCAGCCACCTTTGTTGAAGAAGTTTGGCAAGTTTGGCAACCACCATTGTTGACAAAAGAGCATGAGAAGCTACCATGAATGCCTATAAATAGAGGCATACATTAGAGAGCAAAATGAGAGTGAAAGTAGAGCCAAAGATGTGAGAAATATAGGAGAGAGTGGGCTGCCATTGCAGCACCAAGAAGAGAGAAATAGAGTGAGGTTGAGAGTTGCTAAAGAGGGAATAATTCCTCCTCCTCTATTATTGTAAATCTTGTTCTCTCCCTATATAATCAAATGGTTTCTCCCGTGGATGTAGGCGGTTTGCCGAACCACGTTAAATATTGTGTCAGAGTGCTTAGCCTCCAATGGGCAAATATCAGAACATCACCGGTCAAAATTCCCTACAATTGGTATCAGAGCATATGGTTTAAGTGGTGTTTGATTTTTTGCTCAAAAATGAAAGTTGTCAAAATGGTGTTTTGACCATCCCACTGTGTAGAGGAGGAAGAGACGAAGCCACTGGTGAAAACCGCGTCAAAATCGAACGTCGGAAATGGTCGCACTCTCCATCACTCTCCGGCAAGGTGCATGCCCACGCGTCTTCTTCACCCGGATGAGTTGACCCGACCCATGTAAACAGTAGGCATGAACAGTGACGCTATCATGAACAGTGCCATGCAAAAGGATGACAACAACATGATGCAAGGATGACATCAGCATACACAGTCAGCCAGTCATTGACTAGTCAGCAGACATGTCAGTATAGTGGGACCCACTGCCCATGTCATCAGCCGCGAGCCAAGCCAAGTTGAGCCGAGCCGCGAGCCGAGGGATAGGATTCTGTGCAGCAGAGTCTACATGCAACCGGATCTGAGATTGAATCTGAGTCGTTGATCAGGCAAGAATTGTTTTGATCAAATCGTAGCCGTCTGATGTGCGATTTGGACGATTAAAGACATGTTTCCAGCTAATTGGATCATTCCGGATGCAATGGTATGGTCCGATCATTTAGATTCGAGACCGAAAATGGCAGTGGTGAATTATTAAAGAAAGATTGCCCGATTAGGAGGCATCTGAGGGTCGTGATGGAGGTCGATGGAGATGAAGAAGAAGAAGGTGCACATGTTTACCCAATTACATGTGCTGAAATGTTAAGTGGTGAATTTAATTGCCTTGATGGAAGGCAAAATTGGGACACTCAGGACACCCGAGATGTGGACGATTTGAGGTGTAGAGTGGAAATTGATGAAGACCAATCTTAACGAATCTAAGCATTGGTAGTCTCTCCAGATGTTGAGAAATCAGGTATAAAATCGGGATACCCCAGATCACTTGTAAAGGAAAGCCGCAACAAAGCTAGCAAATGGTTGTATATACAAAAAGGCAGTACGGTGGATAGATACGTTCTAAGAAGTTCTGTCTAGGAGATTGGGTTTTAAGCGGGACCAGTGTGACCCCTCCAAATCTATCCTGGGAACTTGCTTAGTTGAAGGATCATCCACACAGTACTATTTTTGTATATGTAACAGTTTGTAATGAAACTGTTGAAGACTAGCAAGATGACAGCTTAAAGGAACAGTTGGGTTCCATATGTTCAAGGATCTGATGGAGTGGTGATTTCTCCAAAGAAGTTAGATTTGGTGACTGTGATTTCTCGAAGGGAGAATTGATGAAGACCCTGATAATGGAAGAGAAATACGCAAGGGGATAAAGATTGGCACCCTATTTTGACTTGGATAAATGTTGTGACAGGATGAGCTGCTGTCAAACATAAAAGCAAAGAATAGGGAGAAATCTGGAGAACCGGAATTGCATGAGAGCACACGGAGATTGTGCAGGAGTACCCGTAGGATCCAACGAGGTATTGTAATGAGACAATAGGTGCAAGGCGAAGAAGAGTTCCCAGATGAAGCTCAGAGTAGAGATTGTGTGAAAAGTTGTACAACAAGAAGTCTCTTGTGCTTTTGATAAAGGCAATAAGCGAGGACCTTTCCAATGCATGCAAGAATGGAAAGATGAGCTGTTGCAGAAGCACCAAATTAAGGGGGTGCGACCGCCTATGATGAAAGGCGAAGACACCAAAGAGAGTGGTGTAGGTGGAGCTGTCAAGCAGAAAGGCATAGAAGCTCCAAACATAGAAATCAAGGTGGAGGATTGCGATGAGTATACCGCAACTTTCTATTTCTATGTGATCAGTGGTAGTGATCTCTCCCAAGTCCACATGATAGTAGAGAATCTTGGAGCCACTAGAGACATCCGCTATGAAGGAGGATGTGGCCGTCTTATGATGACGAGTATAAACACCTCAGATGGAAGGTGTGTGGGCTAAGATTAGAGCCCTGGTTCAAACCGCCCCATGACGACAGGTAGAGACACCTCAGATAGAAGGTGTGAGGGCCATGATATGAGCCCAAGATCATACTACCCCATGACAACGGGCGAAGACACCTTCGAAGAAGGTGTGAGGGACATGAAGTCGCATGATGATGAATGGATACACCTCGGATGGAAGGTGTGAGGGCTACAATATTAGCCCAGATTCAGACCGCCGCATGACGACGAGCGGAGACACCTTAGAAGAAGGTGTGAGGGCTATGAAAAGAGCCCAGCCCTAGAGCCAATATGATGGCTGGATATAAGTGGACAAGTGTATAGCCAATGAAGAGGCTATGATGAGTATGAAGACAAATGCAAGATTGACTTTCATGGATATTGCCCCCATGCTAAAGATCAATGAGCTAGAAGACATTTGCCTTGGACAATAAGTGGATGACTTGTGGAGCATTAAGACGTGGCTGCTATGAAGGAGTAGAGGGCATACGCAGGTTCCGGGAACAAGTTGACTCTTGTCAAGGTGGTGAGCTCGGTGAAAGCATTGTAATACTTAGAGTATGAAGATTGATATGGATCAACCTTTAATGGGCTGCCCCCATAAGTAAAGGTGGATAGCTACCTGGACTCTTACGACTAAGAGCGAGAGACTCACGGAGAAGTAAGGCGTGGTTCCTATTGTGGAACAGAGGGCAGACGCAACTCCTGGATGAGTAGACTCTTGGAAGAGTGGTGAGCTTGTGATCACATTAAAATGCTCAATGACTGTCGCACTTGGGAATATTCGTTTGAGGGGGTGTTGTAAGCCTTGGTGTGAGGCTTGATAAATCATTCCGGGCCAAGCATGGTTGATATGCTTAAAGGGGAATGTTGTTCCAGAGACAAGCGTTAAACACTCTTCAGATGAGATGTGACAAACCATCTGGTTGAAGTGATCCTTTGGAGTGAGCAAAGGGGTGCTTGGTTGACTCTGGTGATTGAAAGGTTTGGCAAGTACCTATAAACTTAGCCACAAACGCTTTCAGAATGGTAAGCTTGGAAGAGCTACAAGATGCAAGCCTGTGCTGAAGAAGCAAGAGGACAATTGCCCCACATGAATGGCAAAGGGGGTGATTGTTAGGTTTGTTGCCATTACATGTGCAACAAATGGTGGCTACAACCATTGACTTTGGTAGCCACCATTGTTGAAGAAGAGAAGAAGTTGGCAGCCACCTTTGTTGAAGAAGTTTGGCAAGTTTGGCAACCACCATTGTTGACAAAAGAGCATGAGAAGCTACCATGAATGCCTATAAATAGAGGCATACATTAGAGAGCAAAATGAGAGTGAAAGTAGAGCCAAAGATGTGAGAAATATAGGAGAGAGTGGGCTGCCATTGCAGCACCAAGAAGAGAGAAATAGAGTGAGGTTGAGAGTTGCTAAAGAGGGAATAATTCCTCCTCCTCTATTATTGTAAATCTTGTTCTCTCCCTATATAATCAAATGGTTTCTCCCGTGGATGTAGGCGGTTTGCCGAACCACGTTAAATATTGTGTCAGAGTGCTTAGCCTCCAATGGGCAAATATCAGAACATCACCGGTCAAAATTCCCTACAGAAAAAATCTTCGATGACAAGGTCATTAAAGACAATGATTTTAACAACTTGAAGATACCAAGTTGTTCTTTAACTTTCATGGGGATGACGAGTAAATTGTCTTGAACTGGTAGTTTAAACTCCACGTAAACGGCACACGCGCATCCACATGTACAGCGGTTCTTGGAAGGAAAATTAAAATTTGCCGTAACTAAGTAGCTGCTGGTTTTGAAAACTACCGCATCTACATTATTTGGAACAGCGATTTTCTTCCACATGGTGTGGAAGCCCACAGATTTTGGAGGTTGAGGGCCCGCCTTTTAATGTCTAGTTTCGTCACTCGATGCTTCCTCTTTAACAGGTCAAATGGTCAAATCTTTTTTATAATTCTGACTTTTGACTCTGCGGATCTCTTGGGGAAGAGAATTAGTCTTTGCTGCCCTTTTTGAGCCATGTGTAGGACCTTGTTCAATTCAATCTGGCAGCTGCGTTTTTACAGCCATTGTTGGCGGCAAAAACGGTGTATTTTAAGGAAACGTCGACAGCTTTGATTTCGCCAGTCAATTCCTGCACTGACATGGAAAAACACCTAAAGGGGATGGAGAATGATAGCAGAGGAAATCAAACGAGAAAAATACTTCCGAAGAACGAGTTTATATAGATCAAACTGACGAAAGTGAAAGCTTAACAGCATTGGATTTCTCAATATTGTTCTGAAATCTGCCCCTTTTGTACCCTCGAATTCCCATGTAGTTTCTTCTATTCCACATAGGTGGCAGAAGGACCATTTTGTCTGACACTGAAGAACTCACTATGCGGTGCAACCTGCGTTTTATACTAAAATCGAGCTTAGCATCTTAATTAATTAATTTTCATTAGAAATATAATTAACAAATGTAACCTGTCTTGACGGACATCTGATCACGCCTTAATTATGAGTGAGGTTAAAGGAATTTGTAAATCAAGTTGCTTTCTTATTCAGAATTGTCTTTGTCTTGGAGAAAGTATAAAGAGTGAGATCACTCAGATAGACATCTTTTCTTTTTTTAATTTCTTTTTTTCCATTAACATCCTCTCTTATTTAATTTCCTGAATTCAGCTGAGCATAAGAGAATTTATGGATTTTAAGAATTTACTGCCTGGTTTCCTGAAGGTTCAGTTTAGAAAAATCCTTAATTAGGGTAACAAGTCTAGAAAAATCCTTAATTAACAAAATCAGGATGCATGTTAAGCGAGTGTGTGTGTGTGTGTGTCTGTGATATTCTGCAAGATTTGTATTCTTGAGAACTTCCGTTCATCATTTAAGAAATTATAATGAACCCAAGATTCTGCAAATGCTTCTCACCTGCTTTCACATTAAAGAAATGCTTTCTTTAAACACATACACATGCTTGTGTATTTGTATTATTCATGGACGAATCTTAAAACCCCATTTAACTAATAGAATCCTGATGCATCAGACTCTTTGAAACACAATTAAGTAACCTTATGTACATAAATCCTCGTTTATACTTGGCAGAAAAACTGCAGAATCTCATGATCTAATTCAAACATTATTAAAAAAAAATAAAAAAATTCCTGGATCTAATAAAACCAAGATCAAGAAACAGCAACCCCATTTCTATTAGCATTCATTAGGCAAAACCTGGTAGGCCTGGGCTGGAAATCCCTCCTCCTGTGAAGGTCATGACTGGATGGCTTGATGATCTGCAACAAGATTGCCTTGAACGGATTCGCTTTGGCAACCACAGTCAAGTCCCAATTATGATTCGACCCAACACGACCGGTTCTTGATCCTGAAGACACCTTACGGAAATTCCTGTGCAGGCTGCACCTGAAAGATCCAGGATGTGTGGTGGGTGAACAGAGGCATGTCCTGGTTTGTTGCTGCGCATTTGACCTAGGATAAGGTACGTCTCTAGATGCCATGTAAGATGTGATAGTTCTGCCTCTCAAAGAGAGAGTCTGCTCTGATTCTGATTCTGTTTCTTGTGGGGCAAACTAATCCGAGACTGGATTTATGTCCATTTTTATAGCTTCGTTTGGGACTTGATGACCTTTGATTTGGCACACTATGACACCCTGGTTAACTGGTACATAGTGTAATAATGTCAAATATTTTTGGGTGATGTACAGAGAGAAGAGATTCCTGGTGCTACTAATTTACCCTTTAATCCATTGGAGACTTTTGTATGAGTAAAGTCTGTTTTTTAAGCAATTAATTAGTTGCCCTAACTTCACGTGAACTCCCTGTAAATTACTGATCTGGTCATGTATTAGGGCTTTTAATGAATTTGCACCGTTTTGTATTGCAATTTTAGATGAACAAAATCATTTCTTTTGGGTTTTCCCAATGATTTTGATTTTAAAATATATCGATTTGGTTTTTCTCAAAAAACAAAAAAAAAACAGTCAGTTACATCACTGAATATTATGTATTGAGAAATTTGTTGTATTCATATAAAATTGTTGAATTAGGGTTAAAACTTGAAACTAAATCCCTCGGTCTAATTTAGTTCAATTCATTTTTCCATTAATTCAGTTTTTTTTTATTGGTTTGATTTTTTCAATCTACTCGGTTTAAACAGTTTTTATCACCCTTGAGATCCCACCTTTTTTTAACTTGCACTCAAAGTTTTACAAGTGTATGGGGGGAGGGTGGCTCTAGCTAGTGGATAGATTGTTTGATCAAAAGCTTTGATTGATGTTGATTGATGGCAAGACATGTTATCCGTCAGTTAGCAAAGTTACGTGATGTCCTTTCTTTCAATCTCCCAGCCAATATCGTCAGCCTCTGCTGAGTTTTGGTCAAGGAGATGATCATTTATTGATTGGCTACGAGATAGCTTGTACAGAAGCCACTGATCCCTCCATGTCCTTTTTCTTCCTGTATCATCAAACATTTGAATACTCAGTTGTACAAGAGATGATGGCTGGGTGCTCCTGTACAAAAAGAGTGATTTTCTAACCACTTGTTTCTTTGCACGTGTAATATTTTCTAACCAGTTCTCAAGAGCTCAAGGACTTGGAAAATTAACGTGCAGGCACAAGTAAAAATCAATTTCGACAACCATACTCAAATTCATCTGCTTGCTATACCAAAAACAGGCTACATTAGAGAAACCATATTTAGATCATATAAGCAAAAGGCCAAGAAATCATAACCCTTTTCTAACAGGTGACAAAGCAGCAGTCACCATTTTGGTCTCAGAGCGAGTCCTATGAAAAGAGCTGTGCTTGGTAATACACTAACAATACTCCAGCCAGCCTATGGATGATAGCATAATGTACAAAAATATTGGACAGCAAGCGATCCAACATATGCACGATCTAATTAGCAACCTTGTTAACTAGATAGCATCTCATGATGCCTTGCCAGGGCCTTCCAAGGAGGTAGACACGAACTGCTTGGTATATACACGATGCCTTCTCTCTCTTGCATAAATTACCCAGAAGATCAGTGACAGCATTACTGCGGCGGATACAATTACTAGCCCAACGTATATCCATTGCGTATATCGCCGCAAACCGGGACAATAAAAATGGTTGATCTGGGTGAATGTGTCTCGCACAAAAGTGCAGTCTTCCAGGTTAACCAAGAATGGACCATAACGATTCAACCCATAACTTAGGTTTACTGCAGATTCCATCTGGTTGTACAAGCTAGGAGTAAGCCGACCAGGTGTAGTACAAATCCCAGATGATATCTGACAGGTATAATTCTTCCACACCTGCTCGTTACAGAAAACAATGGTAGTAAGCCTTTCAGTGCCATACTCTCAAGTACATTGCAGGTCAGGGGGTGTTTTGTATGCAGAAGCTGACTAAGGAGGTCTTAACTGGAATTTATAATCTTAATCAAAATTGAAAAGCACATAAATACAAAAACAAGAAAAATGCCCCTAAAATATCACTTTAAATCGCTGGCGCCACAAGTTAAACAGGTAGAAACTACACAAGATTTTGGAATTTCCATGACTGGGAAAAACATGGGCAAAAATAAGATGATGCAAGCATCACACTCTGGCCAAAGATTAAAACTAAAAATTAGGTCATATGGCATCTGTTAGTGGGATGTGCTCATGGTGGCCTAATCTTCAGCAAATCCTATGTATAAAATGCTTTCAGCCTTTTTATTTACACTATGCATGTTCACATATATTACCTGGGTAGCATTGCTTAGGTCCACTTCACCAGCAGCGCATTGCCGATCTGTATAATCAGAATTGTATGGGTTGCAAAGTCCAGGCATTAGCGGACCAGATTGATTGTAATATAGACCTCTTGCTTGGGGTGGGAAATTTCTGTTGGAGACATTGTTGATGATGTTATCAACAACGTTGACAAGTTGGTAAGTTGTCTCCTTTGTCTGCCTCAAGGTTTCTTGAGCAGTTGTGTTGTCCACACAAGGGATTATATCATCCAGAGCTGTTTTGGCAGTGGGGTTCTGAACCCACTCATCCATAGAAATACAAGTATCGGCAACCACACTAGAAGATAAACAAAACAAACAAAAACATTTAGGGAGGGACACATACTCAACAAAGAAGCACAGCTAACACATGGCAAATCGACACTTTCAAACACTTTCCAAGTCCAAGACAACAGTGCAAATGTCTCTCTTTACATGCGGTGTGCAAGAGTATCAACATGCTTAAGAAAGAAGATAATTTTGTTTTTAAAGAGAGCTTCACATTTGTACCGTTTAAATTATTGATTCTAAATGACACTAGTTTCAACTAACTGGTAGATCAGATTAACAGCAGAGCATGTTATCAAACAAACTTTAAAGGTGAAAAGTTATTCGGGTGCCAAGATGCAGCTTCATTAGACCTGATTTCTTGTGGAGTTGGAAATGAATTTCCTATCTATGTACAGATATATTGCCAAATCAAAAGTTAAATTCACAAGAAAACAAAGCCTTCTAAATTTCATAGCTTATAGGGCTTTTCCCCCCTCATAAAAAGCTAATTTAAGATATTGGATTGCAAAATTCTTAACTAATTTGGTTTCAGGACTATTTCTTGATCAGCCAAAACATTCAGAGATTGATTATTATGCATGGATGAACTCAGCACAATCAAGATCTAGCAGGGAGAACAGTTGTCAGTCAAGGCGCAGATAGTTCAAGAATTGGTTAAAATAACAGAATCAAGACAAATGTCAGGGATATAACAAGTTAGCCTATCACTATGTAACCTAATGAAAATGAAAATTCTAGCTCACTACCAATGGGTACTGAATTTTTGCCCCCTACCAATGGGTTTGTAGTGCCACAGACAAACACACAGAAGATAACCATCAAACTAATAACTACGAGTACATGTTCGCGTGTGTGTATATGGAAATCTACAATTAAGAACAAGAAGTTCCATATGCCAGAGTGATGCAAAAACATGAGCGATGCTAGGGGTACTTAAATCTTTTTACAAAGTGACTAGGCATATATTAGGAAAAAAATTCAAACCATGGAATGTAGATCATGTAATAATTTTAACTATGGAATCAAGTGATTGATAAAACATCAATGGCATGATGCATATCACTTTGTAAGGAATTTTTGTCAAAAAAATTAAGAATCTCTAGCATTATCCAAAACACAACTACAAAAAGGTTTGTGTGTGTGTATACGGACATGAAAATGTTGGAAATCTACAGTTAAGTCCAAGAAGCTCTATGTTGTTGCGCATTGTTATAGTGTATAGAGCTTCTTGGACTTAATTGTAGATGTCCAACATTTACATGTGTATATGTATCCAAACACCAGAATGTATGTACAAGGCATCTAAACATAAACTTAATTCAACACAATTTTTTTTTATATAAAAATAAGAACATCAAGTATAAACTCTACTCTATTCATGACCCTATAACAGATTTATTTAAAAACATCAAAAGAATAGGAGGACAAGCTTACTTGTGGAGGAGAAGGAATACACCACACAAAACAAATGTGCACGTGACAAGAATCCATCCAAGGATCACCAGGCTACAGTCAATAAACAGTAACATTGGGCAGAGTCATAATCTTAACTTACAATTTTTTCTCAAGTTCAAAAAAATTAACAGAAAATGGCTGAAAGATCAGATCACTCACAAGTAAACAAGACACTGCATCCCAAAAATGGAGAATACTGCAACCGACATCATCATAGAAATAATATTAGAAAAGAATTTAGTTAGATCAAACAATTTAAGAATTTCCACCTCTAGTTCAAGAAAACAACTCACCAAATCCAAGAAATGCCAGAGCAAGCATTACAGCAGCAAGGATAATCAGGATTAATCTTCTGCAATGCACAATAAAAAGTAAATGCCGTTATGAAAAATTCCAGAACCAAGCACGCACCAGAA
Organism: Populus alba x Populus glandulosa; assembly: GCA_033617975.1. Lineage (NCBI taxonomy): Eukaryota > Viridiplantae > Streptophyta > Magnoliopsida > Malpighiales > Salicaceae > Populus > Populus alba x Populus glandulosa. Next base: position 5,321,406 of record CM066148.1, on the reverse strand, counting down.
GAAGTTTTAAGAGCTTTTACGGACATGGTATCCAAAACATCTTGTATGCCTTCCGAATTCTTCTGTGTAGTACTGGAAAGAGTAGTACCAGAGGAGTTGATTTTTGTTTGAATGCTATCAATGCTATTTCGGACACTGGTTGGCAGGAAAACTGACAAAACACCAGCATTCTTAGCCGCAGCAAGATAATCTGACACATTCCTGAGGTTTTCAGCAGTAACATCTGCCTGATTAACTACATACTCCAATGTGTGTGTTGTAATACTGTGAAACTTCCCTTGACCAGCATACAGAACACCACATCCTGCACTGTAATTGCAGAGCAACATTGAGGGTGTCATGAAATTATCAATCATAAAAAATGCATGTAAATATAGCCCAAGAGAGAAAGAGGGATTATTACATTGCAGCAATGGTAAAGAAAATGAGGGAGATAAGAGACAGAGCATAGCATGCTCGAGAATAGCCATAAGGTTCTCTTCTACAACAGCAATAGCAGAGGCAGATAAAGGACAAGCATAGTCCAAATATCACAAACCAAACTGCAGCAACGATAAAGAAGGGAGCCGCGGTAAAACCAACAGACTGCATCATTAAAGGGACAGTTAGGCCTAGAAATTAAATAGTTATTATCCAAAACAATCCACAACAGTTAATCAGAATTATGAAATGACAACTTACAAACTTGACACGCATTCTCACAATAAGATAAGAAGAAGAAAAAAAAACAGTGAGACGAGTGGACAGTGGGAATGCAAAGCAAATCCCAAACAAGAAAACCCAAATAATGGAATCATTTTTTTTCTGTGAAAACTGTACATAATAATAATAATAAATTCCTTAAAAAAGGGGAAAAACAATTGAGAACATGAGTCAATCTACAAAAATAGGTGAAGTAATAAGAGCAAAACATCAGTAATATTCATATTCTCCTAACGAAAAAAAAAAACATAAGAAGCCAACACCATTACACAATAAATAAGAAAACAAAAATCAATATCTAACAAACAATTAGTAACATTTAACGCTTTTACAACATCACAATCAATAATAATAAAAAAAAACTTTATAAATACCCCACTAAGAGAATGGATAAATTTGGTTGAAATAAATAAATAAAAAAACAAGGAGAAAGAACTCACAGCCCAATAATGTTTATTGCTGATATTAAAACCAGAAGTGTAGAGTTTAAAGTTCTCTAAAGGGTCTCTCCTTCTTGTTCTCTTTGCAGCCAATATCATAGGAGATGTTGTGTTCCCTTCTTCAGCAAGATGCCTCCTTGCCTTCCATGAAACCAGCACACCATCATTCTCTCTCTCACCGACCACATCATCTACATTGACAAGAAAAGTTACTCTTATCACCAAAAAAAACATGCAAAGATTGAGACTTTTCCACTGGAAATATAATCTTAAAACGAAAAAAAGATAAGAAAAACAAAATCCTTAATTAATCAATTACCTGAGATGGAAAGGGATAGAGAATGGGAAGTTACGGAACTGGGAGTTGCTGTTGAAGAAGTGAAGAGAAAGAAAAGGAAAACAAAGGCCAGGAGAAAAAAAAATGGCGGATTTGATCTGTTATTGCATGACATTGTGTGGTTTTTCTTTTCTTTTTTCTGTTACAGTTTCTTTCTCTGTGTGTTTCTTGGCGTTGGCGTTGGCGTTGGCGTCGGCTGTGGTTGGTTTTTATGTACGTGTCCGAGAGAGAGAAGAAGTAGAGGGTGAGCGACAGGCAGTGTTGTGACCGTGTCTAGATAATAAATAATTAAATACAGTTAATTTTTTAGGGTATTCTTGAGATATTAAGCATCAACGGTTAAGAAAAAACCATTTATTAATTTTCTTTCTTTCAATGTACACGTAATGTTTTTTTTTCTTAAAATTAAAAGTAGCATTAAATGATTTACAAACTTGGAAACGATAAATTTGCCCCTAAACTATCATGTTTTTTGCAATTAGGTTTTTTTATTTATAAATTGTCTCGGTTGAGTCCCTCAACTATTTAAAATTTGATAAATCAACACTACTATGATCTATAAATAACGATCCATTGAATAACAACTTTATAGATGTATAAAGCTACTTTAAATTTTATGTGGATTATTGAACTTCAAGAATTATTTATCATAATCGTTAAAAAAATTATATAACTAGCTGGATTATGTGGATTATGTTAAAAAAAATACTTTTTAAAAATTACAATTAAAAATATTTTTATAAATCTATTTTTTAACACACACTTACATATGGAGTATTCAAGAAAGAGGAGGAGGAGGAGGAGGAGAGATAGGTCAACCATGACACGAATAATGGAGGGGCACCCTGTCTTTTCATAGAGTACTGTTTTTATTTATTTATTATTATTACTTATTATTTTAAAGTTTTGATCAGGGAGTGGCGTCATGGTCAATATACATTTGAAAATGGAATGGACGAAGCTTCCTCCCTTTTGACACTGATAGTTCCTTCCAGTAACAAAAAATAAATAAAAAAATGAAGGAGGCTGTAGTTAAAAAGAAAAGAGGGCAACTACATATATTCACCCCTATAATTCAGAGATATGCCACTTTGGCTCCCGTATTGAGATTAGATTTCAATATAGCCCCTAACCGATAAAACCTCATGATAGGATCACAATTTGAATTATTTATTTTCAAATTACTTTAAGTTTTATAGTATTTTCATTGTAAACTATCACATTTTTACAATAAAATAAACATTCTTGGTTTTCTTATAAGATGCATATATCACCCGTGACTAACTTCGTAAATAAAATAAAATAAAATGATGAATTATTAAATATTCTTATAGAATAGCCATTATTAGTAATTTTAGAAGAACATGGGTGGTACTGAGACTTTTTGAAGATATAAAGGTTGATATTGAAATTAAAATTATAGAGATAAAAAAGGATAATTTCTTAATCTATCAAATTGGCATATGCCCATCATACAAACAGACAAACCATCCACGGACTCCGACACACCGCGGCATCCCTCCAGCCACCATCTCCCGCCCACCCTATCTCCTGTGGAAAGCAGCTATGGCTATCTCTTCTCCCTCTCCCAATCAAGTGGGCCCAGAAGATTTTGGACACCTTGTTTTTTCTTTTTTTGTAGTTAACGAAAGAGATCGTTGCAGGTTTCGCTTCGAATTCTTACAGGTTTGCCTGTCACGTGGTGACCCCCCATTTGTCAATCTCACTGATCCTGATGGCTGACGTGTCCACTGTCCACCCACCACATTTCCCCCCTCGTTTTCCTCAACGCTCTGCCTAGCTCACAGAAGTCTTTTGTGAGCTATGCGTGTTTGGTTCTTAATTTTGGAATACTTGGTTGCTACGTGTGTATTTTTTCTTACTGAATTTTGATCCTTTTTGTTGACCTACTACCGATGTTGCTTAATTAGGACAAGAAAGAAGTAAAGGTCCTCACGAGTAGGAAATTGTTCTGGACGAATGATTTCTTCTGACAGAAAAAGGAATTATCTTCCTGCTCTTGTTTCAAATAGTCAACCTAATAGTTTCAAACAGAAATGGGAAAATACTCGGTGTATAATATCCATATTGTTGTTGTTACTTTTTTGACATTATAGTATCAATATTATCAAGAATTTATAGGATAAAAAAATAAAAAAAATAGAATTTGGGATCAAGAGATTTTGCTCCTTCTATGATTTCAAGTTCGAGTTCTATAGTTGTTAATACGATGACTACTAGAGAATTACATGATCATTAACTTCAGGGTTGTTAATATAATGGCTACTGAAAGCTTACATGATCATTAACTTTATAGCTCGTGGAATTAGTCGAGGTGCACAAAAGCTGGTACGGACACCCATGTTAATAAAAATATTATAAAAAATAGAGACAAGATAGCAATGTTTTTTAGCAAAGAAATTATTCTAAATCCATAAGATTGACAATTAATGAGTTTTTTTTTTAAGAGTTCATTAACGCTTCTAGATTTTAAATATGAAAGGAAATCAAATGATTTTCTTTTTCTTTTTGGTTTCTTGAAGTGTACCTCACCCTCAAATACGCATGGCTCCTCCCTACTTTTCATTATTCTTTTTCATCCAAACACGTACATATATAATTATTGTAAATTTCTACGTTGGTTTTATTCCACCGAAAGTTAAACCGATGGGATTTTTAGGTTATATAACGGATTGTTTTCTTTCAATTCCTTAAACTTTACCCTACAAATCCTTTTCAAGGCTCCAACCTTAAAAAATTTACTATTTCTTTTTAGATTAACATGAAAACAATTTACACATGTCTTAATTAATTTTATAGATTTTAAAATTAATCTTAGTATAATGTAAGCATAAAATGCAATAAACAATATAACAACGTCCAAGACAGGAAACTTGCTAAAAAATGCAAAATGAAAGAAAATTTTGAAGAAAAACAAATTTAAAAATATAATATAAAAGAATGAAATTGAAAAATAAAAAAACTTTAAAAGATATATAAAAAAAAAAAAGCAAATGCGAAAATAACAAAAATGCCACATGAAAGCAGCCACAAAAATTTAAAAATTTACACGTCTCTACAGTAATTTCACTGCAGATAAACCCATTTATTCACCACATAAGGGGGAAAAAACAAACAAAAATTAATTGCATTAATGGAAAGGGAAGGTTGGGTTTATTTACCATGGTTTGCCCTACCACGTACAGATATGAAATTATTTGCTAGACACCAAACAATGGAGCGGACGTCCTTACTTCAAATTCATTTGTGGTTATGATCGAGTGCCAAGCAAAACCTTATCTTCTCAGCATTTGGCTCTATCACTCGGCACAAAATTCTAAATAACTTTTACGAGTCTATGTAAGAACAATCTCCATGGTAATCATAACATCGATTAATAAACTGTGAAAAAAGCCAATTAATCATAATTTGTAGTGACTAATTAAGTAATTAGCTAATTGCCTGGTCTTAATCTTAGTCTTCATGATTATATCCAAAAGAAAACACAGAGATTAATCCAATGATTTGAAGTCTCAAGATCCTGCAGATTGAGCAGTAAAATGGCTTGCAAATATTTAATCCATGCCCTCCCCTCCCCACAGAAAACCTCATAGATACACCTTCTTGTTGCAAAGGACAATCCTGGGTTGGGTTTTGATTCTTATTCTTGGCTTGTTCGTTTGTCACCATTTATCAAAAAAGACTACAAGACGCGGTTTCTGGTGGCAGAAAATCTATTATATCTCACATACATGCATTATTTAAGCAAAAGCTCGTGGTGGTGTTGACAATGGTTTGTTATACGGTCTCTATAATTTGTTCCAAATGGCACCGTTTTATTTGATCTTGCTTAAATAATCATGGCAGCACCGTCCATTACTAGGATTTCTTTTCAATTTAAAGAAGGTGATCCGTTTTATTTCTTAATTCTTTGAACTCAAATCTTACAGCTAACATCTAAAAGAATTTATTTATGTGCTCGTTTGGTGTGAAGAAACTTTAAATTACTCATATATACATGTATGAATTTCTCAAGAATTGTCCAACAACTCTTCCATGTGCATTGATTTCACGTAAAAGTTGTTGGGGCCAGCATTGACAATCCTGTGGACTAATATTGAATGAAATAAATATATTGTATTTTCTGTAAAATTAGAATTAATCGTGTATAGGGCACACCGATCATTGTTCAATGATCATATATATATAGAATCTGAATTTGTTGAATTTTAATAACTTTACGTGTTGCAACTTTGAGCTAAAGTGATTGGATTCTCTCCTTCTTGTTTTTTTTTCTTTATTTCAGTGATTTTTGGATTTGAATGTTATATATGGGGACCATTTTACAGGGCTTTATTCCTTCTTCTTTTTTCTTTTTTCTTTTTTAATCTCAGCAAGCTTTATTCTCACACAGTGAACTTGCATTGCATGTGTTATGGAAAAGCAACATTCCTAGACATCTCTTGTCGGAATACGCACTACCTGTGTTTGCCAGCTATGGCCAGCGGTATCTCCATGATCTTGATAAACATAAAGTTTCAAAAATTAATGTCACACATTGCAGGTACTATTTAAGGTAGACAATTTCAAATTAATGAGCTTGCAGCTTAATGAATATATAATGTTTCCTTTCTTCCTAGGTTATCTCGACGAGCTTGGACCATTCCTAGGGGGGAAAAAACAAAACAAAACTAGCCGATTTTCGTATACACCCGAGGCATAATTATGGTACCCGAACGTACATTTGCTTAGCTTATTGTCTAGGCAAATCAAAAGGGATTGGAAAAAAATTAAGTTACAGAGAGACATCGATCGGCAAGGCCGGGCACTCAAGCTTCCTCCCTTTATGCTTGATGCGATGTAGCCGAGTGCCGCACAAAAACAATTTTTGCTTTGCCATTTTCCTTTTCCTTTCTTACATAACATTAGAATGTACTTTGTAGATGCTTCATTTAATTAGAGACAGCATAATTAAAGGAAAGAAAAAGAAAATCTCTATTTTCATAGAATTATTAGAGAATAATATAAATCATATCACGAAACTTCACATAATAGTTTAAGCTATTGGATAGTGATGATTCTATGACATGGTATCAAAGTTTTAATGACCAAGTGGTCACAAATTTGAATCTTACTACCCCAATTTATTTGATAAAAATCAAGCACAAGAAAATGTGAGTATATGCAACTTTCAAGCTCAAAAGACTTTCACTTGAAGGGATATGTTAGAAAATAATATAAATCATATCCTGAGATCCCACGCTAATTTTATGGGGATCAAAATTTATCTACCTCCAAGGCATGGAATTGAGGCTCTCAACTTGCCCCATTGGGTAACTTAAAGAATATTTTGTTTACTCAAATAAAGTTTTTGAAATTTATTTTTTATACTAACATATATAAGCCATTCAAAAGATCTAAAAAAAAAAATTTAATATTTAAACAAAAACAATTCAAAACATACTTTAAAAACAATGTATTATAACACAGAAACAAACACCCAATTACTACAAAAGCATGTATTGTGACTTGTAAATGCAAATGATGCATACTTTGACTAAACTGGATTAATATCTAGTGCTTGGGTATAATATTAGCTAATCAATCTTGCTAGGTAATGAGAAATTGGTTCACATTCAATTAATTACAAAAGTCAAGTGAGTAATCATAATAAGAACAATAATTTTCAACTTTGGACACTTCAGTTTTTTCAAAAGCTAAATTATTCGAGCGACATAAGCGATGCTAGAGTCCCTTTCAGCTCACAGATGGAAGTAAATTGAAACTTAATTAGACTTGGTGCTTAGCAAGTCCTACGCAATTGGAATATATATATTTTTGGCATTTAACTTGGATATTTGATTGATGTAAAAAATTGGACAGCAGAGCTTCTTGCACCCTGCCTTTAATCTTCCTGTTTTTCTTTGTTTGATTTTTATTTATTAAAAAGGTGGGTTTTGAACGTAAATATTTTTTATGTTTAATAATAAATATTTAAATTTACGTTCTCCTGTATTTTTCCTGTCACCCAATTCCATAAAAAAAATCCTCAGGTTCAGCAGAACTTTGATGGGTTAGAGTTCAATTTGCATCATGTAACTGGGCTAGCCTGAATTAAAAGGAATTGGGCCAACACTTACAACATTTTGTTTATTGTTTTTGATTTGTGGGTCAAATAATTTATTACTCATTTTTTCTAACCTATTAATTTGTGGGCCAAATACTTTATACCTCATTTTATAACCCATTTAGCTTACTTTCCAGGCTCTTAGCAACAAAACGCAGCCCAATAAATACCCAAGTCTTGTTGGCAATCTTTGAGGGCCGAATTTCGACTATAGGCCACAAATCATTAGCCCATTCATTTTCCAAGATAATCTCCTCCTGTTCCAGGGTTTGCTTTTGAAACTTTGGAAGTCTGCGTTTTTCTTAAAACAATACAATCAAATATATATATATTTTTTCCTTTTTATAAATATTACATTTAATAGTTCATTCCCGACATTATACATTGATGTTATTAATTATTTATTTTATATTAAAAAATCCTCTCAATTAAAAGACTTAACCATTAAATAATATCTTATAAATGATTTTATATTATTTTTTAATAATAAATAATAACCGGTGTTTTAACTATTTGGAATTAGCCCAACAGCACAAAAAAAAAAAATGCTATAGAAAAGGTTAGAGTCAAGGTTGTAAATGTTTAGGATAGTGATTTTATTTTAGAATTATGATAAGAATTTAAGGTTACTATAATAAAATCTCAAAACAACTCAATCTTCTTCTTTGTTTTTTTTTTTAAAAAAATTTATTTGTTATGATTGGGCTCAGGGCTTGACATTTGGTTGAGCCCAAAGACATTAGGTCTAGTAGCTTTATCAGACCCATGTATGATTAGTTGATTTTATCAAAGAAAAATATACCTTACTTCATAAAAGAAAAATCAGAGCTTGGTTGAGCTTATAAACATTAGGTTTGATAACCTTACCAGATCAATTTACGATTGAGCTTAGTATTTGGCTTAATTGAGGATACTGGGTTTGATAACCTTGTTAGATCTATGTATAATTGGGTTTGGTAACCTTGCTAAACACATAAATGTTTAGGCTCAGCTCTTAAATGTGTCCAAGGTTTGTTTGGACCATCTACTTGACCTCTAATTCTTCTCAACAAGGATCCAGGTAAAAAATATATATGAAAAATATTGATCTATCAAAAAACATGGTTAATTTGGTTTGTTTTTATGTAATAAAATTAAAAACAATACCCTTATTATATTAATTATTTTTCTTATCATTTTTCTTTAACATTTATTCTTTTATTTTTAATAAAACTCACCAAATAAAGAATTCATTAATTGTGATTAATTTTTAAACTTTTATTCCTTCGGGGTTTGAAACAAAATTAATTATAATTTGAAATCAATGTTTTGTCATAAAGAAAATAATTAGAAAAAATAGTAGTACAAATCTTTCAATAGAAAAAAAAAATGGATACAATTACTCAAATTTTAAAAATATGATTACAAATATTTTAATAAAAAATAAAAAAATGAAAACAAGCACCCTAACAGAAAAAAAAAAATCAATAAATATAAGCACCGATTGGACCATTATTTTTATGATTACATAAATGGGATAGAATGAGGTGTCGAACACAGTGCTATGTGTTCACTTAACAACCACAATCAATTTTAACAAAAAGATAATTGAAGTACTCGATTGATAAAAACAAAACAATCCATACCTTTCAATACAAAAAATAAAAAAATACAAGTACTAATTTTATAATTAAGTAATATATGTAACGGTCAAAAGAAGCCCACCCTAAGGAGGTGGTGCTCAGAATCTATTTGGGATTTATGTTCCATTTTAAATGCCAGGTCGAATGACTTTAAAACCAAGTTAACCATATTCAGATTTCTAAGCTTTACTGAAAAGGTTACTTTTATAATAAAATGATTTTGAATGCAAATAGATGGAACTACACGAAGATACTCCAACAAATACGAGGAAGAAACTAAGCTAAGTGTTTACGAGTACGGTAGATTGGGTGTATTTTACTTTTTAAAAAATATTAAATTAATATTTTTTATTTATATGTTGCTGATTTTGTTATACCAATGTTACAAATAAAAAAAATAATGTATTTTTAAATGATAAATCTTTTTTAAAAATACTATATATCGCAATACTAAATATACACACACACACAACAGGATAAGAAACGGGTATGATTTTCAATTGCCAACAAACATAATAATAAAAAAAAAATGTTAATTTGTTCAATTCAAACCTTGTGCTGCCATGAAGCCAATTTGTCTTGTTGAAATTAGAGTACTTTAGCTCGCAAAATTCATTCATTGCTCCTTCCCTTCCCCCCTTACCTAGTAAAAGCAAATGTCGTGTACCAATGCGAACGAAATTAACAAATATGAAAATGTACTATATAATTCCTAGAGGTGTACAAGTTTGGAACAATAAGGCCCTCGAATTGATGGCTTGAATTATTAATATAAGCATAGAAAAATAGAAAAATGTACGAAACCATAACTTGGAATTGGGAATCACGTGATGCCATTAAGACAAAACCCCCCGATCAATTGATTAATTAACTTAAGTTTATGAGTGAAGAGAGATGATGAGATATTGAGAGCGAGAAACATCTTGAACGTGAAGGATTCAGTCAAAATATCCAAGTAAAACTAGTTAAAATTTTAGTAGTAATAAATAAATTTTTTGTTTTAATTTATTTTCCTAACATAAAGGAGATCGATGAGGAATGCCTTTTCTTCTACTCATGCTCGAAGCAATGTCCTCATCAGAAACCTTATTCATTGATCTTGCACATACGTATAATCCACTTCTCTTCTTCCGTACAATCTCACTGCTGGCCATGCTCATGTTCTCGGAGCCCGATGAACTCGAAGACCAGCTCATTGGCTCATCGGAGTCCACGATTGTTGAGTGAGGTGTCTCATTGGTCATCTCATCATCTGCTAAATCTTGAGGGATGAAGAAGTCAGGCCCAAGAGTTAATGTGTTGCATCTCCTCAAGTATGGAGAAAGATCCTTGTAATGTTTCAGCACAAAGTCCACCTACAATAAACGTAGAAGGAAACTTTTTCATGTTATATATTAATTGTCATATAGCTAGGTTATTAAGAATGAATGATCATAATTAAGACATCCCTCTAGAAATTTGGTTCGTCCTAGAACACACACACACACATGTATAATTCCTTATCTCCTTAATTATATATCATTTAAGTTGAATTAACTTGTATTATTAGTGTGGCACATTTTCTATCTCGTTTGAAGATGATCTGTGGAAGTTTGATCATAATTGAGTGCAACTTTATTATGATATGCTATTTAATTAAAAGGGGTAGTAAAAGGAATATTTCACCAAAGGTGGAAAAACCCTAACTGGGATTTAGGATGAAAATTGAGTGGTGGAGTACCTTGCAGCCAAGAGAGCAATGGGTAAAGGGTTCTTGAAGGCTTCTGTCACAGGAAGTACAATAGTTTCCGGCCCCTTTGAATTGCCTGTTCTGAGGTCTCTTCTTGATGAACACCACTTTAGCACTATTTATAGTATAGGCCTACAGGCAATGCTAATAAATTAATATCTAGCAAACTACGTACTGAATTTTGCTAGAGCAACATATCAAGACAGAAAATTAAGATTGTTTAGACTACTAACCTGAACATTTGAGCAATCTATCAGCTTTTCGATGTCTTCTAATCGGACAACATCATGATAAACATAACGACGAACTTGAAGGAGCCTATGGAAGCGATGAGAGGGTATACAATGAGGGCAAATACTAACACAACAATCCAAACAACAGACGTTCTTTTCATTCTTCTTCGCAGTGTCATGATAAGAGCACCCCACAAAGAACTTCTGTGCGTAAAGAGCTTCCAACCATGCAGGCTTTTGAGTTCCCTAAAAACACACCATGTTCACAAAAATTAACAAGATTAAGCAAAAGAGACACTTAAAAATTCAGTACATGAATCAAAATTCAAGAGAATTTCGCTATAGATCATAGAGATCAAGAACCAGGGAGAGAGATCAGTGACACACACCATGATCACAAAAACCAACAAAAAAGACGAGCCCTCTTGAGCTGATACCAAGATAGTGGTGTAACAAGAGAGGAGAGAGAGATTAGGGTGAGCAGATAAGAGTATTTATGGAGGTTCACAAGAGATGAAAGGGTATATATTTATTCCTTGGAGAAATAGACAACATTTTGTCAATTGAGAGGTCCTGTACTTATATGTGTGAGTGTGTGAGGGGAGAGGGAAAGGAAGTATTATTAAATAAAAAAAGTAAGATATGAGGAGAACGTGGGAGCTGTTTCTGTGTCTCCCATTCTCTACCATCCCTTTAAACTATTTTTTCTCTCATCTTCTTGGCTCAAGAGCTCTAATGCTAAACTAACAAAACTCTTCTTGGAGCAGCTGCCCTAGCATATATTTTTTTTGCAATTTATTCTATATATATACTGTTTTAGGTTATAAATGTATGGTTTACTTTGTTTACAAATGGTCATTTATGAGTTGTTGATAGCTAGCAATCATAGAAAATTGTTTGATATATGTCATTAGAATAGTACTTTTAATCTTATCAAAAGATTCTTCCCCAAAAATAGTATTTCGCAAAATCTCAACTATTGAATTTATAAGATTTATTCGCTCATTTTTTAGAAACTTATTTTCGAAAGAATATTCATATAAGAACAATTTACGTGCTATTCATTTATCAGCCTAAGGTGATTTTAAAATACGGCTATAATTAATTCCTTCTATGCATATCTAAATCAAGTAGCCGGCAAAAAGTTAATTAATTGAAGTTAAGAGCACAACTTAAAGTGGGATTCACTATAAAATTGCACCTTTTCCATAGAACTTCCTTTTGCCTTAAATATTGCTTTTTGTCACATGTTTTTCTTCGAGTCTAATATTACACAATTTCTCTCATTGTTTTATTTCAAATCTACTCCAAAAGCATGCGGTACAATCATATAACAGGCAGCTGGGTGGCAATATCAACAGCATAAATTTAATTTATAACAAATCTTGTAATTAATTAATTAAACCTTAATAATTAATGACCTGAACTTATAAAAGTATGGCATGCTCACATTCTGTCTGAGTGCACGATCCTCACACGAGTGCTTGACTTGCTGGGTTCCCAACTATATACACGAGTGCTAAGGGACAATATACAAGTGGTTCTAATTCAAAAAATAATATATTGATTAATTCTTAATTAGAACTATTTAAAAAGAAATAATTTAATCTTAATTAACATACAAGTTATTCAAAAAACAAATATATCCCTTATCATAAAAAATAAACATGTAATGACTCTATGTATCATCAGAAAATCTATTTGTCAATGGAATTATTACTTCTATGTATCTGGTCGGTATTTACGAATTTAACATGACAAAATATAAATCAATTGGACTTTGAACTGATGATACAAAGCTAAGAACCAGACATGTACGAGGAAACCCGGTTTTTCTGGAATCAAACATGGCAACATTAAGCAACCAATCACTCCACTAGCGAGCTAGCTAGAAGCTGTGGTTTGAACAATAATGTGTGGTCTTGTAACAAACACCAGACAGACAAACACAACTCATTGAGCACTTGTTCGTAAGATTTATTAGGCTTATTAATTTGCCCTTTTACTAATTTTGAGAGAACTTTTCTTTGCCTTTAGGCTCTCGCCAAGAGCTGATCTCGGGTTTTGCCACTCTTTGTATCGTTCCCCTTATGCCCTTCTAGTTCATCCCTAGCTAGAGCATATTAAATCTTTCGGTTGTCAATCATAGCATGCCATATTACAGTGCCGATGGCTCTTCTTTTGGTGAACATATTTACTCAAAAACAGGAGAAGGTTTGATTATATTACTTTACTTCTGTAGAAAAAATCAACTCTTGTTAAGAACTAATTATATGCCTAGGCTTGAGTTGGCGTTGGACAAGAACTGATTGCAAATTTGACAATTCATTGGCCATATCTCTTTTGCAAGAATAATTAATCGCTTGACATTTGCTGTAAAGGACATTAATAATTACAACAACCATAATCAGATTCTTGAAGGCAAAATCTCAGGAATAGTAGCACTCAGTGTCATTTATTTGCTTAAACCATGACAAATCTCAAGGTGATCTGTGTAATTTATCCTGAATTAAGCTGTTTAGACTTGGATTTTTTTTCATTTTCTGTACACAAAGTGGCTCGAATCTGAACATTATTAAGAGCAGACAACATGCAAATTGAACTTATTGGCTAATGATCGTTCCTATACATAAACCATCAATTGATTTTATGACTTCCTTTTTCGTAAAGTCTGTCCTAGTGAGATTCATACCGTTCACAGCTTGCCATGTTGGACTCGTGTTACACTACGAGCAAAAAAACATAAAAAGTCTTAAGAGTAAAAACAATTTGGTAAGAGATCACACATTTGTTTTTGAGTCATAGATCTGACTAAATCGAATAAATTTATCTTGTATAACGATATTAGATGCATTGAACTAAGAAAAAAAAATGATTGATTACAATAAAAAAAACTTCTATTAAAAAAAATCAATAAAAATATATTTCAATCTAATCAGCAGTGTTACAAATAAATTCAAAAATAAAAGGAAAACAAATGACCCAAGTTAAGTGCACTTGCCAACATGTGACCCATGCATGAGATCGTTATAATTTTTTAAGAATATAAAGTGTTGAAAGATAAAATTAAAAATAAATCAATTAAAAAAAAAAGACCAATATCACTCGGGTTAACTTTTAAAACTTGTTACCTTAATTATAAGCTTGATGTAACTCAATCGAAGAAAACCACAACCCTCAATTTTCAACCAATCTAATTTAGAGGAAAATATTTTTTTTAAAAAAAACTAAATTTGACACCCCAACAAAAAAAGGAGAGATAATAACATAAAATAATGAGAACCAGATGCCAACTAAGGAGGAAATAACATTAATTGATTTGAGGGTGAAGTTTTTAAAAAATCAAACATTTTACAAAAGAAATAAAAGAAAAGAAATAAAAAGAGGATTGAATCAGATATCTGAGAAAAATAAGACATCGTGTTTTTTTTTGCTTGGGCAACATCTTTTTCTAGGCAACAAGATAGAAAAAAAGAAGAAAGAAAGAAAACGTTATCAGAGTCAAATCGCCACACGCAACACAACACGCGCCACCAAATATAGAAGGGGATGCAGTGAGATTTCAAACATCGTCGGGATTGCATAATTTCCATATCATAATGTTGTCACGCGCGCTGCTTTACTCATGTGAAGGGGTCCCAAACACTGGCGCAAGCTACACACGAGTCAACAACCTTTCTATCAAAAAAATTATTATTTATTTTAAATATGTAATTGCTCCTGTCTTAACCTTATAATCACAAAAAAAAAAACTATAATGAAAAGACAAGTAAACCCTTTTACCCAAGTTTAAAAATTTATGATTCTAGAAGTGACCAAGTAAATTCACTTTGCTTTTATTCCTAAAATATTAATATCTCTCTTTAAAATATGAAATGGCCCTGCATTTATGCCACCATTACAAAATAATCACATTAGCTTATTAAACCCAAATTTAAGAATTTTTTATTCAAAGTAAATTGAATTGGGTCCTTATAAAATTACAAAACTACCCTCTAAGCCTAGAAGATGAGTTTTTTTTTATATATAAATAAATTTAATATCTGTTCTTTATTTGTATGCTGCATTCCACAGAGAAAATCTGTATTAGATAATTGCAAGAATGAAAATATCCAATCTTTTTTTTTTATGTGAGTATCCGGGTCAGCTTGCGTGTATCACGACTAATCCCATGACTCACTGAACATCCTGTAAACCCAGTAAACATGTAAGGCACCGCAAAGATAACAAGCATGCACTGTAAAGTTTGAACCAACATACAAAAAGGGAACAAGTCCCTTCAACCACTGACCAATCCTCAAGTGCGAAAATATCCAATCTTGATTGCATAAGATATTTACCCTCTGCTAGTAGTAATTGTCTAATACACACTCCCACTCGTCCTTTTCGAAGAAAGTTTATTTCCCAATCACTGCTTGACTTCATGTAAGGTTGCCAGTACAATTCCCACTTAAAAACTCCATCGACGACGACTGTTTGTAGATATTCTTTGCAACTTGCAAGAGGAGAGATCAGCCATGGTTGCTTTAGAGTTTTCAAGTTATAAAGCATAATTACATATATTATAATAAAAAGATATTTGGGACTAAACTAAACCTTTTTTTTATATATTACTTCTTAAAATATCCATCACACCAAGTGGATTCCGTCGATGATAATTGTGATTTCTAGGGGGTGATTAGGGAAAGATCTTCGATTAGAAGTAACATGACGAGTAAGAATTTGAAGCAAAATAAATAAATAAACACATAAAATGCTAAAGGGTTACCGACCCCCTCGTGCCATGGAAAGCAGAATGGGATTACAGTAGGAAAGAAGGTCACGTGCAAGGGATCCAATGGCCTGAGCCTGGCTTCGAAAAATAAACCAAGGGAAACCCTAATAGGTACTTGTTCTTGGACTGGCCAAATATTCCTCTTTATTTTTCTTTTGTAGCTGTGCATTTTGTTGGCTGGTCAAAGGTCAAAGATACAGAAGATAACAGAGATTATATGATGGGTTCCTTTAGGGCAAAGAGCATAGTAGAAGAACAAACAGAAAGCTGGTCAGCTTGTGAGCCGCACGAGGGGTTCTCTCTGCCCATATTTTAGACTTCACAGACCCACTTTGCCTTGTTTAAAAAGGGCTTCTTTATTGGTCGAACCACTTCCTCGTGGACTATTCTTTATTCACTTTTGCCCTTATTTTCAAGGACGGGGTCATGTGCGAACCCTTTCCACTAGACCCTGACTTAATCATTTAATAACCTCCCATCATGTGAGTTCATGAGTCATGCCTGCATAGATTATATGTTGCAAATATCAGTCCAAAACCATTAGTCCATCTCATCAGTCACAAGAATTGTGTTGCAGATCGATCCTACTAAAGAACTCCATCAAGGTGGTCCTGTCACGAGGAAAAACCAGTTTACAAATGGTGCAGAACTGCATACGCGCATGCTTGACCTGATAACACAGAGCTAAAACCAATTTCATGAACCAAAGGTGGGCAAAAAGAGGGTTTGATCTGCATATCAAGACCTGACTGGTCCATATTTTGCCCAACCATCGCTCGTTAATTAGGTATGTGTTTGTGGGGATCGTTACAATGATTGTGGACTCCAACCATCTCAGCAGCATCAATTGCTTTCAGATCACTTTCGACAAAATCTAACAACAGAAAGGCCTCGCCTGTGATTAGTGACAACTAGCCACTGACGAGGTTCTAATCAGACAGTAAAAGATGGGACTTTTTCATCAACAATGACACTTTACATCTCCCTAGGTTTACCACCTTTAAGGTCTTTCTATTATTTAAAATGTCTATACAATATTCTGTATCCCATATCAGCAATGAATGATATAGCCAGTCTAGATCAAATGATGTTCAAATGAACTAAGCCTTGTTTCATGGCTTCTGAGCAGAGAACATGATGAAGGATCGCTGAACAATTCTTGTGTAGTTGGTAAGACCACATGTTGTGCACAAGTCTTCGATTTCCTCCTCTGTGAAATAGTTGTAGTTTTGCATAATCCTCTGCCGGATGCATCAAGAATTTTCGATCCAAAGAAAACAAAATATAGTCAGCAAAGACCAAATGATCCTCCAATCATTTAGATTCAATTATACTCGTGAGTATGGACTACCCAGCAGTTTAGATGGAGTTCCACCTATAAGTAGACACACCACAAGTAAAAACCTAAGTTACAAGAAGAAAGGATACCGCACTTGCAGGTTTCACCTTCGTAAAGCTGAGCTACCTTTTACTGTGCATATCCAGCTTTCCCAACAAACAAGCAAGCAGTAGCTTAGGGTTGAGATGGTCAATTAACAGACCTGAACCATCCTAGTTTAGCACTTTTTGTACTCCAAGTTCTAAATAAATGCTGAAGTCTCCACGAAATGACATGGAATATAATTGAAATGTGAATTTAATATGGTATAGGAATGGACAAACAAAATAGAAGTAAAAGGGTAAGCTTCACTAACAGATAATGTTTTAGAAACTTGAAAATTCTAAAACTTCAATGCTTTCCACTGCCTACTGTAAAATTCACAATCTAAATTAATCTGGACAGGATTTTCACCATTGCCAGTTTGGCAGGTGAGTATACCAGAGCAGCCAACATTTAAAGGGGGAGATGCACAAGCACATACTGTCTTGCTAAAGGAAGCATCTCAAGGCAGAGTAATTAATGCAAACAGTTAATGTTACGCTTACGATTTAACCAAAAGAAAGTAAAACACTTGATGAAAAGTATTACCTCTCGGAAAGGTCGTTCTATCCAGGAAGTGGTTGAACTGTATTGAAGAAAAGTGGTCCCAACAAAGACTCCACCACTTCGCAAAGCACGGCAAATTTCAGCAACCTGATATTAGTGGACAGTATCACTATTTGAACAACAGGCTTCTGAAAAAGCTCTATATACATCCAATTGGAGTGAATGCGTTAAACAAAAACACGCACAAATAAGAAAGAAAACATGTGCTAATTGAACAACAGGCTCCTGAAAAAGTTCTATATACATCCAAATGGAGTGAATGCGTTAAACAAAAACACATTCACATATAAGAAAACAGGTGCTTTTGGAGACAAGCTAGAATGGAACCTATACTTGCTGATCGTATCCCAGACCACTTCTATGCCTCTTTCCAGAACTTGGGCGATCAATTCTTGATTACTGGACCAACAATGTAATTTTACCCTGCTCACAACCTGATGCTTGGTGCTTATGCACCAACCACATGATGGGCACCTAACACAATTGATTTTGTCATATTAACCACATAACTTAAAATGATCAACTATGTAACTCCATTTATCCTCTACTTAAGGATCTGGCTGCCGGGATACTGCTATTAGAAATATCTACTACATTCCTAAACAAGAGAAGACAATACCAGCATATACCAGCATGACATCTTACACTCCAATGGTATATTCAATGTGGGGATCACCCTAAACAGAGTAAGATGATGGACAAGATCAAGACACCACCAGACAGCAACATAGCAGGGACAAATTGCATTAGTTATTAGACATAAAGCGGGTAAGATTTCACTAACTATTTTCAAATTCAAAGGGATTTTGGCAGATTGGTTTAGAATATCCAAAAGCCTGAGTCACCCATAAGAAAATGAAAGGAAGAAAGATCACTCACAGCATTGGAAGCAGATGGCCAGCAATGCAAGGCAGCACCAGCATGAATAGCATCAACTGAACCTGAAGCAAAGGGAAGTCTTGAAACATCTGCCCTGACGAGAGCAAGATTTCTGAACACCATCCAAAAAAATTTGTTAATCAGTTCTCATTTTTTAAAAGACCTATGTATAGGAATAAAAACATTGATGTTCGAGCACAATTGCTGATCTAACTTTTGAGATTCTAATTCAGGAAAAAAGAAGCTTACCTCGTTGAGATAGTATCATCTTGCTTGATGAAATCATAGCATTGGCGAAGCATATTTTCAGAAAAATCAAGTGCAATAACTTTAGAATAGGTTCCAGATTTGGCAAATTTTCTGGAAAATAAACCACTACCACAGCTAACATCTACTAGAAGACCACCTTCTGTGGGTTTGAAGTACTCCTGAGCCATTTTGAACTGCAGTAACACCAAACTATTACAAACTTAATTAATAATTATGGACTCAAAAGCAAATTTCAGCAGAAATGAAGAACAAGAATGAATATTACTGCCATTTCCGCAGGTGTTAATTCCATTTCACAGTATATCATCTTCCATGTTATCCAAGTTTCATAGAGAGAATTCATAAGTCAGCTTGCTATAACTCATCTTTTCAGAATGACCTTAATTAAACATTCTCAATAAAGAAAAGACCTTAATTAAAGATTCCTCCTTGAGCTAGTGAATTTGAATTCCTAAACACAGATGAAGGAAAACAAACCTCTTCATCAGGACCAGGAAAGCCACTTTGATTAAAATTTTGACGCCAGCCACGTTCATACAAGAATGAAACAAGTGGACTCCTGAAAAAGGTGAAAGGAACTAACATGAGACATGACAATTTCCCCAAAACAATTCAATCCCATCACAAAATGTCATATTCAAAAAACACCCACTTTCCTATTTTTTCATCATAACTCAAAACCAAAGAAAGGATCTTGGAAATTGGGATAGAATATAACCAGCTACCTCTCTCATTAACAGAAACTATGATGCATACTGCTAATAGAGACACTGGAATAAGATAAGCATTATTTCAAGGGTTAAAGACTCGTGGGGTTATAAATGGGAGTGCATGAACTTCATACGCTTATTCATGGATGCATCAGCATGGTGCCAAGAATGATACAACAACATCAGTATCAGTAATGCATATACCGGAATAGCTCAGTACGAACTGGTTTGACTTCAGTGTAGTCCTTCATTCCAGCAGTAATGGTAAGGTCTAGATAGTTTTCTTTGCTGGAGTATGTTTTGTTGCATCTATTACACTTGAAACCAGACCGGTAGATTGCTGGCCTGCAGGTTTTGAGTTATTATTCTACCAGACCCAACAGAAAAATAAAAATAAAAATAAAACTGATTTATATCACTATGTGAACTCAACTTACAAGTTAAAACCTGTAGGACCTTTTCTTATCAGAGGTTGGTAGCATATTGGGCATGCAAATGGGTCAACCTCTAAAGATTGACTCTGCTGTGTGCTTAATTCCTGAAAGCAAAAGTTCTTAGAAATTCGATATGCAACTGAACAAGGATAAGATGTGACAATGGTCAGAAAAAAATCACAGGTGGACAAAGAAACCTCCAGTTGGAACTCAGAAGAAAATCCTTTCCTATAAAGACAGATTCAGTAGTGCCTCACTGTTAATTACAAGGACTAATTAAATGTCTATATTTTCCGAATTCGCATATCAAACAGAACACTCCTATCTATAACTAGCAGAAAACTACAAAAGCCACCCAGCAATAGCCAAACTCTTTGATCACACAGTTCAGCAATAACTTCAAATTGCCTATAGCTATGATGAATAATCAAATGTGACCTTTGATTCTTGAAAGCTCAATCTACTGAGCTATTTGCGAATGTCTACCAATTTGGGTCATAAACAATGACAAAATTGACATTCAAAATTCTAACTTTTCTCAATAATCCACAAATCAATCTACTGAGCTATTTGCGAATGTTTACCAATCTGGATTATTAACAATGACAAAACTGACATTCAAAATTCCAACTTCTCTCAATAATCCACAACCATCCCATTTTTCCTAGAAAAACGCCAAGATAAATTCAAAACCTTTTAGAGCAGCTCAATTTTGATTCTTACTTCACACTTTTATTACCTCCATAACTGAATATAAAAACCCAGAATAGCGGAGAAATTAAAACGTTTATTTTTTTTTAATATCCCTCCATTTTTCAATAATTTTTTTCTCAGCAACCAAACAAGAACGACCCTTTTACCAGCACTTCATTTTCACAACTCACAAGTATCCAAAAAACTATAATTAAGTATTCCAATTCACAAAAACCTGTAGTGGCAGTGGCGGTTTAGTGTTAAAACAAAAAAAAAAACAGAAAGCAATGAGTACAAAAAGTGAAAAGAGAGAAACAAGAGATGATGGTTTTACAGGTTCAAGAGAAACAGCTGAAGTGGCGCGAATTGTAGAGGGAAACCGAAGGGAGGTGAACCGGAGACGAGTGGGAGGAAACCGTGAATTATGAAAAAGATGAGGGTACTTTGGAGATAAAGATTGGTGAAGAGAAGTGGAAGCCATTGCCATGGAAGATTTGCTTAGGCTTAGCTCTCAAGAATTCTCACTCTTTCTTGGTCTAATTTCTTGTGTTTGTGCGGTGTTCCGTGGAGACGTGGCCATGCGTTTGTAGTTTATATGAGTGATGAGGGAGTTTTCAATTTTTTGTGGAAATGGTGGGACCACGTTAGGTTAAAGTGGACCTCTCAAATAACATGTATACCAAGGAATGGTGATTTTCCATAGCCATAAACACACTTCATTAAGAGTAGTGTTAACATTATGCCCTTAAGCTAAAAACAATTTAATTGTTTTGGAATCAGGAATATTTTGATATTTTTACATGATGCATTAGTTATTATTAATTTATTTAGAGATATTTTTATTTATTTGATATTTTAATAAATAACTAAAATACTTCTAAGAGTAAAAAAAAATCAATTGTTTCAAGTATGAGTTTTTCAGTATTTTTGTTTTTTATATATAAAAGAATTACAAATGTATACTTGATCAAAAAATAATTATTATTTGAGACGAGAGGTATTAGTGTCTTTTAGCCTCAATTCGTTAATTTAAAATGCACCTCTCAAATAACAAGTATACCAAGGAATAGTGATTTTCCATAGCCATAAACACACTTCATTAAGAGTAGTGTTAACATTATGCCCTTAAGCTAAAAACAATTTAATTGTTTTGGAATTAGGAATTTTTGATATTTTTACATGATGCATTAGTTATTATTAATTTATTTAGAGATATTTTTATTTATTTGATATTTTAATAAATAACTAAAATACTTCTAAGAATAAAAAAAAATCAATTGTTTCAAGTATGAGTTTTTCAGTATTTTTGTTTTTTATACATAAAAGAATTACACATGTACACTTGATCAAAAAATAATAATTATTTGAGACGAGAGGTATTAGTGTCTTTTAGTCTCAGTTTGTTTAGTGAGTTGTTGGTTTAATTGAGAATAATGATGTAATTAAACATTACAATAATGTTTTTAATTGAAAAGGTTGTTGGCATGTGAAATCTATCTTGTAATTTGGTCATCTCATACGGCAACTCCTAGTGGTAAAAGAAAAAAAAAAGCTTTCCCCGTATCATTTTATTCCTTATCGTCTCCTCTTCCATTATAAATGAGGCATTAGTCCAAATATGGCTAGTTTATTACATGTAACCCTTTCTTTTTTTCTCTTTCATTTATATCTCCTATTCTGATAAATACACCATGGTCCTCATGGTTATTGATATTTCAGATTCATTCCTTCTAATTCTAATTTTTGTCATTTTTTCTTTTATTCAAGTTTTATTTATTTTTAATTTAACCCTTGATTTCTAATTTGTATATATAACGTTTATTGATTTAGTCCTTTTAATTAATTTATTTTTCTTTGCTCCCTTGTCAAAGTCTTTATAACTTTCAATTTTATAATTTAAATCAGGTTTATGATTTTTGTTTTTTCAATGATAATAATAATGATTTCAATTTGATCCCTTTTCTTTTGATTTATTATTATTTTTCTTGGTTATTTTGTCAAAGTTTCTATAGTTTTTAATTATATCCTTCAAATCAAGTTCATGGTTTTTATTTTCTCAATAGTAGTGGTGGTGGTGGTGATAATAATAATGGCAATAATAATAGTTTATTATGATGGTGATTATAAGTTTGATAAAAATAGTAATGATAGTCATAATTGTGATAGTAATAGTAATACAGATAATTAAAATGATATCAGTAATAGTAGTAATGATAATGATGATAATAACTACAACTACAACAATGATAATGGTGATAAAACTATTAATAATACTAATAATGATTGTAATGATAATAATAATAATGGTGATGATAGTTGTAATAATTGTAAAATTAGTAACTATACTAATAAGACGCTACTATTATTACTAATAATGATAATGCTAGCAATAATGGTGGTGACATAGTAATAATAATAGTAGTAGTAATAGTAGTAGTAATAGTAGTAGTAATAGTAATTTTAGTAATAATAGAAATAATAATAGTGATAATAATAATAATATTGATAATGATGATAATGATAATAACTACAACTACAACTACAACAATGATAATGGTGATAAAACTATTAATAATACTAATAATGATTGTAATGATAATAATAATAATGGTGATGATAGTTGTAATAATTGTAAAATTAGTAACTATACTAATAAGACGCTACTATTATTACTAATAATGATAATGCTAGCAATAGTGGTGGTGACATAGTAATAATAATAGTAGTAGTAATAGTAATTTTAGTAATAATAGAAATAATAATAGTGATAATAATAATAATATTGATGATATTATTAATTAATAATAATAGTAATAATGATTTTGATTCTCATTTTTTGAATTGTTGTTTTTTTAAATTCTTTTGCATGATTGTATTTTTTTTCAATTTCATCGTCTAATATTTAATTTATTAAGACTTGAATTTTATGATTTTTCTAAATTAAATATTTTAGATCTAATGACTTGGATTACAAGTTTAGAAAGTTAATATATTTTTTTTAAAAAAAAAAACTTTATAACTTTCTTTATTTTTTATCGGGTAATTCTAATTACATAATTTGGATTGTGGGTTTGACGTGGCATTCCATGTTGGCTTAGCTCTAATTGGTATTGTTACACATTTTAGGACTTCTTTTATGTCATTTTTTTGTAACTCCATTTAAATATATAAACACTATTTTTTGTAAAAAAAAAAATTATCCTTTAATAAGTTTTAGAGATTAATTTTTTTTCCTAAGGTGTTTAAGGTTTATTTTGATTATATTATTGCAATGTGAAATATCTAGATGATTTTTTTAGTATATAATACAATGTTAGACAAGTTAATATTTTGATTAAAAATTAGATTAATTACATAAGTACTATATATTTATCGGTAACATCTCCTTAATGCCAAGCATATTCTTTCTATTTCTCCTTTTCTTTTTCTTTTTTCTTTTTTTCTTGTAAATTACTCATATCGAGTACTTTTTAATTACAAGTATAATTTTTAATTCATATTTGGAATTTGTATCATACATGAATTAGACTTTTTAGCATTATCCTCGCAACGCATGGAAGATTTGTCTAGCTATTTCGATAAAAAAACACATTCATTAAATGATCGTTGCTGACTTCTCCATAAATTATAAGGAAAAATCGCCGAGTATTAAACATGATATATGGCTTAAATTTCTCAGATAAAAAAAAAAAGAAGAAGAACAGAGGATGGACAATCGAAAAGAAAGAACAAGGAGAAGAAAACAAAATGATAGGAGGCAAAGATAGCTCGGCTGGAAGTGTTTGGATAAGAAAAGAAGAAGATATAACACAAGTTAAACTGTAACCCGGTTCATATTCAATTAATTTGTTTTATTATATTATATGATAAGAAAATAAAAAGCAATAAATGTGAAGGTCTAAATTGATTAAATTAAGGAAACAATTAAAAAAAAATATGATTTATAAATCTTAGGAAACCAAGGATTAAATTGAAAAGATAAATTAATTCAATTAATTTAGGTTTCAATTGAAAGAAATTCCAAGATTAAATAACTTAATTGAATGGAATTGAAAAATCCAAAAGCAAGGGCTGCAATGAAAAGGAGGAAATATTCTAGGGACCCATTGGTTTTTTTGTAATTCACATTCTTAGTCCAACTGTTTCCAATTGAATCAATTCAGTTCAATTCTCAATTCAATTTTGTCCAACTGATTCAACTTAGTCCTAAAGAATTCATGTTTTATTTAAGTCCAAATAAGAAAATCGGTCTCTCAAGTCTCAACTCGGCTTTTCAATCCAAAATACCAGATAATTTTGCAAGATCCAAGCTCAAGTTGATTGACTACAATGAACTATCCAACAAATATAGCCCAAATTGAATCAATCCCCGAAATCTTGCCTTCAATTGATTTTCCAGATCGTTAAAACTCCAGAACCCTAGCCTTTCCTCTTCATAAAAACACCAACAATCTAGAAACAAGGGGGGAGACAGATCCAACACCAGCCTCTCATTCACCCAGGATAAGAACAAGACTGAGAGGAAAAATCAACAACAACGAAAAAAAAACATTACACACACCGCCTCTCACTTCTATTATGCATTTTCCAAAAAGATAACCTCATTGTTTCTTCTCTCCCAATAAAAACTATCACTTCTACCAAACACAAGACGACCTCCCTTCCAGACAGAGAAAAACCCCATCATCAGAGCCCTCAATTCATCAACCCCCACCATCTCTGTTGGCCGCTGTGAACCAACACTAACGAATCAGTTCGTGGGATACGTGGGGTAGTCTATATTTTCCCACTGTCTTTTTTTCTTTTTGGGTGTTTTCCGTCAATTTCAACCCCCTAATAAATGTTTGCCTTATCTGGGAATTGTGTATGTTGATATTTTGTGAATGAATTTTATATATGTGTGAGTACAAATATTATCAGTAATAAATATTCCCCATTAAAATATAAATAATTCATAATATAAAAAATTTATTTATTGATGTAAATTTATTTTTTGCACATATGTTATAATAATTTAGGCTGGTAAACATCTCCCATCAAAGCATATTGATTAAAAGTTATATCTTTTGGGTCCATTTTGATTTTTTTTTTTTAATGAATAACCAAATTAATACGTCTTTTATATATATATATATATAGAAATCAATATCAAAATCTTGCAATAAAGAAATCTCATTTTTAGGGGAGTAATAATAATTTTTTCATGAATAACCAAAGTGATAAGTTTTTTTTTTTTTTTAATAAAGAGACTAATGTCAATAAAATGAAGATTGAACCTTATTACTAAATCTAAATTCAAAATCATTGTTTAGATCTTAGTGTGTGTATCAGTTTAGACAAGACTCTTAGCATAGCATGTAAGTGCGGTAGATATATTTATCATTAAAAACTTTTGATATAATATACATAATGATTATTATTTTTCTTATTATATAATCAATCAATCAATCTCTAAGGAGCAGCGACTCATTTTATATTCTTAATTTTTTATTTTTGTACGTGTAGTTCACCTCAATATCCGACCAAATACTTTAAATACAGAAATCAAGTTATGTGACCAATGCAATGTCCTAAATGCCACGGCAAGAATTTGGTTAATGTCCTATCATCATGATCTTTGCCTTCACAGTCATTTTGAGTGGCTTCTGAGTTTCTGCTCAAGAGTCCTAAGTGCTAAAAACTAAAGGATAAGCTTATCTCAATAAACAGTCCAAGCCGGCGCTATAGTGGACCACCAAAACTTTTGCAATCGAAAGAAAGAAAGTTGTCTTTTCTTTTTCCCTTAAAGGCAGACACATTTCTTGCAATTATATCCCACTTCATTCCTCCAACTATGTAGATGCAAAAACTTGACCCCTACAAGCCAAATTAACCGATAATAATAATAATAACAACTAGAAAATGTATAGCTCAACTAATCAGGTTTTAAATTTGTTATTTTAAGATCACCATTTCGAGTCTTAAAAATTTCAAAATCATTTATATAATCGTTAACTTCTAGTCTTGTGGAATTAATCGAGATGTGCGCAAATTGACATTAACACCTATGTTAATTTTTAAAAAACAAAACAAAAAGGTTTTCTACTTATGCCGGCAAGAGATGACTTGCGATTGTTTGGTATTGTAGTATATAATATTTTTTTATTTAAAAATATATTAAATTTTTATTTAAATTTTTTTATATTAATATATTAAAATCATTAAAAAACATATAAAAAAATATCAATTCAATATTTTTTTAAGATAAATATATTTTTTAAAAAAACCATAAAATAAAATTTACTGCAAACCTAAACATTTCAATTGATATGGTGGCCGGTCTATTCACAGAAACAAAAGATTGCACTCTTACATTATTGCCGTGAAGAACTGAGCCTCTGATGGATTTTGATATCACTACTAATTAATTAGTATTTAACTAGAATGGTGCCAACCCTATATATTGTATTATTTTTTAAATATTTATACATCGTGTGCATTTTTTAAAAAAATTTAATAATTCAAGTTATAGTCCTGATCAATTAAATAAGCTGATTTTATTTTAAAAAAATTTATATAAAAAACAACGATAGCAAATGAGAAAATACATATATAAAAAAGTGATTGTAATAACATGAAAAAAAAACTTTTATCAAAAAGCAAAGAAAGAGTTATCTACCTGACTGTGCTTAATAATTTTTTTTTATTAAAATCAATTTGTAATAGAAATCGATATATAAACTTTATTGAATAAAATAAAATAAAAAACCATGTAAGACTGTACATGTTAAAAATATAATAAAGAATAAATATCTAATTTATAAAAAAATATATAAAGATTTGCATATGAATCATATTAACCTTTTAAAAAATTAAATACACCTATCATAATTAAAAATATTGCTATTTAAAAAGGATAAAAACAAAAAAATTATAGGAATCGATCACCAACTAAAAAATATAAGGGATGAAAATGATTTTTTTAAGAAATCTCAAAGCCATTACCTATGTTACACATGTTTTTCATTTTAGTTTTTCTTTTCTTTCAATTCAACCATTTCTTCAAAAAAAACATGTAATTAGGTTCAAATCTGGAGGCCAATCATAAAAACAAAAAAAAAGAGTTTAAGGATCAAAATAAAAAACTATAAAAAATACATTATTATAAACCATAATAAATGATAAAAAAATAAACAGTGAAAAATGCTAGAATATTTTACCCACAAACTTTAGATTTTGTTAATATCCTGGTACTACATGCATCTCACAGTTAAAAAAAAAAAAAATTACCCCCTCAAGCCAAATTAACAAAAAACATAAGAAGAAGAAAAAAATTGCAACTTTTGTAGACATCAGACAAGCCATACTGTGGCCGGCACTAATCAGAGAAGAACCAAAGATTCCACTTTTACATTATTGCCCTGTAGAACCTGAGCCTCTGATGAGTTCTGATATTACCTAGCAATATATTACTATTTAATGCAATGATCCTAAATGCATCTCTCAGTTGACACATGACAGATGGAAAAACAGATTGTTATCATCGGAGCAGGAGCAAGTGGCCTTCTCGCCTGTAAGTACGCTCTCAACATTGGACTCAACCCGATTGTGTTTGAAGCTGAAGATAGAATTGGAGGAGTTTGGTCTCATACTTTGGAGTCAACCAGACTCCAAAACACCAAAGAAATTTTCCAGTTTTCTGATTTTCCATGGCCGCCCTCGATTACAGACACATACCCTACTCACACTCAGGTGATGGAGTATTTTGAATCTTATGCACAACATTTCAACCTCTTTCCTTGCATCAAGTTCAATTCCAAGGTCATCGGTATAGACTATGTTGGGGTGTCTGATGAAGAGATGGAGTCATGGGCTCTTTGGGGTGGGACAGGCAAGCCCTTTGGCACCGAAGCGAAATGGCATGTCAAAGTTCAAGACACAAAAAATGGCAGCATACAAGTAATTTCATTTTTTCAAGAAGTCAATTAATAAATATATCCATGTTGTTACGGACTGTGGTTGTGGCTATTTTTTCATAATAACTAATGAATTATGTCGGTCAGGTGTTTCATACAGAATTTGTTGTTCTTTGCGTTGGACAATTCAGTGGCCTTCCAAATATTCCAGAGTTCCTTCCAAATAAAGGGCCTGAAGTGTTCAAGGGCAAGGTGATGCATTCAGAGGACTTCTCAACCTTGAACAATTCGACTGCAGCAGAGTTGATCAAAGCAAAGAGAGTTACAATTGTTGGTTCTCATAAAACTGCAGCTGACATAGCAGCAGAATGTGCCAACGCAAATGGTAAGAAAACTTTCTGTTAAGGCAAATGTTCCCACTGAACTCTTTTATCAGCTTAATGAAAAGACTAGGGTGTCTCAAGTAATTCCTTTAAGAAGCTGCAAGGTCTATGCTATGTTCAAAAAAGCCACTTTATTTAGTTAAATCTGTGGATGGAATGCTTGATTAAAATCTGCGTTGTCGTCATTTGAAGTTTACTCTGCCTTTCTATAATCAATGATTTAGGAGTCAGGTACCCTTGCACAATGATTCAAAGGAATGCTCACTGGTTTTTGCCTAGTGACGAATTTAGTGGACTTCTACTTGGTTTCTTGTACTTCAATCGATTCTCGGAATTCCTGGTTCATAAGCCTGGTGAAACATTTCTATTAAGTTTTGTGGCCACCATGCTTTCACCCTTGGTAACTTCTATTTCACTCTCCCAATTGCTTTTGTTCATGATTGTCATATATGTGTGAATTGCTCTGAATTATTATGCCAATATCTTGCTTTTAACTTTTTAGAGATGGGGAGTTTCAAAACTCATTGAGACCTACCTTAGATGGAAACTTCCACTGAAGAAGTATGGAATGTTACCAAAAATCAGCTTTCTTGAAGATGTTTCTGCCTGTCAGATTGTAATGCTGCCTGACAAATTCTACGACAGAGTTGAAGAAGGAAGCATCATTATCAAGAATTCCCAAATCTTAAGCTTCTGCGAAGAAGGTCTAATCATAGATGAAGAAAATCAGCCAATAGAAACAGATGTTGTGATTTTTGCTACAGGATTCAAGGGTGATGAAAAACTGAGAAACATTTTTGAGTCTCCTGTTTTCCAAAACAACATAATGGGGTCACCGACCTCTACAGTTTCCCTCTATAGGTCTCTTGTTAACTTCTTATTTCTTGCCATCTATCTTTCTATACGTTCTTTAAGTTTCTCTATGAATGCATCCAGCTTGATATTTCATGGTTAGTACTAAAAAAATCTCTTTTGCATTTCCCTCAGACAGATAATTCATCCTCGAATTCCTCGATTGGCTATCATAGGATACAATGAGAATTTCTCAAATTTGGGTCGCTCAGAAATCAAAAGTGTGTGGCTATCACAATTCCTTGATGGAAACCTTGAATTGCCAAGTATAAGAGACATGGAAAAGGAAGCAAACATGTGGGCAGATCACATCAAGCAAGTTACAGGTCGCTACTTTAGGAGAGCTTGTATTAGCAACTCAAGCATATGGTACACTGACCAACTTTGCAAGGACATGGGATGCAATCCCAGAAGAAAGAAGGGATTTCTAGTAGACTTGTTTATACCATATGCTCCAACAGATTATGCCGGTCTCACTAGTAAGTGAGGTTGTCCAAAGTTTGTGAAAACTCCATCACAAGTTGAAACTATGTAATTTTATATGCTTGCTCCTGCAAGCTGCTCAAAGCAGAATAATTAATTCAGGGCAATGATATTCTCTGGGTAGCAAACTAGTAATGGATTTATATTTCCAGTTTATAATTAGCCTTCTGCTTAAAATTTAAGCAGGAGTCGTGGACATGACTGTTATAATTGATATGTTTCCTAATCCGAAGCAACATTTTCTTCCGTATTCCATGACCTTTGTTAAGGCATATACCAGATGAAGATTTATTTGTATTAGAACTGCTCCACCATTATATAGTTTTTTATCAGATTTGATCAAGCAGCATTGGCAGACTAAGAAATCCTGACATTTCAGTGTAAATATGCATATTTCAATGTCACGAGGGTTCCCTTTTGGGCCATGGTGTTATATTACTTAATGGATACCAATGTAGCACCACTTTTGTAGTAAAAGATAAATGAGAGGACCACAACAATTGTTAGGTGATAGGACTGGGCTGCGTACCATCAAAACCAAAAAAGATGTGAACTTCTTAAAGACTAGGCCACAAAACAATAAAGATAGATAAACTGAAAAAACAAGACAAAGCTGCCTCATACCATATATTATGAGACTTCCTGCATAGTTTACCACCATGGCTACAATCATCAAACCTTTTTTGCCAAATTTTCCTTTGCAAAAACAGACACTACCGTTGAACTCTCAATGGATTTCTTGCAAACCAGTCTCAGATTCAGTGACTACTTTGCCAGTTTCACACTTCAGACAACCAGGACAATTTGCAGCTTCTGTTGCTTTCAATCCCTCTGGAAATTTCGACCTTCCTATATATGATGGAGAAGAGGGTAATAATCTCATTTTAATTCTAGTCTTGAGTCATTTCCGGTTATAGTTATGCGTCCTTCAATTAAAATACTGCTACAGAATTGGTGTCTTGTAGTACTAGCTCAGTCTTAACAATCATCCCATTTGAAGACATTATCAAGAAGAAGAGCGAAATATAAGGCTATTTTCTTAATTTAGCTGTTTTCCTTTGGAAGTTTTGGGACATGTTCTAGCTTAGGCCTTGTAGCTTCTAGGCGTTAATTTTGATGAGAAGCAGATTAGACCTACATTCTTGGAGATATTATTGTTTTAGATATCAAGACCCCAGACCAAATTTCACCTTTTCCTGCTATCTTCAGCTAAACTTTATTAAATTTCCGAATTAGGCAGTCAGTAATGTCCATGATTGGTGATTAGTTCAAGATAGTTGAGTTTGAACAATGCTGTTTATAATATTCCATTAATTATTGAACTTTTCAGTTTGCATTAGCTGTGGTCTAGTAAGTTCTGTTTAAATTGTTCTTGGTATTCAATTCTGTTTAATTTAATCTGCACTGATTGACAGATTCAACTGAAGTTAAACCACCTCCAATGCCCCCAACCGAAGGCAGATTCGAGATTGTAATCGATAATGATATAGTTCGCCGCCTTGACTTGTCCCCGTTTCACAACGTCACAGGGTTTGTTTCACCCTCGCGAGGTAAGCACCATATAATCAAAGCTAAACTCTTGTATCTGGGACTAGTTATATGCCATGTAGCCTTGATAAGGCCTTCTTGGCAACCTTTTTGTAGTGGAACCGAAAGAGTTTCTTGAGCGTACAATTGGATTTACTATAAACTACACAAGAGAAGATCCGATGGATCCTCGAGAACTATCAGAGTTCCCTGATATAAGACTCTGGTTTTTGAGGCTTGATGCTACTTATCCTTGGTTACCTGTCTTGTTGGACTGGCGAGCGGGAGAACTGGCTCGTTATGCAGCAATGTTGGTCCCTCACCAGGTAATAGATAATGGATGAGAGTACTGCATATGATTTAAGCAGCTAATAGAGCATGATGGGAAGGCCTGACTTCTGAATTTTCTACTGGCAGGTGAATATGAAATTGGGAGTAGTTTTTAATCCTGAGGCACTGGAACTGTTTGTCATGAAGAAAGTTTTCGTCGTGTACTCTTGGTTGCAGCAGCAGAATGTTCCAAAGCCTAGACTCAAGACTAGTGACATGGCTAGGATGCTTGGATTTGGGATAGGAAATGAACTCTTTGACTTGATCGATCAACACTCTCCGGCTTCATAAGTATGGAAAAACTTTGCTGTCAGGCTCATCCAAGATTTCAGACAGGCTTAGAGTTCCCCTTGCGATGACCAATTGGTGTCACTTGGGATCTTAGAAGAGCTGCAACCCACAAAAGGAAATCGACGGAGCCTGAGGGGGACAAAACCTCAAATTGCATTCTTGCCGGGGAGCTGCACAGAACAAAATAATGATATCAAGTATTATGCACACCTCTATTTTGCTGTTCAATGTGCCTTTACTAGTAAAATTATATTAGATTTCTGTGTCCAGATATATGAGGTGTGTTGTGCATTTTGAAATTTTCCCAGAAAGTAACCTGAAATGATAATGGCTTAAGTCACCAAATTACAGTATGTGCAAGATGTTTGCGGCAGTAACCTGCTAATGCTGTGAAGCTCTCGCTTTAAGAAATAATTTGGCTTCACTTTTCCGTTAACTATATCTCCTTCCTCCTCTATAATCTAGGCTTAAAATAAAAAATACATAAAAATAGAGGGAAGTTATTAACTAAAAAAGTTGCAAATTTTTTTTTAAAAAGAAAGAAAAGAAAAGGAGGTCAAACGTTATTAAACGTGAAAGGTAACGTCCAAGCACCTGACCGACTATACTAACCTAGGCATGCCTTGACACATAAACCCGTTAATGCATTTGGGTTTAATCTTTTTTTAATACAATAAGAGTATGAGTTTAATTTTTAAAAATTTAAAAATAAATGATATTTTGTCTGATTTTGCCATTTCATGCGGTGGGAAACTTATTGAAAAGTCGGGTTTTCAACTTTTAGTTCAAAAAATCTCATTTCAACTTATCTTTTCACATTTAAAAATCTAAGAAACATCTTAATAAACTCATTTATGTTATTAAAATAGCAAAAGAAAATCATTTGAAAATCTCAAAAACAACCTAAAACCATAAAACTTTACAATGGTCGATCTACTTTTCCAGACAATATAAAAGCCATAATTTAAATATCAAACTTCTCTCATCGAATAAAACCTTTTGATACCACTTTAGATCATTTTAGTTTTTAGAATCGTGAAAATTAATTATTTTATTTCTCTTTAGATATTTTTCAATGACTTTTTTTCTTTTTTTAAATTTAAAGACTAAAAAATTAACAAAATAAACTTCAGGATCAAAATAAAAAGTTTTGTAAATTTCAAATTAAATATATATTATATTTATGTTTAATATTTTAGTTCTTGTTCTTTTTAATTTGGTATCTCTTAAATAATTTCAAACCCAATCTCATCTGATTAGGCTATAAAAGGACTAAATACAAAAAATGATATTAAATTGAAACTAAAGAAATGAGGAGTTTAAAGAGTGAAACTCCATAAGAAAACCCATATTTTTTTTTATTGGGATTTGGGGCATAAAATATGTATGGTATGCATCTTTTGGAAACCATATGGCCTGGCAAGAATGTAGTTAGGGTCTCTGAGCAAGAGCCCATAACTTTATTATGGAAAAGGCCAGTCATGGGCTTTTGTTTTGAATGTTGAAACCCTTCTCTTTGGTTGCAGAGAAAGTTTCTCCATTATTATGGAAAAGGCAAGTCATGGGATTTTCTTTTAATTGAAAAAATATATCATAAATTCTTTTGATGTGCTAAATTTAAAAATAGTTTTTTAAAAAATAAAAAATATTATTTTAATATATTTTGATGTGAAAAACATTTTAAAAAACAATATAATCATACCAGAATGTAATTAGTTGCTAGCTTGAGATTGTTCCTCAGGGATGCTTGTCGTGTTTTTATTATTATTATGATTATTTTTTCCATCAAAGACAGGATTTGTGTGGGTTATTTTAAAAAGAAAAAAAAAAAAAAAACCAGAAGAGTTGGTGAGACGGTGCGAAGAGCCACCACATTGACTTCAAATATAAGGTTAAATTGTCAAGTACATCAAGTGAAGTCATGTCTCTCAAAGACATGTATACATGGCACTTCATAGACGGGATCAAGTCTAATCAAATGGTCGGTGAATTTGATGGCAAATCTTGACGAACCATCCTAACCCTTTTGAATTAATTGATCACGAGCAGCCGCTGCTGGCGGGGCTCATGCCCATGTGAAGGTGTTAGCACAAGAACATGTGAGGGTTTTCACACGTCGACATGGGAAAGCATTGAACGGATCAAGAAAAGGATGTATATTAGGAATTATTGTTTTTGTGTTTTATAATTTTTTTTTTAAAAATTAATTTTTATTTTATTTTTTTAATTAACTTTAAATTAATATATTTTTAGTATTTTTAAATCATTTTGATGTACTGATATAAAAAATAATTTTAAAAAAATAAAAAACATCATTAGCATGTATTTTGGTACGAAAAGTTATTTGAAAAACAACCACAACTACACTGCTAAACAAAATCTTAAGATATGATAGATCAATTGGTTAGATTTTAATTTTGATATTTTACAATTACAAGTTTAAGTCTTCTCAATGAAACTAAAAATTTATATAATTATTAATTTCAAAACTCATAAAATTAATTAAAATACGCACAAGCTAACCCGGACACTTCGTTAACACAAAAAAAAAAAAAAACAAAGGGATGTTTATGGACATTGTGAAGATACAACAGGACGAATTTATATCTTTGTGTTGTCAAAGATATATATATGCACGGAAAGATTTGTTTGCCTTGCATGCATATATACTTTGTGAGACAGGTTAACAAAAAATTCAACGTCTGTGCCTCATGGAATTTTGTTTACTTGTGTAAGAGAAGATGGGTTCCTCCTCTTGTCAGGGATGTGGGGACGTTGTAGTAGACGCATAATTTGTTTCATGCATCTCTCGTCGTGGGATTTTCTTCTAATAACGTGTGCAAGAAGACCTAGAGAGTTGAGACAGCTGATATTGCAGCCGTTCTCCGGCGAAGAAAATTAATTCTCAGTTATGTGTTTTCGATATATGTGCCATACCAAAATTATTGTGGCTGCAAATCAGTTAATCACTTAATTAATTATGTCTAAAAAAGTGGCTAAGATGTTGTTTCCTTTTATATTTAGAGATTATGTGTTTTACAGAGGCTAGCTCCCTTTCGGATATCTCAGCCTGCGTGACTGGGCACTCTTTATATATATATATTTTTTATTTTTACAGAAGATAGATCCAAAACATCTATAAGATACTTTAAGTACCGTGATAAATCTATTTATTGTCTAAAACCATCCTAAAAATTAAAATCAATTTAAAATAAAAAATCTACTCGAGAGCTCATACTTTTTTTTTCACAAACTTTAAAGGTTAAAAAAACCTAATATAAACTCTACTCATAAAAAGAAATAATTTGACATAAATATAGTTTTTTTGATGGCCTAAATTGGTATTAACGACGTGTTTTTTTTTCTATCACTAGAATCTGACGACCCTCTCTCTCTCTCTCTCTCCTCTCTTAATCAAGAATTAAAAAATAACAAAAATAAATTTTTATATCAAAATTAAATTTAAAAAATATTAAGGTATCGGAATTGTATAATCTGTGTTATTTTTTAATTCTAGGGACCAAGGTGCATTTTTTTCAAAATTTATAGCACATCATCTATGTTTAGCATCCTTTTCATTTAAATCTTTGTTCTTTTAATCTTTCATAAAAAATCAAAATC
Source organism: Populus alba x Populus glandulosa (assembly GCA_033617975.1). Taxonomy (NCBI): domain Eukaryota; kingdom Viridiplantae; phylum Streptophyta; class Magnoliopsida; order Malpighiales; family Salicaceae; genus Populus; species Populus alba x Populus glandulosa. Next base: position 5,285,087 of record CM066148.1, on the reverse strand, counting down.
AATTTGTTTTAAATCAGGACTAAATCATCAGGACAAAAAGTTTGAGAAATAAAATAAAAAAACAAAAAATTTTGTACATGTACATACAAATTAGTAATATCTAATATATACAGTTGCATTTTCTTGATACGAGACAAATGCATATTAAGATTAGTGTTTTTTGTGCAAATAAAATACACACAAATGCAAATATGAATCACGAGTGACTTATTGTATGCGTCGAAGACATATTTTCGTACACTAAACTTCACCCTGTGAGTTGGCAATAAATATCAACACAATTGACTCAATTAACAGCTATACTAAAATTTAATTAACTATATACGTATAAAAATCCCTGGAGTAACAATTTTTTTTGGTCATTTTATTTTCACTTGTATATAATTAAATTTTGTGACAAAGTTGGTATATAAGCAATAACTATAAGGACCGTCGATCCTGGCGGAGCAGAGGCTAATTGTTCTCACTGTTGCCCTGCCATCATTTTCAAGGATGCATGTGCATCAATAAAAGCAGTGGAACCTGACAAAGTTAATAAAAATTCTCCAGATTTTGTGGATATAATTAGAAGTGGTTATAAATTCGGGCCATCCTAAAGTCCACACGACTCTTAATTATTCAAATCAACTTTATCATGCATATGAGCATTTTCTCTGAATTTGAAAACATTTCAATGAAAATTAATAGCATGTAAAAACAATCACACAAGTTTTTGTGGAAGACATGTTTTCAAGGAGGGTGTGTTGAATTATTTGCCTCTGGTGCCCATTTACTGCTACACCGGCATGTTCTTTGCATAGAGGTTGGTATCAATGGAACAACGTCTCTTCATTTTCCGAGAGCTAGGGACACCTTAAATTAAAGGGACTTTAAGCAGATCTTGACCTTAGGGTCCCGAAGTATAGGTACAATTATTTTCGGTTTGGTTTTTATAAAAAAATATAACCAGATTGTTTTTAAAAAAAAACTGAAACCGGTTCAAACCGATTAATTTCGGTTCGAATTGGTTATTTTAGAGCAAAAACTGAATTTTTTTTTCTCTGTTTTTTTTTATTTGACTCCATTTTTTTTTTTTATCTTGGAACAACTCAAGTTAAAAGGATTTTTAAGCAGATCATGACATTAGGAACCCGAAGTATAATAATTCAGATTCAGAGACATAGATATGCAAGCACGCTCAAGTATACTGGTCACCGATGTCTGTGAAATTGTAAAACATGAAATACTAGCTAGCTATGTCGCAAGAAAAAAAAAAGTATGCTAAAAAGGGTATATAGAAGTTTATTTGTTGGAAATATTAATATAAAAAAATGTAATTAATGGTGGTGCCTATATGAAAATCAATATTTTGGAAATAACTTCAATGTCTTTTTTTTTTTTGGCATGCATTAGACATTGCTATTTATAGTCCAATTTGTTACATCAACATTCTATACATGATATATATTTTTTGAAATTTAAATTATAGTTACACTACATGAACTAAGGCTATGAATATTGTTTTCAACTCTGAATATTATCTCTGGAAGATTTGATTTTGTTATCATTTGTATGATTTATGGCTGACTTGAATATTGATTAAACAGTTGCTTTTGATTAGTGCTTGATCTTTGATTGTGTTATTTGCAGAGTTGGTGTTGGAGTTAGTGCTTGATTGCAGTTGAAATGATGTCTTTCATAGTCTCAACAGGAGTTCATGAACATTGAGAGAAGTTCATAGAAGGTTGAACTTAGGGTTCTGCTATGATTTGGTAAGTATATCAACAAGTTGATCCCGTAAGAAAATGAATTTATCATGGAGAGCACTAGAAGCAACTAGATCACAAACAAAATGAAAGATATCTTCAATGTATTTTGTACGAGCATAAAACATTAGATTAACAATGAGATAGGTAATAATGATGTTGTCACGCCAAATAAAAGGTGATGAGGAGAGGGGAAAACGAATTTCATGTAAGAGAAATTAAATTCACATAATTTCAATAATAGTATTTGATATAACTTGATATTAAATTTCAGCATTGTTGTGAGTGAATGTGGGTTGCTTACAAAAACTCTAAGAAATAAAAGTATGATAAAGAAAAATACAATAACCATTGGTAGATCATCTATCATCGGTTGAACCTGCCCAATCAACATTTGAAAAGGCTTGAATATAAATATGTTCCCACGAGTGAGAACCATACCATGATTTGTAGTTTGCTTAGATACCATGGTATTATTTTAACGACACTCCAATGTAGAATGCATGAATTGACAAGCCTTACCTACAACATAAGAGATTTATATGTGTGTAATTCTCTCGGTATATATCGATGGAATATTTTCATCGGTGTTTATCAATGAATATTGCAAGGGCATATTTTGTTGGTAAAATTTATTGTAATAGACTGATGAAAACATTTCGCCGGTGTTTCCATTTGTATTTTCTTATTTTTTAATAGTGGACATGATTGTACTTCTAACAACATGATAAAAATGGTTTTTTTATTACGCAAGGAGGCTCTACGCTCATCATTTGAACTGCGTGGATGTATCTTTGTGAAAAGATGAAAAAATCCTTGTGGCTAGTTTTAATTTTTCAACTTCCAATGGTATTTGGATTGTGTCACTATGTTTTTTATTTTATTTTTATATTTAGACAAATATAAAATTACTCTTTATTTTAAATGATAAAGATATCAAATTGTTCTTTGTTGCCGGTATTGAGCTTTTAAAATATTTTTCAATCCTCATTTAGCTTTTGATAATTTTCCTTATATGATCTTGAATTTATTTATCTTTTTTCTTACAACACCCTAATTTGTTTTTTAGGAAAAATAAAGAAAGTGAAGTAAAAGAAAATGAAGATGGATGTGCCTCGTGCTTCTACCCTGACCAATTTTTAGGATCCGTCTCAGCTACAGTCCGTGATTGTAATAAATGAAAGTGGACCCACACCAGCAGTATGGGACACAGTAGCCCTCAAGATGTTTTTTTGCTGTTCAAAGCATGAGCACACCTCGTGAACCGGCATTGACCACGTGGCAAAATGTCTTGCCACGCCATACATTACGGGGCCCTTGGATGTGGACGTCCACGTGGATTACCCACCCATTTGAGCATCAAGCGGACCAAATTGGCCAAGTTGTGATATGAGATCAGACAATTGGTGGTGACTTTCAGCCTTGTCTGTCACCAGTCGCATTAACTCCTCTTGTTCTCTCTTCAACATCTTGGGCCATTGGCTCATGACCCTCGACGTTCGATGCCACGACTGTTTCTCCATTTGTCTTTTACTGGCTTCGTCTTTTGCTTTATTTTCTTCATTTCTTGCCTTTGCAAATGGAAGAAACTCCTTTTTACTCTCCATTTATTACTCTTCCCATTCTATATGGAATAAATTTTGCGTTTATAAAAATGAAAGTGAAGGTGGATAAAAATAAAACAACCAACTTATTTAGTATATATCCTTTAATTAGATATAAGTTTGTTATGTTAGATCTAAGTAATTTAAATCTCACGGTTATATTAGACATGAGCCTTATATTTAATGATAATGCTAGACCTATGGACTTAAATATCCAGGGTCTTGCAGTCATGGCAAACCCGAGAGAGTCATGTCTAATTAATTTTTTATATATATTTTTTATTTTTTATTGAAAAAATTAAACTATTCTTGAAATATTCTAAACATAAATTCTAATTAATTTTTTTTATAAAAAACATTTACATTATCCTTTAAATATATTAAATAGAAATCTTACCTAATTTTTTTATATATTTTTTATTGAAGTGTTCTAAACAGAAATTCTAATTAATTGTTTTTATAATTTTTTATATAAAATAACATTTAAATTATCCTTGAAGTATTCTAAATAGAAATTCTAATTATTATTTTTTAAATTTTTTATAGATAAAAAATTTAAATTATCTTAGAAGTATCCTAAACAGAAATCAAAGTCTAGAAGTTATTTATAAACAACAAATCATTATTAAAATCTAATCTAATGTCTTAGATCTAAAAATTAAAATCATATATTTCTATTAAAATAATTTATTTTATATTTTATCAATTTTTTATTGCTTCAATAGAAATTCTCTCTTCTCTTTTTCTCTCTCTCTTTTTTTTATGAACTTGTATTTTTTTTACTCAAACTCATTGCAAAAAAACTCATGCCAGACCTAGGCGTCTTAAGTTTGTCAGAGGTGTAAAAATATTAAAACGCTTTCATGGTCCTCTTAATTATACAAAATACCCATATAAAAATATCAAAATACCCTTAAAGGCAAAGCCTCTTCATCTTCTTTTTGTCTTTTCTGAGACTAAAAACATTATTTGCTTGTACTTGAAAATTGAAAAAACTTAAATACTCATGTGGAATAAAGTTAAAGAAATGTTTATCTGCTTTTAAAAAAATAATAAATTAAAAGTAAAACTACTATATATTACAATACACAGTAAAATATCTCTTGATCTACAATGATTTCTTCACGCTATTTAACTTATGTTATAATTATATTTTTCATATCTTCCAAAAATATATATAATTTTGACCATCTTCATTGCTATAGAATCTCCACAAATGTATGAGAGCAACAAAATTGAACACCGACAAGTATATACATGTTCAGACAAATTAATTTTAAGGTGAGATTAGTTTACCCTTGTTGAATTGACAATAAAGGACAAACTCTTAAACATGTTGTCTACAACTCTTCTATCGTTCTTTGTGGACGAAATTGATCTGCTAGTAAATACCGATATGGAAGAATAATTTGCAACCTTAAACAATGTCATATCATATATATGATTACCACGGCGAAAAAACTAAAACAGCAAAGAACAAAAAAAAAGACTACAAAACTCGTGCATACAGAATAGATTCAGCAAGATGGCCCGTCTCTTTCAAATTCAGCCATGTCGTTTACAATTAACATTTTTTAAAAAATTATAAATCAAAGAAGTTGTTTTTTATTTTATTTTTGTATAATTTTAAGAGATTGAATTTTATTTACAATTCAATTTTTAAAATAGTTTTAAATATTGAAAGTTTGAATTAAATTAAATTCAAAGATTCCAAACATGACTGTAAGTATTTTATAAAAACAAATATTTATATTTTCATAATTTATAAGAGAATAAATAGAATCCCGTGACTACTGAAATCACGATCCTTGAAGGGAGGTCAACTAAAGATTTCAAATGTTGGTGAGAGTTTTCAAAGAACAAAAAAAAAATGACTACAAAACTCATGCATACAGAATAGATTCATCAAGACGGTCCATCTCTTTCAAAATCAGCCATGTCCTTTACAATTAACATCCTATCATCGAAAGCCAGCATGCGTTAAATATAATTAGCAATCTGGTATGGATCAATCACTCAAGAGGGAAACTAGCTACCTATGGCTATAGCCATATCATGATCTGATCAATCATCTATGGGGATCTAGGGCTTAGTGGCTAAGATCTAGAAGATATAGGCATGCAAATGATGGTGATAGTAGTGCTACTGCTACCAAATTGCCAATCCAATTTTTAGTCTAATCCGAAATAACGAGACCTCAAACACAATGGGACAAGAATTACTCATGTAATGGAGTGGTAGCGTGCTTTTGGGAAGAACAAGTTGTGCTCGATGAGACAAAATTTGAAAAGGAATTCTCAAGATATCCTCATTCTACAGTAATGGAGTAGGGGCCGGCAGGTCCTGAAATGCACAAAAAACAAGTCTAGCTGTGCTCGTTTACCTACTTTTAACTAGTTTCTAAAGTTACATTTCTTTCGAGCACTTGTTTTGCAATATCACCCTTTATATATATATAATTGATGTATTATTGAAGTTCTCGTGTCATTAAGTAAATGGAGAAAAAAAAAAGATTTCAAAGAATATAAACCAAACCAAATTTAATAAGAAATGACAAGAAAAATGAAAAAAAAAATTTAAAACAATATCAATAGTTACTCCAAAATAAAATGTTTTCTGAATCTCTGAATAGATTTAAACTTGGATAGAAGAATTTATTATTGAAATTTCTCGATCATAATGTTAAATGATGAAGAATGAGCTCATAAACATCATTGCAATCTAGTTCCTCATGTTTATAGCAATCCAAATACCTTAGGAGATACCATAACATAGAAGAAGAAATGAAAAAATCTTGCAATGTCACAATCTAATATATAGAACAACAGCAGCATCAAGCACGCGTGGTTTACAAAAACACAGTGAAATGTGATAAAGAAAATGACTGCTCGTGTCTCTTTACATTGAATTACCCCGCTTGTAATATATATCTAATTAAAAAATGAAATAATTTTGACGAGAAAAGGTAAGTTATTTACAACGAAATTAGATAATTTATGAAATTTTATTTCTCATGATTTGACATAAGATTTGAATTTCGATAGCTAAAGAGATAGTGTATTGTACCCTAAACAACTCTCAACACTTTCAATGGGAAGAAAAAGAAAAAAGGGTTGAAAGTGACAAAAGGAAAAAAATGGAGAAGCCGTCTTCTGAAAATACAAATCTAACCCCATAGGTTTTTAAACCCCATCTACCCGTAGTTAAACCAAGCTAGTCCCCCACAAGCCTTCGCTTTTTCCTTGCTGAATTAAGATAGTAGGTTGCCCTAATGAGTAAGTGATGATTCGTCATTTCCTTTGATAAATAGCTGCACTTACTCTTAAAGATTTTTGGCAGTTGATTTTTAAAATATTTATTTGTTTGTAAATGTATTAAAATAATATATTTTTTATTTTTAATGTAAACATCAAAATAATTAAAAAATACTAAAAGTAATCATTTAAAATTAAAAAATAAAAAATTTGAAAAATACAGTAAAACCGCAGTCCAAACATCACCAAAGAAAAAACAAAAGGAAGTGGCAGAAAAATTCCTCTTCTTATTTTAACTTCCTGTTGGAGAGCTTGCCTGTGGACCCAAAAGCTTTGTCTCTATATATACATCTAACATTCATTCACAATAGCTACAACACTCAAAAGTTCTGCAAAGAATTACAAGCAAACATTAAGAAAAACCCACATTAGTTCTGTCTCTTCTTCTATATCCGACTTAAAAGTACCAAACCGATCATATCCTTCCCCTTCCCTCGCTCTAATCTCTTGTTTGCAATCTTTTCTCCAAATGAGGCCTTCTGTAGTAGCTTCTCTTCTGCTTTTGTCCTTTCTCCTTCAACAGGCTCAAGGTATATATGTGCTAAGAATATCGATCATTTCAAGTTGGCAAAGAGTCTTATTTTTGCATTTTATATCGTTAGGTTTTAACATCTGTTGTTATTAATCTTCTGCAGGGATCCGTTTAGAAAAAGGATTCAAGCAAGTTGGAGCTCAAAAGGTCCAGGTGGGTTGCATGTTCAGCATCTTGATCATCCATTGTGATGCATTCAAATGAATATTTTTACTTATTTTTAATTTACCTTCAGTTCTGATGGAAAGTAATTAATGTGCAGGCGGAGAAGAGTCCTTCGAAAGAAAAACGTAATGATGGTGGTGTACTGGGAGAAGCCATTCTCTGCAAAGAAGGGCAATGTACAGGTACCATGGAGAAAAGAGTTTCTAAATCAGTTTCCAAGAAATCTTCACATCACTGGTTACCAAGCATTCATGAAGATTACTATGGTCCTAGGAATCACAAACCTAATCACCATTAATTCTCTCTTCTCTCTAATTATGACTGTCTTTTAGTTCATGTCCATGGCAATTAGTACTACTAATGCCTTTTCTTTTTCTTTTCTTTTAGCTGAGATTCTGACATGAGAGCTAGCTTCTGGGTTTTAGGAGATTTAATCAAACCCTTGATCATGTACTACTAGTATTCTCTAAAGCAAATTATCCCCAAGAAACATATTATAAAACTGTCATTCTTCAATCTTCTCACCGACTTAATTAACTAATTCGGTCCTTAAATGGGGTTCATGTCTGAAAGTTTTGAGTAGAAACTTCATGGATCAAACTGCTGATCCCATTCCATCCAATCATAAATATATCGTAAATCAATCTCCATATCTATTTTTGCAGGAATGAATAGGAAACTTATTGCTGTGACAGCCACTACTTCTAGCAGTACTACTATTACCGTCTCTAAGGTTGGTTATTGCTTTCAAACTCTATAGTTTGCAATAATAACTAATTAAATTTGCTTAGATAAATAGGGAATGAATAATAAGATCTCCAGCTTATCTTTCTTACTCTCTTTATATGACTGTACTACAGAATGAGAAGAATGGAGAAAATAAAGCTGACCCCATATCCAAGGGGAGATCAGCTAATGGAGAAATAGTAGGAGAGCATGAAAAATTATCTGTTAGTTCTTCGCCGAATTCTGAGCATCGAGTTACCAAGGATCATTATGAGGAAACTATGGACTTGACTGAAATGGACTATTCTCCGGCAAGGCGAAAGCCTCCGATACACAACTAAGTGTAGTAGGTACAGCGCTGAAGAGAGAATTAAAGGCTTCTTGATTAGGATATAATAAAGTGAATAGAAGTTAAACAGCATTACAGGAATGCTGCAGGTTTTTAGGGTTAGCTAGGAATGATTTTGTACATAAGATATCCTATTTTATTAATATTATAGAGATTCTTATACCATGATGTTGATGATCATTGAATCATCATGAGCATATTGTGGAAGCTGACTAGGCTTTGTAACCCTTGAAGTTACATGAAAGGATAAAATAATATCATATCGTTTCAATGCAAGTCGAGCGTCTGTGCTTTTTTTATTATTATTTCTTTAGATGCCTTGGACAGAGGACAGCTAACAAACTAATTAATGAAAATTCCCCCTGAATCTAATTTTAAACTCGGATTAAATAAGAAATGAATAAATTTATCAACTTTTTAAACTGGGTTAAACTAGTAATATATGACTAAGTAATTCAGCCAAGAAAATCTTAAAAGTGGCACCCAAAAAGATCAAAATATTGTATTGGAAGCATGTGCTAGCTAGGATCCTATACTCTATAACTCCAATTTAGGCACCAAAGGTCATTAAAGCACAATGGGTACGAGAAACTACAAAAAAAAAAAAAAAAACCTAGAAAGGCCGACATATTTAATGAAGGAGGTGTGACCATAGGTAAGCTGCCAAGAGCTCTGTGGGTGTTTCCTTTCTTAGGCAAATGGGATTCTGGGCTGGGTCCACCATGTCTCACTTATTGAATGCCCTGTATGACTTGTCACTTTTGCATGTGGGCTCACATGTTGCCTGTTGGGTCGTGTAGGATTGTGGCCCAACAGAGCCGAGATTGCGGGGAACCATGAAATTCAAACAGAATTAGGGAATGCATTTAGGTGATTGTCTTATTCGATCCTACATCGTATTCTCTTATAGGTGACGTTGGTTTAAATAAAAAATAAATGCATAATGAAACTTTAATAAATTATTTCTTAATAATTCTTGTCATTTTTAATATTTTCAGTGTCTGTTCAAAAGAGTAAAATCATAATGTAAGAAAATTAAAAAAGAAAAAACTATACAAAAATGAACTAAGGATTCCATTTTATAATTCCATAATTAGATGTAATTCAATTCTTTATGGATTTTAATACTTTATGTTTTTATTGTATTTTTAAGAATTCTTAGAGTTTTGATATTCAAAATAAAGTGCAAATTTGATATTGTATAGTTTAGGAGTGATTTAAGTGGCTTATTTTATATTAGTTTAGATTTCATGTGGTCTATAAACAATGAAATAAAATTAAAATGATTAAAGCATTTTAGGACTCATTCTTATTTATTAGGAATTAATAAATTATTTTAAAAAATCATCAATATTAATATTTGTTTAATAAGATATAGGGTTATTTTTCTGTACAAATAAAAATTAAAAAAACACTAATATACTCTTGATTTCTAGGTCATTTGTGCTTCGTCAATAAAAAAATTTATTATTTTATTATGAGAATTTATAGTGATAATGAAATAATGTGAACAATAATTAATATACAGTAAAATAGGGAGGTCTTTTAATTTATCTAACAAGAAAGAATGAAAATTAGGGGGTTTTTAGTAACTGATGGGCGAAAGGCTAAAGGCCTAAAGCCTAACAAAAAAGAAAGTTGGGTTGTAGGCCCAACCACATGATCGCCCAGTTTATGTCCAATCAAGAAGTTAATTGGGCTAAAGGCCCAACCTCCCCACCACATTAAAAAAAGAAAAAAGAAAAAAAAACAGAGGACCGAGCAGCAACCCAACTATTCGAAGAGAAGCGCAAGGGAGAAGGCCTAGCTACAGTAGCCTAAAAGAAACCGAACAGCAGGAAAACATGAGAGAAAAAATGATCTGTGAGCAAGTCGAGGGAGGAGGAGAGAAAAGAAAAGAAAAGGGATAGGGCACTGGATTGATGATAAATATATTAATTACAAATTCTGCATTTTCTAACATCTATATATATATATATAAAATCTGTTTTTCCATCCCATCCTCACTAATTTGTGACTTTAACTTTGTTTCTTTATTGAGAACCGTATATCTTTTGACAGATAGTATTCATTGACAAATCCCAGGTATTGCTGGATACTGTACTCCTTTTTGTTCTTCAAAACTCAAAAGGAGATGATCTTGCACTGCACTAAATATTAGTTCTAAAGAAATGTTTCCCAAGTAACATCACCTCTTGCATGCCCCCTGCGATGTCATGCAGGAATAATCTTAAAATATTATTTGGATTTGAGTTAATTAAAAGCTAGCTAGGTAGATAGTACTCGCTCCTTGTCATTAATTAAGAATGTGGAAATATAGTGCATAGTTTATTACAATTATAGAGCTTCGCTAAAAGTGATACCATCTTTTCTGCTTTGGATATTCTATTATTAACTAGCTTAAACTCTTCTCGATGACTACCAATGTCAGCTTTCCATTTAGCTAGGGAAACTGTCTAGCAAGCATGTTGTAAACCCAAGAAATAATACCAGTAGTGCTGTGTTTGTGTCAAACTAGCAAACTCAAAACATGTTCTATTAATTAGTTGAGTGATTGTCGATCCCGATCAAATTCAATTTTCTTCTAGCAAATGCTTGATTAGTTTCCCTCCTAAGTCCTAATTAAATTTACTTACAGAGAAATAGTACTGATCATATATATCAATCACCCTAAGTTTTTTTCTTGTCTGAAACACGTAAATGCAACATATGCATTCTTCTACAAGTGGAAATCGATCCATGAATATTAATGAAACGAACAATACATCACTAAGTAAACAATTTCTATGTTAGACAACACAAAGAATTATAATTAAGGATGATTATATACTGAAAATAATTGACCCCATTAGAAGCTTTAAAACCCTAGCCAGCTGCTCATAACTAAAGACTCACGTTAACCTTGTTATTTTTCTTGCTGAATTAATTTATTAGGGTGCCCTAATGAATCAATGACTAGTCATTTCCTTTGACAAACTTTTGCACTTTACACTAGAAAGACAAGGGAAAAACAAAAGATAGTGGAAGAAAAATCCCCATTTTATTAAAGTTCATGTTGGAGAACTGCGTGCTTTGTGGCCCCAAAAACCGAGTATATAATCAACCTGTTATATCCCTCCTGCTATAGTAGCTAGCTATAATCCATTCATGCCCAATCTCTAAGGAATTATAAGTTTCAAAAAGAGATACTTAGAAACCAAACCCGCATTAATTCTGTATCTTCTGTACCTGACCTTAGAAATACCAAAACTGCTCATCCTTTTCCCTTCTCTTAACTACTCTAATCTCTTGTTCTCAATCTTTTTGTCCAAATGAGGGCTTCTTTAGTAGTCTCTCTTCTGCTTATGCTCTTTCTCCTTCAAGAGGCTCAAGGTATATATGCCAAATTAAGACATCATAATCATATTAAGTTACCTGAAGAGACCTTGTTTTTTCCTTGTACGGTTTAAATTAACATGAGTTGTTATTTGGTGTAGGGATTCGATTGGAAAAGGGGTTCATGCAAGTTGGAGCTCAAAAGGTTCAGGTAAGCATTCAGTTCTTTACACGCTGTATGATGCGTTGAAATTAAGGAATAGTTATAGTTCTTCATATTAGCTTCAGTTCTGATGGGATTTCTTGTGATGTGCAGGCTGATCAGGATAACACTTCTTTGAAGCAAATTAGTACTGAGGTTCTTGGAGAAGAAGTCATTCTTTGCAAAGAAGGGCATTGTACAAGTACCCTGAAGAAAAGAGTTTCTAGATCAGTGTCCAAGAAATCTTCACATCACTGGTCACCAAGAATTCATGAAGATTACTGTGGACCTAGGCATCACAAACCGAGACACCATTAGCTTCTCTTATCTAGCAACAATGACTGACTTTTATAATTCCATGTCCTTGGCGAGTACTTTTTGAAGTCTGACATGTATAAGAACTGATGGATTTTAGAGATTTAAACCCATGATGATCATATGTACTATAAAGCACTCTTGTTCCCAAGATGCTTATTCTTTACAAGATTAATTTTTAGTACAAAGTTCATTTTCTATCAGCAATTAATGCTAAGAAGCTAGCTAGTTAATTTTTCTCCTAGTACCACACATCCATTAATATCCAATATTGTTGCAGAAATCAACATTGAAATGATTTATAACTACCTTTGCTTCTATCACTATCACCACGGCCTCTACACTAGGTTATCTCAGAATTAGAAGTTTTTGTGGAATTCGCTGTTGGTTACTACATAATCACAAGAAGTAAATTTGCTTAATTAGCTAGCAGGGTACTGTAGATATACGAGAGGTACCACCACCACAAAAAGACCAGTTTTTTAGGATAATAAAGTGGATAGGAGCTAACACGATTGCAGAAATGCTGGAGTTTTTTGGGGTTGGGAAAGATTTTGTACACTAGGATATGGTAGTCTAATAATATTATAGAGGTTCTTATACTATGATTTTGATGATTATTGAATCATCATGAGCACTTTGTGGATGCTGTCTAAGTTCTAGCTGTTGCCCTATAAGTTGCATGAAATGATTTTTAAATTCAGCTCCCTGCATGGCAGGAGTGTATAGTTTTTTTTATTTACAGGAGGCCATGAAGCTCAGACAGAGAATAGGTAACAAAAAAGATTATATTCACTCCCAAACTTGCCGTAGAAAATACAAAAAATATGCATCTGGCATAAAGACAAACTCTTACTCGTCCAAAACCAATCACTGGAAAGTGCAATGGAGGGAGAAAGGTTAATCAGAAGGAAAAGAGCCACTTGGGAACAAGAGTGCTTTAAAGAATAACACAAGAGTTCAGTTCAACCAAATAAAAATCCCTAATGAAAGACAACATTATATATAAATTGTTAGAAAACTTACATAAGATTTTCACCTCATCACAGGACAAATACGATTCAAAGATCTATCAAATGTCCCTTAATTCTCAAATTTGACCAATTGTAGTATTTCTATTTGTTATAATACTAAAATAAAGTATTTCTGAATTAATCTCATCTTTTAAGAATTTTTATAATTTTTATTTCTTGTAAAATACCAATAAATATTTTAACCTATCATTAAAAGAAATTAGATATTACATCAGTTCATTAATATTTAAGACACAAATTCAATTTTTATGAATATAGGAAGAAAATTAAAGAATAAAAAATATCCTTTTGTTATATATATATATATAACCTAGGCTCTTGACAACCTCTATATCATTTATAAGTATAGAGATCTTCATATATCTATCTTGAAAATGAAGTTTAAAATATTTGTATAAATAAAAAAAACATAAAATATAAAGTTGTCACCAATCAAGAATTAAGATACAATAATCCAAAGTCAAACTCTCTTGATGAGGTGATCAAACATATTATCACTCAAACAATCCTGTTGACTTTAATCTTTTTTAAAAAAAAAAAAAAGAAGAAGAAGAAGAGAAGACAAGCACGTGCTAGGATAGGGACCGTGGATAGTTAAAGAAAACAAAAACGGGTAGCTCTTCCATGTTGGGTTGTATATGACGGTGGCCCAAGAGAGCCGATCGATAATGCGGGGAACCACGAAATTGACAATAAAATCTAGTTATTATCAATATTATTATTAATTAAACAAAACTAATTGAGATTAAAAAAATATTGTTTATTTGAAAAATATTTTTTTAATTTCTAATTTTATTTTAATCACCCTTTTACTAGAGTTATAATTTATTTCAGTTTATTTTTTATAGGATTGTTTTAGTTTTATGACTTAAATTATGAGTTTTGCAAGTTAACCTGATTGAATCGGGTTTTTTATTTTTTTTTATTTCATCCTTTATCATTTGTCTTAATTAAAAATAACTTCATAATTTATATTTCTTTGTTTTTTATGAGGTTATCTTAGTTTCATGATCTAAATTGAGAGTTTAGTAAATCGGGTTGACTTAAGTTTTTTTATTTTTTTTAATTTTATACCTTAATATTAGATTGATATAAAATTAATTTTCATAATTTTTTTCTTTCTTGAAAATATATTAATTATACCTAAATATTTTTTTCAATATTTTTTTAAAAATCCATCCTAGCAGGGCTAAATGATCTACTACTAAACTGTTGATGGGGGAAATGGGGGAAAAAACCAATATGAAGCTATTAATTTCAGAGATCAGATCCCAATCCACCAATATGTGCATTATTACAATTATATTTTTTATTTGATGATAAAAATATTTTCAAATCGAATGCACTAAAATCACAGTCATTGCTAAAATAAATAAATAAAATGCACAAACAGGTGTGTGAATATTCTAGTGGGCATAAAGGCAATCACTATGACTGTAGCCCAGGTGTAGAGTCCTCATGGTTTGTGGGCCTTAGTCCTCTTCAATTTGATTATGATCTGTTAGTCACTGGGCTCGAGCAAGATAGATGTTCTGGGTGGACCTATTTGGTCTTCATTAATTTAACCATTCGGAGTAGGAATTGGATTTACTATTTTTATTTAAAAAATTTAAAAATAATTTTTTTTTAATTTTAAAAAATTTATTTTTAATATTAGTATATTAAAATGATTTAGAAACATAAAAAAATTAATTTAAAGAAAAAAATTTTAAAAAGGGTATTCAAAATGATAAACATGTATTTAAATGATTGCTTTAGTTGGAAAATCTAATGGTATTTATTCACTTGATATTACAACTAAATAACTAAAACGACAACATGAATGGCATAAGACACGTTCAATGACACTGTTTTTTTATCACCCAACTTTATTTCTTCTTAATTTCATCCTCGCAGGATATAAACATCCTCTAGAATTTATTTCTCTTTCCTTGTCATTGTTTTAAATTCTAGGATTTACTTCTCGTCACATGTCCTCGAGTATACAAAATGTATTAAGAAAATGTGCAATTAAATTAAAGATTAATTTCATGAAATAGAATTTAAGATTATAGTTAAAAAATTAAAATAATAGAGAACAAAATAAACAAGAAAAAAACATAATTTTTTTCTTTTTATTTTCACATTAAAAACTTCATTTTAGTCACTAGAATTTAAGTCTACACATTATTTGGTCTCTATTATTTTAGAGTTTTATATTTCGATACATAACTTTATTTTTATTACATTTCAATTCTTGAAAGGTAAGAAATGAGATATAATCTTTGGAAAAGAAGGGGAGAGGTAAAGCTCTTGAAACCAAATTTCAGCCACCGCCAGCAATGATTTTGATGTCTATGTTTTGTCTTTAAAAGAATAACTCAATGAATATAGTTTATACCCTCAAATATAACAGAAAAAAATATATCGGAACTCAAAATGATTTTGTTTAGTTTTATAAATTTGTAAGCCAATTATAATGTGCTTTATAATTATAATGTTCTTAGATGTATATATATATTTTTTTCTATTCTATTTTTGGATTTAAAAAGGATTGGAATCTTTGTTTTGTAAGTCCATAAACTTGTATCTCGATGCTATATTGATGAATGTTTGGTAGTGTGTGGTTGGTCGTATTACCAAACAAAGCTTTAGTGTAGATTATATGCAAACAAACCTCACTTCAAATAAATAAATAAACTATCTTTAAAAAAAAAAAACAAGAGGTATCGGTCATTTACTACAAAATGTAAGAGTTTTTATTGTGAATTCACACAATAAAAGTTTTTGTGCCATTCTATTCTAATTTCATCATTTAATATTAGTTTTTTATTTTTTAAGAAAATAGCTTTGTGATTTTTTTTTATTTCTTTTCTTATAGTCCAGGACGCGAGTTTGATAGGTTCACCTGGACCAACCCACCTCTTATTGTCTAAGTTACATGTTTATCATATTAACTCAAGTTGACTTGCACTAGTTTTTTTGTCTTCTTTTTTATTATCAAATTTCATCCTTCCATACTTATTGGCTAAAAATTTAAGAACATCGTTATTTGCTCATGGAAAAAAGTTTTTTCCCCAGGTTAATGTGATTTTTTTTTTGTTTATTATTGTTGTCTATTTTTTTATTTGATTCAGATAAAACTAGCTTACTTGACCAATCAAGGCTATAACCCGGGTCGTAAAGTTTTCTTTTTTATTTAAAATGTGCCTGCGATATTTGAACATTGTTTTCTACAACAACAACAAAAAAAAAAATCAAACCTGCAACTTAGCGTAGAACCACGTCCAGTGGATCCTAAACCAAATTAAAAGAAACTAAAAGAGATAATGATTCCATCATAGTACTTTTATCGTGGATCTAAACTCATTGCCTATGAATTGGAATAGTAAAATTAATGATTTTACCCTTATCAACAAAACACAATTGGCTTTGGCAGCGGGAGTATAATTGTCTCTTTTTTTTACACAATAAAAGAACTAATATACTTTTCGAGACAAAAAAAAATGCATTGGTGGCAGGGGCTTTTCTTACTCTTTTAGTTTGAAAGCACTGTAAAATAACTACATTATACTTGAATTCAAACTGTCTTGAACTTGGGTCAATGTTGTTTTTTGTTATTATCGATTTCGATCAAGGGAAATTTAGTGTTTTAGCATATATAAAACATTATTTAATGTTAAGAGATGAGTTGCGCGTGCATATCACACATGCACGCATGGAAACATCCGTATTATTTGGGCAGTGTATATAATGTCGTTCACTTACCAAACTCCAGCTTCCACGATGATGTTTTAATTATCACGGTGGCTCCTCCATTCCTGGGTAACTTGTGTGGCCAAAAGATATCGGGTTTTGTATTGACAACTGTTTTTATTTCTTTCTTCTTTAATCTTTCCTCTTCGATTTTAGTGTCTTCCCTTGTATATTTTCAAAGCAGCTCTTTAATTTTTTTTTCTTTTATATTTGTTCATATTTTCTTATTACTATTTATTTTATTTTAAACAATCCATAGAATTAGAATTTTCTTTCAATTTAATCCTCACTTGTCTTCTTTGAAATCTAGTTCTCATTATTTTGATTGTGATTTCTTTTTAATCATTCTCTTAATTGAATTATCTTTATAATTGCATCCGTCAATATTTTTTTTTATCATTCTTTTAATTGAACTAATTTTTCAATTGCATTCCTTAATATTTTATTATATTTTATTTTATATCAGATTTGATCCTTATTCTTTTAATTGCCATTTGTTTTGTTTTTAATCTTTTTTTTTAACTTTCTTTTTCAATTTTATCCCTTAGCATTTTATTGATCGAGATCTTGTTGATCTGGAATTTAAACTGATAAATTTGTTGGGTTTGCCTTCTATGTGATGATTTTAGATTCAGGACCCGTGTTACAGATTTGAAAGATTATTATGAGTTGACTTAGGTTTCTTTTCAAGTCTTATTTACACTTAATTTTTTTTTTATTTCATCCTTCTATGAGGTTATCTCGATCTCATGTGACATGTCACAAGTTTCGCGGGTTAATCCATGTTAACTCGAGTTAACTTTTTTTTCTTCCAATTTATATGTTGTTGTTATTTATTACATTATTAAATCAATTGAAGTTATTGAATCTAATAAAATCAATAACATAACTTTCAAATTTCTTTTATCTTTTTAAAAATATTGTCATCACTTATATATTTTTTTAACGTTTTAAAAAATTTAGTCTATCCCCATAAGATATCAAGGCTACAGATCTAAGTTAATCTCTTGAAAAAAAAAAAATCTCCCACTCAATACTAATACCCAACTTGTTTGGGAGTGTGATTACGATTGTTTTTCAAAGTTCTTTTCATGCCGAAATGCATAAAAATAATTTTTTTTTATTTTTTAAAAATTATTTTTGAGATCAGCGCATCAAAACGATTCAAAAATATAAAAAATTAATTTTTAATAAAAATAAAAATTAAATTTTTTAAAAACATGGATTGACCGGCATTCGACTAAGATGATAATTCAATTAAACACAGTCATACCACTGTCTATTTTAAGGTGAGGCATATGACAAAGGAGAGTAGTTGATGAGATGGATTTTATACCTTATTTGTCTTGCACTCCTTCCATAACCAGCTCTTCAATATCTCTAACTCTTAACTTCACTACCATACAAATAAATTGGATTCAGGCATCCTTGTTGCTTTGAGAATCCATCCAAATAAATAACTCAATCTATTTGATAATTCTTTTATATACACTCATATTTATTATATTCTTACATAATATTATATTCTTTAATATATCATTTATCAGATTTTTTTCATTTAAAATGATTGAATTGTTAAAAAATAATCTTGAATCTTATATGAACAGGAATATAGAAAAAATCTTTAAAAAATATTATTATATATATATATATATAATTTTAATGATCTTTAATGATTGAGTAGCTTTAAACTTTTTATTTCTTTAATAATTTTCTCAACCGCGTCCTACATTGGCCACGGTACAAACAACACAGTTGACACTTGACAGAGGGGAGATATAAGTTTTGAGTTCGTGTAAATAGAATTCAGGTGTCAGCCCCAGAATACATAGAGAGAAACTAAAACAGAGAGAGAGAGAGAGAGAGAGCGCGCGCACAGTATCTCTCTCTATCATTTTATTCTAATCTCTCTCTCTCCCCATCTACTTTTTAAACCAGAATTTCTTTTCATTCCAGGTAACTTACAGACTCATTTCTTATCATGTGTGCTTTCCTTTTCTTTGTATTCTTTACTGAGTTCTTGATTGTGTGAATTGGGTTGTCAATCTTCGAACCTGATGGGCTGGTTTGCATGGTCTTGATGATTGGTTAGGACCCAGAAGTTGAGAGTCTTGATCTTTTTTGTTTGATCAAGATTCGGTAAACCCTATAGAGTGAGAGATAAATGGTATATGGGATTTTGATTGTTTGCATGTGACTGAAGGGAAGGGTTGGTAATTGGGTTGTGGTAACTTGATCAAGCTTCAATGAAAATTACTGGGTTTATCTTTTTTTAGTGATTTATGTTTAACCGAAGTGCGAGCGATGGGAGTTAAAGATTGTCAATCTTGGTGGTTAATGATAGCCAGGGTTAAAAGTACTCTCTTTAGATATGTAGAATGTGGTAAGAGAGTGTTCTTTGTTCTCTTTATCTGTTGGTCAATGGAAATATCCTAAATGTTTTTATCTGGGCAGTAGTTTAGTTTTGTATACTTGAATTTACCGTTTGATTTTCCCTTTTCTACTAATTAGGTTGGAATTGGGTGCAGGCCCCAATTCCAGATAAGCTGTTTCGATGGTAGAGCTTGGATTTTGAATTCTTCTAATTTAGAGTTTAAATTGAATTTCACTTTGTGGAGCGAAATATGAAGTAAAAATATGTCGGTAATGTCCCTTAGGACTGAGACATTACTTCTTGGAGCTTGATTTCTTCATTATATACAATGGATTTGATCCTGGGATTTTATGGCCTGAAGTTGATTTCGGTAGGAAAACACAACGCAAGTGTCTGCACATATATACACATGACATGGAATTAGAGTTGTTCGGGAAACTTGTTTTCTGCTCCTGGTAACAAGAAGAACACAACGAGCTCCAAGGTGGGAATGTTACTTGGCTACTTAATCTAACGCCGGAGAATGCTTCTCCTATGATTTGCAGGCTACAACGTTCCATTTAACCATCTGTATGAGTTTTCGAATTTAATTATAGAAGGTTGAGGAGGAATTGGGAAAACACAGTCATGACTGTTGTAGCATTATTATAACACTCTAACTTCTCAAATGGGAACATGATGATATGTTTCTCCTTTATGACCTCTTAAAATATTAACTAATAGCTGCAGCAGGGATTCCTGAGTAGTCACCATCATCTAGTGAGTGATATCCTACCGAGTCAGTAAATAATGGAAAGAATATCAAGAATCAGATCAATGCTGTTCATCATGGTTGAGTGTAGGACTTGTTATGTATTCACACATATTGTTACCATCTTTATGTGTTTTGCAAGTCTGGAGATTTTTTTGATCGTCTCATATGACACACATGCATGGCGCTCATACACGAGCACACATGTACAAAAAAAAAAGAAAGAAAATAAAGAAAGAAGCAGAAACATTGTTTCGAGTTGTCTTGAAGTACATATTGCTTTGGCAATACGTGTATATGGTGGTGGCAGCCAAGATTTTCTTATATGCGACAATGTTCTGCTTACCTGTTTTTGTTATTTGTTCCGGCATTTCTGCTCCTTATCTCTCTATCTCTCTCTCAACAATGATGTATTATGACCACAATGAGGGGAACTTCAGTCCCTTTTATAGTCGTTAGTGCACTTATTGACTTATTGTTTCCGAAGGAGCCTTATTTATGTTACCAATATAACACTGTGACTTATCTGGGTGATATACAAGCATGCTGTTGCCTCATCCCAGCAACTTCCAAACCTAATCTCCTGCATTTATTTCTTTTTCTTTCTTGTTTGTAGGTGTTCATTCATCTGACGAGAATGGGAAGTAATGTTGCTGATAAAATTCTGAAAGCTGGTGAGGCGGAAGGTTCTGAAACAAATATTGAAATAAAAATAAAAACATTGGATTCTCAAATCTATACTTTGAGAGTGGATAAACAGGTAATTTCTGGCTCCCACTGAACTGTGGCTCACGTCATTGCAGTGGGTATTTTATTTTAAACTTATCTTGTGTTATTATACTTTAGGTGATCAATGAGTTCGAATAATCAAATTACATCTTAAAGCTAGTTCTTAGGGAGCAATATGTATATCCAAGGATCGACCTTTTCTGTTTTTATTTTTTTATCTTTTTCCACCTTTTTCAAGAGCTCCAAATTGTGTTTTGAGCATATTTCTATTGTCATAATGAGAGAGAGAATTACTAGAATCTGAATCCTGAAAAAGATAAACAAGAAGAGGAAATTAGGTGGTCTTAACAATTACACTTAAAGCCTCTTCACCAACATAGTCAGAGGATTTCCAGTCCTTATAAATGATTTATTGTGTTGTGCCATTTATACCTGCCTAATTCCACACAGCTGACATGAAGACAACGGTCTCTAGCATCCAACTCCCCTTCCCCTCTCAAAAACTTCTCTTCAACAAGCCTTAGGTAAAAACCATAGAGTATTATCCCATTGTCCAACATTTTACCTACTATTCATGCAGAAAATACTGAGGAGCAGATATCATGAGCGACCAGTCAAAAAGCAATCACAGAAGATCCACTATTTCCCTGTGTCTTTTATACATGAAACACTGTTGAAACCTTTTTTTTTCATCACTAGATTCTTAGTTGTAAGAATGTACCCTGCATTATAATCTTAATAGGGCCTGTACGCTAATATGTGAGTGAGGATTTTCTAGTTGATAACTTGTACATGAATTTTGTTTGTGGAAGCCATTAATTTCATCATATTTTCACCTTTCTTGAATATCCTTGCAGATGCCAGTTCCTGCTTTGAAAGAACAGATTGCTTCTGTCACTGGTGTGCTATCAGAACAACAACGTCTAATATGCCGTGGAAAAGTTTTAAAAGATGACCAATTACTCTCTGCCTATCGTATCCTTTTTTCTTAAGATTCAAATGCAACTTCAAGTACATTATTTATCAGAAATATTGTGGACCCAAAGTGAGGAGATTGATAAAAATTTACTTCAAATTTCTTTTAACAGTTTTGATGAAGGTACTACATAAGTAGTGAACCAAAGATAGACATTTATTTCTGACAGTAAACTGTAAAGCTAGGTAGAAAAGTGGATAGAGCTTATTAACACAATGTTGATGCAAAAGAGTTATATAGGGGCAACTTGGAGTTTGTGCATTGGCTGGTAAAAGGTTGAGTTGTGGTTGGATAGTGTTGCAGTGCTGTTCCTCACAGTTGATTCCAGCTATGCTGATGTATAAATCCCAAGTTAGCTCGCATTTAGTGCTCCATGTCCATGAGATGTATCCTGCAATGCTAAACAATTTCATGTTTTCCATCAGCAACAGTGAATTGTAAGTCTGAAATACTAATATGGACATGAAATGGGAAAAAGCCTTGGCGAAAAAAGAGGTCATGTGGTATAAATACATATGACTGCATGATTCTCTTCATTGGTTCTTCACTAACATATTTATAGGAGAGAGTGAATGACTTTGGACTATGAATGACTTTGGACTATTTATAGGAGAGAGTGAATGACTTTGGACTATTTATAGGAGAGATTGAATAACTTCATCTGATGTCATATTTCAATTGATTCTATCACACCCAAGCAAACACCCAAACTCATTGATTGTGTGAGCAAACACCCAAACTCATCTATGTATACATTCCAAATAAGTCCACATCTGCAGTTTTTTTTTCCGAAGTAAATTGAGTTCTGCTAGTTTCTGGCAATTGCTTCTTGCGAGGGTAATTTTCTTGCTAGAAGGAAACTTTAAATGTGGGTGAAGCATTTGAGTCAAAACATGTGTTGAATGAACTAGTTAGAATTTTACTTTTCCATAATAAATTTGCAAATATTAGATCTTGTATGGATTGGGATCTTCATTGATTTAACCAGTAACCTTTAAACCATCCTGCATTAAACGTTTTTTTTGGTTCCAAAAGGAAAATTGATGTGTACCTGTTATTTTTTTTACTCAATTAGCATTATTGTCTTATTATATTTAGTGTTTGGTTTGGTTTATTCACTTAACGCAAGTTAGATGTTGAAGATGGTCACACCTTGCATATGGTGGTTCGGCAACCTATACCACAATCATCTGAGGGCTTATCCAATCATCCAGGTTTTGCTCACCTTAACATTTGCTTGCATCATTTTCTTCAACTGTACTGAGTTTGTCTCAGTAATGGGTTGTGTATTCATTAAGCTGTGGAGGACTAGTTGTGGCGGTCCAAAGGTTCCCATAGATGTCCCGCAGCCGGTAAATGTCAAAAACAAAAAACTGCTGCACAAGGTAATTAATGGCAATAATGGATGATTGCCCCACATAGAGTGTTTAACACTTGTTACATCAGCTAAAGTATGGCTTCCTGTGCTGCTTTAATTATATTACTAAAAGCTTGGTATAGTACACTAAACCCCCCCCCCCCCCCCAACAAACTAAAAGAAAAGAAAGAAAAATCCTCAGTGCCGGACCTAAAATTTTGTAATCTTGGAAATTGAAACATCTTTTACTTGCCTCTGTGAGAAGCAACTACACCTTGGTGAAAGCAACTAGATACTGGGAAATCCATTCTTTCTGTTGAATCAATGGGATTCTGGATATTTATGCTGTAACCTTGGAATTTAATTTTGTTGATTGCTTAATATTGTCATATGATTAATCAAAAAAGCAAGTGGTAGTGTTTTGCTGGTTCTCATTGAATGCTTATATTTTTATTCAGAAATGATGCTACAGCATAAATATAATAATAGTCACTGTCATCTATAGGAACTTAGAAATTGTTGTAGCAATACTACTTATGTTTGTGTCACACTCAAAACTTAGTGGAAGACATCCTGACTTTCTGAAATGGAATTGTATACCTTTTTTTCTTGTTTTTTTTACTATATCTTTCACGTGCTTGTAAAATGAACCAAGGATTAACACCTACATGTCAATGTTGCAGGCAATGATCCTGCATCAGGTTCAAGCCGTCACACTGGTCAGGTGGCTCCCAGTGTTGTAATAGAAACTTTTAGTGTGCCTGATCAAGGGGATGGAGTTCCTCCAGAAATCAGTAGGGTGAGGCTACAACTAGATGTTGAATGTAGCAATCTTGGATTTTCATACAGATGATGTAATCGTTCCATAACTATCTCTTAATCGATTCTTTGGAGCAGATTGTCTCTGCTGTCCTTGGATCTTTTGGGTTTTCAAATATCGAAGGTGGCAGTGAAGGGGTAGATGTTGTCAGGGTAAATATTTAAATTCTAAACTCTTGAACTAAATACAGTTTAGTTTTACTTTTGAAAATCTATTGTTCTTTTTAGGGAGGGGGTTTACTTCCCTCCCACTTTTCTCACTCACAGAGACAGATAAACAAAATGTTTTCAGAGTAAAATGTACAGTTTAGTTTTACTTTAGAAAATCTACTGTTGTTTTTAGGGAGGGGGGGTTTTCTTCCCTCCCAAGTCCCTCCCACTTTTCTCACTCACAGAGACAGACAAACAAAATGTTTTCAGAGTAAAATGTCCAGCATTTTTGTATTTGGAAGTTGTCAATCATAGTCTTTTGTTTGGCTATAGATGTTAGACCTATTTTGCGATATCAAGCTAATTCATGTTTTGCCAAATTAAAAGGATGCACCTTAATGCTTTTGTAGATCTGTAAATGCACATTTATGTTTTTGGTCTTACTCTCTTTGGTTGGGATGGATGTTTAAGGAGCGTGGTATGTCAAGAACATCAGCTGCTGGTGGTAGCACGGACACAAGCCAGCTGCAATCTGAACAAACGGGCACCAGGGGCCTGTCTGACAGAGCACAAAATATTTTTGGGCTTCCATCAGCAGTTTCCTTGGGGTCTATGAATCCTCCTGTAAGTTGGAGTCCTCTTCTTACCCACCCTCTATCTTCATTCTATAACCCGAATTCTTTGGTCTGCATATCTTATTGAAGTTTTAAATATTAGGCTCTAATTTTCCGGGTCCTTGTAGGTAATTCCTGACTCTCTGACAACATTGTCCCAATATCTGAGGCATATGAGGCGAGAATTTGATGCCATTGGTCAGTCTCTTTTTTGTGAAATTCTGTTGGTTAATAAATGTTGTTTTTTCAACGAGGCTGACTTGGTCATTGGATTGCAATCCTTTTCATTGACAGGCAGAGGCGGGGAAAACAATGCACAAACAAATGCTGCACGCAGGACTGAGCAAATAGATTCTAATTCCATGTCACAATCAGGAACTGGACAAGAAAGGCTTCCGACACCTGCATCCTTGGCAGAAGTGATTCGGTCTAGTAGACAATTACTCACCGAACAAGTTGCAGAATGCTTACTTGTGTGTTATTTAACATCATTTTATCTACAAAATGTGCTTCAGTCTTCCATTATTTTTTGGCTAGCCAATTGTATACTCTGTTTTTCACCAGTGAAGTTTAGTTGATTGTGGCCATAGGAATCGGTCATCTTCTTATTATGTTTCTTTGTTTTTTTTAATTTATAGAATTTGATTCTTTTTTAAATATTACAACATTTATCTTTCTTTTATTCATTGCCAGAACTAGAACTTAAATACACTGGATCCCCTTCCCTGTTTTTTTTGTATGTTGGCAGCAACTTGCAATGCAACTAGAGAATCAAGCAGATATTACTGATCCTGCAGTGCGACACACCACTCAGTCTAGTGCATTGAGAACCGGAGTCCAACTTCATAATTTAGGTGCTCTTCTACTTGAACTTGGACGTACAATCATGACATTACGACTAGGTCAAGCACCGGTAAGATTATATCTAATTTCTGATTTACAGCATGCTTTCATGCGTGGCATCTTCTGAGCTGTAAGTGTTGCTTTGGTTTGAATATCTACAGTCTGAAGCCATTGTTAATGCTGGTCCTGCAATTTTTATCAATCAATCTGGTCCTAATCCTCTAATGGTTCAGGTCATAATCTTGACATCCTTATGAATTCTTTTTATCTGTTGTTTTTCCCCTTTTCATTTTGCTTTAAATCATGTTTTCTGCTGATCACTCCTATGCATGCAGCCCCTTCCTTTTCAACCGGGGACTAGCTTTGGTCCTATCCCTGTGGGATCCAGGCAACCTGGATCTGGTTTGGCTAATAGTACTGGTACTGGTACTGGGATTCTTCCAAGGCGAATTGATATACAAATACGAAGAGGTTATCTTCAAATTTGATGCCTTGAATTATTAATATGTATGGTTTCTTTGATGTGTGAACCTACTTATCAACTTATTTTCTTCTAACCAAAGGTTCATCAACTGCTACTCCCAACAATCGTGTGGACCGTGGTCAGACACAGCAGACTGCTGGGCTGAGAAACCCACCAACCATTTCTGGTGGTGAAAATCCTAGTAATCAAACAACTTCAAGGGTCTTAGATTCATCTTTTGCTGGGGAGGCTGTACGAGTGGTGCCTCTTAGAACCGTGGTTGCAGCCGTTCCTGGCACATTTGGCCGCCTTCCTTCTGATTCGTCTGGTAATTCTATGGGTCTGTACTATCCTGTTCTTGGAAGAGTTCAACATGTAGCTTCTGGGCATGGGAATGGTGGACAAGGATCTCAAGCATCTGGTGAGCATCATGCTGCTGGGGTCCAGACTGACCAGCCGCCAACCCTTGAACCTGCTGTACACCAGCAAAACACCGAACAACGTACAAGAGATGGTAATGTGACAATACTGCAGTTCAATGAAGTTATGAGGATTACTTGGTTCATGAAAAGTTGCAAGTTTCTAGTTGTGCACATCTCTTCCAGTGCAAGCTCAGGAGGCTTGAAGGGAGATGTTATGGTTCGACTTGTGTTTACATGTGTATCGGTTGGTGGTTTTAGTTGTGGTACAGCTAATGGTGGTTGATATCTTTGTCAATGCCTTATGGCTTATGCATATTGTGTTATTTGTTTTGCCCCAACATTCTAATTGTCCCTATCCTGCATGAGGGAGGGATGGCGACTTCCACATTTTTCGTTCCTTTTGAACATTCCACATATATTGTTCTTTCCTAGAATACATGCCATGCTTACTATTACAGCACGCACACACCCTTCTTTGATGATTCTGATCCACACTTATTGAGATTCCAATTTGACAGCAAAACTTACATGCCCCATCCTGATCCTCACCCTAAAAAAATGAGGAAAATAATGTGTAATCTTGTATTTTCATTTTTCAAAAGTTTACTGGATTTTCTTCCATGCTTTTAGCCTGTAAAGATTTGATTGAGACCTTTGGGAATATGTTGTAACAGGCTTGCATGGAAACGACTTCTCCAGCTCACAGTAGCATATAGAAATTCTATTCTATTGAAGTTAACATTGTGCATAATAGTCAAAGTTTTGATGGTTGCTTGCTGTATCTTGCCTTAATAGTTGATAATATGGCTCCATGACAAGAAATGAGCTTATTCAACTGTTCTTTGTTTGTTGACCAACCTTTCTTCCTTCCAGGATCACTGCCACCAAATTCAAGACAAGAGCCTTCTATTTCTCGCAGTATAAGTATCAACATTCTGTCAGCTAGTGGGTCCCCAAACAACCAGGATTCTGAGCAACCTATCCCCAGCAGTATTATGCAGCTCCTGAGGACCATCTTACCTGGCGATGTCCACATGGAGGATGCCAGCTCACGATTAACAACTACTAGTTCTGTCCTTGAGACTGCAGAGCCATCTACTGCGGAAGCGGAAGCGGAAGCGGAAGCGGAAGCGGAAGTGGAACCAAGAGCTACTGATGAGGGGATATTTTTGTCTAATCTGCTTCGTGAGATCATGCCCCTCATATCTCAAAGTGGTGGTGCAGGACCCAATGCCATACCTCCAGTAGAAGCACGCAGCTCTGGGCATCAGAGGCCTCAAGATTCTTCAACCAATGTAAGTAGCTTTTTCAGTTGCTCTTTTAATGGATCTTTGTATTTCATGCCACTTTTATTCTGGATTTCTTACTCTAGCCAATCAAATGGCTCATGAAGGCTTCGGCATGATGTTGTAAATATGTTGAGCTAAATTGTCATGTGCATAGAAACATGCACAAACACAAGGCTAACCAGTGGCATGTTTGCAGGGCGAAAACTCTGGTGTTGGAACATCTCATCGCCATAGTGATACTGAACCAAGCCCACCAAATTCAAAACGCCAAAAGGTATTAGCATGTTTAAGGAATTTCATTTCATTTCTTTTCTGTGAAACCATTTCATCTTTCAGCTGTATTAATATTAACTGCAAATATGATTTTCTGAGATGCCCTAATAATTTACCAATTTTTCCCATTGACTATAGATTAGTCTCTGATTATTCTTTTGTTTCCCTTTGTTACTTGCCTAGAAAGTTAATTTTTGTGTATGATCATCCAGTATGTGATAAAAATGGGAGACAGTAAATTCTTGCAGGTAAGCCCTGGTTTGTTATATTTTTTTCAAAGCTCCAATCAACCCCAGTGGATGGGCGGAACTTGTTGCACAAGATCTATGTATAATAAATAAGCACTCGACACTAAGCATTGCAGAAAAGTTTTTGCCAAAGCTTTGTCAATTGCCACTTGAGCATATGGCATCTCTCTGTGTTTTCTATTGATAGCAAATGTTCTGCTGAAAATTTGCTTCGTTCTTAATAGTCTTCTATAGTCAATGCTGAAACAAAAAGAATGGAATCAAATCTATTTTTTTCTTATTGGAAACATTACTGTTGTGTATATATATATATATATATATGTATATGTATATATTATTGATCTTACTTATTTACTGATGCAGACTGAGTGATTTATCTTATTATCTTTGGACAAAGGATTCAAGTGCTGAAGTTGTGATTATGATCTCAGACAGCTAAGAATAATGCGTTTCTTCTATAGGTGAATAGCGGTTGCTCTTATTTTTTTTCTATTCTGTGTATCATGACAATGATGGTTAGACATTTTCTCGAGTTAACTGTCAACTAGTTGAGATGGAATACGTAGTTTCCGTATTATACCTTTACAGCATTGTATACTTTGGAGTCTTTATCTTCTATAGGCAAATTAGCTTCAACTGTTTTTCAATATCTCATCACCATCTGTTTTGTTTTACTCAATTGCTCTGCTAAGTGGTTGCTGGGAAGGTTTTCTGATATGACATTATTATTGAGAAAGTATTTAATGCGCTAGATGTATATCACTGTATATTTCTTCCCATTGCTTTCACGAGGACATTTATGGATCATCTTCCCTCAGGATCATGATCCCTCAGGATCAACAGTGCAGAATTAGAAGTTAAAATTTACGCTGGATGGTGGACATGGAATAAGTTGCGATGACTAGTTTAGCTACTAAGTTTTGTAAGAGCTTGGTTGGGATTGTGATAGTAATTGCAGTTTAAAATGTTTTTTTATTTAGAAATGTATTAAAATAATTTTTTTTAATTATTTTTTAGATCAACATCAAAAGGATTTAAAAACATAAAAAAAATTAATAATAAAAAAGAAATTTTGAATTTTAAAGAAATGAAGTTTTAACATGTTTTTAAACATTCATCTCTGGATTAAGGGATGGGAACCAAGTGAAGGATGATGAAAGATAGGCACATCCCTAGTTAATTATCATAGTGAGAAGTTGATCAAGGAGGACAATTTCATATGAACTTATTGAGGTTCTAAAATATTCAAGTAGGTTGGATTTATATATTGGATAATCAATTAATATTTTTATTTTAGTTATGATAAATTATTTTTTAGCTAAATTGATTAGTGTTTGGTAAGTTAAGATGACTTGTGGTTGGTGGTCGGTTTATGCAAAAGATTTTTTTTGTAAATTTGAAACTTAAGTAAATATATTTTTAAATAGAAAAAATATAATTATATTTTAAAAAGAGATTTTAAAATTATATATTTTAAAAATGTTGAGAATGAATAGATTATAAACATGGAGCTAGAAGAATTTATGGGGTATTTATAATCCATGAGTCTTTTTTTTGTGAAGAGAAGTTGAAGAGTCGTTTTATTCCTGTGATATTGAGTTGTATTCCACTTAAAATAATACTTATTGGATATGTATAAAATATTAAGGGATCCAAGTGGAGGTCCTGAAAAATTATTGAGAGTATTGGGCTTAGGCGACTCGTTTGAGTCTATTAGGGGTGGAAAATGGGTCGCTGAGGGGTTTTTAGTCTATTAAAGTTTTTCATCAAATATCTACGTGAACGTGTATAAATTATTTTTGGTCATTTGGGTTCGGGTGACATTTGAAGTCAAAAGAATATGAGTAGTACCTTGACCGACTCGAAACTTAACCCAAACCTGACCTGTAACACATAAATAATCTTAAAAGTTTGAAAAATTACATTTATGCCAAGCATATATAAACATAAAATTTAGGTTTTTTTTTTTGTCATGCACACTCTCCTTTTCAACCACTTCTTCTACCTTCTATATTGTCCTCTCCTTATCACGTGGTTTGCTACAACGGGGGAAACAAGGCAAAACTTCATGTAAAAAATTAAAGGGTTATCAAGTATTGAGAGAGAAGTTAGCATTAACATTAACAAAACTATTTATAGGATTTTGCTCTTATGTCATAGTCTTCCTCTTTGTCTAGATCCTTTTATTAAAAGATTTAATCTTACTATGGACTTTGCAGAAGCAGTAAGGTTTTGAGGGCATTGCCAAAGGTCTTTTTGGATAATATGGATGGTTGATGGATATCTAATAAATACTCCAAACCTAGTTAGATTTGGGTAAAAATTTTGAATTTGAGTTGTAGGATGAATATTATAAAACTTGATCCATAAATACCCATTATGATTTTTATGTGAATGCACCAATGAAATATTGGTCTAACGGTTAAGGCATTATATCTCTTTTGTATATCTTACCTCTCCAGAGAAAACAAAGAGCTTTCAAACATGGCTGAGCATGTTCTCTTCACACACACACACACTCACTCTTTCTATTCACTGCTTCTACTTCAAAAACATTTTGTTTTTTATCTTTTTATGGGCTCACATTATGGTTTCTTTATTTCCGTGTTATAAACTAAGAAGGTATTTTTAAAACAACCCAGAGTGTTTTTTAGGTATTGTATTGGAATAATAAAAGAAGCAACCTTTCTGTTATGGGGTGTTTTTATTTGATGTGGGGTTTTTGATGTTTTGTGTTTTTTGATTTGTTTTTGTGTGTTTGTGGCAGTTCAAAAAAGCCAGGGAAAGGAAAGAGGCCGGTAAAGGTGGAAACAGATTCTGGAAGAGTATCGGATTGGGTTTCAAGATTCTCCAAGAAGCCATTGAAGGTTTGTCTTTTCTACTAATTGTAGTTGTGGGCACTAATGTTTATGGATGCTAGAGTCGAGTAGCCAAAGGTGTGTCCTTCTAATGTAGGATTGTAGATATAGTTATTTACCTGTACATTTTGATTTTATTTATTGATATAGATATAGATTTGTGCATTACGTGTAGCGAGAATTAGGGATAAGTTTATTTGCAGTTTATTTATTGATGTGGATATAATTAGTTAGTTTTTAGCTGCTATATTATGTGGTCGAAGCGCAAAGATTTAGGAAACCATGTTGAGAGCAGACTTACTATAACCGGGTAGTTTAAATTTGTCAAGTATGTAAGACATGGAACTATAACATTTGCTCCGTTACAAGTTAATTTGTGATCTAGAGGAATAAGAACCATGTCGATGACTATATGGAGTTTAAATAGTTATTGAATGTTTTGGAAAATCTTTTTTTTAGGAATTACAAGTTTAGAGTGCCATGGGCGTTGTTTCTTTTGAAATGCTATTTATATGTTGACATGCTTGTTGTCTTTTCATCCTTTCTTGCTCATGCCAAGTTCTTCGTTGGCAACTTGATTCACATGTTTACTCCACTTTCATATGCCTTTTTCATATCACTGCGCCTTCCCCTTCCACGTGATATTTTGGTAGGATATGAAATTTTTTAATATTATGTTCCTCATGCTATTGACAGGAACTTACACCGGTAAGAAATACCCTTTTAGTGGCACTGTTTCTATTCGAGGTCGTATTTTAGCTGGAACTTGTCATAATGGTGAGGACCATTATTGTGCGGCGGAATTATCTTCAGTGGGTCAAGAAAGACAAAAGGTCTACTCTAGCTTTGGTTTTGGTGTTTTTAGTGCATATTATCACTCAATTGGAAGTTAAATATCATTTCTCTTCCCCCTTTTAGATATGACAAGAGGCATTCAAATATTCCAGCACATATATCTCCATGCTTTCGTGTGAAGGAAGGTGATCATGTTATCATCGAGCAATGCAGGTTAAATTTTGATCCAAATTTCATATGTTTTATATCATTATCATTAAGGTGATTTTGTTGTTATGAAATGTGCAGTTTTGATCTTTAATTCATATTTTTTCTTCTTTCTCTATTCAGGCCATTATTCAATATCGTGAGATTTAATGTGTTGAAAGTGATTCCTGTTGGTTCTTTTGCGGGTGGGAAGAAGGCCTTCACAAGAATGTGAGGCTTAACTTCCATCTTTCATGTTTATGCTGATGTTACAGCCATAATGGTTTTGGGATGATCTGTTATGTAAGAGTTCATGCTGCCACTTTTAGGCGACATGTGCGGCATCCTACAACTTTCAAACTCAATCGTCCATGGTTTCCTAGGAAGCGTCTTGGTGGCATGTGGCGTTAGATTCTCCCCATGGGTGGTCAAATTTTTTTTTCTTTCCTTCTCTCTCCACCCCTTGAAAGATGAAACTCACACCTGTTTTGTGACTTGTTTCTTTCTATTTATCCATTATAGTCCTTTGATTTTTAATTTCCTAAAAAATGGGAAACCTAAACAATATCTTGTAAAATCAAGGCTGAGAAAAATGATGAAATGTTATTTTTTTTCTCTAATAAATTGACATCCCTTACAAACAAAGCGGAGAAAGGATCAAATAAAAAAAAAAACCAAGAGCAAGGAAAAAAGAAGAAGCAAAAGAATAAATATGATTGATTGTGCGTTTCATAGTGCCGCTGCTGCCACAGAAGATGCAATAGTGAAAGACCCGGGGCCTTGTAGTTTTTCTTAATTAATTAATATTTTCCTGCAGTCCAAGATTCTTGCTTTCTTCTTTCGGTGGCCATTTACACTACATAGAGTGTCAAGCCCATTAGCACTAGATATATTTTGGGTTTTGACATGCAATAGTTCTACTGCCATCACAGTCAAATAGTATAACCCAGATTTGGAGAATCATAGTGTGGTTTTATTGCTATCGATTCCCTAATCATGCAACCTTAATTAGCTGCCTCCTTCTGCTCACCCGACACCTAAAAAGATTATGTCTTAATTCGGATGTAATGATTTAAAGTTCTACTTTCCCTTCATGTTTAGCTTTTCTAATCTGTAATCACTCCGGCATTCTCCATCAGAAGTGATGTAATCATGGTCCATTATTTGTCTTCTTTTTACCAGATATTGAAGCAAATCCATGAACTGTGAAGCTGATGATTGTGCAACTTAGAGCCATGAACTTGACACCTCACCTGCTTTCCAATGAGTAAGAATCCCTCCAGTGAAATGTTAACACAATCAATTTAATTTTTATTCAACTTCTTATCCTTGTCCTTTCCAATATAGTATTTTAGTGCCCAGATTTCCCCATCTCATTCGTGATTTGATGTAAAATGAGAGTCAAGCATGATGGACTCCCGAAAAATAGAGACAGCAATCCCACATCGGAAGCAAAGAAATAATATCACAACATTATGACCCTCATTCATCGATGTGCCCATCAGCTGAGCCAGGTAGCGTGGGCTTGTAACCCAAGCGGGAGCTGCAAGGTGATGGAACGTTGATACAGCTCGGAAAGCTGGGTTCGGATCAGCTTGATTCTGGCTAGCCCGTTTCAAGCCAGGAGTTGAGCCATGGTATCCTAGTGAAGACATGGGTGCCACGGTTCCTAGAGCGGAGGGCACAGCGTGAGGCTGGTTTCACAGAGCAGCGATCACCTCCCTTTCTTGGCAGTGAAAGGATAACTGGTCGGTGCTGTCCGAATCCATATGGCTTAATGGGCTGGTCTAATTGGACCATCACTTTTTTTCTCTTATATTTTTAAGTAAGAATTTAATTATTAAGAGGGTATTTAGTATTAGAACTATCCTAAGTAAATATATTTTTCCATTTCTCTCCATTTTTTTTATTTCAAAATACACACTAATCATGGTTAATAACTTAAGTATTTTTCTCACCTTTCATTAACATTAATAAATTATATATTCATATTAAAGAAACTACCGTGCATTACTTAATAATTATTATCAACAAGTTTTGCTTAAACTTAACTAGACAGTCGTATTGCATCCAAACCTCACGGCATGTTTGGAAGGAAAAGTGAGCAAACAAAAATGAAGATTTTAAAAAAGTGAAAACGACAATATGCCTGAAGCTTAATGGATTTTAAAAAGAAAACACACTAATTCATCATTTAATGGATCAAAGTGTGACACGTCAGTCCACCATTTGACGACCCTCTTTAGGTCACGTATCAAGCAACCAAAAAGATTCCTTTGTCAACAAATTCATAAACTAATGAAAGTGGCTCCATCTTTGGCTTTGACCATGTAAAGTGCTGGAAAAAGGTTGTAATTATCATAAAAGCAATCAAGGTTTGCCCACCAATTGTTTTTTGTTCTTCCTTTTCGTTGTAATCGTGTGGTTTTGTGCTTGGAACCGCGTGTTTAAGTGTATTTTAAAATCCTGTTTTGTTTGATGTTTTATAAATTTTTTAAATATTTATAAAAAATATCATACACTATAATATCTAACACATTTCAACAATGATTTTTATCCTTTCAAAAAAAAATTAAATTTTTTATGCTTTAAATATATTTTATATTGTTTTGACGTGCATGTTAAAAATAAATTTTTAAAAAATAAAAAAAATTATTTTAATATATTTCTAAATAAAAATTAATTATAAAAAAAATTGGCTACAACAATGATAAAAATAGGGAAAATAATATCCTACTTTCTTTGCTAGGAAGAATACGTGAAGTTACCTTGTGTTCTTTCTTGTAGATAGCCATGAATTTTGTGAGCCATTCCTTGAAAGGAGGTTTCTTTACATAGCTAAAAAGACAAGAAAGGTAGCGTAGGATGTGAACTCTTTGTTTCTCCATCAATGGCCATCTTGGCATTGATTGCGAAGATCTTTTTAGCTATGAACATGAAAGATAATATTTTTTTTCTTATAAAAGAGAAAAGGGTGTGACTCATTACCTCTTGTAGAAAGCAAAAGGGTAATCTAAAGTCATTGTCTTGCATCATCTTCCCATTTTATCAAATATCTTCTAGTTCACACACAAGCCAATTCTCATAGCATATCATTTTCAGATCTTTCTAGCAATTATTACCCAATTAAATAAACAAAACAAAACCCCGTGATGCAACTTGTCATTAGCATGGAGAGTTTATTCTTGAAATGTTGAAATCAATTGCTCTCTTCCTATTTGACAAAAATGGCATAATTAAAAACATTTTAGGAACTTTGTTGTAACCATCAACAACCTTGATGGATGTAGCTCTTAAAAAAAATAATTATTATCTTTTGTTATTTTTAAATATTCATCAATCTAATTAAAATTATGTTTGTTTTTGTAGCGTAATGTATTTTATGCTAATTATATATTTAAAAATATTTAGTTAATTAATATATATCATAAATCTATTATATAGATCTCATTAAGTTATTTTTAAAAAAAAATTAATAAAAAAAAATATAGTTTATAGTTTTTCTTACATTTATTATTTTCAATTATAATCATAAAAACTACCTCTATAAAAATAACATATATTAATCCCATAAGAATCTATCTTGATGGTATATAAAGATGAAATTCGTCAATTATATCTTAAATTGATGCTTTCACAGGGTAACTCAAGAGTTATTAATAGTCAAAATCAAAATAATAATGTAAGATAATGATGTTCTTTGAAAAAAATCTCATCTTGGTTTCTTCGTGAAAATCATTGTGTTGGCTATCTTTCAATTATAGAACACAAAATAGGGAAAATATCTTGAATTTGAGTCTTGCTCTTGTCAAGAAATTATTTCTATTAGAATTAATCTATAACTTGTAGGAGTACATAATTAGCTTTGAAATATTATTTTTGTATAATTTATATATTAGTTTGTTGTAAATTATTTTTCAAGACAAAAAAAAATATCAACACCACGATTTTAATTTTTTATAATTTGAATATAAATAACTTGACAAGAGTCAAATTGCAAATAATCCTACAAAACTAATCTAAGCTTCTTTCCATGAAATGTTTAAATATATATTTTGGATTGAATCGGGGTGAAATAGCAATCACCCTATGCCCTGAAACACAAGTATTCTACTGTTGATTTTGACAAAAAATGAGAACCTTCCTTCCATGAACTTTCGTGAAATTTCTCAAAAGTTCATGGAAGGAAGGTTTATATATATATATAATTCCACAACTAGGATGAATTTACGTGACAAAGGCGATTTTTTTTTCTTGTTCGCTAAGCTTTTCCAGAAATTCAAACAATAATATTCATTACCAAATACCCATCACATATGTAGCATTATGATTGTCAATAATATTATCCATAATTACATATAAAAACACAAGTTTTATAGAAATTGTTTTATTAATTCGAATACTTTTAAGAGACTATATTATAGCCTTTAAGTTGTTTAAATGATTATTATACATTTATTCAATACATATATGTTTCCTATATTTTTAATATAAGTTTGCAAACACGTGTTTTACAACAACTTTTCTTTTTACAGAACCATAAACGCATTAAAAAAGAATATTTGTTTTAAGTGTACATCAAGACATCATAGAAACTTTTTTTTCTCAAACCACCGTGGAAAAATGCTTATTTATTTATTCACACAATCTATACATTATAAATTTAAATTTTATAGTTAATTCAGTACACAACAGAAATAAGGCTACATTGCTTGACAATCTCTCTATTATTTTTTAAAAGGGACTTCTATTATTTCCATAATATTATTGAGTTATTGAAAATAAAATCTCTGAATGTTTTATTTTTTTAGATATTTAAGTTGTGGATATTATAAAAATCTCACATTTGCTAATCCATTAAGATATGATTTTTTTTTAAAATAGAACATATTTCCTTGGATTATTCTTCAAATCCCTAAAATTAATTGTTCTTCTATTTTTTATATATATAAAAATCCCTTTTCCTATCAATGATTATATTTAATCAACAACGACAACAACAAAAGGCATAGCTGTAAGGGCATGACGTAAATAAGAAAAAGACAGAGTACAAGATTTTTATTTTATGCATCCAATATCCACGATGCCCATAAGAACAACGTTTGGGATAATAGAGTACAGCAATTACAACTGCAACTACAACCTAACCAACTGATTTTCAGCCACGCTTTCTTAAGAAAAATCTCTAATTTAACGGCTCTTGTTTATACTCTCTCTCTCTCTTCCTCCCTCTCTCGGCCCTCAACAACTCCTCCATAGAACCCCATTAGCCTCCATTTTATTCCTCATAGTCTTTCATCCCTCTCTAATCCAAGCTTTTTCTCTTTGATTCTCTCTTTCTTCTACTACTTTTTCTTTTTCTCCTCTCATGTGAGGCGTGTTGCTGCTGCTTTGGATTCCCACAAAGACAGCAACTAGTTGCCAAAGACTCTAAAAAGTCTTTTTTTTTCTTCTTCCTTTTCTGTCACCAACATAATAATAATAATATTGACCATAGCCATGTGTGTAAAGGATGCAGAGCAAGAAATAGAGAACGCAATTGACAATAATAGTAATAGCAACAAGATGCAATCTTGGCCTTTGCATTGTGACCTCTTGCAAACCCGGATGGAGAATTTTGATCAAGACTCTTCTTTGATTTGTTCTAGTGGTGGGATTAGTGTTGCCAACTCTTATCCTGTAAGAATCCTTCTTTCTTTTCCTTAGTTGGGTTTTTCTTCTTCTTTTTCTTTTGTTTGTGTTCTGTATTCTGCCCGTTTTTTGTTGGAATTGATTTACTGTTTTCCAAAGTTGGGATTTTTTTTATGTTTTTGTCGGTGCATGTTTGTGTTCTGAATTATGTTATTTCCTTTGAAGACGTGTTTGGTGAGAATTGAGTTGTTGACTCTATGCAATCTGTTCATTAATGCCATCCTTAACTTGATTTTTGTTGATGAATTTGTACTTTTTTTTCCTCCTAGCTGTTGAAGCTCTTGATGATCCATATTTAGAGTTGCTTTCTAATTTCCTTTTCCTTGTTTGCTCTAAAAGGTTTCAAACTTTTAGCTGGTTGTGTAATTATGAAATTGTTGCTGTTTCATGGTATCCATATTTAGTGTTGCTTTCTAATTTCCTTTTCCTTATTTGCTCTAAAAAGCTTCCGACTTTTAGCTGGTTGTTTAATTATGAAATTGTTGCTGGTTAATGGATTTTGTGGGCTTTTGGAGATATGTGGATACAATATTTTTCCTGCCTTGATTCTCGAAGTCTGTTCTAAAAATATTCTTGTTTGTTGCTTCAATGAGCTAGTTACAGTACTGTGACTCATTTATTTTATTTTTTTCACCACCTGCATGGTACTGCTTTGCTTTGGTAAATAATTTCTCTTCAATTTTATTCCCTTGACTCATTTACTACTCTGCTTGGACTCATAGTTGTCATGGAGAGATAGATTGATGGTGAAAGAGAGAATCTTTTTACTTCCATTTTCTCCAGTGACTTTGGTATTAATCAAAGAACAGGGCTGGTTGTCAATCATTAATCCTGGTTGAACTTTTATTTTTGTAGTATCTTGTAAACTGTACGTTGGAACCCTGTCTTGATTCTTAATCATTAACCATTTCATGCCTTTATATGTCCATAATCTCACTTCAATTATTTAGAGGTCTTGAATTTGCACTGAATCACAAGTATTATTACAATCCCATATTACTTTCTCTTTGGTGGTGATAACCCAAGACTTGGTATCATCCTTGTTTACTTCATGTTATAGCCTTCTATGGAATATTTATCTTCATCACTATTTGTTCTTCTGCTATCTCATTTAGTTTTATTTTCTTTGTGGTTGCTCTTTCAGCTGGAAAGCATCTGCGAGGATAGAGTTGTCACAGAAAGGAAACAGAATCTGTTAACAGATTTTTTCCCCACCCTTCGCTCAGGAGAATGGTCTGATATTGGTGGTCGGCCTTACATGGAAGACACACACATTTGCATCAGTGACTTGGCTAAGAAGTTTGGTTCCAATTTGCTCATCAGCGAGCATGCTATTTCTTTCTATGGTGTAAGTTATTGTCCAATCTGTTGTTTATCTGCTATTTTAGCTGCTAATGAATTTTATGTTTTTCTGTTGTTTTGGTCCTTGTCAAGCATTATATTTATAATTGTGCTTTCTGTTCGGTAATGAAAAAAAAAATCATAGCTTTTGGTCTTCTAGCTCATATGGTAGAAATATTTTAGGATGAGGGCTTCTTTCGCTTCATGATTACCGAACTTCATTGTGGTATACCTTCATATGGTATCAGGTTGACTTGGAGGACAATGAAGTTGTCTTGATCTCACTTTTCTCTCTTTGAACTTATAATGAAGATAACAAGTGTGTAGGTTCTAGAAAGTACTATTTAGTCTAAAATCTAATCAGAACTTATCACTTTAAATTAATTTAATCTGAGCATCACTTTAGACTTGAAAATCTGAAGGTGCCACTGTTTTCAATTAGCATGCTTAAAACCTGTGCTTTATATCCTGTATTCTGCCATCATAATTGTGTCTAAAGTAACACTATAAAAACATCAAGTCCACAAATTGAGAGTGTCTATCAGCTTAAGCACTCCCTGTAACTACAAAGAGGCAAAAGGTACCTAAAGCTTCCTGTGGTTAATGAGTCTTTGATAGCAGTGTTTCCTATATTTAAAGATGTTATGCATTCTGAATAAGGACATCATTCATCAACACTTTCACTCTTTTAGTTGTGCTAGATACTTTAAAATAGAGGGTTATTATCTATCAGGAAAGCAATCACCACCATTTTGATATTTTAAGCATGCAAAACTGAGTATTAATTTGAGGCTGATGTGGAGCCATTAGCATGACTGCAATCCTTCTTCGGGGTCAATGATTAGATGTTGGTCATGTTTTAAGGATTAGAAACTACCCATTTATAACACAATTTTTGGGAGCATGGATGAGATCTCCTTTTCCTCTTGGTTAAAAGTGCACATCGTTTGGTGATTAATTGTAACACACAGAAGAGGTCCTGAAGTTATTTTTTTGATAAAGAAAGGAAGTAATACCCTTGCTCTCTAATTCATCTGAGTTGATCCAAAGTTCAAGCATGCTCCTTTGTGCTGATCAGACACCAGGAATAGCTCTCTTACTTTAACTATGCTCGTCTGGAAACAGATAAGATGTAATTGCACTGCATAAATCTTTAGAAAAATAATGCCAACAAGCATATACAAGCTATAATAAATGGGACTTTTTCGTTCTTATTTTGACAATTACATGTACTTTGGAAAACAGGTATTTGATGGGCATGGAGGAAAGAGTGCAGCACATTTTGTCTGTGAACATTTACCAAGAGTCATTGTTGAGGATGCTGATTTCCCTGTAAAACTTGAGAAAGTGGTCGCAAGGTCATTCATTGAGACTGATGCTGCATTTGAAAAGTCATGCTCCCTTGAGTCAGCCTGTTCTTCTGGCACCACTGCACTTACTGCAATGATATTTGGGAGGTGAGTGCTTCCTATCCTATTTAGCGATCAGTCATCTCCTTCCTATGGTTTATTCAGGACTTTCTAGTTCACGCCATCCCTTTTGTTTAGTCCATTTCTGATTTCCAAGATCATCCTGTCCTGGGTAACAGTCCTGAATGAGTTCTAGTAGTCAAGGTAAAAGGCAATGATGACCCAATTATATTGCTTTCTGACCTATCATAAAGATCTGCAATGAGACCTAAGATCTTGCCTTGTTAGGAATTGCTCCAAACATTTAGTAATATCATACATTGGCATTCCATTATGTCTTTTGATAAAGTGCATTGCTTGATAAAAGAATGTTTTCATCTTGGACAGGTCATTACTTGTGGCAAATGCTGGTGATTGTCGGGCAGTATTATCACGAGGTGGAGCAGCTAAGGAAATGTCAGAGGATCACAGACCTTGCTGCATTAAAGAAAAGACTAGAATTGAGTCCTTAGGTGGATTCATTGATGATGGTTATCTAAATGGTCAGTTAGGTGTTACCCGTGCATTAGGTGATTGGCATCTCGAAGGAATGAAGAAAACAGGTGACAAAAGTGGCCCATTAAGTGCTGAACCAGAACTTAAATTGGTTACGCTGACCAAGGAAGATGAGTTTTTGATAATCGGAAGTGATGGAATATGGGATGTATACTCAAACCAAAATGCAGTAGATTTTGTTAGGAAGAGACTTCAAGAGCACAATGATGTGAAGCAGTGCTGCAGAGAAATGGTTGGGGAAGCAATAAAACGGGGAGCAACTGACAACTTGACCGTTGTAATTGTTAGCTTTCACTTGGAGCCACCGCCCCCAGTGGTGGTTCAGAGGACAAGATTCAGGCGGAGCATTTCCGCTGAAGGACTTCAGAATCTCAAATGCTTGCTAGAAGGTAATGCTTAAAATCTTTCGTTAAAGTTTTCCCCGGTAACGAAGGGTAGAACCTGCCAAATAACAGTGCATAGCTACATTGGTTGTTCTCAAGTTTTATTTGTGTATATTGTATATAAATTCGTTGGCAAAGAGAGACTGCTTTTTTCTTCCCTCGTATCATTCTTCCTTCATTAATAGGAGTCTTTATACATTTTCCTTTCTTCCTTCTTATTGTCTGCTAGGTTCCATAGGTATCAAGCCAAAATTGTTCTAAATAATGGATATTTGTATGTTTAAGGTAGGGATTGATTTGCTGCAAAAGTAAGCATGCCTTTTAACTGCAAGATTTTACCTCTCAAGTATCCTTTTAGTTGTTTTACATTAGATAGATACTGAAGAATTCCTAAGTTTTACATTACATTAACGGCAGAATATTAATGCATACTGTACGCAATTTCTCGGTTTTCACATGTTGCATGTACAATTGTTTTAAAATTTTGATTGTCATAAATATAGTTTCAAACTTTTGATGCTTGGTACCTGTATATAAAAATTAAAAAAAAAAAAACCACACCAACCTAAAACGGAAGGATGTGTACTAGACACACATGATACTATCCACTGCAACAGTTCAATTATCACTTTGTTATCCCCCCCCCCCCCCCCCCCCCCCCCCCCGAAAAATCATTGGCTTGGTGTTGAGGTAATTCAATATTTTTGCAAGTTTGATTGATTATTATCAGATTAATAGGGAGTAGAATTGTTTTTTCTGTTTTTTAAACACAGTAGGATGATTAAATTATTCTCAAAAGAAAAATTTTAAAGCTAGGCATCAGGGATGTTTTTGTCTTTAAACATAGTAAAATAATAATTAGTTTTAAAAGCAAAATTTTTAAAACTAATTTTTGTTTTGTCCTTTTAACTTGGGTTTTTTGTTATTATCAAATTAAATGCAAACAATTTGATATTTTAATAAATATAAAATATTTATTTTTTAAAAAAGTGGTTGGTACTTGTAAGTGGTGACTGTAACTTTCTAGCAGTCCGGGAAGTGTCTTCCGGTTTCAAAAAAATTCTTTTTTGTTGTGTTATTAGAATAATTTTGGTTTAAAAAAAAATTCTCTTGTTTTGTGTTATTAGAATAATTGTTATGTCTTCTCTGGTAAGGCAATGCATGGCAACAGAGATGAGATGATTTGTCATTATGATGATTGTTTTTTTTGTTTTTTCTCCCTATCTTAAAAGTTATGATAACCATTTAAAATTTTAGAGATATTATTTTATTTATTAAAATTTTAACTTTAATTTTTTTTAATTTTGATTTTTTTTTGTTTTTTTATAAAATTTTAATTTGTTTTCAATTTTAATATTTTATTTTATTTTCAATTTGATTCTTATTCTTTTAATTGTTTTTTTTTTCTTAAATTTTTTTTCTTTAATTTCACTCTTCAATTAAAAAAAATTATAATTGTCTTCTAATTTACCTTTTATTTTAAATTTAATCATTATTTTTTTAATTGTTATTTTTTGTTTTAAATCATTTTGTATAATTAGTTTTTTTTTCTTTAATTTTATCCTTCAATATTTGATTAGTTGGGAATTGAACATCCTAATTTTTTTAGGTATGGTGCTTTCAATCTAATGACCTAGGTTACAAGATTGAAAAGTTAATATGAACTGATATTATTTATTTTATTATTTTATATTTCATCATTTTAAAATAAGCTCTATGTTTTGCTTTGTATTTTTTTTATGAGGTTATTCTGATCTCATGACCCGTAGTTTATGTTGATTTAGCCCTTAATACTCAAGTTACAAGTTTATCATGCTAATTCGAGGAGTTAATTTTTTTTCTTTGTTTTTATCCGATCTTGTCCTTCCATGTTTAATTAACTAATAATTGAGCAGTTTTTTTTTTTTTTTGCAAATTATTTTTTCTCCTGATATCATAATTATTTTTTATTTGTTCCGTTTGCTACTATTACCTATTTTTTTTAATCTAATTTAAATAAATTTCTTTTGTTTTTAGAATGGCTGCAGCACTTTAATATCATTTTTTATGAATAAAATAATCCAGTCACAACGGTGTAGCTTCCATGTCTAATGATTCTTATTTTTGCAAATTAAAAAGGATGACATCTCAAAGTTGATTCTCACCACAAGCAGGACATTTTGACTTGGAAGCTTCCAAAACTGCCCAACACAAATTCCAACAAGACAAACCAGTATCATAACTCATTGTATCACAAGTTTGGTTCCTCTATCCTCTGCCTTCACCACATAAATTTCTCGTATTTTTGTGGTGGCGTGTGTGAAACATAATGGATAACAGTCTATTATAACACAAAGTTCGTAAATTACAGTGGTTCTTTGTTTCCAGCAATCAATTTACTTATCAACCAGGTTTAGGAAATCTGTTATTTGTGTGACTTTTCTTTCGTTCTTGGATAAATTGCTGTAAAACATGCTTTGCTGGAACTCCTGACAACCTGATAATAGAGCTCAAATCACTCACAAATGATGCTTGAGAGTTCTTGCACTTTAGCCTGCTTAATGCCCAGCAAATATGCTACAATAAATGGGAACACGCTCGTTAAAAAAACCAAAGAGTTTGTAGCTACGAGGTACTCTTGCATGAGCAAAGGGGGTGAGGTCTGAGGTTGAGTTTCGTTTTTGTCATTTTTCTTCTTCTTTTCTTGATAAGCCAAAGTAGATCAACAGAAGACACCATGAGAGCAAAAGAAGCTCCCAAGGCGAAACACAGAGCATGGAAAGAAGCAGAGCACTGGCTCCCAAGCAGAGTGAAGACACTGAACATAAACTAGAACAACAGAAAGATGACAGGGCAAGGTAGCTAAAAAACATACT
Organism: Populus alba x Populus glandulosa; assembly: GCA_033617975.1. Taxonomy (NCBI): domain Eukaryota; kingdom Viridiplantae; phylum Streptophyta; class Magnoliopsida; order Malpighiales; family Salicaceae; genus Populus; species Populus alba x Populus glandulosa. Next base: position 5,240,670 of record CM066148.1, on the reverse strand, counting down.
TGTATCCTTCCATGTGAACCTGCTGCATGCGACAGCCATGGTACAACCTCTGGAGCCATGGCTATTTCTATCATAGGCTGCGATCTCTCGAGGACCAACAGTGACATCCCCATTGATATGAATATCAAAGCCAAAACTTTGGAAGTTCTGTACACATGATACGGATACGGAAGTTTTAAATGTGAAGTTAGAAAATTATTGATTCGTGGGATCCTAGTAAGACGAGATTGTTGGATTATATAATAAAATTGTCTGTTTAGTATTTTTCAAATAAATAAACTCATCCATGTTAGTTACAAAAAATTTGCTTATAAGAATAAATTAGTTATTTTATTGTGTTTTAAAAAATAAAAAGTCAAAAAAACCCCTAAATATCAATTTTAAAAATTTTACTTTCAAGAATAATTTAGTAATTTCAGTATATTAAAAAAAAAAAACATGCATAACCCACGCTCAATTTTAATCTTATAATGACCAGTGAATCTTAAAAAAAATCCAATTACCTCCAATAATAATAAGATCATTGATATTTTTAGGAAATATAAAATGGTAATTACACTATTTGTGAATAGTGATTTATATCTAAGATTACAAAGAATTTTTTAGCTATTTCTTATGATAAATAGCTCATGGAGAGATTATTTTGCAAAATAAAGAAATCTTTCCTAAAAAAAATAAAAAATATTAGGGATATAATAATTTTTTTCGATCCTTTTTACCACCAATATGGGATATTCATTTTTATTTTTTTTAGTTATAAAATATCTCTCACTCATTAAGTTCTTTTAAAAAAAAAAAAGTATTTCCTTCCTTGTCAATGCGTAAAAGCCTTCAAGCATATGACAAGTTCATTTTTTAATTACTACGGCGTTTTCAACATGGAAAAACTTTTAAAACAATGTTAATGTTGTATTTTTTTTTAGAACATGGTACCGTGGATCTTAACGATTAATCAGACAAACGTACAGTAATTCATCAATGCATTATATGATCAACAATAATGTTAGCAATAAAATATTAATATCATTAGCATTGTTTAAAAAAGAAGGAGCCAGGTGAAAAATAATTTATAAGAATTCGCCCACCAATTATTTCTTAAAGCTAGTTCAAAGTAAGTAGTCTTGTTTTTTCCTTCTGTTGAGAACGATGGACTAGCTTTTCCAACGTTTCTTCTTTTTTTCGAGCTGTAAAGAAGATTCTTTGAGCCTAAAGTTTACAGCATGAGACAGAAGTCTCAAGAGTTTACGCACCAATTCCACTGCTCAATAAGGCATTGATCTCTCCGATTATATTAACAGGTCTTCCATCAAACATGGACGAGAGTGTCCTCTCACAAAGTTTCTTCAGCTCCCTGGTTTTAGCAAGAGCTGCTTCCTGCAATTGAAACACCAACAATTCAGTTTGTTTCCAAAAACAAAACTCCACAGCTAACTTTAATTTTCCTTTCTAAAGAATTTCCACCCAAGAAAAAGATTTGGGTGCATCTGGGAGTCCCCCCCCCCCCCCCCCCCCCCACCCCTAAATCCAAGGTAAAATCAAGAGGTTCAGTACTGTTATCCAAAGACTGTTCACCAAATATATGCACCAGGATCATATTTTTTCATTATCGTGAAAGTAAACTAGAACGCATCAATGAAAAGAAACAGTACAGGATGAGACTAAACGCAAAAGTATAAAGAAATTTATCTTGTAAATTCCCCTGGTGGTTCAGGAGTTGAGGGATCACAATTGCCACCGGAGCAGACTTAGAGAGTATCACTAGTGCGTGCGTGTGTGTGTGTGTGTGAAGTTACCACGAGGGATTACTTTATGGTATCCACTGCCCACCCATACAAAAAATACTATAGAGGAAATGTGGTACGGAATTTTGAAATCTTGCCACGAAAATAACAGTTATGCTTGGGAATCAATCACCGTCAAGGAACAAAGACAAGCGTGGCAAGGACATTTTGTTGGTAGATTCGAGAATGATGAAGTTATGCACATGTTACATGTTAGCACAAAAGCCAATGAACAAAAAACTTCACATTTACTAACTTATGCATTAAAAATGTGCAGTTTGGATCATGGACCCAAACAAACACTAGATGCATTTTTCTTGTTTTATTTTTATTTGGAAGTACGAAAAGAACAGAAGCGAAAAAATGGAAGGGTTTGTGGAAGGCAATGAGAACTCAAAATAAATAATGGCATGAGAACGACACAAACAGAGCACTTCCCTCATTATGACAATAAATACTCTCTTTTTTTCCTGGAAGCAGAATCAACTTTATTATCCAAGAAAAGCTACCTGCTTTGGCCATGATGAAGATATAGAATTGTGAAGTTCCATGCGTTTAGCAGCCACATCTTTTAACCCCTCTTTTAATTTCAACTCATGATGCTTCTTTGCTTCCAATGTACTCACTAGTCTGTCCAGATATCTGGAATTCAGGATAACACATTAGAATTAAGTATTACAACTTATCATAAAGAAAAATGAGCCTATTTTTTTTATATTATTCTTTGGATGAAAAGAGCAGAGCTTGACCTCAAGACATCACTCCCTCTCCTCTGGAAGAGTACCAGTAGACTAAACAGACATTGGTTAATAGCATGCCTACTTTTAATACAACACCTATACCTTAAAAGGTATAGCCACAGCCATACATTTAGCAGAAGAAAATCAACACAAGCGGAAAAAAAATGAATTTACCATATATATGAAGACCAGAACAGCCATCTTCAGAAAAGGACCTACAGACCTCCCCACCTCCTTTCCCAGAATACTTAAAAAAAAATTCCCATATTAAAATATCTGATTTCATGGCTACTATACACCAAATGATTGTTTGCACTGTAGGTCCATTTTCAAATTTTCAAAATTATAAAATGCATTAACAGATTCCTACAGCCTAATAACAAGACAAACAATTTCACTGGTTGGGCAGTTGATTACAGAGTTTTGCAATTCTCAAACAGTGACATTCATTACTTGGTATTTTCAAGCCTTTCACCACATGCAATAGGAAGAATTATATAGTGTTCATCACATGCTGACCCACGGTATCATTTTCAAGTTTCAACACAATAGGAAATTCCACTCAGCTTATCTCGTACATCCACTCTTCTACTTTTGCAAAACTATCATACACAAATTCTTTTGCAAACTTTGTTTAAATAAGTAAAAGGACAAAATAACACTTGCCAAGCTGTAGATGATAAAACCGACTAACATTATCTATTAGTACCTTTTAGAGTTAAGAAGCATAATCAAGTCTCTTGTTTTCCCATTTGTCAGTAAAGAAATGGCCAAAGAAACATTAGATGACATTGTATCAATAGCATCAGGAGCATACTGCTGCAGCACCAAGGGAGCAACCGACTGGACTTGATGTTGCAAAGACATGGTCTCTTCATTACTCAACTCTGCCAATCTTTGACTCAAAAATGCTTTTATCTAAAATGAATCATTAATAGCAAATATCAACAATTAATCTAAAAATTGTAATCTAATTTAAAATATAAGTAGAAACCAGTGAGTTCCTCAGGGCTTTGTTAATGCTGGATCATCCATCTTAGTTCTCAAAGAGAAAGATACAAAATATTTACCAATACAAAAGAAATTACTTCAGTAGCATTATCCAAACTGGCCTTACAATATGAAAAATTAGCCTATACCTCGTATAAATCGTCAAGAATTTTATTCCGATATTCTGTATCCAAAAGCTGGCTCCTGCCTTCCTTCATTCCCGGGGTGTGAGTTATAGTATCTAGAACATATGTCTGATTTTCCAAACCCATGTTTACCAAATTAGTGTCATTGATTGCATCAACTTGAGGTGTTTCAACACTAATATCCCAACAAATTTCTGATACAGAAATCTCAGTATGAACATTTTCTTCCTCTTTTTTTAATGGAGTCTCACCGGATTCTACAGCTTCATTTTGTGAAGAGTTCTGCGAGATGTCACTAGCATTTACGATTTCATAAGGACCTAAACCATTACCACCATCATCTGTTTCTTCTACAGTGCCAATATCCCAGTCAATATCAGCACCATCAACAGAAATATCCCAGTCAATATTATTGGCAGCAACATCCATGTCCCCTCTCTCATGGTTTGATTCATCCAAATCCAATTGAATATTTGAAGAATCAAGGATCACAGGGTCAGCACAAACATCCAGAGAAGGAGGATTCCCGCGAATATCTTTCAAGTTCAACAACACTGATCTCAAAGGTTTCTGCAATTTTATGAAATTAATCAACAATAAAATCCAATCTTCATAATAAAAACATAATTCATGCAAAGAAAAGAATGTTGCAATAATCATTCGAAAGAAAAACAAAAGGCCATCATCTTTACATCCTTTTCCGTATGAACATCTTTGACGAAGTTGGAATAGTACTCTATTGCCTGTGACATGGTATCGCTGTTTATAACTTCCAGAATTTTGCTAAATGTGCTTGGAAGTGATTTTGCAGTCTCTAAAAGCTCAACCCTCACATTGTTTCCCTACAGTGAGAAATAACACCACTTAATTCATTAATCACATATATCCATGTCTATACAATTTCGCAACCATCATTGAACAAGGCCAATATCTCACTTGCAATCCAAGCTCTTGACAAGCCTCAACATATTTAGTCGCAGAAAGAGCTGCACTTCTTTTTATATCAGTTTCCTTGCGCTCTAGCTCCACCAGTAGTTGCTGGATCTTTTGCACCTGCTTTTTCTGATACGGACTTTGCATTCACAAAAATAAAAACCACATTAACAAAAAAGAAAATTCAGAACATTCTTCAACAAAACTATGGAGCCAACCAAACAGGAAGATGGCAAACTTACATTTCATAATTCACATTTTGGATGATTATTTGCGCAGCTTCACCAAGGTAAACATAATCTTTCTCGAAAGAACGCACAATTGCCTCCCAAGCACCCTACAAAAAGATAGCAGCATTTCATCAACAGAAATATTAAAAAAAAAAATGCACACCGAGAGAGACAGAGAAAGATAACTAACTTACAGCAGCACCTGATAGCCGGCCAAAAATGTTACGGCTTTCTGGATTCGATTTCATAAGAATTTCATAAATATTTTTAGCCTCTAAGTACCCTATCCCTGTAAATAGTGATAGTGGTGTCAATTTAGTAATTATGAACTCAATACATCTGGACAATACAGATTAACGAAACGAAGCTAACCTTCAGGGTCTAGGGTTTGGAAATAGGGATCGATTTCTTTGGGGAGTGAAGTGAATTCTTTTGAAATCCGAGCTCTTATTGATGCAATTCGTTTTCTCCAATCGGCGGGGATTCGTTTTCGATCAACAAGCCATTCTTGAGTACAAAAACCACGAAGAAATTAATGAAAAACGTCAGAGAATGAGAATACGAAATCAAGTAAAGGAGTAGAAATTTTACCTCCGAGACGAGAAAATGAGATGTCGATTGGAAGATTTCGGATGTCATCGGGATTCTGCATTTTTATTTCGGAATTGAATTGTTTTCTCGAGAATTTATGGAATTGAAATCAAATTCTATTCTTTGTTTCAGTGTTTTGGGTGCAGAGTTGGGTTTTTGATTCCTGAGTGAATGCAGTTTGCGTGCGTGCTGTTACTAACGCCAGTCTTCCTGTTTTTTGTTTTTGCCTTTTTGGTACGTTATGTGGTTCCGGGTCGGGTCAAGAATTTGATGGAGCAAACGATGACTGCTCTGAATGAAATGACTAGAACACTCCTCTAAACTCGATAAATCACAGGCTTCGTCCCCGTCAATTTAAATTGCCAAAACGTAAAAAATATTTTTTTATACTTTGATGGGAAAAAAAGTAGAAAGAAAAGGTGAATGTTTAGAATTACATTAATAGTTATTTTTAAAAGTATTTTTTATTTAAAAATATATTAAATTAATATTTTTTTATTTTTTAAAATTATTTTTAATATTAAAATATCTAAAAATAAATAAAAATCATTTTTGAAATAGAAAAATAAAGATGAATTAATTTTTTTTTATCAAATTAGAGTTTGCAAAAATGCCCACACATATAGTCTACTATTCAAATTCCATCTTTCATGGTTTAGCTTTAAAAAGGGGTAAAAAATTCATAATTTTTTCTATTTTTTTCTATTATCAACATAGGAAGATCATCCTACACATATTCATACAATTTACATTTTTATTTGATAAAATTAAATATAAAGCTAAAATATTTATTTTTGCGATAATAACTAATTACTTTATGTATATAAAAAAATTGAGTTTGAAGTAAATGTTATACATTAGAAGCTTTTTTTTTTGTATTTTTAAATACAACCTTTTTTTATTCTCTTTATTTCTTTTAATTTCAATTTTTTCTCAAATTTATTCTCAAATATTTTTTAATAATTGTTCGAGTTTTTTTTTTTTACTAAGTTGACTTGTCCTTATTAAAACAATTTTCATATAATTTAATTTTAAACTCGAAGGTTTTTTCTATCAATTTCATCCTATTTTTTTTCTTTTTGAATTTGATATTTGGATCTTTTCTACCAACCAGGTGGGTTATTTCTGAACCAACCAAATTAACTTGGTTACATCAGAATAGTTTTCACACAATTGAATTTAAACTTGAGCTAGGCAAAAAGTTAGTTCAAGAATTTTTTTTATATCAATTTTATTATTTTTTCCCTCTCAATTTCATCCTCAAACTATTTTTATTGGTTAATTAGGTTACTTTTGCACCAAATTGATTAAATTATGTTGGGACAAACCTCATATAATTTAATTTTAAACTTGAATAAGGTAAAAAGACAATTCAAGGGTTTCAAAACTGACTTAATAAATTGTATTTAATAACAATATCAAATTGTTTTTATGATTTAAATAATTTTTATTATGTTTAATATATTTTTTTATCCAACTAATAGCGGCCAATAAACTAATATTAACTATTATCAATTGTAAAGAACAAATGTTTTATCAAATCAAATAACATAATAACAAGAAACAATTCTCGTTATTGTCTAACCTTTTCTGTTATATAAAGTTTATCATATATTTTAGAAAATATACAATATTTAACATTAAAGACACTCATCTTTAAAATGTATACTTGCTGGAATGTTAAGATATCTTTGTAAATAAACTAAATCAGTCGTTAACACACCATCTCTTTAAGTTTTAAATTTTATGCTACAATATAAGATATCGATTAAACAAACAGTTACATAAATAAATAAATAAATAATCTTCAAATAAAATGATCCGTTAAAAGCAAATATTTGACAAGAGGGAGGGTAATCTGGTAAATATGGACTAAGTTAGCTGACGTAGGGACGCAAGAAGTAGATGATGAGTAAATTCCGACTCCACCAAATCACCATTCTTCTACTCAGTGCAGTTCTCCCTCTCCTTCTCTTTTGCTTCTTCAAACAGAACAGCAATCATAAAGGTAAGTTTCAATTTTTTGAGATCTAATTAGCAAATCAATTAGTTCTCCAATTCACTTTTGTCCATCAATTATTAATTTCTCTAGGGTTTACTTTAGTTTCTCAAATCTGATTTGGCCTTTCCTGATTTCACTTATCAAGCAGTCTCTATATCATATGCTTCTCATTTTCTTCTAACTAATAGGTGATTTCAACTGGGTCATCAATTTCTCTTGAAAGATCAATTTTTTTTATAATGTGGGATTTTCTTGGTTTCGTTAAATGTGGTGGAAAATGCTAACTTTCGGTTCTGTTTGTGATTTTGGGGTGGGACGCAGTTAGAAGATATTAGTGATGGATCCATCAGAAATGAGGTATTTGGAGGATGATGATACTCCGATGATGAAAACTATCAAGGGTGCGACTATGGGTTTGGTCTCCGGAACAATATGGGGGACTATTGTTGCAACTTGGCATGATGTGCCTCGTGTTGAGAAAAGTGTTGCGCTTCCCGGATTGATAAGAACAATCAAGATGATGGGTAACCATGGCGTGACTTTTGCTGCTATTGGTGGTGTTTACATTGGTGTTGAGCAGCTTGTGCAGCATTATAGGATGAAGAGAGATTTTATTAATGGAGCTGTTGGTGGTTTCGTTGCTGGATCTACCATTCTAGGATTTAAAGGTAAGGATTATTGTTACTTTTTATTGATGCTTTTTTTTTTTTGTTGATTCATTGTTAGAGTTATCAAGCATGAAAGTGTGTGGCTTGGTGTGGAAAGCAGTGCATTGAGAAATTTGATCTTATTTAGATGTATTCTATTGACGTTTATTTTAACTTACCCTGAAGCAAAACTAACTTTTCAAATTTTGAAAACTTGCTTTCTTTCTTGAGAGATTTACTATTACTTTAACGGACACAGTAAAATTATATATGTGCTTTGATCCTACAGGCCATCTTTGTTAATGAAGCAAATGAGTGGTAAAAGATATAGGTTTGCTTCAGGTGTGGTGAGTGGTAGAAGACATAATTTTGCTTCACGTGTGGTGAGTGGTAGAAGGCATAATTTTGCTTCACGTGCGGTGAGTGGTAGAAGACATATCAAGTGTAGTCTGTTTTAAGCTGTAAAATGCCTTTGATTAGCTAATGGGGAAACTGCTACAGAATGGAACTTAAGTTGATTAGAATGAACACATGGGCATCCTGGTACACTAGTAACTTCATGCATCATTGCCCCATTGTATCTTTTTGAGGTGTTTTCATTTCGCATACTGGATAATTGTGAACTTTTATGTTCCAGAGGAAAAACATTTGTTTTCTTGAGCTATGGTTTCTTTGTTTGTCACTTGCATAATCTGGTGTTTGTAGTGCAACCAATTAGAAATGCCTGTATATAGGACCTGGTACTTGCGGAGGATGCAAATTGGTGGATCTGAAGTTTCATCTATCTAGAGGGGATCTGAAAGGGAACTAAATATAGTATAGGATGCTGTAAACTGGTCTAGAGTTGAGGTTCTGTGATTTTGGTTTGAGAGTTGACATGATGGAGCTGTGGGTGGTTTGTTTGCAAGAGCTCCTGTACAGGGTTCAAAGGTGAGGGTTATTGTGTGTTATTTTTAGCTGTCCTTGTTAGCATCATTGAGCTTGGTTGCAAGTGCTTCCTGTGGAAAGTATTACTTAGGACATTCAATTGTATATTGATAAATTTGATCAATATTTCTGTCCAACTTGTTGGGTAGCAAAACTAACTCATCAAAGTTTCTAAGCTTGCTTTATTTATTTATTTATCGAGAGCTTCTTTTATTTTGAGAGTGGTGAGAGAGTCATATTCATAATTCTACTGACTACTGTCAAAGATAAAAGGGCTCTATAAAAATCTTATATGGTGTAATTAGTGGATGAAAAGGCTGCTATTAAAGTTTGGTGACTGAAAAATATGTTTCCTAAGCAGCTTGAACATGTCTTTGATTTGTTAGGCAAGCTATTTCATTCGGGAATTTTATGCTGGTTGTAGTAACCATGCTGTGTATACTAGTCTGTTGCACAGGTGAAAGATGCTAAAAACCGCCAAGCCTGAAAGATGCTTGAGGCGCATGCCCAAATGAACCAAGGCTCTCAACCTGTATGATATACAATATTATATATGATATAACTTAGTATAAATTTCGGCAGCATAACAGGGTGGGGGGGGGGGTAATGCCTCAGTTGTTCTTAAGTCTTCACTAAAAAAAGTGAAGAAGAGAGAAATTAAGAAACAAAAAGAGGAGATGACAGAAGAAAAAAAGTTCAAGGAATGCCTCTGTTGTTCTTCAGTTATCACTCTTGACTCTTCTCTCTTCTTCTATGGTGGTGTTTCACGTTTGTTTCTGTTCTTCTTGTTTCAACTTTCACGTCTTCTCTTTTGTTTTTACCCTAATCTATGTTTTTTACAAACATACCCTTAAATTTTTTCTTGTATAAGACCAGAAAAAAGAGACAAACAAGACAAAACACAAGTCCTTTTATATATATATAAAAAAGCAGAAATTGAAGAAACGCCTCTTCAAACCAATCCTTAGTGTCAAATAATTTTCATCAGGCGACGCCTTTATCACCTACCTCCCATGCATAGGCGCTCGCCTAGGCGGTGCCTTTTCAAACTTCATCGCCTCAGGCTAAGAAAGGTGCCTTGGCCTCACCTCCTATGCTTAAGCGAGCGCCCAGGCGCCTTGTGACAACATTGATCCTAGTAACCTTGTCCCTTAAGCATTATTAGTACATGTTATCCTTTTGAGGCATTTATTTCCATGTACTGGATAAAGAACTTTTATGCTTCAGTTTCCAAGTACTGTATAAAGAAGAACTTTTATGTTTCAGAGAAAGCAGTTAATTTGCTATGAAGTTTCCTTGTTTGTCACTGGCTTAATCCTTGAGTTTATAGTGTGAGCCATTATAAATGACCATATATATCCTATAGAATCTCATATTTGTGGAGTGGATGTGGGTGGATTTATTCCGGACTGCATTAATCCGATGGGGATTTAAAATGGAATAACCAAGAGTTGGATATTAAAAACTAGATCTTAGTATTGAAGTTTTGTGTATTTGTTTGAGGCTTTTTAACCTCTATGAACTTGACAAATCTAGTTATTAATCAACCTTAGTCTTTTTATTGATTCAGTTTATTACAAGAAATTTTTTGTGGTGGTCATACATGCTCAATATTAGCCTTTTAACCTTGTGAATTTGTCAATGGTGGCAATCAGTAAATTGGAGACAGCAATAACGAAATTCTAATGTTTTTCTTTTCCATTATTTGTACCATCTCTAGATTTGCACAAATTAGCTTATTTTCAATCATCATTGGTACGGTTATCCTTCCTGAATTCATGTGCTTGAGAAAAGCAATTGATTTTCTATCTTTCCTCAGAATTTTGGAAAATAAAAGGTGAAACAATAATGCTGATAAATTCTAGATGGGATGGAAGACTCTGTTAGGGAAATGGATATGAGGCTAATAGGTTAGTGGCTCAGAATTCCCAGGTTTCTTGGTTCATGTCAGGGAGAAAATATCTGATCTGAAGAAAAAACACTTGTAAAAGTCTTATCTTCAAACATCAGAAGCAGTTGACCCTTCAAATCTACTAACATTTTGTTTTGTTTTGTTTATCGTGAGTCCATGATAAAAGATATTAGGTAATCTTTGACAGCCCCCTCATTACTTCCAACCTTAGAGATTTTGAAGGCTGGCGTGTATATTCTATGCACATGCATGTTCCTTCGAGAAATGGGAGGGATTGGGAGAGATTATAATTTTAAATTTTCAAAATTCATGTTAAATTTTGCACTCTCTCTCTTCTTGTGGTCTTATATTATGAACTTATGTCTGAATGATGTTTTTTTTTCATCCCATTTCTTGGTGTTAAATTAGATGATTTCAAAGAGCATACAAGTTACCTGTTCATGGTCCATGCTGGTCTTTTTTAGCACATGATTGATTTTCTGCTGCATGCTAACCATGTCTGTTGTGTTGAACTGTTATGGTTGCTACTTGATGTGATTGATTTGTTACCCGTTTGCAGGAAGAAACATAAAAAATGCTATTGCTGCTGGAGCAGCACTTGCTGTTACTTCTGCAATCATTGATGCTGGAGGTCAGACCACAAGAATGGACACTGGCAAGGAGTATTATCCTTACACTACCAAGAAAAGATCCGCTGTTGAGGGATAGTTTTTCAACACTGTTGGTAAAAATGAAGATATTGGCAGGTTGATGGGAGAGCAGTTATAGATGTATGCTGAATTGCCTGTATGTTTTCGGAGATGAAATCATACTCGTGGATCTTCTTTTCTTGAATTTTACCATTAGGTCTGGATGGATGATTTGAATAAACATGTTTCGGCAGTTTAGTCATCTGTTACATGATTATTTTTTTCCCAGTTTGAGACAACTGCTTTTGTCATTAACCAAATTGAAACAGGTACAACAATAATGGTTAAGCTACTTCTGAAAAGTGGTAGAGGTGTGATTTACATAATCATCTTTCCCATTATGCAAACGTAGCAAAAACCTTGGAGTTTTTTTTATTCAAATTATGTGATTTCTTATGGAGTCCAGTTTCCATCAGACTAGATATTCATAGTTTTGTCTGAGAGCCGACAAAACAGTACATGATGGATAGTTGGATACAAAAGGCGAACTTGTATCTTTTAATTGATCCTATCTAGAGTTTTTCGTTGATTCCAGATTCAAACAACCTGAATCATCAGTACATAGCTTTTTTAAACTACAAGCAGCAGAATCTTACAATTTACATGATTCAAAACAGAGAGTTCAAGCTTATTATCTTACTCCATGAACGTTGTACAAGATGGCAAGACGCTGAGAGTGAACAAGACTGCTGATTACAAACGAGAGAACTTCGAATTCACAGGGAAGTGTGGAACTAGAATTGGTGCTCGAACATCTGTTTCAATGAAATTTGACCTGACAGGCTGCCTCGCCGCTCCAAGCACTCCATCACTGGCTACGCGACTAGGCCGATAAAAGCAGCAACAGATGGACGAGAAGAAACCCATTTCGCCCCTCCCTCTGCGAGTGATGCAAGTAATTTGATTTCACAAACTTTTTGTTGAACTTAAATGACTGGTGCTTAAAGCAAACAACCATTCTTACCCATAAGTTTTATTAGTCAAGAACTCGTGTCAGTGACTATACTTTTTTAATTACAAATGAAGGTTGATTAAAATTAAAAAGAAAAGAAAAACTTTATTTAAAATTAATTTTTATTTTATGTTTTTGAATTATTTTGATGTGTTAGATGTCAAAAATAAAATTGAAAAATAAAAAAAATATTATTTTAATATATTTTTTAATAAAAAACACTTATAAAACAACGCCACCATATATATTAAATCTCATCAGTCAAATAACAACTTTGGACTATTTGAAATAACTCCTTTTGGTCTATCGTTGTTGATAATTGTTTTTAACAAGTTCGTCGGAACCTAAACCTACCAGTCAATCAGTAAGATAAGTGAAGAACGCAAAGAGAAGTTAAATAAAGAGATCCATATTCAGTGAAAACGTGGCAGGAAAAGTTGAACTCGTCACTGGAGTATCTTCTGACATTGGTGAGGTCGGTATTAATCTCATAAACATCTCTAGAGCTTGAGGGATTTTTCCTAGTAAGTTTTTATAGTGTTAATATAGTCGCTGTCGTCGTCTGGTGGCCATGATTAGCATCTAGCTTATGAGTATGCGAGTAGAGGAGCTCGTTTAGCCCTTGCTGCAAGAAGAGAGGCCAGACAATCTTGGATTAGTGGCTGATAAAGCCAGAAAACTCGGATCACCGGATGTTTTATTGTGGTTTGTGCGGATGTTGCCAAGGTTGAAGACTGCAAACGAATTGTTGAGGAGACATGGAACCACTTTGGCCAACGTAAGCATGCATGCATAAACTAGATTTTTTTGTTATAACAGAAAGTATCCTTGAGCCTGTTTTAGTAAACTGAATGTTTCTCATATGTTTTGAAGAATTAGCGGCGTAGCAAGGATTCTCGATGCATTTCCGTTTAGATTTCTGCATGTTTGAATTTTACACGATGGCAGGCACAAATATTCAAGCCTGAGGATAACTAACTGGAGTTGTAAGAATTTAATTAGCTGTGCTGTGGCTTCACAAGACTTTTGGGATGACAACAATAAGCTTCTAAGCTGCATAATTAATCATGGATTATTAGGTTCTATGCAACAGTGGATCATCTGGTTAAGACTTTAGAAGGCTGGGACTGCTGCTCCGTCTTCGCTCTTCGAAGAGTGAAAAGAAGTCATTAATTGGGCTCCTATAATTGTTTGTATCATCAGTCAATCCAATGTTATAGTTGAGGCTCCCCATAGAACCATGAATATTTCTAATTGTTTTGTCTTAGAGCTCGTCAAACAAAGCCTTTATCTACGTGTCTAGCCATTTTTTCACTTCAAAACAAGGCCTTTTTCTAATGTGAACTTGGGGGTGATGGTGTTTTTCTTCGACTGTCTTAATTTGCTTGATTAAAGACCTCTAATTCACTGAATTTCTTATTGGAATTTGTTTCAAAAGTCAGATGATGTCACTGGCAATCACATTCAACCATCACATATATAATTAAGCCATAATTTGCGATGTGTCGGCAACAAATTAATTCTTTCCCAAGCTCCCTCCCTCTCACCGGAAGAAAGCACGGCCATGGACTTAACTCACGAGGTGTTGAATATTGTGTTTCCTCTTACAATATTCATTCCACTCCTAAACATCTCACCACCATATCTTGTGTTCATGTTGCTAAGCTGCATCAAAAGATGCATATTCAGTGAAGATGTGGCTGCAAAAGTAGTACTCATCACTGGAGCATGTATCTTCTGGCATTGGTGAGGTCAGTACTGTCAAAATCCCAATATGCATTAGAGTTTCAGGAACTTCTGTTTAATTATATTATTGCTATTGTCTTGTATGTGGCCACAAATAAAGATCCATATCTAGTTCATGTTTCATAAAAAAACCGGGGGAGTTGACCCAATTAAAAACCAATGTCAGTGACCTAGGGAAAAACTCAATTAAAATTTATTGATTTTTTTAAAGTTCTTTATTAAATACAGCTATTTTAACATTTAAAAATAATAATTTATCTATAATTTGAACCTTATCTCAGGCCGTATTTAATAACTATATATGTAGTGAGGAGAATTATAAAAAAAACTCTAAATTTTGTAATAAAAACACTATAGCAAAAACTATTATGCAGATTCTCATATTTTATTATGGATTCACGGTTATTTTTTTTATTTTTTGTTGATTACATTTTTTTGAAGTCAAGTTGAAGCTCAATTGTTTCAAAGTTTTTAACCAAAAACAAGATAAAAAAAGAAGGAACAAAGTGAAAGGGATTGAGAAAATAGATGACGGTTTTGAAATGAGGTCAAAAGGTTTATTTTGGTCTTCATACTTTTTAAATCATAAACTTTTGATCTCTTAATTTTTTGATAATTCAATTTTGATCCAAAACTTTATTTTTTTTATAATAATAATAATAGTAGTAGTATTAGTATTTTAGTAGAGATTACATAGTCATCCCCCTCTCGTTTTCCAACATTTATGGAGCTGGCTAATTAATTAAACTGCAATGGAGTGTGGTAAATTAATGGCCCGTGATTAGACTCTACTGGATCACTTCTTAGGCTTATATTCCTTGGGCTAGGCCCAATGTTGAAGGCAGCAAATTTATTCTTATACAAAAGAAAAATGAACCAAATAAACTAAAACAAACGCAGGGCTTGCTAGAGCCGGGAGATCTGGAAATATATCCCTTCTGCAATGCCACGTGGCAGCGACCCATTGCCTCTCCCAATTTCATGTGGCCATGCCAGCAAATCAACTGATACTCAAAGTTGCCAAGGCAGAAACAGAGACAAAGAAAGAGAGTTGGAGATAATCAAGGAGTAGAACTGCAAACCAAGAATGGCTGGAATTGCTACTTGTGCTTTAACTCTCTCCTCAAGAAGGTAATATAAGTTGCTCTCGGTTTTTGTTAGCACTTTTTTCTACTATGCAAATCCACAGCCTTTTTTATTTATAATTTCTTCAAGAATAGGTAGCATGCATGCTAATATGGTTCACTTTTCCAATAAAAGTTTTCAAAAAGAAGCTGTTTTGGTTTGAAAGCTTAAGATTAAGAAGTTTATTGTTGAATTCTAGATGTTGCCTTGATGTGTAGAACATTACCAAACAATCCCAAACTTTCTTATGTTTCACTACTCCTATTTTCCACTTTGGTTTTGAAGATTCATGGGATTTTGGAAAAACATTGATCAATCCAAAGTTTTTTTTTCTTGTCCTCCTCCTTTGGGTTTCCGAGTTTCAACACTATTGCAGCTCAACTATTCAAGTGATCATGTCGCTCTTAGAGACTAAATATAGAGGAAGATTAATAGTCTGTTTGTTTATAGTATGTTTTTCTCAAGAGCCGAAGGAGATTTTGGACCTTTTCTTGTATTTTGTAGGTACAAAAAAATTGCCTGAAATAAGTGAATGCATGAGTAGATGAAAAAAATAAATTATTCAACATTTATAGAAGTGAAATAGATAATTATGAACACAGGAATAAGGGATTAAGGGTGTGATTTCAGTAATTTCGGGACATCTTGGTTGGAATTTGACACTCATCATAGAAGAACCATCCGGGGAAAACCAAAACGTTGGAGAAATTTTGGAATTAGAGCAGAAGTGAATTTTGTGAATCCAGATGAAGCAAAGAAACTTGTAACGGATGAGGGATATGCTGTGCTTGACGTACGAGACAAAACTCAATATGAACGAGCTCATATAAAATCATGCTATCATGTTCCTCTTTTTATCGAGAATCAAGACAATGACTTTGGTAAAACCTCTTCCTTTGTAGTTTCCATTGCTCATTTATGTTCTTGTTTGTTCATTCCCTTAGAATAATTTTCTGCAGGTACAATAATAAAAAGAACTGTGCACAACAATTTCTCCGGTTTGTTCTTCGGCTTGCCATTTACTAAGCTCAATGATAAATTTGTGGACTCTGTGCAGAGTCAGCTTTCACCTCAAAGTAAACTGTTAATTGTATGTCAGGAAGGATTAAGGTCAGTTATTGTTCTGCCACTGATGGCATGACCTAATAACGCAGAGGTATTTTTGAATTGGTATTTTCTCTTATGTTGGAATTTTGCTGCATATTTTTATAGTACCAGTTTGAGGGTCCTTGAATTAAGTGATTCAGAGAAGCCACAATTGTGTTTCGTGTGGAGTTCTGTTATTTGGTTTCCCTTTTTATGATATAGATTTTTGTGGAATGCAGCAGTGTAGATAAATAGAAAGGTGTAAATTCTATCGAGTTTAATTCAGTGATATGTCAAGAATATATGACTTTAATATATAGATTGTTTATTTGTTAATAGCCCAGAAATGTTTCAGAGTAAGCTTTATTTCTTGGAAAGTCTGGAAGATGAAGTTCAAGATTCTATACCACAGTTAGGTCTCCAATAGTTCAATATCTTCAAACAAAACCATTGATAGCACAGGTGAGGAGATGTTTGATTGAAGTTGCTCTAGGAGAGGGGCGTTCGATAAGAAATTAGTAACAGGGAAAAGAGAGATGACAAAATGTTTTCTTGGTTACCTGTCTTGGGGTCTGAGGATCCATCATGGCGTAGAAATTAGTTTTTACTCGTAATTTTATCTCTCCTTGTGTGTCTTAAGTTCTTATCCAATTATTTTCTATTGAGAGATGGTATCGCTGTTTACCAGTGTAACTTGCAACACCATATCTACTTTCTTATCGCTTCAATTTTTCATGGTTTCACTGTTCTGAACTTGCCTTGCCTGGAAACTATATGACACGACTCAGTTTCCTTTTAATGTCAAGGTCTACGGCTGCAGCCACCAAATTAGAGGCAGCTGGTTTCAAGAATGTAGCATGTGTGACATCAGGGCTTCAATCTGTAAAACCAGGTTAAAACTCCGGTGCCAACCCTTCTTTGTCAAGCAAAGCAGTTGTAATGTATGCAAAGCAAGGGAAACGAGGGTTTTATTTTTATTTTTGTTCAGGAACATTTGATTCTGAAGGTTCTACTGAGTTGCAAGATGCTGGCAAAGCTGGTTTGATCACAATTCAAGGCAAGATCTCAGCAGTACTTGGAACTGTACTTATCTGTAAGTCCAACAACTTGTAGAGCTTACATGATGATGTTGCTGAGCCCTTACACATTTCCCCTTTTCTGACTATCTAATGCGTATAGGTGCATATCTGTTCATCACCTTCTTCCCAGAGCAAGCAGAAAAGCTGCTTCAACTAGCCCCTTCGAGCTAGTCAGCTAGTCCTTGTGATAATCCCAAGTTTTGCAAGTGTAAACGGTGACATGATCCAGGAAATGTCGGTGCTCAATTCCAGCAGCACAATATCCTAATGAACAAGAGAGAGAAGTTTATGACATTGATTAAGGTCGGTGGTCATGTAATTTTTTTTAAGATTAAGCACATCGGAAATTAAGAACCAACAATGAATTTCCAAACCTCGCGGATTTGTTCGTCTACCATTCATGAACAGCTTTGATATGAAAATTTGAACGCTGGGCAGTCTTCACAAATTACAGATTGTTCTTTATTATTAAAGGAAAAGGAAAAATAATTGTGATGTAGAATGTTTTTAAACGTGTTTTAATATACACACACACACACACACTATTTGTAACATGGTAGGTACATCAAAACCATTAAAAAAACATTTAAAAAGCATTAATTTGATATTTTTTCAAAAAAAAAAAAACAATTTAAATAGACATTTTATAACATAAAACAAACACATTCAAAATTAAAAAGGGCGGAGTAAAATGCATACTGTAACAAATCATCTATAAAATGAAGATCATTAAATCCATCAAAAACCGGTGCACATTTGCTACTTCTGCCCAGTGAAAAACATCCCACGCAGTAAAAATGTACTCTAGCTGAGAACCAGAACAAAATTGAAGGCATGCTTTCACTTTTTATGAAAGTCACAATTTTTAACCCGCCAAAGTTGCCATATCAACAGCGTCCAAGATCCCGTCTCTTACTCAGCAGCAAACTCAAGATCCTCGTACCGAGACTATGATTTCATATTTCATTTAACATCGCAGTCCATTTAAAATTAATTAATAATTTTTAGTATTTTTTTATTATCTAGATATATTCATGTTAAAAACAAAATTACTTTGATATTTTTTCAAGTAAAAATCACTTTGAAAAATAGCTTCTATCATAGTCTCAGAGTCTATGTATTAGAACCAACTAAGCATGATTGTGAACCTAAATCAACAACTATTACAGTAAAATTTCCTTTCCAAAAATTATTACAATTAGATTAGCATAGACAACGCGTTTTAGGCACCAATGTTACCGGATAAATGTCCACTCCAAAGAATCAAAGTGCATAGGGTTGATTCTCTGATGCCTCTATCTAATACCAAATAAGGATAAATGTCCACTCCGAATTATCAAAGTGAATAGGGTTGATTCTCTGCTGCCTCTATCTACTACCAGTCGATATACCACTGAAACAGAAACAACATGAAAAAGCTTCCGAGACCATCCTTGATTGCACCCGAAGTCATCCTCGATTTGACCACATAATCATCCATCATTTCACAACATAATCATCCATCATTTGACATCAATCGCCTTGTAGGCAGTAAAGCTGTCTGACATTTCCTGAAGCTGTAGCATCATAAAGCGACGACAACTCAATATTTTACAATTGTTAGCAGAAACATCTTATAGGTTTGTTTTACTATATCTGCATTAAATGTTTTGGATACAGACAGTTTAACATTAAATAACATACAGTAACAAATGCAGAGTTGCTAAGTATTGTTAGGTTTATAATCTATAAGGGATGAAGTGAGTATAGACAAGTATTGTTAGGTCTGGGACAACCACTTCCCCACTTAACCCCAGGATGAGATACTTCCAATTCTAATTTTCAAACCTTTTGATGAAATTTCACATAAACCTAATTTGAACTTCAATAACATCATAATCTTATCTTAGATCCCTCGAACAGCAAGATATTCCATTCACCAAACAAACTTGATTGAAAAGTGGACCACATGACCAAAGCAAATACATTTCCTAAAACTAATAAACCGTGTAAGCTATAACACTATGAATACTGAAAAATAATAATCTATTATGTTCTATGATCGGTATCAATGAACACAGATATGTAAATGGTTAGAATATCTTTGCATCATATTACAAAGACTGTTAGCATAGATGTGTTAAAAATCATATTCATGAATAAAACTAAATGAAGGAAACAAGATGTTTATATACTTGCATACACCTACTCATATTTGTGTGTGTGTGTCTCCATCTATCTGTCTGTGTAGGTCTATTCGTATAAGTCAACTTTTGATTTCAGAATATTTGGGAAGTTTATAATGGTTGCATCAAACATATACATTTCTAGCATATTACTATATTAATGAGGAAATAACAAGAATTAAGGTAATTATTACCATATAACCAGTCTTTAAATAACAGGTGGAGTGCACTTGACAATTCTCGCTTTTGATTTTCTTCAAGAGGAGCTTCCCTCAATAATTTCTTTGTCTCTCCCAAATTCTTTTGCTGGAAAAGATAAGAGGCGTTACACATAATCAAACACCAAAAACTAGCAATCGTAATATGTTGGGAAGGGGCAACACAGGCAAAATCCAAACTCATGAACTATGAGCCGCTCTAAAAAAAATACAATTGTATAGCTCTCCTATCATCTTATTATAAATGATTCTCCAGGAAAGATCATCTTGTTATAATCAGTTTGAGTACTAGTCCACGAACATTTCTCTGCTGAGATGCCATGTAAGCCTCGGGTAATTGAAATGGGTTGTCTTTCGTTGACCCTGGGGATTCAGCTCCAAACCAATTGGGAATCTGTTCAATCAGGAAGGGCAAAAAGCGTGTGAATGTTTTCACAAGTAAAATTAACCCAAAAAGAAACATGAAATTCCATGTGATGGATGTTCAAAAAGGAAGAGAAAGCGACCCCAGTCAATAATACCCAACCTCCATCCCCAAAAACCCCAGGGCCAAAAAAAAAGAAGAAGAAATGAGACAGGTAACAACATAGAATGCGAAAGAAGTAAAAACAATAAATGATAATTTCAAATACTCTGGACATCAAACTTCACATACTTGCAGAAGATCAAATTAAAAAAATGTGAGATTCAACAGAAAATAAATAGTAAAATCAACAAAGGTGTTTAAAAACAAACAAACACACCAATTTTCAGTAAATTAACAAGAGAATGTATAAATTATACCAGAAAGTTTGTGAATTGGTCAGGATCTACCCGTGCAGCTGTTTCAGCTTGAAAATCAGAGACACCAGCAGGGTGGGATAATGAATCATGGGGATCAACCACTCCCAAGGCCAAAGTTTCATCCCATCTGTTGATGGTTGCGTCAATACCTACATCAGCCATGTGCTCCTCCAACTCTGAATAAAATGTATTATATGGTGCCACCTGATTAAAATTTAACAGAATGCTTTTTGTGTTAATCTCCATTTATACTTGAAAAATATAAGGGAGAAAGGATGTTCAATTATAACCAATGAACTGCTTAATAGGATGCAAAAGTACAGAGGTTTCATTTTTTTTCAATAAACAAATCACATCATAGCAGTATGCATGTGTTCAAGAGTAAGGTTAAAGAGTTCAGCTTGTGCCCATCTCCCTATTGCAGGCCCACATCTAGCAATAACCAATACAATGAAATACCAGCAAACTGCAAAAGGCTCCAGAACAAAATAATTTAATCACCAAACTTAAAAAGAGCACAAAAAGAGGATGGTCAAAAGCTTACCTGTAGCTTATGGTTATCACCAACAATTAGTGGTCGTTGATTTACCCCAAGAAAGAATACACACTCACGACAATTGGCAATGCAGACTCGTTTAGCTGTTGTAACAACATGAACTCGCTCACAATGTTCAATCCTTACAGCCTGTAAAAGACATTGAAAGACATACACGTCATCATTTTTTTACCAACAAATAACCCATAACCTTCAACATGAGTTGATGAAGGCACGCGCTGCAAGGCTAATCACTCACCAAGAGTAATGGCTACTAGGAAAAGATACAGCAGTTGAAGGAATGAGGATAGGTACGCTCTCCATACAGAATATTGACAACTATAGATTCGTTGTTAAATATTATTCACATAAATATCAAGTGGTACGTCAACACATGAAGAGTTAATAAGAACTACAGATGCTAAACGCAATAGATGATAATCATACACACTTGCACATACACTCATAGACAGCAATGTGGTGAAAAATCAATTGCTAAGAAATTTATACCATTTGATTTCTCATTTAACAAAGGAGGTACATTTGGTTACTAAACCGCAAGAGAAAGATTTCCAGCAGATATGAACACTAGGTGACTGAAACAGTCAGTACTCACAAAAACCAAGTGTTTGTTACTACCTTGCCAACAGCTCCAAGGACTATAGTAGCATCAGAGCATCCATAAATGGTAGCATATCTCAGAGGTGCTAAGATGTAAAGGATGGAATCATGACAATTCAGAACCTGCAACCACACAACACAGTTAAAATGGCCAAAAAACAATACAACCTTGAAGCAGACAAATTTAAAACTATGCTGTACAGACAAAGCAAGCAAAGAAATGTTCACCAAAACAATGGTCAAGGAAGGGGTCTTTTCTCTTCATGAGATAGTACACATGATAGCATATCAACATTGTATGGTGTAAATTGGTTCAGACAACAGACAACACATATAAATCTCAGAGAAGCCAGGCATATCCACGACCAGAGTTCATAACCAAATTCATAAAGTCAAATCCCAAGCTAATCTAAGTTTTAATTATGTGATTTGCATGTTAACATACCAAGGATTAAACCTGCCATGCATTTTAAGGGAAAAATACATGCTTTTAAGTCAAGCAGAATTGTATTGAATTAGGCTAAAAAATCTACCACATATCCTTAACAATCCCTGTTAGAAGCAATAGGTTCAAATTAAGAAATCATAAGTTCACAAAAATGCTATCTGGTTATTTTTATGAAGGAACAGAGATGGAACGATGAATATTCATTACAATGCTAACCTTTACAGAAGAAGAACCTTTAAGATCTGATGGTTGCTTTACAAATGATGACTTGGAGATCCCCTCAATAAAACATGAACCCCTGGCACTAGGTGGGGTCTTGATAGAACTTGTACAGGCATCAGTCATGGCTACATCAGAATCAGATGAATTGGCTGGCCCATTTTCTTTTGCAGAAATTCTTTCAGTAATATGTTCCAAAGCAGATGCTATATTCTGAGAAATCCAATCATGGACTTGTGTAGCAGGAGCAGGAACGGCAGGCATGTCAGGATCTGAATTGGCAAAAAATGGGGCAGCTTGGCTCAAGGTAACTACTTCAGATCCTTTGTCGCCAAATTGAAGAAGAAATCCAAGGTGCTCGAATCCTTCCATGGACAAAACCTAATAAAGTGTAGTTAAAGTAGCAAATTAAACCAGATGAAAAAGAAACCAACAAGCAGAAAACAAATTATGAAGACACCAAGAGATCCAAGCATTAATATGTGTCAATACAATTTCACAAGTTGACCTTAAAACATTTTCCAAATCATATTTATTATGGAAATATACTTTCATGAGGAGAAAGTTATAATGCCTAGAGCATGCGTGCAAAACATATAAATATTCCTATTTAACCAACTATTGAGAAATATTTTTGCAAACCAGAGACTCTTCTCCTTCGCCTTCGCCTTCCCCTTCGCCTTCCACAGGCTCTACCAAAAGAGAGAGAATGTTGGCCATGTGCTTTTGTAGGTAGGACAACTGATGAGCCTCTTCATCTGCCTGCGATGGCATAAACCGGCGGTTGTTGCTACGCACAAGCTGCAATCAAAGAAACACTAATTAAAAATCAACATAAACAATTTACAATCAAAATTTAAACACCAATTTCAGATTTTGGTTGAAGTAGACTACATTATATTCATGCAAAAAAAACAAAATTCAATCCATACAATTTGGAGATTTCTCAAATTGGGATTGGTTTGCAGCATTCTAAACATCAAAGGCATAAGCAAAAGTTGACGAATCTAAGATTGCAAACTGTTAGAGAACCTATCCCACATCGAATAAATAAACAATAGATGATTAATATATAAAGCTGAGAATGGACCACCCGCCACAAGCCTTGAGTCTTTTGGATGGAACTCAAACTCAACTATCTAATTTAGTACAAATAAACACATAGCGCCAACAACATATAAACTCTAGTCAATCCACCATAAAAGGCGAATACTAAGAGCATTTGCTAGCCATATAGTTCTACAGAATGAAGCTGTATACCAGATAGTGTACAAAATCTATCATCTAATCTCTCAAACCAGAAATTCAAAAAACAAGATCATTTTTTTGTAGAATCCGAGATAAAAGGGTCAACAATGGAATCAACATAAATTCATAACTTGCTACATGAACCCGTAGCACTAGGTGAGGTCCGGACTGTATCCTACACAAAAAAAATTAAAAACACATTCTTGATTGCAATGATCATTATGGTATGAAATGCATTAACCCTTCCTAAATGTTATCACATTATATAATTGCAAAAGCTCTCCATTCAATTGTTCATAGACACGAAAATTACATTCCTAATCAACATACTAATCTTAAAAAACACCAGCATTTATAAAATTAACCAAATAAATCCCTCTAATTACAAAAACAATACCTGAAGCGGCGATAAAGCCGACAGGTAACCATCAAAAGCTGAAGTCGACGGCCAAACATCAGCAACAGAAGCGGCATCTTTATGCGTTCTCGGCAACAATTTCTTGTAAGACTGAATATATAGAAACAATATCAGATCACGCAAATCGGCGCCAGCCGAATCGACCTCATCGGGCCGGGCTTTCACAAGCGGGTCGGAATCGGAGTGCAGAACCGAAGCAAGCGTGTCGAGAATCAGCCTCGCGTGGTCGGTGGAGATCTGGAGAGAGTCAGCGAGTAAGGAAGAGTTGACTCGGTTGTGAGTAGAGAGCTGTTGTTTGAGCTGTATTAGGGTTGGGGTCGGGTCAGGGAAGATTAGTTTGGGGATTGGTAAGAGTCCGTGCTCGAATGGCTCCCGGCGTGGGTGGATTAGGGAGCTTGGATTCGGGTTTGGAGTTGGAGTTGGAGTTGGAGCAGGATTTGTATTCGGGTCGGGCGTGAACGTTGTCTCTGTTGTCATGGTTTTCAAGAGAGAGAGAGAGATTAGTTCCTTCGGTGTGTTTGGACTTTGGAGATCTTTGAGTAACTATGGATGGTGGTTCTGTGAGGGAAAGAAGGAGAGTGAGGGTTGCGGTTCAGTGCGGGTACTTACACGAGGAAAAGCTGCGTGGCGGGATTTTATTTGATGAATCTGACGCTAAGACAATCAGATTGTGACATGTCTGAGAGTTGTTATTTATTTAGTGTGTGTTTGGGTGGGAGGTGTAATGTTTTTTTTTTTAAGATATAATTATTTTAAAACACACTACATTATCTAAAAATAAAAAATACATACTTTTCAAAAACAATTATTAGTGACTCTTTTTAAATTGTTATAGTAAATAAAAGTAGCCTTTTTTTTATGCAATGGAAAAGTTTTATCAGTGACTTTTTTAAATTGCTGATGATAAATAAAAGAAGATTAAGGGTTATATCATGTAACCAATTTCAAAAGGTTTTTTATTTTATTTTATTAATGTGATATTCAGAATAGTTTAGTTTGTATGCCGACAAGCTCTTTCTCAGAATCAAGCTGGCAAATGCCCGCAAGAAACCCATTATCTCAATTAATTTTATTAATTCTAATTAATTTAAAGGAATTCAAACTTATAATTATTAGAATATTCAACTATTTTTATTATTATTTCAAAGATATCTTTTGACTATGAAGCTATTGTCTCTGACTCTCTGGCATTATTTTTATGCTGATAGACCTAAAATTAAAGCCACAGATCTGACAACATCAAGGATGTCTAGCTGGCTATGATTCAATGCCCATAGAGGCTCCATGGGTTTTGTATTACAAGTCCTGGGTCAAGTCCAAGTGAGAACTTATGATCGATCTGTGACTTCTAGGCCTAACCATACCCACCAACGAGACCATACAATACATGCCTTAATATGCTCAATTTCATATTAATGCTTTTTTACATCCCTCTATTTTCTTTTATTTAAGAGATTCCTTCACTATTTTTTATCTTAATATATATATATATATAGTATTTGTTTCATCATCATCGGTTATTGATCAACACCACTATAAAATTTTTATTAGTAACATTAAAATTTTTCACATGTACATTTTTGTCCTTCGATTTGTTAAAAAAATCAATTTGAGCCCTATGTTTTATATTTCTTAAAAAACAAATATGATATATCTATTATGAGATTTTTTATTTTATTTCTTCTAAAAGAATTATTTCCCTTCTTTTAACCTAAAAACAATCAGGCAAAAAATTAAAAACAAAATCATAGAAAAATATAATATTATACGAATAAATTATATCTCAAATTAATATATCAGTTGATGGGACATGATTTTCCAAAATCCTTCCATGATTAAAGACCATCACACGAAAGCTATAACCTGGAATGAAATTATATTTTCTCCACGACCAATCTTGTATTAGATTGGAGTACGCTTGCGCCCCACTCTAAGTCGGGTCACAATGCATCCACGTCCAATTACTTTTGGGTTCAGTCTATAGTTGAACCCAAATATACTTGAGTTCGCCGTATAACTAAAAAGTAACCCTGCTTTAAATCTCTTATATTTTAGGTTTGAGCTAGTTATTATAACACTCATCACATCTTGTTAATTACGAACAAGCATCCCATGTTTATATCAACAAGATGTCATAGCATCAATAATATAATAATATTATTTTACCATTACAAGATTAAATCTCTAGCTCCCACACATTGAATGAAGCAAATCAAGACATGTAATATAAAAGGAAGCTTGAGTACATTAAAAAAGGGTTTGAAATTTTATGCTCTCAAACATAAACATATTATTTCTCTTCTTCCCTTACATTTACACCTTTTTATTCTCCATCTTTATTGTTGTAACCTATTTTTGGGTCCCCACAAAAATAAATAAATAAAAAAAGGAAGAAGACCGGAACGGTGTCGTTTTGAATGACACTGTTCCTCTTTCTTCTTCCCCCCGAACGTGCAGCAGGGGGAGAAGAAAACCTTTGTTTTTTTAAAAATCTTCCCGCCTCTCTCTCCTCGCACCCACTGACCGACCCCACACCTTTGGACCAACGACCGAAGTCACTGGCCGACCAGCCGTTGCGTGATTTGCTCCCAAGGTGCACTAGCAAAAGGACCAGCTACTCTTTCCCCCTATAAATAGAGAACAAACCAGAAGAAAAAAGGGGGAGAAAAACGGACAGAGTGGGGGGATTTTTTTGAACGAGAGAGAGCTTTTGGAAACTGAAAGGAGAGGGAAGTTTGAAACGATGAAAGATACTGGGAGAGTATAGAAAAGAGAGAAACCAAAACAGAGGACGGGAGGTGAAGTTTTTGAGCGAAGACAGAGGAGAGGGCCAAAAACAGAAGAGAAGGAGCAGCTACAGAGGAATAGTTGCTGTCACCGGGCTCCCCAGCCACCGACCACCATCCAGGCCACTTCCCAGGCCGCCGCCACCAGCATCTCCACGAAGCTGCTGCAGGGATAGGAGAGCTTGGTTGACAGAAGGAGCAAAGGCAACCAAAGAGAAGAAGACATGGAAGCTTGAAACAGAAGCAGAGAAGAACACAGAAGCAGCAGAGAAGAGGAAGAGCCAACCTTCGGTCAGCAACTGCCACCAGCACCACTGTCAGCTCCTCTACCCAAGCTCATCGTCTCAGGTAACTCTTCCCCTTATCCCGGATTCGTCTTCTTGCATGCAGAACGTGCACTGTGCACGTTCTGCAAGTAAGAAATTAATTAGCTGGTTACTGTGCAGGTGCACAGTAACCAACTAATTAATTCCCCAGTTACTATGCAGGTCTAATTAATTAGCAGGTTACTGTGCAGGTGCACAGTAACCAATCCATGTTCATTTCGGGCTGATATTTTGGGCTGGAATATCAGCCCAGCCCAGGTGGCTGGACTGAGTCCAGCCCTGTAAAAAGTAGGCTTGTTTTATTTCAAGCCAATTTCGGCCCAGTCCCTTTTTGGGCCGGGTCCGGTCTAGTAAAAATTTTAAATTCAAAAAAAAAAACTTTCAAAAAATATGTGATTTTCCACAATTTTGTTACTGTATTTTGATCAATACCGGTTTGTATTTTTATACTGTAAAGATACAAATCCGGTATTAAAATACCCGGTTTTCGTAAAAAAAAATATTTATTAAAAAATGTTTTGTTTTCATGCATACGGCCTAGTCTCTCCAATATATATATATATATATTATAACATCGTATTTTCACACAACAAAGGAAATTTCAAAACAATATATGTATTAGCATGCATTTTGATTTTAATAACCAGTTTATTCAAGCCATGAGAACTAGGCCAATATTTCAAAAATTTCAAAAAAATTATTGTGTTTTCTTTTAGTATTTGGGGTTACGATCTTATACGTAAGACGTATTTCGAATATTAAATTATGTTATTAACGTCAGAATTACCCATTAAGATAAGGATCTCCTTACCGAGGAGGACTTTTCTTGAATCATACCAACAACTAGAAAAACACGAAAAGACCTTAGGTTTTATCAGACAATAAAACAATGCAGCTTACCTTAGGTAGGGCGTATTTGTGGTGCTAATACCTTCTCTTTACGCAATCAGTCCCCGTACTCGATCTCTGAGGCCATTTAGGGTTCCTAGTGACCAAAATACTAGGTGGCGACTCCCATTCCATTTTCCACCCACAAAAGACAATATTTTCTTGTATCCCCATAGATATAGATAGATTTACATTGTAGATAAGAAAATAGAATAACTATATAATTTTCGCCGCGACGCCGCACATGTGCGACATTTATATTAGCTCATTAATGTCTTTCTATCATACAAAATACTTTTTACTGACTTAATTTTTGAAAAATCTCCCAACAACACCCTCTGGAGGCTTCCAAGGGATTTTCTGCATGTATTCATTAAAGTGAACATTTACAACCCTTGAAGTTTCCATAAAAAAAAAGTTGATATCGTTTGAAAGTGAAGATCGTAGAACACAATGTGAATAATTTATAAAAATCTTAAGGAATAATTTTTTCTAGAACTAAATTGTATTTGTTGAAAAATATAACATGAGAAAAATCAATTAAGGAGTTTTTTTGTAAAAAAAAAACTGAAATACATGGACCAGACTAAAAATAATTAAGGATCAAAATGTATATCAACAAAGATTTTATGTTTTAGAAATACGACATATGTTAATTCTTAACGATATCAGTGCACCAATTGAAAAAAAGATACAATGAAAATGAAAATATAATATACAAATATGATATTACAATAATAATAATAAAATAAATCGTTGTAGAAAATCATTATGTCGTTCATTTTCTCCATCAGAGCTTAAAGCGATAGCTTGGAAATTCTTGGCACTACAAATACAGACGGGCGGACGGGCAATGATGTCAATATGAAAGATGTGGAGAGGGTAAAAACTGAGCATGCTAAATGTTTTATGTGACAGTTTTTGCTATTATGGTTTTAAAAAAATAGTTAGATTTTAAAAAATATTTGTTTAGTTAAAAACATTGTGAAATTAATACATTTGTATACGCAAACTAAATAAATAAAAAACAGGTTTTTATAAATAAAAAGGATAACATTTTAGTTTTTATAAAATCAAGGTTTTAAATGCAAGCATTTGTGTAGTAGTTCAGTGCAAAAAACATAAATTATATAACTAATTAAATATTTTTTTCCCGTAGTTAATCAAATAACATAAATTACCACCATATCAGATGATCTCTTCAAAACATAACTAACTCTGGGTTAAAGTGACGGTATAAATAATTAATATTTTTTTCCGTAGTTAATCAAATAACATATAAATTACCACCATATCAGATGATCTCTTCAAAACATAATTAACTCTGGGTTAAGGTGATGGTATAAATAATTAATGATACTTCATCACGAGTTTCATTTTCCCTGACATTTTCTTTGAGTTTTGCACAGACACCATTTTAGTGATAGGAAAATCATCCATTTCTTTCCCCACCATTTACATGATCATGACGAGAAGAATTGATGGAAAAAAACATAAAATTCTTAAATGACAATGCATGCGTGGGCTTGCGAGCACCATAAAACAATAAAACGAGCATGGCCAGTGGTGACCCGGTAACATCTCAGCAATCGAGCGATGGCCGATGACCGATGACCGGCAGATATAGGTCAACTTCTTGCTAAGGTCAATATTCGATATCAAATTAACATGGAAAAAAAAAAAAAAAACCTCATGAAAAAGACCCTGTAACAAAGATACTCAATTATTGACAGGGAGGGAGATCGATGGAATAATTCAGAGAAGAGGGTCGAATTCATGTAGTTGATTGCTTGTTGAACCCACCATGCTTTTATGATTATATTTTAAAATGTTTTTTATTTAGTATATATATATATATATATATCATGAAAAGAGCATCATCGTCGAGTATTTTTAACGCCATTTCCCATGCAAGTCTCCATCTATTTCACTGCATTTTGAAGTTTTTGGTGCCGGGGGTGTCGGAGAATAAGCGGACGACTGGGTTTGTGAATTTTTCCTCCGTGTACAAAACACTTTGTCTTTGGAAGTGTTTTTATGAGTTTGTTTTTAAATATTTTTGTTTTAAAAAATATTAAATTAATATATTTTTTATGATTTTAATATGTTGATATTAAAAAAATAATTATTATTTTAATATATTTTTAAACAAAAAACTTTTTTGAAAAACATTATATATCATAATCACAAACATACATACCACTAAAAATCTAACTCAACAATCTAACTCAACAATCAATGTTTCTATCGGAAAAGTAGCATAACTAAAAATTTACATAAATCAAAATGTGAAGCCTGATTTATTTGATAAAAAACGAATTCATTTTAAGAAAAGAGTCATCAGAAAATAATTATTAATTTCTTATTTTATATTGATTGTGCTGTCATATAACACCTAGCCTGAATTTTTTATATTTAATACACATTGAAAAAAAAAATCCTTTCTCACACAAATAAAGATAGCATAAGTTAATATTTCATGGCACATCTACCCCAGCATAAAGTTTTTTTTTTTTTTTTAAAAAAAACAAAAGTTAAATGTATCAAACCTTTTCTAAACTTGGAGTCATATAAAAATTGACCCCTCAACTAAAAAAGTTAGACTCCAAATTTGACCCATTTGAAATTGAATAATTTATTAGATTTTACAGGGTTCTACCCATTAATTAACGTTTAAAAATCACCAATTGTCTTTATTTGTGCGAGAAAGGAATTTGTTTTCAATGTGTATTAAAATATTAAATGATTCAGTTCTACCATTAGAATTTGGTTGAACTGAATCATTTACTTCCAATCTCTAGTTACTTTGAACCTCTCATGTATTTTTGCATGTGAAAGTCACATCATTTATGCATAATTTGATCTAGAGTTTTAATTTATTGGATTACTTTTTAATCTTTAAATGAATTTAACTTTCAACCAGAGAGAAAAAAATAAAAATAAATTTACAAAGTGACACAAAAATATCCATGAGTCTAAAAAATATCCATAAAAAAACAACAAATTCTCCATAAAAACTAAAAAAGAAAATTATTTTAATTTCCATTTTTGACTTTTTTCTTTTTTTATGTTATTTGATTTATTTATGCCATCTACGTGGAACTTACCCAAACGATCAAATAATGTTCACAATCAATCTAACATGAAAAATAAATGATAAGCTTAAAGTAATAAAAAAAACTTGGAGATAAAGGGTTTAATGTGATCAAATTATTTCTAGAGTTTAAATTGACGAAATTTAAACAATGAGGAAGGGATAGATGATTTTCAAAACATTAATTAATGGATGGGAATCATGGGATCATACAGAAACCCTGCCAAGGAGATACCTATCTTCTTTGATGGGATGGTGAAGGGATTTAAGTCCAGACTAATTCTTCGTCCGCTCACTCGGAGGAGTAATCCCGTTTTCAAGAGAGTTATCTAACGAAGGGATCCGATTTTAAATAGAAAAAAATTACAAGATATTAATTTCCATTTTTTTAGCTCAAATAACTTAATAGATTGAGAGAAATGCGATCCATTCAGCAAGAACAAAAAAAACATCAATAAAATTACAGTAACTATGAAAAAACGCTAAAAGGCGCGCGTTTTAATGTGGATTTTTGGGGTGATACACTGTTCATCATACTTATTTTTTTTCCCAGTTTGATACTTTTGTATTAGATTAATTTATAATTGAATTAAATTTTTTTTTTTGGGGCTTTGGCTACTCATAGTGTCGGAAAAAAAACCTAACTCTTAGTTGATGCTCAACTTGGAAAAAAATAAATTACAACAATTGAATTAAAGCAATAGGGACTTAATTTGAATAGTAAATAGGTATTGAGTCTCTTTTTTGTAAACGTCAGGGATTGAATTGCATGGTTATAGTTGAGATTCAATCCTTTTTATTTTTTATCACTTTTTATTTTTTTTTGAATTTGATCACTTCAAATTAAATTTTAATATAAATAGGAAGAATGGATTCTCAAAAAGGATCGCATACGAGAATTAAAGCAAGTGTGCATTCTAGGATTTATATTGAAAATCTTGTGATCCAATGTTCGCTTTTCTACGTGCCGACACAGCCACTGTATATTCTGAAACAAATAAAATCTAAAAGTTCCATTTACTTTGTCTACTTAATCTATTGTTGTTTTTTTAATCACATTATTAATTTAATTAAGTTTATTAAACACTGTTGAGTTAATTATTTAAATCTCAATTTTTTGCTCATCATTTTTTTTTGTTAGAAAATAATTGGCCGGAATCCTGCTGCGTAGCGGGTACAACCATTCCCGTTAGCAGTCAAGGTGCAAATGGATCCTGCCAAGAAACCAGCAGAACTAACAATGTCCTCTCAGCAGTATAAAAAACCTAGCTCACAGATCAAAGAAAACACAGCAGGCAAACCTCCAAAACCCCATGGCTCCACTGTAGGGAAGCTTTAATTTGCCTTTCGTTCTTGCAAAGCCAACTGTACTCTCTGGACCATTGTCGATCTCCTGTGACAATGGACATTTTAGAGAGATGCTCTTGCTTGCAGTGCTGGCTGCGGTGATCCTCCGAGCAATGGAATCTCTCTCCTGGTGAGCATTAAAGACACCTGTGAATAAAAAGCACAGGCCAAACACTGCATTACACGTCCTTTTGCCCTTGTACGGTTTTAGTGTGTTTCACGTTACGGAAGTGTTTTTTAAAAAAATTAATTTTTTTATATTTTAAATACCTTCAACCGCATATGTTTACCATGAAACCTGCATCTATGAAGGACACGTAACCCCTGGACATTCTTGGAAATTACAATGTTGTACTTTGACCTTAGAACACACGTCGGGGATGTTGTATGTTACTTCAGACGCAAGTTATCTTTTAAAAACACCTTTTTTTTTTGTCATGATTAGAACACAGTATTTCACATTTAATATTAAAAACTGATATAAATAACAGCTTGGAATTTTATTAAACAATTTGAGTTTTTGAATTTAACCTGTTGTTTAGCAATGAACTCTCTATTTTTTTCTGATAAATAAAATAAATTCAGGCTACACATATATTTTTAATAATCTCGATTTTTTCTTGCACTGAAAAACCTCAACGTAGTACCAGGACAACAGTCTAGTACTATTGCTATAGCATTATAAAACCCACACCTACCATTATCTTAGAATCGAGTCAAAAATCATTTGACTTGGACTTTTTGTCAAGTCGTAATAGAACTATATCTATTGTCGTTTTCTAACACTTAAACTCTTAAAATTGTTTTTTTTTTTTTAATTTTTATCACCGAGCCGAGCTTCCTCGTACACGTTAAAAAACCAACAGTAAACCCAATTAAAATCTGGCCCAGTCCACGCAATTACTTGTAATCCTAACTCTAATCCATGCTTAACTAACTAACACTAAAAAGACCAAAATAAAACCCCATCCTTCCGAAATATCATTTTCACCACCTCAACCAACGTGAAAAGAATCCAATGACAAAACAGAAAAGACTCTTTGCCTACCAAGTTTCCTTGCCGCTACTATAAGATTCACCCACCAGAAAAAAACACACCACAACGCTCCTAAGACGAAAGGTCACACACGCGCGAGCCCCTATCGCGGTTATTTACACGCTCCCCTTCTCTGGACGCAAACAGAGACAAAGCAACAGAGAGCCCGAAAATAGAGAGAGGGCAAAAGTGAGAGAGAGAGAGAGAGAGAGTATGTTCTGTGTGTATTCTCACAGATTCATTAAAGAGAAAAAGAAATACTGCTGCTAAAATAAAAACTAAAATAAAATAAAACTAAAGGCAAAAGCACTATTACGACTCCTCCCCTCTCTAGAGTTATCTTCTCTTCTCTTCTGTTCTCCTCTTCTCTTCTTCATTCTTATCTCTTCCCTGTCTATGTAGATGAAGGAGCGCTAGGGTTCTTTTTCTAGATCTCCTTCCTCATGTTTTTCTAGGTATGCGAGGAGCACTCCTTTTTAGCATTTTAGTTTCTTACAATTTTTATTTTATTTTATTTTGCCTCTGGTTTATGTTGTTAGCCTGGTTTTCAAAGTTGTAACGTTACTGTTTTTTTTTTTTTTTTAAAATTTTCCGTGACCTTCTTTGCTTATTCAGTACTTTAATTTTCTGTGAAAATGAGATAAAAAAGTGAAGGACAGCCTGAAAAATCTTAACTCTATGCAAGCTGTTTTAGAACCCATCTTCTTCTTGTTAACTTTCTCAGAAACCAAACAAGAGTTTTTGAGTGTGCTTTTTTATTAAGTTGATGAAAAGGAATATTTTTAAAAAATAAGTGATAGTAAACGGTTTATTTTCTTGGATATTTCTACATTTTCTGAGCAACCAAGCGGAAAAAGAAAGTTTACGGTGCAGTTTGTGAGCATTTGTTTTTTTTTTTTGTTTTTTTTTTAATTTGAATCAATATATCATTTGATGTTTGGACTTATAAATTTGCTGTCTATTTTTTTTTTTTTTTTTTACCGTGTTCGGTTTCAGATCTGAAGATTTAAGGATTTTTTTGTAAGTAACAGTCATTTAAAGGATCCGATGAAGTATTAAAGATCATGTTGTGTAGTTTTTCTTTATGCTTATGTAATATGTCGTTTTGAGTTCCGTGTTTCAATTTTCTTTTGGTATTCTGTTTCATATTTATCTGTTAAGGTTATTGTTGCTTCTTTGAATGTTTGGATTTTTGGTTTCTTTCCTATTATGAAGTCTCCTTGACTATTTAAATTACTCTTAGTTTGGTAATTAGTAACGGCTGATTGGGATTTTTTATTCCTATATTTCAGGGTTTTCGAATTGAAAGACTTTGAATTCAAAGCCTGTTTTGATTTTGGTTCGTTAGAAGACAAGCTCTTCAACTTCAACCTGAGAAGGACTATTGGGGTTGTTTTTTGGGGTGTCTCTCCTTTGAGCCAACATGATGCAGAAGCCACCGCAGGATGATTTTCTATTGAAAGAGACCAATCCCCATCTTGGAGGGGGAAAGATCACTGGTGACAAGCTTACGAGCACCTATGATCTTGTGGAGCAGATGCAGTATCTTTATGTCCGGGTCGTTAAGGCCAAGGACTTGCCTGCGAAGGATGTTACAGGTAGTTGTGATCCTTACGTGGAAGTTAAACTTGGAAACTATAAGGGCACTACTCGGCATTTTGAGAAGAAGACGAACCCGGAGTGGAACCAGGTGTTTGCATTTTCAAAGGAGCGGATTCAGGCGTCGGTGCTTGAGGTTACTGTTAAGGATAAGGATCTTGTGAAGGACGATTTCATTGGCCGGGTTTTTTTTGATATGAATGAGATACCAAAGCGTGTTCCTCCTGATAGTCCTCTGGCGCCACAGTGGTATCGGTTGGAGGATAGGAAAGGAGATAAATTTAAGGGGGAACTGATGCTAGCGGTATGGATGGGAACACAGGCAGATGAAGCTTTTCCAGAAGCATGGCATTCAGATGCTGCTACTATTAGTGGAACAGATAGTCTTGCTAATATTCGGTCCAAGGTATATCTCTCCCCGAAATTATGGTATTTGAGGGTCAATGTGATTGAAGCACAGGACCTGGTACCGAGTGATAAAGGCAGGTATCCAGAAGTATATGTTAAAGCTATCCTGGGAAATCAAGTCCTGAGAACAAGAGTTTCTCCTAGCAGGAGTATTAATCCTATGTGGAATGAGGACCTTATGTTTGTGGCATCAGAACCTTTTGAGGAGGCCTTGATTTTGAGTGTGGAAGATAGAATTGCGCCCAACAAGGATGAAGTGTTGGGGAGATGCGCGATTCCAATGCACCATGTAGACAGAAGGTTGGACCATAACCCTGTGAACACTAGGTGGTTTAATCTGGAGAAACATGTTGTTGTAGAAGGGGAAAAGAAGAAAGAAATAAAGTTTGCCAGCAGGATTCACATGAGGATCTGCTTGGAGGGTGGTTATCATGTTCTGGATGAATCAACACACTATAGTAGTGATCTTCGTCCGACAGCTAAACAGCTGTGGAAGCACAGCATAGGGGTACTTGAATTGGGTATTCTCAATGCTCAGGGATTGATGCCCATGAAGGCAAAGGATGGTCGGGGAACAACTGATGCATACTGTGTGGCAAAATATGGGCAGAAGTGGGTTCGTACCAGAACCATCATTGACAGTTTCACGCCCAAGTGGAATGAGCAATATACTTGGGAGGTTTTCGATCCCTGTACTGTCATAACAATTGGGGTCTTTGATAATTGTCATTTGCATGGAGGGGACAAGCCCGGTGGGTCAAGGGATTCAAGGATCGGAAAGGTACGAATCCGTCTTTCCACACTTGAAACTGACAGGGTTTATACACACTCCTATCCACTGTTGGTCCTTCATCGTAATGGTGTCAAAAAGATGGGAGAAATTCATTTGGCAGTTCGTTTTACATGCTCATCATTGCTCAATATGATGCACATGTACTCACATCCTTTGCTGCCAAAGATGCACTATATCCATCCACTGACTGTCAGCCAGCTAGATAGCTTGAGGCATCAGGCCACTGTGATTGTGTCAATGAGGCTGAGCCGGTCAGAGCCACCATTAAGAAAGGAGATTGTTGAATATATGCTGGATGTGGGGTCTCACATGTGGAGTATGAGAAGAAGTAAAGCCAACTTTTTCAGAATCATGAATGTTTTCGGTGGGGTAATTGCTATAGGGAAATGGTTTGATCAGATATGCAATTGGAAAAACCCAATCACCACAGTGCTGATTCACATTTTGTTTATAATCCTAGTCCTCTATCCAGAACTTATCTTGCCCACAATCTTCCTGTATCTCTTCCTGATTGGTGTCTGGTATTATAGATGGAGGCCAAGGCATCCTCCTCACATGGACACTCGTCTCTCTCATGCGGAGTCTGCTCATCCCGATGAATTGGACGAGGAATTTGACACGTTCCCAACTTCACAGTCTGCTGATATTGTAAGGATGAGATATGATCGTTTGAGAAGTATTGCAGGGAGGATTCAGACTGTTGTTGGTGATTTAGCTACTCAAGGGGAGAGGCTGCAATCTTTACTGAGCTGGAGAGACCCAAGGGCCACAGCTCTGTTTGTGCTCTTTTGTCTGATTGCTGCCATTGTTCTATATATTACTCCTTTCCAAGTTGTGGCACTTCTCATTGGGTTGTATGTGCTTAGACATCCCAGGTTCCGCCACAAACTTCCTTCAGTTCCTCTCAATTTCTTCCGGCGGTTGCCAGCAAGAACCGATTCTATGCTGTGAGCAAAGCCCGTTTGATCTGCAATTGCATTTTGCATCTGATCTTGTCAAGTCAAAGAAGAAGATGGTGGTTCTGGCACAACGTGTAACCTTCCTCTGAAGGTAGTAGATTTTGTGCATTTGCGGGTTATTTAAAGATATTTTAATAGGATTCCTGTTTCAACTTTCGAGCTTTATGGTAATCAATCCATCTTCATTTGTAATTTTGTAGGTTTTGGTTGGAATTTAACCTTTGGTGAACCTTCTCTATGCTTCACTGCATCTAGTAGATATTGTCCACTGGGATTTCTGATCTCAACCTTGTTATATTCCTGCAATGGAATTGCTTCTTTTTCCTTGGTCATTTTTTACTAAAACACAGCCTATGTCACCTGTCCTGCTCGTTTCTTTTTTCTATAAAAAGAGAATTGCCCGTTTAGATTATATTAATGAGCACCAACTTGTTCTTTTCTATATTGTAATGTTCTCTTGCTTGTCTGGTATTCTATCATTCCCAGGACGTCCTGAATGGCCAGCGAGAAAAAATTATATCCACTTCCTTCCTTCTCGTCTAACTTACAGCAGACTTTGTTCATGTTAACTTGTCTTTATTTTACTTGATAAATTATTCGAAGTTAACGGGGAAGACAAAGATTGCCTTCCTAATTATTGGGTATTTCTATTAAACAAAAGCATATTACAAATGCTATTACTGAGCAAAGACTAGATCTACATGTGCATTCTGTTTTCTATTATACTCTAGATTTGCTTAAATATTCTGTATCTAAGCTGTGTGGTGGGACACATACCAGGATGTGGTAAAGAAGCAGCAGTTTAATGATATATTGAATAAATATTTTCGCAGTCCAAAGTAGATTATGTCCGCCTAAAATATGCCTATGTCTACGTAAAATATAACTTGAGGGATTTTTTTTTTTTTTTAAAATTTCACGCAATGGATGGAACAACGCGTGGGATCGGACTCACCAAATAAAAATGGAATAAATAAACAACAGACAAGGATATACTAGAAAATGAAAGTTCAGAGTTGGTTTTAATAGGGCTAGAACTTATTGTTGTGCGATAATAAATATATACTATGGTCTTGAATAGGATAAGCTGTCCATAGTGATTCGATTGTGCCCTACAGACATTATTATTATTATTATTATTATTATTAGGGTTTTGAGAGAAAGCTATGGTTCGAGAGATGGACCGAAACATGGCAAGGCAGGTTGACTCACTGGCTCACTCCATTAGGGACCATTCTTGCAATTGACAAAGTGGTGATATTCTTTAATGAAGAGTAACGCACCATCTTTATCATCTCGGTGCCCCATGACGGGAGCACATCAAGCCACTTCAAGACCCAGGACTCCAAATAAACTAGACATGGGGAAAACGAGTTTCTGACCCGTTTGTTTGCTAGAAAATATTTTTTTTTTAAAAGTAAATTATGGGGAAAATGAATTTCGAGAAAATATTTTTCGATGTTTAGTAATGTAATGAAAAATAAGTTGGAAAACACTTTCCAGTGTTTGGTTATGTCATAGAAAATAAGCTGGAAAATAACTTATTAATATTTTATTTTTTTCAAGTTTATTAAAATAATAAGGAACAAATCTTACAAATTAAAAAGTTGAATGAGAATGAAATTGAAAAAAAATATATAATTTCATAAATTATCTCAAATAAAATAAATAATAATCAAAATAATAGAGATGAAATCTAAAAAATTAAAAAAAAAATGAAAGATGAAGAAATTAAAATAATAATAATCAACATTTCATAAATTATTTCAAATAAAATAAGTAACAATCAAAAGAATGAGTACCAAATTTGATAGATAAAAATTTTCAATAAAAAAAATGATAAGGAAAAAACAAACAACAATTATAAAAATAAGGATCAAAGTTAATATAAAAATAAAATTTTAAGAGGTGAAATTAAAAAATAAATATTCAAAACAAAATATATATAGCAATCAAAAGTTTGAGGATCAAATTTGATATAATCAGTAAATAATGACATTTCTAAATTTTTCACAACTTCCGGAAAGTGTTTCCCCCTCAAATTTTTCAGGAAAACACTTTCCTGAAAACTAAGCCAAATTTTTCTTTTACTGGAAAATGTTTTCCATTGATCAATTTTCCTACTGGAAAACAAACACAAGAAAGTTTGGAAAGTGATTTCTCGAAAATCACTTTCCGAAAAACAAATACAGCTAAAGGGAAAACACTTTCTTGAAAACCAAGTCAAATTTTTCTTTAACTGAAATTGACCGGAAAGTGTTTTTCGTTGACCAACTTTTCTAATGACAAACAAACACAGGAAAGTTTGGAAAATAATTTCCCAAAAATTATTTTGGAGAAACAAACATGACCTCTTATTAATTATGTGATTAATAGTGTGCCAGGGTTACCGTCCAAAAATAAAATTTAAGATTTTTTACTTTCAAGTTACTGATATAGTCTTGTACTTAGGTTATTGATTATACAAGTTAATCTAAATTAATTTAATTAATTAAAGAATAATTTCTTAAACTAGTTCAACTCCTAATTATTATTTTTTAAAAAAACTATGGAATTGACCTATTGGGTCCCAGGCCGACAAGCACCGTGATGGAATTAGGCCTAGCAGAGATGTTAAGGCGCAATCCAGGCTTGTAATAAATTGGATGGACCAATACACAGTGGATCGTACATTAGACATGTTATGATTTTTTGTTTTTTATTTAGAAAATCTGAATGCCCAGCTTCCGTTGTCCTAAAATAATATTGGAAACTGTTGTTTTTATGAATGTTGACTGTTGACTCATGTAATTTATGTATAATAATTTTTCCAAATGTTAGAGGAAGCAACGAGTACTTGAATACTTTCATTCACACACAGAACTAGGTAACATGTCTGTAAAACTACAAACCCAGCAACCCCCTTGTCGTTTCTCAGGGAATGACTTGTCGTTTCCCACCACCATCATTAGCAGAGGCTGACGAAAGAGTTGAGTGGTCAATTAATCCCACGTTCTGATTTCCACTCCTTGTAGTCTAGAGCTGATATTTGATTTCTCTAGTTGAACATATTTGAAGATTCCTTATGGAACCCAAATTGAAATTCTTAACCTTTTTATGTAATCTGTGCTGGAATGAAATGTTTTCTTTCTACTAATATAAATAAAGAACAATTAATAAAGAATTGGTGTGATATTAGGTCATGAAAAATATATCACACAACAATTGAATATATTTGAATCTAAAAAACATTTACAGCAACTTAAGATTTTAAAAATACATTATTAAGATGTATGAATCACTAAATAAAACAAACGTGATTTAACTATATGAAAATTAACTATATAAAAGCCTCCAGGTCATCTCATATATATCCTTGACGATTAATTATTTTGGCCGCCGCGTTAAATATTTAAGATGTTAACTAGTGGAGTAAAGATTTGAAATTTATTATGTTTGTTTTTCGTGTGGTGGGCTTCAAATTATACAAGGATATGCACCTTTCTTGCTTTATGCCACCCATGCTTGCCTATATATTCATAAAGAGTTGATAGATTGTTTTTACTATAAATTCAGAGGACATGGTAATAGCAATTGATCTGTGTGCTTTCCCTTAACAATGTCGAGTCGTGTTCTAACTGTCAATCCAAAATATAAAGGCAAGATTACGCAATCAAATCTGGCAATATCATCTAATTAATGTATATTGCATGCGGCCATGCTTGTATTTCAATAAAAGAAAAAGCTAGCTAGCGAGTAAATCTGCAACACCACTCTTAAGAAGGAGGTTGTCATTTCTAACTCTCTGTTTGAAGAATTAATTGATTAAGTAATTATCAATAATCTTGGCTGTAATAGTTATGTTTTATTTCATATGGGGATTCTTTATTTTTTTTTTGGTAGCGTGTTGGGTTTTATTGAAGGTAGTTATTTAATTAGCACTTGTTGGGCTTACCATTTTAATTTTATTTTTTTTGTCCTGTTGAATCTCTCGATCTCGCGTATGAACCGAGTTTCATATGAAGGTGCACGTACAAAAACAATGCATTAGGTTTGAAAAGGAGAGCAATAAACTCAGCTATCGTACTTGTGGGCAAGAATTCAGACAGTAGAAATTAAGGAAAATAAGACCAGGAGGGAGCTGGTGCATGCACAGAATCCATGGGTGTGTGAAACCTTTGAAAAATCGCTAAGTAAATTTGTTTCTATTGTCCTTTTCAATAAAATTCAATTCATCTTTTGCTAGTTTTTCAAGTGAAGCCAAGTCAAAGTAGACTAAATGCAAGGTAGAACTAGAATTACTCAAGCTATTAATTTGTATGCCTTTAATTTCAACCGGAATATCAATTTACAATTTAAAGAGGAGAAAAAAGAAGAAAATAATCTGAAGTAAACCATCAACCTGTATATATATATATATATTTGCGTGTTGGATCAATAATTTGGCTATGGATAATTATATACAGCTGCCACCTGCATGGCCAAGGAGCAGGAAGGAAGTAGGCATCTAGGTTAAATGAAAACATGGAAGTTTGCGATCAGGCCACAACAGAGAAAAACCCCCATTCAATGTGGTTGCCAGCTAAAACAGATAAACCCTAGGAAAGAGTTCCCTCTCCTCTGCAATATTTGCTATATTTAGAAACTGTGAAAGGACCCCACACGAAGATTTTGGACTTTCTTGATGGCTTTGGGAATTATTAAGGTCTATAATGGCCGCCCTCCCTCAAATATTGCAAAAACAAAACCAGTGCTATAGATAGCAAATCGTTATCCCCACCATCCCATTTATCAAGAAATTCAATGAACTTCGATCTCTTAACTACAAAGATGCTTCATGAGATTCTCAACCAAAACCTTTTACTATTCTCGGCTGACAAAGCCCTGTATTCCGTACAAGACATAAATGGCGTTGGATGTGTCCACCTTATCAATGGCGCCCCTTCCCATCCCTTCAAGATAAGAAGATGCATCGCCTTCAAGTTTTGATCTCTTACTTGGAAGTTTCAAATTGCCTAGCACAACACGATTTCCCTTTTATGTTAAAGAGACGCTCGCCTGATTAACGTGGCTTTGAATGGCAGGTCTGAACTGGTTAATCCACAGAACTTCTGGGGACATGATCCTAGAGAAAAGTAAATCTTACATTACACAAAAGGCATAATTTTACTTCCAAGGGGAGATTTATACACGTTCTTCAAGAAAAATACAAAGATGAGGGTGATTCTGAACAAATTATAATCTTTGGAAGGCCATATATAGCCCCTGCTAGCGGTTCTCTGAATCCATAATTGACATACTATAGTTGAGCAATGAGCTTTTTCGTGAAATAGTGTTGAATTCCTAGGCGATACACTGAAAACAATGATAGCGAAATTGTGTTTTATAACATCAAAGTGTAACCAGCACTGTTACGCAATCTCAGTGTTTGACTTGCCGAATATACAAGGTGGATACCATAATTTCACAATATTAGAGGGAACACCAACACAGAGCTCACATGGCAAAAACAAATTAGGTGAGCTTGTGAAAGTAGGTTTAGACTCATGAATTTTATTGCCGTATGACTTGGAATTATTAAAATTAATCTGGTCAAAAGTTATTGGGATTATAAATCCCCAATAAAAACATAAACCATTCAAGGGAAGCAAAATTAGGCATACAATATAGCATTGGGTATGGTACTGTTAAGCAACCTAAGTTATTGAGGAGAGTCAAACCCTAATTTAAGCAGGAATTAAAGCATATACAAATAGTACAGGGGGGAGGTGGCAACCCTCGCTACCCCCTCTCCCCCTGAATATGTCAAGAGTCTGCTGCAAACTTCAACGGATAATTAAATTGACTTATGATCTCCTAACCTAATTAACTGCAACAATTTCCAAGCCCACAGCAAGTATATATACATCGGTTTAGCTAACACTTCATATTCTAGCTTGTACACCTTTAAGCTTAGTTGACCAAAGGCTTAATTTAAAAAAATCAACCAAAAAATAATGTAATGGGTTGCATTTATATATTGGATGGTTCCAATTAATGAGTAAAAAACTTTTCAATGCAGAGAAGATGCAATGAATGTGATGCTGTTGGTCCTCAATCATTATCATCATAATAAGGAAATCATAATCTATTTCAAGAATAATTATATCGAAATCATCGATCTCTTTCTCAGAAAACTATTTGTTAAATGATAATTAAATTTAATTTAAACATACACCACATTCTAAACATTTTCCAGATAAATTAAACTGCATTTCCCACGCCTTCTTTCCCACAAGAAGAAGAAACTGAACATATAATATTTTTTTCTGGGTAGAAGATGAAG
The DNA here is from genome assembly GCA_033617975.1 of Populus alba x Populus glandulosa. Classification (NCBI taxonomy): domain Eukaryota; kingdom Viridiplantae; phylum Streptophyta; class Magnoliopsida; order Malpighiales; family Salicaceae; genus Populus; species Populus alba x Populus glandulosa. The sequence goes on along the minus strand of CM066148.1, from coordinate 5,196,899 downwards.
ATGACTTTATATATTGGCTGGACTGAAACACAAAGCTCAAGAAACAACAACAACGTTATTAGAGCCCAAGCCTTTCAGCAATGAAAAGTCTTACTGCATGCTGATGCTATAATTAGCTGCTATTAATTTCCTAGCAAGCTCCTTGCATGATAAAGTCAAATTATTCCCCATAAAAAATGCATATGGCTAGCTAGCTCCAGCTTTAAGAAAAAATGGTATGCATATTAATAATTGCAACAAGATGTGATTTTTGAACGACGAGTAAAGAAGGGAGCATGCATGAAAATAAGCTGTAGCAGACGTCATCAAGCCGACACACAATACTTCAATCTTCCTATGTTTGTGTCGACCATGAAGTTGCTGCAACTCATTGCTGTTCTCTTCTGGAACTCAAAACGAATGAAGAAAAAATATTAAATTTATTTTTCTTTATGTTATACTTGACAGTATCTAGAACACCTTGATTGCATCGATCGGGTGACCTAAATCTACATCAATCATTAGAAATTAATGGTATTCTTACTTGGATATAAAAAAACACCATGCTAGGTAGACTGCAAAAGAAGATTGATATCAGCACAGCAAAAAGTTTGGATAGAGGTTCTACACTTACGAATTAGAGATAAAATCTCTCAACTAAATATCCCAAGAAACATGTAATTAAGTATGAACTAGATTAATCATCTATATATAATTATGGATATAAGTATACTTTCACAGCAGCCAGCATTACAAGTAAATTTGCTTGACATCCTGGTGTTCATATGATTTACGTTAATATCAATGGTAGGTTTGAGTATCACACATATATGGATTTTTTATCACGAATATACTCTTATTCGTGATAAAAATTAACGCCAGTCAATGCCATACGTGTCCTGTCAAGAATCTTGTATGTTGCGGGAAGCAAATTTCTCTAATCAACACACACACACACACATAAGCTGATCAAGTGTACTTTTCGAACTAGAACTTAGGGTTTCCTTTGGTATACGTTGTCATTTTCAGGCTGGAAATGTCGACTGTGCCAAAGATAAGAGTTGGTGAAAATCCTAGCATTTGAATGGTAGATTATAAGAAATTATTTTACTTTATTGATGTGTGATATACCTAATCCAATATATAGTTTGTCTTTCTCAGGACAAGGGATTGATGTGGGCTTCGAGACGAGCCAAAAACTATAAATAAATAAAATTCAAATCTTATACTGTTTTATGTAATAAGGGTTCTGTATCTCTCTCTCTTCTTTATTAATAACATCAAACGGAAAAACTGCTTTGACAATGACAGTTCGATTAAGAAATTAATTAATATTTTTAACTAACTAAGGTTCATATAATCAATGCTATAAGAAGTCATTTTTACTGTAAGCGTATAAATAAACAAAATATGCACAGTTTAAATCAACATTCACACGCCATATATATATATATATAATTCATAGAGCTGCAAATTGCTTTTATTCGTATTCTTCTTCTTCTTCTTATTATTATTACTATTATTTTACCAAAAACAAGGTTTCATAAATAATGAATAACTATATGTTTATTATTTGAAACTTACCAACAAAGCTTAAGGGACTTTTTTCTCTAAAAAAAAGTTTTTTTGCTGTAGATTGATCGGTATGTGCATATATTATCAGGCTACCTAGTTTTTGTACATCAAGGCTAAGTTTATTTTTTCGTTATGATCAAAGGTAATATACAAGTACTGATTCCTGCCAATTGAAACTAGAAAATTCAACCTAATTTTACTTTTCAGAATTTGATTTCTAATAATTAATTAAAAGGGAGAATGTGAACCTCATTAGGTTTGTTAAGGGATACATACCAACCTATTTAATTTCTTGCAACTTACTAGGAATCAAACCTTCCAAAAGATTATTTGGTGTACATGGTTAATTATTGAATTGTATTTTGATTAATTGGAATATTAGAAAACCAATTCGACTTGATGATTGGGTGGAGGATTGCATTGGTCTATCCACTAAACCAATCTTAGGTTTTACAATACCTTCTTAATATTAGAGAATAATATAAATTATATCTTATCTAATAGCTTAAGCTATTGGGTTAAAATAGTTCCCTGACATGGTATCAAAGCCTTAATGATCAAGTAGTCACAAGTTTGAATCTCACTATTCCTATTTATTTGATAAAAATTAAACACAAGTTAATCTCTATTTAGGGTAGTTTTATATTCAAATAAGGACCAATCGATCACTGTAATATTTATTGAGATCAAAGAAGTCTTTTTACCTTTTAAATTGCATAGTGTAATGGCTATAATATTCTTGAAATCAAAACAAATCTACCTTGACTTAAGGGATGAGTTTGTCTTTTTATTTAAAAATACACAATCAATTTACTTGGTTATCTCTTTAATCAGAAATTTTTAAACTTGTGTTTAAAGGTGTTTATTTGTCTTTTTAGTGTAGTTATTTTGTAATTATGGGATAAATACATGGGCAATTTTGTATTCTAAAAAGAGCATTTAATATTTTAGGAATAAATGCACGATGAATTTATTTGGTTATCCCTAGAATCATATTTTTTAAAGCTTGGTTCAAAGGGCTTATTTGTCTTTCCATTATGGTCCTTTGTAATTATGAGGTTAAAACATGTGCAATTTTGTATTTTAAAATGAATAATTAATGTTTTTGATAGAAAAATTGATGGCGTATACAGTGCACTTGTTAATATATTAGACTACTCTGCACACTTAAAATGGTGCATATGGCAGTGTTAGGAGGTGGAAATTTTGCAATTGCGACGGTGTTCAAAAGCTCACGACATTCCTGTCTAGATGAGGTAGCGGGTGTGGTGGTGTGTTCGCTGGTTTAGCTCCAACGACTTTTTTTTTTCTTTTTTCTCTCTCTCTTTTTACCCAAGCAAAAAACCATGTTGTCCTCTTGATTGAAATGCTATATACCCTCTTATTTTGTTTTAGTTTTAGATTTGATTCTTTTTAGTTTGATTACAAATTTTTGTTTTGATTTCTTTTGTAGAATGTTTGAATATTTTTAATTTCATCATTAAATCAATAAATGTTAATTTTTTAGCATTTATTCCTCATTTTTTTAAAAACTTTTTGGGGCCTTTTATCAAAAGTTTTTATTTATTTCATCTTCTAATATTAAAATGTTATTTTTCCTCTTATTTTATTTTTATTTTATATTTGATCATTTTTCTTTTGATTTTGGATTTTTGTTTTGATTTGTTTTGTAAAATGTTTGATTTTTTTAAAACTTCAACTTGAAATCAATCAATGTTATTTTCCCCTTATTTTTTGTTTGACATTTTATCCTTGTTCCTTTTTGTTACAATGTGTTTTTTTTTTTTTGAGGTCTTTTGTTAAAATTATTTGTTTTTTCAAAAATGCTTGGGGCCTCGTAATGAGGTTTTGAACTCAAATCCTACACGTATATAAAAAAAAAAGAAAAACGAAGGGTCACAAACTCCAACGTATAAAAAAACGATTGGAACCAAAGAGGATTTTACTACAGATCTCCAGTCTATTATAAAAACGTGGTGGACCTACCACAAAACACACACACACACAATTAGCTAGATTGTCCAAATCAGCACAACATTTATGCAGTTTTTCTGAATAAAATCCACCCACAGACATTACCTTAGGGTATTCGATAATCGATATGTATAAAACAAGAAGACTTTACCTTGGGATACGACTCCAAGGGGTCAATTTGCGTTATATGTAAATGTTGATTTTCTATGCATGGAAAAAGCATCAGCTTTTATCTTCACTTGAACACGTCGAGGTAGTCGTTAACGATAAACAGGAAGAAGATGTTGAAGTAGATTTTCTAGCGGAGGCTGGATTTTTTCTATGATGGCTACCACACATATAATTTTCTTCCTTTTTTTTTTTTTTTTAACTTAATCCAATGCTTCATATGTTGTTGTTGAACTTTGTCAGGTCTGATCTCCACTTAAGATTTGGAACTATATGCTCACAAGAAATTAATTGTGAACATTTTAAGTCAATTGGATATAAATGGGAATGGCTGAAAGCTAACTGCTCTTGTGTATGCCAAAATTGAATAAATGGGAATGGCTGAAAGCTAACTGCTCTTGTCATTTGCACAAACCGTGGGAGTATACATATATAATTAAATAAATACATGATTAGCACATGTATGTTGTAAAAATGAAGTTTATAAATTATTTCAAGTTTTATTAAATTTTATTTTTTATTTTTGTGAATATAAAATATATATACTAATAGGTTTTTAATCCTACACTAAAAAAATAAAATTTTATTTTAATATTTATATTTTAAACTTTGAAATGGGTTATAATAACCAACAAGAATAAGATGATTCGTTCATATACATAAAGATACGGGGCTATGCAAGAAAAAACATGTGATTAATGTCTTACCTATTTACAAGGTAATTCTTATTTTTTTGAACCTTTCATCTTTATTAATAGTTTTTTATATTTTATAAAAGCTTTTTAACATTTTTATCTGGGAAAAAAACTATTAATAAAAACAAAAGTTTCAGAAAATACAAGCATTCCCTCACGCGCAGGTAAGGCAATCAAAAGTTTTTTCTTGCGCGCACGCCCTCTTCCATAGATGAAAAAAATCCAATGATTTTCACAGAAAAACTGTCATCAGCAACAACAAATTAAATTTTCCATCTTCTTTCGAACATCAGGTTTTGATATGCTAAAAAAAGTATATACAGGCGACCGCTTTGCTAAAATTAGTCTCAAGTTTTAGGCTCTCATAAAATATAATAGTCCCGTTAAGGTGACCAACCATATCATGTGTTGCTCATGCAAGTGAGAGATTTTTTCCTTGCGACACATCATGAAAAAGCATCCTCCCCCACTTTGGACGGTCTCTCATTTCTGTCCTCCGCAAATATAAATTATATTCTTCTACTATAGTAACTTAGCTATTGTGAGGAAAGTCTTAGGATTGTTTTTAATAAATTAATGTGCAAAACTTGATTCTGTGTTTGAGAAACTAATTAGAGCCCGCATCATTATTTTGGTTCCAATTTCTTCTGATGGATAGAATTGATCCACATGTAATGTAATAGAGACTTGTTACAAATTAATACTAAAACAAATTAATTTAAAAATAAACGAATTTTTTTTAAAAACAAAATACGAAAACAAATGTGCTCGAATGGAATACTCTCCATGTTCTAGAGTAATTTTCAGTTCGAGTCAAACACCGCATGTCTTTTGATTTGACAAGCAATTTGATGCCTCGTACAATTAATGACTTGCCCCAATGGTAACTTCCATACGTCAAATGTTGGAATTGAAAACATTGGCCGTAGCTAGGTATAATCAGTGCTATGATTCGGGTTTGACAATATCCAGAAGAAAAACTCCAAGAATCCTCTAATTTCACAACATAAAAAATAAGGGTTCACACTTGTGAAATAATCTATATATATTTTTTAATTTCATTTCAATTTAATCACCTTAATTTGAAGCACCCACGTGGAAATTAGAAAGATATCAAAATCATAAAGTCTACTACGTTAACTAACATTAATAAACAAGATCAAAGATCAGGATTAGGTGTGATCCAAGTGATTAGTAACATTTGTAATGGGACCCATTTGTGGCAGTGGGATCTATTCCTAATTTCCAATAAAAAATAAAAAATAAAAAATAAATAGGAGGTGGGCCTCTAGAAAAAAATGTGAGTGCCCACACGTAACAAAACATCCATATATTTATATTATATATTTTTTTTCTTTCGGATATCCTTTTCTTTGTAGTTAGCAGACAGTTCTTATTTTTGGGAGTGGTTGGAAATGGAATTATAAAATATAGCGGGAAAGGTGTGGGCCGGTTCAAGTGGGTCCCATCATCTCTCCGACAACGACTTCTGTTTTCTTACACTGAAATTTGCAGCCAGCGGTCAGATTCTATTGATGATCTGATGGGTCCCCCATCCTGCCCCTTAAATTAGAAATGGGTAATTCTAACTTGACACGTGTTTTGTTAGTCAACGGTCTCTAGTTGACAGCTGCCCAAGAAAATAACATGGAGGGAGTTTTTTTTCTCCCTATTGACGATTCTGTCCCTTAGCTCTCTAAGGGCTGTTGTCATCTTGAAATGAACTTGGCCATGAAGATTGCTTCCTCATCTGACTACAAAACCTTCACTAAAGAATTTTAATGACATCCCCATTTCGTTATACTTTAAGCTACTTGTTAGCTTATAATTATAAAGTAATTAACAAAAATTGGACCCGAGGACACAGCTTACCCTTTGAGTTTATATATATATATATAATTTAAAAAAAAACTATATTTTTGAATTATCTTGTGTGTATAGATTGTCGACACCATAAAATATTGATTTAAATTGGAATTCTTGGATCAATTTCTTAATTTGGGAGGGCAGGGGACGTATAGAACTCTTAGCTTTCTTCATAATTCTATCTATCTCAATTCGAGATTGAATTTTTTTTTCATTTTCATTTTCATTTCCCAATAACAATTCCGATTTATGGTGTAGATCTCGTTACGTTGCAAGGATGGAATTAAATTCCAGTGCAAGGGTTTGGGGTTCTTATGGAGAGTGTCTTAGCCTTGCCCTTGAAGCAAGGACTGCTAGAGAAACTAATTAAGGCTGATCAGTAAAATGGTTGCAAAATTAAGGGCCAATTAAATTATGGATTGCTAGGCCATCAACATCCCTTGAGATAGCTAAGGACAACTTTGCTAAACTGTGGTTCACCTAATATGTCAATGACATATGTAGTACGTTGAGGCATTCTGCCCGTAGCGATTCTAACTTCCTCCTCATCAAATTTTATTAATTTTAATCGCATATTTATAATTAGCTCATTGAAAGTGATCCCCTAATTGATTTGATAAACTTAAACTATACATAAAAAATATTTGTAGTATAATTCTTTTTTTTATTAATATATTTTTTAAAAATATATCTTTTTTTTTGTCTTGGGTTCTTAATTTGATAAAGTGTACCTTTCATATTGTAAAATCCATGATAAAATCTCTTGAACTAGGATATCAAAAAAATTAGATGTGTTCAAACTTTTACATGTTGTACTGTAATGAATAAACCCAAAATTAACAGAGGAATGACACTTATTGTATATATATATAAAAAAGAGATATTTTTCAATCACTCCTAAGCTATAAAAGTTATTTATGTTTCAAAAGATTGTTAATCACATAACATGACACAATTCACTTGATAAGGTGGACGAAGCATCGTGCACTCTCCCAATGGTAAAGCTTGGAAGCATTTCAATAAGGTATATCCAGAGTTTTTAATGGAATATTCATAAAATGTACATCCTTGTTTGTGTATTGATGGATTTAATTTATTTGGGTCCTTTATTGCACCCTATTCTTGTTGACTAGTTATACTATTAGTTTACAACTTGCCTCAAAGATATTTATAAAGCCAAAATCCATGCTTATATTTTATGGTCATTCTTGGTGCTCACAATCCAGATAGAAATATAAATGTTAATCTTTAACCATTAATTGATGAATTGAATTATATATGGTTAGTCAGGGCTTTAACATATGATGTCTCAAGAAAATTAAATTTTCAAATGAAGACAACAATATTGATGTGGACTATAAATGAATTTTTTTCATATGAGATGATTCATGTTGGAGCACACATGAAAAATTAGTTTTTCTATATTATGTGCATAATAATAAGCCTTTACCTTAATCAATGATGATACAACATGTTTTTTTCATTACCATAAAAGGTTTTTGCCAAGTCATCATCGATTCAGAAATAACATAAAATAATTATTAAAAGGTAAAGTTGAAAAAAATGTTACATCGTTGTCATTGTCGAGTGAAAAATTATATGATAAAGTTTCTTAGTATTACAACATTATATTTGGTTTTCATTATGAGAAGTAAAAGTTTCTTAGTTTTGATATGACCCATAATTGGATAAAGAAAAATATTTTTTAGGAGCTTTGTTATCATATGACTAATGTTATTCACCATAATTTGGATGTCATGCATATCTAGAAGAATGTATTTGATAATATTTTTAACATGATCATGAACGTGAAAAGAAAAAATAAGGACAATATAAAATCTAGAATGGATCTAGCTTTGTATTATGATTATGCATGGAAATATAGAGTTGATTAATGATGGGTTCCATATTACAAAGACCAAAGCCACATTTATCTTAGATAAGGATAAACAACTTTTGGTCTATGAATAGCTTAAAAGTTCGCAATTTTTTAATGAATATGTTTCAAACATGGCTAGATTTTTGAATTTAAAGGAATATAGATTGCATGAAATGAAGAGTTATGATTACTACGTGTTTATGCAAATACTAATTCTAATTGTATATAAGGCTTTTATTGTTAAAAGTGATATGGAATGCATTGACAGAGATTAATTACTTTTTTTAGAGATACTTATTCGAGCAAATTGAATATCCAACTCATGAAGCAACTTGAATGAACATTATTGAGATAATTTTCAATCTTAAAAGTATTTTCCCTCCTTTATTTTTTGACTTAATGAAGCATTTACCCATTTATTTAGCATATAAAGCAAAATTTAAAGGTTTCATGTTGTATAGATACATGTATTCATTTGAGATGTTAAGGATTACATGCATTCTAAGTAATTATCCATTTCCTTTTTCTAAACATTCAATTATTTAACTCTAATTACTTATATTCAGATACTTGTTCAACCTTTTTAAAAAATTAAAAATAAAACGCATGTTGAAGCTTTAATATATGAGATTTATATTGTTAAAGATATTTCAATATTTACCTGATATTATTTGAGCCTCGCTTAAAAACAAGAATCAACCACATTCCAATGATAATGGTAGTGAATTGCATTCAATTGGGATAAGCATATAATTATATGTTTTTAATATGTAAGCATTTAATTATTGTTATCTATGTTCACTTTCTTATAGACAATATTATCAATTATTGTTATCTTAATACATGTAAGTTATTTAATTATTCATAACTCCTAAGTTTAGATTTAACTATGTTATTGTTTTACCGTGAAGGGTTTTTAACTTTAACCAAGTGTTCAGGAAGGGAGCCAATACTGGTAGATTAAAATTTCTATCTTTGGATTCTAAAAAAAAATCTAGTATTATAATGAATATTTCATCAATGGATAAGTCTTTCATGCTAAACAATATGATGAGGGTAGAAAGAACTGTAAAAGTTAGGTTTGTGTAAAGAATTTTATTTCTAATGAGTATGGAGTTGATTATTATAACAAGTTACAAGAATTATTGAATTGCGATATCATAGGTCGCAAGATAAAATATTTTTATTCAAATGCTATTGGTATGATATATTTTGAGAAATTAAAGTAGATTGTCACCATGGTTTAGTTGAAATAAATAGAAAAGATAGATTTCACTACAACAATTATATATTTTTTTTCTATTCCAATGCACCAAAAAAAAAAACCCCACTAAAGATTTTCAACATGGACACTTTCATTTACCTAAGACTCAAATGTAGTCTATTTAGTCACCAATACAATAAGATAATAAGCTTAAATGATCCAAGATAGTTATAACATATTGATATCAACATTGTTATTAAATCTGAATCGATAAGTGAATTAAGTATTTGATAAATTTAGAACCTGACTGAAATCAAATTTTAAATTAGAATAAAAGTTAAAGTGATCAACCTACAACCTAGTCAAAACTTAGATTAATAAATTTAAAATAACATCATTTTATTTTTTTTAAAATGATAAAATAATACTATTTTAGTTTGAATTGGATTAATGTTTTCAACTTATAATTTGAGCTTTGATTGAATCATAAACCAAGCCAAGTTTAATAGCCTTTGCTTATTAGTACTACAAGATAAATATAATTAAAATTAAATCCTGAATCTAGTCCCATTCCATTTCCAATTTCATAGGAAAATGAACATGACCTTGTAAAAGGTTCTAACAATCCTTTAACTTTTTACCAGATTTTTCCAATGTCTCAAAATCTTGCAAAAATTAACGCTTTTAATAGAATTTTAACCCAACTTTACATAGAATAATACTTCATATCCTAGTCAAATTGAACTTAGAAAATCCAGTTTTACATTGAATTTTTTTTATCGTCAAACTTTTTTTCCGTAACTTGAGGTGAATTTAATTTATTGAGTGTATCGATCCCATTACTTTTAGGTTCTTTTGACAATTCCTACAAAATTAAAAAGGGATGGCACCACTTCCTCTATATACCCTATAATTTGGAGAGAGAAAAAAGAAAATGAAAAAGAAGAAGAAAAAAACCTAGTGGACCTGTAGAGATTAAAAGAAAGAAAACGGCCAAGGGGTTAGGGACATGAAAAAACACTGCCGCCACACCTATCTATACGTGTAAGGTTGCATGAAAATGTCAATAGGAAACTCCTCAGGGCTTTCTTGTCATTACAAGTCCTAAGAATACGAAGAAACTTGGACTATGAAATGCCTTAAGCGGTTTCCTTGTTCTCTCCGAACAAGCCAAGTGGTTTTTCTTCAGGTCTTCTCTGGTTTTTAATTCTCTCTCTCTCTGTCTGAAGAGAGAGAAAAAAATGAACAGGGTATTTTAAGACCATTTTATAAGATATTTTTTTTTCATTCACACGAAGTCGGTCGTTTTGTTTTGTAGATAAAGAAAGCTGAAAATAAGGTTTGTCTTTGTTTCCTTGCAATCAACTCCATATTTTCTCCCCTCATTCATTCAATCTTATTAGTATACCTCGGTCCTTTTCCTCTTTTTTCTTTCTTTTCAGTTTCATCTTTACCAAAACTCTCTTTGTTTGTTTGTATGTATGTGTGAGAACTAAAAAGATATGGTGATGATCTTTAAAGGATGAAAAAGAAGGTAGTTTTATGCCTTTTATGGGGTTTTCAAGAGCTCTTGGAGGAGGAATAGTGGAAGAACAACAACAATTAGAAAGCAAGCTTTTTGAGGGTTCTTTCATGGCTACTACTGCTACTAACAATAAAGTCATCAATCACTCAACTCATCTATTTGAACAGCAGCAGCAACTACAAAACCATCATCAACAACAGCAAAACCATCAGCAGCAGCAGCAGCAACATGATCCTCGTCATTTACAAGAGCAACATCATCATCAAATTCCTTATGGAATCATGCAGTCATCATCATCATCCTCAATCCCTGGGAACTTCATGTAATTTTTACAGTATCAAGAACCCATTTTAGAGTCTATTTTTATTATCTTTTTTAGAAGTCTAATTATTAATAATTAAGAAGGTTTGACTCTGCAATTTAATCATTTGTTTCTCTGTGGGTTTCTTTTGTTTTTACATGTGTACTTTTGGTGTCAGGAGCCAAGACGCTGGAGCTTATGACTTGGGAGAATTGGATCAAGCCCTTTTTCTCTATCTAGATGGACAAGACCCCTCCACTGTTAATCAAGACCAAAGACGTGAGCCCTCGCTCCCTCCTTCCCTCTCTCTCTCTCCCTCTCTCTCTCTCTCTCTCATTTTTTTACAGTATTCTTTCTCCTTTCCACTTTTCTGTTTCTGCGGGGAAGATTCTCTTTGGAAAGGGCTGTTCGAGGGTCACAGGGAAAACATGTTCAGCAGCAGATTGCAAATCTGCCTCTCTGTCAATAGTACTTTCTTTGACCAGATCCTGTGCCTTGCAGCTGCAAGAAAGATATTTTTTTTTTCAAATTTCAAGAAAAAAATGTTTTCTCTCGTTATTTTCCCATCCCCTTTTGAATTTATTTATGTTGCTTGTTGTTTGAAGCATTAGACCATGACATATAACAACCCTACGCAAATATCATGATCAATTCCTCACTCATTTCTCCATGTAATAGAAAGGATACGGATAGGGTATGGGTTATTTCAGCCTTTCTCTCTCTTCGATTCCTTCCTTTTCTGTTTTGATACCGTAGAGCTACAATTGCATGACGGTCCCTATACTTCACACTCATGTTCATACATCTCTTGCTTTGTATCCCTTCCCTCTCTCTCGGATCCTTTAATTACTCTCTCTCTCTCTCTCAAATTTATAGCTATAAAGAGAAGTAATGCTCAAGAGAATTTATGTTGATTTGGGTGTGTGTGTGCAGAGAGTGGTGCAGGAATGAGACCTCCAACTTTGAATATTTTCCCATCTCAGCCTATGCACGTAGAGCCATCAAAGGTATAACAAAATCAAAACCGTTAATAACTTAATTAATTTAGTGGTATATATACTTACTTTCTTGCTGGTTAAGTTAAACCTTATTATATATTATAGTACAGAATTTTTTTGTAACGGGTTTGTTTTGGATTTGGTAGGCTAATACTACTAGTGCTACTGGATTAGTTTCTTCAGCAACTGGTGGTTCAAAGAAATCATCAGAACCGTCCATGGAATTGGCCAATACAAGAAACGTTTCTGCACCTGGCCGTGAACCAGCTAAAGCCATCAAGGTAGAATAGGACTACTACTTGTACTTATAAAATAGAGCATTTATAATATTTAAATAATTAAAAAAAAATTAGAGTCTACATATATAACTGAGATTCTGTGATTCGAATTTGTATTTAAAATGTCCGAGTTTTTTGTTCTTTATGGCAGCGCGAAGGGAAACGTAAAGGTCCAACAACATCAAGTTCGGAGCAGGAAGGACCCAAGACACCAGACCCTAAGGTGACTTCTTTTGGTTCACTTTTTATGGCATATATTTTCACATTTGTTGAACTTTCGTGTAAGGTAAGAGCTTTGAATGTTTGTCACGATCGATTTTTATGCAGACATTGAGGAGACTTGCTCAGAATAGAGAGGCAGCAAGGAAAAGCAGGCTAAGAAAAAAAGTCAGTCTTTTGAAAATTATTGTCTTTGATTTGATTTGATTGCCAATTATTATTGTTCCCAAACCATTACGTTCAACTCATAAAATCATAAGGTTTGTTTCCTTTTCTTGGTTCATTATTACAGGCTTATGTTCAGCAGCTAGAGTCAAGTAGGATTAAGCTTACCCAATTGGAACAAGAACTACAAAGAGCCCGAGCTCAAGTGAGTAAAAAGCTTAACCTGCTTTAATTTATTGTTTTTTTATAGTGTTATCTTAGCATGTATCAAGGTTTTTTCTACTGTTCCTGCTAGGGCGTATTCCTATGTGGAGGTGGAGAACAAGGCCTTCCTGTTGGTATTGCCAATATTAACTCAGGTATTTATTTTTATATATATTTTACTCATTTTATTTTTTAGGGCATCAAAGTAATGACCTCTTTTCCATCTTATGATTTCTAGATGCTGCGTTTTTTGATATGGAGTATGCAAGATGGCTTGAGGAGCACCATCGCCTGATGTGCGAGCTTCGAGCAGCGTTACAAGAGCATATACCCGAAAATGAGCTCAGGCTCTTTGTTGACAACTGTTTGGCACATTATGATGAGATGATGAATCTCAAAATCATGGTTGCCAAGACCGATGTCTTCCATCTAGTTTCCGGCATGTGGAAGACTCCGGCCGAGCGGTGCTTCATGTGGATGGGAGGTTTCCGCCCATCTGAGCTCATCAAGGTACCGAACAACCTACCCTTTTCAACTATAAGTATTTGGTTAGTTTTCTTTCTTTCTTTTTTCTGGGTTCTTATTCAAGAACTTAGACATTGCAAAAGCATATATATAACATCATCTGTGACAAGAAATTAACAAAAAAGATTGCCAAAAAAAAAAGGTAGGTCGAGAACTAACAATATTTAATCTAATTTAAAACTTTTAGATTAGTTTGGTTTTCTGGAAATATCTGTTTTACACACACACACACATGTGCGTGCGCTCATAAATAAGAACGGTGAAATGATGTGTGAGGATATTATTAGATTTTGCACGAGGAATATTGGACGTTATAATTAATGCATGGTGCACAACTTTTGCCGGTGGGAGTGGCAAAGAGGATAGCCTAAAACACAAAGAAATTATGAGTATCAATGAGTGAAGAAACAGATGGTGAAGGTTTCTACTAATGGGCAGAGTTAGGTGTCAATCTAATAAAGCCCATGTTTGTTACTACAACTTGTGGTTTCATTCACACAAAAGAGAATGAGAAACAATTGCACGGCTATCCACTCCCTGTCTTTATCTTTGTTTTTCGTTTGCAGATACAATCATAGGTCTTGTTTTCATGTACATCTTTTTCTTTGGTCTCTAGTGAAGTCATTAACTAGTAGCTAACCCCATTCTTGTTTAGATTCTTTTTTTCTCGTTTATATTGCTAATTGTGTGCTAATAATGCAGATAATAGTAGGTCAAATCGAGCCATTAACGGAGCAACAAATCTTGGGAATATGTGGTTTGCAACAATCAACACAAGAAAATGAAGATGCTCTCTCTCAAGGGCATGAAGCTCTCAATCAATCTCTTTCAGATACCATAGCTTCTGAATCATTGAGCTACCCTCCTAATATGGCCAACTACATGGGCCAAATGGCTGTAGCAATGAACAAGCTCTCCACTCTTGAAGGATTTGTTAGACAGGTACGTACGTATGATAATGATCATCTCTAGCTCTCTTTAAGCTGCTATATATATATATATATATATATATTGGTGTCAAGTATATAATGCAGCTTTTGTTCGGCGAGTAACGTTAAATTTGCTGGCGGGCCCCTATATAGTGTGGTCCGGTAAAGGAATCCGGTCCTGTTTGGGTTGGGAAACCTACCCCAAACCATGAAACTGCTCCATGTCTCACCCTCGTGAGGTTGGGTGGTGGTTGCACATATATTCATGGTTTCTATGCGTGTATGTTATGCCATGATTTTATGTGGATTATCTGATCGTACATCAATTTTTTGAAAGAAAGCAACAGACAATACAGGATTCTTAGTACATTGGTAGGCACAAATCAACGTATTAAAGGTTTGTTTGTTTGTCCGGCCAGCCACGCTACAAACAAACACACACACAAGCCTATGCTTGAGCTACCAAACATGATCATATGGTGGTAAATTGATCATTACCAGCATCAAAGGTCTCACATGTGGCAAGAACTGGTGGTCCCACGGAGATAAATATCGACACGTTATGAGTGATCTGTTAAGCCCATGTTTGTATGATGTCATGGTCGTAACTGTTTGACTTGAAGACAACCTAAGTCCATTCTTCATAACTCTCTTTTTGACTGCTCAAAACCCAGCCTGATCAGCTGATCATAACCTCACTCGCTGGGTGTACCTTGAGTTGACTCGTTAAATCTTCAATGAAATTACCATTCCACTTGAGCTGCTCATCAGCATAAACTCCATTCTAGACCCTCCACCCTCGTTTTCACTTGGCAAACGAGGTCTCTCAGCTTTTCTTTGAAGATTTAGGGTTAGGTGGCCCCAAGTTTGAATGCTAGGTCAGTTCTTTGAAAAATATCACCTTAGGGAAGAATATTAGCAAAAGATTGATTAGAATTAATTATCAATCACGTTTCCATTGGGATTCTAATTCAAGTTATATTCCAGTCAAGATGTAGAAATTCATAATAATCATCTCAGGCATTCACAATATATATATGAGCAATAAATAGTTTGACCACTTCTTAATTGCCATCAGTTGACTTATATAATTAATTACATATAATACTTTGAATTTCCTGTTCTGGCCTAAATACATTATAATCAGATCAGAGGAGGGCACTAGTTAGCGTACAAAGATTAATTGTTTGAGATTGATGCATTACTTTGTAATTAATTTCTAGGTTAAACTTTCTATTGTGACTGCATTTTTTTTTAATAATTTATCAAGCTTCTAGACATGTGTGATAGTAAGAATATTTACCAAGACTAACACACGTTACACAGGCTAAATTTTCCATTCTCAAATTTTCTTCTTATAACTCGATCGTTTGACAATCAAGACCCCAACTATCACAAAGTCAGGAGTGGATGTAATTATTTATTATAGTTAAGAACCTAATTAAGAAGATAATTTAAATTTTAATGTTGTTTTTATGGTCAAGCCTAATCACACCATATTCTAAATGACGACATGCATGAGTTTTTATTTATTTTTTCTATTTGGAATTTCTTTGATGTGAACTATTCGTTTGATATAAATTAACTTATGTTTTTTTTTACCTACAGGCAGATAATTTGAGGCACCAAACAATTCACCGGCTGCAACAATTACTCACAACCCGTCAAGCCGCAAGGTGTTTGCTTGCTATTGCCGAGTACTTCCATCGTCTTCGAGCTCTCAGCTCCCTCTGGTTGGCTCGTCCCCGGCGAGAATAATGAATAATAGAAACCCTAGATCCTTAGCACCACTTTTATATCTCTTAGTATCACTCCCCCTTAATTATCAAACATGTCTTCTATATTTCTTTTCCTCGTCGTCTACAGAGAGATGTATAGATAGACCAAATAGTGGATTAAAAAAATTTGAAGTGGTAGAACTCTCAATTTCTCAGTTGATCAATATTTCTTCTTTGAGAGATTATTTGAAGTAATGATTTGGCAGCCATCTTTGACCATGAATGCATAGATGGTCAGGAAGGAGAATTGATGAAGATGGAAAAGAAGATAATTAGTGCTAACTAGAAAGGGGTTAGTTTGAATTAGAAGATGACCGAGGACATTAGGGCCTTTTTATTTATATTTGTGTTAGAAAAGACAAAAGTATTTGGTTCCAGAGAGAAAGAAAAGTGCTGAAAGTTGAAACTTGAAAGTCCATCAGGACTAGGTGTTTGATGCATGCTTGCGTTTTATCCCGTGGCCTGAGATCATGAATTTGAAACTGACAAGTTAACATCTACATTGTATATATATATATATGATACTGTATTTGGAAGAATAATAGAGGTTATTTTTTAAAATATTTTTTGTTTTAAAATGTATAAAAATAATGTTGTTTTTTTGAAAATTTATTTTTGATATTAATATATTAAAATAATTTAAAACTAAAAAAATATCAATGTTTTTCAAAAACAGAATCCAACTGTGACGTAAAACACCTTCCAAAAAGCTCCATTTGAAAGCTGTGGTATAGATATCATGGAAAATTGGGTCCTGCTTGTGTTCACGGACCATGAAAGAAACAGTGAACTTTTCTCGTCCAGGCCGCAGAAGAGATTTTTCCCTCTCTCTCTCTCTCTCTTTGAAACTATGGAAGTTTATAAAATGTTGAAAAGAAAAAAAGAAATTTGACGGCGTCTGAAATCGTTTAGGGTGCTGGATCTAGCCATCTTAGTGGGCTTCATCTAAGTTTAAGTTAACCCAAATGGGTCTTGTCGAGGTCATTTTATTAGAATGAAAAATTAAGAAACATTTAGAGGGCCCTACCGGGTTCGAACCGGTGACCTCTTGATCTGCAGTCAAATGCTCTACCACTGAGCTAAGGACCCCATTTGATAAAAAACTGTTCTTTAATAAAATAATACTAGTTTATTAAAGTTCCTTCAACAATTGCATATTTGTTGTATGCCAAGCGTCGATGTGACGTAGTTTTTGTTTGATATTGCTGTGCTTTCAAAACACATCTGGTTTTGGATTACAAACAATATTTTATAGCAATTATCACTTTAAAAAAATAGTTTGCTTTTAAAGCAAAACATGTTCTCTTGTTTTTAACCAAAAAAATTGTTAAGAACAACTTTCTTCATTATTTTTTAAATACATGCTAGTATACTTAGTATTTTATATAATTCTATTTCATAATCTTTACATATGAATATAACCTTATTCAACTATTTGAACATTATTTTTGTCACACAAAACATCACTTAAGCTTAATATAATCTCGAATTTTTTTTTTAAACCCAAACCATATTTCTTGCACACATTAAATCGATTTAATAATATCAAGAAAAAATTTATAAAATTTAATTTTAATTTTAAATTGGACAAGAAATCAAGTTAGAATATTTTAATGTTTAAGAAAGGAAACTAACTATTTTATTTGAATACCCTATTTTTTAACCACTCGATTATGCGGAAAAAATAATATTAGTACATGTTTTACAGCTCGGTGAAATAAGATATTTGTAAAAATTTTGTGCAATAACTCAATAATTCCAATACTAAGAAATGCAATGGAGGAGTCCATATTTTTGCACCTTTAAAAATAATACCTTTAAATTAATTTATAAGATAATTACAAAAAACCTCACATAGTTTTTTTTTCTTTTCATTTACTTTCTTTCAAAAATTACAATTTATATACCCAAGAAATATCAATAAAAAATGTCAGATTAATTACAAATTATTATTATATTTCAATTAATGACTAAAAAATCTTTATATTAAACAATACAACTTTGTCATCAAATTTCTTATAAAGAAAAACTAGCCATTAAAACTCTTTCTCTCCCATATTTTATTTCTCTTGATAAAAAAAAATGTAGACATTTCAGCCGCTAAAAAACACTATTTTTGCTTTCTTTCTCTTTACTTTATAATCCTTTTGATTTAAGCAATTAGATCTGCTAAGAAAATATGGTTGAGAATAATTGTAAGATGAGTAGCAAAATTTACACAATCCTAGCCACCAGCCTTATAATCTTCATCTTTCCCTCTAACCTTCATCGCTGACCACTCAAGTAGCCACCCCTTGTAAGATGATGTTGGTTTATAATGCTGCTTATTTGTTGATTGTATTTTTATTGAATTCTAGGTTTTTTTGCCCTTAGATTCTGATTTGATTATATTTGAGATCTATTGTCTAAGCTGGTGATTTATATATTTTTTTCCTCATGAATTTTTGTTTCTCAGGAGAATTGCATCGAGTAAATGTTGACGACATAAATTATTTTGATAAGAAATGTTTGCTATTTGAAATTTGTGTTACGCTCATGTACTTGGATTCAAATGGTTGATCTTTTATGACCTCACTCTCAATGTCATGGATAACAAATTACATAGAGATGAACCTATCAAAACTGATAGAGATTGTGATTTGTGTATGATTTCTGTCTTGTATTTATTGTATAGAAAAAATATTTATATATGTATAATGATAATTCTATTAAGGATGTAATTTATATAAAAAAATATATAATAGTCTTTCCTAACCGTATTCCTGATTTCTAGTTTTCCTAATATGTATTTTTCTAATCGCTAAATTAACTTCTGTCAACGCTCCCCCTCAAATTGGTGTAAAAATATCTCGTATGTCTAAATTTTTGAGAGAGAAATGAAATACTTTACTTGATACTGTTTTAGTGAGTATATCGTCCAATTAACCTTTAGATTTAACAAAAGGAAAAATCATAGTTTTCTCATCAAGTTCCTGTTTGATGAAATGTCTGTCTACTTCCATGTATTTAGTTCGATCATATTAAATTGAGTTGTTGTTTATGGCAATTGTAACTTTGTTGTCACAATACATCTTAATTTTAGTATCCATAGAATATCCTAGCTCTTTAAGTAATTCTTTTATCCATAGTACCTCATATAATCCTTTAGTCATTCCCCTAAATTCTGCTTCAGTACTAGATAGAGCAACAACCTTTTGCTTATTACTTTTCACAGTTACCAAGTTTCCCCGAATAAAGATAAAGTATTATGAAGTAGATTTTCTGTGAGTTAGATTCCTGGCTTAGTCTGCATCAATATAACCAATGATGTTAAGGTGATCATTATTTGAGAAGAGAGTTCATCTTCTTATAAAAGACTTTAAGCATTTAAACACTCACAATGATGTCTCTATGTGTACTTCACTTGGGTTGTGTATGAATTGATTGACTGCATGTGTGATATCAAGACTTTATGTGATAGGTAAATAAGTTTCCCCCTAAATTTTGATATCGTTCTTTGCTTATAGGAACCTTATCAGGGTGTTTAGCTAAACAATGATTATGTACAATTGGTGTATGCACAAGTTTGTAGCCCAACATACCTCTCTTATCTAATAAATCCAATGCATACTTCTTGTGATAAGAATATGCCCTATCTTGATTTGTATACTTCAATCCTAAAAATGCCCTTCCTTTGAGATTTCTTTTTCATCATTACCTATTACTATCATGTCATCAACGTAGATATTCAAAGCCATTGTTTTCCCTCAATTTCATTTTAGAAATAATGTATGGTTTGAGTTTTTTTTTTTGGCTAAATCCATGCTTCCACATTACTAGACTAAATCTTCCAAACCATACTCGGGAGGACTATTTCAATCCATAAACTAATTTTATAAGCCTGCGCATCATATTTTTTGCTCTTCTTTTAGTAAAACCAGGGAGAACGTCCATGTAAACTTCCTCCTCTAAATCTCTATGAAGAAATGCATACTTTATATCAAACTAATGTAAAGGCTAATCCAAATTTATTGCTAGTGATAAGAGTATTCAGATCGTGTTTAGTTTGGCTATTGGTGAGAAAGTTCCCTAATAGTTTATGCCATATATTTGTGTGTATCCTTCAGCCATCAATCTCGTCTTGTATTGCTCTATTCTCTCATCTACTTTATACTTCACAATAAGCACCCATTACATCTAACTATCTTTTTTCCAGCTGGCAACATAGTTAGCTCCCGGGTATTGTTATTCTAGAAAGCCTTCATTTCATCATAAATAGTCATCTTCCGGTGTTAATCTAACATGACCTTTTTAATGTTTTGTGAGACCTGTTTTGAGGATATTTTTACCATAAAGACTTTTTTAATACATTAGACATGTTATGGGCTGGGATAAAATTTGCAATGGATTATTTGGATTTCCTTCTGTTTTTGGTAAGTACCGGTTTGGAGGTACCCCTAATTATACATGTGAGGTAAATTGTACTTAACAGGATCAGGTGAAATAGAAAAGTCAGAAGATGTTACCTCATTTATAGTAGGCGTAAATAAAAAAATAAAAAAATTGATTAAAGCGAGATAACAAAAAAATATAACTGAAAAAATCAAACCATGAAAAAAAAAACTAATTACAAAATTAAAAAACATTTTGGTTCTGTCTGATTTGGGTTTTAAAAGGTTGAAACTGAATAAACTTGACTAAACCGAATCGATTCAAATAGAAATAAAATAACTGGTGGTAGTGTGGTACTATAAATAGTTTTTAGATTCATCTACTTTTTAGTTTTTTCTTTTAACCCTAGCAAACATAGTCGTCACCCCCTACCTACTCCCTCTTGTTCATCTCTTTATCAAAATCTAGAAAATCCTTCTTTGAATCTTAGCCAACAGTCTTTATGCATTTCCACTTACTTCTTGAAGGGGAGCTAGCTTGAAGGGAAAGGAACACTCTGTATCTTAGCAGTAGTCTTCATGCACTTCCTTTTACTTCCTGGAAAGGAACGTTGGGATTTTGGAGATAATCAAATGTTCACCAGTGAAGAACACTTATTGGATGGTCTCATGCCAACATGAGATGCAAACTCAGTAAATAGGTTTTTTTCTAGTTTTTTCTTTTAATTAACCAAACCAAAAAAAACCAAAACTGGTCGGTTTGAATCGGTTTCGGTTTTGATTTTCTTTTAAAAAAAATTGATTTGGTTATTTTTTTAAATAAAATCCAGACCGAACAGAAAATGTTCATCCCTAATTTATAGGGTCAGGAATGTCCTCACAACTCTGATCTAGTTATATGTTACAACTCTGATCTAGTTATATGTTGGAAAGGAGGCTGTTCAATGTGGCTGAAACATGTAAGTTGGTATGTATAGTTGGTCTCCTACTCTGATGGTTAGTATAAACCCAATCTGATTTTTGCTGTTCATTTATATTCTCATAAGGAAGATCAAAAAGTTGTGGATGCCCCCTTTGATGAAGGCCATTGATGGAGTCGCAGATTTGAAGTCATACTTTGGTGCAAGATTCTCTCTGAAGTCAGGCATTAAACCTAGCGAGCTTGTCTTCTAGGTAAAACTGATTTAGTTCTCCCACACTAATCATATGATTGTTCTTTATGGCAATGCTCTTTATTACAAAACATTCTACATCCAGAGCATAATTAGGGTACGTGTTTGCCCAAAAGAATGAGGAAAATGAAAAACCAAATGCAAAGGTTGTTAAATAAATCTAATCAATTTTATGTTTGCGTTATTGAAACATCAAACCGGTTCTGAATAAAAACTGCTTTACTACATAATTTTCTTGAAAGCAACACAGAGATTAGGATCCTAGCAATGAAGAAGGAAAACTAGACACCAGGAAATCCAAAGATTTTTTTTTATTAAGAAACATTTCCAACCAACACAGCAAAAAACTGAAAGCAGAACAAGAAACAGAGTATTTTCCTTTTGCTCAGAGCATGCTATCAGCACGAGATGGCAACCTCCTGAAGAAATTGCTGGGAACTGATGGTTGCTTGCTGCGAAATCTAGGATGTCGCAGCCAGAACAAGCCTGTAACCAAGGTAATTACTTTAAAAGGTGTTATATAGAGCACCACAGCTGCAATGAGGCAGAAAATCACGAAGAGGCTGGTTGCTCTTGCGTCTCTCCAGCTGAGCAGAGCCTGAAAACGTTCCCCTTGTGTGGCCATGTCTCCCATCACGGTCTGGATCCTTCCGGCAACACTCCTAAGTCTGTCATACCTCATTCGAGCGACATCTTGTTGCTTTGATGTCGGAAAAGTGTCAAACTCCTCATCCAGTTCATCTGGGTGAACTGCTTCTGCCCATGAAAGCTTGGTATCCATGTGAGGGGGGTGCCTTGGGCGGAGACGGTAATTCCATATTCCGATCAGGAACATGTAAAGAAAAATAGTAGGCAGAATTAGTTCCGGGTAGCAGACCAATATGAAGAATAAAACATGAACTAAGGCTGTTGTGACTGGGTTCTTCCATTTACACACTTCACCAAGCCACTTGCTTATTGAGATCACACCAGAAAAAAGCGACACGATACGGAAGAAGTTAGCTTTGCTTCTTCTCATGCTCCACATGTGAGAATCCACGTCCAGCATGTACTCCACAATCTCTTTCCTTAGTGGTGGCTCAGCTCTGCCAAGCCTTACTGCTACAATATTCATGGCCTGATATCTCAAACTGTCTAGCTGATTCACGGTAAAAGGATGCAAATAATGCATTTTCGGCAACAAGGGGTTCCCATATAGGTAAATCATGTTTGCTAGTGATAGGCAGGTGAATCGAACTGCTAGTTGGAGTTCTCCCATCTTTTTCAGTCCAGATGGTTGTAGGACTAGAAGTGGATAGGAGTTCGTGTATATTCGATCTGTTTCCAAGGTAGATAGTCGAATTCTTACCTTTCCAATTCTCGAGTCAATTCGAGCTCCACCACCAGTTGCCGGTTTTTCACCCCCACCCAAGTGGCAGTTGTCAAAAACTCCCAAGGTAATCACCGTGGAAGGGTCGTACACCTCCCATGTATACTGCTCATTCCACTTTGGATTGAAGTTTTCGATGATCGTTCTGGTCCGTACCCACTTCAGCCCATACTTGGCTACACAATAAGCATCAGTAGTTCCTCTCCCTTCCTTCGTTTTCATTGGAAGAAGCCCTTGCGCACTTAGGACACCGACTTCCAGGATTCCTATAGGGTGCTTCCAGAGCTGCCAAGCTGTTGGTCGTTGGTCGCTTATATACATTGTTGATTCGTCTAGTACATGGTAAGCACCCTCAAGGCAAACTCTGAGATGAAGCCTAACTGAAAATTTGAGTTCGTGCCCCTTGTCTCCCTCCAGAGCACCGAACCCAAATCTTTCAAGGTTGAACCACTTGGAGTGAACTGGCCGGTAATCCAGGCGCCTCTCAAAGATTTGGAGTGGCAAATCTACTCTCCCCACAACTTCATCTTTTCCAGGACTCGCTTTATTTTCGACAGTAAGTATCAACTGCTCCTCAAAAGGCTCTGCTGCTACAAAGATCAGATCTTCATTCCACATAGGGTTTGTTGTTCGGGTTGGGCATAGCTTAGTTTTGAGTATCTGGTTTCCAACTTGAGCTTTCACCAAAACTTGTGGCAACTGACTTCGGTCAAGCGGTTCTACATCGTGAGCTTCAATCACATTTACCCTAAGATACCAAAGTTTTGGTGAAACATAAACCTTTGATCGAATATTGAGAACACCCTCCCTATGAACTGAAGCAGCATCTGAGTGCCAGGCCTCCGGAAATGCTTCATCAGCCTGTGTACCCATCCAAACTGCAAGCATCACCTCTCCTTTCACCTTGTTATCTCCATGGAGAGCCTCTAATCTATACCATTGAGGGGCTAAGGGGCTGTCTGGTGGAACCCTTGTAGGCACTTCATGCATGTCAAAGACCACCTTTCCTACGTGATCATCTCTTTTCACTTTCTGTCTATCTCTTAGTATTACTTCAACTACCGAAGACTGAATTTTCTCCTTTGAGAATGCAAAAACCTGTTTCCATTCAGGGTTGGTCTTCTTCTCAAAATGCTGTGTTTCTCCTTTATAATTCCCGACTTTAACTTCTATGTAGGGGTCGCAGCTTCCAGTTACTGGGTTTGTGGGAAGATCTTTGGCTTTCACAACTCGGACATACAGATGAAACATCTGCTCCACAAGATCATACGTGCTTGTTGCTCTTTCACTGCTAATCCACCCACCTCCACCGCGTGGTCCTCCATGAGGCCAACGTTCCCCAAGCTGAGGCTTTGTGTCCTTCAATTTGA
This sequence comes from Populus alba x Populus glandulosa, assembly GCA_033617975.1. Lineage (NCBI taxonomy): Eukaryota > Viridiplantae > Streptophyta > Magnoliopsida > Malpighiales > Salicaceae > Populus > Populus alba x Populus glandulosa. The sequence goes on along the minus strand of CM066148.1, from coordinate 5,172,356 downwards.
AATCATCTTTGTGGTGAGGTGCAGCTAATGGATTCATTGGTGCAAAATCGAGGGCACCCTTTTCCAGTGATTTTTCCTAAGAACTTCTTCCAGCAGCAAAGCTTGCTGCTTGCGTATTGATGCACAGGATCGACTCCAATTAACTCAGTCCGCAAGACTTGTGGAAGTTGAAGTATCTTTAGTTGCTCGTGTAGTTTCAGTGCCTGAAGTGGAAACAGCAAAATCAATATTGATTAGAAGAACCGATGCAGTATGTATGGAAAGGACTGTTCATCTATATGCCATAGAGATTTAATTTCTCACCTTCACATGCAAGAAGAATTTTTGCAGCCAGAGTTGCTCATCTTCACCTCCTTTCGCTGACTCATATCACAGCCAGGAACTCTTACCCTTCCAAGAAAGCCGCGATCAGCAAATGATCTGTTCTCCGAGTGTTATGATTTTTTAGGCATTTGGAATCTTTGAGGGTGATGAGGAGGCACTGATTGCAAGGAGGCTCAAGTGCAGTAGGAGTTTAGGTTTTAAAAGCTATCTGCTTAAAACCAAGTTTATATAATCCTCTTGCTGAGGCTTAACTTGAGAGCATGTACCAACTCCGCTAACAGTTTAACAATACCTGTCTGGTTTGCTTTGAGCAGAAAAAAAAAAGAATCTTAATTTTGGAAGGAAAAGGGAGAATTACTAAGAACTGCTGCAATGCTACGAGTTCCACTAGATGAAGTGTAACGGGGAAGGCTTGTGTTTTGCTTACAAGAATAAATGCAAGGTTGGAATGGTCCATAATGAGTCTCAGATTAGGAAAAGGTGATTGCCACCCCACTTGAAAGGACAAAGATAATCTTTTTAGTTTTTAAAATAAAGTGATTCAGTGCATGTTCACTATCCTAGATTCTTTCAGCTATCTTAGCTTTATAAAATTGTCAACTCAAAAATTAAACTATCCACATATTACCCTTCAATCTCCGGTCCAGAAAATCTTGTCTTTCAAGGCATGGCAATTCTGGTTACTTTATTTGAGCTGCATCACTTAGTGAGGACAGCTCGCTCCTGATCTCTTATTTCTGGGTTCTGAAGCAAAGCTAATGCGAGGAAAAGGAAGCAAAAACCATTAACTTTGGAAATTTTTATGAGTTAAAAACACCGTGTGGGTTCTGAAGCAAAGCTAGTGCGAGGAAAAGGAAGCAAAAACCATTAACTTTGGAAATTTTGATGAGTTAAAAATACCGTGGTGAGCTTAAAGAAAGAAAAAGGCAGCCTAGAAATCTGTTTCTTGCACATAAAGATGCTTCATCCAGTATTCTCTCTATCTTTATTCTTCTTTAGTTTAATTTCTTGCTGTCAGGATGACTTTCTTCATGGAAGGTATGGAAATTCTGTTTCCTTCATATAAACCGATTCCCTTAATTTAGGTCAAAAGGTCATCAGTAGCCATGGCACCAGAGCTGCTGTGCTTAAAACTCTTTGTAGCTTGTACTTGGTTTTTTGGTAGCTTAGGCAGTGACAGACCAGGCTCCTCCCTCCTCCGTCGTTGGATTCTATTTTGCAAAGTTTTTCGGACCAAGAATAAATATCCCATTTACAGATTGAGCATCTTTTGCTTTAGAGAACTCTGAATAATGATGGCTCCGCTAAGAATATTTCTGTAGATATGCAAATCGTTGTTAGCAGAAGGGCACACTTGGTGCATTTGCGAGGAGAAAAGTAGACTGTAAAGTAGAGCAGTCTTGTTTTTATTTAGATGCTTCTGATCAGTCGACCACCATGATTATTGGTTGATCACGACGGCCATCTGGATGATGGAATTTATGCGATTCATTTGTCTGATAATTATTATGCAATGACTGATGCCAAACTCGTACTTCAAAGAATTATTTATAAGATGTACTTGTCGCGGAACATGTTCCAAATATCTCCTGCGCGCGCTGGCATTCTTCCCGCAAGGAATTACCTAATTAGCTGTATCTTTATTTTCAACGAAATATTAGAAATTATGCAGAAGAAATGGTTAAATCCATCCTCCGATACTCCAAGATGATCATTGATTGATGAACATTATTTTTACATTAAAAGAAAAACAGCACGGCATTCGATAAATCACGAGCCAACTATCTATTTTACTATCATAATTTCATTATATTTTCCTTTGTAATTGTTTTTAGTTATTAATTAATAAAACAATTTCATTAATTTATATCTCATTTTCTTTTATTAAAAAAACATAGGGGCACAATGATAAAATAACTAATATATCCCAAGGTACGATGAGCAAATGATCGAGACTAATATTGACTTTGTAGTTTAAGATATTTACGAGTTTGATAGCAATTACAGTTCAAAATACTTTGTGATAAAAAATATATTAAAATAATATATATTTTTATTTTTTATATTAACATATTAAAATAATATAAAAATATTATACAATACTTTAAATGGTGTGAGGGAATCACTGTTCCCCCACACAATGTACTATGGATTACAGCAGTAATCCACGGTACACTCTTCTTTTTATTTTTTTCAACATTTTTCTTTTATTTTTTTGTTTTTTTCTTTTTTTTTCCAAAATTACTTTTTTTTTCAACTTTCCTATTTTTCTTTTTCTTTTTGCATTTATTTTTTTTCAAAATTATTTTTGTTGATTTTACTTTTTAAATATTGACTTGATTAAAAATTTCACTTTGTAATTTTTTTTCTTTAAAATACCATGGATTGCTGCGGTGTTTTTCCACATAGTTTTTCTATTTTATTTTTTTATTTTTCAAAATTATATTTGTCAATTTTTTTTAATATTGAGCTAATTGAAAATTTAGTTCTATAATTTTTTTCTTTAAAATATTGTTGATTGCTACAGTGTTTCTCTGCATGGTTTTTTGTTTATTATTATTTCTCTGAAATTATCCTTTTTTATTTTATTTTTTAATATTGAACTGATTAAAAATTACAGTTACAATATGTGAGGAAAATATTGTAACTTTCCTCGAAAATTACTGTGGATTGCTATAATGTTTTTTTCCACATGATTTTTTTCTGTTTTTGTTATATATTTTTTAAATTATCTTTTTCAATTTTATTTTTTAAATATTAAGCTAGTTAAGAATTGCAATTACAAGTAAATACAAGTTTTTCCTCACAAAACACTATGAATTGATATAATTTTTCCTCACATGGTTTTTTTCCAGTTTCTTTTGTGTTTTCTTTTTTTGTAATATTTTTTTTCAAAATTATCTTCGTTGATTTTTTTTTTTTAATATTGAGTTGGTTAGAATATAACTTTGTAATAAAACTTAATCATGTGGGGAAAACACTGTAGTTTTCCTTACAAAACATTGTTAATTGCTACAATGTCTTTCCACATGGTTTTTTTTTTCTTATAATTGTTTACAAATTATCTTTGTCAATTTTATTTTTTTAATATTGAGTTGTTTGAGAATTACAATTATAAGTCATTACAAATAAGGCTAAATCATGTGAGGAAGCACTATAGCTTTCATCACAAAACACTCTGAATTACTATAATATTTCCAGCATGATTTGTTTTCCTTTTTTTTGGTGTCTGTTTTGTTATTTTTTTTTTCTAAATTTTGTCTCTGTAGATTTGTTTTTAATATTGAGCTGATTAATAATTTAGCTTTATAATTTTGTTTCTTTAAAACACTGTAAATTGTTGCAGTGTTTTCTCATATGATTTTTTCCAAAATTATATTTGTTGATTTTTTTTTAATATTGAGTTGGTTAAGAATTATAATTACAATAAAGCTAAATCATATGAGGAAAGTGTTGTAGTTTTTCTCACAAAACACTGTAGATTGCTACAATATTTCTCTAAATGATTTTTTATTTTATTTTACCGGGGAAAGCACTATAGTTTTCTTCACAATACATTCTCAATTGCTACAATGTTTTTTCTCATGAGTTTTATTCATTCCAAAATTATCTTTGTTGGTTTTTTTTAATATTAAATTAATAAAGAATTTAACTTTGTAATTTTTTTTGCTTTTTATTAACAAAAAAGTTAAATCATATGCTGAAAGCACTGTATTTTTCCTCACAAAACACTGTAGATTGCTACAAATCATTTTGTTCAGTCTCTAAGTTTTTGATCATCAATATAATTTCGTTATGAAATATTTACTTAATTATATTTTTAATTTTTATTATTTATCTAGCGCTGATTTATAATTATAATATTTTTTTTATAATTCATAATTCATAATTATAATACTATTAAGAATATTTTTTTATAATCGCACATGTTATCTCATTAAAAATGAAACCGCGTTTACAAAGAGTAAGTTGCCTAAATTGTTACGTGGGAAAACGATAAAAGACATTCCAAGTCAAACAAAAACTGAATTTAACCAATTTGACTGGAAGCTGGAAACATGGGGCAAGCGGCTAAAAAAAAAACTAGATGACAAGCGCTAATCGTGGTGGTCTCTAGAGGAGAAATCAGTGAACAGACTCGAAAAAACTGAAGAGTTAAATTAACACAAGAAATGATGGATTTAAAGAAAATTGGCTGGCAACATTCATGCAAGCAAGATCTAGCTATCCATCCTATATATAACCTTTACACTTTTTATTCACAATTACTCCATACACGGTTTCATTTTTTAAATACATTGTAGGGCATGGTTGTTAAAAATGTGTTTTACCTCGTAAAATCATCCGATTTTACGAGTTAAAATACAAAAAACATTTAGAATCGGGGTTAAAACTCGAAAACCAGTAAAATCAGGTTGACTCGGTCAAACTTGCATAAAATCGGGCTGACTCTGAAAAAATGTAAAAAACGGACCGTGTAAACGAGTTTACCAATTTTTTCACTTTCACGGTTTCACCACCGTTTCACCGTGAGTTTGTCAAAAACACAAAGTAACCAGAGTTGCAGAGCAGACAATTAGAAATGCAACTCTCCCAGACTCCCAGTCTCCCCTTTCCCCTTTCCCCAGCAAATTAAAAAATCACACTCCCCCGATCCGGAGCGTTCTTGGCGAGACGAAGGTAAGAATTGATTCCCAATCCCAAGCTTTGTTTTTTCTGTCTAATGGTGCTGAATCTGCTGATTAGAGACAAAAATTATCTAGGAATTCTGTGCTGCATTATCTAGGATTATCTAGGCTTCTGGGTATTCTACTATTACTTTGTTTGCTGCTGGAGTGCTGGGTATTTTTTCGGAGTGCTGATTCTGAATCTGTGTTTGATCTTGCTTTGGTGTTGCAGATTCTGCAATTTTGTATAGACAACGAAGCATTCCAGCCAAGATTGCACTCTTGGACTGCCATACTTTATTTTCAGTACTAGGACACAAGAAAAGCCTGCTGCATTCTTGTATGAACGTAGAAACTCCTCGTAAGTTCACTGCCAAGGCACTTCCATGGATCTGGTTTTCTTTTTTCCATCAGTAGCTTTTTTCCTGTTTGCGTTTTTATCCAGTCAAATTCATTGTTTTACTAGCTAGTAGGGCCTTCAAATATTATATTCTCGTTGAAATTTGAGAGTCCAAGACATGTTGATGAAATGCATGCATCTGTTGATAAGCACGAAAATTTTCAAATGTGAATGAAAGAAAAAATGTGAAACTCTGAACTTGACCCCCATTGACCTTAGCATGAAAGCATGGATGGGCTACTGAGATAAATGATACAGAAAGCTTGTCGCAAAGATTTCCAAATTGTCATTTAAGTACTGCTCACGAGAATAACCAATCAATTCTTCCTTCTTCTTTTTTTCCTTCTTCTCATGTTCTAGTCTCGGCTAGCGCAGTCTTAGCTTCACAAGATGTGGCCTAAGAAAATAAGCTAGGACTTCAATGTTTTCTTCTGGTTACAGCTAGGCCTTCGTATTGAAATATGTATTATGCCCAGCAGTGCCTTCAATAAAGAATAAAAAGCGCAAGATGGACAAGTGTTTAAGCTGTGTAATAAAATCAACGAGAACAGTGATAATTAATATAATTTGAGTAAAGAAATAACTCAGAAGGAATGCAACTTCGAGAACAGTGAGAACATATTTGTCCTTTGGCAATTGGCTTGTATAATTTTTACCTTGTTGAACATAGGTTGAATCTGGAATTGGTTAGTTCATGTTCTTGTCTTTTATGGCTGGAACAAAGTCAATGATTGGCAACTTCTATTCTATGTGTTGGGCATTAATACTATTTGTCGGGCTTGCACATGCAATTACATATTGTATTCTTGTCCTGTTTTTATGCTCCGAAGGCAGTGTGTTTAATCTCTTGATATTCAAATTTCAAAAACTTAGCTGAACAGGAATGAATATTGGAAAGTGTCTGCTAAATTTAACCTTAGAGAGAAACAAATTTCCGAACAACCTCTACTCCAATTCTTACATTCAACTTCATGCTGTAGATTTATTGTGAGATCTGAGATTCCATACTTTCTAAGTATTTTCTTTTGTTTTTATTTGTTGACTTTGTAGACAGAGACATTTTCTTCTTACTGTTTTCCCCATTATCTATGATTTCTTAAAACTTGAATCTGGGAAATTTATGGCCATGTAATTGCCTATTTGTAGAAAAATACAATTGTCTTTGCTGAGAGTGTTTTCCCCATTATCTATGGTTCCTCTTAATACAGTTCAATTTGCCCCTCTAAATTATGTATTTTAAGATGTTTGGATATTTGTATTGTTTATTTTACTTGTATTTGAATTATGTATTTTAAGATGTTTGGATGTTTATTTTGTGATTTTACGATTTTAGTTAAAATATTTTACTTGCGATTTTACGATTTTTAATTAAAAAATTTTAAAAGCGTTTTTGACAACCTTGTTGTAGGATCTTGTCAACGTCGACTCTTTCAAATCTTTTTTTTTTTTTTAATATATGTATCCAAACAATATTATGCATGTAAGAATCGTAATGTCCACGTAATACAAAAATATCTTCTTCTCGAGATTGGGGTTAGGTCAATTGGATAAAAGAGTATTTAATTGTTTTTAAAAATACTTTTGTAAAAAAAAAAAAAAAAAAAACTAAGTTGTTTGTGATGGAGGTGTGCTCAAGTGTAGTTCTATACTATATCTTTTTTTTTTTTTTGAGATTTCAACCCCTAAACAATATCCTTCCAAACCATCTAGAAATTAAGATCCGGATTATTTAAGAGCCAGGTGGGTTTAATAATGCGGTTTATTACGTGGGTCAGACAAAATCATTCGCCTAACAAATTAATTACAACCTTTGAAGCAGTAAAGGAGTCTTTAATTACAACCTTTGATGCAAGACAAGTTAGTTTGGACTTCATCTTAAGTGAATACTACGTGGGTCAAACAAAATCATTCGCCTAACAAATTAAGTGCAATACAAAAAAAAAATGGCCTAACAAACTCTGATCATACGTGTAAGAGAAAAGTCAAACCCCTCGTACTGTGTGTTTTTATAGATTGGACCAAAAAAATAAAAATAAAAACTCTATCCTCAAAGTTTCTATAGGATCGAGATGAGATTTTTAAGAACGAAGGCCTACCCATTTAACCTTCCACTTAAGGAAAAAAAAAAGATAGGATAATAATATCTTGACATTGTGATTATGGACCGTATTATCATCCAAATATGCTCTATAAAATCTTATTTATAATGTGAACAGAAAAGAGCCGGTGGTTTCGAAGGTGGAAAGCAAATTAATCCCTACCAAATTTCAAAATGAGATCTATACATAAAGTAAAATTCGCAAAAAACTATTCTTAAAAAATCATATAAACAATAATAAGTGATATTTGAGTTCCTTGTAGTACAATCCAATCAAATCACTAAGCCACTTGCAACCTTATCACATTTTGATTCCATATAGGACCTTACGTGTATAACCCCATGAGAGATCAATCGGTGAAGTTGCTGTTGGTGGAGGTGTATTCAAGTGTAGGTAGATACTATATTTTCTCTCTGAACTTTTGCGGGTTGGTTTTCGGGTCTATTTATTTTTATATTTTAAAAATATTTAAAAAAAACTTTATTTTTTTATTAATTTCAAATTAATATATTTTTAATGTTTCAAATCATTTTAATGTATTAATATTAAAAATAATTTTTTAAAAATAAAAAAACATCAATGATATATATTTTGACACGAAACGTTATTTGAAAAGTAACCGTAACCACACTGTCAAATAAGCTCACTAGGTGTATTTAGTAATGCGGTTCGATTGGTTTTTTAAATTATTTTTATTTTAAAAAATATTATTTTAATATGTTTTAAGTATTTTTAAGGCAATAATATTAAAAATAAAAATAATAAAAATATATGCAATTGAAAAACATTGAGGAAGCAAGGAACATGGCCCCCGACCCTCGTCATTGACTGGTCCAAACTAGTTTGGTTTCGTGTAGCCGTGTAAAGTTTGAGTATGAGGAAGGCTTTGTTCTGTGCAGAGTGTTTTATGGATGAAATTATATTGTATTTAGTTTATTTGTCAAGAGTTTTATGGACTGAATTTTCCAGCCCTCGAGTGGATAACGAGGCAGGACAAGAGGGATCGGAGGAATATGTGATGGGATCCATAATAAAAATATAATACAACGCCAGTAAGGATTATATAACTTGAACACTTGGCCAACAGTTAAAGACAGGCAGAATTTAATTGAATTAGTCAAGAGGATGAACACAAACTACTCACGTGAGCAAAAACGAATTGAAATCCGACACATTTATGGCATAGTTTAGTCAAATATTTTGGCCAGGATATGCTTGGACTTTCCCTCGATAAATCCAGCTTTGAGGTGCCTGTAGTCTTCGTCATACCATACGAACATATCAATGCCAGAACCCTTTAAATAGAGCATTTGCACTCTATTTCTCAAAGAACAAAGTGAAAAAGGAAGAAGAGATCTACCAGAGCAGAAGCAAACATGAATACCCTTTTCCTTTCCCTACTCATTGCCAGTACTCTTCTTTCGCTCTCCCTCTCAAAAGAACTTTGCAATCCCCAAGATAAACAGGTTCTTCTCCAAATCAAAAAACATTTTGGCGATCCTTACCTCTTAGCCTCATGGAAGTCAGATACTGATTGCTGCACAGACTGGTACCAGGTTGAGTGTGACTCCACAACCAACCGCATCATTTCTCTCACCGTTTTTGCTGGCAACCTTTCTGGCCAAATCCCCGCTGCAGTTGGGGACTTGCCCTATCTCCAGAACCTTGTGTTTCGCAAGCTGACTGATATTACAGGCCCCGTACAGCCCGCCATTGCCAAGCTCGTACACCTGACGTTTCTCAGACTTGACAATCTAAATCTCACAGGGACAGTACCTGACTTTCTCAGCCAGCTCAAGAATCTCACATTCTTGGACCTGTCTTTTAACGGCTTCTCTGGATCAATACCAAGCTCACTAGCTTTGCTGCCAAATCTTGGTGCTCTTCACTTGGACAGGAACAAGCTTACGGGCTCGATCCCAGAATCATTTGGTACCTTTAAAGGCAGCGTACCGGATCTTTACTTGTCTCACAACCAACTTACTGGAGAAATCCCTGCATCATTAGGGAACATGGACTTCAGCGTCATTGATTTATCACGCAACAAACTTGTTGGTGATGCTTCCATGTTATTTGGGCTGAACAAAACTACTAATAATGTGTATCTCTCCAGGAATCTATTCGAATTCAATCTGTCAAATGTGGTATTTCCAAGTACCATGGAAAATCTGGACATTAGTCACAACAAGATTTTCGGTAGCATTCCTCCACAAATGACTCAGCTACCTTTGCAGTCCCTGGACGTGAGTTACAACAGGCTGTGTGGCCAGATTCCGGTAGGTGGTAAGTTGCAGAGCTTTGATAACTCCAGTTATTTCCATAACAGGTGCTTGTGCGGAGCTCCACTTGGAAACTGCAAATAGTTCAGCGGATAAAGAAGCATTTCCAGTGTAATAAGGATTTGCAATATTTCTGAAAGCAACATGTATTGAGAAAATAAGATTAGTCAAAGATAAGAAATATCTATTATTATCTTTGTTTTCAATTATTCCTCCTTGTACTTATTCAAGTCCATTGAATTCACAGAACTTTGAGAGTATTTGAATCTTGCATAAGATCTTACTTACAAATTACTACATTTGAAATTACTAACAAAACTGTCCGAGGCTTAGAGCCATAGACTAGTTTAAAGCAGTTCTCCACTTGGACCTGCTGCAAAAAGCAGTAGGACAGACACTAAAGTGCCTCTCATAGAAGTAAACAAATCTTGATTTATAATGTTTGTATTACTAAGTTATATTTGTGTTATTAACTGAGAAAAAAAGACAACAGTATCACTTGTCCCATAAGAATTGTCAAAGCACCAAGATTTTGCCCATTTTAGTATTTATCACATCTTGATAAATGTCGTTTTCATTGACAATACCTGCTAGGGATCACTTAGCGGTGAAGTTGTTTTTGGAGGTGGTATCAAAAGATTTCCAGAAGTGAAGGTTTATATTCTCTTTCGAAGACACGGAAATTTAGATCCATCTCATATCAGATTAAGAAAGGTGTCATTACCAACTTGTGGCCAGTGGTAAGAGCTTGGGACCAAGAAATTTGTTTCATTTGTGGTTTCAGGTTCGAGCTCTAGGTTATTTATATGATAGTCACTGGAGGTTTACATGGTCGTTAACTTCAGGGTCCGTGAAATTAGTTGAGGTGCATGCAAACTAGCCCGGACACCCACGTTAAACTACAAAGAAAGGTGTCATTATTGACTCGTCAAACGATCTGTTTTTACAATAGCCATGTAAATAGCAGCTAAGGAGCCTCTATGGTGAATTTAGACGTCAAAAAATCCAAAGTCGGCCAAGCAAATTTTAAGGCTATCAAGCTTTGAAGAGGATATCAAAGTTGCAGAACTTTGATTACTCCACATATTTCGATAATATGTGGCTGTATGGCACTCAACTACAAAACTGGACAGAGGCTAACATAAGTGTCAAAGCCAAGTTATGGATTTCACTAAGAAACCATGCATGATTCTACAAGTTCTTAGCTTCTGTAACAGCTCACGGGAGTCTCTCATTTGCAACTTAATAGTCTCCCAATGTAAGCTATATATATAAACCTACATCATAGTTTTAAGTGGAGTTGCAAACCTGTATAATCACCCACAGCTGGAACGTTCTTTGAGATCATCAACTTCAAAATCTTCTCATGGTGTCTGGAATCTACAGCCAAAATAGCAAACTAATGAAGTACCGGAACTCGTATCGACAACTGGTTGCATGGCACGCTGCAGCAACTGTGTCTCCTCAACACATCCTTATTGGATCAGGGCAGTTTTGGTCTCTTCCACTTAACAAATATCTAAAATTTGATATCTAGTTCGTATGAGACAAGAAGGAAAAAAAAAAAACCGAGGCCATCTTAATTGACCAGTTGACCATTCCAAGTCTGCTGAATATAGCCATGTAAAGTGGCAAACCGACACAGCAATATCCATTCATATCTGTTCAAAAAAAAAAAATCCCACTCCACCACCATAGCACTTTTCTATAGCTTTATTGTTCTGTCTAAAAGTTTCCTCACTTTCGAAACATTAACGAGGGAAATCAGATACCAGAACTCCTTTTCAGTGTCTTTAATCCCTGGTCCATCCATGGTCGGATAGGTAAAATCCAAACAAAACTTATTCCTTTGGCAGCTTGATGGATGCTGCACTCTTTACTCGATCTGTTTCCCGAACACCCAAGTCTAAAGATGACATCAAGTTGAGCTCTCAATAATGGCTCACATGGCACCTCTATCCCTATAAACAGAAACGCTAGCATATCAATATTTCTCACAATCCCAAACATGAAAACCTCTTCATTTCCCTACTTATTTTCAATCTTCTTTGGCTCTCCCTTTCAGAAGAACTTTGCAATTCCCGTGATAAAAAAGCTCTCCTCCAAATTAAAAAACATTTTGGTGATCCTTACCACCTAGCCTCATGGCTGCCAGGCACTGACTGCTGCACAGCTTGGAACCAGGTGGAGTGTGACCCCACCACCAACCGCGTAGTTTCCCTAAGGATTTTTTCTGGCAACCTTTCTGGTGAAATCCCTGCTGAAGTCGGGGACTTGCCCTATCTGAAAACCCTTGAGTTCCACAAGTTGACAAATGTTACCGGCCCCGTACCAACCTCCATTTCCAAGCTCATACACCTCATTTCACTCACACTTAGCCGGCTCAACCTCACTGGCCCAGTACCTGACTCTGTTAGCAACCTCAAGAATCTGAGAGTATTGGACCTGTCTTTCAACAGCCTATCAGGATCAATACCAAGCTCTCTCGCTCTACTGCCAGAAATTGATATTCTTGGCTTGGACAGGAACAAGCTCACTGGTCCAATCCCAGAATCATTTGGCAACTTTGTAGGCAGAGTACCGGGTATTTCCCTGTCTCATAACCAACTTTCTGGTAAAATCCCCGCTTCGCTAGACAACAGAAGCTTTCGTTTGGTTGATTTCTCGCGCAACAAACTTGAAGGTGATGCTTCCATGTTTTTGGTCCAAGCAAAACTACTCAAAAGTGTGGATCTCTCAAGGAATTTGCTGGAGTTTAATTTTTCAAAGGTGGTGTTTCCAACCACCTTGACATAGTTGGATATTAACCACAACAAGATTTTCGGAAGCATTCCTACTCAGATGACTGAGATAAGTTTCCTGTCCTTGAACGTGAGTTACAACAGGCTTTGCGGTCTGATACCCCAAGGTGGTAAGTTGCCGAGCTTAGAGTACACCGCATATTTCCATAACAGGTGCTTGTGCGGCACTCCACTGGAAAGCTGCAAGTAGGCGTTGGCTGGAAAAGCATTTCCCCTGAGCATGGATTTGCCACTTAAATGGACCTTGAAGTGGTATGAGAGGAAAATATGTATCTTTTTCTTTCGTTTCTCCAATTTACAATTATGCACTCAATAAACCAATACAGGCCTAGGAGACATGGGGCAAGCCAGTGTTTGTAAACTGACATTTCCTTTTTATGATTCTGTTGAGATGGTGGAGATTGCCAAACATTCTAACTGCTCCTTTCCTAATTCTTCCCCAATTCTTCAACAACCAAAGCTTCAAAATGCCAATGTTTTCTGTTGAAACTACCATGTAATATTGATAATATCAGACGAACTTCTCATAGCTAGGGATTTCCCGCTTCCCCGCTTCTTTCTACCCTGAGTCTCTCAACTTCAAAAATGCCGATGATTGCAAGTTCTTATTCCCCACCATCTTTAGACAACCTTGTTTAGTCAGAATGTGCATTTGAGTTCATGACATGATGCCTGATTTATAAGAGCAGGTTCTACGTGAAGTACTCCAGGTAGGATTAGTTCTTTCTGATTTCAGCCTGCAGAGGAAGCTCCAGATTAACGAAACAAAACCCTGGAACCTGGAGTATATAGACTCAAAAACTGCGTGTCCATATTGATGCCATGTTTTTTTCATGACGTGTATGTAACGCTTTCCTAAACATGCAAGCGCTGGGATTGAAAATGCACACTTAAAGTTTGCGAAGCATCGATAGCAGTCGCCACTAATTTTGTAGCTGAACATAATCAGAACTCCACAACCAAAAAACAGAAAGACCTTTCATGATTATTTCAGAATTTTATTGTTAATTCCATTAAGTCAAATACATTGTACCCTCAATCAGTGTTGTTCCTTTTACAGTCAAGAGAACAAATAATTCAAAAAACACCCCATTTTCCCTTCTATCTGAAGGGTGCTCCTAAAAATCAGATGTAATACAGTGTACAAGTTTAGCAAGAATTACTGGGTGAAGAATATAACCAAAGAGAACAATTGTTGTCTTCTTCATATGTGATCCATTTCACAATGAAGGCTCCTTCCACTCTAATCTGTTAAGCCCATCAACAATTGCTCTTCGAAATTCATCATTGTGTAGAAGGAAGGACGAGACATGTCCTCCAGTAACCCATCTCACCTCTGAACCTGGCCAAGCCTTTTGAAGCTCTAAAACAGAATGTTTTGGTATGTAACCATCATCCTAAAAACACAATTACAGTTGATTAAGATATGAAATAATATTAGATTTAGCAGGAAGGAATTTGAAAACTGTAAACAGTAGAAGCAGCCTCAAATGAAAATGGCATAATGCATGTATATCCAGGTAACAATAATTCCTAGAGCCCATGGGGACTAATTTGATAAATAGTCTAAGAAGTGCTTATCAGTGGGTTCAATGTTCACATTACCTGTTTGGCTGTCCAAACTAGCATATATTGGCATGGTAACTTGCAGTTTTAATGGAAAAAACATAGACTTGATAAACATGTTGATGCTAAGTGGAGAAATTGATACCAACCCATCTAGAAATATTATAGTAACGGTTGACTGGAGTAAATAATCACAAATTCCTCACATTTTCTTAAAATAGCATCATCTGGTGATACAGATATATGATACTTACAGTGGCAGCGACAAATATTACAGCATTGGGATTTTTGGGAATTGGAAAGCGCGTGACATCCGTGAGAGACAGCACATTTCGCATCCGTTGTCTCACCTCCTCAAGAGTCATCACAGTCTTTTGCACTGCAAGATCCTCTCTCAGTGCCTCCCAGGCAGTGCCATACCTTAGTATCCCATCACAGAATGCCACAACAGCAGAGTGTGGAGAGAGAAAAGGAAGGGTTGCAACAGGTGTGGGATGCAGTGATCCAACCATTGCAGCATGTACTCCTCCTAGATTCAATAAGAGCATCAAGATTTTTAAGAGGAAAATGGACCAAAATCTTGGACATTGTTTGATGCTCTTCAGAACTCTGAACTAGCATGTCAATTTTATGAAACTCAATCAGTCTACTTTTGAATAGTCACCAGGAAAGGTAAGTGCAACCTAGAATTTTAAATACCAAAGTGTTCTTACCCATGCTAAGTCCACAAACACCCATCTTTCCAAACCCTCCCTCAGAGTCTAACCAATGTAAGAGACTGCGTGTCTCTTCAATGGTTGCTCTACCTAATAAAAGCAAGTCACTAACACACAATAGCTTTGCACCGCGCTGCAGCATGGGTCGTCTCCGTCCATAGAAAGGGCTGCAAATTGTATTTTCAAATCAAATCCAGCACTTGTAGTATACACGATACAATCAAAGAGATTTCACCAACTAGATTGACTAATAAGTCAAGATTACTCTAACCTCTCTAGTACCATGGTAGCAATATTTTGCTTCAATAATGGTCCACCAAGACGCAATCTACGATCAAATGTATGGTCCCCAGTGCCTGCAAAATGAAGGTTTAGAATCTAGTCCATAGCAACCATCAAATTAAGGCAGAAATGAGGTTGCACGCATTCATCACACTGCCAACAGAGGCAACCACATACTCACTTTGCAATCACCCTAACATTTCGACAAGTATTAAAATGGATTGAAAACTATCAACAAACATTTAACCAACTTCTACGACAATCCGTGAACCAAATAAAAACATTTCATTCACAATTTCTCCAATCAACATAAAATATCATCAAAACTTCTGTACAAACACTCAAATTATAATTAAAAAAATTAATCTAAAACTATAGCTACTATTCAAATTCAAGCAGAGCTAAAGATATACCGTGTTACCTGCAAGATGAACCACACAGGCCGTCTTCTGTGGCGGGACACATTTGGGTGCAAGAAAAGCCACCCTTGCAGTGTGACTCTCAGGAGGCAGCGCACTAATCAATTGCTCATCACAAGTAGTCCTAAAAACCCCTTCTCTTAAACAAGCAGTTCTGGTTTCCCAAACTGTTCTCCAAATAGGTTGTATCAAAGTTGGAGGCCAATTTTGGCCTTCAACTTCAGGGAATAAGTCCTTAATCATTCTCTCTAAAAGCAAAAGCTTTGAACCACCCCATCCCCTAGAAAAGAATGGTGGGCTTATTTTGGTTCTGTGCATAAATGCTCCATAAATATGGTCTATCACATAATGAAGCATTCCTATATTGACTGTTACCATTTTTTGAGAGAAAACCAGAATTGCAATCACTGAAAAGGAATGAACTTTATGAGAAATTCAATTAATTTAAAAGAAACCCAGAAATTATTTTTCACAGTATATGATAATTTTGAAGAGAAATATTGAGATTACAATGTAATTAGTGCTGGATTGATTAAAATCAATCCCACGAGTTATTACGCACAACAATCTCTCAAGTATTCGTTAATTTGGTATGTAAAGCTGGAAAAAAAAAAAAAAAAACCTCAATGAACAAACATAAAAACTATTAGATTTTTATAAAAAAAACATCATAAAAATTAAAAATCGTGTAACAAAATTTAGATCTGGTAAAACGAATTAAAACATGGTAAAGAATAAAGAAAGAAAACATAATCAGATCCAACAAATCAGAAAGACAATGTAAGTGATGTTAATACAAGAAAAGATAGAGATAAGACAGTCTGTACTATGAATGACTCGACTGTCATGAGAAGGAGAGACTAGAAAAAGGGAAGGCAGGAGAAAATAAGAAGATAAAATGTGACCAAGCTCAGATGGACAGACTGATTGCCTAATTGAGACTATTGTTAGATAATCGAATCGAGGGACGAAAAAAGTCAAAAAACACGAGGAGAGGGAGAGGGGGTGGGGGAGAGACAAACCACGGGCCGAGAGAGAAATCAAGATGGCCAATGACATGGTGGGGGATGTGGCTATATGGGTCCCACGTTGTAGGCGTTCCATCGAATTTATTTTGTGTTTTTTTTTTTTTATTCTATTTTTTAGACTATCAATTTATTCTTATATTTTTATATTTTTTATAGTATTTATTTTTTTGATATGTCGTTTTATTAATTTTTTTTATTCAAATTAAAAACAAAAACACGTTTTTTTAATTTTGAAAATACCCTTAAGCTCGACAAGAATATAATTTTGATTTTCAAAAAATAATAAAATCTTTATTTTATAAGATTTTGATGGTATAGTGATTTTGAAACTTTTAATTTTCTTAAAGTATTTTGAGAGATTTATTTTTTTATATTATATTTTAATATAATTTATAAAAATTAAAATTAAAAATATAATTTTATCAATTTGGATGGAAAACTTAATAGAATAATATATTAAATAATTAAATACTATATAAAAATATAAAAAAAATACATAAGTGTTTTGGATAAAGTTACTGTTTTAAAATAAAATAGACGAGAAAACTGTGGGGATAAAAATTTATTTGATCAAAGATAAAAATATAAAAATAAATATATCCTTGAGACAATTTCATAATGGATTTGAAAAATTCCAAAACATAAAGTATGTATTACTAAAAATTTTATTATTTTTTATTTTGAAATATCATTATAAAAAAATTAATTCTAAATTTACTAACTACGATATGTAAAGATAAAAATAATTATTATTATAATTTTAAAACTTAACTTAAAGTTCGACATGGAACAAGGATCGGGTCACGGATCTAGAGGGTTAACATCAAATTTATTTTGATAAAATGATCAAAGCAATATTGTTTTGATTATTGTTTTTTTAAAAAAATCAATTGGTTTTTCACTAGAATTTTGATCGGGTTTTAATGTAAATTAATGTAAGAAAAAATAATAAGTAATTATTTTTAAAATATTTTAAATTAGAAAATAATATATATTAAAAATAAAACAGTTTTTTTATATATTTTATTGTATTTTATCCATTATCAACTAAATAAGATACATAAATGATTATTTTGTCTTTTATGCCATTATCATACACAATTTTATTTGTATTTCATGTTTTATCTTATCTCCTTTATAATTATTATTATCTCTGTCTTGACAATAATTAAACGTAGCCTTAAAATTTTGTTTAATTATAAGAATAGAAATTTAAGCTATTTATTTATTTTTGTTTGTTTATAATTTTTAAGGCTGGTAAAGACACGAGAGGATAAGGTTCAAACTTAAAATAGATTATTTGTAAAACAATCTAGCTTTACTTATGGGACCCTTACAGTTAGACGTGAACAGAAGACCTATCTCGACACGCTGGACAAACGTGGATTTTATTAGGAGGAGGAGGAGGAGGAGGAGAACTAGTTTTGATTAGTTGAAAATCTCGAATCAATTAATTATTTCTAATTTCTTTCTAAATCAATTAAAGGATAATTGTTTCGATTTGCTCAAAAAAATATTATTAGGAGAAGGATGATTATGTTCATATTTTTTTAGAAAAAAAATAAATGATCGTAACTTAATATTTTATATTTTTATTCAAATATAAAAAATGATAGATATAATATATAGCAAATAAAATTGAAAAATAAAATAGAGAGAACAGGGCAGCATTTCATCATATTTTTTTGTCCAAATTTTGATTTCGTTTGGGTATCCCATGACCGTCATCACAAGAGAAGTGAGAATTCGCTTTCATGCATCTGATTATTGGTAGCAACAAGGCTAGAAGAAATCGGACACCAGTAATTTTGTAAATCTCCTTTGAAGCCATGTATTTTATCCTGTTCCGATCACTCAGAATGATGAAAATGGATTGAGTCTTGCCACTGGGACACAAATTAATGGATGAGAAACCCCGTTTCTTGGAAAACGTATTTTGTGAGTTCAGATGAGTGGGTAAAATCCCGACTATCTTAGGCTCTTACAAGAGATGTATATCCTGACTCGAACTCGAGACCTGCTATATAAATTTCAAACTCTTTATTATCACGCCTGGGACAAGTCCTCTTCCATATCTATGATAACATGAACTTTCCAATCAAAACATTGAATCAAAGCAGCGAGGCTTGTTTGAACCAATTAACTAGGGACTTGTATTGAATCATAAAAGTTTTGTGTCTGATAGGCTTTACCAGGATGAATTGCTTGATTCTTCTCTGGCCAGTTTCATTTCTGAGCTATCATCTTCTGATATATCAAGCAAAATATCAAGTAAATCCTTCCCTGAATCACCTTCATCAGTTTCTTTCCTTATCTTCCTCACCAATTCATGCTCCTTCATGATCCTTTCCATCATTGCATCGAACTTTTTGTGGACTTCCTTCAGCCTTTTTCCAAACCCCTGCAGATCCAAGTTCTTGCAAAACCAAATAAAATCTGATAAATTGAACTTTCCTGTAAGCTCAGCTACATCGTGCACCAATTTCCTAACCTCGTCAGCTTCATCATCATTTTCTGAACACCTTTGGTTCATTGAACTTCCAATAAGGTCCGTAAGGGGCAAATGAGAAATCAGTTGATCCATATGTTAGGAAATCAACAGTAGCTGACTTAGGACGATCGCAGAGAGAAGTTTCGTGAGTTTTGAGGAACTCTTTCGCAGTTTCAGGTGTAGAGGCAACAGCGCAAGGGACAGAACCAAGGAATATATGAATCAACGGTCCATAGCGGGTTGAGAGCATGTGAAGAGCTTGGTGAGGTATTGGGGCAAGGAGATGGAGGTGTCCAATGATTGGTAAGGCAAATGGGCTCGGTGGAAGGCGAGGTTTGGTTCGTTTTTTATCGAGTATTGCTCTGACCAAAATGGTGGAGACTAGCCATATCAGGAAAATTATGATATAGCCTTGGAAATCAGCCATGATCGAAACCTTGGACATTATTTGAGATTAACAAGTTTTCAGAGACTTATTTATAAGGGAGACATTGTCTTTTCTTCTTCTCTTCTTTTTTTTCTGTTTTTTGAACTAGAAACTTCACTTGTTTCCAGGAGGAGGGAGGGAGATGGGGACTGCGAAGATGGCACAGCATAGAAATCATCATAGAGAAAACCAGATTCGTTTTTTAGAATTAACACAATCATAAACACAAATAAGGCCACAATTAATGCTACTTTAGAAAAAGCTCATCGATTTTTCTTAATTATCAAAAGTTTTATTCCGAAAGAGTAAAGCCTTTGACTGACCAACTTTTCTCATATTTTTCCCCTGCCACCCAGTAATGAGACAGGCACACAGCAAAGATGAGCCCCAAGATTGAAAGAACGTCTACAAGCATTCTATAATTGTATGATAACAACTACATAATATTTTAATTTCATTGTTTTTCCAACTTGTTTGTATACTGATGTTTATGGGTTTATTTCAGTTGTTCTATTCTTAGATGATCATTCAAAGTTTTGGACAGTGGCATTTGATCTTTCCTGCAAGCAGTTGGCCAGGTCAAAACTGAACATCAACCAAACATGTATCTCCAAGTATGAACCAAACCCAGATTATCTTTCTGTTTTTGATAGAAACATAATGTTAATATTATATGCAAATTTTATTTCTTGGAATCTATGATTGATGCAATTTTTATTTTAATTAGATCAAGTTCTTCTCCTTCTCGACTAATGATTGTCATAATTCGTGACTCTGGTTGCTCTTCCTCCTGTACCTGAACTATCTCTGGGCTTCTTTACTCCTCACAGTATATATATGATAGTTTAGGGCCTTGTTTGTTTCCCGGAAATTAATTTCCGGGAAACCATTTTCCAAACTTTCCTGTGTTTGTTTGTCATTAGGAAAGTTGGTCAACGGAAAACAATTTCTGGTCAACGGAAAACAATTTCCGGTCAGCGGAAAACACTTTCTAGTCAGCAGAAAACACTTTCCGGTCAACGGAAAACAATTTCCAGTCAATTTTAGTAAAAAAAAAAAAAATTGACTTTGTTTTCAGGAAAATGTTTTCCTTTTAGCTGTGTTTGTTTTCCGGAAAGTAGTTTCCGGGAAAGCACTTTCCAAACTTTCTTGTGTTTGTTTGCCAGTAGGAAAGTTGATCAATGGAAAACACTTTCCAGTAAAAGGAAAATTTGGCTTGGTTTTCAGGAAAGTGTTTTCCTGAAAAATTTGAGGGGAAAACACTTTCTGGAAGTTGTGAAAAATTTAGAAATGTTATTATTTGCTGATTATATCAAATTTGATCCTCAAACTTTTGATTGCTATATATATTTTTTATTTTGAATATTTATTTTTCAATTTCATCTCTTAAAATTTTATTTTTATATTAACTTTGGTCCTTATTTTTATAATTGCTATTTGCTTTTTTCTTATCATTTTTTTATTGAAATTTTTTATTTATCAAATTTGATTCTCATTCTTTTGATTGTTACTTATTTTATTTGAAATAATTTATGAAATGTTGATTATTATTATTTTAATTTCTTCAATTTTCATTTTTTTTTAATTTTTTAGATTTGATCCCTATTTTTTTTATTATTATTTGTTTTATTTGAGATAATTTATGAAATTATATATTTTTTTTCAATTTCATTCTCATTCAACTTTTTAATTTGTAAGATTTGTTCCTCATTATTTTAATAAACTTGAGAAAAATAAAATATTAATAAGTTATTTTCCAACTCATTTTCCATGACATAACCAAACACTGGAAAGTGTTTTCCAGTTCATTTTCCATAACACTACCAAACATCGAAAAATACTTTCCCGGAATTCACTTTATAGGAATTCACTTTCCCCGGAATTCACTTTCCAAAAGGAATTCACTTTCCTGCAAACAAACGGAGCCTAGAAGAAAAAAATTGCGATTACAATATGATTGGAATTGGATTGGTTTTTAAATAATCCACAAGTTATTATTCCCAACACTCTCTCTCAAGTATCGGTCAAATTTATTTGTAAAGCCGAAGAAAAAATCAATGAGCAAACATAAAAAGATCAGATTTTTTTCAAAATCATATCAGAAAAAATAAAAATTGTTTGAATATAACATATTAAAATATGGGAAAGATAAAGAAAACATAATCAGATCCAATAAATTAAAGACATTGGAAGGAAGTCCTTGAGAGAAACAAAGAGACGTTAAGACAATAAAAGATAGAGAGAAGACGGCAAGTAGTAAGTACCATGAAATACGAATGCGGAGAAAAAACTTTTGGAAGGAAAGCATGAGAAGATAAAATGGGGTCAGGCCCAAATGGACAGACTGATTGCCTTATTGAGGCTTTGTTTATGAACTGAGAATTGAAGCTGGCCTTTGATACGGTGGTGGATATGGGTCCACCGCGTTAGACGGACCATATCATTAACACAAAATATAAATTTCAACGTGGCACCAATATTATAGTTTAGAGTGAATTGCTATAATGAAATTATTATTTTTATTTTTAGATAGAAAAACTAAAAGGATGGGAGCAAGTTAGATTTTTTTAATGATTTATTGATTATTAAAAAATTATTCAAGGGAATATTAGTTTTTATTTATTTATTTGCATAGTAAAAATACATATTTACTTCCAAGATCAACAAGATCTAGAAATGTTAACCAATAATTTTCAGGTTTATTTAATTTTTCTTAAAAAAATAAAATTACTTATTTACTTCTAGGGTCAAAAAGTTTATAGTTGTTAACCAAGGGTTTTTATAGTTTTTTATTTTTTAAAATACATTGAAAACACGATTTTACCCTTACAAAAGACAAAAAGCAACGCATGTATCTAAGAGTATTTTTGTCATTTCACACATGTTTTTTATTTTAATTTACAGGTTGATGAAGAGTATTTTTATATTTTTAAGTTGGAAAAAAAAATTTATTTAAAAATATTATTGGTATATACTTATTATGTATCAGTGCATGGGTGATATTTGCACCTTTTTGAGCAGAGAGTTTGACATAATCTAGTAACTAAACCTTTCATTTCGCCTTGTATTTGAAAATCATACTGTTTAGAAAAAAAAATTATAACTTTTAGTTCACGAAAATATATGTTGTTTCGTCAAAGTTCAGAAAGATATTTTACAATTTAACATAATTTTTAAGCTAGTGATGATAATTGATAAAAGGGGGTTTGGAAATTAAAGGACCATTTTTTCTTATAATTAAGTTACAAGCTTCAGTCAATTTTTGTTACTATTTTAAATTCATTATCATGAATCATGATCAATCAGCCGGGTGAGCATCTTTAGTCGATTATTAGATGTTAATTTTCTGTCTGTCACTCGGAA
Organism: Populus alba x Populus glandulosa; assembly: GCA_033617975.1. NCBI lineage: Eukaryota > Viridiplantae > Streptophyta > Magnoliopsida > Malpighiales > Salicaceae > Populus > Populus alba x Populus glandulosa. Next base: position 5,149,494 of record CM066148.1, on the reverse strand, counting down.
CTTCAACAGGAATCAATTTACGAAGAACACTTACATTCATGCATGAACACAACCAACCATGCCACCACCAGGGGCAGCATTTTACATAACATGAAACCAGATCATAGCTGTCTCAACATCTATAATCAGATTGATAAAAATGGACAGGGCCTGGAGACTGGAACGCAAACCAGGGAACGAGCCCTAGGAAGGGTTAGCCCAGGTCCCTCGTCCATGTCAACAGTACCATTCTCTCCATCACCAACCTTCCACTCAAAGCACTGGATCAAAGCAGCAAGAGTTGTCGGAACAAACTGCAGTGCAAATGAAGCTCCAGGGCAGCTCCTTCTTCCAGACCCAAATGGCAATAGATGAAAACGTTGCCCTCTCACATCCACCATGTTACTGCTTGCACTCCACTCTTCACTGGTAAATCTCTCTGGCCTAAATTCAAGTGGATTTTTCCAGTGATTTGGGTCCCTCCCAATTGACCAGATGTTAACAAACAGTCTGGTCTTTGCTGGAATTCTGTAGCCAGCAATGGTGCAGTCTTCTAATGATTCTCTGACTATTAACGGGCCAGTAGGGTGGAGTCTTAGTGTTTCTTTTACGACAGCCTGGAGGTATGGAAGCTTTGCTATGTCTGATTCCTGTACTAGCCTGCTCCTTCCGACAACAGAGTCAATTTCTTGTCTAACTTTCTCCATCGTAATCGGGTGGTTAATGAGCTCTGCTAGTCCCCATTCTACTGCAATGGAAGATGTGTCTGTCCCAGCACCGAATATGTTCTGAACAATACATTAACTTACATGTCAATTTCTAGCTAGTTCACACAATCACTAGTATGTTAATTGCAGCACAAACCTTTTTGTCGGTCATAAATAAATTCTACCAACACTTTGAACTCTACTCATTTATGATCCTGTAAATTATGGTGATTCAATTGTGTGTGCAGATGTTTGCATAAATCAGGCTTCTTACCATGATGAAGGCCTTAATGTTCTCCCTGGTTAATCTCTTCTCTGCATTCTCATCTTCATATATGTCAAGTAAAATATCAAGCAAATCCTTCACTGTATTACCTTCATCACCTGTCTCTTTCTTTCTTTTCCTTGCATCTTCATGCTCCCTCATGGTCCTCTCCATCATGGCATCATACCGGTCCCGAGCATCCTTAAGCTTTTTCTCAAATCCCTGCAAATCGAAGTTCTTGCAGAACCAAATTGAATCTGAAAGATTAAACTTGGCACCTAGAGTATTTAACTCTTTCACCAACTCTCTTACACCATCAGCTTCATTTTCAGTATCAGAACACCTTGTTCGTAGTAACATTCTTGACATGACGTCATTTGCCAATCTCATCAACTCTCCCCCAACATCAACAGCTTCTTTAGCCTCAGCTCTCTTTAACACCAACTTCAAGAACCGTTCTCTCGCTTCGCATCTAGTCGGAAGGAACTGGGTTAGTGTTCTACTCCCTAGAATTTTAGTCATGCAAAGTTTCTTCATGAACTTCCAATGAGGTCCATAATATATGGTAGCAAAATCAGCTGAGCCATATGTAAGGTAATCAAGGTTGGCTACTTTAGGACGGTTCAGGAAATTAGCTTCATTGATTTTGAGGATTTCTTCTGCAACCTCCGGGGTAGAAGCAAGAAGACAAGGTTTTGAGCCAATGAAGAAGTAAACCAAAGGTCCATAGCGGGCTGATAGCTTGTGGAAGGCTTGGTGAGGCATACGACTAAGGAGGTGCATATGTCCGATGATTGGCAGGGCTCTAGGGCTTGGAGGGAGGCCATCGTTGCGACGGATCTTGGCCAAGATGATTTGCACCAGCAGGATGGAAGCTAGGAAGATAAGGAATGGTATTGCATAGTCTTGAATATCAGCCATGGATGATAATGCTTATGCTTGGATGATAATGCTGCTTAACCAATTCATATTAATACAAGTCTAAGCGACAACTATGAAAACGACCAAAAATAAAATATGATCAGCATTATTGTCGAACCAAGTCTTTGCACTATTCCCTCGGTTAGTAGGTAACCTAGCTGGGGACCTACCCTACGCTGCAGACTTTATTTTTTATATATAAATATAAAATGACGTTAGATACCACGAATGTGTTTTAAAAAAGATAGAAAAATCTGCAATTCGAGGCTCATTTGTGTCGAGCAAAATGGATTTATTTTAATTAGATGATAAAATATAATAATAATAAAAAATTAATTAAATTTTAAAAAAATGATATAACCTAGAAAAAAAGTATTTTTTAAAAACAAAAAACAAGATATATAACTCAATTATCTTCTTATTAAGGCTGTGTTTGTTTCCCGAAAAGTAGTTTTTGGGAAATCACTTTCTAAACTTTTCTATGTTTGTTTGTCATTAGAAAAGTTGGTTAACGGAAAACACTTTTCAGTCAAAGAAAAATTTGGCATGGTTTTCAAGAAAGTGTTTTCCTTTTATTTTCGGCGGAAAACACTTTTCGGAAGTTGTGAAACATTTAGAAATGTCATATTATTTGTTGATTATATCAAATTTGATCCTCAAACTTTTGATTGCTATATATACTTTGTTTTGAATATTTGTTTTTTAATTTCATCCCTTAAAATTTAATTTTTATATTAACTTTGGTCCTTATTTTTATAATCGCTATTTGATTTTTCCTTATCATTTTTTAATTAAATTTTTTTATCTATCAAATTTGATTCTTATTCTTTTGATTGTTACTTATTTTATTTGAAATAATTTATGAAATGTTAATTATTATTATTTTAATTTCATCATCTTTAAATTTTTTTTATTTTATAGATTTGATCTCTATTATTTTGATTATTATTTATTTTATTTGAGATAATTTATGAAATTATATTTTTTTCAATTTTATTCTCATTCAACGTTTTAATTTATAAGATTTGTTCCTCGTTATTTTAATAAATTTGAGAAAAATAAAATATTAATAAGTTATTTTTCAGCTCATTTTCCATGACATAACCAAATACTGGAAAATGTTTTCCAGCTTATTTTTCATTACACTACCAAATATCAGAAAATACTTTCCCGGAATTCACTTTCCAAATAAAACTACTTTCCAGCAAACAAACGGGGCCTAGATATAGAAAGACAAGTTCTACCAAGGCCAGCCGGGATCTGAAAAAGAAGAATAACTTTTGGAATTCAAGTGACCATTCAGAAGTCGACTGTCTTTTCCTGTTGTTTGAGAGAAAGCGTAGGGCGCGGGGTGAAATTAAGTAAAGTAAAAAAAAATCTACATAAATTAGTTTGAGTTAGCATGACAAATATATGACCTGATAATTAGAATCGAGCCAACTTGAGTTTTTCAACCAAACATGTGGTCTAAGTTATGTAATCAGGATAGCTCGATAGAAAAGAAAACGAAAAAAATCACGAAGCTCATTTTTTAAAAAAACAATGTCAACCCGTGTTAACTTTTCAAACTTGTGATCAGGATTATTAAACCAAAACCATGAAACTCAATCCCTAATCAATCAAATGTTAAAGAATAAAATTTAAAAAAAAATTCAATTTTACAAAATGATTCAAAACAAAAAAAAAATATAGGGATTAAAAGAATGAGGATCAAACTTGAAATACAAAATAAATTTTATCTTTAATTGAAGGGTGAAATTAAAAATAAAAATCAATTTCACAAAAGAAAAAAAAATCTATCAAAAGGATCAAAATTGAAATAAAAATAAAAATAAAGAAAAATCAATTCAACAAAAGATCCAAAACATAATCAAAAGATTAAGGATCAAATTGGAAAACATAGTCCATGACAAATTGGGATTGGAGGATGAAATTGAAAATAAATAAAAATACTACAAAGGAGTCAGGAACAAAAATTAAAAACCAAAACAATAAAAAATGAAATTGAAATGACAACAACAAAGAAGGTCATACTGTAATTTTCAAGGTAGGACAAAGAAGAAAAAGATAAAAAAAAAAAGATCAACTAACAACAAATAGGAATACCATTGCCAACACTAGTTGCACCACTAAAACAAAACGCGACAACGCTTCCAACAATACAATAAAAGAGTATTTTTTTATTTTTTTACGTTAGGAAACACTATATGCACCGTTGAGAGGGTATAGACACCTTTCACACGTCAAAGATTGTGTTACATGTGTTTTTACCTTTCTTTTTTTTATTGAGTACCAAATTTCCTCCCAGCTAACCATGTAATAAAGAAAAAAATTATTGTGAAAAGATAAAAAAAGCACTTTGGCATTAGTTTTAAAATCTTTGCTTGTAAGGACATTTTTAAATGTTTCACTATACTTTTTTGATATATATAGCTACGAGTTTTATATTCCAAGTGTTGTCACATTTAGCCTTCTAAAATCTATTTTGATATTTTAATTATTTACAAAAATTTAAAGCGCTCAAAACTAAAATCAATCAATGTTAACTGCAGAATATTTTTCGAGTCATTTTGTATTTTTTAGTGTTTATTTTATGTTTAAGTTTAAATCAACTTTATGGATATGCTTGATCGTTAAAAAAACATGCAAATAACATTTTTTTTTACATGCCATTACAAAACGAACACACGTCAGTTGATACCGATCACATTAGTATATAACAGTCTCAGGTAATGGAATACACTTAAATATAAGAAAAATAATAATCAAAGATTAATAACTCAAATGTATATATAAGAAAAGGAGATGAGATGTATTATTATCGATGGGTTATTTGTCGAGAATCTATTAGTAATATTTATCGATTGATATACCAATAAAAATTGATCATTATATATTTTTTTCATTAATAATAATATTTCATAAAACTAACCATTTGTGATTAAATCAATAATAAAATTAGTGACAGATGTAAAATCACTAATGCAATTTTAACTAATTAACGACATGATTCCATGGGATATGCTTTTATATATAGATAAACAATTTTTCCATTAATGGGATATTTCATCAGTATAATTCATTTTTTATTTTTCTGTGGGTTCCCGTTAGCTGTAAAACTTGTGTGCTCCATTTCATTCTCTCTAAATCAGTCGATTTGGATGGCCAAAATAACAAAGTTCATTTGCAGTGGTCCTTAATCCTATATAATTGCTGTGGTCCAAGGAATTAATTATTTCCATTTAATTATATGATGAGATGAGAGCTACATATATATATCTCATGTATTAACCTAATATTTATGGGTTGGTGATGCTAGCTAGACAAAAATCCATATGCAGTGCCCTTAATATATATTGATGTGGTCCTTGGAAATATTGTTTAATGTATACAAGGAGCTCTCATGGCCCTAATGATTCCGCCTTTTGTTTTAATCACTAGCTTAATATATATGATTCAAAATACGACGTCCAAAACTAGCGAATCATTTTTGTGTTGTCACGAAAATATAAGTGGTTTGAAGCCATTCATACATCACATCCCCAACATTTTTTATTATTATTGAAGTTTTACTTCGAATTGTTAAAAATAGAACCCTACTCTTCTACCTATAAAAAAATATAAAATTCCATGCCAATACCTAAACGATGAGTAGATACAGAGTCCGAAAATAAAATTAAAGGGAGCTATAATTTATTTTACTATTTGGGCTATAAATGTTATAAAAAAAAAGGCTAGAAAAACAAATTTTTTGTAGGGCTGGAGCCGTGCCAGCCTCCCTTATCTTCGTCATTGACAATGAAGATGATAAAAAATTAAATTTTTATGTTTTTGAATTGTATATTGTTAGATATCTATATTTATCTTTTATATTGTTATATTTATCTCAACTTATATCAATTTTATATTGTTATATTTATCTTTTTAATTAAATATATTTTTATCATTTTATGTCATTTAAATTTGGATACCATAATCAAACACAATCATATTTAAAAATGTTTCTCCACGTACCCCCATTATTTTTACTTTTACGTAATCAATACCTTGATGAAATTGGGATCCTATTCTTCATTATTACTCACCAAAATATTAATTTTATTGTTCCCACGACGTGGCACAGGAAGGAATCATGGTGTGACCAGATACATCAACGTCCAGGATTGCTGTGATAACGCATCGTAAAGTTTTGTTCTGCTTGTCCATCTCATCGAAATGTGATCTTCAGCATAAACAATTCCAAAATCAGGTTAAGATTAGAATTATACAATTAATCAATGACAATTTGCCGATAGCATCTTAGGTTTTGCATGGTAATCGCTAAATTAACTTCATTAATTTCATTTTCTCTTAATCAGATGATTTGGATGGCTGATATTTAGTGAAATATTTCGTTGTGGTCCATGGAAATGTAAATGTATGACTGAGAGCGACATACATATCTAATTAACATAATTATTTTTATTATTAGTTTAATTATGATCATTTAAGGTTTTGAACTTTGAGTGTTAGGGACAACAGCAAGAAAATAATTTCTTGTATGGGTAAAATCAAACAAGCTGCGTGAAAAATCAAGGAAAAGATCCCCCAAAATCGATAAGCCCCTTGAAAAAGATTTGGTCTACCTTAAACCCTACATTAATTTGCATAATTTAGTAAATTCAATCCTATTTAACGAAATTGCATTATACTATAAAATGAGTATTGGTTAGATTTTTTTAAAATTTTTAATTAAGAAATAAAAGACTTGAGTTTTCAAAGAAATGAAAATGTAAAAAATAATATATTTGAAAAATAAAATTCCAAGATATAGCTAGGCAAAATTATGAAAATACATATTTACTAAAAGTTCTAATTAAGAAATAAATTATTACAGTTTAAAAGTCACAATGTTTAAGAAATCTTTTATTTATTAATTTCTTTATAAAAAAGATTAAAACATTTTATTTTTTGAAACACTTTCTAAGATTTTAATTGTTGATAAAATTCGAATATCTTTATATGTTAAGATTTAAAAAAACTAATTTTTACATTTTATTAAATTTAAAAAGAAAACCATTAACAGAGCTTTTTATTTGAAAATTTATTTTTAATAATATTTATTTATTCATTAAAGATTTTCTTCTGAAAAAAATTGTATTTTTTCTATTTATTAAACATTTCCAAAAAATTTAATTGATAGTCATATTACTGAATAAGTATAATCTTATTGGATAAATCTTGCAAACATAATATAAAAGTTGACAATATTTTTACTCCTTTATTACAGAGGTTTTTTGCCAAGTCGACAGAAACACAAGGGCTAGTTTGAAGGGTGTTTCCAAAACTCAATCGAACGTGTGAAAAACAAACACACGTCCGACGAGGCTTCACAATACATGGCATCAAGCCTTAGTGGGATCAAAGCATGTTGTGGGGTAGCAAGCAAGAGGCAATGCCCTTGATCCTCAATATCCTGTCGTTTTGGTATCAATTTTGTCAGCATCTTCGATTCCCAGTCGAAGTCCAGTAACTGTTGGATGCTGATCAATATTATCAACACCGTCCGGCGATTTGGCCGATAAGAACCTCTCCGGCATGAACTCATCTGGCTTGTCCCACGTATTTGAGTCACGCATTATGGCATACGCATTGAAGAGGATTCTACTACCAGCTTTAATGTCATAACCATTGATCTCAGTATCTACGTACACATTGCCTTGCCGGCAACGTTCCTACAGGACTTAACCTTAGGGTTTCCTTCACAACTGCTTGTAAGAAAGGAAGATTCGGGACGTCTGATTCCTTGACTAGCCTGTTATCGGACCCTACATTCAAGTGAATTTCCTCCCTGAGCTTCGTAAATACAGTGGGGTTCTGTATTAACTCTGTAATGGCAGATTGCATATAGCTGTTGCAATAGTTTCCACGCCCGCAAAAAATATTTCCTGTACAAAGAAAACAATTCATAGGTAGAGTTAGTACGTTTGAATTATTATACCAATGAACTACATTAGTACTCGCGTGATTGGTTGTTTATTTCTTATTTTAGATTTTCTTGATTTTAGAGAAAAGTTTTATATATACATATTGATTTTCATATGAATATTGATGGTTACATTATAATACACTAACCAAACACATCTATTCACTTAAGAATCACAAATTAACTCATAACTTGAAATCATGCTCCTTGCATGAGACTATTACTGACTAGCGTATGAAAAAAATTCGGAATAAAAATCAGATAGGAAAGTGCAAAAAATAAAAATAAAAAACTAATTATAACAAAATTCTGCACTCAGCGAAACCATTAAGATTAAAGAACTCACCAGGAAGAATTTTTTTATATGCCTCCTTGTTAACTTCAATTCAGAATCTGTGTCTTTATACGTCTCCATTAAAATGTCCATCACATCTTTCTCCCCTTCGTCACCACCGTTGATCATCTTTATAGCCTTATGGATTTGCATGACCAGGTTACTTTGCCAAAGCCATATAGCATGGGTTGATAATTAAACTGCTGATAAAGTAACCAATAATTTTGCTTGCAAAAAGGAGTTCTTAATACAATATTTTTAACAATGATATCAGGTCAACGTAATTCAGCAATTAAATTATCAATTATGCTGTCTTAGTTTATATAATATTTATTTATGAGAGAACTTCTTAAACAAATTATTAATCTAATTGCTAAAAAATAAAATTGAATTCACATCCTTCTCAAAAAGTTTTATTATGATAAGAAATACACGGGGAATTGTTGGCACACTCTTATTTTTATTCTCTCAAAATGACGAAACTATCCTTAATTGTATTATCAATGTAATATAAAAGAGGCATGGATATTAATTTCAACGTGGCAATCCACGGAAAATCACCCTTTAGAAACAAAATCAAATAAGAGAGTCATTTTATAATTTTACAGGATTCCATTGGTCACTGTTACATTTAAAGGAGGCAATCCAGTATTGCTTATAATGCACAGTAAAATGGTTATTCTACCCTTAGAATCATAGTGTTTTCGAACTAGAGTATAGTGGTATTTTTGTATTTAAAATTTTTTAAATATAGTAAATGATTTAATACTTTTAAGAGTATTTTTTTTCTTTAGCTTGCATTCACTGGCGTTGATGTGTTCTCATTTGGGTATTTTGTAAGTTTGATAGAGGGTAAATTTTATAATTTTAGAAATATAAATATTATTAAAAAAAAAAAATCACTAGCGTGTTCGTTGCACATGTCAGCACGTGGGTGGTTATCACGCTTTTCAAACCTATGTCCACCGGCCAAACACCAGCTTTAAAGATAATGTTTGAATTGTATTGGTGACCTCTTTATTCCTAGACAACATGTATTGTCAATGGACTCCTGGTTTGGTGTCGGTAATCTTTTTTTTCTTGCCTTTCTTCTCTCGTAAATTCTCAAAAAATCCTTTTAATTTAGTGTGTTTTCAAATCTAGTAATTTTTTATTGTTATTTATTTTATTTAAAATAATTTATAAAATTAAGTTTTTTTTTTCTTATTTTATTTTTCGAACTTGTAGAAAACAATACTTCACCAAAATTATATATTGATTTGGAATTATACCAAGCATTATGGATATATATAAACATGAGAAGAAACAAAAACAGGAGAGAAAAAAATAAAAAATAATTTTTTGAATATGTGAAAATATTAATTTTATCATTTTCTGTGGAATTATATATAATTAATATATATTTTTCTTATATCTATCTCGATCTTATTGATTAAGTATTGGTAGTTAGAGTTTCAATATCATTAAATTTTACAATAACAATAGCAATAATAAAGAAGAAGAAGACAGATATAAGACAAAGGTATAATACACACACATTAATTTATTTCAATATATATTTCAAAGCATAACTTTGTCCCAGGTACTGATTGAGGGAAGTGGTTGCATGTTTCTAAAACCAAACCCAAGGACTTTCGAAGAACATACATATAGGCACACATTACTGAACAAAGAAGTAAATGATCGATCGATGAGAGTTCCATGGTGGCTCTCCTAATACGCGTTCATGTGCTTAATAGGGTAGCACACGAGTGGATGAGCCATTTCTGCTGCAAAACCAGGTCCTAGGGTTAGATCCACCTCCTTCCCGTCCTTGATTTTCCAATCAAAGCACTGGACCAAGGCCCCTACTGCAGCATGCATGACCATCATAGCGAGGGATGCACCAGGGCATCCTCTTCTTCCACTCCCAAACGGAAGGAAACGGAAGTTTTGACCCTTGAATTCCATCTGATGCTCGCCGATTTTCTCCTCGGAGCTCTCCAGAAACCTTTCAGGGATGAATTCGTTGGGATTAGCCCATGATTCCGGGTCCCTCATGACTGCATAGACATTGACAAGAACTCTTGTCTTGGCCTTGATGACAGAGCCGTTGACCTTGCAATCTTCAGCGCATTCTCTGATGATTAAGGGTGCTGAAGGGTGAAGTCTTAGTGTTTCTCTCATGACTGCTTTAAGGTAAGGGAGGTTTGGGACATCTGATTCCTTAACAAGTCTGTTAGGCCCGACGACCGTGTTGATCTCATCTCTAAGCCTCTTGAATGCCTTGGGGTTGTTGATGAGCTCTCCCATGGCCCACTGCATGGCTGTTGATGATGTGTCTGTCCCGGCGAAGAATAAGTCCTAATTAAGCACATATTGTAGATGTTAGCAATGCCAATAATTGAAGAAATATACAAGAGAGCCACATGTATTTGTAGGAGGTAAAGAGAAGGAACTCACAAGCAAGAAGGACTTGACGTCATTTTTAGATAATTTAATTTCAGCAGTTGGATCATTATATATCTCCAACAATATGTCCATCAAATCCTTCCTCTCCCCTTCCTCAAAACCTTTATTTGCCTTCTCTTCATGCTCCTTGAATATCCTCTCCACTAACCTATCATAGGCTTGTAGTGCACCAACCAGCTTTTTCCCGTTCCCGGAGAAGTCAAAAATCCTGAAAGGACCCAGAATATCCCCTAAACTCAACTTTCCGGCAAGCTGTAAACATGTCTTAACCAACCGCTTAATCTGATCAGCATCATTATCACTACCTGAGCATCGTGTGCTCATTGTCATCCTACAAATAGTGTTGTTTGTCAAGGCTGTAAACTCCCCACCCAAATCACACAACTTCCCTTCCCTGGCACACCCCATCACCGATTCGACAAGCTTGACCTTCTCTTCATCAAGGATGTCGGTGAACTTATCAAGTTGAGGGACAGAAAGGAGCCTTGTCATGCATAGTTTCTTCATGAACCGCCAATAATTACCATATTGGGCAGTGACGAATCTTGATCCTCTATAAATGAAGTATTCGGAGGAGCCAAATTCAGGTCTAGAGGAAAAATTGAGATCTTGGGTCTTAAATATTTCTTTGGCCACCACAGCATTAGAAGCAACAACACATGTTGATGCCCCTAGACGGATCTGCATGATTGGACCATAGCGAATGGCAAGGGTTTGGAAAGATTTTGCAAGGACCGACCCAATTAGGTGGAGGTGGCCAATGAAAGGTAGAGCTGGCGGGCTCGGTGGGAGGTTGTTTTGACTACGGGATCTTAAGAATGTTTTGATGAAGAAGTGTGCTAGTAGCGCAGTGACAAACCAAAGAAGGAAGAGGAGGTAATAGAACATATCAGTTGTAGCCATAGCTAGTCTGGATTGAGGTTTTCACTTGGGTTTTACACTTGTAAGTAATGAAAGTTTATGCTGTGCTTATATAGAGAAATTGCTTTTGTTGTTCTTAGCCAGCCAAAAAAAATATACATGTCACTGTTAAAATAATATTTTTTTATTTTATTAAAATTATTTTTGATATTAACAAATCAAAATGATATGAAAACATCAAAAAAATATTAATTTAAAATAAAAAAATAATTTTTAATTTTTTTTCAAAAGCTCTTTTGAAATGTAAAAACAAACACCCAATATATGCACACTCACCCGCCCGCACTCGCACTCCGCTGCAAATTAATATTATTGTTGTATCTAAATCGCTTAGGTTTGGTGCGGTTGCCAAATTATTGCACTTGAGTATTGCCCGGTTATCATCCCCAAGACACTTGAGTCTTGCTAACAAGTTAGATGCAAGTATGTTTTTGTTTTTTCCAAAGTTAAAAGCCTTATTTTAATGTATATGAAAATTAAAAAAACCTAAAATACTCTTATCCAGCAGTCTATTCTTTTTTATTTGGAGAGCAAAGAAATATTTTTATTATTATGAATATTCTGAAAAGTTAAAAAATCTCTTAATCAGTAGCTCTAATTTTTGTTGATTTTTAAAGATAAAAAAACATTTTAATTGTGATAAAAATAATTTAAAATAAAAAAACGTATATATCCCCAACTAATCTTCTAATAACCACTCAGTCAAATAAAAAAACCTAAATATTTTAATGACTAATAAGTCAGATAAAAAGATGTAAATAACCTTGAACTAAAGGCTTAAATTTAAGTCTTTAAAGAATAAAAATATAAATTTATTGTTGTGATTCACAGTAATATATGAATAGAACTATAGTAAAATTTCCACATCATTTGACTTTATATATATATTAATCACACATATAGAAAAAAATTACAATAGAACCTTTTTATAATTGATTTGTACATGGGATAAAATAGTATAGATTGTTTAAACATTTTATTCTTATTGGGATTGGCAAAAAAATTCTGATTTTAAAAATATTTGATATGATAAAAAAAATATTATTTTTTGTTTGGAAATTTATCAAAATAATAATATTATTTTTTTTGTTATTTTTTAACATAAATTTTTAAAATTAATACATGAAAACTATCCAAAAATACTAAAAATTAAAAAAAAAATTAAAAAGTATAAGAATACCGTTTTCCAAACACGGTATTGAAAAGGAATATACCATGTCAATAATAACTCCATAAATGTCATTTTCAGGACATAAGAAGCATGGGATGGCTTGAAAATTAAATATGGGATCGCTATCTCGGGTTTTGATCAAAGAAATAAAAATATGGGATTTGTTATACCAAAATCTGATCGCGAGATTTCAATATGGAACTCGTCGCCCTTTGCACATTATTGAAGGTGGCATGATACATTTTGTGGTCCCGTTTCCCATCATTTTGTGGTCCTCTTTTCTCATTATTGACATTAATCCTTGACATTATCTTCGGTGATTATCCTCCACAATGACTGGCCAATTATTAAATCTTGACTATTCTCTTAATGGTTGGCCGATTAAGAAAAAGACAACTCTTTATTTGTCAGTGCAGATTCCGAAAATTCGAGAGGTCACTGAAAAGTCTGGGCAGCGATTCTTTTCTTCGAAAACTTATTCCCAACCTATTTTTATACTCTGGAATGTCAGTCGGAGATGTCGGGTCTATTGTCTATAGAGGCCCGTAAAGAATGGCCCAAGAAGTAGCCCACTACACGAGCTTAGCATAACATGTAACTAGAACAAGGCAACAGAATTCAAATGATAGAATTGTACTTTATCCATCTACAAATTACCATAAAATGATAGAATTCAACTGGTCAACTGTTTCAATATTACACTAGGAAGTAATAGATCATAGGCAAAAGACGGGAGTGCTATACCTGGTATTCTAACCTATGTACATCAGTCAAAACAAATACGTAGCCCTTGTCCTCCATACCTTCAAACGAATGAAGGGACAACAGTAAAACCTTCATGAGAATGAAGGGAACACTAGTGAAAGATTGCCCAGCAGCAATCTTTCACTAGCAAAATTGAAATCCAAGAGTCGCCTGCCAATAAGTGCAAGACTCACTGAAAAGATATCACAAGAAGATGATAAATCTTGATGCACAAGGATATCACCAGAAGATGATCAATCTCGATGCACACAATGATATAACCAAGACGATGATCAATGTCACTGCACAGGTTGTCACCGAAGGTAGTGACTGTATTCCTCCTGTTAGTTTACGAATACTGTGGAAATATCATCAGAAGATGACCAATCACCGCATTGACATAAGAGTTCGCACTCTTTTCTCTCTCTCAGCCCTCCTAGCACTTGGAGTCCTCTTCATTTTTCGCAACTCCTCCATCACTGCTTTCTCAACTGTGTCAATTGAGTCCAGGAGTTTCTTCTGAGGTGTTAGAGAGTCTGGATCTCCAGAGGCTTGGTTTGTAATATGCTGCAAAATTTTCGGCACTTTACCAATGGTAGAGGAACAGCCCTTGACTGCAGTAGTTGGTTTTGGGGACATAATCCTGTTGCTGTGCTCGAGATGAGCATCTGGTGTTGCCTCAGAAGAGTCATGATTCATTCGGACTTGAGGCATTGGGCTCCTGATTTCTAGGCCATCACTTCCTCCCAAGCGCTCCCTTCTCCTTTCAATGGCCTGATCAAAGAATTTCCCCAACATTAGTTGAACAGGAAAATAAGCAAAACCAAAAACTCTATTTCAGCAACATTCCCACCTTACTTCAACCATAACAGGTCAATAAAGGTTCCAAGTTGAAGCCTCTGAGATTAGAGAATGAGTTGGCCTTTTGTCAACAAGGCAGTGTGCGGAGGTTATTTGACAGCCCATTTGACGTGGGCACTCGAGTTGGACAATGGGGATTTTTATTCAAAACCAGCAAGATTCTGTTCTTTGACCAATTTGACAAAACACGCATACGAATTGATCTAAAAACCTAGGAAACAGACTTGAGAGCAGCCCATCCCCTCGCAGTGACAGGGGGAATAGAGACCCACTCACAAATTTCACTTCACTCTGCAGGGACTGAAATGAAACCATATAGAACATGCAGAAGTTTATCCAGCAGTCTGTTCCACTTCGCACTCAATACACACCAGATATCATAGCATTGATCGTTTTGAAAGAAAACCGGCACAAATCTTTTCCTCCTTTTCATGCAAAGGCAAAGGTTTCTTGAAAATTGAATTACATGAAAGCCATATATTTTATATTCCTCAGAATAAAAACTAGACAGGCAGCCTGAATATAAGAAAAGCAAATTCATAGTAGCAATATTTTGTCAAGAATGATCCATGCACTTCAACATCGCTGCTCTTTTGAACCAAACTTTCCCAATTAAATTATAACCAATCAACACGAGAAAAAAAATTATTACCCTAACAACAGCGGTGACATCACGAAGAGGAGTTCTAGGGTACCAAGCAGGTAACACACTATTTGATCCACGACCCCTTCCTCTTCGGGCACTCCCAGGTGGAGGAATATTTTCTATGCCCAATGGAGTCCGGCCACCTCGGCCCCTTGGAGTGCCCAAACCACCTCTTCCACGCACAGTAATGGTACCTACACCCACTGTTTGAGTTCTTGTTGCTGCGTTTGGTCTAGGAGAACCAGACAGCGCCATGTCAAGCTCTGGCTGGTCTTGATAGACACCAAGAATCCTTGATTGTCTTCGAGCAGCAAAGATTGCAGCTATGTCTACTGGGCTTGACAATCTATCTCTTGATACCGGCATTTTTAACTGAGAAAATTTGACCAAGCTTCTGTTAGATTGACTAGTAAAATAGAAGATTACACAAGTTTAATTTACAAAAGAGAAACTGAGTTTCATTCTTCAGAGAAAACAGAGATCTCGGATTGTGTAAAGAGAACCCACTTACTTTCCATGAAAATGTAGAGATTCCCGAGAAAATGAAGGTTTTCTCGGAAAATAAAAGGAGAATAATCAAACGCGGTTTTGTTACATTGACCATTGAAGAGAGATGCGAAAATCATTTACTGGATACAATAAAGAACCTAATCCTAAGGTTTACATTTATCATTTCAAGAAAATGAATAATCTGGGTTAACTACAAAACCCAGTATCATTCTCTCAGAAAATAAAACTTTCCAGGAAAATTAGGGTTTCTTTCACCGCAAACGAAACAAAAAATAAAAGAAACAGAGATCTCCCACATTATCCGGGTAAACCTCCCGAATCCAGAGAAAACTCCCAGTTTATCATCATTCAGACCCAGATTCTATTTCTTTCATGAAACAAGAAATCTCCAGCGACGCACTCGAGGAAATAACATTGTCTTAAAATCCATGCCACTGATTTTAAAAGAAGAATAAGAATCTATAGAAACCAGGATAAAAGCAATTAACATGTAAGAGAACAAAACGAGAACAAGGGTTTTTTCTGATATAAAATGATAAATCTCCAACAACCCAAATAACAAAACAACATTTCAATGGAACCCAAATGAAAGATTCTGAAGAAATGAAAGAACAGAGAAATGAGAAGAGGTTCTTGTTTGTATGGCTGTTACCTTTGAAAGGCAAAAAAACACTAGGGTTTCGGTGCTTCTTTTTTATGAGGGAAGAGGGGCTGTGTTTGGTACCTCTGCAAGTGTAAAGAAGAAGAGAAAGAGCTTTGTTAGAGAGAGAAGAGATATTGGCAAATTCTTTTGAAATGAATATGGGCGCTCTTATAGCAGGTGAAATTTTTTCTGCTTCTAAAAATTTTCAGGCACGTGTTACTCAAATTTTGAAATTTGTCCAACGGCGGGATACTTGCAGTTACTTTTATGCCCCTAACATTGGGCTTAGTTATTGGGCCATGACTGAAAAAATGGTTTTTGGGTCAAACTAAATTGTGAGCCCACAAAAATGTGATCAAATTATACATTACTTTTCCAAAAATTTAAGATATATGAATTATTTTTATAATATATCATATATATTTTTATGAGAAAACATAGAACAAATCTTTACATATCTAATGATTTTTCATAATTTATATGTTACACAAGCATATACACCATGAAGAAGATGATGCTAAGAGTGTGTGGCATAGCTTCTACTTCTATTTTTAAATGTTTTTTAAAAATGAAAAATTATTAAATTATATTTTTTTTACTGTTTTATGATATTTTTAATGTGTTAATGTAAAAAAATCTAAAAAAAACTTTATTTTAATATATTCTTTAATAAAAAATTATTTTAAAAACATCTTGCATCTCAAACACCCCAAATAATGGCCTTATGTGTATAACATTGTATATTCTTAAAAAAATAAAAAATAAAGACTCCAGTGTTTTCCCGTGAGGCTTTCATTGGCAAATAAAAATGGAAAGGATGGTAAAAATATTGCTCTGTAGAGATATTGTATTGTGGATAAAATTGTATTTTTATCATTTTACTCTTTTAAAAAACACTTATAGACTAATGATTGGGGGTAAAATTATATTTCTAATAGTATCATTTTGGTATTTTAAAATTAATCAGGAACAACACAGGTATTTTACTTTTTAATTGCACAATAAAATAACATAAATGCTTTTAAAAGTAAGAAATTGTTACGCTTGTATAAAGAGTTGTTTTTTTTTATTTTCATATCAAAATATATAGTTTACCCTTATAATAAAGTAAAAACTTTAACTGACATTTGGGGGTGTATTTAATTTTTTTTCTTTTGATAATCATAATAAAAAGACATAATTGCCCATAAAGTTTAAATGATTAGCCTTAGGTTAGAGGGTATATTTATCATTGCGCTCCTAGTTTTCTCATTATTATTGAATCCAACTAAGGACAATTTAATCTTTTAATCAATGAAAAGTATTTAGAAAAATATATGTTTATGTATACGCTAGTCGCTCCATTATCTTTGGACGACGTGTGAGGTTGATTTTGATGGCTAAAAAGGTTGTTCTAAAGTGACATTTGATTCGTCTCAACATTTTTTTCATGACACAACAGCACCTTCTATTTGGCGTTGATGATCATTTTTTCCTTCTTTAATTTCCCTGTGTGCTTGTGCTCTACCCTTCAATTTTTCAAATCAACCATTAAACTTCTCTTTCTTTTTTATTTAGTTTTTATTCTATTGGTTGTTATTTATTTTATTTGAAATAATTTATTAAACTAGAGTTTTGTTTCAATTTCATCCTCGCTCAATTTTCTATTTTATCAAATTTAATCTTCATTCTTTTGATTGCTATTTATGTAATTTGAGATAATTTTTAGAATTGAATTTTTTTTTCTTGCAATTTCACCCTTCATTTTTTTTCGTATTAGATTTTATCCTAATTCTTTTGATAGTTTTTTTTTTCTTTGTAATTTTTTTTAGATTGCTATTTTTTTACTCAATTTGCTGCTTCAATTTTTAATTGGTTTGAATTTAAGTTTCTTAGTTAAACTCATGTATAGGATTTCACAGGTTGCAAGTTTTTAAAATTAATGTAGCTTTAGGAGGTTTATCCGAGATTGCTTGTTTTTAGTTAATATTTTTTTTAGTTTCATCCTTCAATATTGATTTCATTGGAGACTGGGCACTTTTTTTTCTTTCTTTATATGTCCTTTGTTTTATTTATTTCATTTAGTTATCTCGAGTCTTTTAATTTATTCTTATTTGTTAAATTTATTTTTAAAAAATAATGTTTTTCTCATGCAGCTTTTTTCGATGTCATTATAAAAACTTTTGCAGTGAGGTTTGAATGGTCTCAGCAAACTCTTTTGGTGGTGGGCCATGTTCATAGTAAAGTGACGGTGAATCTTCAACGATCTTTTCTTCTTCTTCTTTTTTTTTTTTCGAGTATGATATTAGTGGCTCCTTTTTATTTAATTGCTGCCATATGATATTTTATAATTCATCTGCTATCATTGCCTATTATTTAAATCAGATTAACAAATGTTAGTGAATCCATTCAAGTTAATGATTCAAGTATCAAATTTTTATTTTATTTTAAAAAAACACTATCGTTACTTGAGCATCTCTTTTATAAGTTAAAAAAAAAAATTGATCGTGGAGGTCACCACTCTGTTTAGATACTACTAGTATATTTACCCGCACTCCGCAACGGGTCAATATACATTTTTAAAAAATATATATAAAAATATTAAGAGTGTATAGAATGGTTAAGACCTCTTGGATTTGACAGTCATGACAAACCCAAGCAAATTGGATCTAGCGGCTATACCAGGCACAAGAGCCTTGGGTCTGGTAGAAATGCAAGACCCAAGAGACATGGGCCTGACACCGCTATTGGACTCAAGTTTCTTGAGTATGACATCCCTTTCCAAACTCAAGTTATTTAGGTCTCACACCGATGTCATACCCTAGTTCCTGGGGTATGGCCATGCCAAACCCAAAAGTGATCTTATTTTTATTTTTTATCAATAGTAATAATATTTTTTATATAAATTTATTAATAATTATATAAATTATATTAACAATAATAAAAAGAATAACAACAACAACAACAATAATGATGATGATAATGATAATAATAATTATAATTTTTAATTTTACCCTTCAAATCAAATTTATAATTTTTTTTCAATAGTAATAATATTTTTTTAAAAATTTATTAATACTAATATTAAACATGTTTGACCCAAGTTCTTATAGTTTTTACACTTCAAATCAAATCTATGGTTTTTTTTCAATAATAATATTTTTTTTTCAAATTTAATAATAATAAGAAGAACAACAATAATAATAATATCTAACATTCCTTAGATATGGCATCCCCTTCCAAACTCAAGTAACTTGGTAATCATGGCAGACTCAAGCAACTTGAGTCTAGCAGCTATGCCAGGCACAAGAGCCTTAGGCTTGCCAAAAATGTCAGATCCAAGTTTCTTGAGTATTGCATCCCCTTCCAAACTCAAGGTACTTGGGTTTGGCTCCCCTGTCATACCCTGGTTCTTGGGGTATGGTCGTGCCTAATCAAAGAGTGATTTTTTTTTTTATCAATAGTAATAATATTTTTTTATAAATGTTTTTATAATTATATTAACAATAATGAAAAGAATAACAACAACAACAACAACAATGATAATAATAATAATTTTTAATTTTACCCTTCAAATCAAATCAATGGTTTTAATAGTAATAATATTTTTTTAAAATTTATTAATAATAATATTAAACATGTCTTACCCAAATTCTTATAGCTTCAAATCAAATCTATGGTTTTTCTTCAATAGTAATATTTTTTTTCAAATTTAATAATAATAATAATATAACCAACGTTTCTTGGGTATGACATTCCCTTCCAAACCCAAGTAACTTGGGTCTAGCGACCTTGCTAGACCCTAGCTCCTAGGGTTTAGCTGTGCCGCACCCAAGTTCCTAGGATCTAGTCGAGCCAACCCGAGTTTCTTGGATATGATATCCCCTTCCAAACTCAGGAGTTTTGGGTTTGGCGAGCAAGCGAGACCCAAAGACCTTGAGTCTGACATGGTACACAGACCCAGGGTGCTTGTGTTTAGCATCCATTGTTTAACCTAAGGTGCTTGGAATAAACAAACATAGAACAATTTACATTTTAATTGTCAAGAGAAAAAAAAGAAAAAAAACACAAATAACTAAAGAAATGTCTTACAAAAATATAAAATTAAAAATAACCTATTATTACCATCCACCATAAAATATCTCTTGATATACAATAATTTCCCACACCATATAGCTTTTGATATAATTAGGATATCCGCTTTCTAAAGAATACATGTAGCATTGTTCAGAAAAATGGAGACTAAATAGACAGCATTCCAAAAATCAAACAAATTTCCAAATTGGAAGCTAGAATTGCAGGCAACAACCCTTCTTTTCAGAATCCTGCGCTTGTGAAGGAACCAAAATCCTAGTTCCCTTGAAGACACCTGGATTTCCATCCGACTCGTCGTTGCCAGCAAGAGTTTTCTTGCTGATTATCGTATATATTTCTGTCAGCACTGTCCAAAAGGCAGTCTCAACATTGGTGGCCTCCAGTGCTGACGTCTCCATAAAGAAGAGATTCTCTCTCTGAGCAAACTCCTCAGCATCTTCTGTTGGAACTGCTCGAAGACTTCCCAGGTCACACTTGTTGCCTATGAGCATGATGATAATGCTCTTATCTGCATGGCCCCTCAGTTCCTCCAGCCATCTGGCCAAGTGATCGAATGACTGACGCTTGGTCATGTCGTAAACTAACATCGCACCCACTGCTCCCCTGTAGTATGCACTCGTCACTGCCCTGTACCTGACAGAAGAGAAGAAACAGTTCAAGCACAAATTCAGATTTAAGCGTACATCGTCTTACCTTTCTACGAACACAATGGAAGAGCTCTCAGTTAGCAAACTGCCAGTGTTAGGCCTAAATCAGGGTTAAGGTCGAGGTCAACAGAGACATGGATACCCGATCAGAAGCAAACAAACAGTTAAAGCAGGCAGTCAAGCTTTTATTTTTAGTATATTCAGGATTGCTTCAAATTAAATGAGAGAAAGTTCCTCGATATGTAATAAACAAGGCTATAGGTCTTGCAGAACTGTTGATTTATTACTGTTTAACAAGTGGGTTCAGTGTCAACACCATACAAATAAAAAGATCAGACTTTGTTTCAAGATTAGGGAATTTTAAAGCATCAATTGTTTCCTGAAAGTTGGGTGAAAGAGCTTCAAGTGAAAAGGACAGAAACAAAAGAACTAAGATGTTTATCAAGGCTGTGTTGGTCAAGATATTTGGAGAGTCGCATAGAATGCCCTGTGTGTATGATTAGATTCTCTTAAACAAGGCACAATGCAGAAGGACTAACAAAAACAGGTCCTGAGAAATAATGACAGAGATGTAGAAAACTTCAGACAGTTGAACTTATACATCCACAGAAGTCATGACAAGGGGAGTTTCATATTGCCATAATAGCAAGTGTTCAAGAAATCTAAAATGTAAGATCTATATTTTTTTCCCATGCGAAAGCCAGATCATAAATTTTCAAGCTCAACAACTTATAAAGTTAGAAATGAGTGTCGTTTGTTTACATATGAAGTCCAAAGGAAAAGGAATTTGCTTCAAGTTTTGATAGTGAAAACAGTAGAAGGAACCGATCCCCAAAAGCATGGAAGTCAAAATATGAGAAAGAGAAAAAGGTGATATAAAGCAACCATTTGAATCTTAATGAATATTTCAAATTGTATAATTTATTAACAATTTTAGAAAGCCGTACCAAAGGAAATGTTTCACCTTCTCATATACAGTCATTAATTTAATTTCTTCAATTGTAAGCTCATTCACTCGATCCACCATAGCATTATCTATGTTAGACTGGAATATATTGAAGCGTATATTTTCCAATCTGATTTTTAATCTTCAAATATATAATACTCAAGCACGTATCGCAAGTGATCTAATATGAATCACAACAGCAAAATATCGAAAGAAAGTGTCTGAAAAGTAAAAAGCATACCTTTCTTGGCCAGCAGTGTCCCAAATCTGTGCTTTGACCGTCTTGTTATCCATTGCAAGCGTTTTTGTCTGGAATTCAACCCCAATGGTGGCTTTAGAATCCGCATTGAATTCATTTCTTGTGAACCTTCCAAGAAACTGTGATTTGCCAACTGCTGAATCTCCAATTAGCACAATTTTGAAAACATAATCAATCTTTTGATTGTAATCTATATAATTCGACATTTTCAAATCCAAAATTAAATCCCACTAGATTCCCTCCTCAAAAACATATAAAACCATGGAAAAAAAAAAGATAGAACTTGTTGTGATCTGTTGTCAAAACAACATTATTTGTCCATGCATTAAAATCAATAGGAAGCTTTAAAAAAAGATCAAATCATGGCTAGCAAAAGGGTAAAATGGGAATGATATGTTGATGATGAAGCAGAAATGGGAATTGGAATTGAGGGTTAGGATTAGGGTTTGAGAGGGGGAAAAAATGGAGTTTGGAAATGGTTGGTTTTGATTGTGAAATGGCTTGCGGAGAGGGACAAGCGTGCGAGCAAGGAGGAGGGAGAGATGGAGGGAAAGACCAACGGCCAGTGCGGGGCCCATTAACGGTTTGTTATGGTAAAGGTTTTGGTGCATTATAGGATACACAGATAAATCAAGTGGGTAGATCTGGGCCGTCCATTGTGATGAAGTTGATAGGGTCAGTCATGCCACTTTCTTAGGGTGTTTTGGCAATTAACCACCTGTAAACAAAGAATAATATATTATTTATGAAGCCAAAGAAATTTAATATTTTGAATTTAAACTTGGAGATAAAGGAATGAGAAAACCAAAATCAAAACCCTATCACTCATGAAATTATTTTAAAAAAAAATGGAGGAGATTTTTCTATTATAGTTACTAAAAAGAATTATCATACTGAAAACGATTGAGAGTATAAATAAAATAAAAATTTCAAGATTCTCTATGTTGCAAGAGAAAAAAAAAATGGTCGTGTTGCTTAGAGAATTTTCTAATATTTGAAAAGTATTATGTTTTAACATAGGTTAGATTTGATTTCAGATATCTCCATATTTGAAATTTATACAAATTATTATATTTGCTTGAGTTATATTTCTTTTTTATTATTATTTTAAGTGAATACAAAAATTTGTAGAATAATTTATCAATAATATTCACATCAATAAAATTATAACAGAATCGCCACACGTCTGTGCAATCGATTACTAGTTTATGATGGTAATATATTAAATTTCTATGTAAATAGAATAAATTAGCGTTAAAAAATAATATAAATTATATATTACGGTCTCTCGATTATAAATAGCTTTTATATATATATATATATTATTTTGAAAAGATAAAATGTTTTGTTGTACTTTATAATATAAAAGACATCAAATCAATATATTTGTATGTTTAAAGGTATTTAATTATACATGACACCTTCTGCCAAGTTATTTCGTTAATTTGATTGAAAAGTTGTTTTTTGAATTTTACAGACATATTGATCTAAAAAATTATACCTTATAAATAACAATTTGATTTAGAAAAAAATCAATTAGAAAATAATATTTTTCTCTCCTTATTTTTCTCTTTAAACTTTAATTTAGCAATTAGTATCTCTTGTTTCAAGGGTTTTAACCTTTAATAAATTCTTGATCAATCTCCGATATACTTGTTAATGATGATCCATTGTTACTGAACCAATCATAATATGAGCTATCCATAGCCGAAGAACTTGTTGCAGAACTCTGCCTTGGATAATGTGGAGGCAAATCTGAATGCCTCTGTGGACAATTTACAAGATTAAAAGGATTTAGCAGAGTACAAAGTGTCTCTAATTCACAGCCCAAAATCGACAAACATAAAGATAAGGGATGTAATGAAGGAGAGCTTCATTACCCTCTTTGGATATTGTTGATCAAAATATCAGCAAGTGGTCGACTAATGTGATCCATTTGGCAATTGCAGCCAGCTGCTGCCTTGTTCCTTGGTTCCTTCCTTCCGGTTGATATTTTAGTGACAGATGCGACCATCTTTGAATAAATATAATAATAAATAAATAAATAAATTTTAAAAAATATTATCATTTAGCAAAGCTAGGTTAACATGTAAAATTTATAACTTGAACTTGAGATATATCTATATTACATGTTAATTTTGCATTCTAGATGATGAGATTATAATAATTCAATAAAAAAATAAATTTACAAAAAATAAAAATGAAATATGAAAAATTAAGAGATATGTGATAATTAATTATTTTTTTATATCTCAAGGATTATTTAATTTGTTTTGAAAAATTAATAAAAAATACTAATTTATAATTTAATCGTTTGTTAACTATACACTTTTGCGTTATCAATTGAAGATGGGTTCAAAAGAGCTTCCAAATTATAACCTCCATCTTAATTGAGTATTCAAAGAATTTTTTGTATCAACAGAATCCTTTAAGTATTCAAAAATTTCTAAGTAAGCTAGAAATTGTATAATAGAATCAAAGTATATCTTTTACAAATATTATAACATATTATTCATGTTTGGCACTTTTTTTATTTTAGCCCCTCGGATTTTAATTCCATTCTTTTATAAGAAATCAAAATCAATTGATTTTTAATTAAAACTAAATTACTAAAAAAAAATCAAATTAAAAAAATAAAAAATTTTATACAATCCATACAACAATAATATCTAGGGGATTAACAATATACTTCTACACATTAAAACTCGCGCCTATAAGTTATATCCTTGAAACTTAATAGTTCATTGCATAACCACACGCTGTAAAGAAGTTACAGAAATTGTATAAATTGTGAGAGACAAATAATAAGAAATTCCAATTTAATATCACTGCATTTCTCTCTTTCTTTTCTTCTCAATTCTCATTTCATTTTTCTTCTTAAATTTTCATTATTAAGAGAAGTTCTTTTAACAAGTTTTGAGAGTGACTAGCTAAACATTTATTATATATCCACACCTTTCATAAAAGCTTCAATAATTACTCTACATGAAACAATACTAATAATAATTAATGTCTAAAATAAATATAAAAGTATAATAATAGCATTGTTGGAATCAAATATAAATATATTATCAGTTTGAGTCCCATAAATCTTAGGACTATTAAATGCTTGCATGATTATTAAATTTAGAACCTGTGAAATTAATTGAAATACACGCAAGCTAGCCCGGATAACCCCCCACACATATATATATTGTTAGAAAATAATATAAATTATATCCTGAGACCTTACCTAATAGCTTAAGTTTTTGGGTTGAAATGGTTCTTTGACATGGTACCAGAGCCTTAATGACCAAGCGGTCACGAGTTTAAATCCCACCATCCCCATTTATTTGATAAAAATTATACACAAGGTAATATGAACCTGTGCAAGTTTCAAGCCCAAAGAGTTTTCACTTAAGAGGGTGTGTTAGAGAATAATATAAATTATATCATGAGACCTTACCTAATAGCTTAAGCTTTTGGGTTAAGATAGTTCTTTGACATATATATATATAACATCTCATCAACATCATATGATTAGTTTAAGATAATAACATTTCTTTAGTGATGAGATGAAAAGGTGCTTGAATAAAAATTGATGCACGGAATCTTTGGTTTGGTTTGCTTGAATAGTAGGATGTCGTATGATTTTAACACAGAGATCATATTTGGACAAACATGAATCCCACCAGGGAATGGACCAACAAGGCAACTTTGCCTCCATTCAGTCACTGTTATCGGTTGACATATATGAGCTTCCATTGAATTGGAAACGCACCAAAACAACCAAGGGCATTGAATCAGTTCAGTTCAGGCTATACACCAAAGAAGAAAGATTCAACTTGCCTTGTTAATCCACTCCTCCATGTAAGAATTGAAAAATTGAGAGGATTTGTACAGACAACTATAATATTCCCCTCTTCATCTCGCCTTGTGTGTGAAAGGCCAAGAATCAAGATACAATGATTGGCATTACTTTCCTTGAATGTCAATAAAGATATAGCAAGACAGCACAAGGAATTAATGCATTTATCTTTTCATAAGGAATTGATGCGCTACAACATGTTCTGTACATTTATGGCTTTTTTTCAGGTATTGTGTAATTGGAAGCTTTGTTAGCTTCAGGATCAGAACATGAGGGTGGAAATTTCTACCAAACTTGCTACATTAAAAAAAATATATTTATCTTTGCTTACTGATGCTAAAGATCAAAAAGAACTGGTCGTACAGCCCCTTGGATTTCTGTACAGAAGCACCTCAAACAATTCTGTTTTGCACTGGCTTCTGCTTGCTGAAACACTTGCAGTTGGCTCGGTTGTCACTTAGTGTCTGCAAAGGAACATAGATTCGTGAATGACGGATGATATATTAGGAAATAATTCCTTGGTTTTTCGTTTTTCTCCTCCATACCTTGTACTGTTTCTGAAGGTCTTTAATGTACACTACAGCCAAATCTAACATGTCTGCTGTGTTCGTTTGCTGCCAAAGAGAAAAATGAACAAATAAGATTTCCAAGACAACTTTGAAGCTGAACCGTACATGGAAATATCCTACCTTGTCCATGTTTGGAACAAGCTCTTGTAGTTTCCTCATTCTTTCACTGATCCGAGTTCTTCTCACCTGAAAAATAGTTTATGCCATCTAATTATAACTACGATCACTGATTGAGCAAGTGAAGGTGAAGGTGACTGTAAATAAGGTGATATGTGATGAGAGGCTCATTATCTGGATACTAAAAAACGGAAAGTTCATGGCATGGGATTTAGATAGATCACATACTCTTTCCGCGATGCTTCGAGGATGAGTGGCACAACCACGCTTTGCTCTAATTTTACAAGGAACAGAATCTTGGAAATGGAGAAACTTTTCCATGGCAACCATTTCCATTGCAGTCTTTGGCAAACTCAAGTGGTGGGATAATACATGAGCCCGATTTCCAAGTTCCCCGTTCTAAATTTAAGCAATCACTTGGATTAGAAATTGAGGAATCAACAGTAATGGATAACTCAACACCTAATACACAAATTACCTGAGCATTAGAAAACAAGTTTCCAATTTCTTGCTCTCTTTTCATGCTGCTAAAGTTCTCTGACAAATGCGAATCATTCCAAGAACCATACGGAAACCCGTGACTGCTATAAAATCGACCGTCAACACTGACACTTGTGAGTTTTCCACTGTCAGGGCTGCCTGCTTCCATGCTTTCGCTCCCAATTTCAGAAATCTGTGACAGCAAGCCTAAGGAAGAAGGTACTCTTGATGAGAAGCTAAGTTGACTCTGCAATCTCGGACTTGCTTCTCCATTAGTATCATTCAACCCAGAATAGTTTCCCCCTCCTTTTATGGTGGGATAGCCAGCAATTTACTGAGAGGTTTTCTATAAATCTTTCTACCATCTACCACAATAATATATATATATATATAAACACTCGAATTGCATTCTTGAAGATTCTTCAATCATTTAGGGATAATGGAACCTTTCTGGTCATACTAATTCGGAATTAGTAATTCCTAATGCCGAAACACCATACTTGTTCAACAGAAAGGAAAAAAAAACACGCACACAAACCATTTAGTTGCTTCAATAAAATGTTATCTTTAGATCAACCTTTCTACGAATCTGATGAAACATTTGAGATTATTTCAACTATCTTCAAAACTCAATGACATTTTCTACCATCTCGGATCAATTTCCCTAATACAAGCATCTTATACTAAAACACAGATTCTAAATTAATAGCAATTGATGGTTTGATACAAAGACACATACGTATACTCTATCTTCGGAGCAAATGAGCTTCTAAACACAATACGATGAACACGAGTATCAGAAGCAAACATGTAAATTCATTTCAAGAAATCAACCTCCATAGTAAAAGAAACTCCCAACAATACAAATCTAAACAACCATGTATTACCAAATCGCTCAAAAACACATCATTTAGAAATGAGAATAAAAAAAATACCATTTTGAACAGGAAGGTTCCCAAAAAGTCCAGCGGGAGAGCTATTCTGCCTAGCAGGATTTGAATCAACCTTTTCAACTTGCTCATGATGACCCATTGATATTGAACCAATAAAACCATATGAACTATCCATAGCTGAAGAACTTGTAGCTGAACTCTGCCTTGGATAATGAGGAGGCAAACCTGGATAACTCCGCGGCAAACTTGAATAATTAACAGCTTCCTCTCTCACTCTTGCAGCGGATTTATCCTCAAACTCTTGGAAATTCAAAACAGAATCATTGTCGACTCCATTATCAGTGAAATTTGCAAGAAGTGAACTCGGAGCTGAGCGAAATCTCAACGACCCTGAACTGGAGTTGTGACTACTACTCGAATCCATTAACAAATGCTCTGATTTACTCTGATTCTCTCTGTTTCTTCTTAACTATTGTGGGCTCAAGTTAACAGATTTGATGCTGAAGAACCATTTACAAATACCTTAGTAGTAACTACTTATTAAAGCTGGAAGAAAATTCTGGGAATATTTTAGCATCGCTTTCTTGATAAAAATTTTTGTCAGCTTATTTTTTAAGCAGAGTAAAGATAAGATCGTGAAGAGGAAGCAATCAAGAAAAGAAAAGGTTTAAACCCTTTCAAGAGAAGCATTAAAGCTTAATGAGAAGAATGAAAAACCTCTAGCAAAGGTTTTACTGATTGAATGCATGTATTGTCAAGTGAAAAGATTGAAAGTGAGAGAGAGGGAAAGGTGAGTTTTTTGTGAAAGAAGTGAAGAGGTAGGAACCTCAGATTTGCTTTTCAAAGCACCGAAAGCAAGGAAGATCTTGAGCTTAAAGGGCGAGAGAGAGCGGTGGGGGCGGTAATGATGAGAGCAGTCGAGAGAGGAAGACCGAAAAGGGAAAGAGAGAGGCAAAGGTTTATCTTTCTTCTTTGTTTGCGAGAAAAGGTTATGAAGTACGGTAAGCGGTCGATCTAATTTCTCTACCAAACTTTTGTGTCTTTTCCTACCTTACCAAAATGCCCTTGTTTTTTTCCAAAATAGTATATTTACATATTTAAAATTGTTTTTTTTTAATTATGGTAAAATGGTAAAGGTATATTTCAAACTTCCCATATATACGGTAATCATGAGACAACAAGGTTCGAGAGTCTCTAGCATTATTTTTAACCCACACTGTTGAGATTCATGTCTACTTTATTTTATATTATGGTTAATTACAACATATTTAATTAATTTCAATACATAAGATTTGTTTTAGAAAATAATATCAAATCGTAAAATAAATAAAAAATAAAACTAATAGTAAAGTAAAGAAATCATCATAGTTTAAAGATACCACTTGAAAACTGATTTGAAGAAGTTTTGAATCATTGAATTATTGAATTAATTTACGAGCTGTCAGGTCAATCGAGATCGATATTTTTCTTATTAAGACAATGTTATTACCATCATCTCACCCATGAATTAATTTTACTGTTCGAGATTAATTGAAGATCTTCACCGGGAGAGAGAGGGGTGGATCGAGCGACGCTGACGGCGCTAATCCTCGAGAATAGTGGAACCGATACCGTGGACAAGGCATCTTAAGAAAAAACACAAGGGGCAGGAGACTACAAGATTGTTGGCTGATTATGCCTCGACGTCACCGTTAGATCCTTTGAGAACAAGATTCATGGCGCATCTGATTCGTGCATTCCGTCTTGTCGCTTTCCCTCCGCGCGTGGCTGTGATAACTACCGCAGGCGCCGCCTTTCCATTTCGTCAAACCACCGCTCCTCACATATACAGGCTCCGAGAGCCCGTTTCGGCACGCGTTCTTTTTTTATTTTATTTCTTCCCCTCGAATGCTTTCACTTTTTATCGGTGTCGGTATCGGTATCAAAGCTTGAGAATCTTTGTGTGGGGAGAAATAAACATGAATAATTCCTGATTCTTCGAAATAATCAAATCCTCATCTTACCAGGGAATCAGTTGTTTTTACGCATCCCAGGAATAGAAAAAAATAAAAATAAAAGTAGGAAAACAAAGCAGAGGAGAATCTGGGATCGGAGAGTGCATGATTTATTTATTTATTGTTGGTACTAGTATTAGCTTATTGTTAATTGCCAGATACAAGAAGAAGAGATCCCCTTTTAAGCATTGCTTTTGTTTTTTCATTAATGTTTGTTTAATCATTGATTGAATCTAATCTATGTATTGGAACGTTAATTAACTCAATGATCCTCATTTGTCCCTTGTGGTCCTCCTCCTCCTCCTCTCATCGTGCCTGCCATGGAAGGACCCAAAAGGGGGAAAGAAATAAAGTCAAAACGAAAATGAGCGAGGGATACAAGACAATGGTACCACAATATTAAAGTAAGGTTTTGTGTGTGGTGGGTAGCAAGTACACGTGAGAGAGCATTTTCTTCTATGCTTACGTGAATGAATGAAACAGTGGTCCTGCTTCGGTTTTCAGGAGTTTGAGAATATTCGACATTATGATAGTGATATTTTAAAAATTATTTTTGATATTTGTATATTAAAAAAATCTAAAAATTTTAAAAAGTTAAAATTTAAAAAAAATTATAATTTACATCATATTTCCAAATACTATCTAAATCTTTATAGCAAGAGCAGGAAAAGGTAGGAGGAGATTAGACAAGGTGCTAAACATCTCTTTCCATGTTCTTGAGGGGGGAGAGAGAAAAAAAGTTGAATGTGGGAAATAAAATAACCCAAAAACTAGATAAATTTTCTAGTGATTCTATTAGGTACTTCTTAAAATTCATTTATTGTGCAAAAATTCGAAGTAAAAATATTTTTATTATTTTTATGGATTATAAATATAAATTTTTAAATCCTAATTGTATTTTTCTATTTATTTGATAATTACTTATATGTCAATGTTTTCTCCAGTGCCATAGAATTTTATTATTATTTTCAATGATTTAAGTGTTTTTATCTGAAATATTAAATAAATCCCAATTGTTCTTGAGAGGGGGAGGGGGGAGAGAGAGTTGGATATGGGGAATAATAACCTGCTTATTTTTATATTTTAAAATTATTTTTTTAAGAAAATAATTTTTTTTTTACTTCAGATCATTTTTTTATTATTTACAAATTAATTTGATGTGCTAATGTTAAAAATATTTTTTTAAAATAAAATAATATATTATTTTGATATATTTTCAAATAAAAAAATATTTTAAAAAGCATTCGTTACCAGACTTCCAAATATCTTTATAAAATAAACCAAAACCCATAGAAATTTTATAGTGATTCTATTAGCTAGTTCTTAGAATTCACATATAGGAAAAAAATTCTGAGTAAATATATTTTAATTATTTTTTATAGATGATGAATTTAAATATTTACATCCTCGTATTTGTCTATTTCTTCAATAACTACTTGCATGTCAATGGTTACTCCCTTCAACGCCATATATAATTTTCTATTCTCTTCAAGGATTTAAGTGTTTTTATCTGAAACATTAAACAGATTCCAATGGTCCCAGAGAATAACTTCGCGTTGGATTATACTGATTTTTCCTTTGAGGCAAGCTAAATGCAGTGGAGTGATATTTTTGTACGAGTTTATGCTAAAATTATCATTTGTGATAGGCTCGGGTTTGATTAACATATTTCCTAGACATCTTTCTTGTTGTTGATTCCCAGATTATTGTATAGTGACCTGCATATACCGCAGGTTTATAGATAAGAGCTGAGAACTGCTTTCCATAAATTTACGGTTTTAGCAAAATTACATAGGTCCCACATGACTAATAAATTGTGTTTTATTATTATCAAATAGTCTAAACCTATGGTTTGCTTTAAATACTGTCGCAGTCGCGTAAACAAACAAACGAGATACATATCTTATATATAGCTTAGACAGATTTGGCTGGGCCAGAACAATTTTAAGCCTGCGTTTTGGATTTTAGGTGCTCCTTTAGAAAGAGAATAGGCCCATTATATGGTTACTTACATGTCTTTCAAGTGTTAGGAATTGATATCACGAATGAAGATCCCAAGTGTTAAAGACAAATTAACTATTAATTAACATATCCTTGAAAGCATTTGCATTTAATGAAGTGCTTTGTACTTTTGCAATCTTGTCGTCAAGGTTTTTTCCTTTCATGTTTTTCGTCTGCTGAGTATTGGAATTTGTAATTTAATTTTTATGAAGTTATTTAGGATTTATGATTTTGGTTTTGGTAAGTTAAATTGAATTATTTATTTTTAATTTCATCTTTTAAATTTTGTTTTTATTTTCTTTTCATAGGGTTATCACGGTCTCATAACCTGGATAATGAATTTGACTGATTAGCTAGGTTGGCTCAGGTTTTTAGTCCTTTTTTAATCGAGTATTTTTTTTCAATTTTATCTTTCAACATTAGGTTGATAAAGAACTTGACTTTATTTTTTTTCTTTCCATGGAGTTATCCGGGTCTCATTATCCGGGTTTGACAAGTTAACCAAGTTGACTCGAGGTATTTTTTTGTTTTTTAATTGATTTTTTTTAATTTAATCCTTCAACACTGGGTTGATTAGGGATTGCGTTTTATTTTTTATTTTATTTTTTTCTATTTGACTATCATAGTCTTATGACTCGAGTTGTGGGTTAGCCTGGTTGTCTCATGTTTTTTTGTCTTTTTTAACTTATTTTTGTTTTAATTTTATCCTTCAACATTTGACTGGTTGTAAATTAAGATTCATAATTTATTTTGATTTGCTTTATATGAAGATATCTTGACCTTATGACTCGAGTCACGGGTTTGATCGGTTAATTTGGATTGAATCAAATGGTGTTTTCATGTCCTTTTTAATTTAATTTTCTTCAATTTCATGTTTCAACATTAAGTTTATTAGAAATTGAGTTTCATAATTTGTTTCAATTTACTTTCTATGTAGTTATCCAGATCTCATGAATCAGGTATAGCAAATTAACCTGGGTTAACTTGATTTATTTTTTCAATCGATTTATATTTTTAATCTCATCTTTTAATGTTAGATCAATCGAGAATATGGATTAATATTATTTTTTATCTGCTTTTTACATGATCATCATGGTCTTATGACCCGAGTTGGAGATCTTACAAGTTAATCTGAATTGATCTGAGTAAATCTAAGTAGATATGATATGTAGTCTTTTTAATATTTTTAAAAATATGTCATCTTGATTTTTTTTTTCAAACTATATTTTTAACGATCATTTTAAGTTGTTTTTTAATTTGCAAAGTTAACTATGTCACATCAAGTTAACCTCCATATAATTATTATTTTTTCTATTAAAAAGCATATCAACAACACCTAAATATCTTCTTTCGTATGTTCAACAAAAATTCAGCTGGGCAATTATATACTGACTACCTATTTCTATATTTAGACACTACTTTCTTGATCATGCTCTCGTTGCGGCTTGAATCGCAATTTTTTTGAATTTTAATTGTTAGAGATTTTCTGACATTATTATTAAACTTAATACAACGATTCAAACTTGAAAAATCCCTAACCAAATCTTTGCTTAACCCAAGGTTTAAATTAAACCATGTGGAAATTATTCTGAGTGACCTTGTTTACTTAATAGGTCCAAAGAAAAACAAACAAATGAAAAGAAAAGGCAAATCATGTTCATCTTAGTCAACCCATAAAATCCGCAACCCGGGATAGGGACTCCACTGGGCATTCTTGACTTCAACTTTGGAATAAGGGATTTTTCAATGAAACCATCAATTCCATCATATTTAGCTTTAATGGGCTCCTCATTTTGTAAGGTTTAACTTATTAAATTTCTCAAAACACATAAATGTAACAAAAATAATAAATTTAAAATGTTTTAAGAATCCTAAATATCTTGTTAAATAAATTTAGAGTTGTTTAGAATTTATATAAAAATCAAATGAAGATCAAATGTTCTTCTTAATTTTAAATAATTGCTTCATGCCTGAGTTGTCGCAAACTATAAACCGTCCAAGTATCTGGTCTTTAATACTAATCCATATTAATCACCAATGAAAAATCTCACACACCCTTTTATAAGAGAGATTGGTATATCTTTGAGTGTTACATATTTTTTTTTTGTGTTTAAGTGTTTTAATATTGTATTTGTTGTACTATCTTGAATAAAAAATAAAAAGTATGACATTTTATTTATAAGAGAAATCTAAAAACTCTATAAATAGTAAAATATCAACTTACCTCTTAAATAATATCATATATAATTTTCTATACAAAATATTTTGTTCCATAAACTTCAGATTCACTCATCAAACATTATATTCATTAATTAAATATAATTTTTTTTAATAATAATATATTATATATAAGTAAAATCTTTGCTACATGTAATCAACATATTGAATACATAAAATATTCATTGACATAATCTCCATTAGCTATCCCTGCAAGCCATTCAATAAACCTAACACAATAACTTCCTCCAAAACAATGTCAATTTCAATTGCCAGCTTCACCATAAAACGCAGCTTCACTACAGCATACCAGTGCGGAACTACCCTCCTATTATTTTTTCCTTTTTTTCCCTCTAAGTTGATAATCTCTTGTGCTTCATCTAGATTTGCTTTAGACATTTGACTACTGATAAATGTAATCAAGTTTTCCAGGTCGGGCAGTTTCAAATATCTGCATGTCTATCATGCAAAAGAACCACAGCAGGTCACGATGGACAGCGATCATCACATTCAAAGAGAAAAGTTGCCTGGAATAATCTGTCTAACAAGACATCCAGTCCTCTCCAGAGCTTGGAGGGGACATCAAATACAATTGGAATATTACATTAGACATACAGAATACATCCAAAGAACAGTACACAGATTTCAGAAGCAAAGCAAGCTTCAGCACCAGTTGCAACTGGAAACAAAAACTTTATCAGCGGTCTACCTCTCTTCAATGCAATTTGATGCAGTCAAGATTCTCAGACACAGTTCTCATCCTAGGACGCAATTCAGGATCCAGTTCAGTGCAATTGAGTGCGATATGAAACACTGCAACATGTCTCTCTGCGTGAACCTCACTTAATAGTGCAGGGTCTATAATCTCAGACAAGGGGCGCTCCTCTCGAAACATGTTCCTCACAAGGCTATCTAGTCCCTTACCATCATTTTCTGGTCTTGCATCTGGTAGCCAACCAGTTAAAAGCTCCATCAGTACAATTCCAAAAGAGTACACATCGCATTTCTGGGTGAACTTGCGGCCAGAGACTCGAGCTTCTGGTGCCAAGTAAACGTTAGAGGGAGCTGAAATTTTCAAGCCCGTTGCAGAGGAAATGGTTTGGTTCAAATACTGCTTTTTTGATGCTGAAGTAGTGAATTTTGCGCCACTAGATCCAAGACGAGCAAGCCCAAAACTGGAGATGTAAGGCTGGAGTTCATCGTCCAGCAGAATTTTTGTAGATTTTAAGTTGCCATGAACATGCTTTCGAGGGCTGTGCTCATGTATGTACATTAAACCCCTAGCAGTTCCTTGGGCAATTTTCAACCTATCCGCCCATGATAGCACTGGCAAAGTATTAGAAGGTCCTCCTGCAAAAATTTTAACACCATATGGAGATTCATTACATTGATAATTGAAACCTTCAGGGGCTGTCTTTAACACCATATGGAGATTCATTAACATTGCTAATTGAAACCTTCAGAGGCTGTCATTAAGGTTCCGAGTGAAATAATAGCAACAAATGATCGTTGCAAGCACGATAATACCAGTGCTGCAATGCATATTCTCTTTGATAATTTAAAAGATGCAAAAAGGAACTTAACATGCATGTGTCAAGAGTATCACTTAACATGAGAAGATTATTCGGTGTACTGAGAAAAATCAGATAACTTACACGCCACACACCAATATATAAAAGAACAAGGTTCCATATTTTAGAGTCAAATAGCACCTATGATGCATGATGAATCACAGTAATACAAACAAAAAGCCTGCCCAGGGGTCCATGATTTGGATTCATGTCACAGAGAAATATCAATAGTGAGAAAGATATCGACCTCAGCATTTACCCTCGAGGGCTGTTAAAAACGTTAGATCTTGTATTTATAGACACAAGCTATGGTAGATTGAGAGGACCACACAATACTGAGCATAAGCAAGCGTGGTAGATTGAGAGGGCCACAGCATCAAGTATACTTCCTGAAGCTAATTACCATTTATGGGAAATCAAGTGAGACAAATACTTTGAATATTCGCAGGGAAGAAAACGACGAGAATGATGCCCCAGGTGCATCAGAACAGGAGTTATTGCTGCTTCAAAGAAGAGGAAGGCATTGCAAACTTGAAATATTCCAAAGTTGCCAGTGCTAACTGCTAGGATAATTCCAACGTACATACCTGAGCATATTATTGTGGTTGAAACATATTCAAAACTTGGAATGTGACATCAACACGTTCCACAACTGAAACATAACATCAAATTGCCCCCCCAAAAAAAAACACAAGTATTTCAATTTCAAATATTTAGGGTCAAGCATTGCCGCAGGTCCTTTTCAGTTGCCAACGAATTTGACCCATTGTTGAATATGTGCTCTTCTTAAAGCACCCATCAACCATCTCTTAAAACCGAGGAAAACATTTGACACAATTTACTAGGTTCAACAGGCTTCACTATTCCAATCTCACCACCCAACTTAAAAGACTATGAAAAACATTTTGTTCATGGAGATTTACGACTCTGAAGTGTGCACGCAAAGTAATGATATCCAGATAGAGCATTAAAAATCGAATGCAAAAACAATATCTCGAGAGGTTACAGCAGATAAAAGCTAAAAAACATCTCACAGATGCAATTAACAGTTTGAATTTTCACATTTTAAAGCATAGTTATCAAATCAAGCTTCGAGATTTGGTTGTTAAGATGAAACGATATTATTTTAAATAAAAATTAAAAGAAAAATCCTTGGAGTTGACTGAGCCAGGTCTCTCACCCGGGTATGACCGAGCATACCTCCAAACTGGTTCAAAATAAAAACCGGTTAGAGCTAGGCTCAGGGTCAGGTCATCCTGGGTTTGTTAACTATGTTTTAAAGTTCTTTGTCGTCTATGGTTTGATCAACTAAGCGTTCCTCATACATGATCTGAATTCACTTGTTTTGTTCGGGAAATAGGCATCAGGCAACAAGGAAGGATCAACATCACATGAAATTTAAGACTCGTTTTATTTTTGGATAGAAAGGTTCCATCTTTGGACTCCACATTCCATTGTAAGGCAATCAAGACATTATTTATCGGGTTTTTTTTTAACCAACGACATTATTTATCATGGAATATATTGTTAGTGGAAACTTTAAGTATATTGTAAAGTTAACAACATTTGACTTGCAAGTATGAAAGGGACAGATGTTAAATTCGATGCAGAAAGACATAAACATGGCTAAGAGAATTAGAGAAATGTTACCATGCAGGGCAGAGTATAAACTTCCATTGCGGATAAAATCAGAGACCAACAACTTCTCATCATGAGCAAAGTAATAAGCTCTCAGCCTTACAATATTAGGATGATGGACCCTCCCAATTGCTTCAACCTCGGACTCAAATTCCTTCAGCTTCCACGTGGCATCATCTTCACTCAGCCTCCTCACAGCAACAACCATAGGCACCACCGTACCAGACCCACGACCACCCACTGCCACCTTGTACACTATCCCACTCCTACTTTTCCCCACCACAGAAGCAGATGCCCTCAACAAATCCTCTAATTCCAGATTAAACCCTTCATCGATGACCAGAAATTTACCATCCTGCTCCTCCTTTTTAAAAGTAACCTCATTATTGTCACTCTTGTCTATCTTTTCTTTTCCCACTTTACCCTCATTAGCCCCCCATTTCTTCCGATACAGCCACGCTGATACCGAAACAACACCGATCACCACCAAAACGCCTGAAATTAAGGGAACTGCTATCGACTCTGTTTTGATTTTCACGTTCTCAACACTCCCAGGGATAAAAACAGGATTTGGGCCTTTTGGGTTCTCAGGATTATCACTAATCGTGATATTAACAGCTTCAGGACATGGAGTTTGTAAAGGAAAACCACAAAGACTTGGGTTTCCAGCAAATGCAGTTGGCCCCTGGTTCACTAATGACCCAACTAAAGGCACTTTGCCACTAAGATTATTGTGTCTTAAATCTAAACTCAACATTACTGGAAAAAACCCATATGACCCTGGAATCTCCCCAGAAAACGAATTGTAAGACAAATTTAAAGTCCCAGTTAAGCTTTTTAGCTTAATCAAAGATGCAGGGAGAGACCCGTTAAGACAATTAGAAGATAAATCCAAGTGGGTTAAGGCTTGCAAAGATTCAATCTTGGCAGGAATTGGACCTGACAGAGAATTGTGAGACAAATCAAGAAAGCGGAGAGTTGATGCATTGAAGAGGTGTAAAGGTATGAGTTTAGAGAAGTTGTTGCGAGAGAGAGTGAGTCGAGTTAGTGAGTCGAGAAGGCCAAGTTCAGAAGGAATGTAGCCAGTGAGGCTTTTGTTAGGGAGCGAAAGAGAGGTGACTCTGTGGTTAATGCAAGTGATACCATGCCAGTGACACGGGGTTGGGTCAGTTTCGGTCCAGGAAGCTAGAGTGTCGGTTGGATCAGTTGTGATTGCGGCTTTGAGGGCTAGGAGAGCTAGACCATCAGTGTTAAGAGACAAGGAGAGAAATCGAAGGTTGGTGAAGGTGATTGTAACGAGAAAGGCTGTGACTTTGAAAGGGATTGCTGACATTTTCATTTTTTGCTGTTTTAGCTCTGAGTTTTAACCATTTAGGAGAGTGAGAGAGAACGGAGAGGTTATTTTGCAACGAGGAGTTGCTGAAGAGAAATAGTGGTTAAGTGTGAGGGAGAAGAAGAAGAAGGGAAGAAAGTTTTTAGATTTGAAAGTTTTGAACTTGAAATTGAGTTTCGAGTTGGGAAAATCGAGGTTGGCAAGCACCGAGCAACATGGAAACGTGAGCAAATTTGAATTAACACAACGTGTTTTTATTTTTAGAAATACATTCAATTGAAATAATATTTT
Organism: Populus alba x Populus glandulosa; assembly: GCA_033617975.1. Classification (NCBI taxonomy): domain Eukaryota; kingdom Viridiplantae; phylum Streptophyta; class Magnoliopsida; order Malpighiales; family Salicaceae; genus Populus; species Populus alba x Populus glandulosa. The sequence goes on along the minus strand of CM066148.1, from coordinate 5,110,499 downwards.
ATTATTTTTTAAAAATCTACTTTTACGAAATAAAAAAATAAATAAAAACAAATAAAATTATTTTTTAAAAAACTACTTTTAAAACATAAATACGAACATTAAATATAACTATGATTGACTTTTCTACTATTCTACACACAACCTTTTTATTTATTTAATTAATTACTTCTAAGATCACTTTTAGTATTATGGTAGTGATAAAGTGTTTTCTTTTAATATATAAAAATACATATTTTTAATTTATTTTTAAAATTAACATATCAAAATTATTTAAAAATATTAAAAATTTTAATTTTTAGCAAAAATAAAATATCTCAAAATTTTATAAAATACAGTTTCTATCTTAAAAAAAAACAAGCTCTAACTTATTCTCAACATACTTAATCTCGACATTATTAAAATTATGTTTTATTTTATTATAGTTTTAAAAATAACTAACTAATTAATAAACATCATAATAATTTATTTTTTTGTTAAGAAAAAATTATAAAACGTGTAAAGCACACAATTAATTAAAAATGCTCTTATTCATAATTTTATTCTACATTGTATTCTCATATCATAAAAAACTCAACAATATTGATGTAAGGGGCTAGAGTTAGAAGATTACAACATAATTTATAATAAAAAAGTTATAGCTTAGGTATTGAGAGAGGAGAACAAAACCTCGGTCACTTGCCACTTCAATTGGAAAAGGATCAAGCGTGTTTGAAAGTATTTCTTCAGTGAAAAAAGTACCCTTTCTCGAGTTGGGTAAAAAGCTGGAGTTTGATTGTCCAGTTTTGGGAAGATATCCAAATGATGAGCATGTGCTAGGTGCATTGAAGATGGTTAGAAATTGATTTGGATAATTTATTAAACAGGATTTAATAACTTTTTATCTCATCAATTATTCTACATTTAATTGCACAACAAAAAATAATTAAAAAGGAACAAACATGACTCACGTGTGGATTGAAAACAAACATTACCTTTAAATAACAATTTTTTAAGTATTTGGTTTTTTTAAAAAAAGATCTTAATAACAAATGATTTTTTTTTAACTTCAAGGAGTTAAAAATGCTTCAAGTAAAAAATGTATTTAAAAAAAAAAATAACAATCTTTTTGTGTATGAATCATCCATACACCTTTCTCATAATATATATATATATATATAACAAAAAAAAAAGGTTTGAAAAAACACATGACTAAGGCCTTGTTTGTTCAAAAAATGATTTTTTGAAAATGATTTTTTAAATTTTCTTGTGATTGTTTGTCATTATAAAAATTGATCAATGAAAAACACTTTCAAGTCAAAGAAAAATTTAGTTTGATTTTCAAACAATATTGTCCTTTTATTTTGAACTGAAAATATTTTTTTGAAATTATAAAAAATTAAAAATATCATATTATTTACTGATTATTTTGAATTTGATTCTCAAACTTTTGATTGCTTTATATTTTATTTTGAATTTTTTTTCAATCTCGTCCCTTAGAATTTAATTTTTATATCACCATTGGTCTTTATTTTTATGATTATTATTTGTTTTTTATTATAATTTTCTTAATTGAAAATTTTTATCCATCAAAATTATTTTTTATTATTTTTATTTTTATTTATTTTATTTAAAATAAATTATAAATTAATTTTTTTTATTTGATCATCTTTCAACTTTTTATCTGTTAGATTTGATCTCTATTATTTTGATTATTCTTTATTTTATTTAAAATAATTTATAAAATTATATTTTTTTTTCAATTTTATTCTCATTCAACTTTTAAATTTGTAAGATTTATTTCTTATTATTTTAATAAACTTAAAAAAATATATTTATTATTTATTTTCCAGCATATTTTTTATAATTTAATCAAATAATAAAAAATATTTTTTAGTTTTTTTTATGATATTATTAAACATACAAAATAATTTATTTTTAAAAAATTATTTTCCAACAAATAACGTATATAAATTAATTTCTTATATTCTCTGTCGCATTCCATTTATTTGAATTCGGTTTAAGAATTTTTCATTTAATTATACAAGGGCACGTGATTGTTTTTGAATAAAAAACTTTTCAAATGACTATTGACAAGATTGACAAATGACAAATGACAAGATTAGCCTTTCAATGATTGTCTAACATGTCAATCAATCTTTTTAATCTTAAATTTGGTACCTTTTCTTATCTTCCTTCCCATTTCTTGTCTCTTTTCTCTAATCTCGGATATAGATTTGTATCTCTCTCAAATGTCTTGATTGGTAATAATTTTAGACTAGTTTGATTTATATAGAAAGTACTTTTTTGAAGAAACAAATTATTTTATTTTATTTTTATTTATTTATTGTTATAAAAAATAATTAACAAAAAATACTCTTCAATCAAAAAAAAGTTTCATTTAGTTTTTACAAAAGTATTTTTTAAAAAAATACTTTTAAAAAATTGTCAAAAATTCAGAAATATTTTATTATCTCTTAATTATTTTAAATTTAGTCCTTAATTTTTTTTTATTGTTGTTTATTTTATTTTGATTTTTTTAAAATTTTGTATCTTAGAATTTGATTTAATTTTATTTTTTTTATTAGCTTTGATTATTATTATTTTAATTGTTACTTGCTTTCCTTTTATTATTTTTAATTAAAATTTTGTATCTATTTCGGTTCTTTTTTTAAAAAATAATTTATTATTTTTTAAAATTTTATCATCTTTCAATTTTTTAATACGTCATATTTAATTTTTATTATTTTGATTATTATTTATTTTATTTAAAATAATTTATAAAAATATTATTTTTTCAGTTTCATGTCCCGTTAACTTTTGATTTATAATATTTAGTACCTATTCTTTTAATAAACTTGAAAAAAAAACATTAATGAGGTATTTTTTAACTCATTTTTCATGACATAGTCAAATACTAAATAGTGTAATTCAACTTATCTTTCATGACAACACCAAACATTATAAAATAATTCACTTTTGAATTCATTTTTTATTGAAACCACTTTTCAAAATAATTTTTTTTCCACCAACTAAATTAACTTTAGAATTGTTAGCCGTTTAAAATTACATTCCAAATTTAAATAAAATAAATACTTTAAAAAATAATTACTAATATATTTCTAAATAACCCAATTAAAAATACAAACCAATGTGGTGTTCCCATAGCTCTTCCCAGATTTAAAAGGAACTCTATCCAGTTAACAGTGAAAAAAACTAAAAAGAAAATTTTTCTTGTACCTTTTGCAGTATTACCTCTCAATTTTCTTGATATTCGAGCGTGTTTGGCAGTGTGGTAGTGGTTGTTTTTCAAATAGCTTTTCGTGCCGAAATACATGCAAATGATGTTTTTTTATTTTTTAAAAATCATTTTTGACATCAGCACATCAAAACGATCCAAAAAGTACAACCGTAACTCAATTTTAGTAAAAAAAAAAAATTGAAATTTGCCAAAACGCAGTTACAAACGCAGAAACAAACGCTTCCGAAATCTATCACTTTCTATAATCATATTTTTCATGATAAGATTTTGGAAGATTCATCCACTTTTCTCGTAAATCTTATCGCAATCAAGAAGTTGAGATGTTATTATCAAGCGCCCACCTCCGCTCTAGTACCATAATACATAGCGATGCGGTCATTCTTTTTGGCCTGTTTGTTTTTGCGTTTCAAAAGTGTTTTTGAAAAAATTTGAAATTTTTTTTATTAACTTCAAATTAATATGTTTTTAGTGTTTTCAAATCATTTTGATGTGCTAATGTCAAAAATGATTTTTAAAAAATCAAAAAATATCATTAGCATGCATTTTGGCACGAAAAGCTATTTGAAAAGCAACTGCAACCACATTGACAAACAAGCTCTTCCTCTGTATAATAATTTAGTGGTTTTGATAGCATGATAAATTTTTAAAAATAAAAAAACATATTAAAAAACAATACAGTACCATCGCTGCCTAATCCCAGAGCATCAAAAGGTGGCCAGAAATTGGAAGTGGAGAGTAGGGACGGGATTGTAAATGTGCTGTTTACAGACTCTGTGGTCTGGTGTCAGAAAATCATTTGAACAAGGACACATCGCAGACATGCTTTGATGCTGGTGAGCTTACCTTTTCAGTTTCCACTAGCCATCAGGACCACTCTCGTAAACTCTACATTGGCTGTAAGATTCAAAAATATCCATCAGAAACGACGATCGGAAAAAAGTAGAATTCTGTAATCCTCCTATATTTATTTAGTACATGTTTATTTTTTGAAAATTAATTTTTAAAAAATTATTTTTCAAACTTTTTTATATTTATTTGTTATTAAAAAAATTGATCAACGAAAAATATTTTCTGGTCAACGAAAAACACTTTCTAATCAACGAAAAATTAAAAAATATCATTATTTGCTGATTATATCAAATTTGATCCTCAAATTTTTTATTGCTATATATATTTTGTTTTAAATATTTATTTTTCAATTTCATCTCTTAAAATTTTATTTTTATATTAACTTTGGTCCTTATTTTTATAATTGCTATTTACTTTTTCCTTATCATATTTTTATTGAAAATTTTTATCTATCAAATTTAGTCATCATTCTTTTGGTTGTTACTTATTTTATTTGAAATAATTTATGAAATGTCGATTATTATTATTTTAATTTCTTCATCTTTCATTTTTTTTAATTTTTTAGATTTGATCTCTATTATTTTGATTATTATTTATTTTATTTGAGATAATTTATGAAATTATATAATTTTTTTCAATTTCATTCTCATTCAACTTTTTAATTTGTAAGATTTGTTCCTTATTATTTTAATAAACTTGAGAAAAATAAAATATTAATAAGTTATTTTCCAGCTCATTTTCCATGACATAACCAAACACTGGAAAGTATTTTCTAACTCATTTTCCATTACACTACCAAACATCGAAAAATACTTTATCGGAATTCACTTTCCAAAATGAAACTACTTTCCAGCAAACAAGCGGAGCCTAACACAAATTTAATTTTTTTTTATTAAAAATTATTTTTTTATGTATTTTAAATCGTTTTAATACATTAATTTAAAAAAATAAAAAAATTATTTTAATACATTTCAATACAATTTTTTTTTTCAAAAACAGCTGTAATTACTCTTTCAAACATGCAAAAATGCTTCCTTGGTTGAACCCTAGCGTAAATCATAGAATATTAGCCACCGGAAGCTAAAAGAAAACCATGCGTGTGCTTACAACAGGCCAAGAACGAGATGCGGACTTAAGGGCAAATATAATGGAGAAGCTAAATGGATAGCTAAAAATAAAAAATTAATATTTTGGCTTTCTTTACTTGTTTTGCACACTTCAAGGAGAAAGCCAAATAAAATACTAAAATAGTTTTTTTCTCCCACTAATGCTATTCATACATATCTCTCAAAAGAGCCAAAATTAATCTAGTGGGGCCAACAAAAAAATAAACCAATTAAATGTAACCACGTGGAAAAAAAATAACATCAAAATTATTAAAAAAAAATAAAACACTTCTTTATTCTACTCTAATAGAATTGGCTTTTTAAATAGCTTTTTTTCATTGGAATATACATAGTAAAAAAAGCTATATTTATACTATTCAAAATGCTATTTTATCAATTTACCTTCTTAAAATAGCATTTTTCTTCGGAGATGCTCTAACAACAGACATTTCAAATTAACTATCCCAGCTCTTTTGGACAAGAAGAAGAAAGGCCAAGCTAAGCCATCAAGAGTTCGTTTCTGCTAGAAAATGGAGCACCAGCACAAATGTCCATACTTTAACAAAGAAGAAATGGACAGGTGCCCTAGAAAGTCCATCTTTTTGGTTTTACGTGGTCGCCCATTTGGGGTCCAGACTTGTGTACGCTCAGAATCTAATACTTTAAAAATATTTTTTTATATGATTGTTTCTCTCTCCTCCTTGTAAATTAGATCTTCTTGATTTTTTATATTTTTATTTTGACCTTTTTTCTTTGAATTTTTATTATTGGTTTTTTTATAAAAAAATATTTCTTCTCAATTTTGATATTCAATTCTATATATATATATATATATATGATATTTTTAAATTTAATCCTTATTTTTTTAAACCACAACTAAAAAAAACTATTACAATATCAACCAGACACTAAATCACTAAAATGCCTTCTCGGTTCGCACTCGCAGTTAGACGAGAGAATCCAATTTAGGCTCAAGGGAATTTAATCTGTTAAGAGAATTACTATAGCACGCAACATAACATAAAACGATGCAATTACATTCATAAATCATGATTTTCTCTCCAGTTTCAGTTAAAAAGCGCAGCTAAAGTTTTGATTTACCGCCTCTGGTTCCAGGAAAATTGCAAGGCATCATAATGACCAAATCCATTGTATATAACTCTAATTGGATTTTCCACCCCGTACTCCTGACCATACTCTGCAATGGATATCAAGCCCCTGGCATTCTTGTCGTGCATGTACACAGTGATTGGCATCCTGCAGTTATTTTATGGCTTCCATCAATATTAACCCTCAATGAATCTTCCTCTCCCTTTTTCTCAAAAGTTGAAGACAAGTAAATGAAAATCATATGCTTGCAAATTGCTACAATTTTCAAAGCCTGCACATTCTGTTTTTCCTTATAAGAGATGAACACATCGAGAGAGAGGTCCTTACTTGAGAACATGTGAAGCCATTAACAACTCAGGCTCACCACCCCACACATGTGGCTTCCTCATTTGTGACACATAGGTGTCAAAATTGCCTTCTATAAACCTGTTGGAATCATGGAGCTGTCAAACAAATTTATACATAAACTTTACCACTGGTGGTATATTTCTTCACTGTGATATCATTGCCCTGAGAAATAGTGCAAGTAGTTCAGCTCCCATGTAAACTCGATTCACTTTACAAAGGCATGAACTGTTTGAAAAAGTATGTGGGAAAAATTAAGGGGCGTGATTGAACCATTGAAAACATTGACAGCAAAGTTGCATCAATACATCTGAAACCAGTTTTCATGGTTTGCCAACATGAACCCAACTTCTTTCTGTTTTTTAGTTTCTATTACAGTGGTTCTGCGATATCACACAAATTGGATACTGTTTGTCCCCTTGTATAGCATTCAATATTGCTATAAATATAGTGAAAAAAATGGTGTATAGCCAAAAATTCTCACCATTCTGTATCTTCCCTTCTCTTGATAAACTCATCAGCAACCTGGCCAATTTAACAAAACATCACAAATCAGGAGTCCTGTAAATATAAAATATTGCAATTAACATGCCCTGGATGGAAAATTTTAGAATATGATAGGGTAATGGCTAATGTCATGGAGTTTTTCTCTTGTTAAACAAATTGTTATCACTTAGCATTTTATAAGAGAAATGTTGATTTTTCTCTTAAAAGCACAATGCATGCAAAAAGACGATCAAGAGAAAAAGGCAAATTCGTAAAATGATAGAAGGTGATGAGGCAATAGGAGGTTATGCTTTTTGCTGAAACAAAAAATGTAACACTTCTCATTATCAACATGAAAAAATTTAAGAAAAATACTTTAGAACGCAAGTCATCTGCTAATTCTCTCTGAAGGCTTTCACTTGGAGCTCGTTTCCCAAACCGTAGACAAGCCCCATGAGCCACGGAACGGAACAAACATCTACCATCTCCTGGTACTCCTGCACAGAGTGGACATTGACACTTCAAGTCACAACTAACTAGTATAACGTTTTGCCAGGAACCAAAATTTTATATGTACATTTTGGGGACAATAATGATATGTGCATGCACCACTAGCGAACTGTACAATAAATTGATGCTCACCAATAATGGAATAGTCAGTGTAGACTTCCTTCCCATGTGAGAATTTAATATCTGATGAATTGCAAATGTCCTCTTCTTTGTTCTTCCGAGTAACTGATTCAGCATGTGTTGGCTCAGAACTTGAATAACAAACCAGAAGACCAAAAAATATACCAGTGGTGGTATGTCTTTGTGACCAAGAAACAGATCCCACATTACCCTTGATTTTGGAGAGCAGTCCTCGTTTCGAAACTGAAAACCTCAGAGCCATGTTTTGGCTTGGCAATGAAATATTGAATTGTCTCTTCAGAGGACCTCCAGAATTAACTACACCTTTTACAGTTAATGATAGCAAATTATACCTTTGCTTGATTGAGTCGGATCCAAAACAGTTTCTATGCAACTTGTGAAAGCTAATTGATGGACAAGAGAATGTCTTTGAGACAGACAAACGAGAATAATTTGATCTGGAACGACTAGGGTACAAAGAAAAACAGCGGGAAGTGGATTGTCCTCTAGACACCACATTCAAAATAGTGCTGCCCATTTGTTGAACACGGCCACTCAGGTGGACAACATTCTTCACACATGTATTGATAGCAGAGCAAACAATCATGCTGGCATTGCCTGGAAACACCTCAATGCAAATAGTATAAGTTGCCAACTAGTAACAGGAATCTCCTAAATGAAGACCTATGTAGAGGGCTATACACCATAATTCACCCTTTCCCTCCCGTAAGAAAAACACGTATAATATATATAACATATAACATAATACGAGCCTAATATTCCTGTATACTCAAAAGTTCACTTATCAGATCTCATGGATTGGATCGGGGCTTTGGATTTGACAAGTTCTCAACTTGATACCTGGACCTGAACTCATTTTAGAGTCATCGACTTTTTGCACTACAGTCTCATTATGCCCCCTGAAAAGTAAATCCTAACTACACCGACGAAACTAGAAAACACAAGACAGTTTGAATTATCATGTAATATTATACAGCCCTGGTTTTCTTCCTTAATCTACTCTATAGCAATATAACTAATCCCTTCAGTTAAACAAATCAATAATAACACTTCAGTAAAGGATATAGAAGCAGAAACACAAAGCTCATGGTACAAAACACCATTCAAATGTCAAGTTGCACAACTAACAAAGAGAACAAAATTTGGTCTCGCCCTCACTTTCTTAGAGTCACTTCAATTTCAACAAGCAATTTAACTTTATAAAACAACTAGCTTATCAAAGCCTAATGTAAGATCATTTTTCCTCAATATTCACAATACCCTCAAAGTTTATATAACTGCTCAGGCTCAAATTAACAAATAAGAAATCCTCAATTTCCACATTCCCTTCACTCTATTCTAAATTAAACCCAGAATCTGTCTTGCCAAGAATCCTTCTTTTCTATCAAGATCATCAACTACGCTACGGTCTAGTCAACATGCCTCAAAGGATCACCATTCTTGTGTGTCATTTTAATTAACATGAGCACCAAATAGAAAAAATAAAAATCATTTCTTTTTGTAGAGTAGTATGTAAAAATTCTTAACATTTTCACCCTTCAAGAAAAGAAAAAAAGGGTTGCTGGACAGTTGAAAGCTCCTTTTGTCAAATTTGCCAGAACAGGGAAAAAACCAACATGATTAGAATTATAGAGAAATGTAGAAGAGAAAAGGCAAGAAATAAAACCTCAAGAAGTGATCCAACAACAGCGAATGTAATTGGGAATTGAGAACAGTATCTCACAGGTGAAACAAAACCCAAAAAGAAAGCAACAAAAAGGCTATATTCTGGGTGTGAATTTTAGAGGAAATAAGGGATCATAAAAGCAAGGAGAGAAGGGGTTTTAAGCAGAGAATTATGCATACTTGCTATAACCAAGAAAACAAGCTACAGAAAAGAAGCTTACCAAGGGATGTTTTGTAGTTCCTTCAATGTTTTTGGTTTGGTTTTTGTATTGTTCAATAAGTTGACCATATTTTCTGGTCCGGTTACCTACAAGGCAAGCTGCCCCACAGCTTCGCTTTCGTTCCGGTTCACATGGTTAACGACAGGTCGTTTGTCTTAGTTTTAAACTTGGAATGCTAGTTACCGTTTTCTGGCTGTACGGTTGTGTTTGATACGACGTGTATCTCATTCAAGAGCTTGCAGATTCCTTCTTGATGACTGCTGGTGATTTGGACGCTTGCCACTTTTTTTTTTTTCTTACTCGTGACGAAGAGATGACCCGGTACAATGATCAGGTCATGAGTCAGCAAAGTTGACGCAGGTCAACTTAAAAAACTGAAGAAAAAATGAGGCTAGAAGAAAAAATTCAGAGAGACCATTTCTAAAATATGTAACAGTAAGAATCAGCCAACTCGTGTCGTTTCAATCTATTTCACTGGAGAAAAGAGAATCCAGCAACATTTTTTCAATTATTTAATAAAGGAGGCTAGAAAAAAATAAATGACAAGATGAACATATGCTGACTTTCGTTATTGTTATAAATGTTCTTAGAAATATATTTCCTTTAAAATTTAATTGAGAAATTTTTTTTTTGAATCACGATTGTAGTTTTAATCATGGTGGTGATGTAATTAGATCACGTGAACAAATTTAAGAGCTCAAATACCTAAAAACAAGTGCACATTACATGTTAAATATTAACAGAAACCTAAAAGGGACTGGGGTTTTATTATAAATACAAATACAAAATGTGGATTAAAATATGTTTATGTTGTTCTCAGTAAAAATCAATGACCTAGCTATTAAAGATAATATAGTTTTTTTTTCATGATTCATTAGTTATTGTTGAATGGATTGAGATCATGTGGATTTTTTTATACCTTTAAAGCATAGTAAAAATGATTGAATTACACTTAGAAATAAAAAAACTCTTAAACTAATAACTAGGTTTTTTAAAAAAAAATTCACCATTTGAAGTATGGTAAAATAATTGAATTATCATTAAAAACATTTTGAACTAGGGTCTTTTTTTTTTTTTTGTATTCTAAACCTTTTTTTTTTATTATCAACTAATCAAGGAATAATTTGATATTTTTTAAAAAAAATGATTCGAAGTAAAAAAAAATCAAATTTTGATGAAAAACATGTTGAAACTCAATCTCAAACACCCTCTAAATATATCTTATCGGTTTGTATTTATATCAATTTTAATTTTCATTTTTTTATAGCTATTTTGTTTATGTTTTTAATATTTTTTGAAATTGACCTTGTTTTTCAATTTCGTTTATTGGCATTGTATTTCATGAGTGTTTTTTTTGTCTAACTTGATCATAATCTTTTTACTTCTATTTTTTTTTTTAAATTATTCATTTCTTTATTTATTTTATTTTTTACTTTCATTTCTTGTTATTTTATTTCATTTAATATTTATACTTAATTTTTATTGCTAATTTGCTTTTGCTTTTAATATTTTTTTAAGTTGACTTTGTTTTTCAATTTCGCTTATTGGCAAGTTTTTTTTTATCTAATTTAATCATTAATCTTTTTACTTTTATTTTTTAATATTTTTATCCATTTCTTTAATTTCATCTATCGTTATTTTATTTTATTTTATTTTTATACTGGATTTTTATATATATAAAAAATCTTTGTAAAACAATTCATTAAAATAATATTTAAGCCATTTATCAATTATGCCATTGTTTTTTTAAAGTGTTTAGGGTTTTATCATGATTATATTATTGATTATTTTATAAATTATTATTTATTAGCCTAACATACAAAGTTTTTTAAATAATTTACCTATTAATATTTAACAATAATAATATATTTTTTATGGAATTGTTTTTTATATAATCTTCTTAAATCCTTAATATTTTTTTTTTCCATATTGATGCTCAAGAAAGGATAGATTCATGATTTTTTTAATTTTTTATTCTTTCACTATTATAACAAGTCTTCACTTAAAAACAATATTTTTCATGAAATGTATTTTGTTTTATCAAAGTAAAAAAAATTCATAAATAAAAAAAACAGATTTTTGATTAAAAAAATATGTTTTTTCCTTTTTTATTTTAAATTATCATATTATTTTGTGAATATTTTTTTTTAATTTCTCTTATTTCATTCAATGAACCATGCTGATGATAAAAAAATCATTTTGTTATAAAAAAACTACATAAATCAGAAAAAACAATTCTGATAGAAAAAATTTCTTCTCCATAACTTTATTTGTTATTTTTTCTATAAATATTATTTTTTATTATTATATAATTAAATAAAAAATATTTTAAAAAACTTCTTGGGAAAACCTGCCGGAAATATCACCGGTACAAATCTATTAAATACACAGATAATATTAATCAAGAAGAAATAATTTCGTAACGTGTAAAAACAAGGGCCGAAGGGCAGCTTTATCCTACTATTTAAAACGGGCTCCCCCATCACTTCAATATTAGTGAACTGCCCCCCCCAAGAAAAATAATTCACTACGGCCCAACACGGCCCATACAGCGGGACCCTTTTTGCTATTGGCTACTGACTATTGACTATCGAGCCCAGACAAGAACACCGAAAAACGCTGTCCAGAGTTCCCTCTCTTTACACTCTCCCTCCATCATCCCTCTGCTTGCCTCTTTTTTTTTTTGTCCCCCACAACAAAAAGCAAACCAAAACCCCACGCTGCTCTCTCTCTCTCTCTCTCGGATTCTTTGCCACTCTCTCACTCACTCACTAAAAAGTGCGGAAGAAAGAAGGAAGCAAAAAATGATTTTGAATTTGATTTTCTGGATCCTCTGTTTACTCATCAACTTCGGCCTCCTCGCCATCGTCTTCTACGCGGTATTCACTATACTCCTCTCCTATCCTTCTGAACAAACCCTAACTCTACTTCATACCTTGTTTCCTGTTTTTTTTTTCATTCTATTTGCTCGCTATAATTAATCTAGCCAGAAATTCATGCTAAAATTAGTTATTATTGATGCTAAAGGTCATATACATTATGCGCAATTTGAATTTTGAATTATTATTATTATTATTATATACCTCTGTATTCTCTAATATTATTTATTTATTTATTACTTTTTTTAGATGTTAATGGTACTATTTATTGAACTTGTTTGATTTTTTTTTTATATTTAATTTTTTTGTGTTTGAGATTTTTAGCTTTTATGCTTAACGGACTTGGAGGTTGACCAAATGGATCCGTTTGTGGCGACGGCTAACATCAACAGGTGGATACTGCCTGAGTTTGTTTTGCAAGCTGTACTCAGCCTTCTTTTGCTCTTGACAGGCCACTGGATCTTGTTTTTGTTGGCAGTTCCTCTTACCTGCTATCATGCTGTGCTGTAAGTGTACTTCTCAATATACTCTCTGTAGTTTCCTTAACAGGCTGCTGATATTTTTTCCGTTGCATTTGTTTTTCGCTTGCTATCTAATTCCATGTTTCAATCAACGTGCATTTGTTTTGCATTGTTAAACCGCAACAATCTTTGTTCTGACTAAGAATTTGGTATGTGCTCTTGCTTTGCTTGGGGATGTGTTATGGAAGCAGCAGCTTCTCTGTGATATGCGGGTGAATTTTAAAAGTAGATAATACATATACCAAATGCACTAAACCAAAAATATTGATGAAAAGTAAACAGTTTAAAATCTTTTTTATACCCAGGACGTAACTTGAAAATGCCATTTGAACTATGGCATAACATCTTGCCCTTAATAATGCATTTGAACTTCTTTTCATAACTTCTCCTAGTAATTAGTAAACCTTGTAAAATGAAGGCTAGGTCCTGTTTCCATAAGTTTTAACATGCTATTTGTAACGACTATATTTTCATTGTTGTTTTATGTTGTTCAAGTAGGAGGAATTCATGGTCCTGAATCACCAGATATGTGACATAAACCATTACCCCAAAGACATTTCTTTTATTGTTTCACACGGGGTTTGTTGATTGTTTGGTAATGATGATTAAACGATGGTCCTCTTGTACCCTGCACCCGCTCTCCATGTCTGATTCTGCCTTGTAAATGTCCTTATCTTAGATCTGGCTCTTTGGATCAAATATTTCGGTGCTTCCAAAACTATTAATCGTTTTCTGTTTGCCAACTATCACAGTGTGTGTTATCCAAAATCTTTATGGTTGTATTTAACCTATTTAATTATCAAGAGAAAACAGCAAAGCTCCTTTGCCGTCAGGGAATCATCAACCTGTCAAAAGAATCAGCTACTTTTTTCTAAGGTGTCCTCCTGAAATGCTCTAGAACTGCTTTATAAGAGCAGTGTGTCTACCAATTTCATCATAGTGACTCCCTCAAAATTATAACAACCTATTTTCTTTCAATTAGTTGGTAAAAAAGAAGAAGAGTTGTTTTCGTATCATTCTACTTTCTCCAGTTTTTTTTTCCTGAAAGAATAATTACCAGCTTTGAAAAATCTGAATTATCAATTTTGTCTTCTGATTGCACATTAGATATCTAGCAACATGATACGTGTTACTGCTAGAAAAGAAACCAATGGGAATATTGTTCTTTCAAAAAAAAAAGATGTGTTACCACTTGTGCATTTGAAAAAAAATTGATATATCATCCTTGGTGGAGCCAATTATATTTGTTTAGTCATGTCAAAATTTGTAGATATTATGATTCTTGTTGTACAAATGACAATGATCGGCAAAAAGAAAGGGAAAGGTCCCCAGTGAGGTTCCTACCCATACTAATTACAAATGTGTTTGGTATATGCTCTCCATGCTTGCGTGTAAAATGTATGTTTTCTCCCACGATACTGCAGGTTTATTAGACGGCAACATCTTATTGATGTCACTGAAGTTTTCCGAAATCTCAACACTGACAAGAAGCGTAGGATGATCAAGCTTGGTGTATACATGATCTTCTTCACAATTTTTATATTTAGGTTTGTTCTGACCTCAATACATAACTATCCTAGTTTCTTATCAAGTACGTATTTCTCTTATTTCTTTGTCTGATATAGGTTTTTTCTTCTGTTTGGGTATAGAATCGGTGCAGGCATCTTAGCACTATTCAACTCTGAAGAATTAGATATCCGCTCATCTTTTTTTGAGTTCTAGAAACCTACCATTATATGCTTGGATGCTTAATTCTTTTTAGTGCTTTGAAATATGAGAGCAATTGATCATATTAGTGCTCCCAGGTTTATGTTTTTGTAGTTTTGCATTTTTTCAGAAAAAGTAATGCTGGCATAAAGTGTTTTATTCTATTTTTTTTTTCTGTACCATTTCTTTTTCTACACATTACATACAATCGTGCATAAAATTGGTAGTAGCTTTTCTGCTGTACTGTAGTTCATGGACTATATATAATGAATAAGGCAGTTCCATTTGTGAAGAATCTTAAGTTCCTACTTTAGCCAAATCACTTACTATCATTGTTAAAACATTGACATAATAGTTCAGGGAACTTGATGCTGCTATATAGACCTTTCCTTTGAGTTCTCATTGGTCATGCTTTGGTAAGAGGCTAAGATTGTATATCAACGGTTTTGTAATTGGTACATTGATAAACATCTCATATGCAGTAGAGGACATAAGCGTGTTAGGGGTATGTAATATGCATTTGATGGTAATCTGTTTTTGGCTTTGATTTTTCACTAGATAACCATGATTGTATATTAATAAATGACATGATTAAAAAGGAGTATTTTAACCTCACATCAGAGTATTTAAAAATCCATTACAAGTGGCATTTATGAACCTTGCTGTGGTTTTGAGTCCTCGTTTGGCAAGAGTATCTATGTGAGTGGGTCTGATCAGTCATTGTGAAATGCTATGAGTGTTGTGGATCTGACCATGTTCAAAGGTTTTATGTATTGGAAAGGTTTACCTATTACCAAGCTTTTTAGAATATCTAAGAATATTGAAAACATTCAGATTCAGATACTCGATATTAAGGAACTCAAAATTGCACGTGTCTGATGTGGCTTAACATGTAGCAAAAGGGTGAAAGCCCCATGTTCTGGTGAGGTTTAAGGAGGGAGGGAGTATTTGCAAGGTGTAGGATTTAAAGGTGAGTACAACAGGGCCAATCAGGATATGATATGGCCTCCAGGATCCATCTTGGGGGTGTAGTGCGCGTCTGAGCTGGCATGTTATGTTTGAATAAGAGGGTGTTCTCTCTTTCACTACAGTTTCCATTTTTTTTTCTTCTTAGTAAACATGTTTGCAAGGTTCTCTTTTACTTGCTTTAGGTTCCAATATATTTGCTGATTATTTTGAATTTCACATGGATTCTGTGGGAGGGCTTTTCTTTTGTGAAGGGGTGGTGTTACTATTTTGTGTCCATTTAACCATGGACTGTAGTTCTCTGCCTTTCTGAAGGACCTAGGGCTCTCTCTCCCCTATGCTTACAATAAATTCTTCTTGCAGGGTTGTGTTGTTCGCTGTGAACCATATACTAAATGACGACGACGACGACATAGATTCATTTTGATTAGTACTCGAAGGGTTTAAGCTGAACATTGTAAGTGGGTTTCACATCTCTGGTCCATACAAGAGAACAAGGAAATGAATTTTAGCCTAGCGAAATATGTCTTCTGATCTTCATGCTAAAAGGAACATCTAACTGTTTTCAATGTGGTTAGTTTTAACATGTAATATGCTTATTGATTCATTTTAAGCTGAGCTTTACAATTAGGTAGTTCCCACGAAGGTGTCAACCTATCACAAAAAAGAGAGAAAAGGAATGAACAGGCATCAGCCAACATTGATGGATATATTACTTTGTTTTCAAGTATATAATGACCTGCATTTGAGTTCTCTGTCTTTCTTGATGGAATACCTTCTTTAAATGTCTTTTATCAGATTAATATACATGTGTGGATTTTTCACAGTTACCTGCACGGACATACAGATAGTGTGCAGTCTTTTTGCTGCGGTTGTGGGAGTCAAACGTGTATGAATTAGGTAGGCGGTGAAAATTTTAAATTATATTTGCCTTTACCAATTTGGCTCTGCTACATATGATATGTTGAAATATGTTGTTGGGGCCAAGCCTAAAATCATGATTACGATACAAAACCTTTCCTATCATTCACCTGCATGTTTCAAGTCATTCTTCCCTTCTTTCTTTCTTCTCCTTCTTTTCTTTTTTAAGGTAAAGAGTATTCTCGAGCTAGCTCATGCGTAAATCTAGAGGAAGTTACCTTTTTAAGAACACATCTTTACATCGGTATGGTGCATACAGGAGAATAAATTACTCTATATCGGTATGGTGCGTACAGGATAATAAATTACGGTGTTGATCCTAAGATTTACTCAGGAAGCACGTAATTATTTCTATGGTTTATTCTACATTTAAGTGGGGCATTAATTGATTCGAGATCTCAACGGCTACAGAGTAATATGAAAATTAGAGCTGCTCCCTGAAGTCTTACCACAAATAGGGCTTTACACCTTAGAAACAATCATTTCTAGGCCAGCACAAGTTTGTTGAACAACTTTGAGCTGAAATGGGTTAGATTGCCATGGTGTGAGCATATAATTATAACTCTAAGTTGAACTTAAAGCTCCAGCTAGCAAACTAGTCGAACCCAAGTGGAGCTTCAGGTTTGATTGGATTTTGTTTAGATTGTATGGAGCCCAGCTCGAGAGACTAGACTAGTACTGGAGTCTTGATTTTGTAATTGAAGCTCCTTTCTAATCTATATATTAAATTTGAAGAATTTGGAGTCTGTCTTTGAAGTGAAAGAAGTCTAGTTAGATAGTCGAGGTTACTGGTTTCAACCCTCAATCCCAGGCTTAGGATGCTGTGAGCTGGCCCTCGGAGAGGCTATTAAAAACGCAGTAAAATTGTGGTTATCAGCACAAAAAATTAAAATTTTTAAAGAAATAACACAGCTGTAAAATAAAATCTTTTGGCAAAATGTACTTGTGGTTTCAGAATGCAACATATAAAAGAAGTTATGATTGAGATATAAAAAGGTTATGATTGAGAAACGCAATATCAAGTAAATATTGCAATTCTGAATCTTACAGGTTGAAAATTGTCGAGGGAGAAGGGAGGCTGAGGTTTAATTTCATTAACTATTGTAATTTTGAATCATGACAGTGTAAGTTGTTGCATAAATTTTCATGTTTTAGAACCATGACATCTATAAAATATTGTATTTTTTAATTGCAATGGTTTTAAATAGTTTTATTTAACTTTTTTTTTATTATTATTACGCTGTTCTGTCAATATCTTTAATTTGCTGTTCCAATTATATATATATATATAAAAAAACAATCCTAAATTTTTAACTGCGTCCTGAAAATGACCATTGCGTCATGGGTCCACTTTACTTCCATAAGCGTACTATCCCCGACAGACTGTAGGCAGCTTGACAGCTGCTTGCCCTTTGTACAGCAAAATAATTGATTATTGGGCCCATATGAGAAATTATGAAGGCCCACGGGGCCCATTTTCCTCCCTTTCTCAGTCGGGTCCCAGTCCCGATGCGAAAATTTTAACCACCTTGATGGGTTGACCCCACACCAAAACATCACAGAACAAATGGTTCGTGACCTTTAGTGGCATGTTGGGTAATTTTCAGGCCCTAGAGTTGATGCCGTTGTCTTCCTCGCGGGCCTAGCATGATTAAGCTCTGTTTGAGCTACAACCACTGGGTCTTATTCCAGATGAGTTACTTTCAAAGTGGGCCAATCCTGGCAACAAGATCCGACCATCCAATGTACCAGCCTTATCTGTGATAATTAATTTGAAGGGCTTTGTGGGAAACTGGAAACCAGTGGGTGGAGCCCAATAATTTCCTTCTGTTTTTTGCTGTTTGGGAAAATGTCTTCTGTGCTCAAGGTTTCACCACAGGCTCTGCTCTCATGTCACACGCAGCATCTTGTCGTGACAATTGTGGTATCTTTCATTTAAAGATTGCAGTGTGTTGTTAAAACGCTGATCTTGTCCACAGCTTCATGATCTACTTATGAAATGCGAGCATAAATAATATCTCAGCGAATCACTTGCCAATGAGTCAATGATTTATTCATTAAAGAAGAAGAAGAAGAAGAAGAAGTTGGATATTGCTTCACCTCGTCAAGGACTTGATGTTGAAACCTATGGAAATGCTCGGATTGCAATTATTTGCCCCCAAAATTATATCAAGTACGAATGTAGAATTAGTTGGTTCCAACCAACGAAATGTGAAGATTTACAGCGGTGTCCTAATCATTATTCATGAGGAGGAACCCTATCCAAAGATCTAATCTGCAAAGATTAGTTGTTACTATCATTGGAGACATAACCTTTCATCAATTGATGTTGATTTTTCGTATTGCACCATAAACTTCACACTCCCACCTCTTTTAACTCTTAATTGTGAAAAATACTCAGGTCGATGTTGTTCAGCTTGTTAAAAAGAAAATCGCTATAAAACGGTACCATGGTCAATGGGTGCATTTAAGATAACTGGATTCCAATTTTTTTTAAGGTTAAAACTAACTTTGTTAAAAAAAAAAGTTCTTCAATGCAAGTTCATTAACATGATTCAAGTAAATTATGGATAAATAAAAAATTAATTTCAAGAAACTCTTTTTTTTTTTTTTTGTGAAACCCAAAACACTTTATCCTACGTAGAAAAAAGAGAGATTATCTTGTAATTTGTATAGCAAGAAGTTATAGGATCATAAATGAGCCTAAACAAAGTAGTATGAGTTTAACCCCAATACGTGCTCGGCTTGAGCACAAGTATGGGTTTTTAATTTATTAATATAATTTGGATTTGGATTTGAGTTTATTAAAAAGATTTGAGAAGAGAACAGAAAGATAGATAAAGTTTTGGGAGGAGAGAAGAAGTTGTAGAGGAAGAAAGAAGAAGAGAAATGTGCTTTTGTGTGTTCTGATTTTAGATATTTTGATTTTTTAATTTGGGAGATTTGTAATGAACAATTAAATATTAATATTTTTAATATTTTTATTAGTTTTTTTTTGTTTTTTTTGTTTATAATGTCAGTTTGAAACTTTTAATTTAATAAAAAAATTTCAAAAACCCTTTAAATATTATCGATGATTTTTTTATTCATCGATGATTTCATCTGAAAAGAATAGTAATTAACAGAGCAATTGATAAGTGAATAGTTCCTAAACTTTTGGAAAAATATTGATATATATTAACCATTTGTGATCCTGTATGTAATGGAGAACATGAACAATGAAATAAGATGTGAACAATTTCAAAGCTCTTGGAAAAATACCGACAAACTTACTCCGTCAGTGATACCCTTTGTATTTAACATAATGAACAATACTAGAGAGAAGGGAATAGTTCCAATTTTATCTGGAATATATTGACAGATTTATTGTATTGATGTATTTTTTATATTTTACAGTCTATTGGTATTTTCATCAATGTAAAACAATTTATGTTGCCAGATTGTATCTGTATTTCTTATCTATCCATCCTGTAAATGCTTCAAATCACAGCAGCACACTCAGTACAATAATATCAATTTTGTGTATAATAATAAATCATATAAAATAAATATTTCCTTGTTATTTAATAAAAAATTAATATCATTGTGATTAAATTAAAGTTAATTTATTCATAAATATTACATTATAATTTATGGCATTACAAATTAATTGAAAATAACCATTTCAGGTGAAAACGAAGTTGTTTCAAAACAAACTATTCATCTTCTTCATCCCACCGATTCATCAGAAACGACAGCAGATCATGGTCACATCTTTATCCAGTATCTCTCCCCTCACAATGTGCCACTAATAGTCCACAGTATACTGGGAGAGATGGAGGGGCATTCTCTTGCCCTATATAGACCACAATACACAAAGATCAGGGGGGGTAGAGACACAGAGAAGACAGAGAGACTTGTGACTTCCTCTAGCAAAAGCGAACTTCAATTTCCCCTCACCGCAGGTTGTTGATCCAACCAACCAAATACAAACCCAAGGAAACCAGAACTATAAAAAGAGAAGAATACACACTGAGAGAATAAAAAAAACACAGAGAAGGACGAAACCCAGAAAGTAAAAAAAAAAACAGGGAGGAAGAGGAAATAACAAAAAAATAGAAGAAAATATCCGGTATTGATTCATCCGATCCAACAAAAAAACAGAAAGACTTCCCCCTTTACTAACATGTACAAATCATACATTCTTACAATAAAGTTTTATGAAAAAAAGCTATAAATCAAGTAAACACCTAACGAAAATACATACAAAAATATACAATAAAAAATTAACATTTTAAATTGTGTTCAAATAAAAAATGGGTAATTTTTCTTAGTTGAAGTGAGAAATCCTCAATAAAATTTGAATCAAAATATAGATGCTGACAAACTAAATGTTGGAGTGGTTGTATTTGTGGTTGGAGGTTGATTTATGATAATATAGGGGGGAGGGGGTGTGCTATTTACTGTAGAGAAAAATAAAAGGAGAAGAGGATCGCTTATTAGGTCATAAATTAAATATTATAGATGGATTTACCGACGGGTTAATTTTATCAGTAATTTTATCTGTAAAATTGATATGTCATCAAAATTCTTGTTTTTTTTTAATTTTTTCTTTTAATTTTCACTGTAATTTTCTCGGTATATACCAGGATAATATTTTCATCGGTATTTACCGATGAAGACAACAAGAAAATATTATGTCGGTAAAACTCACCACAATTTACCAATGAAAAAATTTCATTGGTTTCCTTTCTATTTACCATTTTTCTGGTAGTGTTCTTTGACATCTTAGAATACATGCTAAGTTTCTACTTTTATCCTTATTACAAGTTTCTTTGATTATATAAATTACATGCTACTTTTATCCTTATTAAATGGAAGAATATAAGTGAGCTTTGTTAATAAAGTGATGTATATATTAGACTAGAGATCACAATTGTTTAATATATATATAACTCACTTATATTCTTCCATTTATTAACTAAATTGGTGGTGTCAAGCTCTAATTAATATCAACTTTGTAGGTTTAGTTACTCTAGTTAGCAAGTGAATTCACTTGTGGGTTATCATCTATATTTCAATTTTAGATGAAGATTGTAAGAAGAAAAAAAATTGTCATGAATGCATCAGTTCAGTTGTTGATGACTTATAAAACCTAATTAGGAATGGATTTAGTTTCGATATACGAAAATCGACGCACAAATCCAATAATTGTTAAATTAGCAACAGTATATACCATGCATCGACACCAAAAGCATGTATATGCGCTGGCAATCACCACCAACCAGGAGCAATACGAAGCACCATTCCCTTTCACTGTTGAGCACACTCACAGAATATCGACGGCTAAAGCCGCATTATTTCCTTCTACTCTCACCATCAATGTTTCCGCTGCCATGATCTCTTCCTTCACCTCCACATAAACCACCGTACGTAGGCCCATAACCACTGCTGCCAACCTCACATTCTCACATCCTTTTGTATTTTGTTGGGTTCACAAAAACAGTATAGCAAGATAAATCAGTGATATTTATGATATTACCAGACCTTGCCGTCAAACACCACAGCCATTACTCAAAAATCATACACGAGCAGCCCACCTGTGCAACCTTGCTTACTTCCAAATATGCCTTTTGGATGGCGAAGTTACTTCAGCAACTTGAAGGAAAGAAATGACATCTTTAGGGTAGGCCATCAGCTCTGAATTGGACACTCGTCAATGGTTCAATCTTGTATAAAGCTGTAGCTTTCAGTGACGCAGATATGCCCTAAACCATGGCCCAGAAAAGAAGAAGTCTGCATCACCCATAATCTAGCCCTAACAGCCTACAATATCTTCTAATAATTACGTCTACTTCAATAATTTTTATAATCAAACTCTCAATATTGATTTTTTTAAATGGATGAGTGGATTCTCAAAGTTATAATAATTAAATATGTATGATATAAATTTAAGAGATTACATGACAAATGATTAATAATTCAACAATTAAAAAAAACACTTCTACAAGGAATTTTCTCCTCTCTTTTTAACTTTTCAATTTTTCCTTAACGTACGAGGGTTTGAGATTATGTGTAAAGTATTTTTTAAAAAAATATTTTTATTTATAAATGTATTAAAATATTTTTTTTAGAATTGTTTTTTATTTTCAACATCAAAACCATAAAAAATACTAAAAAATTAAAAAAAAATTAATAATCTTTCAAGCCAAAAACACTTTAAAAAAAAAACACAAAACTTTTTTAAGAAAGAGAGGGAACAATTCTAAGTTCTAGTTAGGTTAGGGTTAGTTATTTTTTATATATTCTATCATAAAAAAAGTAAAAGAAAACGAAAAATTTCCATCCAAAAATAGTTTTCTTTTTGTTAATGTCATATCATCAATCATCTTCCACATCATTCTTTGAATTCATATAATGTATGCCACCTTAATATTGAAATGACACTTAAGTAAGAAATTTTATTTAATTATTATAATCTTGAGAGTTCACACGTCTACTTTAACAAAAAAAAATATTAGCACACTTGATTATAAAAATTTTCAAAATACATACACTTGTTATATTACTATCTTAGTTTATTCCTAAGCTTCTATATATCCAAATACATTTTATTTTCTTAGTAAGTGTATTAACGAACATTAAATCATTAAAAATAATATTAACAAAAGTGGACAACTTAAATTAGAAACATTAAAGCACTAAATCTAAGTTAAGGACTATATTAACACGATCTAAGTGTATTTATCTAACATTAACACACTAAATCTAACAATTTAGAAAGTCTGACAATGAAATTAGTACATACAATTAAAACCTTAGGAACTATAACAAGAATTCTTAAATTAAAGAAAAAAAATAATGTAAGAGTGTTTTGGGGTTTGGGAAAATCTTTTGTGGTCCGAATTCCCAAATCAGAATAAAATGATTTTGCATTTTATCAACTTTTATTACCGCATCCGGCTTCTTCTTTTTGTTTTTGGGTATAATAACATATATACCTAGATTCATTTGAGAAATCTATATATGTCCATCACAAAGATTGCCACCATGCCGCCTTTCTATCTTCTTTGGCTGACCTTAATCATAAATGTATAGATCAAATGATGTGAGTTTGATTACACTATATATGCTCTATATATGGCTATGTTTCTTTTTAAGTAGATAATTAACTTATACCATATGGTTCTTATACTTAAAATTTTAAAGCAGACAAACCATTTTACAATAGGATCTTATAAAGTTTTTGTATATTTAATCCTTTTTTGTGCATGCTAGGGCTTGAACATGGAATTTATCACAAAATAGATCGAGGCAACGCTAAGCCTAGATAATTAAATTGAGAACTAACCTAAATCATTTCTTGAAATAATTACAATATTGTTCATGGGTCACAGCCCTACCTATGATTCTACATGATAATGGAATAAATGCACATATAAAGGCTAGCAGTGTATGATCAATGGAAGTTTAGTTAGTTCAGCAACCTGCAAATAAAGCAGAGAAATTAAATGAAAAAAGATTTAGTTTGATTCTTGTCAATATTGCCACCTTAACTCTCGTCAATGCCTGGAATTGGTTCTTGAGGGCATGAACAGGAATCATGGCTGTAGCCAATCTGAACAGAAAAATCAATAAAGCAATGGAAAGAATAAAGGCAGAAGGCATGAGAATTATAGAAAGCAACAAATAATTAATCTTTTTCAACACGGGATCGGAAGAATCTATAATCTAATATCAGTACAGCTGCACATATCAAGGTTATATACATAGCTAGGGTTTACGAATATTTCCTTCTGAGATATTTGTAATAATAAACTATATCATCTTTTTCATATTGATTTTCCCAGTCTGTTTTTCTAAATTAACACAAAGCTTGCTTCCATACTCAAGTCATTATCCTCTGGTAACGTCGAGCTCCCATCCCTCAAAACCACGAGTCGGGGTTAGGCAATTCAGGGCAACTAGTCGCAGGCGGCGGCATAGTTTTGCCGGTGATAAAGAGTGAAGAGTCAAGATTGTTGTGTTCGAACAGTTCTCCTCAATTATTTACCAGCTGCTTTTGGGGACAGCAGCAATAATTTCTGCACCATACTTAATTGGTAAGTCCAAAAATGGATGTACTCCTTCAGCTTGTCAGTGTCATGGCAAGATATACAACAGCTGTAGGAGTGCACAGAATCAATGGCAGAATCTAGCTGCCACTGTTTCCTTTCTTTTCTTTGCTGTCCCTTCTTACATGTTTTTACTATCTCCAAGAATGATGTTGAAAAATGGTTGAATTTCCCTCCCTCTTTCTTGTGATGAACTGACATATTAAACCCGTTATTTATTGATAAGAATAATTAATCAATGGACTGTCATCTGACTGCATAATATTAGTCAGGGAGCTGGTGAAAATAGGGTGGACTTATAATCGTTGCTTATGCTCGCCCTATTAATTAATTATTCCACCTATCTACTTTAATTAGCACGATATGATAATTTAGCTGGTTGCGTATTAACTGGATCGTAATTACGCAAGGGGAGTAGATTAATTGTCAGAATAGCAATACTATTTAATGGTATAGCTTGGTGATTGATTAATGTTTCCGAAGGAGCATTTGGTAATATATATATATATATATATATATATATATATATATATATATGACTTTAATAGTTTTTACGAGATTTTATATAGAATTTCAATATTTTACGTCTTTATTTCCTCTTATTTATTTTCGAGACGTTGTATTGTTAACTGAAAATTTGTTTTCAGTATCGCAAGACACCTTGATAAAATGGTTCCTCACTTTAAAACTGTCCATTTTTGGGCTTTGTGCCTCGTGTATAAACTCCATTTTATTAATTACTGTTTGATATAATGGTAATAATTATTTTTTGAAGTATTTTGTGTTTAAAAATAATTTAAAATAATATTTTTTTATTTTTTAAAATTATTTTTTGATATTAACACGTTGAAATAATTTAACAGTAAAAAAATTAATTTAAAACAAAAAAATAAAATTTTTAAAAACTCTAATCGAAAAAAAAACCCTTGAAAAGACTTGCATGAGATTGATATCACTTTTTTAAAAGCGGTAAAAAAATCCCCTCGATGAGTTGATATATAAATAGCACTTCTCCCAAAACACACGTCACATAACATATGTCTAATATACTTGTGATTTATCTTTACAGCTCTCGAGAGGAGAAATATATTCAAATTGAAGGGACAAAGACCATAGGTCAATGACAGATTTTAAAATAGACAGTTTATCAAGAACAAGGCTCATTAAGAACGTATCTTTTTGCCCAGAGGTCTGATTTCACGAGGGCTTGGTTCTTGAAGATGCATGTAACTTGTTCTTGTATTACTGCGTTGCCATGTCAAAACTAGAGGTCTCATTTGTTGAAGAGAGTCTGGATCGACGAGTGGCTTTCTCCATGATTTCAGAAACTTCAACGACGTTAACAGCTCAAGCAGGACATGAAAAAGACCAAGCAAAAGAAAAGGAAAATGCTTCAGATGCCATGTGTATAGTACTGCTGCTCTTGCTCTCATAAAAACATATGATCTGTCCTAATTGATTACCGTGTCTCCACATTTTCTTGCTGTGATTATGTGTTTCCCGCCCAAGTTCCCAGTTTATCAGTCGTGAAATTATATCATGACCAGGCACGTATAGCCCCTCCAAGGCTAAACCTAAACCTAAACCTAAACCCCTGGCCTGAGCCCTAGATAGCTAGCTCATGGAGCATCATAAATATCAGATTGCATAGGAGGCCATGGAAAGCTGCAGAATGGTCCTCTTAATTATGCAATCTCAAGTATAATGAATGGAAAATCTTGTAGTGGACAATTAATGAATAATTATTGGATTCTATCATTATTAATTATTTGTTTTTGTAGTTACATTTGATTTAAATCTATTGAAAGTAATTTCACACATCTAATAATTAGACAAACACTGTACGAAAATCAAGCCTAATTAATAATTAGCAATGGGTATATAACTAATACAAGGGCTTTTATTAATTCAAGTAAAATCCAACACAACCATGAGCAATGTCGAGAGGCCCTTCTTGAGTACTTATGATCCCTCTCGAGCAAACATATATACTTAATTAGCTAGGCATAAAATGATTCGGATGTGGAACTATCAAATCCTTGAAACTTTATTTTTCAGCAATTGATTCATCATGGCCATGGATGTTGGTTGATACGATGTGTCAACTAACACCCTATCATTTCTTCCATGGAATTGCTTACCTCTTTGAGGTTATTGTTACAAAAAAAAAATCTCAATTAATTTTGTAGGGGAATCTAATGTCTCTTCGATCAACATTTAAATTGGAACAAAAAAATTGTTTTTATTTCTAATAATTAAAGTATTTTTGAATCAATTTTCTCGGATTGAATTTTTCTTTCGTTGAATATTAGAGAGACCATTAGAATATCAATTCTTAATGATAACCATGGGATTGCCTTTGAAGGATAGAGTATATCAAATTGTTTTGGAACACGGTGCAAATCGCGTTTCATAAAAATTCAATTTTTTATTTTATTAAAAATTATTTTTTATATATTTTTGAATAGTTTTGATATGTTAATCTTAAAAATAATTTTTAAAAAATAAAAAATATAATTTTAATGCATTTTGACACGAAAAACACTTTGAAAATCAATCGATACTATATTTCTAAGCAGGCACATATTGAACTAGACTAGAGATGTGAATTGAGTTTTTATTCTTATTTTATTTTTATGTGGCGGAATAGGTAATAATTTAATGGTTGCCTCTACCTCCTTAATTTCATAGCTTCAAGTTTTGGTGAACTGTTTTTTAATAGAAAGTCTAAGAGTGATTCTGGGTAATTATTAATATTTTATAAGAGGGATAGACATAAATATATATAAAAAAAAGAAATAATATATAAAAGAATATTTTTGAACCTAGATTAAAATATCTTTATCCCTTTTTATGGATCCAATTAATATAGTTTCTTTCTTTTATCATATATCTCTTTTTTAAAATGGACTCGGGTAGCAAGTATTCATTGTTGCTTCTAGAATGCTTTTAAAATTTTCTTCTTCTTGATTGCTGTGGCTATTAATAATAAGCTTAAAGAATAAAATTAGTTTGAAAAAAAACACTGATATTCTAATTATAACGTAAATATTTACATCCTGGAAATCATCACGTACGAGTCCCAAATTCAATTATCCAGTCATTATATAATTGGGGGTACGCAAAATTGATGTGACAACTGCTTTTCTCAACTACCAATCATTTAATGTAGTATTCGATGTAGTAATGATTATAATTATTTTTTAAAATATATTAAAATAATATTTTTTATTTTTTAAAAAAATATTTTTTATATTAATATATCAAATAATTTAAAAATATAAACAATTAATTTTATCATTTGTTTATAGTTAATAAACACAAGAATAGGATAAATTGGAAAAACACATCTTCAGAACAATGAGACACGTGCAATAGCATTAAATAAACGAGCCATGATCCTATAGGAATGAAACACGTGTTCTTCCAGGGTATCTAAACGTCATAGCATCAAGTCCAACCAAAAATAAATAAAAGAAAGAGAAAAAAAATATCTACAGTTTTTTTTGTTTTTTTTTTTTATCATTTGTTAACCCCCGAGCAAAATTAACAGACATTTTTCTTGGCTGGTTAATTGTGCATTTGGTCCCTTCATTATCAATTGCTTCTTGATCTATTTTTTTTTTAATTTCATCCTTTTATTTCTTATTTATGTAACAATTTAATCTTTATTTTTCTAGTTTCATCCCCCAATTATCATTAAAGATTGTGCTAATTTTAACACACACATAACATTACCACCATAAACCCAACAACATGATGATTTGGCAGGGGATGATTGCAAATTTGAATAACTCGGAAAAAGGGTTAATTTGAATTTAATTATTCTTCTTTTAGTCAAAATCTTCAGCTCAAAATAGTATTTTAATTCTCTTAATTGTATTTTATTTGAATTATATTTCGAGTAGTTTAAATAATCTCAATTAGTCGAGTTTTAAATTCATTCCACTACTCTGATTAATTTTTTTTATCCAAAATCCCTTTAAGAATTTAGATAACTACATAAAATTAGGCCCTAGAAGATGTTCTACCATGCAATTATAGGTGTAAAGAAAACTAGAAGCCCATTATTTGAAACAATTATTATAAATAAGTATATAGACAAACAAAACTATAATTTGAGTAATTCAAGTAATCTGTTTTTTTCTTTTTACCAGATTATCCTTTTTAAAGAATTTACTACAAGAATTGATTCATATAGTTTGGGTAATTAAGGTTTTTTCTTGATTAGTGGTCACCCCTAAGTGCATCAATAGAGATTAGAGGAGGAAATTAAAATAAAAGATTGTAAGAGGACTAAACGGAGAGAAAGCAAAGATCCACCACAAACCGTGCTGCCTATGAATGAAAGATAAGGACAGGTCATCTTCAACAAATAAAAACCTTGTCGGGCTTTTGTTGGTTTCCGGTCCCCGCCTAACTGGACCTCTACAGTAACTTGCGGCCCACACTCTCTCTCCCCTCTTTCTTGCGTTTTAACTTTTATAGAAGCTCCTGTCAAGCTTATTAAAAACACAGAAACAAGGGTTGTACGTGCGAAGATCTTTCACCAGACCATGATTCTCAAGCAATCAAGGACCAGAGCAACACAGAGCTCTGCAATGAATGAAAATTAACAGAAACAATAAAGAGGGCAGCAAAAATACTCTGAAAATCAATGTTCACATAAACACAAAAAAAAAAAAATTATTTATTGTGACAGTTAAATTATGCTTTTGTTCTTTGAAGAAAAAATTGGAGTGCCTTTGTTCTAAGGGTAATTCGGTTTTTTTTTTAATGGTCTATTGGTTATAAAAGGATTGTCATGGTGTATTTTTAATTTTTAATTTTTTTAGAGCAGTAAAATGACTGATTTACATTTGAAATCTAAAAAATTAAAATGATGACTAGTAATATTTTTATCTTTTTTTAAAACAGTAAAATATTTTTTTTTACTCTTAGATTCATAAAAAAACTAAGGCATGTCTTCAAGGGTGTTTTTGTCTTTTTACATGATTTTTATTCGAAAATCACGAAGGGCATTCTAGACATTTCACGCTTAATAATTATTTTTAAAATTAAAAAGTTGTTGGTGTTTTTTCCTCAAGCATTAGCACGTGAGAGGCACCCAAGTTTTTTGGGTAATGCATCCTAGTGAGCAAATTTGTTGTTTCGCAATATATTTGGAAGTAACGTCTTGCTCTTTTTCTCCTAGTGCAGCATGTGACGATAGTTAATGGGTGGTTTGTTGCTGGTGATTTTTTTTCTATTTTTTTCTCCCTCTTGCCTTGTAAAGTACACCTTAGCCCTATGTGTTTTTGGTATTTTAATTACAATCCTTATTTTTCTCAATTTGATATTTATTATTTTGATTTTTTTATTTTTTTCTCGGTTTTTTTTTGTTTTCAATTTCTTCCTTTAATCAAAGTTTATGGTGTATTGTATTTTTTTTTTCTAATTTGACCCTTGTTCTTTTGATTTGGTTTTTCTTTTGTTAAAGTTATTTTTATTTTCAATTTAACCCTCCAATTGAATTTTTTTTGTTGCCATCTAATTTATTTTTTATTTGGATTTTCACTCTCATTCTTTTAATTACAACTTTTTTGCTTTAGATTCTTTTGCTTGATTGATTTTTTTTTCTTGGTTTTATCCTTCAATGTTTGATTTGTTGGGGATTGATCTTTGTAATTTTTTTATTTATTGTACTTTCAATTTAATGACCTGAGTCACAAGTTTGAAAAACTTAATGCAGGACAATATTTTTTGGCTCATTTTCTTTTCTCGATTTCATCGTTTGAAATTATGATTTTTTTGTAAAAAAAACAATGGTTATGTGGTTACCATCAATTTCTTTTTTACTAGTTTATCTATGTCTTGTGACCTAGGTCATATTTTAAAAAAAAATTATTTTGAATGTATTTAAGTTTTAAAGATATTTCTCTTATTCATCTATATTTGTTTTATTTATATGGATGAAATTTATTTTAAAAAATAAAAAAATATTTATTTTTAGATAATATTTATAATATATGCAACTTTGCACTATATTTTCCATTTTATTTTATTCAATTATTTTCATGTGTGTCCATTTCTATTATTGTTTGATTTTAATAACATATAGGCTTTAATAAAAAAATCCAGTGAACACATTCAAGTAAATTTTTCATGTTACGAGATCAAATATTTTGGTCTATAACTATCTCTCAAATTTTGTAATTTTACTTTTAGTTATTGTTAATGATTTTTTTTTCATTTCACTTAAACATATAGTTATTGATTTTTTTTAATTAAATGCTTGCGTGAGCCTTTTGATTTAAACTTATAATTTTTTTTTATGTGTAAAAAACATGTTAAAAAAACCTGCATATCCAAATTTTTTTGAAAACAAAGTGTGTGACATAGGGCCAAGTATGAGTCAAATAGCTAGTAATTAACTAGATTGCTTTCTGTTAATATCTAATAACATAATGTAAAAATATATAAAAATAAAAATATATTTGGTTAAACAATAAAGATGAAGAATTAAAATAAATTTGTAATGACAACAATTTTAAAGTAAATTTTTACATTTTAAAAACTTGAAAAACATGTACATATATCTTCTTTATTCCCACTGTCTCCATTTCGTATGTCTTGCGATGGTAGTTATATGTTGTTCTAGATTCAATTGATCAAAATAATTTAAAAATATTAAAAAAATATTAATTTAAAATAAAGAAATTTTTTTTTTTAAAATTTTCTCAAAAACACTTTTAAAATACAAAAACAAATAGGATCTAAATTTAATTACTTAGATCAACTACATTGCAACTTTAAATACAAAATCATCTTAACAAGTTTGATTTTTTTATATTATTTAAATTTCATATAAATATGTTTCAAGATAAATGTTTTTTTAGAATTTTGATTGCTGTGAAAAATATTTAATAAGCTGAACCTAAATGTATTCTAACCATTAAAAAACACAATATTTAGAAAATTTTAGTCTTTTATTTATTTTGGAAACGTGATAAGGCTAGCTCTACGAGTAAAATTGAAAGAAGGGCAGGAGTGTTATATAAATAACAAATCTAAAAGTCTTCCCGAAACTCATTTAACCTTTGTATAAATCAACAATGAGCACAAAAAATCAACTCAAAAAATCTAAAATAATATATCAATTAAAATAATAATAATAAAATCTGATAATTGTTATGATCATTATATAATTTAGTTGTTTTTATGTTTATATTTTATGTTATGAAAAGTTACAGTTTATATTATTAATGAATATAAAATAAGCTAAACTATAAAATCATTTATGCTGTAAACTGTTATGCGCAGTAAAATTTAAAATATAAACTGTAATTTGAAAAAAGTAGGAAGGGTAAAAGGAAGAAGAACTAAATTATAATTATGATGAGTTATTTTTTTCATTTAATATTAATAGTTTTTATTATTTTATTTAAATTCAAGAATTTACCGAGATTCTACAGTCTAGAGTCTAGACTATAAGATAGTTGATCCTCTACGCTATCAATTCTCAAGTCCCGAGCCGTCCCTTTTACTCTTCCTTTTTGGCAAGGAGTTGATACTCCCTACAGTAAATTTCCAGTGGGTCCCAAGGCCTCCAGTCTATTTTCCTCTTCACCAAATCGAACTGTACCGTTAAGAACTGTACACTCTCCCCAGCAACACAACCCCTCTCTCTCTCTATAAACACCCTCACTCACTTCCTCTCCCTCTCTCTCTCTAGAAATTCCCATTTATTTATTTAAAGCTTAAACACTCACCCTCCACAACACCAACGTTGCTTCTTTCTCCCTTCAAATAATCAAAAACTCTCTGTATACTCTGAAACCAAACACGCCACAACACAACTCATAACAGAAAACCGAGCATTCCATCATTTGACCCTCTGCCTCTCTATAAACTGACCTTCTTGAATTAAATTAAGGAAATGGATCTTACAACCGCATCCGGAGCTAGATCCGGACCCGAGCTTGACGAAACCGGACTGGATTCCTTCCAACTCGGTGAAGATATCCGTCACTTAATCACTGCGCCATCAGAAAACGCGAGTTCTTTCACTGCTTTACTAGAATTACCAGCTAATCAAGCAGTGGAGTTGCTTCATTCGGACTCAGGTCAAAAGCAGTACCCGAACTTGACTTTTCCCTCAAACACTCCCGCCATATTCCCCGTTTTTAATGGCGGTAGTAATTCAACGGATTCCAGCTCCGTTCCGTCAAACTCGAGCTCGAAGGATCTCGAGAAAGCATCAGCCGTTAAGTGTGAGCCACTAGAGACGGGGTCTTACCTTGATTCATCTCATCCGTTGGTCTCTGATCCAACCGTGGACAATTCGGTGCCAAATGCAAGGCCGTCCTCGAAGAGAAAGGAACGAGAGAAGAAGGTAAAGACTTAGGGTTTCTTCGAGGGAATCTTAAGATTTGCGGAAAATTAGTTAATTATGTGTTGAATTGAGATCAATTGTTGTGAAATTAGGTTAAAGCAGCATCAAAGAAGAGCAAAACTGAGAGTTCTCAACAAGAAGAAGACAAGCTGCCTTACGTTCATGTTCGAGCTCGGCGGGGACAAGCAACAGATAGCCATAGCTTAGCAGAAAGAGTAATTTGATTTAATTTTGTCTAATTTGATTATTATTAAGAAGTTGATTAAATGGTAATTAATTGATGTGCTAATTTTTTTTTCTAGGCGAGGAGAGAGAAGATTAATCAAAGAATGAAGCTATTACAAGAACTGGTACCAGGCTGCAATAAGGTTAGTTAGCAAGATACGGTAATGATGTTGGTGTTTTGTCTTTTTAATTAATCATCATTTGATTGTGATTTGTTTTAATTATGATTACCTTAAAAGCGGGTTTTGGATTTTGGATTATATATGTGAGTTAATTTAAGGTGGGTTTGTCATTGTCACCTTTTTACATAAGAAAAAGTTGTCCTTGCTTTTGCACCAAGAAAAGTGTTATCTGGGTTTCATGGTGGCATTTTTGTAAATTTATTTGTTTTCAGTGGTTTTCCTTTTGTTTTTTGCCCACTTTTTGCTTGTCAGAGGTCCCTTTTGAGGATAGTTTGGTCATTTCATGGGTTCTAGGACTGTGATTCAGTGGAGAGGATGCCCGTGTTCCAATAAAATGATCAAAGGACCCTTTAAAATTTTCTCAAAGATTGACCTTAAAGTTCATGGAAATGACAGGAATGCCCTTATGGGATTAGACCACAAATTTATTGTGTGGAAACTAGCTGGAGGTGCCTTGAAACAGTTAATATTCTTGTTGTATATATTGATTGGGTCCCATCTCCTTGGACATAAAAAAATCTGGTCCCAGTTTGAAAGGTGAATGGTACCAACTTCTCTTACAAGTTTGGTATCCATCTTTGATGGACGATGAAAAAAATGACAAAAGGCTTCCATGGGAGAAGTTTATGTGCCTAATTTTCTAGACCTAACTGCAAAGAGACATGATGTGATTGTTGATAATCAAACCCATATAATTTGTTAAAACAAAGAATAGACGGGTTTTTTTTTTCTTTTTTCCCATCTAGCTCCTGATAAAAGGAATGACAACATGGATATATTTTGCTTCCTGTCTGAATAAAGTGATTTTGACCACGTATAGATTACAATAACCAGTGATAACCCTCCCTCTTGGGACCACTAATTGTGATTTTCTGAAGTTTCAGAAAGTAACAGAAGTTTAATTGTCAACGTGACTGCGCTGTAGATGCTTCTCATGCATGTTGCTTCCGTTTGCGTTTCTCTTATAAAGTGAGCACGTACAGCATAAGAGGCTATTACGTGAAATTGAAACCATAAGTTAGTTCTGGGACCATATGTATTATGTAAATGCTCTTCGACTCTAACTGGGATTAATTGAGCAAAAGGCCATAACTGGCATGCCCCTTTTGTGTCTTCTCTAGACGAATTATTTATTGAATCCTAAAGTTCATGTTATATTCCACATGCACCCAAGTAGTTTATAAGGGGCTCTTGTGGGCTTCACCAAAATTTCTTCAAGTACTGAATATGTTGTCATAAGAGTGTGCGGATTAATCAGTGTTCAACCTTAACTTTTGATCAAGTTGTCTCTTTCTTGCTAGATGTTGTTGCCATATCTTTGCTGTAATTCATGGTGTAAATATTAATACTACCGAGTTGAAAGTTCTTCAAAGTTACACCCATGTAATGCTGCCAGCAAAAATATGTCTAGTGCTTTCTTATCTGCAGATTGATTATTGGCTTGTTATGCTTGTATTTGATCATTGTCTTTTTTTAACTAGGATTGCTTTTCAATTTAAAGTGGAAAGAGTAAAAAATGAAGCCCAATCCTTTTGTCTATACAAATAATATTAGTGTCATCATAACTAACTGGCATGGTGGTCTCTGTAACTGTAAGCAAACATATATATATATATATATATCTCACCTGTCTAGTTATATACATGTCTTCTTTGCTTTGATCTGATCGAATTATTTACTTCAGATTATCTCTAACTAGCTGCCCCTGGATCATTGCAGCTTGCTTCCTCTTTAAATTACAACTTGTCTTAGCTATTGAAAGTTATCTTTCTATGCAGATTTCTGGTACAGCATTGGTTTTGGATGAAATTATCAATCATGTGCAGTCCCTGCAATGTCAAGTGGAGGTGAGAATTTCTTCCTTTTATTTTTTTGGTTTTGGGGGTGGGGATGGGGAATATTAGGATTCGTAAACAGCAGCAGTTAGATCAACTGTTCTTGGGTGGGTTGGGCAGGTGTTAAATAATCTTAACAGGATAGGAAAGGGTGATTCCAGTTTTTGAAGGGAGATGGGGGTTTCCCTATTTTACTTAGACCACTGGATAATGGGAGAAGGATTTGAAATTCGACCACTTGATGTGCCCTCTCATTGAGGAGCTGCAACATCTATAATTCTAGACCACTAGATTTGTTGATTTTTTTGGATGCCATTTTTTGTATCATCTCTGTGTATAGATGCAAAGCTTCTGGAATTGTCAAGCTCGTATCATCTCTGTGTATGTTAGCATGCTTACCAACTTCCATAATTCAATCCCATGATCTTATTCTGGTTGTGCGATTCTTTGGTTCCAGTTCTTATCAATGAGACTTGCAGCAGTTAACCCAAGAATTGATTTCAATCTCGACAGCATGTTGGCTGCAGAAGTAAGTATCGGTTTTTGCCTTTCTATTTTTCCTCCTGGGTTTTGTGTCACAGCACAGCAAAAGTTTATACCTTGCGTAGCTGCATGCTGGTTGAGCTATTTCTATATACCCTTCATAAATCTGCTCTGGTGCATCAGCTGTTTACCACCTTGAAACACTTCTACTTCTATTGGATTTCTAGATTTTCAGTGCGTACTTGTTATGTCTATTTTATTAGCATTTTGCCGGTGCTTTATTAAGTAGTTGGAAACAAAAAAGTAAGCTTTTGTAATTATGATACAGTTATCACAGTAAATTTACATCTGTTTCCTGATAGGACAGTTTTCCTTCACTATTACGTGCAAAGCGTTGGGTCAAATTTGGGGCCATGCCATTCCATCTACATAAATGTTTACCTTCAACTGTGCAGTTGTTCTGGAACGGTTGGTCTAAGGTCCAATTCAATTATATCTCCGAAGAAAGTACACATTACTTTGCCTATTGTATTTGCTGGTTATGTTTATGGCATTGCTGATTTACCCTGTACATTTGAAATCACTGAATTTTCCCAGGCATTGTGGCATTTCATGCCATGATCTGTAATTTAAATGAAATCGTGATGCTTCATTTAAATTATTTCCTTGATAAAAACATTTCCTTGGTAATTATAATTCATTTACTTAATAATCTTCACAAGTTTATGCAGTAAAAATGTATATGAATTAGCTAATTTGCTGCTCCTTCTAAACTTGCAGAGTGGATCTCTAATTGACAGTAACTTCCCCGGCATGCTAATGCCTCTGATGTGGCCAGAAGCCCAAGTCAATGGAAACAGACACCAGTTCCAACAGCACTGGCAGTTTGATGCGCTTCACCAGCCAATTTGGGGAAGAGAAGAAGACAGCCATAACTTCATTACTCCCGAGAACTCTCTTTTAAGTTACGACTCTTCAGCAAATTCAGGTAGATTACATGCTAGTTTATTCTCTTATATATCTTGTCAGGAAAAACAAAAGAATGAAAGAAACCAACGTCCCTCATTATCTCATGACGTCCACCTATCTTATGTATAGAAAAGCCCCCCCACCCCCACCCCACACGCGCGCGCGCGCATTTAGAAGAAAATGAACACTGTTTAATGAAACATCATATCATAGAAAAGGTAATTCATGCAAGTGATTTTTCCAATTTTTAAAAATGTTTATTTATTAAGATTTGAAGTATACATGAAATAGAAGAGCATTTTATGTTTGGATGTTAAAACTAGCAAGGGAATTTGATTGCTGGCTTCTAGCTTTGCTAGTCGTTACTTCAAAATCCATGGCGACTGTTAAAACATGGACGGCGGAATCTGGTGTCTATGATCATTAACATTTCTGAGTTCTTTATAAGATGGAAAAGTTACTAGGTCACTCCTTTTTGTTTCAAACATGAATAGATTGAAACTTGACTTAAATTGTCATTGTGATGCAGCATCTCTGCACTCCAATCAATTGAAAATGGAAGGCAGAATGAAGCTCCACCAGTAGCTTGTACTGTATATATCAATATTAGCAGTTAGCAGGAAATGGAAAGGAGGCCTCAAACATTTAATCTGGTTTTCCATGTCTTCAGTTGGAAATCCAGAATTCTCTAGCTGGGGATGAGAAATTTCAGCTCGTATCTCTTGTATAGTTATAAATCTATATATGATTTACTACATACATATATCTATACTAACTCATTTGAGAGTCATTCAATCCAATGCTTGATATGCGACATGATTGGTGATTCATATTGTAGAAACGAACAATGATCGGTTAACTATTATGAAAGCCGCCACCTTTTACCGCATCTTAATTTTCCTCCTCCTAAATTCTTCTCTTTGTATGGTTTTCACGCTGCAAGTTTCAGGATCCATTTGAGTTTACCAGCCCCAAAAATCAGAGCTTGAAGAAGCAAACACTTCAGTTCATGATTTAAAATTGGAATGATTTTTGTGTTTTTTATATACTGATGTTAAAAATAAATTTTTAAAAATAAAAAATATTATTTTAATATATATTTTCAAGTAAAAAATATTTTAAAAAACAAGATTTACTATTAATATAAAATACAAGTTGTTTATAGCGTTTTTTTTCCTTGAAAAAAGAAGCTGCATATGGACCAAAACAACAGAAAGAGTTATCAGTAGAAAGCAAAGCTCAAGAAAACAACAAAAGATCCCAAAGGAATGCTTCTACAAAGATTTTTACAATATTATTATTTGGATTAAAGGAAAAAAATATTAAGCAACCTTGGCGCTTACAAATTGAATGCAATAATATTTTCAATGCATGTAATAGTTTTTCTTCCGTGTGTTTTGAGCAGTTTCTTAATGATTATAACAATTGATTAATAATTTTTTCGTATTTCATTAAAAAAAGAAGTCAAAGGTAGGGTTGGTGATGGTCAATGATTAAAGTTTGTGAAGAGGTTTAACGAAAGAAAGAATGTGACGGTGAGTTGGAATTCCACCGGAGCTTGCTTGGGAGATAAGAGGAGGCCATGTCTTCTTGGGTTCATCGGATGTACAGACGGCAAGGTTTCGATATCAAATTACTCTAGTAAAAGAGAAGACAAACTCTCTTTCATGCTATAATACTCTCCCATAGAAAATAAAATGCCATGGACTTGGATTTACGTTACAGTATTTTCAATAAAATATGTAAGAGGATCATCTTGCAATTTGTTAGAGGATTATTTTGTTATGGTTAACAAACCATGCTCATTTTTCGTTGATGACAAAAACTTCAATTAATGTCCTTTTTTAGACATGGTTACCTTGCTGCCACTATTTTTGTATCTTCCATCCTTTTATCCTAAGAAAAGTAGACTTTTTATTATACAAGGATTCCATTCTCGTAGGATGTAGATATGGAAAATCCTTTTGGTACCCGGACTTCTTAAAGTTGATCAAGTGATCATTTTGAGGAGACTATGTTCTCCAAGGAAAGGAAAACCTACGCTGATTCGCTATCTGTGATCAATTTGATACGGTTATCTTTGGTGTGATTGATTATTGTTCTTCTTCTTCTTCTTTTTTCATTAATATAGGTGTTCAAATTAATTTACATGTACCTCAATTAATTTCACGGGTCTTAAAATTAACAATCATGTAAACTTTTAATTATTCTAAAATTTATAAAACTCAAACTAATAATTTTTAAAAAATAAATCTAAGAACTAATCAATTAATCAACCCTCCTCATAATTATACCCTATATATTGCGTTCTAGATTTTTGACTGGTTGGTCAGATATGCTATATGGAGTGGATGACGTCTATCTGTCTACCAAATGTGTAATCATGGCCGCGAATGAAATGGACTGAGACACTAGCTATGTTTTGGCTGTAATTGGGACCTGAGTTCAATTAACAATACTGATCATACCCTTATCCTTGATGGTGAAATATTGTTGTCTGAGGAGTTTGTCCCCAGAATTCATAATTTGAATTCATCCCTGCTATATCTCAAGTGAGCTGTGGCTAGTTGATGTGACAATCCCTACATTTTATGGCCACCTAATATATATATATATTAAAAGCAAACAAAAAAAATTATAAAACCTAATTTTCAATCAAACACAAATATTAAATGATGAATTTTTAAAAAAAATCAATTAAAAAAAACTGAGTCAATTCGGTTAACCTATTAAATTCACAACCCGAATAATGAGATGGAGACAAATCAATACAAAGAAAATTCAATGTTGAAGGACTCTTGACTTGGGTTATGAGACTGAAATAATTTCTTAGAAAAAAAAATAAAAAAAAACGATCCAATTTAACTGTGATTAAAATGCCAAAATCAGCGACCTTGATTATAAGACCAAGACATACCTATAAAAATCAAATCAAAACATGTAATGAAGCTCAATTCTAAACCGACCTAGTGTTGAATAATGAAATTGAAGAAAAAATTTATTTAAAAATAAAATACAAAAAACAACCCGAGTCTAATCGGACTAACTCCTTAAGCACTATTTTTTAGTCATGAGGCCAAAATAACATAGTAAAAGTAAATAAAACAAATCATAAAACCTATATGTTTTATGATTGAGCATTATAGGGCCTGAAAAATGCTGGGAACTGTGCCATTCCTTCAAATTTACATGCTTCTGCAAGGAGGATGGAAGATGTGAGGAATGTGAGGGAGTTGATGATGGAGAAGGCAAGCTGTGATGGAGGAGACTGGAAGAAGCTGGATGATGACGACCAAACCCTTCATCCTTTTTATGCAAGTGACCTGTCCCATCCTTGGAGAGAAGAGGTATTTTCGAAGGTAAAGGAATTCTTGGTGAAATTCAAGGAAGCTGGATGATATGTTTCTGATGACCAGAGTTGCGTTTTATATGGTATGGATGAGGAGCAAGGAGAAAAATACAGCTAATGAGAAGCTGACATTGGCTCCTGGACTAGATATAAAATAAAATGTGTAATAGAGAAAGGCTCTGAAATTTAAAAAGGGTTAGTTGGCCTACATTCAAAATAACTATAGAGATGATTATGTTGTTTTTCACACTATATGTTTCCAGTTAAATCAGTATTTTTAACATATAAAAAAAATATTCAGATTTTGTTAATATTTTTTTTAGAAAAAACATTTAAATAATGAGGAGATTAATATAATGTGACCTAATTAATATAGGGCTAAAAACAACTCGAATGACCGGTAAAAATATAATTTGACTCATAAAATTAATATTTTTTTAAAAAAAAGATATTGAAATGACAACATATTGGATCGATTTGGACCCATCCATATTAACTTAACTAATCCGCAACCTGAATTATAAGACTATGATAACTTATATAAAGCAAATTAAAATAAGTTATGAAACTCAATTCTTAATCAACTCAATATTAAACAATGAAATTGAAAAAAAACAAAAAAATTCGATTTGAGTTAACCTTCCAAACCTTCGACTTGAATAATGAGATTGAGATAACTTCTTATATAAAAAAAGAGAGAGAGAGAGAGAAAAAAAAAATAACTTGAGCTGACATGGCTTAACCTATAAGCCTACCAAACCTGCGACCAAGGTCATGAGACTATGATAACCCTATTTAAAGCAAATCAAAATAAATTATGAAACTCAATTTTCAATGAACTCATTGTTGAAGGATGAAATTAAAAAAAAAATCAATTTAAAAACAAATATTATAAAATGATCTGAGTCTATTCAGGTTAACCTACAAAACATGTGACTCTAGTCATAAGACTATGATAATATCATAAAAAACAAACCAAAATAAATCATGAAACCTAATTACTAATCAACCTAATGCTAAATAATAAAATTGAAAAAAAATATCAATTAAAAAAAAACTCGAGTCAATTAAGTTTATTTGCCAAACCCACAACTTAAGTTATGAGACCGAAATAATCTCATAAAAAACAGATTGAAATAAACCATGAAGTCTAATTCCTAATTAACCTAATATTAAAGAATTAAAAAAAAACCTAAATCAACTAAGTTAATTCGCTAAATCCGTGATATAAGTTATGAAACTGAACTAATCATGTATAAAACAAATCCCAATAAATTATGAAGTTTAATTTTCAATAAATCAAATCTTAAAATATAAAATTAAAAAAAGAAATATAGATTTTAAAAAATATAAAAATAAAAGGCAAAAAAAATATTATTAAAATAAATAATATTTTATGAGGCGATGCACAATAAAAGAAAATTCCTTTTAGTTTATTTTTAATTAATAATAATTAAATTTATATTAATTTTCATTTTATAATTTTCCAATTAAAAATGTTAAAAGAAATAAACACAATCAGACTGGAAAACGACGCTGTTTTGCCTTATTCCCAAAATACCTTCAAAACAGGCTTCTCGCATTAACCACACTCTCTTCTGTGGACGTTCTTCACACACCTCTCTCAGAAAACCCAAAAACAATGCCCTTCACGACGGCATCCTCCATGCTCCGCCACCGAATCTCCTCCGCCCTCAGAACCCGCGGCGGAGCATCATCTGGGAGATGGACATCGCCGGGACACGAGGAACAACCGAAAGGTTACTTATTCAATCGGACCCCACTACCACCTGGACAGCCTCGTAAATGGGAAGACTGGGAGTTGCCTTGCTACATCACTAGCTTCTTAACGATTGTGATCCTTGGTGTTGGTCTCAATGCTAAGCCTGATCTCACTATTGAAACTTGGGCTCATCAGAAAGCACTTGAACGACTCGAGACGGAGAAGTTGGGCCTCTCCGGTTCTGCTGATTCTGAGTAAATTGGAGATCTGGGTATGCTTGTTTTTTGCGAAACTTTCGTGGGTTTTTGTCGGGGTTGTTGATAATAATGTGTAGTCAGATTAAAAGGTTTTTTGACCGACTGACTAATTGACTGTCTTTTGGAATTTGCATAATTTTAATGCAAGCTTTTTATTTTTTGGGTTAGTGTTTATGGTAGTTTTGTAATTTTCTTTTCAGCTAATATGTGAATTGAATTGGCTGTGTGGATGCACTTTCTTTTCTTTGAATTTGAGATTTAATCATGTTAATATAAATATGACATAATACTGTGTTTGTTTGCTGATGAGAATTGTTGATTCATTGTTTTATTAGCAGCTTGGAATTTGTTGCTCGTAATTTTAAATGGTTTTTTTTTTTTAACTATATATTGGTTTTAGCTTACAGTTCCTTGATGAACTGGATCACTAAATTTGAATTAGCTAAATACCAATGTGATTAAATGATATGATTATCCAGAAGTCTTCTGTGATGTTTTCTGTGTATTAGATGCTTGAGATATTACGAGTCTTCCTGACTCAGTGATGGTCAGGTCAGGATTTAGGACTTGGGATGCTAAAGACATGTTGTTCTAGTATGTCAGAAAATTCATGGTTGCTGTATAATATATAGGCATTGGGTGTTTCATTACTGTGTGGCAGAAATGTAAATATGCTATTGTGGAAATTTTGTAATGCAACTTGGACCTGGAGCTCCGCATGCACAGGATGCATATAATCATTTTTTGATGTGAGTATATTCGATTCTTGATGTGCATTCGAATGCTTCTACAAAAACAAAGGTAAGCGAGGGGGGTCACTTGAGAGAATGTAGGTTTATAGTTTTGTGAGGAAGGTGGACTAATGTGTTTTCATTAGTACCTAGCAAGCTTTATGTTCTGAGATATGTTGCATCTTTATTTGTTCTTTTTGGTGCTGTCTAGTTTGGCAGCATCAGTTCAAACTGTTAGGATTGTTCAAGAAGCCAGTTGGAGAATTGACTCATTAAGAGTGTTATAGGGAAATGAATGATATATAATGGGATAGTTGCCTTGGTAGGCAAGGTTCATGGATGGGGGTGTGCCAAGACAGTGTCATGGAGGTGCGTTGCATGATAAAGTTCTGCTTAAATTTGGGTTTCTCACTGCATAATCGAGATTAAGCATTTGTGGAAGAAGCAACTGTATCCATTTAATAGGATTGACTGGCTGAACTGTTTGAAAGAATGGCTACTGAGACTTGTAGTATCGTCAGAGGTGGATAGTAAAACTGGGATGCTATTTATTAGAGATGGCTGTGTATGTAGGTGGACAAGTAGCAGTGTTGCGGTATATGATAACACACTATGGTGAATGGCACAATTAATATCTTTTTTTTAGCATGAAATCTAGTTGTTTGTAGTTGAGTGATAGCTTTGGTTTTGTTTGATCATGGTTTTCTTAACTTATACAATTCAGTTTCTTCTAATATTTTGATTTGTTATTTTAAAATTATTAAGTTTAAAATATTGGGCTTCTTTGAAGCTTTATTAGTATTACAGCTTTAGATAGTTTTTCTTTCAATGTTTGACTTTTGTTTGCATCAAATAATAAGGTTTCTTCCTTCTTTTGTTTTTCTTTGTGTAGTGATTTAATTGTTGTTTTGTGCTTAGTAGTTGCTTGGTAGCTCGAGTTGGATTTGTTTGGGCTTTGATGAGCTCAATCTGTATATCAGCTGCCTCCTGCTAGGCTGTTCAATTTCCAGGTCTTGTGCATCTTGCTTGTTAGTTGTTTGTGATGGTAATAGTGGTAATAGTATGTTAGGAAGTGTATCATTATCATATTCTGTGTTAGAATTGTTGTTTAAAGGCTCTGGCTAGTTCTTTATAGTGCAAACTATTGATGCACGGTTTTAAAGTGGAAAATTTGTAAACAACTTGGACCTGAAGTTTGATCTACCTAGTTGCATGTGTTCTTCTGTTTGCTTTGGTATGTCTATCTTGCTCTGCATGTACATACTTGTTGTTAAAACAAAGGTAGGATAAGTTTTGGTGATGTAGCACACTAAAGAGACGACTAGGTCCTATTTGCACCCACCATGCTTTAGTGGGTGTCGTGATATTATTTGTTGTCCTATTTTGTGTTTTTTGATGGTTTGGCTTTTGAGGAATGAAATTATGTGATGGCATAGGAGTCTATTTGGACACGATTATTGCATTCAAAGTGTGTACATGGTGCCTCTTCAAAAATGAAAGTGAATGGAAATATAGGAAAGTGTGTAGTTTGTATGGGGATGGTTGCATAGGAGGTAAAGAGGTTCATGGATGTGCTGTGGTATGAAGCATTGTGAAATGGTTGTCCTCAATGCTTGATCTTCATAGTATTTCTAAGAATAAACCAGAGATGAACCTCAATTATATTCAATTATTAGGGTTAATTGGCAGAGCTTGTGGGGAAAATGGACATGGAGATGCATAATTAATTGTTGAGGTGATAGACATTACCCG
Organism: Populus alba x Populus glandulosa; assembly: GCA_033617975.1. Taxonomy (NCBI): domain Eukaryota; kingdom Viridiplantae; phylum Streptophyta; class Magnoliopsida; order Malpighiales; family Salicaceae; genus Populus; species Populus alba x Populus glandulosa. The sequence continues at coordinate 5,065,861 of CM066148.1, read as the reverse complement.
TTGCAGAACAGAGGAAAATGAATATTGTAGCTTATAGGATATGGACAATGTAACTGGACTAGTAGCATACTAGTATTGTGATAGGATATGTGTGGCACATGGCCACATATATGGAAAACATCTTAACTAGAGTAGAAGTTGTCCATGTTGAGTGAACAGGAGTTATCACTAATTAGAAATTAGAATTAATTAATGAAGCTTGTTAGAAAATTTTCAGATATATATATATATATATATATATATATATTACATTTGTGGGTGATGGGGCTTTGGAGAGTTATTATTCTTAAGGGGATAGCCATCTTGGAGAATATCTTCACTGGAGATAGGAAAATAAAATTGGTATGCATCAAGATATCCCTTTTCTCAGTTAATTTCTTATAGCTAATGTTCCACCACATATTCATTCTTAATCAATTTTTTTCCCCTTCCCTCAACTGTTTATGGGAAGCAAGAACTTGCAATTGGCTTGATTTTTAAATAATCCAGAAATGCAACTACTAGTTGCCTTGAAGTTTCAAATGTCATTCACAGGCTGACCCCTCATCCTTTGTGTTGTTTCTTTCTACCTTTACTCTTTTTGGCTACTCTGATGGAGTGTGAGCAAGGTTTTTGAGTTTATTGGATCATTCCTTTGGTTAATGATTCTACTAGATGTTTTTATCTGCCATATTCATCTGGTTGGGATTGAGAAAATACAGAAAAAGGAATTTGCTTTGTCTTGTTTTATGTTCGATTCTGTTACCGACAGCTCTTATTCCAGTTCTTACTATTTCCTTGCCGCTGCTTCTCTTAACAGGGTCTGCTTTTGCTTTACAAATTAGCATGGCCAGTTGCGGAACATCAGCCTGGATATAGTTGCTACCAACGGCGAGTTTGTGCCTTGGCTCACCTGCAATAAAGTGATTTTTCATTCCCAACTTCTGCATTTACTGTTTGGTTAGACTTAGTAAATATGTTTTTATGTAGTTTGTTGTTAATTATTAGAAGGATGCAGCATGTCTGAAAGTACAATGGGTGCAGGACATCTCTTAATAATTCGTAATTTTGCTCGTGTTCATGGCAGTCTCCCCAGGGGAGACTCGTATTTTGGATATACTTTTCCAAATGAGTTTGTTTTGAAGGATTGTTGCGCTGGTGCTTCCTCGTTTTCTGTTAGTTTTGTGGGCCTAGAATTGGGCTTGTAACCCTAATGAAAGCAAACCAATCTAAGGCCTCTCATGTAAACGCTATAAAATGGGCTGATTCCGGAATGAGCTTGGTTTTAATTTTTTTTTGGGGGGCCATGAGAAGAGGGGTTTTTTGAATGGTTGATCATACCAGATGTTGAAAACCCATGCAGCCATATGTCATTAGATAATTGGCCTGGGAGATTTATAGCAGTTATTTAGGTATTGTAATTTTCTTAGCAGTTGTTTTTTAAAATAATTTTTATTTATAAATATATTAAATAATTTTTATTTTATTTTTAATATTAGCACATCAAAACAATTTAAATTATTTAAAGTATATTTTTGACCATTAAGAATTGTCATGCTAGTTATCTAAAATGTGTGGTGGCTTAAACATGCTAATAATGTTTTTTAATTTAAAAATATTAAGCTTATAATTCAAATAATATTTTTTTTATCTATCAAATATTTTTTTAAAAAATAATTTAAAATAATGTTTTTAACATGTTTATTCCAAATGGTCTAGTCCTTCATGGCTATAAATGTCATGCGTCTCATTTATCTTATATATATAATTACAAAAATATTTTATTTTTATAAATTATGTGATATCCCTGGAATGTATAAACATAACAATTTAATAGCTCATAACTTGCCAATTTAATTTATACAATATGAAAATATTGCATGCTCACAAAATGTTAACAATACAAATAATATAAAAGACAAATATAATTTCATTGATTTTATTAGGGGCAGCTAACCTAATTTCATGTGTTGTCTTGCAACCTAAGCAATGAATTTCAGGTATGCAATTAAAACATTTTTAATCCTAAAAAACACATGGAAATGTAGAAAAAAATTTCTTGATGTAGTAGATTTAATATTTTTTTATTGAACCGGCCTATGTCCAAAACTGAGGAGCAACAACTTTTATAAGATCCTTATTTTTAATTAAAAGACAGAACGAAGATAGAATTTAAGATTTTAATCATTTGATTGAAAAGACACTCTCATTTCATATTAAAGAATAATTTTAATTAAATAATTTAAACTATTAGATGAAACTTGTGAGTAATTTTATATATATTAACTTCTAAATAAATATTAAGATTTTATATTACTTTAAGAAATTATCATTTATTTTATAAAAAATAATAACAATATTTTCATTTAAGTTCAATTTTTTTTTTAATTTGTTCTCTTTAATTTTATGTCAATGTTATTCTATCACAACTTTTAATTTATTGTGATAATTTTTTTTAAAATCATTTTTTAAGCAACTATGGCCCCAGAAAATTAAAATTTTTCTAACCTGGTGTCCTATGATGCCTGACTATTTTTGTTTATTTATTTATTTTCTTAGAAAAACGCGGTCATAAAAATCTCTTCCTCAAGAAACATTATCCACACGCCCGCACCAAACTTCTCTCTCTCTAGGTTTTAAAGAAAAGGGGCAAATGGTCAGAGTAGTGGGAATCTCAATGGCTTACACTCGAACATTTTCAAATGTCCAGCCATTCTTTGGAAGCCCATAGGAAGGAGCTGCCTAATTGAATTGGGAAAAACAAAAACAAGAATACAAAAAAGGTTGAGGAAACAGAACGTTTGGAAATTTAGTTATATTTGTATTTTTAAAAAATTTAATTTGTTTTTGCTAAAATTTAATTTTTTTATATTTTAAATTTTTTTAATACCCTAATCTTAAAAATAATTTTCAAAACATAAAAAAATATTATTTTAATACAAAAAATACTTTAAAAAAAACCATAGTACAGGCCATTTATTCATCTTCCATCGACAGCCCCTAGTTTAATTGGCAATAGGCAACTAATAAGAAATTAATTAGGGTAAACGACATCAATCCTACCTCTTGTACTTTTTAATTTACATATAAGTGTATGATTCACTGGAACTTCGAGCTGACGAACTCTTCCTCCCTGATTTAGCTCTTAAGAGTGGCTATCCATCCATAGATTACGTCCAAGAATATGTATATGATATAAAAAAGAATCCAAACTAAAACACTCTCCCTCTTTTTTTCTTGTTTTTACTGTCATTAGTATTGCCTTTTTTACTTATCAAGAAATGTAAAGATTTAAATTTTACTATCAAGTTGATCAAAATACATAAAACCTTGCTATTGTTATCATCATCTGTATGCATTAATCTGATCTTTCTTTTGTTCACTTTAAGAAAATTTTGCTGTCTAATTAGTAATTGAATTCAATATGGAGATCTTTTCTTGATATGGTGGGATTCTTAGTATCATATAATAAATAAATAGGTGTTTTTATTTTGAATAATACTCCATAAAATGCTAAATACATATCACATTAAATTTAAAAATAAAAAAATTATAGATCTTTGCTAAAAATGTTCTGTCTTTGTCGTGACATTGATGATACAAAATTTTATCTAATGATCAAAGAAAATCAAAATAAATTCAAAAGAGAATACGTGACCTTGTTATTTGATTTGTTGATACAAGTGGGTTTGTACGTGCCTCCATGGTTTTTTCTTATATATGATCCATCCACGTTTTCACTTTTTGGTAAAGATGTTTCCTTGTAAGAAAGAAAGAAGTAGGGTATATCTTGGATTCTTCATTGCATTCTCGCAGTTCAATATGCCTCTGGGATTTGCATAAAACAGCAACAATCCGTGCAAAATTTACAAATCCATGAGTTGTAACGTGTGGGAAGTCATGATCATGAAGTTTAATTATTCTCTAATGTAATTAGTTGAATATTATAGCAAAGACCTATATACCTGAAGAAATTTATTTTAATTTCTATTTATTTTAATTATATCCTTAACAGTTTCTCGGTAATTTGATCACTTGTGCAAGCAAGTGGTGTTGTGTAAAATCTGTCGCAAAAAAATAAGAGCTGTGGAAGGACACCAAATGGATGATAGGTCACAACAAATTCTAATCAACAATTAAACCGTTATAATCAAATATTTATTGAGGACAATTAATGAAATCAAAGTTGCATCGCATTATTATCCTTAAATGTGTGTTGTTAGAAAAGTACCGCAACAACAATTTAAAAAAAAATAGTTAATTAGTAAGGTTTTAAATTTGTTTCCTAAAAATTACTAGTTTGAGTCTTATAAAAATTAGGGTTAATGAAAACTTACATGATTATTAATTTCAGGATCCGTTGAATTAATCGAGGTATGAGCAAGCTGATTTAGATATCCATACCAAAAAAAACAAAAAAAAAAAAGGAAGGAAATGATTATGACATGGTACCATGCATTACCAATGACCAGAAAAGTAACAAACATCACTTGCTTGATGACAATATTCAATTGATCAACAAGTTTATCCCATAGTCGTTAATCATGATGACTCAGTGTACAGGTGTGTTTGGTATTGCGGTTGCTGTTGTGGTTTTAAAAAAAGTTGTTTTATAAAAAGTACTTTTAGTTGAGGTTGGTTTGAAAAAATATATGTTTGGTTAAAACTATGGTTGAAATTGAGGTTGAATAAAAAGTAGTTTAATGTGTTTGGTTAAAAAAATGATTTTCAAATTGAGGTTATAAAATAATTAAAAAATACTTTTAATTTAAATATTGTAGATTTAACTACTATTATTACATCATGAAATAAATAATATTAATATCAAATATTTTTTATTATTCTATTAAACTATATGCAATGTCATCACATATGAAATCTATCCAACAATAACTATATTTTTCATGGTTTCTTAAACACGCAACAACAAAAACTAAATTTTTTGTTACGTCATCAAGTGATCTCCTTCTAATTTTTTTGAATAAAACACAATTAAAATACAAATAAAAATTGATTTTTTTTTAATTGGGTTGGACATGCCAAGAACATAATTGGAATTGTGATCAAATTTCATAAATACCACGTCATCATGCTATATCCTTCTAATTTATGTAGTGTTATTAAATAATATTAAATACTAGTTTTTCAACTAAAACTCATTTAAAAAAATATTATAATTTCATTATGTACAAAAAACATTCGACAAAAACTATATTTTTCATGATTTAAAAAAAAAAAACAAAAAAAATATTGTTCACGTTCACATGAATAATGCGAGTGAAATCACTTAATTTTTTTTGGTTTTTCAAAAAAAAAAAAAAACCTAAACTCAACTTTTTCTAGTTTTTCGAAAAGAAAAAAAAAATTGATTTACTTACACTGTATAGTGGAGCATGGCTCCACTGTTCCAGCTTTCTCCCATCAGGAGAAGCAGTCTCATGAACCTCAGTTTTATTTCAAATTTTCGTGGGCCCTACTAATAAAAAAGCAGGATTTTTTACTTACCAAACAGAATTCATGTGTTGCTGCGGGTGAACCTCACCCGCAGCCACGTTACCAAACGGTGCCTTAAGAATAACGAATTATAGGTAAATTCAGATTAATTTAATTTTAAAAAATAAATAAACATAATGTTATGTTATTTTTATATAATTAATAAATTTTAAGTGAGTTATATTAAATTATTTTTTTTTTTGTTAAACTCTAGATTAGATTTGAATTGACTGCTAAATAATTTTTTGATACTAGTTTCGTAATGATGATTTATTATGATTTTTTTTTCATTGAGATAAAGAAGGGCATGGAATCGATGGAACTTGGTGACATATTTTTGCCACTTTCTTTTCTTGTTTAAGGTATTTTTTTTCTTTCTAATATAATAATTTAAGTAGCAGGTGATGTTAAACGACATCATGACTTTTAGTGCTAATTAATAAATGAATTCTCTTGCATCATCAAGCATGGTAGGGAGTCCAATTATCGGGACCCTCTCTCTCCCTCTCTCTTGAATTGATCCAAACGCATATATTCTATAATTTATACAAGCATAGGATAGGATAGCCAGAAACTCATATATTCTATAGTTGATTTAATGATCTTGTTTAATATTTAAGCTTTTTTAAATGATGTTATACCTCGATATTCCCACTAAACTCATGTTTAGGAGTGCCCAATAACTTTTGTTTTAAGGTATTCGTTAAAAGTGTGTTTGTTTTAAAAAATATATTAAATTGATGTTTTTTTTTAGTTTTTTTTAATAATTTTGATATACTAATATAAAAAATAAATAAATAAAAAAGATTTATAATATATTTTTAAATAAAAAATATTATATACCATAATACCATTATAACTCGACTGACACGAGGCAAAACTCAAACATATATGCCAACTTCTTCAGCTAGCAAGCTAAGAATGTTGAACTACTTCTCATAAATCCCAAGGACTCGCCATTGGCTATTGTGGACGAAAAAAATTAATTAGCTGGTGTAATTTATCATTAATTAAAACATATATAAAAAAATATCATTACATAAACCCAATTAATATGAATTAAAAATTGTTGGTTGGTATTTGTATTATGAAAAAGGAGGAAGAAATTACAGATTTTTCTTGCCTATAAACACAACCAATGACAGGTCTTTTTTAGAACCAATAATAGGTCTAATTATTAATTATCATCATAATTCTTGTATGATATATATGATGGTCAATAATATAATAATGTTCACCAAGATTATATTAATACATAGATTTAGGATATTATCACATAGATCCATAATTAATGCATATTGTATAATCCATAGCAGAAGCATTGTAACTTGATGCATCCTTGACCAGGTATGGGCAAGTAGTGATACAATCACTTCTTCTTCTTTTAGCTAAATTGTGGCTTTTGTTAAAGGTAACGTGGAAGGCAGATAGATCTTTTAACAATAGTGCCTCTGCACACAGAGATGGGTCTTTCTTAGTCACCATGGATCCAATTCCCATATCTGTACAAGAAAATCCTTGTCGGTGTTCAGCTGGCTTCGTAGAAAATGATACAATGGACGGTGATCATATATATATATATATATATATATATATATATATATATATATCACACCATAATTTTTATAGATCCCGCCATTATAATAATCTCAATAATCTTATTGTTAAATTCAAAACAATTTTTTAAATTTATAATTAAATCAAATTAAAATAATTGTTTTAGATTTTAACTTATTTTTTTCATGAATAAAGAAAACAATCACTTTATAGTTGAGTCCATAAAAATCAAGCTATTTTTCTCTGTTGAACCTATAAAAGCTGGGCTCTTTTTCTAGGCTGAGCTTATTGCTTTAGGTTCTTCCCTAAGACTTTTTTTCTAGACTAAGCTCATGAGAGCTGGACTTTTTTTCTAGGTTGAACCCATGACTTTGGGTTTTTTTTCAGGATTGAGATTGTGAGGGCTGAGCTATTTTTCTAAACTAAACCTAGGAGAGTTAAGTTCTTTTTCAAGGCCAATCCTAGATAGTTTATCAGAAATCATGGATTTTTGGATCTTTGAGGAGTTTTTTAGACTTATTAAATTTAAGTTTATCATATTCTCAATTTTACTTTGTTGGGATATGTAAAATACTATTATGTTTCATTGCAATTTACGGGATATCATGAACATCTAACTTTATATATACTTAGTCATTTTGATGTTATATATCATGAATTATGACTCGTAGGTGAGGTTGGGTGAGACTACTTCAATCTAATTTAAAAGGTTTGATAAAAAGAAAGAAAGAGGCAAACTAAAAGGAGGAATAACATTTTTATTTGACAATTTAACTATGAGAAAAAGATATATTTGTCTCCTAATTACTGTGGGATTCTCAATTTAGTCCTCCAATAAAAAATTCCCAATCGCATCCATTTGTCAAATGACAACCAATTAACCCCCTTCATGAGGTAGGTTAACAGTAAGTCATTCTCTTGCTTGATCATGAAGATTAGATGGTTCTATCATTAGTTGTAGCTTTTTCATTGATTTGTGAAATCCAAGGACAATACAATTAGCTGTAGCTTTTTAGTCATGAAACTGTCTTTTGTTTCCGATGAACAGTTGGACTCAGCCACTTGATAATTTAGAGCAATCACATGACTAAACCCACCGTTTTCACTTGAAGGGGATTGATCGTAGAACCTTCAGTAGCTACCTAATAACTCCAAGAAAGGAAAAATTAATAATAATAATAATAATAAACCAAATTAAGTGTCTGTGTGCGTCATGAATCTATAACGCAGTCAAATTTACTTGAATCAATGTCAGATTGACCACAATCCACATGTTTCCCTGGCCTTCGGTAGGAAGGATGTCTCTTCAGTCTTGTTTATATAGGGCCCTTGAACCCTTTTTAATATTTTTCCTCCTGTAGTTCTGAAAAAAGGGTTTCAAAAATACTAAACTAGTAAAAAAAATCCAAATTTCAATTTAATTAAATGATTGCGCAAAACACAGTAATAATTAAGGAAACTTTTGCTCATATAAATCCAAAGACTGCCCTCAATTCGACGTGCATGCTATCTTGCATCTATCAGAAGGCGACCAGTTCTGAAGTGACGAATCTGGGGCGATCATTTCTCTGTCGAGTGCTTTGCTTCCATGCACAGGTCAAAATGAACATGGCGACCCAAAACTTGAGGCAATGTGAAGCCCTGGCATATCTCAATGGACAGGAAACCATATATGAACTTGGTGGGAGTCGATAGAAGAAAGCCACCATAAAATTTATTAAAAAATAATATAAATAATATTCTAAAATTTCGCTTAATAATTTAAATTATTGAATTGAGATGGTTCTTTACATGATATCAATAAAGTAAAATGAACATGTACAAGTTTCAATCTCAAAGAATTTTTTATTTGAAAAAGTGTATTAAAAAATAATATAAATTATATATTAAAATTTCACCTAACAATTTAAACTATTGAAGCGAATTTTTTTTTTTTTGACAGAATTGGATATGTGTTTCCTTCTGCTACAGTTTACTATTAATGGACGGCCTATTCAAGGAATCAATATTTATTTATTTTTTTTTATAAGAGATTTGCTATGGAACACTGAAGGCAAAGAAATTAATGGCTAGCTACAGCCTGGCTGTAAATGTCGTGAACGTGTAAATACCTAAACACCCTCCTCCTAAATTATTTGATTTCGAGTATCATGGGTCAAGCGTGGCCTTATTATAATAATGAACATGTCTTTTGGTTTTTCTAAACAGTTTCTCGAAGCACTACTTAAATCATAATTGATTTTTTGATAAGTTAACTGTAAAAAATTGATTGAATGAATCATACAACGCAAAACATGTTCAAATCTTGAAGAATTTTTGGATTAAACTTGGTGCACTATTTTTTAAGACTAGTTAACCAAGATATATATATATATATATATATATATATATATATATAGTAAAACATTGAATATAAATAAATAACTAGCTTTTAATTTAACTAGTTCCCGGAAAAAAAAAACTAGTCTGTTTAGGGTTGGAATTCAAGCTGTTTTATTTTTATTTTTTTGACAAAAAGAAAGTTTAAAAACATATTTTAATATTTTTTTTTTTAAAAAAAACAAGTTAAAATTCAACAGCAAAGAGGGCCTTGAAGCCATCAATTTGAAATATGAAAAGGAAAATTGTAGATCAATTGCTTGGAAAACAACTCCAATCGGTGTGCACTGTGCACATGTATTTTGATCCTAGTTGCTGACCATGCAGGCAGATTCTTGAATCTGCACGCATTGTAGACCTTACTCTACTGAAAATATATACAAATTTAATACTGAAAAAACAACCTACGATGGTTACATGACACCTTCCTTCATGTCCCCCAGTGTAACATAAATCCAAATAAAATAAATAAATAAAATAACACTAATCTGCCTCCTTCCTAACGGTTTAGCAGACAGTGACAGAACCAGTTGGGGTAATTCAAGAAAAACAATGATGGCAGTTTAGGTATACCGATAATTCTTCCACGTAACGCGTCAAGCTCCAAACTGGTTATCCCCAGTCACCTCCCTCCCACCGACAGCCTCTTCCCGGTCATCGATATGCCCGTACAAAAATACCAACATCTTTTAAATGCCAGCCAGCTTCCCGCACTCGCTCGCTCGCCCCCAGCCAGTTGCAATATAAAGCTTCACATTTCACATGTCGTCTTAGCCACGGAGAGAGAGAGAGAGAGAGAGAGACAGTGAAAAGAGGAGAGAAGATTATCATTAGGAAGCATTTTCTGGAAGCTGAGCAATAAAGACGATACGGTAACTTCTTTTATTTTCCTTTTTTAATGGCGGTGACCACTGCTTTTCTCTTTCGTTTCGTGTAGACTTTTTCTGTCGTTTTTGGCATAATTAATTTGAGAAGGCGAAATGCTTTTTCTTTTCTTCTCTTGATAGTTACAGTTACAGATTATTTGTTGCTCGTTCGTTCGTTTTCCTTTTTCTGTGGTTGAGCTATCGCTTTCTAGTATTTTTGCTTCGTTGTTCCTTGTGCGATACAGAAAATAAAGGTTGTTACAGATCATTTGGCTTGGATTCTCTTTTAAGGTTTCTGAATTGATGATTCTAAGCTTTTTAACTCTTGGCATTCTTCGAAATTGTTTAAGGTAATCATTTTTCATTTCTTTATGCAATGACTAGATCTGGTTTTTGAAGGCGATTATAGTGAATGCTTGAGATTGGATTTTATGATGCTCTGTGTTTTCTGCTTGATTTTGAATGGAGAAGTGACAGCAATGTTCAATGTTGTTCACATTGTTAAGTGTTTTTTTTCATGAGGTTACAAATATTTTCTCTTGTTGATAACAGCTCGCTTGATTGATTGTGGGAGGAGGAGGTGGAAGACGTAAAGAATGAAAGAGACTGACATGAGAAGAACTCCCAATACTAATCAGTCGAAGCGCTCAGGAAAAACTGAAAGGAGAGACCGTAAACCGAATCAAGCATCGAATATAAAGGGAGTTGAATCTAAAGCTCTGTTTCTTGCTAAACCAGACTCCTCCAGTGCTATTTTAGTAAGTGATTCGAACACGGGCTCAGAGCCCCCTGAAGTTTATGAAAACTTGGTTATACATTATGTGGATGATGCCAACAGGTCTGAGGAGGCTCCTCGAGATTCAAAAGTCAATCCCATGATTGCCAAAGCCAGCAAGGATGAGGCTTTAGATGACCATTCTGATGAATTAGATAGGGAAGCTAATCAGGGGAAGGAAGGGGAGTGGGATTCTGAGACAATAAAAGATTCAGTTTCATCTCAAGGGGACTCTGTGATAGCTGAGGATGAGAAAGTAGAAAATGTTTCGAGAGTCCCGAAATCAGTTTCCAATAAGAATTCATCAGAAAGTGGTCCTCGCGGATCAAGGGTGAGATCTGATCGCGACAATAGTAAATCTAGGTCTAAAGCAGTAAATAACACTACTAAAAAACCTGCAAAAACAAATAAAGGGCTGTCAAAAGTTACTTCGAAAAGTTCTTTTGATAAAAATTCTAAAGACATGACAGTTCCTCCTAAACCTTCTCCAGAATCTTCTGAAGGAGCTGATGATAAGTCTGCGGAAGATGTACGAGAAATAGATGTTTTAGATGAGGCCTCGAATGGTACTCAGAGTGTTGCAAGTGACAATGAAACAGCTGATGCTGAAGAAAATGGTGAACATGAGGATGAAGCAGAATTAATTCAAAAGATTGAAGACATGGAAATGAGAATTGGGAAACTTGAAGCAGAGCTAAGAGAAGTTGCTGCTCTTGAAATTTCACTATACTCTGTAGTACCAGAACATGGGAGCTCAGCACATAAGGTGCACACACCTGCACGACGCCTTTCTAGACTCTACATTCATGCTTGCAAGCATTGGACCCAAGATAAGCGAGCTACGATCGCCAGAAACACTGTTTCTGGACTTGCATTGATTTCCAAGTCCTGTGGTAATGATGTTCCAAGGTAAGTAAATATCACGTTTTATGTCAGAATTGTTTCCAAGTGTTGCTATTTTTTTATAGTTGACTAACATAATTTTCCTTTTGTTTGTTAAGGTTAACATTTTGGTTGTCCAACACAATTGTGCTGAGAGAGATCATTTCTGAGGCATTTGGAAGTTCACGGAACTCCAGTCCCCTTGCAAGGCATGCGGGGTCCAATGGGAGTAGCAAGAAAAGTGAAGGAAAGTCTACAGCAGTGAAATGGAAGAGTGGTTCTGGTAGTAAACAAGTTGATGGTTTTATGCAGTTTGCTGACGATTGGCAGGAGACGGGAACCTTTACAGCTGCGTTAGAAAAAGTTGAATCGTGGATATTTTCCCGTATAGTCGAATCTGTATGGTGGCAGGTAAGAAAGTGTGGGGATCATCAAATTTTATAAATTTTTCTGTTGATGCTTGTAGGTAGAACATGAAAATCATCTATCAAAAAACCACTTTTCCCTCTCTTTTTTGTTTGATAAATGAATTCCAGGCCTGACTTCATTTGACCCTGTCATTTGTCAAGACTGAATGCTCAAGTCTCATTATCATATTCTCATTGTAATAGGCCATTTATGCTATGAGCTTTAGATATTAATTTTATTTATCCTAGTTATTTTCTTCTATGTTCTTATGTTTTCAGGCTCTGACTCCACATATGCAATCTCCTGCTGCGGATTTGCCCTCCAATAAAACCTCTGGAAGGTTGCTTGGACCAGCCTTGGGTGATCAGCAGCAAGGCAGATTTTCTATCAACTTATGGAAGAATGCTTTCAAGGATGCTCTCCAACGACTTTGTCCTCTTAGAGCAGGAGGTCATGAGTGCGGTTGCTTGCCCATTATTGCAAGAATGGTATTTAATTTTTCTATTTGTTTGGCCTTCATTTTCTATATTTCAGTATTAAAGGCATGGAATTATTAGTTCAAGCTCATGAAATATCCCTTCTTTCACAAATGTTTAGATGACTGCAATCTGGTTTAGCCTTGTTATCAACTCTTTGCTTTGGTGGCTTAATTGGAATTTAATTTCTTTCACAGGTGATGGAACAGTGTGTTGCCAGACTAGATGTGGCAATGTTCAATGCTATTCTACGTGAGTCTTCCCATGAGATTCCAACTGACCCTATTTCAGATCCTATCGTAGATTCCAAGATTCTGCCAATTCCTGCTGGAGACTTGAGCTTTGGTTCTGGGGCACAACTCAAAAATTCTGTACGTATTAGCATAGCCTTCAATTGATTTCACTGCCCTATCCATCCTACAACGGCTTGATAGCGAGTAGTATTCTGATGAGTAAAATTCTCTTCACTCTGGCCAAACAGTTTATTAAAAATGTCAAAACCTTGCAGCTATATATTTCTGCTTGGAAAGAATATGTACCGATGGAAACATTTTAGTCTTCAACAGGCATACTGAAGCTTTGCACTGCATCACATATTTCTCTGCAAAATCAAATTGAACGTAATGTTCTGCAAGTGTAAAAACAATGTGTGGCTTACTCTGCATGCAGGTTGGTGATTGGTCTAGGTGGCTTACTGATATGTTTGGCATAGATGCTGATGATGATTCCCTGAAAGAAGATCAGAACGACAGTGAGGGAGATGACAGGCGATATGGTGAAACTAAATCCTTCCTTCTTCTTAATGACTTGAGTGATCTTCTGATGCTTCCAAAAGACATGCTTATGGACCGATCAATCCGGAAGGAGGTTGACCTTACAATCTTATCGCTTTTGTATTTAAAAATCATCCTTTGAAGTTGATTAATCTCAGAACTGATTGATTTTCTGTCTTTATGTTTCAAAGGTATGCCCATCAATTGGTCTTCCGTTAATTAAGCGGATTCTCTGCAACTTTACTCCTGATGAGTTCTGGCCAGATCCCGTCTCTGGAGCTGTATTAGAAGCATTGAACGCTGAGGTAGATCTTCCTTTCCTTTTATTTCAATCTCACCTTTGTTATGTTTAAAGCCGGATGGTTTTGGGAGCATTGAATTCCATTTTTATTTTGGATATTCTAGAAAGATGATGCTGTTCAATTTTGGGAGATAACATGCCTAATGATAAAAGAATACCTATTTGATGTTCCTGGCCTGCCAATGTTTTGCCAGCTTGCTGGGAATACCTCATTGACTTTATATTATATGTATATGTGGAAAATTTTATGGTGCACAGGCAGTAAAATCTCTCTATGGATATATGCCTTCATGCCAGAATATTAAGCAAAAACAACAAATGTATGCAATAAGCCACTGGATTATGTTGATTACATTTGACAGGGTATCGTGGAGCGGAGATTGTTAGGAGATGCTGCAAGAAATTTCCCTTATACAGCTGCTCCAATTGTGTACACTCCACCTTCCTCATCCGATGTTGCAGTGGCCGGAACCAAGTCTCAGTTGTCAAGGAATGCATCTGCTGTACAAAGGAAAGGTTACACCAGTGACGAAGAACTGGAGGAATTAGATTCTCCTCTTACCACTATAATTGAAAAATTGCCATCATCTCCAACTACCATGGCCAATGGAAATGGAAATGGAAAGCACAAGGAACATGCAGGGGATTTAGTAGCAAATGCAAGGTATGAACTCCTTCGTGAGGTCTGGTCTGCATGAGGGTTGGAAGTGAATTTTGTTGCACATCTTTTGTTTCTTTTTTTCCTTTTTATCAACGTAAATATAAAGAGAAAAGAGAACACTTTTGAAAATAAGCAGTAGAAAATCTCTGGTTGATTCAAAGTTTCAGGTTTGTTGGAATGCAGCAGAAGCCGCGCCTCTGCTTTCTTGTAAACTATACAGAGCTTGTTATCAAACAGCTTGGATGAGAAATTCAATTCAATTCAATTCAATTCAATTCAATTCAATATAATAAATAAATCATTGCCAGTTATGTGCTTGAGAGTCGTGTAGAAAACAGCAGTCATGCTCCAATCTGTCAGAGGTTTCTGTTTGCAAGCTTTTGCCGTACTCTACATAGCAGTAGCAGGCTAGCAGCTGAACTAGTGGTCTAGACTTGACCTAAGACAGAGGGAGTCGATGAGTTCAAATCCGATTTTTTATTGTCCCAAGCCGTGAAGAACTCGTTTTGATGGACTAAGAGTGTATTTGATATTGCGGTAACTATTATGATTGTGGTTTGAAAAAAATTATTTTATAAAAAGTATTTTTATTTGAGATTGGTTTGAAAAAATAAATGTTTTGTTAAAACTGTGGTTGAAATTGAAATTAAAGAAAAATAGGTTAGTTTTAATATGTTTGGTTAATAATATTTTTAAAATTAAGGTTATAAAATAATTTTAAAAATATATATTGATACTAATGATTTTTAATTTAAATATTGTGAATTTAACTATTGCTATTATATCATGAAATAAATTATATTTTATATAAAATATTTTTTATTATTTCATGAAACCATTTATAATTCTATTACATACAAAATACATCTGATAAAAACTACAGTTTCCATAATATTTTTAGCATGTAATAAAATTAAATAAAATATTATTAGGTATAAAATTCACTTTAAACTATTTTTTTTTTTTAAAAAAAGGTACACGCAGGCAAATGAACAATATACACTATACATTGTTCATGTTAATTGCAATGTTCAATAAAAAAGTAAGAAATTGCTGCTTTTCTTTTATTGCGTTTCTAACACATAAATTAAGTGGGGTCCAGTAAACAGTAAATCGCTTTTTTCCTTAACCAAATAGCTACGAACTGTGTTTTATATAAAACACAACCGTAAAACCAAATAGACTCTAAGGGATTACTATATATTGGATGGTTATGATTTAGGTTCGCTCCTTTTAAAATCAAAACAGGCAACCTCCATCGTAATGGGAGAGTATTGGTACCCATGGAGCTAGAGTCCAAGGATATATATTTTTGTATTTTAAAAATATTTTTTTAAAAAATTAAAATTTATTTATTTATTTTAAATTAATATTTTTTTATATTTTTATATTATTTTGATGGGTTGGTGTTAAAAATAATTTTTTAAAAATAAAAAATATTATTTTAATATAATTTTATTTAAAAATATTTTAAAAAATAACTTAATTATATATTCAAATAAAACAGTTCAGCAAAGCTTTTAGAATCGGGTTGGCGTTAAAGAGAGTCGAAGAGGGTTGGCGTTGGCTTTTCAGGGCTTAGATCTGAAGCCTCTGAGCCCCAAGCCTAACTCAAGTGCAATGGGCTATTGAACTGAAAAACTCGTTTTCTAATTTATTATTCTTGGATTAACTTACACTTTAATTAAGTCCAAGTCAGTGATTTTATGATTGTCAAGCAATTAACGAGCGATTAGTTATTGCTTGACAATCATAAAATTACTATCTTTAAAACAGGAAACTGCAGAATTACGAGCCCAAAAGCTATCAGGATATCAAACAAATTGTCCTTAAAATAGGCAAAGCAGAAATTGCTAATTGAAGTTATAGTCATAATCTCTAATTAGCAAACATCATCCATGATAAATAAATAAAAAGTTCCTGCAAATAAAACATAGCTGAGTTCATATATAACATATGGTTCAAGGATCAGAAGTTCACCTTTGCTTTCCCTTTCCACATGGTGTTCCTCTTGTAAAACTTGAAACGGCTTGTGCTTGAATGTTTAAACCCTACTCCTACAGTATTCAACCTCTGCTCACTCTCAAAGTTGAAGGAGTAAGGCGGGAGCGACCAAGCGTTTTGTGCCGTCTGAGGTGCAAAAGAGGAGTACTGATGATCACCAATAATTTCTGTTTGCTCGTAAGATTGAAATGCAATTGCAGCTGTGTGTCGAACTGCTGGTTTTCTTATTTTCTGCTTTCGGTAGAAGTCAAAAGGGCTAAAATCTCCGTGTTGGAACCTTAACCCTAATCCATTATCCTGCTTCACAAGACCCAAGATCTCTACAAAGTTTGGCAGACCTCCTTTTGCTGGACGAAACCCTCGAGCATGGTAGATTGTAGGTTGGATGTTGTTGCTGTATCCGTCATCGTTTGTGTTCATCCCGTGAGGATAAGCTTGCACCGGTGCTGTCACAGGACATGTTGTTTCCACTTCCATTTGTGGCAGCCTGGGCGTGTTGCCATTGATCATTGCCTCAACATCATAGTATCTTATGTCATAGTTGGTGATTGCGTGGTATCCTTTCTGCTTTATGCATTCTAGGTCGAAAGCAATTGCTGCTTCCTCTTCCGTCTCTGATTCGATACAAGCATAGAAAAATAAATCTGTTTTGTTTTTTTATGAAAAAAAGAGGATTTTTTTAAGCAATTGATTTAGCCATTAAAAGATAAAGCTAGAAGATTTTGGAACGAAACATGAACCAGTAAACTTGATACTTTCTTATTAACTCACTAAAAGCAGATAAAACACGTAAAATATAAACTTATGAAAAAGAATTATAATCATATGCAAAGCAAATTCTTTATGTTTTAGTTTTCTATGAAAACAATTGGAATTCACAGAGGACTGACTAGGGTTTGTTTTATATCATTTATTGTTTAGAAATAGAATATATATAAAACTTGTATGTTTTGGATTGTTTTCTTAAATCAAAATCAACAACAGCTAGCTATTCAAGTTTTTTAAAACTATTTTGTTTTTTTATTATGAAAAAAATCACGAAAAAAAACAAGTTTCCTATTTTTATTTTCTAGTTCTTAAAAACAAAATCAAAACGTAGAAATGATACCAAACTGATTCTTCAGTATATAGAAAGCAAAGACTAACCAAAAATGTTCAAGATATGCTCACCCGATGGACTCCAAGCTTGCCATTTGCTAGTGCCGTCATGCCTGTTCGAAATAAAATGAAAATCGAGTCCATAATCAGTTACTAAATAGATATAAATGGTTAAAATAAAGATAAATGAGCTAACATCTTGGTAATCTAGATTTTTTAATCAAGTCAGATTTCTAAAACTCAGTTTTTTTAGCCATAATGACTTTGAATAACTTGCAACTCCTCGAAATCTAGATTTGCCTGATCTTGTCAAGTCATTTCTTGGCCTAAAGGAGAAACCCAGAAACAAATTCAGAAGTATTGTACTGCAAGAATCAATGAGATATTGAAAAGAGATGGATCTTTAGGCTCTTTCTTTACCTATTAAAGTTGGCAACATCTTGGTCACGAGTCATTTGTGCCATAGCTCCTACTTCCTCAGCATGGTCGGGTGTCTGCTGTAACATAAAAATTAATTTCATAAGCAAGAATGACTTAGAAATTTCACCAATTAGTGAACTTAATCTATGACACTTCACGAGAGATTTATTATATATATATATATATATATATATATATATATATATAAAGTTTTTAATATATACTTTCTATGATAGTATCTCTATCTGTTAATCTAAACATCAAACGGAGCTTACCGGGAAATTAATCAGCTGTGTAGATGAACCCAAATCACGAGTTATTGCATCCTCTTCTTTGTTACCTGACACTGCTTAAATGGAATCGTTATTGTAAATGAACTAAGTAAGGAATTACTTAGGAAATAGTTAAGGCGTGAAGAGTAGTTTCAATATATCTGATTTATCATAAATAAATAAATATTCTCACAACGGCTATAATATTGCAAGTATGGAAGATATAGCATACTTAGAAATTTTTGACAACAGGTTTCGCTATGGACAGTTGGAAAATTTTGTTTAAGAACATGGTTAATGAGTAATTTGAGACTAAATTAAAAATAAGATTTATTTATTTATTGAGTTAAAAATGTATTGGAATTTAATATCCATGTTAGAAATATTCAGATATAGCATTAGAATTATTTAAATTAAAAATATTCGGTTGTTTCAAATAATAATAGATCAATATTCTATATTATCTAATAGTTCAAAATTTCAATTTGTAATCTATATTTATATATGACATTTAATGAATACAAATACTTTTTTTTTTTGCTCTCCAAATATGGTATCAAAACACACATAGCTATCTTATTTCTTTGTACTTCAATGACTTCTTAACCCTCTCTTTCTCATCCTATATGTTAGAGTTTTTAAACTCAGCCCAGTGGTTGACCAGGCTTAAGGCTCGAGTTCCGGGTTTTAATTGAGTTGTTTGGGTCAATTCTGATTTTTTAAAAAAATCAGAACGATGTCGTTTTAGTAAAAAAAAAAAAACAAACAAAAATCAACGGGTTGCAACCAGGTCTTGTCGGGTCACCCTGGGTTTTGACTTCCTTTATTTTTTCTTAAACCCGACCCGGTTCTAGCCCCGAGTTGACCTGCCGGGTCGGGTTTCAAAATTATACTATACCTTGTTGTCCCCTACCATGCCTAACTATCATCAATCTTTCTCTATCAAACTAACATCATCCAATTATCTCACTTGGAATACTCATTTCACACCAATTTTTTCAAACTTTCTACCCAATCAACTTTTTTATCTGTTATTAGAAAATTTCAACTGCTTTATATTGGCTTAATAAATGTACCTGAGCAGTTGTGTAGTTCTTGTTGCTTAAGTATTGCTATCATTGAACAAGGTATTGATTCCTTAACTAACAACCTTATTTCAGCACCTCAAAACATTGTTATCATTGAATAGATTTAACCAACTAATAAAGTGGATAAGAAAAAAAGTTTAAATGTTACAGATAACACCAACCAAATGGCATTTTCTATGAAGGCTCCTAAAACAACTTCACATCACTTATCATCACAAGTTGATTAAAAAGCTACAGAATTGGTGAGAACACACCCAATGACCTTGGGGCCTAATCCTAAGAAGAAACAAATTTTCCTTGCTAACACCAGTGATAAGTCTCATATGTTGAAAGAACTAAGTTGTTACATTCAAGCAATGCAATAACCATGGTGGAGAGTTGTCATGATATTTGTGTTTATAACATTGATTTTTCATAACATGTGGATTTTGGTTTCAAAAACACCCAATGCTAATGTTATAGGCAATAAATAGATATTCAAGTTCAAACACAAGGCATATGGGTTAGTAGAAAGATGCAAAGCGATGTTAGTGGCAAAGGGTTATACTCAACAAAATGAAATCAATTACTCAACTACTTTTAGCCCAGTTATTAAGGCCACTACGATTAGAACCATCTTAACTATTGTAATTTCTAAAAGGTGGATATTAAGACAATTAAACATCTCCAATGCATTTCTTAACAACAATCTCAAAAAACAGATATTTATGGCACAATCACATGGCTTTGTTAATGATAGATGCCCTCAAGATATATCTAAATTACAAAAGTCTATTTATGGAGGCATGGTTCTAAAGTTTGAGTTTTTTTTTTTTTTTGCTGCTTATTATTGGATTTATAGGTTCACATACTAATTCTTTATTTATTTATAAACATGGTACTGAAATCTTGTATCTATATGTTTATGTAAATGATATAATCATCATAAGGACCAATCTTACCATGAAAGATGGACCTTCAATTTCATTTAAGAGATTTCGATAATCTTTATTTCTTTTTAGGTATTGAAGTAATTAGACATGACAATGATATTCTACTATCACAACACAATTATCTTCAATATTTGCTGGCCAAAACTAAGATGGATGGTGCTAAGTCAGTAAAAACTCCTCTTCCCTCCAATTTGTAACTAAACATTTTGAATGGTGATCCAATGAATGGCTCGCAAATGTATCGTCAAGTTGTTGGCTCTTTGTAATATGCTTGCTTAACAAGACCTAACATAGCCTACTTTGTCAACAAGGTATGTCAATATATGTCTAATCCTACCACTGTGCATTGGCAAAGTTGTAAAAGAGTTCTACGATATCTTAAAGAAACAATTAACCAAGTCTTTTCTTTTCTCCCTTGCAACAATATAGTTACATGAATTTTTTTGATACGGATTGGGCAATCACATAAGAGGATAGACGAAGTATAAGAGGTTATGCAGTGTTTTTAGGAAGAAGACTTGATTTTCTAGTCAACTAAGAAAAAAAATATAGTGTTCAGATCATCCACCGAAGAAGAATATAGGATAATTGCTAATGTCACTTTTGTAATCATTTAGCTATGATCACTAATGAGGGAAATTGGTCAAAAAGTTGACAGCCCTATTATCTTATGATGTGACAATATTGGAGCTCCTTACTTATCTTTAATTCTATTTTTAAAGTTAGGACAAAACACATAGAAATTGACTTTTATTTTGTTAAAAAGAATGTAGAAAATGATAACATTAAACTCCATTGTACGTATCTCTAGCAAAGATCAACTAACATATATATTTACAAAGCCACATGTAAGTGTTATATTCCTATTTTTCAAAAACAAACTTTTTTATTTTGCCCAACCAATGATAGGCTTAAAAGGAGTGGTTAAAGAAATTATGATATACAGTTAGAATTATTTAAATTCAAAAAGATTAGGTAGTTTTAGATAATGATAGAATAATATTCTACGATATCTAATAATTCAAAAGTTCACTTTGTAATCTATATTTATATACGACACATTTAATGAATAAAAATAGTTTCCCCGCTCTTCATTTTTTTCTATTAAAACACTCCAACACAAACTCTTTAACATGAAACATTAACATGATTTAAATAAATTATAGGTGAATGAAAAATTGATCTCAAAGAACTTTTAGTTTACATGTTTTGGTGAAATCTAAAACTCTCTAAAAGAACTATATTCCATATTGAAAAGAAACAAAACTTTATTAGTGTTTATAAAGTGGAAAGTTAAGAAGTTAAAATTAGACTCAAAGAACACCCAAGCTTTTAGAAAGGAGAGGTCATAAGTTAAGTGGTTTTTAGGCTTAAACTCACACAGAAACATCAATCTATGTCTACGTTTAGGTTTATTATAAAATAATATTTTAGACCACAAAATATTTTTTTTTTGCCAATCTATTATAATTATTGGCTGGCCTATATTATTTTTTTCCAATCTATTTTTTGTCCAGTCTAACTCATGAATGTTACAACATGAACAGTCTCTTCTAGAAGCTTTTTTTTTTTCAAACCTAAACAGTTTTTTCATGTCAAAATTTTGGATTTATTTCCAAGATATTTAAGTTTAATTCTTGATTTATGATATCTAATCAAAGGTTGATAATGGTGAAAGTTATTTCCAATTATTACCATAATTAATTCTTTAACTTTTTTAACTCTCAAAATCCACTATAATTAAAAAAAGGATGAAGGAAGAGTTTTCAACAAGTTTTTTTTGTATATTTTACACACTTTTCCATGTCTCATTTTTAGTGTTTCCTCCTCTTTTATATGTATTGATTTTAGTGTTTTCTCCTCTTTTATATGTATTGATTTTTCTCTTAAATCTAGAGTTTAGATCCATTTTATCGAGAGATAATTGAGTCTTTTTAGTTTGGTTCAAATATTTTGTATAAAAATGCATCTTAATTATATGATGTTGTAGAAATCTTGCAATGCTTATTGCAAATATTATTTGCATCAAAAGATGAGCAATAAAGTCTTAAAGACAAAAGATCCATCCATTACAATAATAAAAACTTCATTATTTTAAAATGCTTCAACAAGTAAGTATAATTTTTTGCTTTTATTTTAAACCTAGATATATTATATGATTAATATGCATGTTATGACTTAGTCTTGGTATCAATTGTAACTTTGATATATGCTTAGTATGTATACTAAAATCTTTATATATATTTTTTATATCAATAGCATGTAATTTGTCACCAGTTATTTTCTTATATATTTATAGTTTTAAACATATGAAAACTCTTCTCTTTTTTTGGATAATTTTTTTTAGCATATCTTTTTTTTGGACAACCAATGCAATCGTGGATCCTACATTCCGATTTGTACGTACGTATGGCTAGAATTTTACGACTTCATGCAGTAGCTACTGTCCTTAGCAAAACCCTTCGAGTTAGTAGTTAAATCATCAAAATATTGATGATTTTCAGCAAAGCAAACAAATCTTGGAAATTAAAGATAGCTTTACCTGTGCTTGATGGTTGATTTGGTATAAATACTCCATTGTTGAATGCGTGAGCTGCGTATTGCCCTTGGTCCCTGCTACTACATTTGCATTAGAGGAGGCTCCTGAGCTTGTTTTCTTGTATGTGCATAGAAAACCATGGAAGAAAAGGGGCAACAACACTAACCTATCGACACCTTGATATTCTGAGATTCTTCTACCATCCGATACTTCTTCATAAATTGCAGCACCTGAGGTTCCATAGTTAGCAGCAGCACCTCGCTGATTGTCTGAAGTTCGGCCCAATCTTGGATTGTTAGAGAACATTTTCCTCCTATAATATTAGGCATAAAAATATTATTAGAGTCAAGTTGCTTCAAACACTGAGATACTTAAATTTCTTTATAAATTCAATAATTATAATACCATATTAACTGTGAAAGATCTATCCTATCATGATTTTAAAAAGTTTTCCCTAATGAACATGAGTACACATCACTTAGTAAGAAAATTTCGTAAAAAACTCTATTACTCTTTCAAATAGTAAGGTCCCTTTTCCTATACTCAATTTCTTAAATGAAATAATTAAGAAAAGCAAATATATAAATAATAATTGATAAGATTTAGAATTTGACAATTCTGCAAAAATATCTTTTCAAAAATGGATAATTATGGGGAAAAAATCTCTTACAACCTATATACTAATTACTACTAAGAAGGGCTTGATATCATGGAAAAATATAAAAAAAACATGGTCTTATTTGTTAAATTCGAATTAACTATTAGGACTCGTAGTTCATATCTTAGGTTGCAACCGTGGGTATATCTTAAATCAATTTTAAGCTTTATTTCTGATAAATTTTGAATATTCAAGTATTTTTAACAAATTTAAACTAACTTGAAAATCTTATTTATTTTTGACAAACATGTTAAGATTAATGATGATAATAAAAATAAATAAACAGTGTAGAATTAAAAACTTTTAAAAAAGTCATTATAGTAAAACACATTAAAAATAACATCCATGACATAAATGAACAAACACATATGACATTAATGGTTCTAATAAAAATAGTTTGAGAAAATATGTTAAAGTTAATTGTTACGAGAAAAATGAAGAAACACAAGTAAAATTAATAGTTTTAACAAAAATTATTATTAAAACATATTAAGATTAAGATTAACGGTCATAATAGAAATAACAAAACACGTGTAATATTAATATTTCTAAATAAATTATATAAGAAAACATGTTAAAATTGACAATCACAACAGAAAAAAAAAAAAGATTAATAGCTTTAATAAAATCATTGTAAGAAAATTAAAATTAATGATTATAACAAAAAAATACACATGTAAAATTAATGATTTTAACAAAAATCATTATAACGAAACACGTTAAGATTAGCAATCATAACAAAAATGAAGAAACACGTGTAAAATTAATAGTTTCAACAAAAATTATTGTTAAAATACATTAAAATTAACGGTCACAACAAAAATAAAAAAACACGTGTAACATTAATATTTCTAAAAAAATTATATAAGGAAACATGTTAAAATTAATGATCACAACAAAAGAAAAAAAAAACATGTAAAATTAACAGATTTAATAAAAATCATTATAAGAAAACATGTTAAAATTAATGATCATTAAAAAAATGAAGAAACACGTGTAAAATTAACAACGTTAACGGTTTTTAACAAAAAAAAAGTTGAAAGAAAACAAATTAAAACTATCATAACAAAATGAAGAAACACATGTAAAATTAATGATTCTAACAAAAATGTTATTAGAAAACATATTATAATTAATAGTTATAAGATCATAATTTTGTTAATACAATAACTTCTTACACAAACACATGTAATATTAATGGTTCTAATAAAAATAGTATGAGAAAATATATTAAAATTAACTATCACAAGAAAAATTAAGAAACCCGTGTAAAATTAATAGTTCTAACAAAGAATTATTGTTAAAAAACACATTAAGATTAACGGTCACAACAGAAACAAAGAAACACGTGTAACATTAATGTTTCAAAAAGAATTATACAAGGAAACAATCACAACAGGAAAAAAAAAGCATGTAAAATTAATAGCTTCAATAAAAATCATTGTAAGGAAATTAAAATTAATTATTATAAAAAAATACAAAGAAAAACATGTCATCTAAACGTGTTTGGGAGTGTGGTTGTAGTTGTTTTTCAAAGTTTTTTTCACTCAAAAAAGTATATCAATAATATTTTTTTTATTTTTTTAAAATTATTTTTGAGATCAGCACATCAAAATGATTGGAAAACATAAAAAAACATATTAATTTAAATCAAAAATTATTTTTTAATTTTTTTCAAAAGCGTTTTTAAAACGCAGTGCCAAACGCACTAAAACGAAGAAACACACGTAAAATTAACGGTTTTAAAAAAAAGTTGAAAGAAAACAAATTAAAACTAACAATCATAACAAAAATGAAGAAACACATGTAAAATTAATGATTCTAACAAAAATATTATTATAAAACATATTATAATTAATAGTTATAACATAAATAAATAAAAACACATGTAAAAGAAGATCATAATTTTGTTAATACAATAATTTATTACACAAACATTGTAATATTAATGGTTCTAACAAAAACAAAGAAACACTTGAAATTATCGATTCTAACAAAAATTATTATAAGAAAACATGTTGAAATTAATAGTTATAACAAAAATGAAGAATAAGCTCATAGTTTTGGTAATACAACAATTGTTTACACGGGCTTCAAACTAAGCTTATAGAAAATGTTTGGGAGTGAATCTTATTTTCAGATAAACCGGCTTTTCACCAAAATTCAAATTTTTGTTTTTTTTTTTTTTTGCTAAAATTGAGTTCGGTTTGTACTTTCTGGATCGTTTTGGTGTGCTGATATCAAAAATGATTTTTAAAAAATAAAAAAACATTATTGGCATACTTTTCGGCACGAAAAGCTATTTGAAAAGCAACAGCTACCACACTCTCAAACACCCTCAAAATTCATTCATTCCATGATTATCTTCCTTTCATAGTCTTAGGTGAAATCATTGTGAGATTCGGACACTAACCAAATTGGAAAGCACAAATATAAACTAAATCTCATGATGAACCGCATGTGAATTTTGGATCTATCACAAGCCAAACATATCATGTCCATGTGATATTATGCAAATCCAAATTAATGCATAGGTAAATATATCATAAACTACATGCAAAAAGACCATTTTCCTCTAGTTTCGTTATGTGTTCGTTTTATTCTAGTTAAAATCCATTGTGTAGTTATGCAAAATGATGTTTTGAGGTGTAATTAATTGTAAAATTTTACATTTTCTTTTTTGATGAAAGAAAAGAATGTAATATATTTACCTTTTGCTTTAGAGAAGTTTTCGTCCAAATTCCCTTCGGTGCCTAAACTGCAATTAATCAAATATCACATATAAATTGTTAGATCATACATGATTAAATTGGAAATCAAATCATACCTTTTGAGATTTGAGAAATGTATAAGAAAAGGGTCCTTAACAATGAAGATGATATAATCGAGAATAAATAAAAAATTGTGAAAACAACACAAGAAGGTGAAACATTTAGAAACAAATTATAAATCAATTTGCTTCTCTATACCAACCAGACAACAACTAGCATGCAACACTCTATCTTCTTCTCTTTCTCCCTCACCCCCTTTTTTCCCCTTCTCCAGGCAGTTCATACCCAGCCACTTCACTTTTCTTTAATTTATTTTGTTTGGGTGTTTCTGTCTTTGGAAAGTAAATGAATTTACTGACACAAAAAAAAAACTGCCAAACAGTGGCAACATTTGTAACACAAACCTAGAGGTATCTTTGCTTTTTGGCCTCTGACTTCTTTTTTTTTTTTTTCTGTTGGCAATATCTAAGCAAAGGGGGCAATAATAAATGCAGGTGGATTGTATTTTCCATATTTGTTTTTCTATATTCAATTCCTTAGACTTGTTTTTCCCTTGTAAAGAAGGATGAAGGTAGAGACCAACCGTGATTTCTCTATTACTTCCATGTTATTTCCTTTTATTTACAATCACCTTTTAGTAATCGTGTTTTTAGAGTTTGTTTAGGAGTATAGTTGTGGTTGCTTTTCAAAATATTTTTCATGTCGAAATATATTAAAATTATTTTTTTTAAAAAAAATTTATTTTTAAGATCAGCGCATTAAAATGATTCAAAATATATAAAAAAAATTAAATTTTAACAAAAAATATAAATTTATAAGAAACGCGGGTTGGCCCGCGTTAAACTTCAATCCTATCCTAGTTTCTACTCTCTTTTTTCTTCTAATTAAGCTTAAACAACATTTTATTATCAAAGTAAACAAAATTAATAACACTACGGGAAAACTTAGAATTATAGTGTAAATTGTATTTGTGATGGTGATACTCAAGAAAATAAAATCGGAGCGATGGCATTAATTTAAAATAATAAGAGTTTTATATAGTCGTCTATATATGAATGCAAAAGGTGGTTCTTTTATCTATGATATTGAACCCTTCAGATTATAGTCGAACAAAATAACCTTATATTAACAAATAGAAAATTATACAGATTTAGTTAAAGATATTATTAAATAGTATGTCTTTATATTATTAAAGAATATGTCTTTACATTTGAATCTTAATGTACTCTGCTAGATATAACTGAAGATTCTAGATAGTAAAATAAAGATTTGCTATAAATATATTACGTGGATAGTCGAACAAATTATTTTATAAATTAGTATAATAAAACTAAGTTCAAGAAGATATCTAGTTAAGACTAACATAGGAACAATATGAAACCATGATTTTCTATCTAGGGCATAGTTCTATGGGGTGGGCTTGCTTCATTGGCCCTATCAAGAAGACCCTAAATCAGGCTCTAAAATTGTTATTTGAACCAATTTTGTTGTTTTTCAATAATTTTTATGGATTTTTTGTTTGATTTTAGATTTTATGTTATTTTTCTTTTCATTTAAGAATTCTAATTTTATCACCTAGTAAAAGTTAATTTCTGATCTATTTTAATCTAGTAAATAAATTTAAAATTTAGCGAAATGGTGGTGGCATTGCTAGAGTTGGTGACTGGAAGTAAATGATACTTTTCATTGACAAGGGCAAAATCACTAGAGTTTTTAATGCAAGGGACGAAATAGTTAAATTGTGCTTCGAGCCTGGCTTTTATTACTGAATGCGTATTCTGTAGACAAAAGGGACCAAAATGGAGACTTGTGTATTATGGGAGGCTCAAAAGGAAACTTGAACATGGGCAGTTCGTTATTTCTTGCAAAAGGAAACCATGCGTCCATGGAAAAATAAAAATTATATGTAAATTTTAAGATAATATATATAATCGAAGCTTATGATATGAGCTTTTAATTAGTTTAAGTAAAAATAAATTACAATAAATATATTCTAAGACATTATAATTCAAAGTTTTTCATTAAAAGTTTTCTTATATTTTCTCTTTTTTTTCAAATTGATATCAATTTTTTAATTATATTTTTATCTATACGTGTGTTGATTTTCTAATACATGGAAAAATATTATTGGTTAAAATTAACACATAAGCAAGACATGTGTCTTAATTAATGGTAGAAAACGCTTAGAATTACACATGTTTTACTATAATATATTGATGATTTATATTTGATTATATAGCAAACAAAAAAAATCAACCAATTTAATAGAAATTGAATGCTTAAAGAAAATAACCATGTCTTAATTCAATTGCTTTTATACACTAAAAAAATTGGAAAGGATAGAAAACATTTGTGGCATAGTGTTTTTTAAAAGTATTTTTTTATTTAGAAAAGTATTAAAATAATTTTTAAAATTTTTAATATCATTACATTATAATTATTGAAAAACATAAAAAAAAAAACACTAATTTAATATTTTTTTTCAAAATAAATGACGCGCTAAACAAAATTAAAAACTCACTGAACTTGCTATGGAACCCAAGTTCTATTTGTATCACTGCACTGGCCAAAAGGTCCAAAACCCCAAACCTGAAGTCAGGGAGGGCAGAGAATACCATACAACCTGAAACTTGTTTTTGCTTTTTATCAGAGGAAAGTCAAAATGAGATAATATAAAATCAAGTTTCATTTACATACAAAGACCAGAAGCATAGGGTGGGGGTGGGCTAATCTTTTGTTTTAAATATTTATACTGGAACACAGTTCTCCTCAGGAGTGGACAAGTACGAATCTGAAAGGTGAGTTTTTGAGCCTAGAGACTGGAGAGCTCTGGTGACTTCAAGCATTGATGGTCGTTTCTCCGGTAGCACAGAAGTGCAATAGATGGCAATATCTAGGGCTGCTAGCATCTCTTGTTGGGAAGAGTTTGATATCTTAGAGTCGAGAACTTGGACTGCTCCGTTAGCGATGTTGATTTTCCTTCGCACCCACTTCACAATGTCAACTGATTCTGCTTGATCAGCTTGTCGGCCCGCTATCAGCTCTAGTAGCACCACACCAAAGCTGTAAACATCCATTTGCTCGGTTGCTTTCTTCGTGTATCCACATTCTGCAATCAATGAATGGTGAGAGAACGATTCGAAGAACACTGGCAATGTGATTCTGTGATGCGGAGTTACAAACCCCGAAAGAACAATCTGATTTCTGTAAATACAAAATACTTACTATGAGTGAAAGAATCATACCAGGAGCATTGTAGCAAGAGTACGCAGATTCTGAAGCAATTGTTGTTTGAAATGCAGCTTCTCCCACAATTCGGTCGAGAGCAAAATCCGTGAGCTTTGGTTCAAAATCCGCATCCAGAAGGATATTCGTGGACTTAATATTTCTGTGAAGTAAATGTGGGACATAATGTTTGTGAAGGTATGCCAATCCTTGAGCAACCCCAATGGCAATCTTCAACCTATCACTCCATTGCAAGAGAAAGTCTGCCCTGCTAATTAAATCCCCTAAGCTCCCCCTTTGCAAGTACTCATAGATGAGAAAGATTGATTCCTCTGAATGACAAAATCCAAGAACTTTAATGATGTTCTTATGCCTGATCTTGGCTAATGTCTTGACCTCAGCCTTTAATGCTTTTGAAGATTGGTTCCCGATATTGACGAGCTTTTTTACAGCAACCAGTTCACCACTTGGTAAACTTATAATGTACACTCTACCAAAAGCTCCGCCACTTCCAACAGCACTTTTCTCATCCATCCCAACGACTAAATCATGCTCTGTGACTCTGAGAGGGTAGAAAAACACCGAATGCCAACCACCCATTTCAGATTTCCATCTAGTGGATCGATGGAACACGAAAAACGCAGCAGCAACAAGCAAAATTCCCAAGCCAAATGCTATAGATAAAAGGGCACATGCTAATGCACTAAGACCAACAGGATTATGATGTCTTGGCAGATCAACCGAACAAGAATTGGGCAATCCTGGGCCACAAAGGCCAGGATTTCCTTCCAAGAATGAAGCAGGGAGTCCAGAGACTAGATCAGGAGGGACTTCTCCGGATAGTTGATTAAAGGATACATTGAAGAGTGCAAGCTTCAAATCTTGAAGCCCTTGAGGGATTGAACCAGTGAGATTGTTATCAGAAAGATCAAGGTAAGTCAGCACTGGTAAATCGGCGAGGGATGGAGGGATTTCCCCACTAAGACTATTGTCTGCCAAAGACAAGGAGACCAGTTTCCTGCACTTTTTCATCTCTGGAATTTGGCCAGAAAGAGAATTGTGGGATAGGTTTATGATACTCATAACAGGAGAATCACAAAAATTTGGAGGTAATTCACCATAGAGACCATTAAGAGATGCAGAGAATCTATACAAGCTCTTAATCAAACCAAGACCATGGGGGATTTTTCCTGTGAAGCTGTTGTTATCTATCTGTACTTGCTCCAATTGAGTTGCCATTGACATTGAATCTGGTATTGCACCAGAAAATCTGTTGTTTTCAGCTCTAACGAGCTTTATTTTGCTTAGTGACAACAACCCAGCTGGGAAATCACCAGAAAACTCGTTGTTTTGAACTTGAAACCTCTCAAGATTAGAGCATTCACCAATGGAGTTTGGTATCGAACCATTGAAGAAATTAGTGTGGAGACCAAGGCTTTTAAGGCCTGGTGCACTGCATATATCATTTGGAAATGACCCTGAAAGCTTGTTTTGAGAAACATCAAAAGACACTAAGTTCTTAAGAGAAGACACTAGTGTTTGAGGAATCATACCACTTAGATTGTTCTGTGAGAGGTCCAAAATGGTTAAACTTTGCAAACCCACAAAAGAATCAGGAATGTGACCATAAAAACCAGAACTTTGCAACAAAAGCTGCTCAAGCTTCCCAAGTTTCCCAATCTCACTAGGAACATCACTCATCAAGTACACATTCTGAGACAAATCAAGAACAACAAGCTCAGTGAGATTCACAAATACAGAAGGAACACTACCTGAAAGCAAGTTGCTTCCCAAGTTGAGTACTTGCAACTTCACCAATAAGCCAAAGCCTTCTGGAATCCTTCCCTCAATATGGTTCTTGCTAAGATCAAAAACTCTCAAAGAATGAAACTGAGAAATCTGATCTGGGATGGGTCCCCAAATGAGATTGTTACTAAGATTCAAACTCTCCAAAGAACTACACTGAGAAAGGTGTAAAGGTATGGGCTGGTTAAAAAAATTGTCAGCAAGATTGAGAAGAGCTAAATTGGTTAGCTCACAAATTGAAGAAGAGATTTCACCAGAAAGATTCAAACTTTGAAGGTTGAGAGAAGTTAGAGTGAGTGGAGGTGAAGTAGTGCAGGTGATTCCTGTCCAGTTACAGTAATGGACAGTTGAGTTGCTGGACCAGCTTGAAAGAGTGTTCTTGGGGTCTTGAATGGAGCCTTTGAAAGAAAGGAGGACATCTGCTTCAGTTGAAGAAGCTGAACTAAACATGAAGAATGTGAGGCCAAGGCAGAGAACAAAAGTGCATGTGCTGGTGGTGGCCATTGGAGGAGACTCGGAGAAAGCTCTGGTTGTGTGTTCTTTTCAATGTTTTCTATTTATCAGTTAAGTAAAGACTCTTGAGTGAGTGAGAATTACTTCGACAAATGGATTGCCAGATGTTGATGGGCTAGGAAGGGAGGGGTATACATGTACAAAGAAGTCATTGTAAATGTAAATTTTCTTCTTCTTCTTTTTTTGGGTTAAAGTAAGAACAAACAGTGATTCAGATTTTAAAGAATATTAAACAGAGAGGTTCCTGCAGTTACCCTTTTTAGGGTTTTAGGTAGGGTTTGCTTTAAATTAAATTAAAACTGTTCGTTGGTCAGTATTTTTGGAACGGGTTTTTGCCACCAAGACAAATCTCTTTCTGCGTGGACAAACCAATGTGTTAGTTCGATGTCTAACACTACTACTTTTTATTGATTTTTTGAATTCAAGTTTTAAAATCATATTTTATTTTGGTAAATTAATTAAATATACCAAGTTAATATAAAATCTATCTTTAAGATGGTTTGAAAAATAAATAGTCTTAATTAACATATCAAAATATTTCTCTGACTACATGCCAATAAATTGAATTAATGGCTTATACAAAATTATTGCTAAAGTGTTGTCAGCCAAGCTTAAGGTAGCTATGTCTGATGTTATCATCTTCAATCAAACAACATTTATTTAGGTAGGAATGTTCTTGATGGGTTTATGATAGCCAGTGAATTTGTTCATGGCCTGAAGAGAAGTGGCAGACATGGATCCATCTTCAAAGTTGATTTTCATAAGGTGTTTGACAATATTTTCTAGAAGTATCTACAGGAAGTTATGACTTATATAGGATTTGGTCCAAATAGAGGTTATTGATCAAAGCAAGTTTATCTCAGTCCCAACTTACAATCCTGATTAATGGCTCTCCTAGAAAAGAATTCGGTACCAAACAAGATATAAAACAAGGCGATCCTAATTTATTCTTTATTATTTGATTTAGATGGTGAAGGTTTATAGGTCTTATTTTAGAGTACTTCCACCATTATATATTTTAAAGGTATTAAGTATAGTCATGAAGATTGTATCACTCACCTGCAGTAAACAAATGATACTCTAATCTGCATTCCCAACCGCTTTTATTTTTTATTGCATGTAAAGCGAATTTTAGGGACTTGAAAGTGTCATTTCAAATATTTGAAAATGACTAAGCATTGTGGAAAGAAAGAGTGCTTAGTTTGGTTAGTAGAATTTGTCTAATAAAGACCATTCTATCTTCCTTGCATGTATATTCTATATTCATCTTTCTCATGCCAAATGAGTAATAAGACTAATTAATTCCATCCAAAAAAAAAATTTATAGAGTGGTTCCTTGGAAAATAAGTAAAGTTTCTTGGAGTCAAATAGTAAGGAAAAGGCTTGGGGTGGTCGAGGCTTAGGCTCTTTACAAGGAAAGAATAAGGCTCTTTTGTTTAAATGGTTGTGAAGGCTTCAGGATCAGAATTCAAATTGGTGACAGAAGTTGGTTATTAAAAAATGCAGTCTATGTGATGAGAATGATCTTCCAGTTTTCACCTCTTTCTTATTAAATATTTAGCAAGGTATTTACTCAACTATTAATTACAATGATGAATTCTTTTTTTAGTTTAACGTGGGTGTCCGGGCCAGCTTGCGCGCACCTCGACTAATCCCACGGGCCCTGAAGTTAACGACCGTGTAAGTCTCCAGTGGCCATCATATGAGCAACCTAGGACTTGAACCTGAGACCACAGAGAGAGCAAACCTCTTGGTCCCAAGTTCTTACCACTGGACCACCATCTAGATAGTTACAATGATGAATTCTAACTTATAATGAAGAGTGCTATTTAGTTTAAAGTTGGGAACGAGAGAAGTATTCATTTTTTATCAGATTAATAGCTTCATCAATGTATTCAGTTTAAATGTTGTTGATGTTCTTAGTAATGCTTGTTGTACAACAATTCTCAGTTGGATTATAAATCTGTGAGATTTTGAGTTTTTCATCCTATGATCGTTTGATGGCTGATCTTGAAGTGATAGTCTTGAATTGTAATAATGTTGATGATGTTCGACACTTAGTGGCTCTCAAACCAGATAAAATCAAGTTTCTTATATATTTACATTATTTATTATAAAATAAAAGTAAAATCAGGATGAAATAATTATCAAACATGAATAAAAAAACTTAATTAAAAGATAAAATTAATATAAAAATTAATTTCGATGCAAAATTGAATAAACAAGAATTTTTTAGCTTATCCCTTGTTGTTAGCAATAACATTAAAAAAACAAAATAACAACGTTAAGAAGAAGAAGAAGAAGAAGAAGAAGAAGAAGAATAGACTAATAGAGAAATTTTGGTGTACGGTCATGGTCTAGTTACAGTTTTGCATGGATTTTGACTGGTTTTTTCTGATACACCAGAAAGATTACCCGGTCTTATCGCTAAATTCATGAGGTCATGTCATGGACATGGAGGTGTCCAATTAATTTGTTTTCTTCATATGTTGAAGAAGATCTATCTGAATTTCTTTTATTTATATTAAAAAAAATTCAGTATCCATGAGGGCCATCTTTGACTGGCAGAGAATCTAATCAAAGATCGGTCCCAGCACAGGCGAATACGTGACGATTGATGAAGCTAGGATGGTTCTCTAAATCTCTAAAAAATTTATCAACTTCCCTGCAAGTACTTCAAGCACCTTCCTTCTTCACATGATGAACAGTGAAAACATTGGGATCTTTCGATGCATACCAAAAAATTTATTTTTAGTTTCTTCTCAAACTTATCACGTAACTGCGAAGGTGCGTAGGGGAAACGAGACAAACTCTTAAATTTGAGTCCTTGTCCTTGTCCTTGTCACTTAACCTTTTTTTATATTATTTCTTGGAGAGTCGATAGGATTCTTGGCTTTTAAAAAAAAAAAAAAAAATGGGGACTCTAGACTATATTAAATCAAAGGAAGACTTGATTTTTTCTGCTAATTCATTGTTAATTGACTATCACCGGATGCTTTATAATTAGATAATTGTAATTAAGTGAGTTTGCTCTCAGCATTTTCATCTCTAGCTAGTACAAATCCAATAACATTTTTTATAAAAATATATATGGGTTCAATAATTATGTAATGGCATGACTCAGTCAATAATCCTAAGATATTTTGACCATAGATGGCTAATTATTTAAACTAAAACTAGCATTCAATGGCATGACTTTCACATAGCCATCATGATTTTTTTTTATTTTTTTTTTCCAAACCACAGGTAAGGGTTTGTTCACTGTTATGAAACTCGAAATAGTTAAATGAATAAATCAGGTTAATTCTAAACTTAATCTAATCTAGTTTAGGTTCCATAAAAAATAGAAAGGATTAATCAACTGTAATTTGATTAAAAACTTGAATTTATTTATGACTTTGTTGATTTAGTCAAAAACCCATTTTTTTTTAATTTCTTTTAAAAACAATGTTGTTTATATATAAAAAAAACCTGAATCGAATGAATAGGGATTTTGGAGAGAAATAAAGAGCAGCTTCAGTGGAGATCAGAATTGACCAATGGGGAGGTTTTGAGTGAAGCATGGCTGTAGTCCATTGCTAGCAATGAGGCTAGTACATCACTGCAGAGTAAAAATACAGTGCTGAAAAACTGAAACAGGTTTACTGCTTACTTTATAGTTGACCTTTTTGGGGAAAGTTTTGACTTTTTAACTGTAAAAGTGTAAAGATGGAAGACAAACACCATTATTGCATTCTGTGACGGAAGATCTGCTAAAAATTTTCACTGTCAGGTCTGCTTTAAAAGCATCCCAAGAAACTACTTTACTTGCAAACAGAGGGGGCTTAAGGCTTCGGCTCGACAGTGAAAATTTTATTGACTGGTTATATTTGTGTATAGGGAGATTTAATTGATTATTTTCCACATATTTGCATTGATTGTGATGCTTTGTAATTTTATTTGAAAATTACATTGCTTTTCTTTGCTAATGCTTTTTTTTTCTTTTTCTAATGGATAAATTATGCTAAGTATGATAAGGCAAAGACAGCAGAGAGATTAACTGTTTGGTATTTGATCTTAATAATATTTAAAATTTTAGTTTTATAAAAGCTAAAATAACATAATTTACACTGTAGCCAAAACCTTGGATTTATCGAAT
This sequence comes from Populus alba x Populus glandulosa, assembly GCA_033617975.1. Taxonomy (NCBI): domain Eukaryota; kingdom Viridiplantae; phylum Streptophyta; class Magnoliopsida; order Malpighiales; family Salicaceae; genus Populus; species Populus alba x Populus glandulosa. The sequence goes on along the minus strand of CM066148.1, from coordinate 5,029,847 downwards.
ACAGATGTGTCTCTTCTCCAAAAAGCTATTTACATAACTTAAACTTCATAGCTACGAGTGAGCGAGCCTTCTTCTTGCTGTCCGAACCATCTCTTTAGAGTCTCGAGGAACATTCTAATCGCTAGCTAGCACTTTACAACAAATGATAATAATTATTCAATGTGGTTATGGCGTGAAGAAAAACAACTATTATAGCAAAATTCACGGGTGATTTTCTTTTTTTGAACAAGATTTGCCAAATGGATCTTGTATAGTCGCAAGCATGGATCCTGCGAGTAGCTTTTCCAACAATAGTACATTATTCGTCCAATGCAATTACTAAAAGGAGGCCATGTTAACTCATAATTCCTACTCACTATTTACCCAAAAGAGGTTCCAAGAAAAAATTAAAGGCAAATGCCAAACACTTTGTGTCAACCCGCCATCATTCGCGAAGTCCTTGCTGTGCAATCAAGAGTAATCAAGGAAATGATTAAAGATTTTCTAATACAAGTTGCCTGCCAGGCTGCTTAGTTTTTGCTAAACAGTCAGCCCTTTTTATGCACATAGCAGATGCCATTCAAGCACACCTCCATGGGTTTGCCGGGGATGATTTTTGCTTTTCTCCCGCACATATTTCAAATGACAAATTCCTTTTTTTTGCATATGACTCGTAGTTTAGAATGTCAACCAATTACTAGCTGTTCAACAAGTAAAAGCGATGCCCTAAACTTTGTACTATAACAACAACTATCTAAGCAAGAGCCTGGTTACTTGAAAGTATAAACAATGTTATCTGCTGAAATTTACAGATTCCCAAAAGTTTTGAGCACATATTCTCTTGTATACAATCAATAGTCAACTTTAAAAATAAGAGAGAGAGAGAGAGAGAGAGAGAGAGCATCCAAGACGATAAAAGATACAAATTTTGATTTGCGAGGTTGAGAGAGAGAGACAAGGGAGGTTTATGGGTGTTTGTGCGAAGTATTTTTTGTTTGTAGTATTCCCTAGACAGAAGTTCGCCCTCCCTCAAGTCCCAACAATGGATTCGAGGGGTACCCTTTTTGTCATTCGATGGAAAAACCAGGCATGACGTGATGGTGTTAGTGAGGATTTGCTACCATCAAATTTCACTTATGGCGTTGAAGAAAGCTATGAGGATAATACTACACACACTCAAATACCCAGCTTTGCTTTCAGCAGACGGTGGGGGTAGGGACACCACTCCTTCGTGTTTGCTTGCCATGTTCTTGTCCATTTATTAATGATTATAATTATTTGCTTACAGGATTTAACCCTAGAGTAGAAATCTGACATGCTTTCAATATTACACTTTTACCTTCGTGGTTTTATTAAAGTTTCAATATTATCATTGATTTGAAAATACCTTGAATATCTAAGGTAAAGTTACAAAAAAATACACGTTTGATTAAAGAGACGAATATGGATATATTTAAAATAAATAATTTTTTTTAATATAATAAATTTATTTTCATCTCTCTAACCATATATGTTTTTGTCCTTATTATTTTCATCTCTTATCGAGGAATTATAGTATATTTTTATACTTTGAAAAAATAAGGTATAAAAAACATGTTTCTAGCGATAATATTTATTATTTTTATCTTTAAAATATTTATACAAAAAAATTTTAATTTTAAAATTATCTAATCAAAGCATGTAAGAATAAAAATCGTTATTATCATACTTTTAAAACTCAAGTCAGGATAAGACCAGGGTCATGGATCAGTAAGGTAAATCCGGATTGATCCTAATCAACCAAGTTAACTTGATTTTTTTCTAAATGATCAAAATGATATGGTTTTGATAAATAAAAAAAATGGGTTTTGACTTGTTTTTTACCCCATGTCGACTGGATCGCTGGTCAACCCGAGTTTTTGACCAAAGCAACCAAGTCAATTATTCATCTATTTTCTTTTAAATCAAGAACAATTTAGACCTTGAATCCCAAATCGACTTTACCAAGATGATCCTGATTTTATAACTAGGGTTATTATACTATTATTAATTTTAGTACTTAATATAAATTAAAGTAAATAATTAATATCTAGTTTTTTAAAAAAATATATAAGTTTAATATTAATACTATTAAGAGTAAAACATTTTCATATTTTATTTTATCTTATTCACTATTATTAAATATAATTCTGTCTGTCTTCTATACTCCATTGCATCCTCACAGTTATCATACACTAACTATTGAACATCACAGTTGTTTCCTTCTCTCTTTTTTCCTACTTCTTTATTATCTTTCTATCATCATTTTTATCTCCAATCCTCGTAGATATGATGCTATTCATAAGAGCAATTGAAACGTGGATGAAAATATTAAAAAAATATGTCCGAGAGGTCAAAAGATTGCTCCCAAACAAAATTTGAGGGTGAAAAAGAAAGCGAAAGGCGCTCGAAGACACCATCCATGGTAGCTCAGCTCTCAGTCCTCGCAAAAGGAAGAGCTCAAAGACCTGTAGAGAACTGCAGCTGGGCTATTAGACTTCAACATGTATTGTGGAGAGTGCTTTTTTTATTTAAAAATTTATTAAGATAATTTTTTATTTTTTTTTTAGTAAACCAAAAGCAGAAGCTAGCTACCAGAAGACACACTTCCCTCAAAAACCCACTGTTTATTCTTCCACTGCTTCTCTAACGTCTACTCTATTCAAATAGTACCACAGGCTCCAACGTCTACTCTATTCAAATAGCATTCACAGGTGCCTTAAATGCGGACATATGAGTTAAAACCTATTGGTTCTTGTATTTTGCTTTTTAAAAAAATAATTTTTTTTATTTTTTTAATTAATTATTTTTTAAAATGTTTTCATATTATTTAATATATTATTATTTAAAAAATATATTTTAATATATTTCCAAATAAAAACAAATACCCCTAATAACTACTTTTTTTCACAAGTATGTAACATCAATTGATAAGTAATGTATATCCATGCGACTTTTCAACGAAGAGTTTGGTAGGGACTGCGACAGAGGTTGGCCTGAGCACAGCTTACCTTCAGGAGACTTCAATCAAAATGTCACGTGGAGACACGTATCCTGGGCCCATCCCAACCCTTCTCAACTCAGAAATCCTAGGATTGGTTGGCGGTGAGTTTCAACAAGTTAGGGGCACATCAACACTGAGTCACTGACACGGCAACTAATAAGCATAATATTATGCACGTCAAACTATAAAAACAGGCAACAGCTCGCCAACAATCAGTTTTACAAATGATAGGGGAACCATATGCGACGTGAAAATGCAACTAAATGGAAAGCCTTGAAATGCATCCACCCTCTGGTTTTGGCTCTGGATAGGCTATCATAGTACAATTGAGACAATCCCCGATGTAAGAAAAAGAAAATAGACGAAAAGAGAAGCGAAGAAGCCAAACACTCGTCAGCCGTTCTAACCAGATTATGTGCTTCAAGAACTTCAATCGCAGTGGGGTTCAATCAGCTACGAGTTTTGGAGAGAAGAGAACCTCAAAGAAGGGGGCAAGTTAATCAGGTAAAGTCTTGGTCATTAGGCATGTTCAAGACAACAAATTTTGTTTATTAGAAAGATTGGGTGGCAATTCATTCTTGAACAGAGTCCTGAACTTCCATTGAACCTTGAATATACACAATCTGAGCTTGCTGATATAAATGCACAGCAAAACTGATCAGGAAAACCCACCCAATCCCCTCAAATGAGGCCTAAAACATTTTCTCCCTGAAGCCTGTCCCAACTCAGGAAGAAAATGAATGCATTGCTGATAACTGAAGGAAAACAAAATCTATATTTAGTAATAAAGAAGAACAAAGACCAAGTCATCATCTATAACAGTCACTCAACAGATTACATAGAATTAAAGAAATGCAGCAATTTTTATCCTTGAATAATGGATCCAACAGTTTAGCACAAAATGCACCAGTGCAAAATAGTCCTAATTGACTATATTTGAAGGACAATAACGCCAAAAGACTACATATGAAAAGTTTATAAATAAAACATCCTTGAGCTTTTTGATGGTAGACATCTACAGCTCAAGGAACCCTTTATCCAAATATAAAGCAAGAGATCAAGCAGAAAGTGAAAACAGGCTGCCAGTAATTGGTTTTACTCAACATAGATTCAGACCTTTGTAGAGCAGATAGCTACAGTAAACGCATTGAACTGCTAAAAGATTTATGAACAAAAGGGAAATGCACAGATAGAAGCAGTGGGGCAGGTACATTTTCCATGTACTGCCAGAAAGAAATGCATTCCAACCAGCAAATAACATTACAAAGTAACCCACAAAGATGTCCAGAAACCAGCACAAACGACGACTTACACACTGGAGCCAACAAAGGAATCCTCGCCAATCAACTAGGAATATAAAGTTCCTTAGACTGCAAAGATGTCCTCCTATCATGACCTGAATCATTTTTATCAATAAAGGACACCTAACAAGACAAAGCAGCCATACTTAAACCAAGACTCATGGATAGAAAGAGAAGAATCATACTTGATTACATAAACAATCACTTCAGTCCATGACTCTTAGATTTTATCCAGCTTCTCTGCCTTGACAACTGGGTTGGCTTTAGCAATAGCATCCCGAGCAGCATTCCGATAATCAAAGGGACAGTCATGCTTATCAGAGTAGCGATGAACTGCACAGAACAGGTTTCCACATCTACAACTGAACCCTGTCAAACCAACACGCTTTCGGCAAGAGGTACACCTACTGGGCCCCTCTTTTGCCTTCATCTCAGAAGGCTTGCTTGAAGCTGCACTTGATGGTTCTGTAGAAATGATTTTCACCTCTACTGGTGCAGACTGTACATCAACAGCAACAGCAACAGCAACCACTGGTTCTTTTCCATTTCCGCTAGAGTTGCCATTCACAATGCTCTCAATGGATGATGCTGCCAACTGAGCCTGTTGCTGCTTCAGGATTATGTCCTTGTGGCACTTGGAGCACATGTTCATTGTAGCAGCACTTCCAAAGAAGCCGCAGTTATTAATGCAGAGGATGGGGCCCTCTGGAGCCTGGCATCCAGTCTCATCGTGAGACTCCATCTTCTCAAAAGTCCTGCAAGAAAAATCACCTTGAAATACAGCCAGAGCACACAAGAAAACACAACATCCATTCATTCTCTGCCAGACTGATGCTAATTTTCATAGAATATAAGCACAATCCTTCGTGTACCAACTGACCAAATGCAAACTTTGGTTCAAACACTCAGATAAGATGCCCAACTTCCTAATAACAACTACACAAGCAAATATCTAAAAAGGAGAAACAAGGGCATGCAAAAAGAGCAGCTAACTTTTACCTACACCATCAAGGCGCCCTAGTTCACAAGAAATTGAAGTTTCCACACAGACGAAAGACAACAGAGCCTACACCCTAACTTCTATTCCTGAAATTGTCACATGCCCACACCACACGAAGGCGCCAAAGTCGAGAAAGGAGATGAGATTCATATGCATGAGCATTAAAGTGAGTTTAAGCAGCTAGAAAAGTAATGCCACGCCTTCTTATGCAAGAGAAATAAAAGAGGGAATTTTTCATTCAACAAGCACCCTCCCCGTCCTCAACTTCCCAACCAAGAGCCATATAATCTGCTGCTCTTTTTGACTCAAACCAAGTAAAACCAAACCTTCCCAGCTTCTGTGTACTTCTGATTACCTAAAATGGAACCTATCTATCACTTTGAAGAATTGTTACTCGTCAAAAATTAAACAAAAACAATCATTTCACCTTATAACATGACACCCCAGATACCCAAAACAGCATCTAAGCCGATCAATATCTGTAAAAACTGCATAGATAGACATAAAACACTAACTAGTCAATAAATCATTGAAAATTCACTACAAAACATGCATAGATAGACATAAAACACTCAGTTTCACAATTAATATACGGAATTCAGTATTTAGAAGCCGTAATTTGCAAAAAAAAAATTATTTAAATTAATTAATCAGGATTCCCTTTCATTTAATTTCTCATCAAGTTTGATTCAGACATAAATAATAAAACAAATTTTTTAAAAAAATCCACTAACCTGTTTTATAATTTTGGCCGATCTAACAAAATCGAACCAAAAAAAAAATTCAAAATTCAAATTTAAAAAGCAACCTCAACTAAATCAATAAATATAGAAGAAGACAAGAAAAAATAATCAGAGACAACCTTACCCTAATCGGGGAGATAGAATCAATCGTATTTGGTTATCGAAGAAATCGAGACTGAAGAAAGAGGGAGAGGGAGAGGGAGAGGGAGAGGGTTATTTTTCGGTGGTGTTTGTTTTTTATATTCTTAACATTTCTATTACTATTTGTTTGTCGATATAAATTTAGGGCTAATCGTGTTATTTGATCCTTTTACTCTCGAAATTATCTTAGTTTGGTACTTTTATCATTTTTTGTCCCAAATACCATCTCTCGTTTATTCTATAACCGCATCAATGTTGCTACGTGTTTATTTAGTATAATAATCACCTTGTTTTAAAAGTATTTTTTATATAAAAATATATTTAATTAATACTTTTTATTTTTAAAAATTTATTTTTATATTAAAATCATTAAAAAAAAACAAAAAGAACAAGCAAATAAATAAAAAAAATTAAAAATATTCAGTCAACCGCGTTTTCATACAAATGACATCGCGCTATTGAAATAACTAGTAGAATGATGTAAGGATTGAATAAAATAGAAATGGAAGGGTGATATTGGGATAAAACATAGAAGATGGCTAAAATAAGACAACTTCGGGAGGTGAAGGCTCAACAGCAATATTTATATTCTAATATTTATATCTCTGTTCTTTGTTTGAGAATTAAGACTCTTTTATACTTTTTCTCGGCCACCAAACGCCTTCAACAGAGTCGGTAAAACTCGACTAATCACCCTTTAAAAGGTTTTTATTTACTCCTCTTGCCATTATTGATTTGGAATTTACTTTTCATCTATTCGTCATGTATTGGACCGACCTGTCTCGGAGAGCTCGTGGGATCGGCTAGCAAAGTCGAATTGGCTTTGTCTTCAAATATTTTTATTTTATATTAGGGATTTTTTTTCTTTTTAAATCTTGCAATTATCAATAATAATTATTTCAAATGACGAATATGGCACGTTCATCATGATTCTTTATGATACTCGAAAGAATTTTAGGTTTCCAGATCCTGAATTAATTATCAATAAAGAAAAGCTTCAGCTGCATATTATACCATGAATTATTAGTTATGTCTTTCTTTCGTTGTCAGCTTCCAACTTTTTTTTTCCATGTCAACTTTCAACAAATTATGGATAAAATAACTATGATTAATTTAAATCAATTTATACGTGAATTAATAAATTGGCAAAAAAATATTACATGTTGTAGAAAATGCATGATGTTATTTGGTGATAAATAAAAGTTTTGCATGCCGGTCGGATCGGAGAATCAACTATTTCCAAAATTCCACGCATTGTGTGGAAGGTGTGTGCGACAAATTTTAAAAAGGATTAGTGTGTTTAAAAAAAGTTGGATAATGTAAATATTAGATTAAATTTTTTAAAAAAATAAATATTATAAGATGGATAGTGGGTCAGGGTTTTTAAAACCTGATCAACCCAACCTAATTCATATATTTTATAATCATTTTATTTTTATATTTCATAGTTTCTAAATTGAGAGTTTATTTTTCTTGTATTTAAAAATATTTCAGTTTCAGAGTTATTCTTAGTGGATTTCCTAATAAATTTATTTAACATGATAAAAAAATAGCTTGTTTTTTTATAAGAGAAAATAGATAATTAAAATTTAATGATAATATAAAGTATAAAAATTAGACCTAACATTTAAGATACATTGAATATATTATGATATCAGTAGTCTATATTGTAGTTTAGCTTCTAAATTCGAACCATATAAATTATTAATACAAATCCAACTTGTGAATATTTATAATTTACAAAAAAAAAATTGTAAATTCCAAAATATTCAACCAACTCAAGTTTAAAAAAATAAAAAAATTATAATTTATAAAATATTAAAAGTTGGATTAGCCTTAAAAACGACTAAACTATCATGTGAAGGAAGATGTAGCAATGCATGTATAATGGTTAGTAGATTTTAATTACGTTGTCTGGTCAGTGCTATTTTTTCTATAAAATATTTAAATAAAAAAACAATTATAATAACTTGAGAAAGGAATTTTTATTTTTTAAAAAAATAATGTTATTTGATTTCCATCAAATTAAATATAAAATAACAAAATAGAATAAAACAATGGATGGAAATTAACTCGGGCCAATAAACAAGGGTTGAGTTATTTTAGATTAACCCAATAAATTCATATCATAAATTATGAGATGAAGATAATCCAAAAATAAATTAAAAAAATAATAATAATAATTAAATGATAAAATCAAAAAATAAAATAAGAAAAATAACCGTCAATTATCAACAAATAAAAGTGGAAGGGTTAAATAAAAAAAATACACATAAGAATATTCAAAATAAAAATAACAAGGACAAAAATAAATAAATAAATAAACACGTCCAAAAAATAAATATGTCTTGCTAGGTTTTTTTTGTCAATTTTGTTATCAACTCCTTTTGTTACTGTTTTATTTACTTTCAATGTCCTTTTATAGTTGATTTTGTTATTTTATTTTATTTTCTAGTATCCGAGTTCCTTTTATTTTAATATTTAATTCGGCTCTTATTAATTTTATTATTTTTTTCTTATCCTTTTTCTTGATTTATTATATTTTTTAATCTTTTTCACTTGTTATTTTATTTCATTCTTTGTATCCAATTTAATCCTTGCTATTTTAATTGATGTTTATTTTGTTTTGTGATCATTTTTTTTATTGATTTTTTATTATTCCACCCCTTGATATTTTAATGAGTTAGAATTTTGTTTAGTCATTTTCTCATGTTTTTTTTGTTATAGGGTAATTTTAATCTCATAATCTGAGTCATGTGTTTTAAATATGTGACTTTGATATTTCTTTTAAGAGTAGATTTTTTTTTTCAACTTAATCATTCAATATTATAATATAGGGTTTCAAAACTCATGAATTTCTTCCAGTTTTTTTATGGAGTTATCTCGATGTTATAACTTGGTTCATAGTCTATTGAGTTGACCCAAATTGGCTTGGTATTTTTCCTCTTCAATCTCTCCTCGCATCATTTAATTTGCCCAATGTCAACCTCTATTTTTTTTATATAAAATTATATTGATTTTATGATTAAACCATGAACTTGACATTGATTTTTTTATTCATTTTAAAATTATTGTTTTTAAACTATCATTAAACTTTTGATTTATTGTGATTAAGTTTTGATTTTTTTATTCTTCGTGAGTTATTATATTCTCATTTTTTTTTAATTAAATAAGATAAGTGATATATTTTAAGAACATTTAAAAAGTATATTTTTATAATATTGATAAATATTTATTGTTTTACTGGCTATTGTTGTTTTTTTAATATTTTTTTATAATATTTTAATATATTAAACCCATTCCAATTAATAAATCGATTCTACGTCTTTCCATCTTCTTTATTGAAATCCACTGTACATTTACTCTCAATGCACAGTGGATTGCACGGGAAAAAGGGGACGCCTTAAATGTTTTGCTTAATAATAATAATGTTTTTATATGTTTAGACTTCGTTCCAAAATCGAAAGCAACATAAAGTTAAAAGGGGCGTGACGCCTTCAGAATTTATTTTTTTCTTATCATCAAGCAATGAATTTTATGTATTCTCCTAAAAAAGGAACGAAGGAAGATATAATCCAAAAAAATCAAAATTATATATATATATATAATTAGACTTAAATAGTATTTAGAATTGCAATAGTAATTATTTTTTATTTAAAAATATATTAATATAATAAATTATTATTATTATTTTTTATATCAGAAGATAAATAATCCAAAATTATAAAAAATAATTAAAAACAAGAATAAATCTAAAATTTTGAAAAACGCTTTTTAAACATACAAAACAAGGAAACATAAAGCACATAACAGGAGCCTAAAATCCCTAGAAACCCCAAAACTAACAAAGAAGAGAAGAAACACGCATCAAAATCAAATGGCCTCCAATTCAAACCGTCATCTGCGCTCAACAGCCGACTAGCATGGATACCCTTTTCAAAACCTGTGCTAACACCTATCGCCGTCATAATCCATAGGCCCTCTATACTGGCTCCACTCGTCGATCGCCTAAACTTGCCTTAAAGCAACACGACGTTGAACGAGAGGGAGAAAATTTGACATCCACCACGGTGGAGCTGACTTCATCCTTCCCGGCCACCCATCGATCCAGAGCATGTTAAGAGACGAGGAAAAAGGAGATCACTAGCTCTTTCCAGAGTAGAAATGCCTTTTATCGCATGGCAAGTTCCTGGGAAGAGTAGATTTTGCCTTCTTAAAAAACATCCATCCGCACAAAACCACCCCCAAGTCCATTTCTTGGAGGAGCGTGCTGCAATGTGTTTCAACTTTCAAGCCACAAAAAACATAAAGCATAAAATTACGTTTTTTTCCCGACTTGCGACGCAGCAAACCGTGTAAACAAATGGAATCTAAATAGATTTATCCAAAATATTAGCATCTCAAGTTCAGGCTATTATTATTCTGTGTTTATTTTTGCGTTTTCTTAAAAAAAAATAGTTTTTTAATTTTAAATTATTTTTTAAATGTTTTTTTATTGTTTTTATGTATTAATATTAAAATAAAAAATATTATTTTAATATATTTTTAAATTAAAAACTGCCGAATGTCAATCTCTCTTAATTCTAAATATGCCTTTAAAGAAGAAAAAATAGATTTATTCAAAATATCTAGGAGTATTTGCTTTAAAAACCTTCATTTTCCATGCATAATATTAGATGGAGAGTATCTTTTCGTTGTAAAAAAAAAAAAGTACACGTTAATTGATCACGAGGGGAGCCAACAAATTAGAAAATTCAGGCGGGAAATTGAGCAAGGGGGCGGGAATAAAAAATGCCCCAAAACATCAATTTTAAAAAGAAACAAATCCCTCTCTTCCATTGTTTTCACTCTTTCTCAAGCCATTTTGCACACAAAATTGAAAGCTAAAATGGGAAGGAAAGGGAAGAAAACTAGGGTTTCTCGTCAGGAAGAAGAACAAATTGAATCCGAAGTAGATGAAGAGATGGAATCCGAAGTAGAAGAAGAGGAACAGCAAGAACATATGACTCAATCCTCTGCAAACGAGAAGAGTCTCTACGAGGTAATTAAACATTTACATCTTGTTTGGCTGGTTAATGATGTTATGGCCTTGTATTTGACATTAGATCAGTGGTTTTTTTTCTCTCTCGGTATTTCTTAAAATTCTCATATGGGTTTTCTGAGTTTTTGTTTTATTTTGTGCTCTGGTGGCTCAAATTCTATTGAATGCTTGTATATGGTCTAAATGGTAAATTAGGGTTTCTTGTTTTTGCTGCAACTCTGTTGATTCTTGATTGGATAACTTACGATGGCATTATTACAAATGTTGAATTGGTGAAGCTGCGGTATGTAAATCGGAGCTGGGGAATATGTTTAAGAGAAGGGAGAAGACATTCTTAATCCTACTGAATTGTTTCATTAAAATATATTTTTAATATTCTCGCCTTGTTTTGCTTTGTGATTCAATTAGCTTTGTAATTTGTAATGAAGTGAGATAACCAAATGAAAACCCACTTGTTGTAGGTTCTTGGTGTTGAGAAGGCAGCATCTCAGCAGGAAATAAAGAAAGCGTACTATAAGTTGGCCTTGAGACTCCATCCTGATAAAAATCCTGGTGATGAGGTAATTTGTTTCGGTTCCAGTTTTTTCTTATTCGTCTTTATTTTTCAGTAATAATTCTTTATGAAATTTCATTTTGTCTTCAAATAGGATGCCAAGGAGAAGTTTCAGCTATTGCAAAAGGTGATATCAATTCTTGGTGATGAGGAAAAAAGGGCAGTCTATGATCAGACTGGCTGTGTTGATGATGCTGTAAGTGCTTCCTGTTTTTGTTTTTAGTTATTTTTATTAGGATTACAGGACACTCTCTGGGTGCTAAAATTTGCTGTATATACTTTATAGCATCTGATTTTGAGGGCAGAAACAGTCTGCCATTGCTTGCAAAAAAAACTTGCGAGTTCTTTTTTTCTTATTAATGTGAAAGGAACAAAAATTAATTCATTACATTGCTCTAAAATAAAAATGAATGATTTACTTTTTTTGGGAATTGAAATGTACTCTTTTCATCAAGCATTGTGAACCTCATTGCTTCTTTTCTTGTTGATCAGGATCTTGCAGGGGATGTTGTTCAGAATTTGAAGGATTTTTTCAGAACTTTTTACAAAAAGGTCATATTATCTGGTTCTGCATCTTTCTTGTTTTCATGTACTATTATTTTGGCTTTCCAATAGCTTGAGTTGACACCAGGCTTCAAATTCAGGTCTCTGAAGCTGATATTGAAGAGTTTGAAGCAAATTATAGAGGATCTGATTCAGAGAAAAAGGATTTGATTGACCTCTATAAGGAGTGGCAGGGTAACATGAGCAGGTACTGTAGTTTCAGACTTTTATCCCTGGCTTTCTAGTTTCAATTGAACTTCCTTTTTGCGGACTTTATAGTATGATATTGGATATTTGCCCCCTGTTTTCAGGCTCTTCTGCTCAATGCTTTGCTCTGATCCTAAGCTCGATTCACACCGATTCAAGGACATTCTGGACGAGGCAATATCTGCAGGTAACAGATTACACTAACCTCTATAACATAGGTGGTCAGCAAATGTTCCATCTATGCATTTTCATGGGTTAAAATCTTTGTGACTGTTTTTATACCTTTACATGAAAACTGGGAATCTGAGACCACTTGGCTTGTTGGTTCCATCTTGAGATTATCATATCTTTATTAAATCTGATACCATTTCTTTAGCTTGAAAATGGGAAGCTGAGACCACATATATATATATTTTTTACTTTTGTAGGGGAAGTGAAGAGAACCAAAGCTTACCAGAAATGGGCAAAACGAATATCTGAAACAAAACCGCCCACCAGCCCTTTAAAAAGGAGGGCGAAGTGAGTATTCTAGGATATGTTTTTTTTTCATATATTAATAAGTTGCCCATAAATATTTTAATATTGTGTTTTATCTTTTGCAGGTCCAAAAAGGAGCCAGAAGCAGATTTATTTGCAATCATATCTGAGCGCCAGAGTAAGAGGAAGAACCAGGTGACTTCCTTTCTCTCATCCCTGGAGTCCAAATATGGCGGGAGCAATGCAAGTTCAGAACCTACTGAAGAAGAATTTGAAGCAATACAGAAGAAAATGGAAAGCCGCCGTAAGAGCTCCAGGAAGTCGAATCAAAAGTAACTTCATTGTGATAGTGTTTTAAAGTAGAACTTGTTTTTGTACAAATGTTTCTTACTGTGAGCCCTGGATGCAAATGTCTTTGTTCTAGTTATTTCATTGAATGGTGTTGCTCGGTGTGTGCATTTAAGGGCCCTTCTCTATAACATTTTGGATGCATTATCTCTTCAGGTTTTGGTTTAGTTGTAAAATCTGGATCCAGTCAAAGGCTTGCATAGGCATTTTTTTTTTTTTTTGACTCCGCGTTGCATGTCTTTAACTTGCATAAAGCCAGTGCGAACTTGGATAATGCAAGGTGTAAACCGTGACCTCAGCCGTCCTCGTTTCTCCAAGGTATTTTTTGAAGGAATCCAAAGGCACCTCCGGTCTTGGCCTTTGAGCCTTGGGTGGCTAACCCATGCATCTGGGCGTCGTTATTCGGGAAGCTGAAGATTGCTCCAAAAAGAATAAAGAAAAAAAAAATCTAGAAGAGAGACATTTCATGTGCATTGTGACAGTAAACACGATGGATTTGCACAAAGTTTTCTCTCTTCTTTTTTATTCAATTTTTTTTGTCATTTAATCTTTTTTTTTTCCATTTGATTTTTTTACGTTGTATTTTTGGGATTGGAGTTTGTTATTTGCTTTGTTTGGCTTATTATTTGTTACATGTGATGTTGAGAAATAAAATTAACTCTTGATTAATGCTTGATTTATTGAACAAAATTACAGCTGAGTTTTATTGAACTTCAACACTAGACTAGACAAGTATTAAACCCCTTTTAAGAGCAAACATCAAGATTGAATTGCATGCGCAAAGGAGAGATCAACCTTATTTTTTTAGTTATTTGATTTTTTTTTCAGTTTAATTCTTTAATATTGGGTTTTTTTAGGTTGGACTTGATTGTTTTTTTGTTGTTGTCTAGATATGAGGATTCTGCGATAATGATTAAAAATTTTGACATACTTGCTTGGTTTTGCAAAATAAAATTTAATTTAATTAATCCAAAATAATTAAAGTTTTGAGTTATTAAATTTGACACTTAATAACATTATAGGGATTGGAAAGGATGTGCAGGACAACATGGTTGGCATGTGTGGAAGGAGGCTACTGTGATCCAGCGATGCGTGTGATTCCTCTAATGTTGAAACACCACCTTCCTTAGTGGTTTTGGAAGCAGCTCGCCGAGAGTTATTACGTACCGCGATGCATGTCAAAAGAGGAGCAATAATAAGGCTTTGATAACCTTTTTTTCCTTATACTTTCTCTTTTCTCTCTCATCTTTTCAAGATTTGTGTTGATCTATCAAAATAAAAAAATATCTTGTCATTTTGTTTGTGTCATTTTTTGTCCCTATTCTTTTTATTGTTATTTTTGGCTTTGGGTCATGTTTTATATTTGTTTTTGTTTTTTTTCAATTCAATCCTTCAATATTGATTTGGTTAGAAATTAGACTTAATATTTTTTTTTTCTAACGAGGTGATCATGTTTTCATAAACTGAGGTTGCGGGATTGAAAAGTTAACTTAAGTTAACGGTGGTCATTTTCTTATGTTATTTTTTTTATTCTGATTTTCTTTTTCAATTTCATTATTGTTGGAAATTGAGTTTCGTGATTTTTTTCACATTTTTTTTTATGGGTCACAAGTTTTGGAAATTGAGTTTCGGGTTATCTTGCTTTCATGAAATAGGTTATGAGTTTTTCTAAGTTGTCTTCGATTTTTTTTTTAATATTTTTTAATTTCATCCTTCAACATTGGATTAGACAGATGATTTAACTTCATGGTTTTTTCTATTTTGTTTTTTATTAGGTTATTACGTTAGCATAATCCGGGTTGTGGGGTTTGGTGGACTTACTAGGTTTTTACTGGGTTATTTTTTGTTATTTTTTTTATTTCATCATTTCACGTTAGCTTAGGTTAACTTGTATTGTTTTTTTTATTTTAACTTTCAATATTGAGCTGGCTAAATACTAAGCATCACAATTTTTTCTTTCGGAAAATATATTTTTTGTATAGGTCATCATGATAAAATTTTTTAATTCAATCAATTTAATATCTATATTTTTATTTTATTATAAAATTGGATAAAATTAGCTTATTAGATCATTAAAGTCTATCATACGGTAGTGAATTTCTCTTAATTTTTAAAAAATGTCTCTAATTTTTAATATATTTATATTAAAAAAAAAAGTAATCTAATACGCAATACAATATATGCAAGCTATGAAGTATTGGTTAGATTGAATGGAAAGCAATTTATCTCGATCTCATACCAAACAAACAATCATTGATTTTTCAGCAGCAGCTTCTTTTCCTGCTACGGCCAGGTTAGTGTAAACTGTCGATAAATAACGAGACAAACTTGAACCATTTATTGCGTATGGGCTACTGCTACGAAAAGTGCTAAGCTTGAAAAAGAAAAGAAAAGACTCTATCTAAGTGGCACTTGTACGGACCTCTCTTGGAATTTTACTTCATTTGTCGAACTTCATCACGCATTTGCTGATTCAGATCTTGTTTTTTTGCAGCTAGAAGCGATATCTTAGCTGATTCTTTGCACGAGGAGCAATTCGACCATTTCTTTTTCTTTACATGTTTAGCAGCAAGATCACCATTCACGCTATATTGACACCATACCTCATTGCTCGACACAAAAGCTTAGGTCATTTCTCCTGTTGGATATTAAAGTTTGGGGTCCATTATTTTCCTAAACTAAAGCAACAGAATAACTTTCATCCAAGCTTCACACACATTGCATCCTCTGGTCCACCGACCCAGCTGCTCAGACAGTGAAGATCTGGCCACAAACTTGGTCTTCATTGAATATTTGAGCCTGTAATTTGTTTTTTTTCTTGCTTAAATTAGGTCCCAACTAAAGTATTTCCAAACCCCATGATCATACCCGAAGATGGATATGGTAAAGTACTTTATTGGTTCAAAAACAAAAATCTAGGACATTCATCATGTGCCCTTAAAGCCAAAAACCCACATGAACAACACGAAAATTATGCAACTTTCTAGTACGTGTACACAAGAGGTTTGCTCCCTCTGTAATTTCAAGTTCGAATCCTAGGTTGCTTATATAATGGCCACTGAAGACTTACATGGTCGTTAACTTCAGGGCCCGTGGGATTAGTCGAGGTGCATGCAAGTTAACCTGGACACCCACGTTAATAAAAATAAATAAATTATACAACTTTCTAGTACGTGCACACAGATAGTCTCCAAAACCAAAACTAATTTCAGATTATACAAGACATTTTTGTACTAAAATAAAGATTCAAGGATGGTGACTTCACAACTGCATGCTGGGAAACATTCCCCTGAGGCACAAGTGATCTTCCATGAACCTGAAAATGCAAGCAAAGCCTTTGCCTTTTTCTTTGGTCTACCATACCTGTCACTGATGCCCTTGTTGTTATTATTATTCCCTCTTTCATTTTCTATTTGGTAGATAGATAAAAGTATATATATATAAATGTGCAACACATTACTCGAGTGTGTTTGTGCGTGCCCCTCCACCTTACCCTCTAATCCCTTCTTTCTATGCTTTTAGTAAGCCATCAAGTCTTTGATTGAGCTTTTGCTTAGCGCTTTGATTTTTTATTTTGATTTTTGTGATTGAGGTTTGAAAAACTAAATTAAAAAAAATTATTAATTATAATCTTTTCACAGCTAAAATTTTTAAATATAGTTTTTAGTTTTTGATAAGATCAATAAATTATATTAATTATCTAAGCATTTTCAAACAAAATGTAGTTTCAACCGTGCTGATCATTCGACTTAATGGACTCTTTGTCTTTCAATCAAGTTGTGTTGTGCTGTGCAAACTCATAATTACGGAATGTAGCTTTACTCTACTTTATGACTGTCTCTTTACCTATAAGGCCCATCCACTCACTCTCTATGGTTGCTTCAATAGTCTCTAGACTCATCTTTTCAGCATCAGTTCCCCTCATCTAGTAACTAATTAACACTGTCTTTACCACAACTAGCTGCCAGTATTAGCCTTTTCTCTTCAAAGTTTGCATCTTTCTCTTCTCTTGTGAGGTAAAATTCTTGACATAGAATTTAGCCATAAAACCCCAAGATTTCTTTGTGTTAGGATTTGTAAATTTTCTTTTAATTCGGCTTATCGTGGAGCTATGACTCATTTATGTTGTGTGGCTTTCTGGGTTTTTGCTGAAGGTTCTAATGGAGGCAGACACTGCTGAAGTGAAGTCAAAGATGGAAGATTATGAAGTTATTGAGCAGATTGGAAGAGGAGCTTTTGGTTCTGCTTTTCTTGTTCTTCATAAAACTGAAAAAAAGAAGTAAGAAATTCAGTTTTCTTGTAATTTTATTCTGGGGTTTCTGTTCTTAGCTCTATGGATCTTTTGCATATAACTAGAGTAATCCACTTGATTAGTCCAATCAAAATTTTCATTTCCATATTAGCATCCAAAAATTGATCCTTGGCATTGAAGAAGATGAACTAGTTTTGGTATTGGTTATGTTAATTTGATTTTTCAATTCAAAGCATAAATTTTCTTGATCGAAATTGCGAGTTTGGCTTAGCAGTTGTAGGTAGTGGTTGTGTCGGCACGATCCTTTGTCTGCTAGCAGTCATTGTCTTTAGTCTAAATAGTTGATTTTTTTTTTTTTGCTTTTCCTTAGGTATGTGCTGAAGAAGATTCGGTTGGCCAAGCAGACAGAGAAGTTTAAGCGCACAGCTCATCAGGAGGTCACCTTCACTTTTTTACTCCTTTTTGTTTCCCTGCACGAGGGGATTTGGATTATTTTTTTTTGTTAATAAGGAATTAGCTTTTGGATATTTTTCGAGTTATTGCTTAAGACATTTGTTGGAAATTTGTCATTTAATTCATTTTACTCATTAGGAGCCTGGAAAACTTACTAGCATATTCATGGTGTTCTGGTTTACTTGTCTTAATATCTACTTTAAGCTACTTAATCATGACAGAATGTGTTAGAAGTACTGGTATTCTTTTGTATAACCTTGCAAACAAATTGTAAATGTTGTCGCTTTTCATTTGCACTAGTTGCTGTTGTGGAAATACTAGTCAAATTGTGGAAACTTTTCCTCGTAAATTTTAAAAGATTCAATGATGATTATGATTACAATCACAACTTTCATTTTTCAGTCAAAGCATAAAATACTAAAATGTTGGTTGAAATGTACTGCAGATGAACTTGATTGCGAAGCTAAATAACCCTTACATTGTGGAGTACAAGGATTCTTGGGTAGACAAGGTAACACATCATTTCTGAATGTTTTTATGTATAATGTCATGGTAATTATGAGCTTTGAGGCTAACATTGAGTCAGAATACCTCCCCCCCACCCGCCTTTTGCACCTACAAAAAAATCTTATGTTTATGTTTCTCTATGCTATGCAGGGAAACTGTGTATGCATAGTAACAAGCTACTGTGAAGGAGGAGACATGTAAGTTTATGTGAAAGCCTGTATCATTGTCCTGGATGGGATAAAAGGTGGAATTTAAATATATATTTCTGATCAGACACTTAAGAAATGAAATCCTGATCTAGAAAATTGACATGTAAAACATTCACATTAGAAGATAATACAAGAGTAAAGCTAGAAGTTAAATGCAATGTTAGAACACTTCATGAATGGCTGAATGAAAAGCTCATTCCTTTTCTTTCCCTCCAACCAGGGCTGCAATTATAAAGAAGGCCAGAGGAATATATCTCCCAGAGGAGGTAATTGTTAAGGTTTTTCATGTGATTCAAGTTTATTGATTATTAGCTTCACGTTATCAACTTTGTTCTTCTGTTTTGTTGTCCAGAAACTCTGCAAGTGGTTGGCTCAATTGTTGCTAGCTGTGGACTACTTGCATTCTAACCGTGTCCTTCACAGAGATCTAAAGGTATCCTTACTCTCACCCATGTGATGAAAGAAAGATTATAAATGGTTTTGCTGCTGACATGAACTCACTGATTGACTCGTTGAATTCCAGTGTTCCAACATATTCCTTACAAAGGAAAATGACATCCGCCTTGGTATGTAAGCCAAAAGAAATACTAGTCAGAAGGATTTTCTTCTTCATCGAGTCTGGATTTTAAATCTTCTCTTCTTTTAAGAGTAGTATATCTTGTGTGCCATGAACAGGTGACTTTGGACTTGCAAAGCTGCTCAACACAGAAGACCTTGCTTCTTCGGTATGGACTTGATTACATCTCCAGTATATTACTAATTTACTTTGTTTTAACTTGTCAATTGAAATTACACCCTTGATTTCAAACTGTTACAACTTTTTTTCTCAACTTCTTAATGTATTTAATGCCTGCAACTCAGATAGTGTTTGGGTACCATTTAGGGTCCCAGTATGTTTAGATTCAAAATCCTAAGAGCTGGTGTTTAAACCAATTGTCTTAAAATGGTTCTTTTCATCTTTCTGTTTTCTATGCCTTTGCATGTCACTTAGGTAGTTGGCACTCCTAATTACATGTGTCCCGAGCTCCTAGCAGATATACCTTATGGCTACAAATCAGACATATGGTCACT